>OY987330.1:104235275-105649083 GCA_963920685.1 Polydrusus tereticollis | reverse complement strand
ACACAAATAAAATGCAGGATCATAATGCTGAACAAACCTCACAAACTGTACATAAAGTACAAATTCATATTGATGAGAATAAGGTCAAAAGAGCTAACAAACAAGAACATAATCTTAGCTGTAGCACGATGTTTGTTGACTCAGAGGAAGAAATGAATGACAAAAACAAGAAGAATACAAACCCTTTAATTAATGCTACAATTGAAAACATTGAATGTAAAATCCTAATTGACTCTGGATGCCAAATAACATGCATTTCAAAATAATTTTATGACAAAATTTACAAACAAAATACTAACATAATAAATTACCCGTAACTGGTGTTAAAATAGTAGGCGCAACGGGAGGTAAAAGTAGAAATGTCTGTTTCAAGTATATTTAGATATGGAAATTAATCAAAAAAATTTAACCTAGTAGCATTGGTATTTGAAAATCTAATTCATAGTGTAATAATTGGAACTGATTGGCTATATCAGGAAGAAGGAAAAATTGACTTCAGCCAAGCAATACTGCAAATAAAAAATAATGAAATACCATTTACAGAAACTAATGAACTAGTTACAGAACGAGATAAAATCCTAGTAGTCATGGGAGAAAATGATATAAATACAAATAGGCCTACTAAAGAAAATATGAAATTACCAGAGCCAATCCAAAATGTAATTACAGAATACCAGCATATTTTCACCGATAAACCTGCGAAAACTAATATATACACACATAAAATAAGTCTAACTGATGAACAACCATTTAAACCCAGATCTTACCCAGTGCCATTATGCCACAAAGAGAAGGTAGAAATAAAAATAGAGGAAATGACAAAATGGGGTATTATTAGAAGATCAGAAACACCTTACATATCACCATTAGTACCAATAATAAAAAAAAAAACGGAACAGTGAGAGTATGTCTGGATGCACAAAGCCTAAACAAAAAAATATACATGGATTATGAAAGTCCACAACCGGCTGAACATTTACTGTATCAATATAACCAAACTTTATATTTCAGTACATTAGATTTAACCAGCAGCAGCAGTTTTTGGCAAATCCCACTATCAAAAGAATCAACAAGGTTCTGTGGTGTAGCAGGGATGTCACGCTGCATAAATATACTTTTTGAAAGTTACAGTCAGTTTGTTTCGTGTTATATAGATGATATACCAATCACATCACCTTCTGAAGAAAAACATTATGAACACTTAAGGATTGTGTTTGAAAAACTGCATGAAGCAAACTTAACAGTAAATTTAAAGAAATGCAGTTTTTTAGGAAAGAGATACCTTTCCTGGGACATATTTTGACTACAGTAGGTATTAGAATTGATCCTACAAAATTGGATACATTAAGACAATACCCCAGACCTTTTTTTTTTTTTTTTTTACTTTTTTACGGTTCGTCGGCGTATCTGAGGCCATCTAGAACCGGTCATCGACCGTACGGTTTTTAATCGTGCGGTCTACCGACTGGGGAGTGTGAAACGGCACCTTCATCCTACGAGATATCCGATCTCATCCGGCCTGTCCGGCGTGAATAGGATGGTTTTGATGTCGATTCATTTTACACTCTTCCCTAAGACAACAGCACGCGGTGTTTCCCAAGCGGTCACCCATCCAAGTACTAGCCGCGCTCGACACCGCTTAACTTCGGTGATCTGACGGGAACCATTTCCATTTTAAAATTCTTTATTGTCCTATTGCTCTCTATAATAGTACTTTAATAACTAACTTAATCTAGCTTATCCTAATACATAATACTAAAACTAACTAAACTAAGTACAGAGTTGGGCGCATACGGTCCGTAAGCATACGGCCCGAAATGCGCCCAAAAACCAGGCCTTGAGCCTGGCGGCCGATGTTGTGGCCTAAGGTTATTATTACTATTTAAAATAATTTACTGTGTCACACGCGTTCCGGCGGTGCCTTACCGGTGTATTGCAAGGGTTATGTTACTCCAAGGAGTTTAATATTAAAATTCCAAGAAAATTGTGAAGCGGTAAACTGTATTCCAACAGCAGAGCATTCTGGGAAAACTTTCAAAAAACCCAGTAAATTTAGAATATTACAGACATTTTATGTTCGCCTACAGCGGACAATTTGATTGCAATGCAGCACAACCATCTCGCTCCGTCACCTCCTACAGCGGAGAGTGGCCATGTTTTAGTGTTCGGTCCTTGTTTGTTAGTCAGTCTGAGGTCTTGTAAGTCCCTCCCACTGCCGTTTCTCGTGTTTTAAACACACTTTTCTGGCTTCAAAAATACGCCGAACGATTCGGTGATGCTGACGGGAACCGGTGCTTTAGGTGTCGCTAGGCCCTTGCCAACCCCAGACCTAACAATATTAGAAGTTTACGGGGATTCCTAGGAATATGCAATTACCACAGACGATTTTGTCCGAATCATACAGAAATATTACATAACTTGTACGAGTTACTTAAAAAAGGAATTAAATGGGCATGGAATGAAAATCACGAAAAACTTTCAAAACAACCAAAGAAAATATAATTCAGTCTTCTCAATTGTTCCACCCACATTTAGATAGAGCTTCACATGGAAACAGATGCCAGTGCAGTCGCAATCGCAGGAAGACTCTTTCAGATAATAGATGGGATACAATATACAGTGGCCTTTTACAGCAGAAAACTAATTTTTGCAGAAATCAATTACTTTACATGCGAGCGAGAGCTTCTAAGTATTGTAACTTGTCTACTAAAATGGAGAACAATTATTATGGGATCTAAAATAATAGTGTGGAGTGACCACAAAAGTTTATCGTTTTTATTAAACTGTCAATTTCTAAATCCAAGATTAACAAGATGGTATTTAAAAATTCAAAATTTTAACTTAGACATAAAACATCTTGCTGGTGAAGATAACATTGTAGCGGATGCTTTCTCAAGATTTCCATAAAATCAACTAGAAAATAATTGGAGGAGGAGGATATTGTAATCGCAACATCAAAATTATTAGACGACAAAAACGTAATTAGAAACCTAAAGAACTTAAAAGAGTTACAAAGACTAGATGATAATCTAAGCATAGTTATCAAAAAAATTGAAAACAATGAGAAGGAGAATACCCAATACATATTACGTAACGATGTACTGTTTCATGCAGATAAACTATCAAAAACCTGGAAGGCACGCATACCTATTGTGTTGATAGATGTACTAATAAACATATACCATGAGAAGTTCGGGCATTTTGGAGTATGGAAGACACATAAATCTTTATCTAAATACTATACTTGGAAAAATATGAAGGAAACAATAAAGAAGTTTGTCAGGACATGTGAAATATGTCAGAAAACAAAAATAGCTAATCAAGCAATGGTAGGCAAAATGAAATCTGTCATCCCTAAGGACGAAAATGATCTACTAGCAGTAGACTTATTTGGACCTTTACCAACCTCGACAGCTGGTGTTAAATATATATTTGTAGTATTAAATGTGTTCACAAAATTTATCAAGCTTTACGCAATCAAAAAGCCAACAACAATTGAATCGGTTATTTGAAAAAGGGCACGAACGACATGTTCGGCCATTTTCATTTTATGCAATTTTTCTATAATTTTATTAAAGACGAACAATTTGGTACGAAAAGTGCACAAAATATCATGCTAGAACAGCGTTAACTAGATATCAATTTACTGCGTTTGGTTCGAAAAGGTCAAATGCGACACAAATGTGACCTTTTCGAAATAGGTTGGCTGAAACGCATATGTTTTGGCGCGCTATCACGCTTCTGGCTGTCAGATTTCAGTTCGCATTTGTTTGTCGTTGAATCAGCAGTGCATTTTTGTTGTGTGTAAATTTTAACCTGTGTTTGTGTCTTACAAACAAAATGAGTGATTCAAGTGGAAGCCAATCTGATGATAACATCTTACAGAGAAAGCGGAAGAAAGGAATTTTGAATACGGATAGCTATAAGTCAAATGTAAAGTAAAAAGAGCCAAAGTCAAAGGAATTCAACATGTTAATCATGTCGGAAACAGTGTTAATGCCAGGATAACAGGTCCGGACTGCAGGTAAAAGTTTAAAAATTATAAAACATTATATTTTTTTATACGTTTCTTCTGGTTTTTGTAGGTCCAAAATGAAATGTTCCAGCAAGTTTAGTGAGGACCGAAAAAAGAAAATTATAGATAAGGTTAATAGTTTTGATGACAAGGACGCACAAGATACCTTTCTTCAAACTCTGATCGGAGGTAGTCCCGTCAAAAGAAGAAGTAGAGTATCTGCCACTGACAAGCCCAAACCCAAGGCTTTTACTTTCTCTTATAATATCTCTTTAGAAGGTCAACGCATCAATGTATGTAAATACGCGTTTGTTAATTTACTAGGAATTGCAATGAGAAAAGCAAGACGTCTAAGTTTACTCTCAGCATCCGATACCACACATACTATTATTTCTGCTTCAAATAAAATAAAAGAGTTTGTCCAGAAATTTGATGTTAAAGAAGTTCACTACTCCAATACTATCAACAAAAAATATTTACCTGCTTCACTTAATGTGAAAATTATGCACACGATGTTTGTTAATGCAAATCCGGATTTAAAAGGGAAAGTAAAGTACGACTTTTTCTTGAAGAATTTTCATTAAAACTTTGATTTACAATTTGGTAGGCCGCAAGTGGATGTGTGTTCTTACTGCGAGGAATACGGTCAAAAGTTGAAAGATCCCCATTTAAATGATAATGCCAAGCGCGTTGCTTCTGCTTCACTTATAGTTCACAAACGAAGAGCAAACAAGTTCTTTTCAAAAACAAAAGAGATAAAAAAGCTTTGCACTGAGAAAGATAATGTTATGGCTCTAGTATTTGATTACATGCAGAACTTACCGTTACCGAACATTCCAGTACAAGAAATTTTTTATCTGCGACAGCTGTCGGTTTACGATTTCGGTATTCATAACCTGAAGACTGACAAGGCCACGTTCTATTCATATCACGAGGAACAAGCATTAAAAGGTCCCAATGAAGTATGCACATTTTTAAATATGTACATTAATGAGTTTGTTCCTGACACTATAGACAAACTCTACATATTTTCTGACGGTTGCCCAGGACAGAATAAAAACCATACTATGGTAAGATTTTTGATGGCATTGGCGGCGAACAACAGGTTCAAAAAAATTGTACATTATTTCCCCCTGAGAGGGCATTCTTTTAACGATTGTGATAGAGACTTTGGAACCGTCAAAAGAAAAATAGGAAAAATTGATAGGATCTATACTCATCAAGAATATATGGAGCTCATCAAAAAGTCATCTGTAGCTGGCAAATTTGAAGTGAAGGAAGTACAAAATTCCCAGATAATCGACTTCAAAAAATGGTGGCCAACCCACTACAAAAAAAGTGTTCAGTCTGTTGAGACACAAAAGAGAAAGGTCCCCAGAGATCAAAAGGTAAACTTTCAGATTTCGCATTACAATGAATTTAAATACGATTCAACAAATCCTGGAATGCTTATTGTTTCTGAATATATAGATGGGCTCGTTACGTCATCTTTTTCACTAGCAAAGCCCGCCGGGTCCAGAGCGAATCTTCCTGATGAAGAAGCATATAAAGCTTATACTATATTATGGTATTGGTATTTCTCTTAAGTCAGCTCCCTTGAGCTTTTACTTCTTTTAAATTTGTTGGTGCTTATTCTTCTACTATACTGGAATTTCTTTGTTGCGATGATCTTCTTGCATTGTTCTGTTTTCTTCATTGATTTGCTTGCTTATTTTCGCTATTTTGTTCCGTGTTGTTTTTTTTTTTTTTTTTTTTTGGTGTTGTATCAGTTTTTTATTTTGGTACTTTTCATGACTTTTTTTTTTGTTCCTCTATTGTTTTTGTTAATCCTTGTTTTTGTTTTTGTTTTTAGGGTGGGAGCCAATCTTTCGGATATTTAAAGTTGTTGTGTAATGTCGATCGTATGTGTGAGTTTTGTATCATTGGATTTGTCGATAAGTCTGTCCTTTCAAAGTATTTAGTTATTAATTTTGTATTGTGTTCCGCAATTGTTTCCATTTTTAGGTCTCTGTGTAATACAGCTGTCGGTACTGCCAAAGTTCCTATCAATATAAAAAAAGTTAACAATTAATCCAGTATATTCCCGAGGAAAATAAAGAATTTTACAATATGATATTTAATTGGCCAACAGCGGTCTCCGAAGAGATGACTGAAGAAGACTTTTAATGTTGTTATGATCATTATTTGCTATTATAAACTTACTTAAGTTACTAAATAATATGTGAAACTATATTTGTCTAGTAAAAATAATGCAAAAGATTATTTTTATTATTTTATTCTAAATAAGTTTGGAAAAGGGCACAAATGCAATACATATAAACATATTTTTATGATATAGATGTTTCAAATATCTATAAAAAATTACTGAAATAAGCTTCCTCACATACCAATGAACATACACTAATATGTACATGACTATATGTGCACGCATTTTGATTTTAAAATGTTTTTCCTTCCTACTGTAAAATTTACTTTTAAGTAGATGTGCCCTTTTCCAAATAACCGATTCAATTATGCTCACGTCAAAACTGGGAAAGGACACAATTCACTTCAAAAAAATGGGGTGAATTTTTAAAAAAAACAACAATATCCTTAATTTGCATTGTAGTATTAGGCATCCACAAAGCAATTCTAGTGAACGAACTATGCGTGAAATTGGACGATTACTCGGAATATACTGCCACCAAAATCATACTGCTTGGGCCAAACACATAGAATTGCTTATAAACTGTGCAGTACATGAAACCACGGAAGTGGCACCGATACTGGTTAAAACTGGAAAACATCCGGACGAGGAAATTAAAAAAATAATCAGCTTCCCAGATAACAAAGATGGTGAAAAGCTGAACTTACAATTGAGGCCATCCCCGAAAGAAGGGCCCATAGGCCTATGGGCCCTTCTTCCGCAGATCGTTTAAATCGATCCGCCATGATGTAATGTTTAATTCGGCCAAGTTTGGCAACGATGTCGCAAACCCCTGTCAATCTGTAAATAAATATTTAACGGCCATTTTAACAAAGTTCTGTTCGCGTCAGTTGTTCGTTTGCTTGTCGTTAAAAATGGATTCTGACGAGGAGCTAGTTAGACAAGATCTAAGAAGATTAATGTAACGCGAGATACGAGAAAAGTTAAAAGACAATCGGGGAAAATGTACGTCACCTCGGCAGGTCGTGATGTTGCAGCTAAGTCATTTCAGGTGATCACAAAATGTTGCTAGGAAAGATGTTTTACTCGTTTTAGTGCCGATGATCAAAAACATATATTGGAACACTTCTATTTACAGTGAAAGCTTCAACAGGACTATTTGTTGGCTCAGTGTATGAGCAAACTTAATGTGGATCGTAAACGACTCAAGAATAATCCAAAAGTTTTACGAGCGTGTACATGGAATATCTCGTGTCCCAAAAGGGTGACAGAATAAAATAATGTCGGACCATGATCCAAAAACTTTTCCAAGTATCTGTGAAGCGCATTCGTGTAGTACAAAAAAAGATAAGTAAGAATTATTCATTTATAGAAAAGAGAGGGACACATGCCAACAGACCCCACAAATTGGCTCCCAACATTCATGACTTGCTTAAAGCGCATTTGGAAACTATTCCGTCTAAAAAAAGCCATTATTCCCAACACAAATCTGAACTAAAATATTTCGAAAATCCCGAATGAAATATTAAAATCCTGTATGAGCTTTTCATACAATACTATAAAGAAAATACGGGTACACCTCTAAAAATGAAATACAAAACATACTTTCAGTACTTTAGGTCACTGCGTTCATACAGTTTCAAGAATCCCGAAACAGATGTATGTGATTTCTGCACAGAATGTAAACAAAAACTATCTTTTAATCCTAACGGTCCTTGTGCAACTTCCTATGCCTTACACAATGGGAAAATAAAGCGTCATTTAGCGATGAGAAAGAATCTGATAGAAAGAAGTAAAACTGACAATAGTTGCCTTGTCATTGAATTTGACTATGGACAAAATCTACCAGTTCCGAAACTCAATGTAACAGTGCAGTTTTATAAACGTCAACTTTGGTGTTATCTCTTTAATGTACACATTCACAATGATGGGTCGTCGGATGTATACGTTTATGGAAGGACAAGGCAAAAAAGGCACAGATTCTGTTATTTCTTTCGTTTACGACTGCTTGTGCAAAAAAATTAATGGCGATGTGACTAAAATCGTATTTTTGTCGGATGCGTGTGGAGGACAAAATAAGAACATTTCAATGGTTCAATTTGGAATGTGGCTGGCACAAAAGTTAACGTCAATATTCGCCATATATTTCCGGTTCGTGGCCATTCCTTTAACCAATGCGATCGCAATTTTGGACTGGTAAAGTCATCTTTAAAAAAGAAGGAATACATAGGAACGGCAAAGCCTTATTTTGAAGCAATGGTGCATTGTCGGAAAAATCCATCTCCTTTTAATGTTGTCATGGACAGAACTCTAATCAAAAATTGGACTGAAAGTTTGGAAGGACTTTTCCTAAAGAAGCCAAAAAAAAACTAAACACAAACATTGCTCTTCAAACTGTGCCAGGTGGTTGGAATAAAGCAGGCGAAGGAAAAAGACGTAAGAGATCTTCTTTCGTCTTTGTCCCAAGAAGATGAACAATGGATACCCTATATTTTTTGCCCGAAACAAGTGTATTTCTTTATTATTTATATAATTCCAAATTTTCGTTTCAATCTGTGGCGGTGTTGCCAAGATTTTAATTATTTTCCTAATTTTTTTGTTTTTGCACGGTTGCAATAAATATGCTACAATTTCCCTATTGATTTTAATTTAATCAAGATTTTTTGCAAATAGTTGCATCTGGGTTATATAAGTACCATTTATAAGTGTTTTCGAGCTTATTTTATACAGGGTGTCCTAATTGTATTTCCAAATTTCGGATAGTTTGGATCAGATTTACTCAATTTTCAGAAATGTATATTTTGTTATAAATTGAAAGTTCTACTAAGTCCCCTTATGACGGTAAAATATTTTTGTTATCGTCAGTGGCGTTGCCACATTGTGATGATTTTCAAAATTTTTTGTTATATCTTTTTAAGTTAAATGGTCTGGATTATTACAATACCCTGTATTTTTTTTGTACATATCTTCTACGCTTTATTAAAATTTTTGATGTTATACCGATCCCATAATTCTTCTTAGTAGTCATTAAATTTATGTGATTTCAATCATCTAAATATTTTATTTTATTTTGTACGTTTAAGACTTAGTTAGCCATGGAAAATAAATAACAATCCTCGTTTACTTCATTTTTGACATTTTTTTGTTTTGTACGTGATATATCAATAGTTACACTTAAAATGAATTACTCCCAAGAAGAATTAATAAATATGGTTTATACTTTGGGTGAAAGTCATGGGAACTCTGTTTTAGCCACAAGAATATATGCCCAAAACTTTCTGGAAAGAAGGCATCCTCAGGAATTAGTATTTAAGAGGTTAAAAGAACGGTTTGAGCGAACAGGGAGTGTCAAGTATGAAAAAACCGAAAGAACTAAGACTGTTTTAACCGAAGATAATTAATTTGCCATTGCTTTGTCAGTAACCGAGGATCCGTCGTTGGGTGTTCGAGGAATTAGTGAAAATCTTAATATTAAAAAATCTTCAGTGGCAGTATCGCTTAAAAAGAATAAGTTTCATCCCTACCACCTTCAGCTACACCAAGAACTCACAGACAACGATTTTGCAAGACGAGTAACATTTTGCCAATGGGCACAACACAAAGTAAGAGAAAATCCTTTATTCGTTAATAATGTTTTCTTCACCGATGAATCCACATTTCGTAAGACGTCGCCCTAGTGGTGAAAGGTTCTAATCCACTTCAGGTAAGTTTTGAGAAAACGGCAATTAAAATTTTTGTGTTTGGTAAAATATTCCTTTTAATTTGTTATTAAAATATTTAAATGAATTTAAACAGTGTAACTTAACTATATTAATCTTAAATGTATTACAAAAATATTTTATCGAAAAAAATATCTGTATTTACTATAATAATGACATTATGTGGCTTAGGACTATTCACTTATCAAATTATTAAACCTAAATATGTAACTTGGGAACTTAGCACTCTAAATAATACTAGTTTTTATTATAATAATATATGTTTTACAAAACAATATTTAACTTAAGTAGTATCTTCATCATCTGAAGTGTTTAAAGGAACTTCTTCCGTAGACCTCAAATTTTTATAAAAGGAATGATAAGTTGGAGGAATACACAGAGAACTGCATAATTTGAGCAGGCCTTGAAGTTTTCTTTTTTCTATACACAAAGGCATTTTATAGAGCAATTCAGCATTATCCTTTAACCCGCTGGCAGTCCTTGTGGAGATCTTTTTAATGAGAATAGAGTGAAATTCTTTGTCAGAAAGTTTTTCTTTATAAAATATTCGGGTGGGATCTGTCTTTCTATACTGTAGCCATTTTATTTTCAGCCAGTTGGCAGTTTCACCTATTTCATTAGTATTTCGATTTTTAATGACCATAGAGGAAAAATGTTTAAAATTTAAAAACTGATCAAAGTTAAGTTCAACTACTTTATAAAAGGGTTTTTTTGTTTTTGCCGTCCTTGCAGTGGTATACCACCCCTCAGGAGTAAAAATGTCAACTTTATTGCCCCTAGTCTCAATGCTTGAGTGAACGCTATCGCATTCCATTTCGGAATGCCCAGATTCCATGAATTTTTGGTTAACGACTTCTACCGGTAATTCTGAAACTGCTTTAAGAAACATTGCAGCATTGATGGAATTTCTGTTTTGCCCGGATGCGGTATCAGAATAAAAAGTAATGTCTTTTACGAAGGGATTAAGATTTTGCAAAACATGCCACAGGCAAGTTGCAACTTCTGAGGATTCTTTCGATCCTACACCTTCATGCCACATGTAATTAGTGGCTTCAGAAGTTGCTAAGTTGTAAACTGTAAAGTTAAAAGTCTTTAACTTCTGAGCATAATATAATTTACCAACGTTGAGGGATGGTGTTACAAGAATTTTTTCCATATCCATTGAATAAGAAGCGAAGCTATTATTTACTTTGGATCGTTCTTTGTCAGATTTTTTATGGTCCCTAGCCTCTTGTTTTCTAATAATATGTTGATCGTACTCTTCTTGCAGTGATAACTTTTCTTGTTCTTCCAAAGAACTGAATTTCGTGCACAAATCACACTGATCTTTTTTTGGGCGATGAAATCCAAGGTTAAATTCAGTAGTGAAAACATTTCTGTAAAAGCTAAATTTTTCGGGAACAACATCTCTATCTTGGCAAAAAAGTTTGTAGTCTTCATACAGTCGTGTTTCGGAAAGGTTGGCGGGCAAATATTTTCTTTTGGTAGTGCTTCGACAATAATGCGACGAAACTACTGGAATCGACTTGATATGTTCTCTGATTACATGTTTTACATTTTCAGGTCTCTTTTGAGGAGGACTTTTTTTACCACGCAAGTCTGGCTTAATCGTGCCTGTATCAGAAAGCTTATTGACTGCGGTTCTAACTGTCCTACTAGAAATATTAAGGGTGGAAAGAAAAAATTTTTGACAAACTTGACGAGGAACTTGATTTAATGTTAATTTGTAAACAAATGTGTTAGATCGTCGTTCATTGTTTTCACTATAACATCGTTTTTTAGGAATACACGAAACGTGTTTTATAATAAAATTCCATTTAAGCTCTTGAGATTTTTCGTTTACCCGCCACCACCCGTGATGATATGAAAGAACGAATTAGAGAGGTATTTCAAAATATAACACCTCAGACCTTATATAATGTAAGAGACAATTTAATCAAAATGGACGACACTTTGAACAACTTATGTAACAAACTAATTTTTTGTATAACATGTATTAAATTATTTATAATTTGAAACGCCGCAAAATATTATGATAAAAAAATTTAAATTTGTATTTTTATTTTCATTAATATTTGACTTATTTGTTTGTTACAAAATTTAGTATTTTCTTTAAACGTATGTACCTTATAATACAATGAAATACAGGGTATTGCAATATTCCAGACCGCCTACCTTAAAAAAAATAATGAATATTTTGAGAAAATCATCATGATTTGGCAACGCCACAGACAATATTAAAAATATTTTACCGTCATAAAGCGACTGAGTAGAACTTTCAATTTATGACAAAATATACAGGGTGTCCCATTTAAGAAAATTGAGTAAATCTAATCCAAACTATCAGAAATTTGGAAATATAATTAGAGCACCCTGTATAAAATAAGCTCGAAAACACTTATAAATGGTACTCATATAACCCAGATGCAACTATTTGCAAAAGATCTTGATTAAATTGAAATCAATAGGGAAACTGGAGCATATTTATTGCGACCATGCAAAAACAAATAAATTAGAAAATAATTAATATCTTGGCAACACCGCCACAGATTCAAACAAAAATATGGAATTACATAAATAATAAAGAAAGACACTTATTCCGTGCAAAAAATATAGGCTGTCCTATTTAAAAATTTTCAAATTTAAGTTGTCCCGCTTTTGTGAAACACCCTGTATATTTAAAAATGTTTTAAAAATATACACTTTTAATAGTCCCTTAATTTTTGTATTTAAAGTTTTTTTCTTATCTGTAATAATAATATGAGATATCGAAGAATTATACACTAAATGGACACCCTGTATAATAGGTTTAAAGAAAATTGTAGCGGAATATTTTGAAATGGTGTTGTCAGGGCGAAAAATCCAATTGACCAGTTTCATGCCCTTTTGACAGGGCATTTCCTTTACAAAATCTTAAGGTTAAAAATAAAAAACCTTGGATTACTTGTGGTATAAATGTGAGATCTCAACATACAATGAGAACGTAGCACAGTAATAATCAGTTTTTTGTTACATATTTTAATCAATATAAGCGAATTTATAGAAAGGTCATTAGAGCGGCAAAAGAATTGTATTATAGGGGTAAGATTGAAAATGCAAAAAACAACACAAAAAAGAACTGGGAAATTGTTAATTAATTAAGGGTTATTGCAGAGTAATATAGAATTAGATCCTAATATCCCTAATAACTTTTACTGTTGTAACGTGTAATTTTCGTATTAACACAAAAGTGTATAGTGTAAAAATAATAAACTTGTTCCTGACAAATTGACGAAGGAGATTTACATGATATGTGTTAAGAGTCGATTTAATTAATTAAAATTCACGAATGCACTAGTGTGTAATAACTTTTAACTCTATAATTGCCCTGCCATTCCCTTAGGTTTCATCTATAGATTGTACTTACAGCATAGTGGTTGATTCCTTAGAAATACCGTCCTGGTGGCTTGAGTTTGGTCATTAAGTTCGTTTTCTTGTTGGTTATTTTCTTCCAGGTTTCCTGCCTGTTTTGGCGTGGTATTTTGTCATAAAAACGACTGGGGCTTTCGGCCGAAGTCCCTGGTTTAGCCTAAAATAAGTCAATGATCTTGCTTTGTTTGTTTTTGTGGCCCGAAGCTTTTAATTAGGCTCCGTAATAATTGAGTAAAGCGGAGGCGCTTACCAATTTTTAACATATAACTTACTAAACACTAGATATGCTCCGAGTGTATAAACTAAAGAGTGTCGATACCCTGGCAATACCGCATTGACCTTTGGCTTCTAGTTTTAGAACTAGTCCCACCTTCTTGTCAACTTACCTCTTTATCACCCTTCTTTCTTCATTTTCGTCTATCCACTCTGTTTCGGTACAGCGGGGCCTCTGAAGGGTGTTTAGGGTTTGATCAAAAGGAATCCCCGAGAAGTCTCTTCTCGGTCAACTTAGGAAGTAGCCTTCTGTATGTAGGTTGTGTAGCTCAAGGGAGCACTCTTCTATGAGTTTTTAGTATAAATTCTTTGGGTTTTTGAAGCCCTATTTGTCGCTTCTTACACTGAAATGACACAAGTGTTGTTGGTTAGTTTTGTGTCGAATTTATGAGTTTTCTAGCATAGATTCTAGCAGGAATAGTAAAGTAAGAATTGAATGATCTATGCAAGGCTCCTGTCTCACAGTTATAGCGGATTATCTAAAACATTCGCTTTGAAAACAAACGTATTTTCGTAAGCTCTTTTAGGTTAAGAAACACATGACATGCAATGCATATATTTGTTCTAGGTAATATGTCATAGGAAATCTAGAAAGGAACTTACTTTTGTTCGGTTATCGTTATTTTGAGATGGTTTTCTCCTCGATTATTTTGATTGATTGGAGTTTGTTGTTTGTTTATTTAAATTGACATGTTCTGACGTAAGAGTGTTGTCAAATTCTGACGTATAAGCATACAGGGGACGAGAGGATAGGACAATAGACAACCCAGGCCGTGCCGATGTTGCCAAATGCATGTATGTTTAAAAAAATAGGTTAGGTTATTTTGTTTTGTTGTCGTTCGTTGTAATCACAAAATATCCCCTTAATTTTGTGGTTGTAATCGTCGTATTTGAGTTTACATAAAAAGTTTGGTTTAATTGGTTTGGTTTAGTTATTCTGTTTCCTTCGACCATTTTCTTCGGTGTTCTCTGATCGTGTAATATTAATATTTATTTATGATAAATATTAACAGCAAGAATGCCAGTTATGTGTCGTATATGTGAGAAACTATTTAGCTCACAATCAACTCTAAATAGACATATCCAAGAAGTTCATCAAAAAGTTCCAGATCCTGTTTCTTATGGACGGGATTCCAAATACAACAGCCGCTGTATGGAGCCAAATTGCGATAATGCATTTACAAACAATAAGGGCTTAATGGATCATTTACAAAACATTCATTTGATCAAGTTTGAAACAGAAATTCTCTTTATGGATAATATGAATGGTTTGTTGAAATTATTATTAACCGAGTTATTAACATAAGTATGAGAGTAATATAATTTAAACATATCTAATTCAAAATACCATTGTGAAGACAAGCTTAAAGGCCAGTAAAAACAGATATTATTATTTATTTATTTACTTATTTATTTCAATACACTATTTTACAGTTTCCCAGTTACAAAACAGGTACAAAACAATTTAATATTATAAACTTAATAAATCATGGAAGACCTTCTCCAGGAGGGACTGTAACGAAGACACCCACCGTTTTATTCAGAAAGGACCGTCACCTTGCCTCTGCTATCCTCACCAGCGAGATACAGTACATGCTCAAAAATGAAACAAACCCAGCAGCACTTAAACGGGAACACGTTATGCTTTTCAAAGAATTACGCACCAAAGAATTAACCATAGTACACCCTAAATACTGTTACTCTTGGTTCATGAACAATGTTGACGACCTCACACTCCACAACCACGACCCGGAACTCCAAACTTTGCTACAAATAGCAAAACAAGCAACCGAGATTAGTGTAAACAACCAGACCAGCCTAAAAACCAAAGTAGAGACAAGCTGTCATCCCTTCTTGTCACGAATCTTTTCCGTTAAGACAGAATTTGATCTTTTGATTTATTCTCATGAATTCACAAAAGAGTGGAGGATAGGGAAATTAGAGGGCACCGCCTACGGGAATCTACACCTCATACGAATCAACACGACCCAGGCTCTTATTATCACCCATGCACACCTAGCGAGAGTTCGAGATATGTTCAACTCTTGGTTCGATGTCCTTCTGTATAGTTGTCACAACACATTAAAGTATGAAGGTTTTTCCTTGTTTCAGGAGGTGTTAGAATACATTCAGACAATTCAGGACTTTTCCAAACATTACCTGGAGTACATGTCAGCAGTCCTCAAGGCCTGGCCGTCCTTGGCAGTTGCCTCGGTACTCAGAGATCAGAAGGGGGCTCTACTATCTTAAACTGTCTGATGGTTGATTTGACCCTTGTACCGACTACTCCATTACTCGTAAAAATGACTCGTCCTCTATTGTCCGATGCTAGTGTGCACTTAGCTCTCGAATTGAGTGGGCTCTGAAAGTGCTTTGGACACCCTGTGATACAAATAGAAGAAAGCATAAAATCATGGATCGAGAAGGGGTCCTCTCTTAAACTAGATGTCGAGAGGACCGGGAGGGACATATCCAATATGTTCGCATACACTTTTTGTAAAAATTATTTTCGCGAAAAAAGAACGTGGCCACCCATGCTAAATGTGTCCTGTCAGTCCGCTCGCATTGTAGAGAACCTCAGTCACAACACCTGGGATGATGACCCCAAGTTTCCATGGTTCTCCTACGAGTTTGAGGGTCTAGAGTTTCAGAAATGTCTGAACTTTGACATGCACGTAGACATCACAGACCTGCTTGCAGACAAGTCCATCATTCCTAATCGTCGCCAGTGGATCTACGAGTTCGACGGACAAGCACATCGATCCCTTTATGGAATAAATAATAATAATAATACAAACCTTACCTTTATTTTAGATTTTGAATACTGGAAAGAGAGCATTGAAAATAAATTCAATATCTCATACATTTTTAAAAGTAAACATGTTAGTACCATAGGTGAAATATTGTACTACAAATGTAACAGGTGCAAAACAAGTAAGTTTTTTAAATTAATTATTATATTGTCTTCTTGATGGACTTGATTAGTAATAAAAAAAACTTATAGTTTAAATAATTTTGCATCTATTATTGTAGGTTATGTTCTTAAAAAAAATGAACAGAGAAGTAGATTGCTAAAAAGCCAAGGATCTTCCAAATTAAGTAACTCGTGTACAAGTGAATTAAAAGTATGCAAAGAAAATAACCAAATTATCATTAAATGGCAAAAAGTTCATTATAACCTTAATTTTGATTTGCAACATATTAGACTGCCACAGATTGAGAAGCAGAATATTGCCACAAAATTGATGAATTGTGTTGCACCTCAAAGGTAAAAAACCTTCATTCTACACATTATCTGTGTTTCATGTATTGCTCTCCTCACTATGGTCATAGTCTCCATTAAACTGTATTAAAAATATAACCTTTTGCAGAAGTATTAGTAATAGACTCAACATATAATATATACTTTTCATTAGGGTTCGAAACTGAATTGAATACAGTAAAACATTTGAATTGACCAATAGGAGTTTTAGAAAACAGTATTCAATTTGATCCCAGTCTTTCATGTAAACATAGTAATAAATTCTGTTCTCGATTATTTTGTTGTCACTTTTTTGTTATTGCAGAATTTTAAAATCAACTCGAGATAATATAGGAGAAAATTTAAAACGAATTAACTTACTAAATTTGCCTGACATAAAAAATATAAAAAATTGTTATGGTCTTGAGGTAGAGGATGGCAAAAGGGATCCCAATGATGCTATTTCTATCGCACTCTGGGTTGAGGAATATAAACAACTTAAGGAAAATCCAATTCTATTGTATAAAGAACAAGGAAAAGAACATGATACCTTAAAAAGAGAGGATCTTTGTCTTATTGTTATGAATTCATTTTAAAAACAAATGTTAAGACAGTTTCCAACCGTAATAACTGTTGACAGCACTCATGGCTTAAATGGTTATGAGTTTGAAATGACTACCATTATGGTATAAGATGAATATCACCATGGTTTTCCAATAGCAGAAATGTTCACAAACAGAAAAGATACTATAGTGCAAATGGTATTTTTTCCAGCAATTAAAGACGCAGTAGGTAAGCCAAACAAGTTATTATTTTTATTTATTGGGTTCATTCAATGCCTCAAACGCAGTCACATGAAACAGTGTTGGAAATTTTCAAGAACATTTTATTAAGCCTAAAAATTTTACTTTTTCTTTAAATTTTTAATTGATAAGGTTTATCTTTATACTTTGCTTGTTGTAGGTGCAGTTTACTATAATTTTTTCATGTCTGATATGGCTGATGTTTTTTTTAATGCGTGGATACGAGTAATGGGTTCACCCTATCCTCAACATTTCTATTGTGCATGGCATGTTGACAGGGCGTGGCAAAGTAATCTAACAAAGATTCCGAACACAGAGAAGCGATCAGAAATCTACAAAGTATTAAAAATATTGCAGCAGGAATCTTCTGAGGATAACGTTATTGTAGCTTTGAGCAACGCCATAAAATGTATGTGCAACAACAATGAAACAAAGAATTTTGGAGAGTACTTTGCTAATACATATGGTCATAATTATAAAAAATGGGCATACTGCTTCAGAAATGAATATACCATCAACACGAATATGCATCTAGAGTCGATGCACAAGATTATAAAGTACTTTTACTTGGACAGAAAACCCGTTAAACGCCTTGACAACGGTCTAGCGCAAGTTTTAAAGAACATAAGAGATAAAAGTGTTGAAAGAATAATCAGATTAACCAAGGGAGAAAATACTAAACAAACACGACAAATATCTTATAGCCATAAAGAAGCTGTAAAAGATAGCAATAATTATATGATTGTTAATAAAAGTACTACACATTGGAACATGTTACAAAATGAACAAACATATTTAATAACCCAGTTGATGGAGACAAAATGCTGTGCTCTAGTGTGCTTATTTTGTGAAGCATGCAACTATACGTTTTCATGTGATTGTAAATTTTTTACAAATAGAAGAATAATATGTAAGCGTATTCATATGTTATGTCACAAGTTAAAAAATTATAGAAATTAAAAAAGTAATGTATCAGATCATAATAATATTTTAATTTCTGAAGCTCTATTGTAAAGTAAATAAAAGTTATTTCGTTTCACTGGATTTTAAAGTATAATAAATCTTTAGGTATTGGCGCTGCCATCTATGGATAACTCTGCATACCGTAAAACGGGGTGAATAAGCTACTAGGTGGCGAATAGCTACAAAACTTTTATTTTTCATACTACAGGGTTTAAAATCTAAATCTTATTTTGCAAGATGAAATAAATAATTACGTAATTTCTTAAGACGTTTGGGTCATATAATACACGCATTTTGAAAAAATTAGCTGGCAACATTGTACCGCTCTAGTCGTGTCAACTTTGGTGTTAATACAACCTCAAATTTGTAGTCTGCAAAACTTTGTTTACCCAACGGCAAGTGAAAACATTTGATAGTGGTGGATACTCTATATACTTATTTTGTGAAAAAGGTTAGTAAACTTTAAAGTAGTATCGGTTTGGACATATATATGACTGTTTTGTGAGAAATTTGGTTTAGGTATTTTTATTCACTTTCAGAATTTCGTTGGGGTGAAAAGCTACACCTACGATGCCAAGGATTTACAAATCAAATCCTCGTGGAAAACGTTATAAAAAACATACCAAGTTGGTTTTACAGCAGGCTTTGGATGCTGTGGCACAAGGAATGAGTTTGCGCGAAGCAGGCAGAAGATTTGACATCCATTTTACAATAATAGGCCGGTATATTAAAAAAAAAGGCGCCGTCAAAAAACAGGGTGGTCAAACATCATTATCTGAGGACGAGGAGAAGTTAATTATTGACAGAATATTGACCTGTGCCCAATGGGGATACCCCCTTGATTTTTACGATTTGAGAGTCTTTGTTAAAGATTATCTTGATAGACAGGGCAAAACTATAAAAAAATTCAGAAATAATTTACCGGGCACCGAATTTGCTAAATCATTTCTTAGAAGACATAGAGATGTTTTGGCCCCCAGAATCTGTCAAAACATAAAAAGGGTACGAGCTGCCGTCAACCATGAACAAATAAACAACTATTTCGACAATTTGACAGAATCACTAGCAGGTGTTCAACCAAGCAATATTATCAACTATGACGAGACTAATTTATCGGATGACTTAGGCCGAAAGACTATTATAACCAAGCAAGGTTGTAAATATCCCGAACGCGTTATGAACTCGTCGAAGTCTTCTACTTCCATCATGTTTGCTGGATCAGGAGAAGGAGAATTGCTCCCTTGCTATATAGTGTACAAAGCCTCAAATTTATACGACTCCTGGATAGAGGGTGGGCCAAAAGGGACTTGTTATAACAGAAGCTTGCCAGGATGGTTTGACAGTAATTCCTTTGATGACTGGGTTAATAAATTTGCCATTCCTTTTTTAAAACGAAAGGACGGTAAAAAAATTCTTATAAGAGACAACTTGTCGAGCCATTTATCTGTCGATTCCATTAAGGTCTGTAAAGAACACAACATTGACTTTGTCTTCCTACCCGCAAACTGTACGCACATCACGCAACCTTTAGATGTTGCTTTTTTTCGCCCTCTTAAAACGGCATGGCGTAAAATAGTTATGGAGTGGAAAATGGGACCAGGGCAAACTACTGCAACCATACCAAAAAATATGTTTCCGAGACTGTTAACGAAGCTTATTAACGTAATTGACACTAACAGGGTGTCAAATCTAAAATCTGGGTTTGTGAAATGCGGAATCGTTCCTTTGAATCGCCAGAAGGTTCTGGATATGTTGCCTCCAGATATAGAAACTGACAACAACACTGCCACATCAGATGCTATGGACAATTCTCTTGTAACCTTTCTCAAAACAATGCGTTATGGTGACACAAATACCAAAAAACCTCCAGAAAGAAATAAGAAAATTCAAGTCGCACCAGGAAAAAGTGTTACTGCTACCTTCTCAGAGCCCGAAAACACATCATCTAATGAAGATGAACCTCGAAAGGAGGACTCGACAGATGATGATAGTTCTAGTGAAGATGTTTCGTTGTCAATCTTAAAGGCCAAGATCGATCATGTCAAAGAAGTGGACATAAGCCAACTTAAAATAGGTGATTGGATTCTCGTGGTGTTCTCTCCCTTAACCAGTAAGGCTGGTTCATCTAAAACACGGGACTATATTTGTAAAATAGTCACCAACATCAATAAGGAAGAATTCGAAAGTTCCTTTCTGCGATCCAAGTTAACGAGGGACGATAGGGGATTTATTTATGTATATCCTGATGTTCCAGACATATATACATTCACTTACGACCAAGTTATCGAAAAGCTGGAAGAGCCAAGACCGTATGGACGTGGACTCCTCAAATTTAACACAAATAAAGGAATGTAAAGTTTGATTTTTTTTAGTTTTCTGCTTTTTTACACTATGATACTGTTTATATTAAAGAACATTTCTCGATGAAATGTGTTTCTATAAATAGCCCATACTAAGAAAAAATTTTTTGGTTGTATTGATTGACCCCCTGGAGGTGGTCCATCGCTTTAGGAATGAAATCATTATCATGAATCTTTTCACCACCTGTGCTGGGTGAATAGCTACACCAGGGTTTTATTTTTTTTTTAGCAAACCAAATTTTTTTTCGACTTTTTTTCACTAAGGCATACGAGTCTAAGAGAAGACCATAATTTTAAACCCACTAAACAATTTCCAACACTCTAGAAAAAAAAGTTACGCAGCTTTGAATTTGAAAATTGTAGCTATTCACCCCGTTTTACGGTACTGCAGTTAATATCGATTCTTTAGGTTTGTATATATGAAGAGACCAACTGTAAATTTGCCGTTCTATAACATAGATTGGTAGGGTACTCTTTAATATGGATTATCGATTTCTTACATTTAATTTAGTTTATATTGTCTCCGTGAATAGAAAAAGGCTCTAGTCAGGGAGGTTAATTTTCTGGGACTTCACTTATGGTTTTGTCCTAATACAGGTATGTCACGCTAAGTTTGAGTTTCACTAAATTTATATTTTGTCTAATAATAAGTATGTAGTTGAACCATAAATATTACTTTCTAGTAAGCCCTGACCTTTTAATCTATTTTCACACTGATTAAATTCCACATTTTTATGTCCTCACAAAATAAAGACGTGCCGGCCATAATGGCGTCATAAATTAATAATCTTCATTTATCTCATTCATCCTTATAAATTATAATGTTGTTGATGATCTAAAAGCATCATCTTAACAGACAGAAGGCATTAATAATAATATTATTTCTTGAGTAAATGTGGATTTCAATCAATATTTCCATAATTTTGCATTCAATTTAAAATCAATTTCTTTAATCATCAGGTCATGGTTTTGCTTGTTTTTCTTCATCAATTACTGTTTAAATTCTCAATTTAACTTAGTTTTTCGGGTCTTTGTCGTTTCTTTTACGTTTTAGCAGATATCGTTGGCCAGTTGGTAGTTTATTTAAGTTCTTGACGAACATTGGTGAGAACCAGATATAGGGTAAACCTGACTGGACCGTTCACTAGGAAAACGACGGACAGGCAGGTGAGTTTTTCTAAGCTGAAACCTAAATTAAATTTGTTGAAAAACTCACCCCATTTCTCTCATTGATTAAGTCACACTGTATATCTAGTTCTTCCGTGTTTTGTAAGGGAGTTAAGGGCCGTTTGCTTGCGGGTCGGAATGCGCACTGAGGATCGTGCTCTATTTTAATTTAATTAATTTATTTCCTTTATTATTATTTTTGTGCACATCATTTATTTTTGTATCTTTCCTTATATCAGTTAATCTGTATATCTTAGTTTAAGTATGTAGTAATATTGTAAATAATTCTTTACACTGGAGTGGTTGTATGAGCAGCAGCAGTTGGATACCGCCACTCGAATTGAAATGATTTTTTTTGTACATTTGATTCATACATTAAATAAAGGCATTTATTATTATTATTATTATTATTATTATTATTATTATTATATACAATTTCTCTTGTACCGTATCTTGAACTTATCTTGTTCGTATCTTACCTTGGGTGCCATAAGACATTAGTCTGATACACCAATATCATGTGGTGAGGAATGCCTGTAGCTCGTTAAACCACATTTATCTATCTTGCAAACGATTGCCTTTTTGCTCGTTATGCCTATCGAATCTGCACAAAAGTTATAGATACTTTTGAATGCAGTATTTTCTACTAGTTTAGACATCAATGTTATATATTTGTACATTGTGTAGTATATTAATTACTTAATTTTTATCTTGTTGGCACAATATATGCTTTCCTTGGATTAACTTAAAACTTAAATACCTTTTAAGTCAATTAAATCATTTATTTTTCTTACTACTTAAACACGAAAGAAATTTTGTTTTTGACCTTACGTAATTAAACCTGTTAATTTTATTTCTAAATTTAAAACTTTATTCATATTCACTTGAGTAACAGGGAGTAAAAACATCCTGTAACTATATTATAGAAATTTAGGTTACAACTGGTACTGTTTAACATAAGTACTCATTTTTAAACCTTTTATTGCAATATTATTCACTGGTCTAACTTCACTTCTCTAACATTACATGCAAACAAGCAAACCTGAGGCTGGCATAAGCTCATCTGACGTCATTGTTCCAATCAATCACCGTCACAAGCATTAAAGTCTAATTAAGTCCTGACGTCTCCTTCATCTTCTCCATTGCTGAAGTATATGCATGGAACACCTCATCGAGACAACTTCCAGGTGAAGAGGACTAAATCTTGGACACACTTCATGGAGACAATGCAGAGCTAAGTATTTGTCAGTCCGAAGGATAACTTTGTAAAGACCAGCAGACCATTTCTTTATTTTCACTTTAATTTTCACCTTTTTATATTGTAAACTGTTTCTTCAGAAACCAATCTCAATAATCATTGTTATACAAGTATAGTTTAATAAACTACCAAGTGTTTGTAAGATTTTGTATTATTTCTGGTAGGATGGCGCCCTAAAAAATTTGTCAGATAATAAGACAAACCCACACCTAACAAAAAAAAGTCTTCTTGGCCGAGGCAACTCAACATCATTTGAATGATTATCAAAATCATTACAATGGCACCCAACGTGTTTTTATGTGGTTTACATAATTAAGGTGTCTTATTTCTGACATAATCCTACTAGAAATTTTTGTGACACTGATACTCAAGTTTCTTTAATTTTTTTTCCTGGTCTATACAGAATTTTCTTTCACTGTTGAAGATTATCTTTTGTAGTATATTATAATAATATATAATTGTCTACTATGTTCTTATTTTTGACATACCGATATAATACCAATTGTGAATATAAATACTAATTTATTTTACTGATATTGAGTCATCTTGAAGGTTTAAATTGATTGACCGTTTATCGTAAACTTAACAAGATGGATGTCAATAATTTAAAAACTAACAAATTAACTTATGAATTAGACCTCAGACAAATAGAGGGCGCAGCCCAAATGAGTGTCGATGAGAAAAGAAAACTTTTACGTGGTTGTCTCAAACAAGAATCGGCACACCGAAGCTTTGTTGAGCCAACAAATTATAAACCTTTTGCTAATAGCCTATAAATCTTATAATGACCTGAATGCCTTAGTTAGTAAATTTTCTGGTACCGTTTCTGAAAAAAAGAAATTCGAGGATAGGTTAACCCACCTTTCTAATAGAGTTTTTCGTTTGTTGCCTAGTGATGATTCACAAATTCCGAAAAGCAGACCCTACTGACGAAAGTTATTGCCCTTGAGGGGGATTTTGAATTTAAAAATGATCAATTTCAAACCCAACATACCTCAACCCCCACAAATACTTCTCCTTCCGTCAGTATTCCTCCAGTACCTTCAGTACATACAAAACAAAGTATACATCCTTATAAATGGAATGTAAGTTTTAACGGTCTGACCAATAAAGAGTCGGTAGTTTCTTTCCTTGAAAAAATCGAAGAATTAAGGATTAGTAGGAATGTGACTAAAGAGGATTTATTTTTATCTGCCTGTGATTTATTTAAAGGCCCTGCTTGGACGTGGTTCTCCACAAATAGGCATAATTTTAATAAGTGGGACGAGGTAGTTCAAAAATTAAAATTTGACTTCTTACCTTATTTCTATGAACAGGATCTGCTTACTGAAATTCAGAATCGTACCATGGGTAATAATGAGAGGGTAACTTTGTATATTTCCTCCATGGAATGTCTTTATCGAAAATTATCTGTTTTACCTGATGAAAAGACTAGAGCTGATCAGATTCGCAGAAATTTATTGCCTTTTTATATTAATCAATTAGCTTTGACAGATATTGATACAGTTTCAGAACTATCTACCTTGTGTAAAAAATTGGAGGAATCTCGATCTTGGTCAGAAAGATATAAAAGTCCACCTTCTAAAAGATTTGGTTTGTTGGAACCAGATTTAAGTGCCTTTGCTTCGACCGCTGGTCAATACTCTAATGTTTCTGGTTTGCAGAAAAGGTCTTTGACATGCTGAAATTGTGACAGACAGGGTCATAGATACTCTCTTTGTCGTGCAAGCAAAAACGTATTTTGTTATGGTTGTGGCAGAAAAAACGTAATTAAGTCAAAGTGTCTTTCTTGTTCAAAACACGCCAACTCTGGTGGCGGTCGTTTGTAGGTGAATGTCGTCATCGAGGAAGAAAAAGTTCCTTTGGAGGAAACTCAATGTCACAGCAAGGCAAAGGGCAAGTACTGCAAAAACAACAAACCAAAAAACCAATAATATCTATAAATTCTAAGGAGTGGTCACTTTGGCTTAAGCATGTTCAAAACTTTTATAAGCAACCAATAATATCTCCTTATCACAAGTTTTCTCAAAAAAGGATAATGACACCAGACCTTATCTAACGGTAAAACTTTATAATACTGAAATTTTAGCTTTGGTTGATAGTGGTTTAAATAATTGCATTTTGGGATCCTCAGCTTTTTTTATTCTTCAGAGATTTAATCTTAAAATTTGCTATGACACTTTTCTTCATGTATCGACAGCTGATGGCAAGGTTCAAGATTATCTTGGTTATATTAATTTACCTATCAAATTGGGCGAGGTTGTCCACACAATTAGAGTTTTGGTAATCCCTAGTATTGTACATAAATTAGTATTGGAAGTCGATTTCTTAAAGTTATTTAAAATTAAAGCAGATTTTTATAACTGCACGTTTAATATGAAAACAAATAATTGCAGCATAATTAGCTCAATTTTAAATATAAATGATTTAATAAATGAGCAACAGGATAGATTGAATAAAACGATTATTTGTATAAAACTATTGATTCAGATAACCGATTAGGATTAACACAAGTAATTTCTCACTCTATAGACACAGGTGATGCAAAACCTATAAGACAATATCCTTTATCTCCTAAAATGCAAGAACACCTTCAAAAAGAAGTGAACCAAATGCTTGAATTAGGTATTATACAGCCTTCTAAATCACCGTAGTGTAGTCCATTATGGTTGGTATTTCGCGAGTATGTGGCAACACCGCCAGCCGCCCATTTTGACTCTACAGGAAGTGGCATGTGAATATAGGGATTTTCTATCAGCAAATATAGTGGAATTTGCCGGTTTAAGCGATTTGATGCTAGTATTGGAAACCGTTTTCACACCCTTGTGGATTTAACTTTCCTGGGAGGACGCCTAAGATCTAAAGGTATGTTTAACTAACTTGAGAGTTAATTTTGCTTGCAGTTCTGCAAATGTATATTTGATTGTATATTTTCTATGTTGTGGGGTCACCCTAAATTAGGAGATGAGTAATTATCTTCTTTTGTTTCAGGGGTTTTTCTTTTATGCTCTAGTTTTTAATTTCGAATTTTTAATCGTTTACTTGGGTTTTATTGTTATCCCTGTCTGCGATACGCTAATTGCTGCTATCCACCCAGTTCCTGTTACAAGGTCCAGAATTATTGCTCCATGCTATAGTTCACGAACGGGTCATTCGATCAAGGGAGGAGGTTAACATTGGTGCAGCCGATCACCCCTGTCGCAGCTCTCCAAGTCTGGCCTTTGAGAGGCCTACGAACCAGCCTTAGCACAACACCCAGGAATAGCGCAAGTTTTTGCACATATTATGTTAATTTTTGTAGAGTAATGTGAATATTAGTCGTGTAAGGAATTACGAGTAATGAATACAGGCACACTAGTCTGTCTTAATATATGTTGAGTTTCAACGATTTAGTGGAACTATCTTTAAAGAGGCTACCCATTCAATCAATAACAATACTTCTTTCTCTCACGTAACTATGAATTTATAAGCTTAATTTATAATTTAATTTACATAACCAGAACCATATGTTATGAATTGGGTAGTGAGAGCAACTTCTTTTCTCTGATTTTATAAGTAGTTTATGACTTAGTTCTAATTATTTTGGTAACACTCCAGTCAGAAGTATGTACTACCGTGCGATTGTAACGAAGCGTGATCACGTTTTGCGGTAAAGGTATAGATAATATGTCTCATTAGTAACTACTCAACGTGGTAAAATAATAATAAGATATTTAAATTTCCTTAATCTAAACTATATTGTAGCAATTTTAAAATTGCCACTATTTATTTTGTGGGGAAGGTAGACTGCCTTGGATTTATACAGATATGTTTCCACAAAGTGCATTCCTTTTTATTTACTGTTAAAATTGTTCATTAGGTTGTATCATCTTTGGTTGCATAACGTTAGCCAAAATATGGGGCGAACGCACTACTTTTGCTGTTCTGTGGGTTGATGGCGCTAGCCACCGCCGCGTAAAGTTGAATCACATATCTGCGTTTCTGGTTCCCGTGAAAGCGCAGAACGCCCATTTGTACTTTTGGCAACTTTATGCGTAAACAAAGTTGTTTGGAATTATTTGATTTATTTCCTTATGTAATTTAGGTTCTGGTAAAAGCCCAGACTCTTGTTCGTTCTGATCTTTTGGATCCTTTATGTTGTGTCGAGCCCGTCGCCGTTGGGCCATTTTTTAAAAAAAGACCACGAGGTCTCACCCCCCTTTTGGAGGTAAGCTGCTTTAATTTCTTTTGTTCTTGGTTTGTTTGTGGGAATTCAGTGGGTAATTCTCTTTTCCATTATTTTTAGGGGTTTTGCTGGTTTCGGCAAATTAGCCGTTTTTCCTGCCGTTCGGCAATTATGTAGGTTAAGCCACAATGTAACTTCTCCTTTATTTATTTATTATTAATTTTGCATAGAGCACTAGCAATGAGTACATTTTCGTGGTTGTTTCAATCCCTCATTCTCTTGAATTCTATAGTGTATTGGCTATCCTATTTTATTTACGTTTCCAAATTATTTTCCTCATACTATGTTTTCCTGTGCACATATCAATGCTAGATCTTTACTTAATAAATTTGATACCTTGCAAGATCACTTTTTTCTTTATAACTACGACGTAGTGGGGATATCAGAGACATGGCTAAGTGACCGGATCGATGAGAATGCACCCCAAATTAATAATTACACTTTTATTAGACAAGATCGCGAAGCTAGGGCCGGTGGAGTAGGAATCTATGTGAGAAGTAGCTTTAAATTTAGTGTTCTTCTCCAACAGTGCAACGATTCTATTGAACAAATTTGGATTAGCATAAATCTTGCAAATCAGCAGCTAGTCATCGGCACTATTTATAGACCACCTAATAGTAATGAAAATAACTTCTTTCTTAATCTCGAGGATGCCCTGACGACAATGTATACATCTTATGATAATATCATATGTCTTGGAGATTTTAATATCAACATGTATAACACAATATCTAATAAAACTATAAAGCTTAACGATTTAGTGGAAACTTTCAATTTCAGGCAATTAATAAATAACCCCACTCGAATAACTGAACATTCAGAAACCCTTATTGACCTGCTACTTTATAACGGGGATAATGTGGTGACTAGTGGCACCAGGGATATTCAGGTGTCAGATCACCAACTCATTTTTTGTGTTTTAAACCTTCAAAATGGGGAATCGTTGAGTCACAGCTTCTCGTTCAGATCCTTAAAAAACATTGACGCAAATGCTTTAACGAATGACCTTCAAAGAATTCCCTGGCAGCAAATATTTCACTTAAATGATATTGATTTAAAGGTCGACTTTCTTACTTCAAATATTTTAGAGGTAATCAATTTCCATGCACCACTCAAAACTATAAAAGCTAAAAGGAGGCCATATGTACCTTGGATTACGGATAACATCCGCTTGATGATTAGATTACGTAACCAAGCTCTAAATAGATATAGATCGAGCCGAAATCCTAACCATTGGGACTACTACAAACAACTGCGTAATTTGGTTACTGCTGGCATCCGACGTGAGAAAAAAGCATACTTAAATAAAAAATTCCGTACTTGTACACAAAGGGAAAAATGGTCCGAATTAAAAAAGTTAAACATTACCAAACAAAAATCAGCTAACATTCCAAACTCTCTAAAAAATGTAAACGATCTAAATCAATACTTCACAGGCACAAATCAAAATATGACTTCCCCTTTCTTAAATACTATGGATTTTTATGAAAATAATAAATTAAATGAAAACAACTTTAAATTTATGTCCGTAACAGAGCTCGCAATCTCGGACATTATAAAAAGCGTTAAGTCCAGGGCAATAGGTGATGACGGCTTAAATATTACCCTCGTTGATCTCTGCTGTCCTATTATAGTGCCCTACTTAACGCATATCATCAATTCATGTATTGAGAATTCATGTTTTCCAAGTAAATGGAAACAAGGCAAAGTTATTCCTTTACCTAAAATTAATAATCCAACTGACTTCTCTAATTTAAGATCTATCTCTGTGTTGCCAACTTTCTCAAAATTTTGGAAAAAGTTCTGGAAAAACAAATGACTAATTATTTAAACCGAAACGACCTCCTACCACCAAATCAATCAGGTTTCCGAGCGGGATATAGTTGCAATACATCGCTTGCGGAAATAACGGACACTATAGTGAGAGCATTGGATAACGGCAGTGCAACAGTTCTTACTTTGCTAGATTATAGTAAAGCGTTTGACATGTTGAACCATGACATAATGATAGCCATTCTGAATTTTGTAGGATTCTCCTCTGAGGCATGCAAATTATTAAAATCATTTCTGGATGACAGGTCTCAATATGTGGTTTTAGATGAAATGAAGTCGGATACATTGGATTTGAAACAAGGTGTCCCTCAGGGAAGCATCCTAGGGCCCCTACTCTATCTTATTTATACTTCAAACTTCTCTAAATCTCTAAGGTACTGTGACTATCATTTCTATGCTGATGACACGCAACTTATTTATTCATTTAAACCCAGTGACGTGCATGAGGCTAATCAAAAGATTAATGCTGACCTTGAAAGTTTGCATGAAGTGTCTCTCAAGCACCAACTTAAAATAAACCTGAACAAATCCGTGGCCTTGCTCTTTTGCAGCGAGAATGTGCGATTGCCCCTTCTTCAGAATCTTAGCATAGCCATAGGGAACAATGAAATAGAGTTTAAAGAATCCGCCAAAAATCTTGGCCTATTAGTCGACAATAAGCTTAAATTTTCGCAGCATGTTACACAAAAGTTAAGGTTGGCATATTCTACAATGAAATCACTTTTTTCTCACAGACATTACTTAAACCAGGATACAAAAAAGATGCTATGCGATTCTCTGGTATTATCTCACTTTAATTTTTGCGATAATGTTTATGGCCCATTCTTAGATTCATATAACTCCGGACGCATTCAAAAACTACAAAATTCGTGTCTGCGATTTATCTATGGTGTACGAAGGAGACAGGGTATATCTAATAAATTGAAAGTGGCAGGTTGGCTAAATATGCATTCTCGTAGGCTGCTTCATCAGGCCTGTTTTTACTATAAAATACTTAAATTTAAAAATCCACCATATCTGATGAAGAGAATCCGCTTTCGGTCAGATATTCGCGGCAGGAATTTAAGACGTAAAAGGTTAATAGATGTTCCGAAACATCGCAAAGAAATCTTTAAAAAATCATTTTCATATAATATTGCATCCATAATAAACAAGTATAGAATTACTAATTTCTCTCAGTCATGTAGTGCATTCAAGAAGTCTCTTAAAAAAGAACTATTAAAATAACTTTACTTTCTTCAAGTAGGTATATCATCTGGTATTTGTGCACAAAACTCCCTACACCTCTCTCTTCCTACCTCTTCCTGCTATCCTGACCTTTCCAAACTGCGTTCACATCTATTTAATTGATTTCTTAGTTTATTTTTTCTTCTTTTTTATATGTTATTAGTTTTTAAATTTATCTGTTTATAACTTATAAGTAGACATATATTTATACTCTACTGTTATATTCACTGCCACTTTGGTACGTTAGTGTAAATTTAAGTTGTATAATTTTTATTTTCTTTTCCTCTTTTGGCCCCAACAGCCCCTCAATGGTAACATTGCGGAGGCTGACAAATAAACCAGGGCCATTTAATTCTATTTTTTCTTGATTATTTAACTAGGTATATGAAATATATAATATGTATGTAATGAAATGGAATTAATAAACGTCCTATTATTATTATTATTATTATTATTTACCACATCACATGGGATTCTAAGGCCCACATAACAACCTAAGGTTCTCCAACTAAGCCTACGAGCTACCTTCAACTCCAACCTGACCAACCAGAGATCGATTGATCGAACACAGAGTGGTATAAAAGTGATCTAAATGCTATTTTTATAATTTAATTAATGTTCTCCGTCGCCATAAGCCATTTCAGATTATTACTATTTTGTTTCAATTAATTAATTAAAATTTAATTTACAACTTTTTAATGTAAAGCCATCTTGACAAAGGTAACCCTTTTATAATCATACACCATCAAAAGATTTAAAAGGTTCTAGAAACTAATAGAGTTCAGAGGGTTTAATTTAACGGAGTGCAATCGAATCTGCAGGTTATAGAGTCTGGGGTACCACAAGGATCTGTTCTGGGACCCATCTTGTTTTTGCTGTATATTGACGACCTGGCTAGTACTAACATATCGGGTAAATTTACTTTATTCGCTGATGACGCCACTATACTATGGCGGAAGCCAGATAAGGGTTTTCTTAACGACGTTATAGCTTCGGACACAAAGATTATTAAATCCTGGTGCGATGCAAACAGGTTGTCCATGAATATAAACAAACCTAATGTAATGTCATTTGGCTGCAATTTGGGAAATGTTTTCCTGAATGGTTCTCTACTTGAGAACTTATCAGAGAGTAAATTCTTGGGAATTTTCATTGACAACCGTTTAAAATTCGAATCACACATAATTTCCTTGAAAAACAAGTTGTCGTCAAATTGTTATGCGATTAGGATAATGTCAAATGAGCTGCCTGTGGAAGTGGTCAGGAATGCTTACTTCGCCTTGATTGAGTCTCATATGCGATACGGAATTTGTTTCTGGGGCAATTGTTCCCAACAGCTATTTCAGAGTGAGTTTATCTTACAGAAGCGAGCCATTAGATATTTGTTTAGGGCCAAACTGCGAGACTCATGTAGACCTTTATTCCTGATCATTGGAATTTTGACCCTTCCATCTTTGTTTGTGTTGGAAAGTGTATGTCTTATACATAAAAAATTCACAAATCAGCTATGTGCTGAACGCATGTATAACTCCAGATACCAACATCAACTTCTCCTCCCAATTCCTACATCTGAACTGGTAAGAAAATCAATTTTATATAATGGTAAGAAGATGTTTAATCATCTACCACAGTCATTTAGATTAATATCCAATCCAGTTAAATTTAGGAAAGAGGTTAAGAAACTCTTGCTTGCGGGAGCTTATTATAGTGTTCAGGATTTTTTCAGCACTGCGCTTTGATTGTGTTTGGTCCTGATTTTGTCATTATTTTATAGCTACTTTCTACATGCATTTGGGTACAATTCAAATATGTATTATCGTTCTTGTTTATTACCTTATTTATTATTATTGTAACTGTGTAGTACATTTTATTACTAGGTGTAATATTGGCTTTGTGATAAAATATTTATATTTACACAATAAAGCACGTTTTGAATTTGAATTTGAATTTGAATCTTCCCCGAGGTTATACATAAATTTTATCTTAAATCCTTGCGTCCGGAAAGGCTGTCTTTTCATTTTATAATTCAAACTTATCTAAATTTTAAACAATTTGACATCATAAAATTAACCTAGCACGAACCCTTTTTTTTTTGGTTAAGTAACCTTTTATTCAATAAATTTAAAAAAAATTGTTTGTGTGGGAAAACTTTGGTTTTATTTATTGCATAGATTTCTCAATAGAACTGATATACGGTATATTTTTCCTGGTTTGGACTTCGATCAAACCAGGTGGCGCCCAAGGCAAACCAAAGACGGAGGGAAGGTGTAAGTATATGGACCACGACCTAGTGCCTCCACATAAGGAGCTACCGTCAGCAGATAGTGACAACCTGTTGTCCAAGACAACAGATTGCCATTGTCATAATAATATAACATATACATTTGTAATACCATTGGTTCACATTTTCATACATAAATAAAGAGCATTATTTATGTAACGAGTCACAGAAAATATAATTTGTTTCTTTGCACCCTTAGATCGAATTACATTTTGATTTTGGTTTTCATTTTCAGTTAATAGTTTATGGGACAGGTTGTAGTCGTGAGTAGACACAATTCGTGATTTATTGGTTAGCTCACTATAACATCAAGACAACAGGCTTGACGTAATTTAAGTTACGTGGCGCCCTCATAATTACTTGGTTTATTTAACCCCCTCTTTCTCCACTGTCAAAAAGCTGGCAGAGCCGTCAATGTCCTGGTACTAACTATTTACGACCCTGCACTGTGAACTTAGCTAATATAGTAAATTTTGGTTTGATATGGTTAAATTGTTATAATTGTTGTTCCGGTAGAGACAAAGATAAATTAAATAATTAAGGCCGCCATACTGTACAATAGGTGATAAATTAAGTTCAAATTTAAATTCAAATAAGGATCCCATGAATTATCTAGCACAAACTAATGTTTCTAAAGTTTTTGTTCTTGAGAGCACAAATGTGGTAGAAATAAAACAAATTTTTAAAGAAATTAAAAACAAGAATTCCTCCGGGTATGATGGAATTTCTGTAAGAATATTGGAATGCTTGCCGGAGTCTGCATTGCATGCACTCGCAAGTGCGATTAACCAATCTTTTGTAGTAGGACACTTTCCAATGTGTTTAAAAGGTGCCGTTGTTGTTCCGTTATTTAAGGGAGGCGATATGAGTGATCCCTCCAATTTTCGTCCTATTTCCCTTTTATCCACGCTTTCAAAGGTCATTGAGAAGGTGGTCAAGAGGAGATTAATGATTTTTTTGGAAAATAACAAAATTATGAATCCTTTTCAGTTTGGTTTTCTTTCTGGTAAGAATACAGACGACGCCATTTTTTCTCTCCTCCATCAGGTTTACCTAAATATGAATGGCGGCGGGGCTGTTGCGGCAATATTCTGTGATTTTTCGAAATCATTCGATTGTGTGGATCATGGAGTGTTGCTGCGGAAGTTAAGACGCTATGGGTTTGGTGAGATTACACTAAGATGGTTTTCTACCTATCTTAAGGGAAGAATGCAAATGGTAAGAGCGGATGGCGAATACTCTGATAAATCACTTATTGCTAGAGGCGTTCCACAAGGCCCTGTTTTGGGACCCATTTTATTTTTGCTATATTTAAATGACTTAACAGCCTTAGATATTCAGGGTTCAGTTACATTTTTTGCTGATGATACTAGTCTTTTTTGGCATGGTAAAAATAGGGACGATCTGAAATTGACTGTCGATAGAGACCTGCATGAAGTTAGGCGCTGATCTGATTCAAACTTACTTTGCTTTAATGTAAATAAAATCAGCATAATCACCTTTGGATTTTTCTTTAATGACTTGTATTTGAATAACGAAATTGTAGAAAATATATCCCTTACAAAGTTTCTAGGTCTTATCATTGATAATAAACTTAAATTTGAGGACCACATAAAAGCCCTAAGTAAAAAGTTATCCGCTGGTTGCTTTGCAATTAGAATAGTTTCTAAGGAGCTTAATGGTTCCACCGCAAAGATGGTTTATTACTCACTATTTGAGTCCCATGTGAGATATGGAATTGCTTTTTGGGGATTCACTAACAAGCAAATCTTTAACTCAATATTTGTTTTACAGAAGCGGGCAGTTCGTTATTTGTGTGGAGTTGTGGGTCGTGAACGCTGGCAACCATTATTTATTAGGGACAATATTTTAACTGTGCCATGTCTGTCTTTGGAAACTGTGTGTCTTATGCATAGAAAATTCTCCGGTTTTGTAACTAGCGATAATGTGTATAATACTAGGTTAAATGTCAATACTAATATAAGCTTGCCTATACCAAAGTCTACCTTAGCGAAGCAGTCTATTTTTTATGAGAGCAAAAAAATGTTTAATCATCTAAACGATGAATTGAAATCTATCGAAAGTTACAGACTGTTTCGTAGGGGTGCTAAAAATAGTTTATTACAAAGGGCTTACTACAGCTTGGAGGACTACTATAGTGATATTTTATGATGTACCAGTATTTATATAGTCTAAGTAACATTAAGAATATTGGTGTTTATTGGAATTTTAGTTTTAGTAATTGCTTTGTCAATAGGCGCCCATACACGAAGCGACGTAGTCGGCCGACGGTGTCGACCGACCAGATCTGCCGACTTGGTCTGTGAGGGATCTAATTTGTCGTGTCTACACACGAACATACTAAGTCCGCGATTTGTTAAACGATCGGTTCCTGCACCTACGCTGTCTCTGAATTAGTTGGGAGATAATTTTAAATTTCGACATACCGGGTAGTGCAACTCCGTATTTTAGGCTGGTCTAAAATACCTCTTTAGTCGGTGAAATCTGAGTTGGTACAAAATGGACAAAAAAATTGCTCTCATGGGTTTATGTACTTTTAAAATCAGCCAAAAGGATAATAGAAAAAAGAAAAGAAAAAAATGGGTTAAGAAATGGCTTTCAGAACGAGGAAAATATGGTCCTATGCCTTTAGTTCGTGAATTGAGACAAGATGAACAAGACGATTTGAAAAATTACTTAAGAATGAGCTGTCCAATTTTTAATGAGTTACTAAGTAGTATATCATACATCATTATTATAATTTTTGCTTTTTAAAAATTTTATCAACTCTTCATATGCTTCTCTTTTTAAATTCTTATTTATATAATTTGTATCTTTAATTTTCCACAAACAGGGTCGTTCTCTATATTATTCTATAAACTCTGTTAATATTTCTTTTGTCCACCCTAATAAACCACAAAGTTTAAACAAGATCAAACGACGAGCTCAACGACTGTCTCCTTACGTTAGTTGTAAGTACAAATTTGACTTGTAGCGACCTGTTCCTTCACCGACGACGTATTTCACAGGCCGGGTCCTTCGTTCAGCACTAACATGCGGTCCAAATATGCAAAATTCGACAGACACTATCTACCACATACCAGGTCTCGCAAAATATCCCTTCGTGCCTATTGGATATCATTTTCTTGGACAATAAAGTATGATTGACTATGACTATGACTATGCAACGATATTATGTACACACCCGATGGTTCATTCGGTAACTCGAATCAAACCCAACTCACCAAGCTGAGGACGGTGATACAATTAGGCCCCAACACACGAAGGGATATTTTGCGAGACCTGGTATGCGGTAGATAGTGTCTGTCGAATTTTGCATATTTGGACCGCCCGTTAGTGCTGAACGACGGACAGCGTAGGTGCAGGTACCGATCGTTTAACAAATCGCGGACTAAGTATGTTCGTGTGTAGACACGACAAATTAGATCCCTCACAGACCAAGTCGGCAGATCTGGTATGGCAGATCTGGTCGGGTCGGTCGACACCGTCGGCCGACTACGTCGCTTCGTGTATGGGCGCCTATTGTGATTTATTAATATACCAACCTTATTAGCGCCTTTCAAGTCAATTTTATCATATCAATAAACAAGTGATACCTATTTTGTCGTGGTGTACTCATGGAGGAACTTCGAGAACAATGTTTATTTCAGTGTGGTTTCCTGGGAGCACAGCCCGAGTAGGTAAAATATTTGTAGTGTAATTTGCATAGTGAAGACCCATGAAGTGTGCTTCTTAGATTAATTAATTTAATTTAATTTTTATTATTGTATAGATTTATAACCATAAATATCAGAATGTCAGTGTCATACGTCAAGCTACGGTTAAACTTCAGGACAATACGGTTATGTAGAAAAATATCTTAAAATGTTAAAAAACCGAAATGGCAAGACCTGTGACATAGGCAACCACTTATATGTGTAAGAAAAAAATATGCGTGGCAACAGCACTACGAGAATTTAAGGTGATATAAAAAAGGGGGATCGCCACACGAGGTCTAATTTCTAAAAGGCCTACCGTACGAAGAGATCTTCGGGTGAAATCGGAAATCTTGTTTTGTGGTGATGACACACCGCGGGAAGCCGGCAAACAAAGACAGAACACGCATGCTGTCTTTTTTCCTTCATTCGTGGCGTGATCCGTTGTCCTTAAGAAAAAACTATTCGGGACAGTTAGGCATTGCTAACCTAACTTCTTATATTGTGTTTTGTGATTTTTTAGTAGGAACTACCTTAAAATTATACAGTTTTAATTTGTTTATTTGTTATTGTTGAGTTTTTAAAATTTAGTATACGTAATGGATATCAAAGAAAACGGAAGAACTTTACAGAATCAGACTTGGAACTCTGTCAAAGAGAGGAAATTTAAAAAATATTTACAAGCAGACTGCTACAAATATATATAAATATGCTATATTTTCGCCTAATAAGTATATTTCTTTTTTAAAGCTTTTTTTCTCTAATTATAGGTATGCATGGTAATTTGTTTTTTCCTTTTTTTCTGTGCATAGTTAAGCACATGCCCCTATTTGTAAATTTAATTATATTTTTTGTTAAAATAATGTTTTTGTTTTATTTATTTTTCCTAATGTGTTAAGTACCCACTAATATTTTTTTACACTTTTGCGATACTACTTTTATGCTTTGGAAACCTTATAGTCAATAAGACTAAGGTAACTTCAAGTAACGTAAATCTGAAAGGTTCAACATGTCAATAAATAATCATTCGAAACCTGGAATTTCAAATGAACATTTTTCAGCGTTGAAACGGTCTACCGACATGGTAGACCCATCAAATAGGAGTAGAACGAAAGGCATTAATGACGACCAGAGTCAATTTCAGCAATCGGCTTAAACAAAAAATAAAGCTTCTTTAACATAGCCTTAAAAATTTTTTTAAATTAGTTAGAAATAGCTGCTTACGAGTAAGTATATTGAGGATACTGCTTCTAATTAAAAGGACCATTCAAGTAATGTTTCAACAGTTTAAAGGCCATTTGGTCGGGTCTGACTATAGACATATAGAGAATGGGACATCGCCTTCCGCATCTTACGGGTTTAATCAAGTGGCGAAAAAGTATTTACTTATTTTAAAACACTACAGAAATCAATTCTAAATGGTACACAACAGCATTAATAACACATTATTTGTATTATTAATAATTTTATTGACTTGTTAAATAAATTTTAATTGTCGTGCGCTGTCCAGTTTCGTACGTCTTTGGTTTTAATGGATGACTGACAACGTCACCGTGTTTCTTTATACAAGAAATTATCTGCACGTCAATAAGGCCCTTAGAGCCATCTCTAAAAAAGGCACCTGGGAACAGATAAGCCGAACGAAAACCGATCCTTTTTAGCTTTTTTTCTCGTTTGAGCAGCCAACAAACGTAGTCTGTAGAATCGGAAATGTAACAACTTAGATTTTCGAGTTGTAATAATTTAAAATAAGAATTCAGGCCTGTAAAACATAGGACAGTAGTCAAACCTACAGGGTAAGTCGTTTATTTATTCAAAATTATGGCAGAGGCAATGATAAACTTTTGAGGCTCTTGAGAGAAAATTAACTAAGATAAATTTATGTTGTCTTAGTTTTTGCGATTCCGCTTTTGGAGATTACATTTTTGCTTACGATTTTATAATTACGATTTAACGCCACATTTTTACGACACCAAATTACTATGCAATACTAATATGTTAACCGATTAATATGGTTTGACGATATGCACCACAGAATTGTAAACATGTACAAGTTACACAAGAACTGATTTCAATTGGGACAAGAAACGGATCTGTTAGCGTAACAGGCGTAACATTAAAGAGCATTTCATGGGCCATTTAAACATCGTTCCACTCTCAGCTGGTCTTTAGGTTAAGTGTGTAACATAACATAGTTGTTCGTATAGGAACACTTTTATTTGTAGTTTGTATAGTGGCCGGTGGTGACACTGTAGGACGACAGCAGATCAGGTGATGTATGTCAAGTCAGAGAGGCTGTAAAATAAAACTAGAATAAAGTTCTATTTCTGTTCAGTACCATTAAGATTTATTAATAACAATAAAGTTTATTATTATAATACATTAAACTGTGTATTTAATGTAACATGGTGTCAGGTGTAAACGAGCCTAGATTTGACGAACTATAGAAGAAAAACGTAAGTCATAATAAACTAAGATGGCTGGTAACTTTAAACCGCCAAAATCATTGTTGCTTGATGCCAATATTGCACAGAATTATGTAAAGTATAAGTTTCGTTAAAATTGGTAAAATAGGGGAGATGTAACATAACATAGTTGTTCGTATAGGAACAACTTTAGTTGTAGTTTGTATAGTGGCCGGTGGTGCACTGTAGGACGACAGCAGATCAGGTGATGTAGGGTGAATGAACCTGTTAGCCGGACACTACCAGTTTTCGGACGTTTTCATTAAAAAGTGTTGAAAATAGTTAACTAGCTTGTAATGTTGGTTGCTTAAGCTGCTCTCATTATTTGCCGCATCTTCTTTTCCTATATTATAAATCAGCACCCCCTGGTGGCAGACAACAAATTTGACAGAACATTTTATTCGCAGCCGTTTCCCGGGCACGTGGGATGTTTACATTTTTTGTGTTCAAATTGAAGTGTTATGGTGCTTGAAAAATAGTAAGTATCGATGTAGATTAGGAATGTTTGGTCTCTATTATCGTTTAAGCTTGATTATATACTATAACAATAACTAAAAGTGCTTAAAAACCAACCTTTTTTTTCTTTTTTCAATAAAAAGTTTACTGTCCGGATAACTGGTACGCAGAAACTCTAAAATTCCTTTTTTCGGACGAGTCTCCGAACACCGGTAAATTAATTTTTCTTGTTTTTATCTTGTTCTGACCTTATGCAAAGCAGTATCTCTGTCTCAACATTTTTAAATAAACGGATTTAATCAAGAATATTTGGTCTCCAGATATCGGACACCAAACAATTTGTGTTCATAATAGGATTTTCGAAATTACGAAATTTGGTGTCCGAGAAAGGGTATTCTGACATACCATTTCTCGGACGCATTAAAATAGCTTGTAATAACGCGTCCGGCAAAGGGATGGTTTCTCGGACAAATTTTTTGTTAGGTAAGTACTAACATGTTGGTCCTATTTCAGATGCCGTCCAAATCCAAGAAACTTGAAGTTTCGGCCTCAAAAGACAAGGCAAAGGCTGAAATAAAAAAATCCAAAAGCAACCAAAAAAGAAAGTGTTTTAAATATTCAGATACTTCTGTACAAGCTGCAATGATAGCCATAAGAGAAGAGAAAGTGCCTGTAAGGACGGCTGCTGCGTTGTATGGTGTTCCTAAAAGCACCCTCCACGACAAAGTTCAAGGAAAATCTACAGAAAAAACAGGAAAGACAGGTCCTGAGCCACGGCTTAGTTTGGATGGAGAAAACAAAATTGCAAATTGGGTCATAAATTTAGCTAAATCTGGATTCCCTATTAAAAAAAACGACCTATTAGGTACAGTTGAAAAAATATTAAAAGACACAAAAAAAGAAGACTTATTTGAAAAAAAAAGACCTGGCCAGAAATGGTATCAGAATTTTCTAAAACGACACCCAGAAATTTCTTTACGTAAAGCCGAAAGTGTGAATAAAGCGCGAGCAGTTGTGACTGAAGAAAGCATTAGGTTATGGTTTCGGAACTTAAGAAATTACTTAGAAGTCAATAACCTTCTCGATATTATGGAAGATGGTGATAGGATTTTTAATGGAGACGAATCGGGATTCTCTCTTTGTCCTAAATCCGGCCAAGTTCTGGGACTCAAGGGATGAAAGAACTCCTATCAAATTAAAAAAGGCAACGAAAAAGAAAATTTAACGGTTTTAATATGCTTTACCGCTAGTGGAAAAATATGCCCACCACTAGTTGTATTCCCATATGTACGATATCCTAGAGCAGTAGTGGATAGCATCCCTGAATCCTGGGTTTTGGGAAAATCAGACACAGGATGTTTTTTTATGAATATATCGTAAATGATTTCAATAAATGGGTCTCTGATAACAACATTAAGAGGCCTATTATACTTTTTATTGATGGACACAAGTCACACATGACAATGGCTTTAAGTGAAGCTTGTGAAAGAAATGGTATAATTCTTTATGCTCTCCCCCCTAACACAACACACATTTTGCAGCCTGCGGATGTAAGTGTATTTCGGCCACTCAAGGAAGGATGGAGAAATACAGTCAGAAAATGGCAAAATATGACTGAAAATATCAACAGTTCAGTTACAAAAACAAATTTTTGCAAAGTGTTTAATATGACTCTAAATAAAACCAACATGGTGAATTATATCAAGAACGGGTTTCGAAAATGCGGACTGTTTCCACTAAATTAGGACAACGTGGATTATTCAAAATGCGTAAAAAACACCATCGAAAAAATTACAAAAAAAAAAACATTTCCAGAAACCAATATTACTTCAGAAGAATGCAAAATTGCAGAAAAAGTTATTAAAAAAATTGAGAATAGCCTTTCCAGTTATGGAATAAATGCGAACGTTATCATCACTGAAATTCGTCAGTCAGAGCAATCTCAAAATGTTTGCTTAAACACTATCCAACTTCCAAATTTAGGAAATAGTATCGGGGTTGGATCTATAGTAAATTTGGATGAAATAGCAATACATGATGTAGAGATTGGTGATCCTACTATGATTCGTGATTTTGACGATAATGAATTACCCTTACACATATTCGAAGAACGTCTACAACTCGATACAGTTGTGGCTAATCATAATAATAAAGATCGCACGGACGAAGACCTTCCTGACGCGTCATTAGATGACCCAAGAAGAAATAATACTTCCAAAAAAAGCTCAATAATTATTTCTTACGCTGAAACTCCCAATAAAGATACCATTGCAGACATTATAATTATTAATGATAATTCTGAAAATCTCAATAAAGACACCAATGAAGACACTATCATCGATAAAATAGCTGAAAATCCCAATAAAGATACTATCATAAATTAATGATAACGTTGAAAAACTCAATAAAGACACCAATGAAGATACTGCGGATGATAAAGCTGAAAATCCCAATGAAGACACTTTCATGAATGATACCGTTGAAAATCCCAAGAAAGACACCAATGATACCAATGAAGACATTATCAAGAACGATAACTCTAAAAATCCCAATGAAGACACTATCATGAATGATATCGTTGAAATTGAAAATCCTAATAAAGGCAATGACACCAATGAAGACACTATCATGGATGATACCGTTAAAAATCCCAATAAAGACGCCAATGAAGATACTCTTATTAACGATAATACTGAAAACCCCAATAAAGACACCAATGATACCAATGAAGACATTATCAAGAACGATAACTCTGAAAATCCCAATAAAGACACTATCATGGATGATACCGCTGAAAATCCCAATAAAGACGTCCATGACACCAATGAAGACACTAAGGAGAAAAATCATAAGGATTTAGAGGATATAACGGTTGAAATTAATGGCAATGGTAACTCAGCAAACTTGAACAAGCTTCCTACTCGAGTATTAAGTGCCTTCGATAAACATCTATCGTATCCAGAACCTATAAAGCATGCAAAGAATGTGAAAGAAAGACTTACTAGTGCCATCTCCTCACCGGCATGGAGAAAATATTACAAAGATAAGGATGACGACAAAAAGAAAAAAATTGAAATGATTCGAAATAGGAAAATTGAGAGAGAAAAGAAAAGGAATAAAACGGCAAAGAAAAAAACAAAGGAAGATAAAAGACCAATTCAAAGAAAGAAGAAAACTTTAAAGAAAACAAATAGTGAACCAGCAACAACTAGTAAAACATTAGTAGCGACCTCGCATAAATCAATTCGTTGCACCTCATGTTCTGAGATTTTAGAAAGCGATGTTGAAGAAGATGAACAAAAAAATATAGGGTGTGATTATTGCACACGATGGTATCACTTACAATGCACAGAATTTCTTGGCATGGCTCACGAGGAAGCCGCTCAAAAAGACTACCGATGTGACTTTTGTTAATGTTTTTTTTGTGTTTCTTTTAATACTGCGTACCTAATTGGATAACCACTTACCTAGTTTTTTAAAGGCCAAAAGTTTTGTTTATTATAAAAAAAAACTATTTTGTTTAAATAAATAAATAAAATAAATAAATATGATCTTTATTCAGAAGGTACAAAGTTGCAAAGGTATAAACAAAAACAAAATCAATATTGTGCATCTTCTGAAATAACGAAGTTCATCCGTTTACTGACGTAAAGGTTGTTCTTACACTTAATCTGGCCGGGCACCTGCACTGATATACCAGAGCAATAGCCCAACTGTCCAACAACATTATATAAATATTTAAACTAAAGTCATGACCCTGCTCACAGTATATCACTGCACCCGGCCCTTGAAACAAAACTAAAAGATTATAATTAAAATTAAAAGTTAATATATCCCAGAAAAGGATAGTTATTGTTTTATCTAGCCTATAAATGTAATGTATTGACATGCTATAACATACTATAAACCTAACTATAACTAAATTAGACGATCTAGAGATCGTCAAGTAAAAATTTTTTTATCTTATTGTGAAAACTCAGTACAGGAAGTGATTTAAATTTTGCCGGGATAGAGTTATAAATCGCAGGGACGTTGTAGGTAAAACTTCTCCGAAACATTGTAGTCTTGTGGCGTGGTGGTGTTATTGTACATTTATGTCTCAGATTTAGATTATGAACATCAGTCCTAAAAACAATCTTTCGGTACAAGTTAGACGGCATTTTGGTAAGCATTATTCTGTGATACAGGGCAGCACTATGTAGCTTACGCCTATCCCCCATGCATAACCATTTTAAGGACCTGAGCTTGTGGCTTACAGGATTTCTTCTACGTATGCCACAGATAAAACGGATACAAAAATTCTGACTCTTTTGAACACGCTGATAATTCAGCGCAGTCAAGCATGAACCATAGATGACATCACAGAAGTTAAAAGTTGACAGGACTAGGGAGTCACAGAGAAGACGCTTCAGCCCAAAATCCAAAGCATGTCTGGATCCATATAACATTTTCAATTTAAAAATAGCCTTTTTTGTACATTACGAGACATGTCTACTGAATCTTAGGTCCGCGTCCATCCATAGCCCCAAGTTCTTTAATTCGTCACAAAATTCCAGTTCCACAGCATCTACAGAGATTGAAATATTACTTTCCAGAAACTCTCGATCTCTGCGCCTACAAAACAGCATTGCTTTACTCTTGCCAGGATTGAGTAATAGTGAATGGTTTCGAGATACATTGTATAGAGAGTCTAGGTTACGATCAATTATTAAACAAGCCCTGTTCATTTCTGAAGGAAGAAAGGAATAAAATATTTGCGTATCATCCGCGTACATCTGCATAGAGCAGTCGGTAACAAACCTAAAAAAAAGCCGTATAAACAGAGAAGAGCAGCGGCCCAAGAATTGACCCCTGAGGAACACCACATGTTAATGATTTCTTATCAGACAGCTGTCCCCGTAGGCACACTCGCTGCTCTCTATCTGCTAGACAATTCTTAAGGAATGACACTGCCGAAGTTGAGAGACCTATGTACTTTAAAATATTTTCAAGAACGTGATGGCTAATTGTATCAAAAGCCTTTGAAAAATCCAAAAGTACAAGAACTGTTGCCATTCCGGCATCCAAAGCCCTAAAAATATGATCCGTCACATTCAAAAGTGCGGTGGTACAACTGTGCCCCTTACGAAAACCAGATTGTGTATCAGTGAGTATGTTATTCTCCTCCAAGTGTAATACCAGTTGTTTTTTTATAAGTTTCTCAATGACCTTAGATAATACTGGCAAAATACTTATAGGACGCAAATCTTTTAGTTCTTTAATATCTTTATTTTTTGGGAGGGGTACAACGTGAGCTAATTTCCATTGAGATGGATAATTATATGTAAAAATACAAAAATTTATAATATGAATAATATACCTTAATAAAAATGGACAGCAAAGCAGAATAAATTTAATATTTAAGCCATCTGCACCAGTGGCTCCAGTTTTTATAGATAACAAGGTGCGGCTTACCGCAACTTCATTTATAGCGTTAAAATTTAGATAACTATGCAACCCATCAATTACACCATTGTAATATTGTGATATAACGTTATGATCTGTTGGAATATTGGGAATAGAGTGCACAAAAAAATCATTTATCTTATTAGCATCCGATAAGTGGGCCGGTATATCGCCGAACTTTGACCTTGTGTGTATATTTAATTTATTTAGGGATTCCCATACCGAATTTTTGTTTCGAGTAAAGTTATATCGTATACATGCTTTTTTTTCGCGTTCAATAGATTTATTTACGAAATTACGCATCACCTTATATTCCTCAAAAACACGTGGATTTTTAGTTCTTTTAAATTTAGAAAATAAATTGTCACGTTCTTTAATCATAATCTTAATTGTGCCTGTTATCCAAGGCTTATGTGATTTTCTTAATCTAATCTTAATTTAAAAGCACTTACTTACCTATATTTTTTGTGTTAGATTTTTTTACATCTTCTTTTTTAATTACTTACCTAGTTGTTTAAACACCAAAAGATCTTCTTTTATCAAGTACCTACTTATTTACCTATTAAGAAAAAAATTGTATGGTAAAAATACTGACCTAGATTTTTTCCTGTTGCATTTTTTTTATATATTTCGTCTTTATTTATATAATTTGTTTTGTTCATATCTGTATTCTATAGGTATTTACTACCAAATAAACTTTTAAACCTATAATAAAAGTGTTTTCTTGGAAAGGTAAGAATCGAAATAGTGCAAATCAACATATGCACCAAAGTGTCCGAAAATAGGGAAGTGACGTCCGGTAATGAGTAAGTTGTGTCCGAAAATAGGAGAAGTAGCGTCCGGTAATGGGTAAATTGCGCCCGATAAAGCGCAAAATTTACCCCTTTATTTCTTTTTAAAACAAACTTTCTATTTATCAGAATACAAATACTTTTCCTGACCGTATAGCTCTAAATTTTGGTGTTGTTTTTTGGGTTTTCGGTCATTAATAAAAAATTCTGTTTTTGGTTTGTAACGTTTCGGTTTATTCAACCATCATCAGACTATAAAAAATGACACACTATTAATGATACATAGTAATACAAAAAGAGACAAACGTTTAAAGTTATACACATTATGAAGTATCACAAACATTAAGTATCTTTATGCAAGTAAAATATGTTCAGAAAAACGTCCAAGTGAAAAAATAATCATAAAAAACATACCTTTTCCGAGTGTCTATTCAAAATGCACGTGCAAATTTTAACAACTTAAACAGCAAGCGGTTTACAATACGTTCTTCTTTGCATTTTAAAACGATACTAAAAATATTAATCCTATATACACTCAGTTTGGCGATAACAAAAGTGTATTTTTGTGGACATTAAAAGTTTTGTAGTTTTTTATTTATTTTTTTTGTTTTCATTTATAAAATGGTGATATTAATTAATTACAACTGAAGTAGTTATGCTAAATTATTAATTTAAAATATCATTATAAATACAACTAAGGTTATCGGTATCAGTTCTAAAATTTAAAGTATTATTGTTTTTCTTTATATGAATTATTTCTTTAATGTTTCTTCTCCTATAATTTTGGTTCGTAATCCAAAACTTGAACTTCTTCGAAATTAAAATTATGAGTGAGGTCTAACGCGTACTTTGCAAGAGCGGTATTATTTTGACCCAATTTTCTTATACTCCTTTTATGTTCATTTATCCTGTTTTTTAAGTATTGTTTGGTTTGTCCGATGTAAGTTTGTGTGCAGTCCAAGCAGTCAATTTTGTATATTATATTTGTTTTTTCCAATTTTGATATTTCAATAAAATTAAAAATATCCTTAAACCATATAAAATTAATATCGCCGAAAAACCCGGTAATAGCACTAAAAGCTTTTTCACCAAATTAAAACCCGACATTTGTTAATTTTAATTTTAAAAAAGATAATTTCGGTCATAAGTATATTCAATAAAATTTTCAAATCAGGTTAAAAACTGCTTAATGGAATATATTATTTGTGGTGATTAAGCTTCTAATCTGACTGTTCGTGACATATTTTCCTTTTAATTCGATTCTGGGTTAGATTCTAATGGCACTTTCATATGGTTAATTATGCTACTCTGATGAAGAAAATCAACAAAAATCGACTTCCTGGCTATTTTCTCATAGCTACTTATAGGAATTACCCAGTAAATTTTCCTAATGTCCATAAATGTTTGATGCACAAATAAGAGGTCACATTATTAATATATTTAATACTTTTAATATTTTTTGAGGAAGGTGTTGCTGAATCCATTCCAAGAACTGTTTTTCCCAGTATAAATTATATTACGGCATCCAGTTCAAAGATGTTAATTATTTCACCACGTAGTCCGCCTTTAGGTATATTATTTCTCACGTTCTAAGAAAGTGACTAGCCTTCAGTTAATGACATGAGATGAACAATACACAATAAAAACATTAAATAACCATTAGACTCTACCCTTATACCTAACTCTAACAGGGTCGGATTATGTATGGTCCCAACGCCTTTGTCTTGAGCCTTGAAACAGTGTGTATTATAAAGTTCGATAGTGTCTTTTAAAATGTCTACCAAAAGGCGCAAATGTTTGCCCGTTAAGGCAAAAATGATAGTTAAAAGTGTTTACTTAAAGTTAGTAGAGCGAGGCCACGAAAAATACTTTTCATTGAAAGATACTTCTGCTTTAACGAGCGTCCCTGAAAGTACAGTTTGGAAAATTGTGAATAATTCGATAGCTCCTAAAAAAACACGAAAAGACAATGGTGTACCAAAGTGCGTTAATATCTTTCAAGAAGACTTAATTCGCCGCACTCTTTATGGAATGTATGCAGAACAAAAAGTGCCCACGTTATTGTCACTTTCACGGAGACTGTCGCAGGAAACTGATGGTGAGATTAATTGTTCCACTACAACTTTGTGGCGTACTCTACGTCGTTTGGGGTTTTTATTGAAAATAATAGACAAAAGGCAAGTTATCATGGAGTCACAGCGCTTGCAAAAACTCAGAATAGAATATCTCGAAAAAATAAATACAGCTAGATTTTTTAGTTTTTCACTGAGATCGTTGGTTTTTATTGTGTCCAGGAAAACTTTTTTTATTAATATGCGGTATACAAATGACGAGGCATTCGATATGATAGGCGTTTATGTCGAATGCATGCGAAATGAGACAGTCGCTTCCAGGGTTTACGCCATACAATTTCCTAAAAGAGTGCATCATACGAGCGGGGTTTTTCGTAGGCTTGCGGAAAGGCTCAAGACCACCGGATCTTTTCGCCTTCATCTGCATAAAAGGCAACCCAGAGGCCGAACGGAAGAAAATATTTTAAATGTGTTGGCGTATATTGTATTTGATCCACATGTGGGGACCAGAATCCTAGCTAGAGAGTTGGTAATTTGCCAGACTACGGTCGTAAACATATTAAAAGATCACAAGTAAGTTTTGAAAATTTTATTTTTTTTCTGTGTTATATTCGAGATATTGACAGAAATATTCAAAAATATATGTTTGAAAGTAATACAGCTAAAACTAAAAAGGTGCTGATAAACTGGCAAGAAAATTCGCGGAAGTTACAGTATGTCACTAGTCTAAACGGCGTTGTCAGTGGACTGAATGAACGTCGCGGAAGATCTTTAGACTAGTGACACAGTGTAACTTCCGCGAGTTTTCTTGCCAGTCTATCAACACCTTATAAGAGACAAAGAGTTTAGTCCAAGCAACCCTACTACGGAACGTGCGCGTGAGTTGTTCTCACACTTGCCAAATTATTTTTTAAGATGCATCCATATCATATCGTTCTTCACCAGGCTTTACTAGTTGAAGATTTTGATCGCCGACTAGACCATTGCCGATGGCTATTAAATATGGTAGCGGAAACCCCCGAAATGCTGTCTCACATTCTATGGACGGACGAGGCAACATTTAGAAGCGATGGTAGTGTGAACCTACATAATATGCACTATTGGTCCAGGGCAAATCCATGTTGGATGCATGAAGTGCAGCATCAAGGTCGCTGGTCGGTAAACGTGTGGTGCGGCATTCTGGGGGGTAAAATTATTGGATCCGCTTTCTTCCACCAAACTCTCACTAGAGAGGTGTATTTAAATTTTTTAGTAAATGAACTGCTGCTTCTCTTAACAGATGTTGCTTTGAATGTTCGCCGTGACATGTTTTTTCAGCACGATGGGCCCCGATCGGGCATATCCTGGCAGGTGGATTGGACGGAGCACTTTATTTCCCTGACCAGCTAGGTCACCAGGCCCGACCGTGCTAGATTATTATTTGTGGGGGAGAGTCAAGGATATTGTTTTTGCAAACCGGCCTACAACGAGAGAAAATATGATGGAGAGAATTACATTGGCGTTAAGAAATATATCCGTTGCGGAAATTGAAACTGCTGTTTTATCTACGCGGGAGAGGTTGCAGGCTTGCATTACCAATGATGGACGCTATTTTGAACACTTGGGCCGTCATTAATATATTTTTTATCAAATCTTCAGTGTGCGTTTTTAAATAAGTAAATCGCAGTATAATAAATATATGTATTTTAAAAAGTGAAAATATAGGTAGGAGTTTAAGAAAATATTTCTATCGTTGTAGCTAATACTTTTTGTAACTGTCTGTTCATTTATATTTAATGTGTGCAAAACACAACCACAATCGCCCCTAAAACGGAAGAATACGTTATATTAGTTTATTTTGGTCAATAACTCCGATTCTATAAAAGATAAAAATATGAAGTGTTTACGAAAATGTTAGGAATTTGATTCTCTATCAGATCCTGTTAAAACATGCCTATCATTGTATTTAACTTTGTTGCGAAAAAGCCTAATATTCGCTTATATTTCAGTTAACGCCATCTAGCGGCGAAGGCAAAATTCAAGGATATAATAACAAAAGTGCAATTTGTAGGTAATATAAGATACTCTTCTCTTAAATGAGACCATGTTTGTTAAAATCGGGTATGCCAAATGGGAGTAATCGTAGTTTATGTAAAAAAACATTTGAATTCTCCCCACCACTTTATTTCACTAGATATAAAAATTTGTGCATAATAAAAATTATAACGAAATATGTAAGGATTAAAACTAAGATGTTTTCGGTACCTCTTATTTAGTCAAAACACGAAGATAATCTTAATATTTGCCCTGGTCATGACTGTGACGCCCCCTTGCGGACATTTTACAAACTCGATAACAATTTCCAACATTTTCTCTTGGGCACTTTTACTAAAAAATATTTTGCCTGAAAGCTCTACGACTGCCAGATTTTGAGATATAGCCGGCGATCATTCTTAGTTGTTCACCCGGTACACAGATATAAATAGTTTAGAAACCGTAAAAAAACTTATTATTGATTTGCAAGATAGTAGCGATAGCGAAATTGAACTAGATAATATATAATAATAAATAAAATGTAATATATATTATGTACTTATGTATTAATATATTAATGTAAACCAAATATAGCCTGTATCAAAATCAAATAAATTTTATAAAATTCAAATTTCTCTTTAAACTATAAGGGAAATTCCAGGTATTATAATATAATAGTGCGGCCCCGCACAATGCCCTCCCAATAAATAGCCATACATTTACGACTTGTGGGTCTTATCTTATAGCGAATTCCATTGGTAAAAAAAGTGCGGAACGAGTGCAAAATTTGAAAACCATTGGACATTTCAGTGCAAGTATTTGTAAACCATTGGGAAACCGGTGCAACAAGTGTTGCACCGAGTGCAATCAGTTCCGCACGTGCTCTTGGAGACCGTGCTGCACCGAAACTGGATGAAAATGTCAAAAAATACAGTGTTTTGATTTTTTCGATCTTTTAAATTCTATTTTGTCTCAAATTTTGTCCAGTGGTAAGTAAAATCATTGAGGATTGACGAGTATTATCATCAACTTCGTTGGAAAAATGCACTCAAGGTCTAATCTGAAAACCATTGGTACTCAAATAGTGCAACACTTTTTGTGCACTGGTGCAGTTTTACTGACATACCGGTGCCGCACTTCTTTTACCAATGGAATTCGCTATTATACTATACTACTCGCCACAAGATTTCAAAGGCGAATCTCCCTACCAGCGTCTCTCCACGCAGGCAGTCTGTACTCCGCCGTACGCCGTCCCGTCATTCGCCTTTTTGTGCTACAGTGGTATAGCGTCGCTCGCCAGGCTCCGCTTATAAATTCCCAGAATCACGTAAAGGTGCCGTGTCAATCAGGCGACTGCAGCGGCTACAGCCGCGCTGCTGTAGCCGCGAGACTCTAGCGACTCTGCATCGTTCACTGGTTTACATACATTAAAATACATAAACGCGTTGTCAATCATGCGTCTTCGCGTGACGACAGGAGCGTCTTCAACGATTTTGTGCGGAGCGTCTCCCAAAATAGCAGTCTAGCCGCGAGAGTCGTTGTTGGTGGTAAATTTAATTTATTTGTTTTGTGAAATTTTACCAAAGAAGAATGGACGACTCCCTTTTAAGTGAACTGGTGGGGCAACATCCCGGCCTATATGACCCTAGAAATCAACACTACAAAAATCAAGTAGTAAAAGACAATGTGTGGAAGGAAATTGCAGCCACTGTAAACCAATCAGGTAAATAAAAAAAATTATGATATTTAAAGTAAATTTATGTTGCTAATGATATTATAACAATAAAATTGAATAATTATTACAAGACAAGTAGGTATAAAATAATAGAAATAATATACAGGGTATGTTTTACGGGGTATCTGCGTTATTAGTAGGGGAACCCGGGGCATAATGGGGTACCGGGGTAAAACAGGATAACGCTATTTTAACGAAATTTCGCTCGACTAAAATCGCCAAATCGTAGATGTATCATCCCCGCCACCAGTTCACTTAACTGCAATAAAGGCGACACAAATCAGCACAGCGTTAGTGTATATTTGTTCGACAAAGAGTGATCAACGTTGTACGTTGTACGTTGTAAAAATTGGGTCAATTTTCTTCATGCAATAAATAGGATTATTTACGAAAATATTGCAATAAATCGTCAGTTTATTTGCCTACATGGTCCAATGCAGCAGTGAATTCATTTGAAAATTACTTAATGAAACAATATTCTTCTCCATATGGTAACAACAAGTTTTTATTTTATATTTAAGTCCAGTTCTTATGTTTACATGACCACTGTTTTATAATGCAAATAAATCGTAATATTTAATTTTTTTCTTCTAAACGACTTTAAATTCTTGAAAAGTCACACACAGGCTCGACCTACAAATGCAAAAGCCCTCAGAATTTGCTAAAGAAATGAGGTGCTGCCATTTAAAAAATATTTTTCTAATTCTGGACTGCATATTAAGGCCCAGTTTCACAATTGGTAGTAAGACATACTGGTTATCAAACTAGCAGTTGCGGGTTAACCACGAGTTTGCAAAAATCCTGTTTCACATTAAAAAACTAACCTTTGCTTGAGTAACCACTGGTTACGATTTATTTTTTAAAGTTGGTGGTTGAATGAAGTTAGCAAGTGGTGAAAGGCCACCTTGAAAGTACACGTTAACGAAGGATTGTAGAACAAAGCCCTACTTTTTTGTTTTGGCAGTTTACTTTGAAGTTTTGATTTTTGATTTTATTTTCGATTTTAATAAGTCAATAATCATGAATATGACCACGACGCCGGCGACGCCGAATATTGAAAAAAGGTCAGCAAATTTTACAAAAGACGAGGAGTATTTGTTGGTATCTCTTGTTGATAAATATAAGAACATTATAGAAAATAAAAAAAGTGGCGTGAATACCTGGAAGGAAAAGGAAAATGCGTGGGGGAAAGTAGAAGATATCTTTAATTCACAATGTACTTCAAATGGCAGAAGATCGGCCAAGGTTCTAAAAGAAAAATTTAGAAACCTGAAGAAAAAAACTGATATTTTCTTCATCACTGCTGAATGCATTGATGTCATAATTATTCATTTTTACAAGAAACCCCTTAAAAACTACCCGAATACGCATACAAAAAATAATGAGTAAAGCCAAATCAACAAATCTATCAACTCGGATGTCAGAATTCAATATTTGAGGTTACATCTTTCACCAGTAGTAGTTAACTAATATATAAGGTTTGAGTTAAATAATTTGATACTTGACCAGTGGTTTGTTCTAAACCACACATTATGAAACAATTATAATGCGGGTTACCAGCGTCTTATGGTTACCTTTGGATAACCGCAGTTTGTAAAACTGGGCCTAAGTCAAGTTTTAAAATTTCGCCCTGTATTTATGTATTATTAGAAGTATCGGTTCTATTTACTTTATTTGCCTGCCATGAAACTGAGCCTTCTTGGCTGAAATAACGAGCAAATTTGTCTCACATGTCAAATCCTTCTGCATTTGCATAACCACCAGTTGCACGTAGAGGTATCATATTTTTGGTTGGTATATCATGCAGATTTGCTTCTTTGGGAACGAAATTATTGTCTTCAAGGAAGGAATCTCGAAGCATGTTATGAAGACAGCAGGCCGTCATAATCAAATCATCTGTTACTTCTGGCCTAACAGCAATTGGGAGATATATATAGATAGAGAATATTCTAAACACCTGGCTTAATAGAGCAAAAGCATTTTCTGAAACTCTTCTTGCCCGCGAAAGTCTGTAATTAAATATGGCCTTCTTAACATCAAATAAAGCAACTTTTCGAGTGAATGGTTTCATAACATGCTTTGATAATCGAAATGCCTCATCCCCGACAATTACAAAAGGCACAATAATATCGGAATTGGGTAGTATAGTTGAAGGATAAAATGTTGAATCATTAATTAGTTTTCCTAGGTTAGATTTCGCTAATATGCCACTGTCACCTTCTTTCCCATAGGATCCAATGTCAACCATTATAAATTTATAGTTTGCATCTACAAACGCCAACAGCACAATGGAAAAGAAATCTTTGTAGTTATAAAATAATGAACCACTTTTTCCGGGGCAAAAAATACGCACGTGCTTTCCGTCTACCGCTGCAATGCAATTGGGAAAATTCCATTTATGGGAGAACTCTGTAGCTCTATTTAAAAGGTGTTCTGTCTTTGGCGCTGGCATGAAAACCGAGGGAAGTTTTTCTCTTAATAGGTGTAGTACTAATTTCACAATGCGACTAATGTATCCAGGTAATATCCGAAATGCAAAAGATAAGGAAGCAAATGACTCCCCAGTTGCCATGAACCTAAAAATAAATTAATATATTCATTAACTTGGAAATGCTTTTATTCAAACATAAAGCAATAACAAAACGCCTACAGTATTCATAATATGCATTAATTGTTTTTATCTTACAGTCGACGATTGCAAAAAACGCTGGAAAAATATACGCGACACATACAATAGACGCAAGAGAAATAAACTGCCAACAGGTTCCCAAACAAGCACAAAACCTTCGAAATGGTACCTCCAGGATACTCTATCATTTCTAAATACTGTGGAATGTGAGCGAAGGTAAGTGTCCCCCGTATCTGCAGTTATAAATTAGCAACTTTACGATTACTTACTCGTTTCAGAAGCAGTTCAAACGTACTCAACTCAGACGTGGGGGACAGTGACTTCGAAGAAGATAAACGGAAGACCTCTGAAATTAATGAAGATGAGCAAATACACTTTACTGAAACTCATGAAGAAACCCATCCATTGCAGCAAACAGTTTTATCAAAAGAAAACTTATCAGAAGCTGATAAGGAGAAACCAAACAGAAAACAGACTATTTCAGAGAAGCGACCAGCGGAAAAGGAAATGGTGAAGCGAAATGGTTCAAAACGACAAAAAATGACAGAAAAGGTTTTTGACATGGTGCAACGTAATAGTGCCAAAAGATCGGAAAGGCAAGAAAAATTACTCAATGCTATCGAATCTCGGAATGTTGAAGAGCATTCTATTGATATATTTTTCAAAACCATGGCTATGTCCGTTAAACAACTTTCGCATTACTCCCAAATAAGAGCCAAAATAGAAATATGTCGCATTGTTGGTGACCTCGAATTGAGAGAGCTGCAGCAACCATCAACTAATATTAGGCCTGTCGCGTCACCAGACCTTAATTTCCCCGGATGTTCGGGCTATTCTACTGAAGACTCTGCCAGTACGTACAATTCGAGGTACAATTTCTCAGCCGGATGTTCGAACATGTCACAACAATATCCTCGACCATCAACCGCTTTCTCCACACGTTCGCTTACTACTCCTGAAGTATCGCCTAACGCAGAATTACCTGAAGTTGATAACTATTCATCCAATCAAAATTCTAATTTTTTCAATTTAAATTAAATATCATGTTATGTTGAACCCTACCTAAATTTTTTTTATAAATACCTACATATTATAAAAAGCTAATAAACTTACCTTAGTGTTACTCCTAGTTTCTATTCTGGGCTTATTGGGTGTCTAACTAATGCACATGATTGTCTTTTTAGGTCATCCTGAATTAGCCCTAATATAAAATTGAATTGACTGATGTTAAGTCGATAAAAACTTCTGAATTTGGTTTCATCGTGTAAAAGATGTCTCTGAACTAACATATTATGAAAACCCTCTTCTGCTCGGGTACAAAAAATATCGTGAGGACTGCTGCGGATAGAATCCGTAAGACATAATAATAACAGTTCTTCTTCCTCTTCTTCTTGTTCATTTTCTAAATCGCACAACGAAAACACTGCTTTTTCCATAATGGTTTATTACAAAATGATAAAATTTTGAATCCTATTTATTTAATAAAGCAAAAGCGGCAACAATCGCGCAATTGGCACTCGTATCGACCGCTGCAGACGTACTACAAAAGTCGCGCGTCTACAGCAGCGCGGCTGTAGCCGCTATAGTCGCGTGATTGACACGGTACCTTAAGTAAAATATCACTTTTTATTCTAACCATTTCAGACTATGGGTAAATCAAAGAAGAAAATACGTCGTTCGTCAAGCAGTGATTCAGATAGGTCAAATTCCAAGAAAGAATTACAAAAAACACTGGAAAAACTCGTTTATATTATAAACAAATCAAACATAACAGCCGTTCAAGGTCTCGTTCGTAGGGTTCGAACGATACTTTCGATACTGAGTAGGTATCGATACTGTGGAAGTCGATACTCGATACTTAAGTACTCGATACTTCTAGAATAATACTCGTTTAATCTCTAGTATTGAGTAATCGAGTATCGACTTATGGGAACTAAATTTAGGAAGTGGCTGTGAAAAATGGCAAATGCTGAATGTAGTGGTGTAGGTGTAAGTCTTTTTATTGCCGATAGATAGAGCCAGCCGTCAGTCAGGCATGTCGTCACGCTCACCACCAGCTTGTCTGGGGCTTCCCCTTTAAATTTATATTGCGGATTGGATTGGCATATTAGTAGCGGTAGCGGAACGGAAAAGTTTTTACGTGTGTTTATTTGTAATCGGATAAGTGTGATAAAGATTATTTCGACAAAAATGAATAGTATCGTGTGGAAGTTTTTTGAAAGGCAAACTAAAGATACTTCGAAATGTAAACTGTGTTTAAATTTTAAACTTTAAAAACATTTAAATCATGTGGTAATACTTCCAATCAAATGAAACATTTAAGAAGCTGTCATTCCTCTATATTTGTTACTTCTGTTAGTATCAGTGAGAGTGAAGAGGACACCGGGGGCTCATCAAGGTATGTATAGGTATTTAATATACATTATACATGTAATATTCTGTCATTCCAATATTTTTATTTATTTAAATTTTAATTTTTTGGTACAATACAAATATTTATAAACTTTTATTATTTTTAGTGAGCCTATATTGCCGGCACCAGAAAAATTACAGCAGAACGTAGAAACGAGAGAGGCAAGAGAATTGACAAGTTCTGAGGTCCAACCTAAGAAAAAAATTAAACAAACCAAGCTTGTGCCTGATAAAGAAGAACTTGAACCATGCTCGTCAACAGGCACAAGCCGCCGGACAAGCCCCAAAACTTTACAGGTATTGACTGAGCCTAATTCTCAAAATATAGCAAAAACCCTGACGAATCCTATCACGAAGGCATTTGAATCGCGCACGTTATTTAAAGATGGTGGCTCACGGCATTCTGCAATAACCAATGCCATCCTTTTTTATATTGCTGTTGACCATAAAGGCCGATTCATAAAACTTTTCGTCGCTGTTCCCGCTCGTCGCCGCCGTTCCCGTCGCAATTTAACCTAAGGGGAAACAGCGTATACGTTCAGGAAAGCCGCCACCGCTCCCGTTGTTAGTTCTGAATTGGCCAATTTTTAAATCGCGTCGTTCCCGCTGACCTTGGTCGTTCGTCGTTCCCACTTCTGGCCAATGGGAAGAAAGAAATTTTCGACCATATGGTTTGAAGTTTTGAAGGAAGCGATTTTAGGGTTAGAGTACTTAGAGTGTTTTGCTGTTTTGTGGATTTTACTACAAAAAGAACATTAATATCATATAATAAGGTACTTACATCACGCTTTTTAAAAGAAAATACAATTCTTTACTTTGTTTTTCTAACCTCAAACCTTCTTTTGTTATTGCGGCGCAGTTCGTAGTCAGACTTTTTTATGAATACCTATCCAACGGCGGCGACGAGCGGGAGCAGTGACAACGAACGGAAACAGCGACGAAAAGTTTTATAAATCGACCTTAAAGCTTTTTACACAGTTAAAGGTAGAGGCTTTTTAAAATTAATGAAGACTTTGGTAGCAAATTATCAGGTACTCATTTAAAAAAATTGATGTCTGATAAATATTCTGCCTTAAAACATGCATTAAAAGAGAAACTAAAATGTCAAGATTTTTTTAGTGTTACTTGTGACATATGGACAGAAACGATGACGATGACCAGTTTTTTTGGGAGTAACACTGCATTATTTTGAAAATTTAACTTTAAAATCCTCATGCATTGCTACCCTTCAATTACAAGAACGACATACAGGAGAATTTATTGCTCAGGTACTCTCTGACGTTTTCAAGGACTGGGGTATAGACATCAATGATAATATAACGGCAGTTCTAACAGATAATGGTGCTAACATGGTCTCTGCTATCAGAATTTTATATCAATAACAGCACAAAAAAACATTTACCATGCTTTGACCATACCGTCAATCTGGTGGCTGAGAAAGTTCTTTTAGAAGGTGAAATAACCAACTTTGTGAATAAAGTCAGAGAGATTGTTAAATATTTAAAAAAAAAGTGTTCTTGCAAGTGACGGTTTAAAAAAAGTCCAATCCCAATCTGCGTCTTCACCAAAAAAGTTAATTCTTGATGTGAAAACACGATGGAACTAACCTGAATTAAATGACCTTAAAGAATTAAGTTTCCTCCTTAAGCCATTGGAATTCATTACCAAAGAGTTATCTGGTGAGTAGTATGTCACAATTTCAAAAGTGATAACGCTAGTAAACTGCCTAAAAGTACAAGTGACACAAATGGAACCTAAATCTGCTTCATGTATCAAGGCTAAAGAAGTCCTTCAAGAACAAATTCAACGGCGATTTGGTGCGGCTGAGCAGAGTCATATACTAGCGTTGGGCACCTTACTTGATCCGAGATTCAAGAACCTCCATTTTAAAAATCCGGAAGCTTGTGCTAATGCTTTAAATCTTCTCCGAAGATTAATCTCACAAGAGCAAGAACGTGAAAATGATTCCCCAGGAGTCCCAGGACCGGAAACTCCGGAGAGAGATGATGATAGCCGCCCATCCAGGAAATTTGATTTTTGGCAACTCCACAAAGAGTTGGTACACGAAGGCAAGAAAAAAACAGGATCAGAAGATGAGTTATCATTTTATCTGAACAATCCAGTGACACCGTTGAAATCTAACCCCATAGAAAGTTGGGAAGATATGAAAGAAATTTTCCCAGGATTATATCGGCAATTTAGGCGCTATGCTGTCATTGTTGCGACATCGGTCCCGGCAGAAAGATTGTTTTCTAAGGCTGAAGCTACGATAACCAGGCAAGAAATCGGCTTAAGCCAAAAAGATTAAACGAGTTGCTTTTTCTAGCAGGCCGCCCGCCCGGAGGATGAATGGTTTTAGTTCCAGTATCCACAGCGGCCACAGCCCACAGTCCCACAGTATACATTCTATAGAATAGTTATGTATGACAGTATGAATAATAAATAAGCAATACGTTATGTTCGTTAAATTTTTCTTTATATTTGTTTTTGCATTTTTTTTTTGCCTTTTTATTTTACTTCGCAGATAAAATACTCGATACTGAGTAGTATCGATACTTTTTGAACGATATTTTTTGGGTATCGATACTACGAATGCGATACCGATACTGTACTCGGTATCGATACCACATGTCGATACTTCGAACCCTACTCGTTCGCCTTCCCGGGCGGACCGCAAAGACCGGTCGGGGCGGCGCGCTTCTTCTACCATTACGTCACGCTCGTTAGGGGAGTTTTTGCAATACAGACGCAGTCCTGCACGTTCTGTTTGAGTGCAGTAATAGTTTAGAGAGATTCGAGCGACTTGGCAAACACTGTAGGCAGTATAGCCCATAGCCCGTGCGGCACGGCAGTACCGGATGCCGATGAACTAATCAACAATGATGTGGACCTTTCAGAGAATGTTTTGAATATTTTAGGAACAGACTCTTCTCCTAAAAATACTAAAGTATTTCAGTTCCACCCAGCATTATCTGCTTGTTGGTCACACATCATAACAAAAGGGTTGCCGAAAAATGAATATAACAATATTATACAAAAATATGGAAAAATTGTCCCCTTCTTTCTGCACCAACCAATAATCCCGAAACCAAAACAATTATTCCTCCAAATATACAGAAAAAAGACGAGGCTTATGTCCAATTTCAATCTAAATTGCGCTTGCCGCACTGGGAAAGGGCATTGATAGTATATTGAAGGAAACTAAAAATATGCCTGTAACATACAAGGATACCCTCCTTCCATGTTTGTCCGATTCCGGACGCCTCCTAAGCAGCTTATTCCATGATTTATCAATGGCACGTAGGAGTTTCATATTCCCATATAATAAGCATGCCAAGGAATTGTTGGAACAGTGTTCCCCATCTGATCTGTTATTCGGACCTGAAATTACAGATAAAGTGAAGGCAGCAAAAACCCTCGAGCTGGCATCAAAGGACATGAAACCTCCTACTTCAACAGGAGTAGGTTTCAGAGCCTCATCAAAAAACCTAACGTTTAGGGGGGGGGGGGGGGGGGCAGGATAGAGGTCAACCATATCACAATAACGGTCAAAATTTAAACAAATATCGCCCTGTCCGTCAGTCGAGGGAAACCGTCCTACAGAGGGCAAACCTCGAAGGATGTCTGGAAAGACCGGTACAAGTAAAGGAAATGAACAAGGTAAGTTTACAAAATATTTCCGTCAGACTTGGAAAATTTTATGAAAAGTGGACCACGGTAACATCTAATCCTGACATCCTTAAAGGGATTAAAGGCTATTATTGCATACCCTTTAATAATTCGCCAATACAAACTACCCCGGCCAAAGTACCTCCCTTCTCTGCTAAAGAGCATAAAATGGTATCGACGGAAATTGAAAGTCTGCTTATACCAGGAGCAGCCACAAAGTGCGAGCCACTGGCTGACCAATTTTTGTCAAGTTTCTTCCTTGCAGATAAGAGCAATGGGAAGAAGAGATTTATACTTAACTTAAAATTTTTTAACAATTACGTAGAAGCTCCACATTTCAAATTAGAGGATACATGAACCGTTTTGGGGTTAATACAAAAAGATTGCTATCTTACGTCAATTGACCTCAAAGACCCATATTTTCTAGTACCTGTGGCAAAGGAACACAGGAAATATTTAAGATTTTGTTTCAAAAATACGCTCTATGAGTTTACATGTCTTCCATTTGGATTATCATCAGCTCCACATGCCTTCACAAAAATTTTAAAGCTCGTTGTGCAACAATTTCGGTCACAGGGTATCACATGTGTAAATTATCTTGACGATTTTTTAATTTTTGGCGAAACATGTCTCGATTGTAAAAATAAAACAGAAATAGCTGTGGCAACTCTTAAATATCTAGGGTTTGTAATCAATTACGAAAAAAATGTGTTAAATCCGTCAAAAACATGTAAATTTTTAGGTTTCATCCTTCACACTGATACCTTAAAAATCGAGCTGCCGCCAGATAAAAAAGAAAAAATTATTAAAAACATATATTTTGAAAATAAAACAGAACTCACAATAAGAAAATTTGCACAATTAGTTGGATTGCTAGTGTCAGTGTGTCCCGGAGTTAAATACGGGGTGACTGTACACGAAATTATTTGAAGGAGAAAAGTTAATTTACTTGTAGAAAATAATATGAACTATAGTGCAATTTCTTTCCATTCTGATTTTTATTGGTGGTTAAAAAACATAGGTACAGCAAAAAATGATATAAAACAAGACTGTTTCACGTTGGAAATTTTTACAGACTCTTCACTGACGGGTTGGGGGGCATATTGCAATAAAGAAAAGACGCATGGCTGGTGGACTCTTGAAGAAAAACAGAATCATGTAAATTTTTTAGAACTTCAGGCCATATTTTTTGGATTAAAATGCTTTGCCAAACAATTAAGAAATTGCAACGTTCTTATAAGATGTGACAATACCACTGCCAATGCTTGCGTAAACCATATGGGAAGCGTCCAGTACCCTCACCTACATGATTTGGCAAAACAAATATGGCAATAGAGTGAGCAACGCAATTTGTAGATATTTGCATCTTATATTAACACAAGTGACAACTGGAGAGCAGATTTAGAATCGAGAATACTGCAGCCTGAAACAGAATGGTCGCTGGCAGATTATGCTTTTCTACAAATTCAAGAAAAGCTAGACATTCCACAGGTTGATCTATTTGCATCTAAAAGCAACTGGAAATGTGAAAAATACGTTTCATGGCTTAAGGACCCGGATGCATTCGCTTGTGATGCCTTCACCCTATCCTGGAAAAACATACATTCTTATGCTTTTCCTCCTTTTGCCATAGTGTTAAGAGTTTTTCAGAAAATACTTGCAGATAAAGCGGAAGGTATTTTGGTCGTACCTTATTGACCCTGTCAGCCATGATTTCCACTTTTAAAAACACTCTCCTGTGGTCATTCCGTTTTGTTTAAACCAGATCCTAAATTATTGTTTTCTCCTTTCAGCAAAATGCAACATCCACTAGCTGCGAATCTTACATTAGTAGCATCGAGAGTATCAGGAGATCTCTAATTCTTAAACATGTTCCTGAATGTACGATAGAAACGACGACTTCATTCCATATCTAACACCACTATACACCAAGAGCATGGAGTAACCTACAAGCTCTGGTGGCACTTTTGTAGGCAATCTAATATTAATCCCTATAAAGGTAACACACAAGAGGTATTAACGTTTCTGCAATCGCTAATGAACAAATCGAATAATGTATATGGTTCCTTTAACTCGCACAGGTCTGGTAATATAGGTGAGGATCCCTTTATAAAGAGATTTATGAAAGGCATTTCAAGGTGAAGGCCTCCAAAACCTAGGTGTAACTCAATTTGGGACCCAAAACAGGTTTTTGACTATTTTGAGTCATTTTCTATAAAATTTGTAACACTTCTAACTCTGGCCACAGGCCAGAGGCTATACGACTTATCTCTTATAAAATTGTCTAATATTAAAGAATATGATTCTGGAATTCAAATTTTTATCGACGATAGAGTTAAAACATCCGGTGTGAACATTAAACAACCTTGTTTATGCCTTCCTGTATTTATTGATAAACCCCAGTTAAGCGTGGTGTCTTGTCTTAAAAAATATACTGAAGATACAGAAAATATTAGGGACCCTGATTGCGATTATTTACTCATAACTTTTCAAAAACCGCATAGGGCTGCCACCAAACAAACACTCACTCGTTGGGTTAGGTCTGCCTTGCAGTTGGCGGGCATTGACACTAATGTTTTTAAATCTCACTCAAGTCGACACGCCTCGACATCTGCGGCTAACAGGGCGGGGGTCTCAATAGACATGATTAAAAACTCGGCAGGCTGGAGTAAAAATTCTGAGACCTTCGCAAGGTTTTATAGCCGTCCTCTTTTAGACCACGATTAGTTTACTAAGGCTGTATTTAATTGTTAATCGTAGGTCACTGAAATTTGTTATGTTGTTAAGTTATTAGAATAATAATTTTGTTCCCGTTTTAGGCAAATATTTATTTTTTATAAATATATACCTATAAGTTACTATTTCATGTTCATGACTTAAAGTAAATATTACATTTTTACTTTAACTATAAAATACTTGTTCCCATAATGAGTGTAATTTTTATCTATTATCTACCAATACAAGCAAATCCATAACCAGCATATCTTTAAACATCTACGTGGTGAAATAATTAATATCTTTGGACTGGATGCCTCATATAATTACGATCGAACTTTAGGTAAGTTCTTTTGATCGTTAAATTAACGTGCTAAGAATATCCAATATCAAAAGCCTAATAAAAAGCCATTGTTATATATATATTTAATATATAAGTATAAGGTAAGGTGGGGCAAGAGCATTTTTGGGGCAAGTGCAGTATTTTCAATTTTTATTCAAGTTTCGTAGCGAATGGTGCTACCATCAATGAAGACTGTCTCTAACTAATCCGCCCGACGATTTGAATACGCATTTGAAGTTTATACTCGAGTTGGTATGTTTTTTCAAATTGTAACGTTGAGGGCAAAATTTGTAACGTTGTGGAAGGGGGGGGGGGGGGGGGGGGGGGGGTTACGTTATCTCCTATTTTGTGATGTTTAAATTAGTGATTTAGATAAAAAGTAAATGAAACTAGACCTCGGATTCGGAATTTTTCCTCAGGCGCCACCCTCTTACTTATTTTTAGTGAAAAGAGGGAATCACTGTACCTTCGGGTAGCTTTTCTACAGTGGAGAAGGGTTCAGTGCATTAAGTTATTCAATACGTATGTCAGTAGGATTGGGAAATAAAACAAATAATTACCGCAAATTGGTCGTGTTTATCGTTTCTCATTATATACTTAAATTTAAATTATAAGGCCCTAATCGGAAATCTAACTCCTAAAGAAATAAAAATTGTCCAATACTCTTAACTAATCCGGTTTATCAAAAAAATTAATTAACGGTCTCTCACTAAAGCAAAACTTATGTTTTAGTTCAAATCAAAAATTAGTATGTTCTATTGTAGTCTCAAATACCTAAACTATTATGACTCCAAAAATAAACTAAAGAATTTATTTAAACCAATCTATGTCAGTATGGGGGCCTAATTTGCTTAAACTAATCAGCTTCCTATCTTTATCTAAATTTTACACTCATTACTCGTAAACGGAAAATTTATAGGTACACTATAATTTCGTCCGAGGTTCGGTAATAAAACGTATAGGTAAAGTGTGTACCAAGGTACACAACAACAACAACCAAAGTTATAATAAATATCTTGGGCGAACTTACAGTGCCTAGGTGTAATAAAATATGATCAAATATATAATACAATGGTAATTCAACAGCTGGGAGCCTTCTTCTGCATCTAAAGAAAACTTAGAAAATTACATAAAATCAAATTTCAACCTTCAGGTAAGCGGTAAGCGGGCTACAACCAGTGAAATTAATAAAAGTAATAAATGTGCGGGGTACAGGCGGGTTAAAGCGGAGTAGTAATAGTTCGGTTAAAAAGCAGTAAGACGTGCATGGTATAAAAATAGATAACGGGGAAGGTCGTGCCAGCAAAAAGGGTAGATCAAGCAGGTTGAGTGGTAATGGTAAGAAATTAGTACATATGCGGAACAGTTCAAGTAAGCAATTTCAAAGCCACAACTTTTCTAACAGGCACGCGTTTCAAATACAAACATATTAATTCAGCACGAATTCTATTCTACTTGGTTTTAGATTTACTTTGCCGTTATTTTATTTCAAGAAGGGTTATCCTGGTTAATCCACCAAGATAATATTAGTAGTCTCTAAATTTATTAAAAGAAAAGGATATATCCTGGTTTTTCCACCACGACAAGGTTAGAAATAATTAAATTTTTAATAAAATACTAACGCGGCGTGTCCCGGTTTTTCCACCAAGACGGATTAACGAATTTCATTTAAAACGGCTTGTCCTGGTTATTCCACCACAACAAGACTAAAACTAATTATTAATAAAATACTAACGCGGCGTGTCCTGGTTTTTCCACCAAGGTGGATTAACGAATTTCATTTAAAACGGCTTGTCCTGGTTATTCCACCACAACAAGGCTAAAATTAATTATTAATAAAATAATAACGCGGCGTGCCCTGGTTTTTCCACCAAGGTGGATTAACGAATTTCATTTAAAACGGCTTGTCCTGGTTATTCCACCACAACAAGGCTAAAATTAATTATTAATAAAATAATAACGCGGCGTGCCCTGGTTTTTCCACCAAGGTGGATTAACGAATTTCATTTAAAACGGCTTGTCCTGGTTATTCCACCACAACAAGACTAAAACTAATTATTAATAAAATACTAACGCGGCGTGTCCTGGTTTTTCCACCAAGGTGGATTAACGAATTTCATTTAAAACGGCTTGTCCTGGTTATTCCACCACAACAAGGCTAAAATTAATTATTAATAAAATACTAACGCGGCGTGTCCTGGTTTTTCCACCAAGGTGGATTAACGAATTTCATTTAAAACGGCTTGTCCTGGTTATTCCACCACAACAAGGCTAAAATTAATTATTAATAAAATAATAACGCGGCGTGCCCTGGTTTTTCCACCAAGACGGATTAACGAATTTTATTTAAAACGGCTTGTCCTGGTTATTCCACCACAACAAGGCTCAAATTAATTATTAATAAAATACTAACGCGGCGTGTCCTGGTTTTTCCACCAAGGTGGATTAACGAATTTCATTTAAAACGGCTTGTCCTGGTTATTCCACCACAACAAGGTTAGAAATAATTAAATTTTTAATAAAATACTAACGCGGCGTGCCCTGGTTTTTCCACCAAGACGGATTGACGAATTTCATTTAAAACGGCTTGTCCTGGTTATTCCACCACAACAAGGTTAGAAATAATTAAATTTTTAATAAACTACTAACGCGGCGTGTCCTAGTTTTTCCACAAAGACGAATTAACGAATTTCATTTAAAACGGCTTATCCTGGTTATTCCACCACAACAAGGTTAGAAATAATTAAATTTTTAATAAAATACTAACGCGGCGTGCCCTGGTTTTTCCACCAAGACGGATTAACGAATTTCATTTAAAACGGCTTGTCCTGGTTATTCCACCACAACAAGGTTAGAAATAATTAAATTTTTAATAAAATACTAACGCAGCGTGACCTGGTTTTTCCACCAAGACGGATTAACGAATTTCATTTAAAACGGCTTGTCCTGGTTATTCCACCACAACAAGACTAAAATTAATTATTAATAAAATACAAACGCGGCGTGTCCTGGTTTTTCCACCAAGACGGGTTAACGAATTTCGTTTAAAACGGTTTTCTACAATTTCCACATGCCTAATAATGAAAAAATAAGAAGGTAAATTATTATTTTAGTTAAATTTTACGGTATTACTATGTGGCTTTATAATGCTCGAATTTGACCAAGGCCAAGATCTTGCTGATAACGGATTTTAAAAAAAAGCAAAGTAAACACACTAAATTGTAAATTACAATTCGGTACGGTCCTAAAAAAAAATGGAGAAGATAGAATTTAAAGTAAACTTCAGTGAATATCGGTAACGAAAAATTATGGCTAAAAATGCAATTTAGATAGGAATGCTGGCTTACCACTCAAAATTTCGGCTCACTCGTTTTACTAGGTGTGGTACTGGTCTAAAACACTGATAATTCGGGTCGGAGATCGCACAGGTAAAGATGCTATTTTAGTCCGGATTTCTGGTTTTCATATCTCGCTCGGGCCCATGATAACAAAGAATGTTGATAACTAGAATGAGATGTTCCTTCCGTGGAATCGGGTGTACATTGGTACCGTACTTTAAATGATTAATTATACATAATTAGTTTAGATTTTACAGATTATTTACGGGTTAGTTTAGAAATCCAAAGTAACTAATGACCAGCAATTGTTTTTATCTCCTGGTTGCCGGAAAGAACCGGAACAATTGATTGAAAAATAACTGAGATATATATTGATTATTAAGTAATCCGGAAAATTGTAGTAACTTCGTTACAAAATCCATAAACATCAGTGAATTAGTGCATCTTTAAGTCGTAATTTTTGCTGAGTACGTATGTTAATCAACCTGTTTTTCTAATCTAAGAGGTATTTTCGCAGTTGCTAACCTAAATTGTTGTTTTTGTTTATATGATGCACTTGCCCCGTCTGTTTTCTTTAGTGGGGCTAGTGCAGTCAATTTCTCCGGGGCAAGAGCGTCATACAGCACAGTTGCCCCTTGAAGCACCGAATACAATGATTATTTTCTTTTTAGAAATCAACATGGTGCGGAAATATATCCGTAAAAGTAAACGAGGAGCTGGATATTCTGCTGAAACCTTAAAGTTGGTCGTTAATTACGTGAGAAATGGTACTATGACAGCGTATGGAGCTAGCGCGGTATACAAAATCCCTATAAATACAATTAGAGATCACGTTCAAGGTCGAAGGGGTCCAAACAGCAGTACATACGGTCGGAAAACCGACCTTAGTTATGAACAAGAGAATTCATTGGCTGACTGTATTCGCTGCTTGGAAAAATGGGGATTCGGTTTATCCAGGAAAGAGATACTACAGTTGGTAGGCGAATATGTTCAAATAAACCAGATTAAAACCCAATTTAAAAATGGACGTCCAGGAGAAGACTGGTTTTTGAACTTTAAACGTCAACACAATCTCTCTATCAAAACACCGCAAAGTGTTGAATTTTCCAGAAAAAAGAACATGGATCCATTTTTGATTAATGAATACTTTGACTTATTAGAAAGAACCGTGAAGGAGCTTAGTTTGGAAAACAGACCTTGTCAGATTTGGAACATGGACGAGAGCAGTTTTTGCTCCGACCCGTCTAAGACCAAAATTGTTGGGCAAAGAGGACTTTCATCAACCCGTACGACGAGTGGACCCGGTAAACAAAACACCACAATTTTAATGTGCTGCAGTGCAAGTGGAAAGAAGGCTCCACCTCTTATGATTTTTAAGGGCAAACACGTATGGGACCAGTGGGTAGCACCGGCTGGAACCGAATTCCCAAATACTACATACGCAGCCACTGCAAATGGCTGGATGGAGAGTGATGTTTGATGTTTTCCTGAACGTCCAGTTGATATATCATGGACACGCCACACATTTAAGTGTTGATCTCATTCAAATTGCCATTGCAAACGACATAAGTATATTAAAACTGCCTCCTCATACGAGTCATCTGTTGCAGCCTCTAGACCTGAGTGTATTTAAATCATTAAAAAGCCGATGGGACGCTAAGTTAGTGGAGTGGCAACACAAAAATGTAGCCATTAAAATTACCAAGAGTATTTTTTCCAAGCTCATCGGCGAGATATGGACCGAAACAAAACCTGAAATATTAGTAAATGGTTTCAATAAAGCCGGTATTTGTCCAGTAAACCGGAATGTAATCCCCCTGGAAATTTATGATCCGACTGCATTAAAAAAATGGAAATCTTTACAAATACAATGTGTCAGTGACCAATCATCAATATCCTCACAAGGTCAGAGCGACTCGAATGTCCCTATATCTCCAACGTCTCAACAAAAGCAAGACGATGATTCGCCTTCTTTGGATTCTTCCATGAAAAGGCAAGATGAAAATATTTTAGGTGAAAGTGAAAATCGTACAAAAGTTCATGACAGTAGTAACAATTTGCCTCAAAATATAGTCAAATTTGAAGAACTCTTGTTAAAATCATTAAAACGAGATCAAGTTCCCTCAAAGCAACCCAGAAAACGTGTTTGTTTAGGGGCAGAAGTAATAACAAACAAAGATGTTTTAGGGAAAAGAAGGGAATACAAAAAGTCTTCCTCCACAAATTTATTATAAAACCAATTAGTATATCATAATTCTACATGTTTCGAACACAGTGGTGTTCATCATCAGGAGATATGAAATTCAGTAATGTTGCTGTTGGTGTTAGCAAAAGAGAAAAATCTGGTGATAGAACTTTAATGGAGCTTAAGAAGGGATAAAATGTTTCCCTATAGTTTGAATTGAACTATTGAAGTGGTCAGCATACTAGGAATGTGTGAGGTTCATTGTAAAGCAAGGGTTTTTTATTATATTTATTTATTTATATTATATGAAATTGTATATTAAAATAAATCTAGTCGTGGCTAGCTTAGTGGATGAGACAAGATAAACAGAAATTCTTTTGAAGTTAAGAAAAGTTTCTGTTTATCTTGTCTCATCCACTAAGCTAGCCACGACTAGATTTATTTTAATATACAATTTCATATAATATAAATAAATAAATATAATAAAAAACCCTGGCTTTACAATGAACCTCACACATTCCTAGTATGCTGACCACTTCAATAATTCAATTCAAACTATAGGGAAACATTTTATCCCTTCTTAAGCTCCATTAAAGTTCTATCACCAGATTTTTCTCTTTTGCTAACACCAACAGCAACATTACTGAATTTCATATCTCCTGATGATGAACACCACTGTGTTCGAAACATGTAGAATTATGATATACTAATTGGTTTATAATAAATTTGTGGAGGAAGACTTTTTGTATTCCCTTCTTTTCCCTAAATTCTTAACTCCACTTAAAGTATGGACTATTTCTTCAAAATAAAGATGTTTTAACATTTCGAGAGAAAATAGATATAAAAACTGCGGTCAAACCCAAGCTTAAAAAAAGAAAAGAAAAATGACAAGGTCGCCGATAAAACTGACTCAAAAGAAAGCGATCTTGAATCTTGGAAAAGTGATCAAAGTGAGGACAAAATAACAGAGTTTGATGAAATGTCAGAGCCTGAAGATCCTGGAGTTGACCAAACCATATTGAAGAGAATATTTCTACTTTACGGAAAACCGATTTTCCTAAAATCCAAAACGGAGACTTTGTGTTAGCTAACTTTTTTGGAAAAAGGAAAAGTTACAAATATGTGTGTCTGATTACAGAAGTCTCTGATGATGCAGCTGAAGTAACATGTTTACGTAAAATTCGAAAACCATGGGAATTTAGGCTCGAAGAACAAGACAAATGTTCAATTTTATTGACCGATATTATTCAAAAACTAGAACAACCCAAATTAGTACCATATGGAGATAATTAAAAGTATATTTTCTCAAGTGCTGTAGACGTATCTGAACAGTAGAATGAGCCGAGTTATTACTTTAGTAGCTATATTGGCTGAAAAATGTAATGTATGTATAGTTACTCACCCATGTTTTATTACACTTTCATATTTTGATTTTCCAACGTTTTTCAACATTTCTTTGTAATTTGCTTGAGTTTGAATGCGTACCAATAAAATTTAAAAAGTTTATAGCTCCTGCATTTTTTTTGCTAGTTTTGTTTTAATTTTATTTGAAAGTAAACATTTGATTGAGATTATTGGCTCTTGCCCCGTTTATAGTTCGGCACATTTAAGCTAAAATATTGACGAAAACGCACTTGACTGAATCGTGGGGCAAGTGCGTTTTTGGCACCAAAAAATAAAAAATTACAATATTTAGAAAATCCCCAACTATTTTAAATTTTTATTGACATTGGTCAATAAAGCATACTTTAACGTGTTAACTCTCATAAGCGGACAATCGCTTGACACTAATATCAAATACATAATGAATTTACTACTACTAATTTTTTGGTACGCTCTTACCCCACCTTACCTTATATAATTTATGTTTCATTTTTTTAATGTATACTATAGAAAAATCTCATCATTAATATAAGAAGGGGGGTCTTGGCAGCCCTATGCCCTTATAAAATATTTTCTAGTTTTTTTTTTTAATTCCTTCGATAACATCGATCTGTGATTTAAGAGATATGTTGCATCTTTGATTTTCAGTGTCTTTAAATCGTTAGTTACCCATATATTTTTATTATACCCATACCATACTCGCATATTTTTATCAAAAAAAAAAGAACATAAACTAGTCATTAATTGTCTTAAAAACTTTCATATCTCCGCTACTGATTTTGACGTCACACCGTCGCGCATTGCCATGCACGTGGCTGTACCCATTTGAACTTGGGCGGACTCCATATATCTGTAAATTTGTATCGCATTAGAAACTAACATACAGTTTGAATCAGTTCTTCTTAAGTTTACCACTTTTAGAAATGTTTATTTTAAAGATGTTTATATATTTTTTGTTAAGTTTAAAAGTTCGAAGGCCTACCTACTAGGTTGTTATTCTCCTTATCACATGATCTCTTAGAAAAAAAACCGTTTAATTTTACATGTTATTTATATAAAAATATAATGTTTATGTTATCTATATTCTGAGATTTTAATGTGCTTGCTTTTAAAATGAACCTGTCTGTGAATGTTCCTAATATTTTTTAATAAATAAATGATACTGTGAACTATTGTTTTAATAATTAAATTAAACTATATAATACCTCACAGTAAAAAATGCATGTAAATTTGTTTAATTTTCCGTTAAAATATATTAACCGGCATTTAATTTGTACTAGGCCTAGATTGTAATTTTTAGGTTTCGTATATTATCAAGTAATTATACCTAGAAAAGGAAATTTTACTATATATTACATAATTTTACAACATTTTACAATTCACTATTTAATGTTCTGTGAATAAAAGAAACATTATGTAAGTTCATGTAAAAAAATTTAAAATAATGTAAAGAAGCATAATTGGTATTTCGCCCCCTTCGATTGCTTGTAACGCGCGACGCGTGCATGCTTCATCTTCTTAACTTGTGCAGATTACTGCAAATAGAGTTAGAGTGACGACGGAGTGGGCGGCTTATTCATTTTTGACCATTTACTTCCTGTTTTTGACCTGTACCAGTTTCTTGAATCGTGTGTATTGCAGTTTACTGTTTGAAGGTAAGTTATAATGTTTAAATGCGATTTTTGTAGTCGCTGTTGTACATCAACATTTTCGATGCCCATACGAAAATTGTAAAATGGTGTTTTTAAACTATAGTGTATTTTATTGTCACATCCAACGTCAACACACTTTATTCGAAGATAATTTAGACCAAGATGTCAGCGCGTCTAAAGTTGTTCTATTGGTGTGCAGTTTGGAAGAGTGTACTTTCAAAACGACTTCAATAAAGGATTATAAAAGGCATTTTTATATGCATTTGGACGCTGAGGGAAAAACATTTCTATGTCCATTTAAATGTAAAAGTAAAACGATTTTTAGTAAGAAAAGTACATTAAGGTTCATTTCTGTAGAGTAAAATAAGTAAAAAAACGCCCCCCGATCGGATCTCCGGGTGGGGGCGGGTCCTGGCGCCTTATCAAGCGAGATTATCCAATCATCCACCATGTCATGCGGGTCCTTCGAACAATATTCTAAATGGAAATGGTGGAAAAACTGGAGTTGTTCAAAGACCCGAGATTAGCAACTTCCAAATTGACTTCTGCAATATAAGAGGACTGAACTCCAACATCAATGCAGCCCATCAACATCTACAATCTACCAAACCTCACGTACTTGCACTAACCGAAACCAAAGTCAGATCATCGATTAGTACGGTCAGCTATTTATATCCTGGGTACGACTTTCATTACCGATTTAGGCGGAATTCTGGCCTTTGTCTCTTTGTCCGGAGTGATATTTCTTGTCAACAAGAGGAGCCACTCGAGCCTAACGACTTTGATGTAATGTGGTTTAAAATATCAACGCAGAGAATTACTAAATTCATCTGCTGCCTTTACCGGCCGCCAAGCGATACCCATTATAGAGACTTGTTCTCCTTTCTTGCTAATACTATCGACTTTTTGCAAACCCACCATCCCAATTCCGAAGTTGTCATCCTTGGCGACTTCAACATTCATAATGTCAACTGGCTCAAATACTCAAACATGACTGACGAACAAGGTCGTGAAGCCGAATCCTTTGCCATCAGCTCTGGCCTCACCCAGCTGGTGGGTGAACCAACTCGGATTCCAGGCCGAGATGGTGATTTTGCTAGTTTGTTGGATCTTTTCTTAACTTCAAACCCCGACTTGTACGCTGTCACCGTGAAGCCGCCGTTGGGAACGTCTGACCACAACCTTATTTCGGCACTGAACAAACTACCAATTAGTGCTGAAGAGCCTCCTAAACCACGCAAGATATGGCATTATACATCAGCTAAGTGGGAGGACCTAAGGGACCATTTTCGAACCTTTCCTTGGCGGGACGTTTGTTTTACCTCTGATGATCCATCCATCTGTGCAACAGAAATATCGGAGGTTATCCTTACTGGTATGGAAGCCTTCATCCCTTTCTCAAAAAAGTGCCCTTCTAACGGCAAGCCTTGGTTTACCAAAAATTGCGAACGAGCTGTTAAATCAAAAAATTATTTCTACCGACAATGGCGTAAAAATCCTACCGCCGAAAATCGTACCATCTTTGTTAACGCTCGAAACCAATGCAAGCAAACGATAAACCAAAGCAAAGAAGCACACAACCAGAGGATCAGAGACAAACTTCTTGAATGTCCTAGCGGCTCAAAATCATTTTGGTCGGTAGCTAAGGCCGTCAGTCAGAACTTTACCAAGTCAACCATTCCACCTCTAACACGTTCTGATGGCACCATTGCGACCAAAGCACAGGAAAAAGCAAACTTACTGGCGGAACTATTCTCTTCACATTCAACGGTAAATTTTCAGGGAAGTACTCCACCGAACATTACCCCTGTAGAATCGAGAATGCCCGAGATTGTCTTTCGCCACCGCCATGTTAAGCGAATCTTGGGGAGTCTCGACACTAAAAAGGCTTCTGGTCCTGACGATATTCCAGTCATTGTAATTAAGAAATGCGCTGACGAACTGACACCGGTATTTTGTAGGCTTTTTAACTTATCCTACAAAAAAGGAATATTTCCTTCTTGCTGGAAAACTGCGAGAGTCCAGCCCATACCCAAAAAAGGCAAGAAGACTTTGCCAAACAACTATCGTCCAGTCGCATTGCTCTCGGTTATATCAAAAGTTATGGAGAAGGCTATCAACGAAAAACTACTAAAATACCTGGAAGGCTTCAACATTATTAGTGACCGCCAGTATGGATTCCGTAAGTCTAGATCAACAGGAGACCTTCTCGCTTATGTTACTCATGTTTGGAACAACGCAATAGAACACCATGGGGAGTCCCGGGCGGTAGCACTGGACATTTCCAAGGCTTTTGACCGAGTATGGCACGAGGGGCTCCTAACTAAAGTGAGAGCATACGGAATGCCGGTTCAATTTTGTTCATGGCTGTCGAGCTTTCTTAAAGACCGTTCTCTGCGAGTGGCGATGGACGGATTTCTTTCAGACACATTTAACATCAACGCCGGAGTCCCTCAAGGTTCTATATTGTCGCCCACCCTTTTCTTACTATACATTAACGATCTTTTGGAAAAAACTAAAAATCCTATATATAGCTTCGCTGATGACAGCACACTTGTTTCAACTTTTACTTTGGATGCTCGGACATCGGCTGCTAATGCACATCTCTATAGGCAGCAAGAGGTCTCACAGCTCAACAAAGACCTGGAAGAAATTTTGTCTTGGGGTGACAGTAACCAAGTAGAATTTAACGCTAAAAAGACCCAGGCGGCAGTTTTTTCTAAAAAAGTTAATGTTAAAGAACCGGATATAGTTATGGCGGGACACTCAATTCCCTTGGCTTCATCAATTCATTTATTGGGCGTTAATTTGGATAGTCATATGTCTTGGCATGGCCACGTTGCGGCCATTGCTAAGGCAGCCTCGCAGAAGCTTGGGGTACTTTTCCGAACAAAGAACCTCTATACACCCCAACAACTTTTGATGCTCTATAAAGCCCAAATTCGACCATCACTGGAGTACTGTTCGCATATTTGGGGCTCTGCTCCTAAACATACCCTGAGATTGCTAGATTCCATTCAAAGAAGAGCCATTCGCTTGATCGGTGACCATAGTCTGACAAACAACCTGGAAAGCCTTGAACATCGAAGGCAGGTTGGCGACTTGAGTCTATTTTACAAATATTTTTATGGCAAGTGTTCAACTGAGGTTGCCCGCTTAATACCACCCAGAGCGGTGCATGGTAGAAATACACGACGAGCCACTGCAGCCCACCAGTACGTGGTTCAGCTTAGTGTCCCTCGAACGACACTGTTTCAAAATTCTTTCATCTGGAGAACGTCATCACTCTGGAACGACCTCCCTGAGATCGTCTTCCCCAACGAGTATAGTCTCCAAAGATTCAAGACCAACGTGAATCGTTTCCTGCGCACACGCACCGCTCCTAGAGCGCCATAAAGGATTTATCCTGTAGTGCTGTGCCTTATCATAAAAAAAAAAAAAAAAAAAAAAAAAAATTCAAAAAATACAATAACAGGACAGCATAGCATTTGTAAAGACGAAATAAGTAATTGTTTAGAAAACATGGACACACCTTTAAATAAAAATATTACACCATCCTCTAATGAGAAAACTATAATGGAAAATAAATCGTTGTCTTTAAATTTATTTGCGAACCTTTACTTGCTTCTAGAGACTAAGAACTTGCTAAGTAAATGCTCTTCAATTTTTAATATCAGCAATTTGTGATATTGGTAAATTGAACTATCAATACATACACAGTAATTTGAAAGCACAAGGTTTTGATGTAGTAGAAATATTTGAACAAGACCTTATTTTTTCTGCTAATAATTCCAGTAGTGGAATACTCAGAAGTACATTTTTAAGGGAAGAGTATTACAAAAACAATTTACATGATTTTAGACCACGTAAAGTGTCAATTGAAACGGAAACTTTTAAATCATTTTATTACTATATGGAACCATTTATACAACTGTGTAAAAATAATCATATACTTTGGCACATATTTTCCAAGCCAAATACTAATGAATTTTCCTTTTCGGATATAACTATATAACTGACGGTGTTGTTTATAAAAACCATAGTTTATTCAATGAGAATGAATTCACGTTAAAAATAATACTTTATCAAGACGCTTTTGAAATTTGTAACCCCATAGGTTCAGCAAGAAAAAAGTATGAAATTGTAGGTGTATATAGGGTGTCCCACGGTGGATGGCATATTCGACGTTTATGGAGAACTAAATAACGGATCATTTTGAAAACTTGGCAACCGTAATAAACGATCATGGTCTACAGTTTAAATATAGTTTTGACCATTTGGTGTTGCCGCTTCTACTCTAAACCGGTGGCAACATCGCTATTTTAAATAGAACGCCCTGTATATTCTTCAATTTTCGAATTCCGCATATAATTACGGGCAACTCCTTTTAATATTTCCCTATACCTATCTGTAGCCGTTTCTTGGGAATAAATTATTTTCAATTTTTTTTCCGAAAAAAGGACTTCCAATAAATTTTAATATCTCCCTCTTATTAAACAATTTTGAGCTGAAATTTGGGTCATACCTGAACAATGCATCTGGGCATTTGATCTTTTGGTCAAATCTTAGTTTAAGTATACAGGGCGGTACAGAAATTAATTTATGTCGGTAACTTACAAAAATGCCAGAAAAAATATTTTTTTTAATGGAACACCCTGTGTAATAATACGGATTTAAAAAGCCAATAAAACTATCTTTGAGAGTATGTATACTTTCCCTAATACCTAACTTCAAGTTTTCGATTTATTATCGTTTATTCATAAAACTTCATAAATCGACAAACTTTCAACGGTTTTAATAGTAGTGGACTATGGAAACAAATTTTTTGTTACATAGTCACCATGGCAACTTGTTTTATAGAAATGTCATTCTTTTAATAATTGTGATTTGAGTACCTACGATGGCGGAAAATAATAATTACTCTAATACAGTTTTAATGAATTTATTTATTTTTAAACTGTCTAAAATTGTTCTGAAGCCGAATAAATTTTTTGTTATTCATCAGCGGCAATTTCGGATACATTTCATTAAATTTTCTGCAGGTTCTGCTAATTATTTGATCACACTGTCCATGGAAAATAAATAAATTCATTAAAACTGTATTAGAGTAATTATTATTTTCCGCCATCGTAGGTACTCAAATCACAATTATTAAAAGAATGACATTTCTATAAAACAAGTTGCCATGGTGACTATGTAACAAAAAATTTGTTTACATAGTCCACTACTATTAAAACAGTTGAAAGTTTGTCGATTTATGAAGTTTTATGAATAAACGATAATAAATCGAAAACTTGAAGTTAGGTATTAGGCAAAGTATACATACTCTAAAAGCTAGTTTTATTGGCTTTTTAAATCCGTATTATTATACAGGGTGTTCCATTAAAAAAAAAATGTCTGGCATTTTTGTAAGTTACCGACATAAATTAATTTCTGTACCGCCCTGTATACTTAAACTAAGATTTGACCAAAAGATCAAATGCCTAGATGCATTGTTCAGGTATGACCCAAATTTCAGCTCAAAATTGTTTAATAAGAGGGAGATATTAAAATTTATTGGAAGTCCTTTTTTCGTAAAAAAAAAATGAAATTAATTTATTCCGGAGAAACGGCTACAGATAGGTATAGGGAAATATTAAGAGGAGTTGCTCGTAATTATATGCGGAATTCGAAAATTGACGAATATACAGGGCGTTCTATTTAAAATAGCGATGTTGCCACCGGTTTAGAGTAGAAGCGGCAACACCGCATGGTCAAAAATATATTTAAACTGTAGACCATGATCGTTTATCACGGTTGCCAAGTTTTCAAAATAATCCGTTATTTAGTTCTCCATAAACGTCTAATACGCCATCCACCGTGGGACACCCTGTATATGACATTGCCCAATCTTAATCCATGGCTTAGATTGAAAATGGACCATATTCAGCTAGTAAGCCTTTTTTTTTAAAGGGATGTTAAAAAATTTGGAATAAACTGTCTTTTAAAACCCATAATTAAAGATATTAAAGAACTTAAAGAACAGGGAATTTTGATCAGAGCGAATATTATTTTAAAGGGTTCCTTAATAGCGGTTGTTGGGGATAATTTAAGCAGTCACCAAATTGGGGGATTCGTAGAAAATTTTAAAACAAATAAACATTTTTGTAGGTTTTGTTAAGAAGATAATTTTGAATTTAATTTATTTAATCAACCTCAGTATCAGTACCGGGATATTGCAAGCCATAAAAAAAATGCTTATTTTTCGGAAGCCTTAAATCAACCATATATGGGAGTAACACGTTTGTCAATACTAAATGAACTTCAATATTTTCATGTGTGTAATCCAGGTTTACCGCCGTGTATTGCTCATGATTTATTTGAAGGGCGACCTGTAAATTTGTGTAATGTCGTTCAAAATCCACTGTATTCAGAAAGAAGGCCAGTGAAAGAAATTAAGAAAAAACACATACCAGATTTACTCCCATTCATTCTGCCGCACTATCACCGTTTTTACAAACATTTGCCTACGATAAACCAGCAAACTCGAGCCTCCACTTCAAAGATGAATCAAATATCTAATAACATAGAAGGGAACAGAAGTGAAAGTAATGATTTAGAGTAGAGGAATATATCGACTAAATTATTCAAACCTTTTAGTGGTCATTACACTTCTTATTTTTTTTTATGTCAGATTAAAAAAAAATAGTAATGCATATTATTTTTCTGGTAGGGGAGACCGGGGTTGGTTGGGCACAGGGGTCGGTTGGTACAATCGCGATATTTCGGAACCTGCTCGGTAAAACTCGGCGTCGCCCATGTCTCCGTGAAGCTCTCGACCGCGAATCAGTTGGGAAAAAACATCGTTGATGTGCGGTTGTTAGTTCCAGTTTTTATTTGGTGCACGTGATTTTGTTACCCGTAAGTAAACATTTATAAGTTTGGAATATTCGTAATATCAATTTTATGGCTATGCCGTTGGGTACAGTATATGGGTTGGGCAAATGTTCCGGAACGGCTTAATTACAAGCGAACGAAAAGTGATATCGAATCGGGGTTTTGGGCAATGTATAGGACAAAAATTTTACTATTTGACTGGTATACCATATGTCAGTAATGTCACCAACTGTCAAGTGTCGACGATATTTTTTTATTTTTTTAAATGGAACACCCTGTATATTATCAGATATTCTAGATCTTCAATAAATTACAAATATTTTTCATATAGCATACCATATGATTAAATTCAACTGTTTCGGAAATACGGGCAAATGAATCTAGAAAGCCCATATTACATTTTGTTTAAAAATCAAGCAACATATTTCTTTTATTATGACATTCCAAATAAAAGTCTTAGTTTCCATGACTCCCAAGTGTCACTCTGACACATTTCCTATTTAATTTTTATTTATTTGTATTAAGTGAGTTGTGCGAGTTTTTTATTTATCGACTAAACCTCTGATATAACTGATAAAACTATGGTTCAGCTAACTGAACAAGAACGGATTACTCTGCTTATGATGATAGGATATGGGGATAGACGGAGATCTTTTCAAGAAGCAACCGACCTTTTCAATCACAGTTTTCCTGTTCGAGATCCCATTTCTAAATCAACTGCTAATAGAATATTCCATAACTTTGAGCATACGGGTACGGTAAAAAACTTGCCAAAAACAGGTCGTCCGAAAACTGCTACAAATGACGAGAAATCCCTGGATGTTTTGCTTGCCCTGCAAGAAGAACCACAGACGTCAGTTCCAAAGCTTGCTCTTGCACATGAAAACAGCGAAAAATCAATTAGAAGAATCCTCAAAAAAAATAAAATGTTTCCTTATAAAGTCAGCTTGCTTCAAGAACTATCAGAGGACGATCCTGATAGGCGTATGCAATTTTGTCAAGAAATAATGGACTACATAGACCTACAACCTAACTTTGTAAGTCGTATTTTATTTTCTGACGAGGCTACATTCTGTCTTAATGGTTTCGTCAATAGGCACAACTGTCGATACTGGTCAGACCATAATCCCCATTGGATGATTGAGCACCGTACGCAACACCCCCAAAAATTAAATGTGTGGGCAGGTATAATTGGAAACCATATTATTGGGCCTTTCTTCCTTGATGGAAACTTGACATCTATTTACTACTTAGATCTGCTTCGAAATAGAATTATACCAAATTTGATTAATTTATATCATGATCAGGTTAACGATCAAATACTAGCGAATGACATTTGGTTTCAGCAAGATGGGGCGCCAGCTCATTTTGGTATACATGTCAGAAATTATTTAGATCAAACTTTTCCTGGAAGGTGGATAGGTAGGAGAGGGTCCATTGAATGGCCTCCTAGATCTCCAGATTTAACACCTCTAGATTTCTACCTCTGGGGTCATTTAAAGACTGTCGTATATCGTACACAACCTAAGACTTTGGAGGATCTTCAAAACAGAATTTTAGATGCTGTGCATGTTATTTCTCGTGAACATTTGCAAAACGTGCGTTCTGAATTTTCCGACAGGATTGGACACTGTCAGGTGGCTGAAGGACGACATTTTGAACATTTAATTAAATAACCATTATTTTATATTATTGTGTTTTAAAGTTATTACCTTGGTTTTGTTTAAATAAAATGTACTACATTCATTTGCCCGTATTTCCGAAACAGTTGAATTTAATCATATGTTATGCTATATGAAAAATATTTGTAATTTATTGAAGATCTAGAATATCTGATAATATACAGGGTGTTCCATTTAAAAAAATAAAAAAATATCGTCGACACTTGACAGTTGGTGACATTACTGACATATGGTATACCAGTCAAATAGTAAAATTTTTGTCCTATAGATTGCCCAAAACCCCGATTCGATATCACTTTTCGTTCGCTTGTAATTAAGCCGTTCCGGAACATTTGCCCAACCCTGTATATATATTCAGAAATAATGCGCATTTTTATATTATTTTCAAATATGAAAGCATGGTTAATGTCACTCCGGAAAGTAGTTTTGGCATTTTTTAACTAAAAAATTACTTTGGGGATGGTTGGTCCAAACTGTGCGGGGCCGGTTGGTACTAGAGTTGGTACAGAGCTAGATTTGTGTTTTTTTCTCGTAGAGCTTCTAACTGAAATCTCTTTTAGATTAACTTTAACATGCGAAACTTTAAAAGAAAGTCGGAAAGAGGCAAAACTCCTCCGGATGTTATGGTAAGAGCTGCCAGAGCAGTAAAACTGCAAGGGCAATCTTTAAGATCAGCGGCAAGTGACTTTGGCATTCCATTCAACACTTTACGAAGATATTGCAGCAAGTTTACGCTAGCCGAACTTCAAGCGGAAGCAGGAATGCCTCAAACTATAGTTGGCTACTATAAAAATAGACAAGTAAGGTAAAACATATACTTAATAATCTGATGGTAAAAAAATGTTTCGTTGCACGTTTTTACAAAGCTTCAAGAATCCAACCTCGCAGAATACATAAAAAAATCTGCAAATATTTACTACGGTCTCACGCCCAAAGAAGTAAGAAGAATGGCCTTTTTATTTTCAACTTCTTTGTCGCTAACGGTCCCCGATAGCTGGAAAAAAAATGAAATGGCAGGCCCCGACTGGTTTACATCGTTTTTATCAAGAAATTCTGAACTGTCTATAAGAACACCTGAAGCGAGTAGCCTGTCTAGGGCTACCAGTTTTAATGAAATCAATGTAGAAAGATTTTTATGACATACCCAGTATTGTTCATACGGCACTACCCTTAGCAGCAACCCCAAACAACATCACAGCTGGGTTTAGGGTTTCTGGTATTTATCCTTTTAATAGAGATATTTTCCCGGACAGTTAATTCATGGCTGCCTATGTTACTGATTGATAGACCAGGTCCTGATCAAGGGTTGGAAGATATTCTGGAAAATCTAAATCCTGTTGACGAAAATCAACCTGAACCTGTCCAAACCAGTCCCATCAATGATAGTTCGAGTATTGTCAAAAATCCCTTGCAAGAAACAAGTTCCAATGTAGAAATGCAACAACCTGGACCTAGCAGAATCACAGGAAGTAGGACACCTACCAAAAACTCATCAACTGCTTCCTCACCTAACAAGCCTGAGTGTCCTCAGCCGCCTGAAAAGCTTTCAGCAAATAATATTGTCAATCTTGGAGCAGGATGTAGTTTTACAGATCTCGAAATTTTGAAGCCGTTTCCAGCAGAAAAAAAAACTGCAACAAAGAGGTCGTAAAAAAAGGAAATCCCAAATCTTGACAGACACGCCTGTTAAAGACGCATTGGAAGAAGAGAAAAGGGTAAAAGAAAATAAAACGAACTCGGTAAAAAAGCAGGTTTTTGGCAAACAGAAAAAGGACTCGAAAAAACAAGCAAATAGGAAAAATACGAAAACACTTAATGACGATTCAAGCAGTGATGAAGAGACTTTTTGCCTAACTTGCGTTGAATCATGGCCAAATAGTTTGCCAAAGGAGAAATGGATTCAGTGTACTCAATGCAAAATGTGGGCACATGAAAAATGTGCAGGCTCAGGTTTGTTCTATGTATGTCATAACTGCGATTCGGATGGGTCTGACTAGATTACCTAATTATATCGAACTCACTTTTAACGATTTTTCTATTATAAACGTTTATTCAGTTTGTTTCATACCTAAGACAATAAAAGTATTAAAAAATTACATTAGTTTTTGCTCTTACCAACCAACCCCTAGGTATGTACCAACCTTCCGCGTATACGGGGTTGCTTGGTACACTTGCAGCCTTGGAGAAAATCAAAGATGCTGAATTTAAGATATGTTCAGACATATCCCAATTTGAGAATAAGGTCAACAAAACATCAGTTATTAAAACCATCAAGGTATTTTTCCTCTATTTATCAATAAAAAAATTGGAAAAGCTTCAATGTGAAAAATGTACTAAAAAGCCCCGGTCTCTCCTATAAATTGTGCGTAAATTGTGGTATAAAATGTTTTTTTTATAGGGTTTCTTTAAATAAAAGTGGTTTTTTTGGAACTTTGTTACTGTTCGAATTTTCTTACAGAGAATTTTAGCAAAAATCCTTAAATCTCATTTTTAAGTTTTATTGACTTGCGCGGATTGGCCTCTGAGTCCTCCATATATGTATCTTAAATTGAACCGTATGAGGAAAACATCATGCAAAGTTTTTTTTTTGTAAGTTACCAGAGTTATGAAGGAATTGCCAGAAGTTTATTGCATCTGGAATTTTATTGATCAAAATGTGGCAACTTGCACAAATTTCTATTATATATACAAACTTTGTACGATGTTTGCCTCGTTGGGTTCAATTTAAGATAAATGAGTTTTTGGTTAAAATTATTTTTTCAAAGAAATCCTTAAAAAAAATTGATGCATAATGACATGTTATTGTATTTAATAAATTCCTAACACACTCTCGACATTAATTAAATATCCTCTAGGCTACTATAGAATAAGTAAATACTTACTATTTTTATAGGTATCTACTGTTTGGAAAAATAAGTGACTAAGTATTACTAGTTTTTTGTCACAAGTAACCGAAACGTTGGGATTAAGTAAAGAGTAAAAAAGGTTAATATATTGAAGTCCTTTTCCCCACAAATGTCAGAGACAAAAAGTTGTAGTTATTCCACAGTTGATGCAACTTCAGTTAATCTAGTAACACTAGTACAGAAAGAATACTGTGTTTATAATTTTTTTTTTAATCAAAAGTTGAAAGCGTATTGTATTTAATTTAAAATTTTTATTTACAATCCGTTTACGACAAGCAACTTCAACATCAGTTCTTGCTTGGCGTTAAAATAAACAGGGTTAGGCCAGGACTCGTTGTGGGCTAAAAATAATTAAAAACATTAGACAAAAAAAATAGGAGCGATTTTTCTGGTAGTAAAGACAATATAATTCCTTTTTAAATTTACAGAAAATGTTAGAATGCCGCACCTATTTAAAATTTGGGACTCTCGGAGAAATCGCCGAGTACTGATACTTATTAAAGATGACGAGAAAGTATATGAATAATTAATATTAAAAGGTAAGCATAATTTTCCAATGTAATTTATGCATGCAAAAGCTATTTGCCTTCAAACCATAGCTTATTCATTGCATGTTTTTTAAAAATGTATTCTCAGCTTATTCTACCTTTAAAATTATTTAAACCTTATAATTTTAAAAATATCTTCAATTTAAATTTTTTAAAAAAGTAACAAACTACTTTCGATAAAATCAGGTAGGCCAATATTTTTGTCAAGGGGAGCATAATTTTGAAGAGCTTTGGTTTAGTGTAAAGTTTTAAAAATTTAGTATATAAAGTTCTAACAGGGGCTTATCGTCCATACATCCTGTAAACATAATGAGCTCATGCACTGTCAACGTACGATAACTCAAGAACGAGAGGAATAAATAATATTTTAAAATGTTTCTTTTTCTGTTACAGCAAATAAGAAGCTACAAAAAAATGGAGAATTGCTAGCGTTAGAAAAAGATGGTAGTAAAGTTGATGAAAACGAAATATTACTGCTTTTAAAAAATGAAATTTTTATGCTACTGGAGAGTGGAGAAAATTGGAAAAGCGAAACTGAGACCTCAACAACGTCTTTAGCATCTACTTTGACACTTAATAGCGGCGGTTTATTATAGTCAGATAATGAACTTGTTGGAGAATTAACCGAACCCATTCCAATTATAATTGATCAAAATCCTTCCAATTCCTATACTTCAATACAAGAAATCACTTTTCACACCACTGATCCTACATTATCAACTATTATGGTACCTAAAATTTGTGAGGTCGATAGCCAGAACTGTACTGACAGTGCCGATAAGAGCACTAAAAATATTGTAGTTACTGCATCAATTCTTCCTACTTCCCACCAAATTAACTATGAGGTGTGAAATAATTTTAACATTCCATGGGACAAAATGTCGTCTTTTGTCGTCACAGCGCTAACCAATAAGGGGAGAGACAATGGAATTGAAAGACACGTCGTTCAAGTGAAAGTTGACGAAATGAGACTTATTACAAATCATATTTCAATAGCGGCTTGCAGGATTATCGCAGCAAAAGTAATTAAAAAATAACCAGATATTTTTAAGGATATCGATAAAAGTGGTGTAACTATTGGCACTGGTGACCACAGCTTTGTCTCTAAACTAATTGATCGAAATAATTACTCAAATCGACCCCACAAAAGGCCTGCCAGTGATATGACAAAAAGACCCAAAATTCCTAAAAAAAAAATCGACAGTTAGGAAACTCAAGATCAGGATGTACATTGATGCCAAGGAATACCTGCAAATGTACGGGAAACAAGGGACGAAATATTTTGGGAAAAGCTAGAGGAATCATTCCCTCACCAACGTGCAAAAAGGGCGTACTATGGTGGCATTTCAGCAAGGTAACCGGCTGCGACCTAAACAAAATTTACTGTCTGCTAAACGAAAAAGCAGAACACATACTTGGCTTTGCAAAAAACAATAAACATCCTGTACCAAACAGCGCATCCACTGTAAACCTGGAGGTAGCTTTGCAAATAGTGTCTGGCTACTTCAAAGAAAATTTGTCCTTAATTTTTAATATTTTTGTATGTATAATTTCTTTTTTAAATTGTTGTTCTAATATTAATATTTTTAATTCAGACAATATTACATTTTGGCTGAAAATGTTGGTGGTATAAATTTTATTTAATAATATTTTTCTCGATATTTCGTTTCGTTAGGTGCATATAATTTATTTTACATGATATAATTTTTGTTACAAATCCAAGTTAATATAAATAGATTAAATGTGTACCTATTTAATTACAGGAACTAGAAGGCAGTGACTTGGTTCCTACAACAAATAGCCCATCCATACTTAAATGTGGTAAGTACGATTTTTTAAAGCACTTACTGATTATAAAATATATAATTATACAGAGCCATCAAAAAAGTTGCAACCCCTGAAAAATGTTCCAATTTATTACGACTTAAGCATTTAAAAATTAGTTGTACCACTTTAATATATTAGAAATATGAGAAGCGCATTGTAAGTTGCAGTCGTTCAGTTAATTTTTTGTTAAAGGTTAATATTATAGTTGGTTGTTGGTAAAATTTATTTGCTATGTCTAGTATCCCGGTACCGGTATCCGAGCAAATCCCGTTAGAAACGTGACATAATATTAATGACGTGATGATCTATTGGTATTTGCAATATTACCGGTAATTTTTATTTTTCATTAGAATTTCTCAAGTCCTTTATGTATCGGTATTTAATTTACATCCAGTAGAAATAAACATGTAATAATAATATCGTATTGTGTTAAATCGCGATATAGGTACTTCATTACTACTTTTTTTTTAATTGTTCCGATGAGGACAACTATTTACCAATGGTTTTAATTTTGTTTGGTGTTCTTAAGAAACTTGATTTAGTACATGATATATTCATAAGTATAAAATAATTTATTTAATGAAGACTTTGTAAAAAAGAAATGTTTTTAATTTACAAATAGAATCAAAAATCATCAAAGTAATATAATATACTTTAAAAAACACAAATTTAAATTTCCTTACATACATACACATAAAAAATTACAAATTGGTAAAACACTAAACTTATAGGTGTGGTACTTTAAATTACATTTCGACTCTAGTTTGGTAATATTTATTTATGCGAAGCATACACTGACACATTTAAAACTCTGGTTGACTAAACTATGGATCGAATGGGATTTAAAGTACACAGACTACCATTTTATGATAAACAAAGCTAATACATTTTTAGGTTACATTTAGTTTACCGCGATTCTAATAAACACCGGTAAATAAATACGTCATGACGCGACGCCTATGTCGTCATTTCTACCGGGATTTATTTGGATACCGTTACCGGAAGGTTTACAGCGAAATTTGTTTTCCTGTATGCATAACATTTTACTAAAAAAACACCTTATTTAAAAAAACAATACAATAACTTACACTTTTCCATAATAATATATGGTTTTCCATATGTTACAAACGTATAAGAATATTATTTAGGCAAGAAAAAATTTCTTTAAAAATGATGTTTTTTTAGGAGCTTGCAAAAACTGTGAATTTAAAGATTTAATGGAACAAAGGAACGTTGCAGATGAGGAGTGTTTAATATTTGTGGATGCATTTGTAATAGCATTTGCAATATCCCGTCGAGGTTAGTTCTACATTAGAAATAATACCACGGTATTTCTTCGGCATTCATCCAGAGAGTGACACTATTTTTAATTTTAAATTTTTAATAAAATACTAACGCGGCGTGCCCTGGTTTTTCCCCCAAGACGGATTAACGAATTTCATTTAAAACGGCTTGTCCTGGTTATTCCACCACAACAAGGTTAGAAATAATTAAATTTTTAATAAAATACTAACGCGGCGTGCCCTGGTTTTTCCACCAAGACGGATTAACGAATTTCATTTAAAACGGCTTGTCCTGGTTATTCCACCACAACAAGACTAAAATTAATTATTAATAAAATACTAACGCGGCGTGTCCTGGTTTTTCCACCAAGACGGGTTAACGAATTTCGTTTAAAACGGTTTCCTACAATTTCCACATGCTAAATAATGAAAAAATAAGAAGGTAAATTATTATTTTAGTTAAATTTTACGGTATCACTATGTGGCTTTATAATGCTCGAATTTGACCAAGGCCAAGATCTTGCTGATAACGGATTTAAAAAAAAAGCAAAGTAAACACACTAAATTGTAAATTACAATTCGGTACGGTCTTAAAAAAAATTGAGAAGATAGAATTTAAAGTAAACTTCAGTGAATATCGGTAACGAAAAATTATGGCTAAAAATACAATTTAGATCGGAATGCTGGCTTACCACTCAAAATTTCGGCTCACACGTTTTACTAGGTTTGGTACTGGTCTAAAACACTGATAATTCGGGTCGGAGATCGCACAGGTAAAGATGCTATTTTAGTCCGGATTTCTGGTTTTCATATCTCGCTCGGGCCTATGATACAAAGAAAAAGAGAAGATATGATATTGCGCATGTGAGCGGAGCCAAGCGATCAGCTGGTTGACGTAGACTGGTGATCTATTTTAGTCGTGTACTATTTTTGTCCTATTTATCATCACTTTTTTCATCATCGAGTCCGAGCCAGCGAGCGGTCGAAAGCAGTCGACCTCCGAGCAGCACCGAAGTGAACCGAAGTCCAGCAGACGAGTCCAGCGATAGACGAAGTGTATTTCTCAATACACTTAGTCTAATGCAGTCTTTGTGTTTCTCAACATAAAGACTGTTGAAATTCGTTTCTCTGAAATAGTGCTTGCACTATTTCAGCTAGACATTTTCTAATTACTCTGTTTATTTTTCAGATAGCAGCCATCACGCCAGATCATCGGAGATAGCCATTGACTACGATTCGTTATACGGGAAGCAAGGCAAGGCGGTTCAACCCGATGCATTAATGCTAAATGCATTAGTGCAGCGGTGCGGCTGACTTGGTGCCCCCTATACAGGGGCTCCTGTATATCGAATCGGCGTGGCTTCAGCCCAGCTGAAACAATTGTGAGTATACTAATTGCGTAATTAATGATTAATTAATTAATTAAACTAATTAGTTAATTGATTAAATTAATTAAAGATTTTAATTAATTAAAAATTAAGCCCTTTTCAGCTTTCTAGACCTCGGCAAAGCTAAGGCTGCAAATTCAGTGTATTTTAATACGCTGAAAGCATCCAAGCTTGCAATACCCCCAACCATGTCTTCATCCTCATCAAAACAGTCCAAGACTTCCAAAATGGACATTGACCCCCCCTCCCCAGATATCACAGAGCACCTAATCGCTCAAAATAAATCCCTTTCGAAGCAGCTTGATGCCCAATCCAAGGTGCTCGAAAATCAAACAAAGCAGCTTGAATCCTAAGCTAAACAGCTAGCCGCTCTAACCCAGCAAAATGCTGCCCTCATCAGCGAAATAGCTGTTCTCAACAGAACCCTTGCAGAAATGCAACAATCCTCTTCCTCCGCCCTCAGAAAGCGTCAACTATCAGACCCCACGCTGATAGGCACGGCCTCCAAAGCCAAAAAACCCGAGACCTCCACCTCAGACCCCCGCAAAAAAAAAACCGCCCCCAACATGGCCCCCCCGGCAATCATCTCTGCCAAAAATCTCAAAAGATACCCGCTCCACTTCATCTGCCTCCACTTCATCTGCCTTCACTTTATCTGCCTCCAAGGCACCCACCACCACCTCTACCTCCACCTCAAACAAAAAGCCCTCCCCAACAACCCAGCCAGCTAAAACTGGCCCCCAATTCCCCGCACTTGCATCCACAAGTGTAAACCCCCTCGCTACGCCACTGGCACATCTGTCAGTAGCAGACCAACTCCCCCCCAGACCCAACCCCCCCGCGGCAATGCCCCTCCGCCCACCTCCTACGCCGGTGCGGCCAAAACGGCCAACAAACCCCAAGCTCCTCCAAGAGCCCCCCCCCCGCTGCAAAGCAGCAATCCACATATGAAGCGTTAACACCCTTCTTCAAGGCCATAGCTGCCCAGCCACACCTCATTAGCCTCCTCAATGGCCTCACAAACTTATAAACCCACCAATCTCGTCCTGGCCTCCTGGAACGTTGATGGTATATCAGCCCGAAAGCCTGAAATAGGAATATTCCTATCCAGGCATGAGGTTGATATCCTTGCGCTCCAGGAAACAAAAACAACCCCTGACAAACGCCACACATTCCCAGGCTACTTCACCTACAGAACAGATGGGCCAACCCCCCGACAGGGGGGCACAGCCCTCCTAGTACGTAAATCTATAGCCCACGACATTCTCACACCCCCCCAGACCAACAACTTCACGCTGTCTAGCATCCTAGTCCATACTAGACACAACGGATCAATAACCATTCACTCCTGCTACAAAAGCCCCCTACGCCCAATCACCCAACTCGACATATCAAACATCATCCCGCCCGGTAATAGCACGGTGGCTATAGGGGACCTAAATGCTAAACACCGCGCCTGGGGCTGCATTCGGAGCCTAGCAGATGGCAACACTCTGCTGGCTGCGACTGAGGTCCTAGGAGCGGTCATAGCGGCCCCCCTTACGCCGACGTTCTACCCTGGCAATCCCCAACACACCCCCAGCACTATCGACATCGCCCTCCTACAAAACATCAACATGCCCTATGACATCGCCTCTTTGCAGGAAGGCACCACAAATCACAACCCCATCATTCTAAAACTAGGTAACAACCTTCCCCCCGACATCCCCCCTCGCAACAAACTAGACTGGTCCCAACTGAACCGACAAATCCAACACCACCTCTCCCCCATTACCCCCATCACCTCCAAGCATGAACTGGATGAGGCCGTTTCCAGACTGGAAAACGACCTCACCCAGGCCATCCAAGCCAGCACCTCTCAAATCCCCCCCCCCCCACCGACCCACTCCTCCACACACCACCCTACCTGACGACATCAAACAACTCTACCGTGACAAACGCAGAGCCCGCAGACTATCCCAATACACACGATACCCCCCAGACATACACGCATATAACGTCATATGCAGACAACTCAAAACAGCCCTCTTCAACTTCAGACAATCACAATGGTCAGACAGACTACGCGAACTAAACCCCCAAAACAATAGCATCTGGCGAATGCAAAAAACCCTCCATCTCACAACACCCCGCAAACTTCCCCCCATTCACTCTGCCCACGGCCTCAAGTATGTAGACGCAGATAAGGCGGAAGCCTTTGCAGACACATACGAAAGGCACAGCAGACTAAATGACAACCATGATATCGACCCAGATCATGAAGAACTGGTGGAGCGCACCGCCAGAACAGTCAGACGCTCCGATGAAATTGAGGAAATCCTCAGACCAGGTTCCCCCCGCGAAGTCGCAGAAATCATTCTCTCGCGCAAGACCAAAAAAGCCCCTGGCCCCGATAACATTTCAAACAAAATCCTCAAATTCCTTCCACGTAAAGGCATGGCCACCCTGTCCAACATTGCAAACGCCACCCTCAGACTATCCTACTTTCCTAAAAAATGGAAAGAAGCCACCGTCATTATGATCCCAAACCCGGGAAGGACCACACCTTCCCCCAAAACTATCGCCCCATATCCCTCCTCAACTCAATGGCCAAAATCATTGAAGTCATAATTCTCACCCGTCTCAAAGCTAAGTCCACCAAACTGGAAGTCCTCCCGGACGAACAGTTCGGCTTTCGGGAAAACCTCAACTGCGAACTCCAAGCCCTTCGAATCACTGAGTTTATAACTCAGGGCTTCAACTGGAATCAGTTCGTCGGGATGATCTCATTCGACATCGAAAAGGCCTTCGACACCGTATGGCACGACGGACTGATTCACAAGATGATAGCCCTGGGTTACCCCTTAAACATGGTCCGCCTCATCCAATCCTATCTCCATCGCCGCAAAATCAGAGTCCGTATAGGACCGTCACTATCCACCCCCCGCACCCTTGAAGCGGGAGTCCCACAAGGAGCAGTCCTATCCCCCCATCTGTTTAATATTTTCACTCACGACATCCCCAAACCCCCCGACAGCACCCTGGCCCTTTACGTTGATGATACTGCCTTCATCGTAAAGTCACTGAGTCCCCGACTAGTCACCAGAAAGCTGCAAACAGCAGCTAACGAATTTTCCAATTACTGCGTAAATTGGAAACTTCGCCTCAATCCCGACAAAACCCAAACCATCCAATTTGGCCGCAGAAGGCAACCACCCTTCGATGCGGTCAACCTGGATGGCCGCGATGTTCCCTGGTCAGACTCAGTGAAATATTTCGGTATCACCCTAGACAAAACCCTCCGCTGGCAGCCTCAAATTCAAGGCAACCTCAATAAAGCCAGAATGACATACTCTCTTCTATACTCCCTCCTCAACCGCCACAGCACCCTAAGCCACAAAAATAAAATCCACCTCATCAAAGCCATCATCAGACTCGCCCTCACATACGGTTCAGTGGCGTGGGGTTACGCAGCCCCCTCCCACATAAACCGCCTCCAAGGCCTTGAAAATCGTTACATTCGCACCGCCATGAATATCCCATGGTTCATCCGTAACGTAGACCTACACCGCGACATCAAACACACACCCCTTTCCCAGTTTCTCCGCGAGAGAAACACGAAGATTCTAACTTCGGCCCCAGAACACCCAAACCCCCTTATCAGACAAGCTTCCAATTATGACATCGATGCCCCGTACCGTCATAAACGTCCCCGTCACCAACTTCTCTAGGTGCGCCAAGCAGCACCACCCACCCACCAAAGCCTTCCCCCGATACACCTCCCAAAACCAATAATACACCCCTCTCTTAGATTCCAGAGTAAAAGTACCTTTAGTACTTTTTGGTGAGACCCTGCGGAACTGGACCGCAGGGGGGCGTGAAAGGAAGTCTGGAAGGAGTCATTGAGACCCTGAGCAAATGAGCTCAGGGCCACAAGGACTTCCGCCAGATTGGCTCACCTCTCCGCGTGTGTGTGTGTGTGTGTCCTATTTAAGTAGCATTGTTTTGGTTGATGGATGGTATATTTATTCTTTAAAAAAGATTATTTTATTTAAATCATGCGGTGTGCGGTAGCAAATTGCAGTGTAAATAATAAAGGCAAAGGTTTTACTTTAAAAAAACAGTTTTTTCGGTTTCCAAAAAAAGAAAATGTGTGCAGTGTTTGGGTCAATGTCTGCAAACGTGCAGACGCGTTTAATATAAAAAACTTCCAGGATTTGTTTATTACATTTCGATCAAGACAGCTATGTAAGAAACCTGAAATATGAACTTTTGGGCGGCACTCCAATAAAACAAAGACTTTTAAAACCTAACGGAATTCCAACATTGAATTTACCTTTGGAAAAATTGGTTAATCCCGAAAGAAAAAAACGTTTGATAAAGCGCAATCAACGAAAACTGGTGGAAAATATTCTGGAACCTGCGTAAGTAACCGAATACTAATTAATATTAATCTTACCTTGGACATTTTTTTTTGTTAGTGAAAGTGAAATAACAGAAATTTTTTATAAAAATAGTTTCATATGATATTGAACGTAATGGAGTAACTTTTTAAATTTTAGTGTATGTGAAATTGGTACTGGTTTTCTGCATGATGCCATAGTGGTTAGCGGGCCTTCTTGCAGCAATTTATAAGACACAATTATTATTTACGAGCAAAACAAACCAGATGACAGTTTGCCTGGGAATATGAATATGGAGTAGGTTTTATTATAAATAAATTGGAGATAAATGTAAAATAGCTGGGATGCCAACTTTTTTAGTATTTACAAGTTGGATTTTTTAACTTGAGTACCTACCTATCTAATGACACTACTTATTACTATTTTTTTAATAAATATAGCTACTTAGGTTAACACAAAAGACTTCTTGAAACAATGTTCACTCTAATTTTAGCAAAAACTTGGAAGAAGACAGTAAACATGGAGAAGAGATTTTCAAGCTGAAAGGAGAGAATCAAAAGTTGAAAGAAGAAAATGAAATTCTGAAAACTGAACTGAAAGTTTTTCAAAATATTTTCACTGCGGCTCAAATAAAGAAACTTAAAAACCCTAAAAAACGAATTGTATGGACCTTAGAAGATATTTCAAAAGCAATTGTCATTCATTCAGCTGGTACGAGAGCCTATAGATTGTTGCTTAAGAAAGGATATCCATTGCCTGCTATATCTACTCTTAAGTCTTGGTCCAAGAAAATAAAAATAGAACCTGGTATATTAAAACAGGTAAGCAAAACACCCACCTAATATTCTTTGAAGTGATAAACCTATTCATGAAACAAATAAATATAGACATTATATATTTTATTTGCTTTAAGTTTTTTTAGTGTACCTATTTAATATATTTTTAGGTTTTAATGATTGTTAAAAAAGAAGAATTAACAGATGTGCATAAAGTTTGTGTTTTTTCTTTTGATGAAATTAAAATCAAAAGTGTATACCTTTATGATAAAGCAAATGATGCAACACTAAAGCCATATAGTTACGTACAAGTTGCTATGATACGAGGCTTATTTGGAAATTGGAAACAACCCATTCTTTATGGATATGACTGTCCCATGACAAAAACAAAGCTTATGGAAATTATTGAGTTTGTAGAGAAATCCGCTTTTTCCATAGCTGCAATAGTAAGTGACCTCGGAGGAGGAAACCGAGGACTACATAGGGATTTAGAAATCACTACAACAAAGACATGGTTTTTAAACCCAAGTAACACACAGAAAATATTTGTTTTTGCTGATGTTCCTCACCTTATCAAATTGCTAAGCAATTATTTTGTGGATGAGGGCTTTATTTTAAATGGAGGTGAAATAAATAAAAATATTGTAGAGAAGGTTATACAAGCAACTAGCAATAATGACTTGAATATAGCCCATAAAATATCTATGGAAACTTTAAATGCAAAAGGAACACAAAGGCAAAAGGAACACAAAGGCAAAAGGTGAAGTATGCCACAAAATTATTTTCCCACACGACTTCAAGAGCTATATCTAGATGTGGTATACACGGACTTTTCAATTCAGAAAATTGGTTAGAATGTTCAGAATTTTTTAAAGATGTAAGTGTTAGGTATGTAGTTTACATCGTATAAAATTAATGTGGTTTACATAAACCAAACTTTAATTAATATTTTGATTATTTGCAGGTTAACGATTGGTTTGATTGCCTTAATGTACGGGTACCAGAAGAGGACAGTAGAGATCAAATAAAAGCACTTGGCCTGTGTTTCGTGTAGTAGGCTAATAAAGGCACTGATTAACTTTTTTTCATAAACAACAGTTATATTAAACTAAGTTTTACAAAATTAACTATTGAAAACAACAACAAAATGCTTTCCTCGTTGCGTCTCAAAGCGAAGTGTCTCTCTGCTCCCCGCTGCGCGTTTCCCTCGGTGTTGCTGAAGGTTTGCATCATGCCAGTGGTGTAGTAGATTCCTCAACATGCCCCCGGCCTTGAAAGGTCTGCCTTACAACAATTCGGGCAGTGGGCTTAGTCGAACCATAGCCCTAGAAAGTACACCATCAGATGTTTTGATATTACTGCTACGCGGCTGACACCATCTTTCCCCATGACTAGGTCCAATACGCGACCCATGCGCCATTTCATAGGAGGTACATTGTTTTCCTTGATCAAAACCAACTGACCAATTTTAAGACTGCCTTTGTTTTTCTTCCAACAAGTTCTTTGTTGAAGTTCGCCTATATATTCGGTGCTCCAGCGGTCCCAAAAATGTTGAAAAAGTTTCTGCAAGAGCTGAAGATTGGAAAGCCTGTTCTCAGGTATATGGCTCAATGATGGTTCTGGCAAGGTTAGAAGAGATCTTCCGATCAAGAAGTGAGCCGGTGATAGGATGGAAAGATCATTAGGATCAGAAGATAAGGGAATGAGGGGGCGGGAGTTTAGTATAGCTTCGATACGAATGAGTAATGTCTGAAAATCTTGAAAAGATAATGTATGATTACACCCACAACTGTTTTCAAATGGTGTTTTACGCTGTTCACGCCCGCTTCCCAGATTCCGCCGAAATGCGGAGAATTAACTGGTATAAAATGCCACTTGACACCGATATTAGTAACCGATTCCATTATCAAAGATTTATTTTCCAAAAGAAACTTTTGCATTGATTGAATTTCTTTATTTGCTTTAACAAAACATGTACCGTTATCGGAATAGACATCGGTTGGTTTTCCACGACGACTTATAAATCGATAGAATGCTTGTAAAAAATCATCACCATTCAAGCTGGGTACTATTTCCAGATGAATCGCACGGGTGATGAAACATACGAATAGCGCAATCCAACACTTAGTCAATTTTCCTCCTCGTCCGCGTCTGTCTTTCATTAAAAAAGGACCTGCGTAATCTATGCCTACCTTAGAAAAAGGTAAAGCCGGTTGTACACGAGCCGCAGGCAAATCGCCCATAATGGGTTGGATTCTTTGAGGGTTATACCGGGAACACTTTATGCAACCTCGGACAATTTTGCGAGCCAAATTGCGACCCGAAGTTGGCCAAAACTGTTCGCGAACGTGCGCTAGCAATAACTGCGGTCCCGCGTGCAACAACTGTTTGTGCTCATATTCAAAAATTAGTTTTGTTAAGTGGTGTTGCGGTGAAAGCAATATTGGATGCTTTTTAGTATAAGGATGATCAGAATTAGACAATCTGCCTCCAACACGTAAAATGCCACTTTCGTCAATAAATGGATGTAAACTTAAAATTTTACTGTTAGCGGGAAGCTCATTTTTTGATTTAAGCAAGTAGTAATCCTGCGAAAATGATTCCATTTGCGCTATTTTTATTATTTTATAAAAACTATCATTTATTTCATCTACACCTAAGATGGATAAATTTCGGTATTCACGGGATACCCTGCAGTTTTGAATAAATCGAAAAATGAATGCAACGGATCGTTTTAATCGGTTTAAATTGGAATAGTTCTGAAACGGAAAAAACTTTCTGTCACAGAAATATTAACTAATGTTATTTTTCGTTTTTCTGGCAAATCATCGACAATGATATTTAAATTAGGCCAGTGATTTTCGTCCTGCAAAAGCCAGTTAGGGCCATGCCACCATATATCACGATCAATTAAAGCTTTTGTAGGAACTCCACGAGACACTAGATCCGCTGGGTTGCCTTTGGTGGATACGTGTCTTCACTCAAAGGAGCTCGTAAGCTTTTGAATTTCAGCAACGCGGTTATTTACAAACGGTTTTAATAAATTAGGAGAAGTTCGCAACCACCCTAAAACAATTGTCGAATCAGACCAACAAAAAATTCTATCAAATTTATTAGTCATAGATTCCAATACTTTCGTTATAAGTTGCGATAAAATCAGAGCCGCGGATAGCGCCAATCGCGCCATAGTTAATGACTTTAATGGCGCGACTTTGGATTTCGCGCACAATAAATTGGAAGAGCAGTTTCCCTTATCATTTGTAGATACGACATAAATGCAAGCACCGTAGCTTGTCTCTCATGCATCTGAAAAACCGTGCAATATAACTGAGATTGGATTGTCACACGTTACCCTTCTGGGAATGCATATTAAATTTAAAATATCGAGTTCGGTACTGAATTCAAGCCAAGGAGCAAGAATGTTACTCGGCAAAGGTTGATCCTAAGTTAGCTTCTCAGCCCATAACTTTTGCAATAGAATTTTGGCGATTATGATGCATGGACTAATCAAACCAAGAGGGTCGAATATTGTCGCTATTCTAGAAAGGATAACGCGTTTACTTATTTTACTTTTAGGGGGTTCGCTGTTTGGTAAAATTTTGTAAGATAATATATCACTTTCGCATTCCCACGAAAGTCCTAGAGTTTTGATGTCGTAATCCTTGTTGCTTGCAAATTCTACTGTGTTTAAGGTTTCGCAATGCAATTCCTTAACAACGTGTGCAACGTTAGATTTCCATTTCCGTAATTCAAACCCTCGTTTTTAAAATATTTCCGATATTTTGTGACAAATTAATTTCGCTTCTTCGAGTGAGTCAACGCCAGTTAAAAGGTCGTCAACGTACATATCGTTACGAATAATATCCGCTATTTTCGGATTGTCAATCTGACATTCGTTTGCTAACTCGTGAAGGCAGCGTATAGCCAAAAATGAAGCTGCAGTGGTGCCGTATGTGACGGTATTTAATCGAAAGGTTTTTATCGGTTCGCTTGGATTAGAACGCCAAACGATCTTTTGCAAATTACGCTGATTCGGATTTACTAATATTTGTCGATACATCATCTTTATATCGCTAGACAATACAATTAAATACATTCGAAATCTCAGAATGATCGATAATAGATCTTGCTGAATAACTGGGCCTGTAAATTGTAATTCATTTAGCGATATGCCAGATGAAGTAGGTGATGACGCGTTAAAGACCACTCGCAGTTTTGTCGTCGATCTTTTTTCACGCAGTACGCCATGATGAGGCATGTAATACTCAGGTCTGTCATCGTCATCAGATATTTCTGTCATATGACCCAGTCTTTCGTATTCGTTTAAAAAGTCATTATACAATCCGTTTAAAGTGTCATTAGCTGTCAACTTTCGCTCTAATGCTAAAAACCGTTTTATTGCTATTTTTGGAGAATCACCCAACTTATCAGGCGAATCCTTAAAGGGAATAGAAACAGTGTATCGACCTTCGGGTGAAATTGTTAAATTATCTGCAAAATGTTGTTCACACGCCTTTTCCTCAAACGACAAAAGAGGTTTTTTCGTAGAAATCTCTTCTACTTCCCAGAATTTTGCCAGCTGTTCCTGCACCCCAATCGCGCAAAAATGACTCGTAGTTTGTTTATTGGCTATTTTACTATTCATTTGCATGTCCAATGGACCTGCTACTACCCAACCTAAACGAGTATTCTGCAAAATCGGACTTTCAGGGCCAGCATTACGTCTACCGATAGTCAAAAGTTGCCAAAAATAGTCAGCACCAATTAAAATATCCATTGTTTTAGGGATATGAAATTCTGGGTCGGCTAGTTTAATGCTTAAAGGAATATTGAAGTTAGTACGATTAATTAAATTTTCTGGTAAAAAATTTGCTATTTTATCTATTACAAAACAGGACAACTTAAATGTATATGAACTGTTAATGGATTTTATTGTGATTTCGCATTTGCTATTAACGTAAGAAATTTTATCGTTTATTCCAGAAACTGTTAAATCTGTTTTGATTCTCGGTAAATTCAATTGTTCGCATAAGCTTGTTGTGATAAAGCTTGACTGTGAACCACAATCTAAAAGTGCATGCGCAGTAAAGACCTCGTTTTTGTTATCGTACACTTGTATTCTTGCAGTGGATAAAATAGCGTTTTGTGCTGTAGCTAAACTGCATTGAACCTCGTTTGCTTTTTGTGGTTCAGGTGGATTTTCGGTTTCTGTCGCTTCATGAACAGCTGTAATGCCGCTAGTCGTATTATTTCTTTTTTCCCGAGTTTCATGTAAAACTGTATTGTGTTTGCCGTTACAAGTTTTACATCCAGACCATCTACAGTCTTTAGGCTGGTGATTACGACGCAAGCAATTAGTACATAATTGTAACTGCTTGACCTTTGAAATCCTATCCTTTACAGACAATTTTAAAAAATCACGGCAATAAAATAAACTGTGATCTTTTTTGCACATAAAACAAATATATTTTGATTTTGATATATTAGGTTCGTCATGATCCTCAGTAGTACCCAATAATGATCTTGTGCCGCTCGTATTGCCGCGTCGTTTCTGTTTATTATCGTCAAAATTCTCGAAATTCATTTCAAGAGTCTCTAATAAGTCAGCGCGTTTTTTCAGGAATGCTTTAAATATTTCGAATGAAACTACATCGTTTTTCGCCTTCTCTTTTTCCCATTCTCGGGCTGTATGCATGTCGAGTTTGTTCGCAATAATATATATAATTAAAGTATCCCACGAATCAGTAGGTTCTCCTAACTGATTAAGGCTGCTTAAATGTTTCGCTAAATTGTCGCTTAAACTTCGAATTTTATGTGCAGAACTCGCCTTAATTTTCTCTAAGTTAAAAATCGCCTTAATGTGATTGTGCACTAATAAACGGGTATGCAGTATGCAGCAATATCATAATTGTTCATGGAAAATTCTGACGACTGAATTACCTGCGACGCGGGGCCAACCAAAGATGCTCGCAGGTAATGAAATTTTTGAATTTTATTAATTTGTATGTTATTTTGGATTAAGGATTCAAAAATGTCTCGGAACTCTAACCAAGTTTCATAGGATCCATTAAATTTAGGCAACTGTATTTCCGGTAATTTGACTCCCTCGAAATGATCTAAATGCAAGGCTGAAGACTGCGCAGATACCTGCGACGTCGCATCATCGTCGGTTATAATCGTTTCGCTTATTGACTTGGCTTTTGCCAATATTGAGTAAAATCTGTTTTCGAATTGTTCGCGTTCACTTAACTGTTCTTCGGGATTATCAACCGTGCACTCTATTTCACTCTGAATTATGTCATAATTACTCAGAAGATTTTCGGCGACTCCTATTCTTTGATTGAGTTCGATATTCTTTGACCTATCCACAGGTACGCGTGTAATAACAAGATTTTCAATCGTGTCGATATATCTTTCAAATAACGTTAATTTTGATTTAATTGCAGAACGTTTTCTGGAAAGATTCTTAAGCTCGTTTGCATTTTCCGAAGTAGACATTTTTATAAAGTACAAGTATTTACTGAAACCCCAAAAATATATAAGAAACCCTTAAGAATAAAACTGAATAAACAACTAACCTCGATAAATTAATTGTATCGAAAATAATGAACTTTTTTACCTTCAAACAATTCTCATTCGCGCCAAAGCATACCAAACAAATACTGGCCGTGAAATATAGGGATGGTATTAAAGGAACTCACCGGGCTCCGCTGGCTGTCGGACCAAAACAATCGTCAGCTGCTCCGTGTATTATTTTTGATTATTGTCTTCTGATCGACTTGATGACGTATCACTATTATGACTATTTTCGTATGGAATTTTTCGTGTTTTTTTGTATAATTCGGCTGGAAGGACCAATGTTTCGTGTAGTAGACTAATAAAGGCACTGATTAACTTTTTTTCATAAACAACAGTTATATTAAACTAAGTTTTACAAAATTAACTATTGAAAACAACAACAAAATGCTTTCTTCATTGCGTCTCAAAGCGAAGTGTCTCTCTGCTCCCCGCTGCGCGTTTCCCTCGGTGTTGCTGAAGGTTTGCATCATGCCAGTGGTGTAGTAGATTCCTCAACAGCCTGGCTTATAATCAGCAAATAGAAATTTTAGACAAAATGACTTTACTTATGCCCAATATGACAGTAAAGGGAAAAAAAGCTTTACTGCCATTCCAGAAAGGAATTTTAATAACAAATTTGTCATTAAAATTATTATTTGAAGATCTTAAGGAACGGTACAATATTAAATGTATTCTCACACGCAGACTTAACCAAGACATCTTAGAGAATTTTTTTGGGGCTATAAGAGCTAGGGGAGGTCTACATGATCATCCTAATGCCCTAGAATTTAAATATAGACTAAGTAAGATCATATATTTTAGGAAAAACTGAAGGGTCATTTTCAGAATTTGGAAATGCAGCACCTGATGAAACTCCTGATTTGGAGTATGGAGAAAAACTTTTAAGCAAAGAGTATTTCTCCGATCTTGTTAATGATGACAACACGAGTGGTACTGTTGAAAATGAATGTGATCATCTGCTTACTGAAATTGAGGGTTTGCCCTATGATGGCCTGGAAAACTTAGCCGGATTTATCTGTCATAAGTTTAAATCGGTAGAACCTAATAATTGTACATTTTCACAGCAAAATTTTACTTGGGTGAACCATCTATCTGAAGGTGGTTTGTCCAAACCGACAGAGGAGTTTATGGGATATATGGAACAATTAGAAAACATTTTTAATAATATAAACGCAGAAATCATACTGATTTGTAAGGGCTATATAAAAAAAACTGCTGGAATTGGCTGTAAATGTTAAATGTTCTACAAAAGTAAAAACATTGTTTTTTAGATCAAGAATGTTTTTTAGGATGCGAAAACTTAATAAAGAATTGCAGGATAAAACAATATTAAAAAAAAGGAAGCCAAGATCACATCTTAATAAAAAAAAAAGAAAATATTTTTACTTAATTACTTATTAATTTACTCATCAACCATGTATAAATAAATATAAAAACTTTTCTGTTAATTTTTTATTATTCTTTATATTTTATTTTTTTAGGGTGCGTCTTGCTTGCTAAGCTTTTTTTTACTAGAAAAATTTTAAATTATAGGTAGCTAAAAGGTTATATTAAGTTAAATTAACCGTATATTATGGATTATGCTGTAACACGTCGATAAATAAATACTATAAAAAATTTATAAAATCTTTGTTTGTAGTAATTAATATAATAAAAATTAAATACTATTTAAAACATTAAAAAAAACAGCATAGAAACATTTAAAAACGGTTTCGTCCCATAAGCAATAATGCTATTAATTCAAATTTGTGTCTCTAGATGACGTCATGCGCGCGGCGGACGTGTTTAGGGCGACGATCAATCATATCTTGTTTCTTTGTATTGTCACGCCCTATGGGTGCGACTGGGGACGTGACCTAAGATCGGAATAAAACACTAAATTTTATATAACAATAACAAATTAATTTATTTACTGTTAGTCTGTTTCAAATAAATCATTACAATTATTTTACACTTCAATTACGTTATGGTTAAATATTACCCTTGGTTACATTTCCTTATAGGTGAGATAAACTATAGTTTCATACTTACAATAAAAGATTAACTTTGAAAATAACCATCGTGGGGCTGTTTTCGAGCGGCGTCTCGCAAAGGGGAGAATCGGGGTAGAATCGATCAGTTACCTTGTCGGCCAACAACTGCCCTCTGCCATTGATCAAATTTGACTTTATACCTTCCAAACGGTTCGTCAAGTCAGCACTCTTTTTACTAGGTATCTTTTAATCTATTTTAGGTAAACGATGTACTACGGTCAATGCATAGGTCGAGCACCTCTGTTTCCTGCTGACTTGCCGAATCGGCTTTATTGGCGTGTTTATACATTTAGTAATAAATGATGGGAAGTTAATTTCTTTACTGAGTGTTTCTTTACTAAAGTGGATTTATGAAATATTGATTTTAGGTTTTGAATTATTTTGAGAAAATATTCTTTTTGATTATTCCCTTTGTGACACATTCCCCGGTCCTACGAGAGCTGGCCCCCAGCTATAAACTCGAAAAGAGTAGAGTAAAGAGATTCTAAATCTCTCTTTGGTTCGCGATTGTTAAAATTTTAATATCGTATGTACCTATTAAAAAAAAATGGTTGAACGTCTCTACTTTAATCCTTTTATAAACTACGTACCTAGTTAACATTTATTTTCATTTTATAACTAAGATTAATAACAATAAGACACAATGATTTTGCAATCAAAATAAAAGATAGAAAAAAAAAAATGAAAGGTAAAATTTACAATGTTTATACACACACTCCACTATGGAACACATTCGGTGTATGGGTACGGTCCTGTCGTCTTGGCTAAATAGTAGCGCGGATGCGCGGGCTGTCCATCGGCTATCGAAGTGCCATGCCGGTACGTTTGTGTCAAGGCCTCTTGTGTTCGCAGCCTATCCATATGCTAACTGTGGTTGCTTATTAGCATTTCGTTTGTCGTAGGCGTAGAGCTTGGGAGTTTTCCAAAACTATTGGGGTGAGTTTTCCAAAACTATTGGAAGTGTGTCCTCCATTCTCCATACTGCTTTAGTTTTCCATTTTTTTTTTGTTCCTTGGTTCCGTTTCTACTGCTCGAGGCTGCAACCTTTGTCGTGTTGCGACCTATGTACTTGTTGCCAATCCAAGCTAACTTTACACCTAACGGCTTGCGGCAGATGCTGCAAAATTAGCAAATTCAAAATATTTGCAAATTTAGCAGTTTTCGTTGCAGGGCTGAGAATTGTCGGTGTCTCTGTCGTGTTCTCATATGAAATCATCCCCATTGGCAACTGAATGTGTGTGTTTTCAGTGCGGTGAGGTGTTTGTTTTGTTGTTGTGTTGTTCCTCTAGGATATGCATTACTGGGATGATCGTTGTTCGTTTCTGCCTTGCATTTAACCGTGCCGAAAGTTCACGTGATGACGGTCCTCTTATAGTGTTTGTTGTGCGTGAGGACTCCATTCATGGCATGAGGTTTTAGCATCAGTTGTCTTCCTCGTGAGCTGGTACAAATACTTTGTGGGTGCGAAGTATTGGCTGGGAACCAGAGGTATCCTGTGAAGGTATCACAGCGTTTGAGTGGGACAGGCTGTCCAACAATGATCAAGCAAGCTGGACTGTTGGATTGGGATGGCTTCGATGGGTCCTTGGTTGAACCAGGCTTTGAAGTGCGTTCCATTGTGTGTGTGATAACATGAAAAGAAATAAAGTGTAAGTATGTGTAAGTCGTAGATAAAGTATAGTATTCAACTTGCGGTAATGGCCATAACCGCTCGTTAAATAATATACTATTACTCTATGGATGACTCACCCTGTACAGGTACAATACGGTGTTTTAAATGGAATACCTTATTTTTTTACCATAGTATTTAATATAACGTACCATATACCGTACGTTCACACTATTTAGGCTTAAACATTTGATTAGCATGTGCTGCATACAAAACAACATGCAGATATTTTAAGAGACGGTTACTCACGCGATTTATTGAAGAAAATTTCATATAAACATGTGGCCTAAAATGCTTGGCAGTAATTTAGATCCAATTCTCCTTGCGATATTTTGGAAATTATCCTGCATCGTTTCTGAGGTCTACTAATTTAAAAGTTGCACTGTGAAGGTGTTTTTTTTTGAAGTTTTCGAAACGTTTCAAGATGCGTAAATATAATGCCAAATCGTACTTAAAATAAAACGAAATGTCATAAAGTATTATAACCCCCTCGCCTAGCCTACTAGATGTAATTAATATTCTGTAGTCAGCAACTAGCAAAATGCAGTGCAAGCTAAAAATTGATTTTATTTGCACATCTCAGTGCCACGACACTAAAATCCGTTTTTTTGTAAAAAAAACTTTAAAATTTAAAATGTTGTTATCAGAGTGGGGAAGAAGATAACACCCCCCTCCCCCGCAGCCCCCCTTTTAACCCATTGTGATAATTTTTCGTTAGGCAGGATCCACAAATATTTTTTTTTGTTTATTTCTAGCTTATATATCTATTCTTAACTTATTTTTCCATTACCTTGAATTGATTATTTACTGTTAGTAGCATAAAAAATAGCGATATTGATATATTTTTATATTTTTCTAATAATTTTTATTAATAATTTATAGTGATAATTTTATTAAATTGCTTGTAAAAAGCATTAAGATGGGGTAAAAAATACATATACTACCAAGAAATGCGTACATATATAACAAATTCCACTGTTGAACTTGTTGAAATATTTGCAATTTTCAAAAAAAAATAAATATGTGATTCTGCACTTTCTTTACAGTTCGAAGTGAACTAATTATTTTAATATATTCTGACTTTATTGTCCTTTAGACTGTCTATGATATAAGTAGTGATTACTTTAGTTTGCTCCAAGTTATAATATATATCAAAAATTTTATAGTCAATACCAATTTTGTCTTTGAGTAAATCTTTGTTTACAAAATTATAAATTAGTTGCATTGTTAAATTACGTAGGATTTGTGAAAATACATGAAGATCAACTATCGAGTTGTATACCCCTGTCTCCTACCTACGTTCAATATTTTTCATATTTACTTCAATTAATACTTGTAAGTACTTATATTCTTGATATAAAATCTATCATTTTTATAATATCTAAGGATATGTTATGTTAATTATTATTCATAGTTATTCGTCGTTGTTCCGGAACTTATTTGTGATTTACGATGATATTTATCCAAGAATTACTTTTTGTAGCCACCTGTATTCTTGACTTAAATAAAAAGGTAAAAACACTTGCTTGACGAAAAAGAAAAATTAACTTATTTAAGGGTGCTAGGGCATACTTAGCGATACCTTGTTTAGGAGAAATATTTATATTTCTACACATTCGATTTGTGCATTAAGCTTTTCTCCAAAAGACAGTGAAAGTGATCTTTGTGCTCATGTATTTTCAAAGAATATCTTTTTACACAGTTGTGTTGCGAGTTTGACGAAGGAATTTCCGACTTTTCGATTCCTTCGCCATTTTGTGGTGAATTGGTATTATCATTTGAATTGTTGTTTTTGGTGCAATAATGACATATGATGCGATATGCTAGATACAGCAAAAGATAGAAAGGCTTCTGGGAGGGGCTTCCAAAAAGCCCCAGCACTGTGAGTATTCTGCATAGTTCCACTTGTTAATGGTGACAGTGACCTGATAAAAAAAAATATTGAAATAGCTGTATCTGGGTAGTGTTTCTCCTTTTACACGTCTGAGACTGTCTAGACGCTCACCTATTTAATACAATTTGTTTTGTATAACGAAATTTAATTATATTTTGTACCTAGCTCAATTTTATTTTAAGTACCTAGATATTTTGTAAAGAAATGCAGGTTATAATTTGCCATAATTTATAAATTTTTTATGCTTGTATAATCTAATAGGTATAAGTAGTAGGTACCTATTTCCTTAAAAATTTACTTAATAATTATTTATTCAATTTTATAGGTAGTATACTTAATTTTATAGTACAGTAGTTACTGTCGGTAATAATTTTTTCCTTTATTTTACACATGAAATAAAAAAAATTATTGATAATTTATTCTTCCATTTCTATAGATAGATGTAACAGAACTTTTCATAAGATAATTTTATGATTCAATTATTTTAGTATTTATTACATAATGTTATATTAATATAAATCCCAAGTGGATAATATGACTATTATCCGAGCCATTAGATACCTTAATATTAAAATGTACTTTCTATGATTATTATTACACCGTTGCTATTTGGCTCATTAAATATGTTTTTATAGCTAAGTATTTTTGCATTTTTGTGTTACAGCATAATATGGCAGGCGCCATTTTCAATTGCTTATATCTTAAACTAATGAATTTAGACATAGGGAAGCACAAACAAAAAAATATTTAGAAAATTAAGATAATTTTGAAAATTAGATTTAAAAGGGGGAGTGCCATTAATATTATTGGAGAAATTTGTATTTGAATACCAATGTTTGCAGTACTTCAGGTTAAACCGGAAGAGAAATGGTTGTGACTCCCTCATACAGAATACCAAAAAAGAAGTAAAATAATAGTATTACATTTTTACATTGTTTGTTCGTTTCTTGTAAAAACAATAGAACGTGTGGCTAATTTGACAATTTCCAACGCCATTTTCTCGGAAAATATCGGTATAGGATATGAAAAATGTTTTTTGCTTAGAATTCTTCGTAGAATGTATATTGTAATGTACTTGTGCTTGCGTGCTAATTGGTATTAGGTGATAAAGATATATAGGTACTGATAATCTGTGAAATGGTAGAAAAATTCTAAAAAAGGATATAATTATTTTTGTTTAAACTTTGGCAGATTTACAGTTCATCATCCCCAAATAATATAAGGAATTTTGCCTTTAACTGAGCCGTGCGATCATCAACTATAGTGGGAAAAAATTGTTGGGGTCCTTTAAATGTGGGTGTGACAGGGAGGCCTGTTTCCTTATGTACCTTTATATCTGTGATTACTAAATTTATTTTTTCGAGTCTTTTTCGTTCTCGTTGATTTTTATTCAATTTTTTGCGGGCCATTAATTCTCAGGTGCATAAATAACTATTTGACTTAGAAGAAAGTGATTTTTGCAAGTGCCTTTAATGCAGAGTGTATTATTTCCGCCAGCGGGTAACTGGCACAGAAATAAAAATCTGTATACTGCTGCCGATAGAAACTCTAAAACCTCGCCAGCGTGAACTAGGCACAAGGTAGAATTTAATATCAGTCACAGAATAGCAATCGAGATAGCAATCTTAGCTTCGCCAGCGTTAACGGGCACAAAGTAAGGTTACTACCGGTACACGTCTGTATAGTACTAATCTCGCCAGCGTGAACTGGCACGAGACAGGACTATGTCAAACTTTTTATGGGAATATAACCTTTTTCTTTAAAAAAAAAACATGCCCTAAGATTTAATGACCATACTAAGTATTTAATATTATAAAAAAAATTCACAACGAGAATGAACCAGAAAATCTTTTAAAAAAATTTTTTAAAAGTACCAAAAAAATAAGGAATAGACCAGTATGCAATATTAATACCTAGAAATAATTGATACCTAAAAATCACACTAAAGTAAAACCAAAAGGAAATAAATTTTTTCCTTTAAGAAATTGTAACCAGGGTTATTATTACTTTACCAGTTATTTTGCAAAAAATAAAAATATAAACACGGCGCCTCCACCAAGTTGTCACGTCCTATGGGTGCGACTGGGGACGTGACCTAAGATCGGAATAAAACACTAAATTTTATATAACAATAACAAATTAATTTATTTACTGTTAGTCTGTTTCAAATAAATCATTACAATTATTTTACACTTCAATTACGTTATGGTTAAATATTACCCTTGGTTACATTTCCTTATAGGTGAGATAAACTATAGTTTCATACTTACAATAAAAGATTAACTTTGAAAATAACCATCGTGGGGCTTCTTTCGAGCGGCGTCTCGCAAAGGGGAGAATCGGGGTAGAATCGATCAGTTACCTTGTCGGCCAACAACTGCCCCCTGCCATTGATCAAATTTGACTTTATACCTTTCAAACGGTTCGTCAAGTCAGCACTCTTTTTACTAGGTATCTTTTAATCTATTTCAGGTAAACGATGTACTACGGTCAATGCATAGGTCGAGCACCTCTGTTTCCTGCTGACTTGCCGAATCGGCTTTATTGGCGTGTTTATACATTTAGTAATAAATGATGGGAAGTTAATTTCTTTACTGAGTGTTTCTTTACTAAAGTGGATTTATGAAATATTGATTTTAGGTTTTGAATTATTTTGAGAAAATATTCTTTTTGATTATTCCCTTTGTGACAGTATCATGGCTCGGGCCCTTCCACCGCTCCGGTTGGAGTTGGGGTTTCGATATCGGCGCGCGTTTCCTGGCATTGCTACGAATAGTACCGTGGAATCGGGTGTACATTGGTACCGTACTTTGAATGATTAATTATGCATAATTAGTTTAGATTTTACAGATTATTTACGGGTTAGTTTAGAAATCCAAAGTAACTAATGGCCAGCAATTGTTTTTATCTCCTGGTTGCCGGAAAGAACCGGAACAATTGATTGAAAAATAACTGAGATATATATTGATTATTAGGTAATCCGGAAAATTATAGTAACTTCGTTACAAAATCCATAAACATCAGTGAATTAGTGCATCTTTAAGTCGTAATTTTTGGTGAGTACGTATGTTAATTAACCTGTTTTTCTAATCTAAGAGGTATTTTCGCAGTTGCTAACCTAAATTGTTGTTTTTGTTTATATGATGCACTTGCCCCGTCTGTTTTCTCTAGTGGGGCTAGTGCAGTCAATTTCTCCGGGGCAAGAGCGTCATACAGCGCACTTGCTCCATGGAGCACCGAATACAATGATAATTTTCTTTTTAGAAATCAACATGGTGCGGAAATATATCCGTAAAAGTAAACGAGGAGCTGGATATTCTGCTGAAACCTTAAAGTTGGGCGTTAATTACGTGAGAAATGGTACTATGACAGCGTATGGAGCTAGCGCGGTATACAAAATCCCTATAAATACAATTAGATATCACGTTCAAGGTCGAAGGGGTCAAAACAGCAGTACATACGGTCGGAAAACCGACCTTAGTTATGAACAAGAGAATTCATTCGCTGCTTGGAAAAATGGGGATTCGGTTTATCCAGAAAATGGACGTCCAGGAGAAGACTGGTTTTTAATATTTAAACGTCAACACAATCTCTCCATCAAAACACCGCAGAGTGTTGAATTTTCCAGAAAAAAGAACATGGATCCATTTTTGATTAATGAATACTTTGACTTATTAGAAAGAACCGTGAAGAAGCTTAGTTTGGAAAACAGACCTTGTCAGATTTGGAACATGGACGAGAGCAGTTTTTGCTCCGACCCGTCTAAGACCAAAATTGTTGGGCAAAGAGGACTTCCATCAACCCGTACGACGAGTGGACCCGGTAAACAAAACACCACAATTTTAATGTGCTGCAGTGCAAGTGGTAAGAAGGCTCCACCTCTTATAACTTTTAAGGGCAAACACGTATGGGACCAGTGGGTAGCACCGGCTGGAACCGAATTCCCAAATACTACATACGCAGCCACTGCAAATGGCTGGATAGAGAGTGATGTTTGATGTTTTCCTGAACGTCCAGTATTAGTGATATATGATGAACACGCCACACATTTAAGTGTTGATCTCATTCAAATTGCCATTGCAAACGTCATAAGTATATTAAAACTGCCATCCTCACAAGGTCAGAGCGACTCGAATGTCTCAACAAAAGCAAGACGATGATTCGCCTTCTTTGGATTCTTCCATGAAAAGGCAAGATAAAAATATTTTAGGTGAAAGTGAAAATCGTACAAAAGTTCATGACAGTAGTAACAATTTGCCTCAAAATATAGTCAAATTTGAAGAACTCTTGTTTAAATCATTAAAACGAGATCAAGTTCCCTCAAAGCAACCCAGAAAACGTGTTTGTTCAGGGGCAGAAATAATAACAAACAAAGATGTTTTAAAATTTCGAGAGAAAATAGATGTCAAACCCAAGCTTTCAAAAAAAAAGAAAAATGACAAGGTCGCCGATAAAACTGACTCAGAAGAAAGCGATCTTGAATCTTGGAAAAGTGATCAAAGTGAGGACAGAATAACCGAGTTTGATGAAATGTCAGAGCCTGAAGATCCTGGAGTTGACCAAACCATATCATCACCTATTGAAGAGAATATTTCTACTTTACGGAAAACCGATTTTCCTAAAATCCAAAACGGAGACTGTGTTAGCTAACTTTTTTGGAAAAAGGAAACGTTACAAATATGTGTGTCTGATTACAGAAGTCTCTGATGATGAAGCTGAAGTAACATGTTTACGTAAAATTCGAAAACCATGGGAATTTGCTGTACACGTATCTGAACAGTAGAATGAGCCGAGTTATTACTTTAGTAGCTATATTGTCTGAAAAATGTATTAAGTTACTCACCCATGTTAGTAGAGGATTAATACACTTTCATTGTCACCCCCCACTCCTCTGACGTCACATGACCTTGAACGCAGGTGTTCAATGATGTCACATGACCTTGACCTTGAACGCAGGTGTTGGTATCACCTTGACCTTGACCTTGAACGCAGGTGTTGGTATCACCTTGACCTTGAAAATTTACGTCATATGACCTTGACCTTGAACGCAGGTGTTGGTATCACCTTGACCTTGAAAATGTACCTTGAAGTTTTATGACCTTGATGTTGCATGACCTTGAAAGACCTGTTGTCAATGTTAATTTTTAATGGTGTGACCTTGGCCGCTAGGTATATATGTGGGTAGGAGGTGTCACATTTTAGTATTGAACAGAATATTCAGCAACACTTTTTCAAAATAATTAGTTAAACGGACATGGAGTATGTGTGTGAAGATTGTAGTGAGACATTTAGTCGTAGTTACAGTATGTTACGACACAGAAGAGAGTCTTGCATGTTTCGATTTGTTAACGCAGAGTCTGCAAAGCGACGGAGAGTCGATGTGGCTACACCAACACCCCAGATGCGAACATGTGTAACTTGTAATATAGCTGTTCCACATAATCAATTGGGTGCTCATCAAAGAACGCTCCAACATCGAAATAATTCCTGTTTGCCATTGTCACAAGGTGTTCAAATTGTGCAAACGGCTTTTAAGAAGAGGATTGCAACATATCGAGTAAGCAGTGAAAATTTCCATATAGACTTCACCATATTTTTTGAAGAAATTAAAGCTCAAGTGCTTAGTTTAATAAGTGAAGTAGTAGCAGTTCGTGGTGCACTAAAAATAAACATGGTTGTGGTGGGATTGTACATTCTTCCCGCACAGGATTCTTACAGTGAAAAATCTTTTAACACGTGTAATGAAATTGTTACTGTTGCAAGTGACTTGGAAGAAGTGTACCGATCATTTGTTGAGGCAATGAAGGTTCAATCAACGGAATTTCAGGAAAAGGATTCAGGTATGTTATAGGTCAATAATTGAAAGCATATTTAATTATTAAATATATATTTTATCTTACAGGTTGGGCATTAGAAAAAATTTTGTACTTGGAGGTAAACATCAATGAATATAAACCATTTGGGGGATCATCATATATCAAGTTACCGAAATTCATTGATCTGAAGAATGCTGTTGTTAATGTTTACAATCAAGATGAGTGCTGCTTCGCTTGGGCCGTCACGTCAGCATTGTTCCCTGCCAGTAACATGTCATCACAAATGACGTCATACCCCCATCACTCTAGAGTGCTAAATTTTACAGGTATGAATTTTCCAATTAAATTGCGTGATATTTCTAAATTTGAAGAAATGAATAATATTTCAGTAAACGTGTATGGTTTACAATCGGTATTTGAACATAATAAATTAAAATATGAAGTTGTGGGCCCATTAAGATATTCTGGTAAAAAGCTGGGTATACATGTAAATTTGTTGTTAGTAACCAAGGATTGTAATGTCAGAGATAATGATGATGATGATGCACACATTTGCGATACAAATTGTATGAAAAGTCATTACTGCTGGATAAAAGACTTATCAAGATTATGTTCAAGTCAGATATCATCAAGTTGTGATAAGCTTTATTTTTGTGATGGGTGCCTTATATATTTTAAATCATCATTCGCTTTGACATTACATCAAGAAAATGATTGTAAACTTAAATACTCAGTTATACCATCAGTTAATTTAAAAGTGGATAAATTTGGGAAAAGTGTAGCGGAAAACATTTTAAAATTTGAAAATATCGAAAAACAAATGCGTGTACCATTCGTTGTATATGCAGACTTTGAATCAGTGCTTAAACCATTAGATTCAACTGAACCAAACCCCGAACATTCTTACAGTACGACAAACGTTAAACATGAGCCGTTTTCTTTTGCATACCTAATAAAGTGCTCCTTTGATGATTCTATTTCAAAATTTGAGTTATATCGCGGAGATGATGCAGCCCAAGTATTTGTATCCCGCATTGAGACAGATCTAAGAAATTTATACAATACGTATTTAAAAGATATTAGACCAATGAACCGTTTAACATCTGATGAAATAAAAGATTTCGATAATGCCACAGAGTGCAACATCTGTGAAGGTCCGATTAACAATAATGATAAGGTAAAGGATCATTGTCACATAACGGGAAACAAAAGACCTGGTGCTGCTCATTCGATTTGTAATTTAAATTATAAAGTACCTACATTTATACCAATTGTATTTCATAATTTGAGTGGTTATGATAGTCACATGTTTATCAAAGAATTGTGTCGTCATGGTGATAAAATTGATGTGATAGCTCAAAGCAAAGAAAAGTACATTTCATTTACCAAAAGTATTTACGTTCATGATTATGTAGACTCAAAGACCATGACAATAAAAAAAAATATTTAAAATTAAGATTTATTGATAGTTTCAAATTTTTATCAGCATCACTAGATACTTTGGGTAAAGGTTTAGACTTAAGTAGTTTAAAGGAAATGCGCAAGCATTATCCCGATGATAAGAAGTTTAGTTTAATGCGTGGCAAAGGTATTTTTCCATACAGTTTCATGGATTCTTTGGAAAAGATGAACTATCCAAATTTACCAACTAAAAATCAGTTTTACGATAATCTATCAGAGGAACACATTAGTGATGAAAGCTATGAAAAAGCTAAGGAAGTTTGGCGTTTATTTGATTGTAAGAATTTAGGGGAATATTCAGATTTATATTTAAAATCAGATGTGTTATTATTAACCGATGTTTTTGAACAATTTCGCGATATGTTTTTAAACATTTATAAATTAGACCCAGTGCAGTACTACACTCTTCCCAGTTTTTCATTTGATTGTATGTTGCGCATGACCAAGGTAGAGTTGGAACTACTTACTGATATTGACATGATTCACTTTTTTAAGAAAGGAATTCGTGGTGGTATAAGTCAGTGTTCGGAAAGGAAACATATTGCCAATAATATTTATTTACCCAATTATGATGCATCAAAACCTTCTTCATTCATTACTTATCTGGATGCCACAAATTTGTATGGTCATAGTATGTCACAAGCATTACCATTTGGTGGATTTAGATGGTTATCACAACGCGAAATTTTAGATTTGAATATTATGGATATTGACGACAACAGCCCAGAAGGCTACGTGTTGGAAGTCGATGTGCATTATCCACTGGATTTGCACGATGCACATTCTGACCTTCCATTTCTGGTTGAGAATATAATACCACCAACAGAAACAGCCAAATTGTCAAAGTTAATACCAAATTTAAATGATAAAAAAAAATATATTGTGCATTATCGAACCCTAAAGCAGGCGATTTCTAGTGGCTTAATGGTAATGCAAACTCATAGAATTTTAAAATTTAGTCAATCTAAGTGGCTAAAGACATACATTGATTTCAATACAGATTTGCGGAATAAGGCAACATCAAAATTCGGTAAGGATACATTTAAATTAATTATTAACGCCATTTTTGGCAAGACTATGGAAAATGTCGAAAATCGCAACGATATAAAGTTAATCACACAGTGGGAAAACATGCGGGGTAAAGTAGGGGCAAGGGCTTTAATATCGCGTCCGAATTACAAAAGTTCAACAATATTTACCGAAGATTTTGTTGCAATACATATGGATAAACTAAAAATTATATACAATAAACCAATTTATATCGGATTTTCCATATTGGATATGTCAAAGACAGTGATTTACGACTTTTTTTATAATTTCATTAAAGCAAAATTTGGTAGTAACGTTTCCTTATTGTACACTGACACCGATTCTCTTATTTTAAAAGTTTTTACCGACGACTTTTATCGAACAATTGCAGAGAACCCTGATAAGTTCGACACCTCTAATTATGTAGAAGGGAATATTTTTAATATCCGGAAAAGTCAATCAGTAGTAGGTCGGATGAAAGATGAATTTCCAGGTGATCCGATAATGTGTTTTTACGGCACCGGCGCTAAAGCTTATTACATCAGCTCGCTTCATAATGAAGTGAAGAAAGCAAAAGGTGTCAAAAAAGCAGTTATTGAGAAACAACTTCACCTGGAAGATTATCAAAATGTAGTAGAGCGTGGTGGTTTAATATTTCGCAAAATGAAAACGTTTCGTAGTTATAAACACGACGTTTACACGGAAATATTAAACAAGGTAGCATTATCTCACCACGACGACAAACGCTATATAATACCATCAACGACAAAAACTTTGCCTTGGGGACATAAGGATTTAGACTTTTATAGTGCAGACCCAGAAGAAAATTTGGTAAACTTGTTGAAAGTTATTCAATCATATCTTTAGTTTTTAAGTAATTTTATGTCATACCGATTTTAAACTTGTTAAAATAATTGGAAAATTCATATATAAACTGTTAATTTTAATATTTATCAACGTACTGGATTAGTGTTATGTAGAATTTTAAAAGAAAATGCACTACCTCAAGGATGGCAAGATACACCTTGACCTTGATAAAGCTAGTTTTAAAATTTCAAGAGAACGCGCAACCTTGAAAAGTGCCTGTAGTCAAGGGCACTAAGAAGAGTGGTGGCAAGAACGAAGTGAAGGACGGCGAGACTCGAGGTGGGGTGAACTTATAGTGGGGGGAATAGGCATAAAAGCGAGCATCTTGTGTGGAGCTCTTCAGTCTGAAACTTTTAGTGACGACAATTATTCCTGTGTACGTAATGTGTTCAAACATGAGTGATATTTCTGATTTAATGAGTGTTTCAACCCAAGATCTTCTGGGCGTCGAAGATGATTTACATCTGATTACCGCAAACGCCTTTGTGGACGAGCCCGCAGCCCCCGGGAACGACTTGAGTATAGCAGACGATGGAATGGAGCAGATTATGGATGATGCATGTGGCCAGTTGTTGAGGGACATAGAGAAGCGGCAAGCAGCTGAGAACAAAAAAGTCAATGTTCTCAGTAATGTTGTGATTAAGGAAGCCCAGCCGACACATTCAAAATTAAAAAGATTACTGACGACTGGTGGATCCAAAAGCAAGGGTGAATTTTATTCGTCTGTGGCAAAGGATGTGCCGAAAAAGAAGAAATTCACATTTAGGCGCCTCCCCGTACCTTTTCCCGGTGGATTCGAGATGCCGTCTTCACCACCACCACCACCAGCAGCAGCGATTCCAAACCACTTGGCTCCGGTGGTAGTTGTCGTGGATGGCCCAATCATGAGGACACCATCGCCACCACCACTATCACCGGAGCTGTGCCGGAAAGGACGAAAAGGTCGAAAAAAAAATATAGAGCGACCAATTAGTGCATCTAGTGCGTCCACATCATCATCAACGTTTGTGGCGTCTCAACCAGGTTGGCTAGATGAGTTTTCTAGCAGCCAAAGGAATGTCCTAAGAGACGCCTATAATGTGCGGGGTAAACTTTTGGGACAATTAAGGGCGCGAGAAAGTGATGTGGAAATTTACGAGAGACAGATTACGGAACTAAAAAAAAAGTTAGATTTAGCTAGGTGTGATGTGGGACAATTAAAAAAAAAACTATTGTTATTAGACAATTTTAGTGTTAAGTTAGAGTAAGTTTTGTAATATTAGATGTATATAGATTTAGGTTTAAGAATTGTATAGGCATATAATTTTAGTGTTAATTTAGAGTAAGTTTTGTTATAGTAAATGTATATAGATTTAGGTTTAAGAATTGTATAGTAATGTAATATAAATGTATATATTTTATAAAAATATATTTAAATAAATATCATCCTAGTCAATTAAATTTTGTTTTATTTACAACATTTTGAATTAGTTAGGTTTATGAGAATCAATAAACCCATAGGCTATATATAAAAAAGTTTAAATCTTAATATTTAAATAATTTTTTAAGCAAACGAAGTTATAAGAAATTTTACTTTAGCGAATTCAAGAAATTATTAAATCGAATAGATTTGTCTAAAACTATATTTCCTTCGCTAACTACATCAGTCGATTGCAAGCCACGATGGGAGAATATCCTTCAGACATTTTTCTTGATATCCAAGGCTACCATTGTTCTTCTTTTGGATACTTTCCAAAAGAGTTAGCAATTTACGATGGGTTTCGTATCTCAAGTTATCTATTTAAAGCTCCTTTTGCGAAAAATATGTTGTCCCTTGCGGAGCTAAAACATGTCAAATGGGCCGAAAAGTATCATGGACTGAAGTGGGAGTCTGGAAACGTAGAACTCTGTGAAATTAACAATATATTTAAACATGTGTTGGAATTATACCAATCACCCAGGATATACGTAAAAGGAAGTATGAAGGCAAATTTCCTAAAGAGGTTTATAAGCGAAGAAATCATTACAGATATTCCCTGTAAGCTGGAACCGAAATTAAGTAAATTTAAGAAGATTCCAGAGTGTTTTTTCCACAAAACGATGCATCCATGGCATTGTGCAGCATCGAATGTAAAACTGTTATATAATTATAGAAATTGCTACTAATAAATATTATATTATTGTTTACTTTGTTTTTCTTTTAATCATTCGTCAGTACCTAATCTGCACACTTTTTCTCTTAGATTGGCTAGCTAGTATTGAACTTAAAATATTTGACTTAGTGTTTACAATAAATCACAACTTAAAATAAAATTTCTTGGTACTACCCGTTTCGTATTTAAATAATTTTTTAAGGCATTTGCTGTAATTTTACGCAGAAATGCAAAAGAGCTAAAATGTTTGCCTTCGCTTAAACCATAGATCCCCGGTTTTTAAATTGTATTTAGTGAAAAAATTTTTTGGTGGTACCTCCATAATATTTGTTATTTATTAATTTTTTTTAAGCATTTGCTGTAATTTTACGCAGAAATGCAAAAGAGCTAAAATGTTTGCCTTCGTTCAAACCATAGATCCCCGTTTTTTAAATTGCATTTAGTTGAAAAATTTTTTTTGGCGGTACCGCCATTATATTTGTTATTAATTAATTTTTTAAGGCATTTGCTGTAATTTTACACAGAAATGCAAAAGAGCTAAAATGTTTGTCTTCGTTTAAACCATAGATCCCCGTTTTTTAAATTGCATTTAGTTGAAAAATTTTTTTGGTGGTACCTCCATTATATTTGTTATTAATTAATTTTTTTAGGCATTTGCTGTAATTTTACGCAGAAATGCAAAAGAGCTAAAATGTTTGCCTTCATTTAAGCCATAGATCCCCGTTTTTTAAATTGCATTTAGTTGAAAAATTTTTTTGGCCGTACCTCCATTATATTTGTTATTAATTAATTTTTTAAGGCATTTGCTGTAATTTTACGCAGAGATGCAAAAGAGCTAAAATGTTTGTCTTCGTTTAGACCATAGATCCCCGTTTTTTAAATTGCATTTAGTTGAAAATTTTTTTTTTTGGTGGTACCTCCATTATTTTTGTTATTAATTAATTTTTTTTAGGCATTTGCCGTAATTTTACGCAGAAATGCAAAAGAGCTAAAATGTTTGCCTTCGTTTAAACCATAGATCCCCGTTTTTTAAATTGCAATTATTTGAAAAAAAAAATTTTTTGGTAGTACCACCTTCATATTTGTTATTAATTAATTTTTTTTAGGCATTTGCTGTAATTTGACGCAGAAATGCAATAGAGCTAAAATGTTTGCCTTCGTTTAAACCATAGATCCCCGTTTTTTAAATTGCATTTAGTTGAAAAAATTTTTTTATTTGTTATTAATTATTTTTTTTTAGGCATTTGCCATAATTTTAGAGAAAAAAGTATTGAAGTGAAAATGTGTGACTAGATGTAAACTATAAGCTCCCATTTTTTAAAATTGCATTTTCTTAAATTTTAAAAACCCCATTGTCATTTTTTTTAAATTATGTATATTAAGCGAGTTATTTAGATTTTTCTATTTTTTGACTTTTTGAGGTATTTCCATACTTTTTACATCAAAAGTTGCATAATAAATAAGATGCGGCCGGTTTCGAACTTAATTATGGTATTTTTTAAAATTTCTTAATACCGCTATTTTTTGTTATATAAGCAATTGAAATGTGAAATGCATGGGGTGCCCCACCTGGCTATTTTTTAGAAATGTTTAATTTTTAGGCTTTTCGCCCATCCTACATAAAAGTTGTATCTGACATAAAAGATTCGTCTACTCGTGAGCTAAATTATGGAATTTTTTAATTTTAAAAATTAACAATATGAAGCAAGTTTTACAACAATTTATAAAAAAATAGCATTTTTAGTGTCAAGTATCAGAACTTCCTTATTGTCAGTCCCATAAAAAAAAGCTTCGTATAAGAGATGGTCTAAATTATGTGGAGAATATTTACAAATTTTTTATTAAAGTAAAAAACCATAAATAAAAAAGTTCGCCGGTGAAAAATCGTTTTATCTCAGCTATCCGTGGTCCGATCTTGACGGGACCCCCCGCAAACGATTTAGACGCCCGTCTACGGTGGGAGGGTGGGGGGCGGGTGGGCACTTATAAAAAAAAAAAAAAAAACAAAAAACGTATAAACCGAACCTTGCCTACCATCTCCCAGTGTGTTTTGCACATTTCAATTACGCATAAGCGAGCTAGAACTATCTCTGACCTTGAAAAAATTGAACAAACTTCTTTATCCTTCATCCGATTTTAAATCTGTTTCCACGATAATTTTCCTTAAAAAATTTCAACAAACATTTACTCGAAAAGTTTTTCTCTACGACTTACCATTGAGGCACTGTGAAGCTTTAAAGTGCAGTTTTCGTTATTTCACCTATCTTTTTCATAACCCCCTATTGATTTTTGGAGATTTTAAATTTTTTTTTTCAGCAATTTTATGTAGAAAAATATGCCAAGAAATATTTTATAATGACATTTCCTCATAAAATATCGCCAAGTGGCCGAAAAAAATTCTTAAAGGTTGAAAATTTGCATATTTTATATTTTACAAAAATTAACGATTTCTTGATTAAAATGGGATCTTTAAAGGTAAATGAGTGTTTTTGTAGTATAACATTTTTTTCCCAAATGTTGCATGTATTCGAAAAAAATTCTTAAAGTTGAAAATTTACATATTTTATATTTTGCAAAATTAACGATTTTTTGATTAAAATGGAATCTTTAGAGGTAAATGAGTGTTTTTGTAGTATAACATTTTTTTCCCAAATGTTGGCATGTATTCGAAAAAAATTCTTAAAAGTTGAAAATTTAAATATTTTTTATTTTACAAAAATTAACGATTTTTTGATTAAAATGGAATCTTTAGAGGTAAATGAGTGTTTTTGTAGTATAACATTTTTTTCCCAAATGTTGGCATGTATTCGAAAAAAATTCTTAAAAGTTGAAAATTTAAATATTTTTTATTTTACAAAAATTAACAATTTGTCGAGAGAAATGGAATCTTTTGAGCTAAATAACTGGTTTTTCAGTAAAAAATTGTAAGAACTTTAAATTTCGTAGGTATGACGAAAGATCATTATTGCCTTAAAAAAATTTTGCCGTAAAACGTTGGGATAAAAATTGACATTTAACAACTAACTACGCTCAAGTCTTTATGTGGCCCTCCGAAGAGGACCTGGGGAAGGGGGTTAGGGTGGGTCAGGGTTCGGGCGGTCGCATAGTAAAGAGAATAGGACTTCTACGGAGTGGTTGAGTCCGCAGGACCGGCGTCCATATCATCTTCAAAATCCCACCAAGATGTGGAATCGGCTGGTCCGCTAAAGTCATCGCTGACTTCTACCGATCCCGCATTCGATGTGGAGTCCGCAGGTCCAGTGGCCTCAACATTTTCAACTCGCCTCGATGGTGGTGGTCTGTTGGGTCGAGGAACAATTTCAGTCTCATCGCTAAACAGCGACGAGCCACGGCTTGCAGGTCCTTCTTGGGGTCGAGGAACATATTCTGTCTCATCGCTAAACAGCGACGAGCCACGGCTTGCAGGTCTTTCTTGGGCCATGTCCAAGATGTATATGAATTAATTGTGAAGCTGAACTAGTATTTATATGCTAACATTGTAGTGGGGGATAATAATATTTGAATGATCTGCCTTATAGCCATTTATAATAAACATTACTCGGTCTCTACCAACAGTAACACAATCAAACACAAGATTTTTATTTTTAACTAATTTGAGAGAAATGCGATGAATTATGTACTGCAGAAAATCCCTTGAAGTTTTTCTATTATGCGATGATAACAAATACCACATGTTGGTATTGTATCATCCCAAAAATGGGACTTCTGCCTAACTAACTAACTACGCTCAAAGTATAAGTGTGGTCCTGAAAAGGACCGTTTTTTGTAGGTTTAGGGAAACCAGCTAATTCGGCTGTTCCCCTCTGGCGATCTGGACAGATCGCGGTGCAATTATCCGACGCCAACGCCGACGAGGTGCTGGTGGTTCGGGCGCTCCAACCCTTTCTTCCTCGTCGTCGTCGTCGTCGTCGTCAATCACCACCACGACAGGTGGTGGTGGTGGTGCTGCTTGTACTGTCGGCTTAACGACAGCGATCGGTTTCCCTTCAAATTTCTTCTTTGAGGCTGCCCAATACTCTTCGATTTTCCTCTTCCTGGTCGAGGTCAACATCAGTCTAGTAGCGTCCATGGCTGGATGAAGAGTGATACATTCTGCTATGCGCATACGTATTTATAGCCATATTTTAGGGGTGAGGTGTAAATTTTACTATATCCTTCAAAAATGTGTCTTGAATTAAAAAAATAATTTAGTTTGATCCCAGCTTTGATGAGATGAAGTTTGTTGTAGTCGACATTCAAGGATTCTGCGTTCCACAATTTCAACCTAAAGAGTTGGCTATTTATGATGGAAGGGAGATGAAAAGTTACTTCTTTAAACCAACAATACCGTTTCAAGAACTATCGTATGAATGTCAGAAGCAGGCGTTGTACTTATATGGAAACCGACATGGACTTTGCTATACTTATGGTGAAACGGATCTCGACCAACTTTTCTCGATTCTCTACGACGCTCTGCACGATGTCGACACTATTTATGTCAAGGGACAAGTTAAGAAGGATTTTTTAATAAACACTTTTTTCGATATGAACCTTAAAACTCCTTCTATTGTTAATTTAGAATTCACTACTGATTCTATTAATATACCAAAATTAACAATGGATACTACGTATTGCTCCAATCATAGTTTAAATATTTGTTCTTGTAGCGTAACAAATGCTAGAATATTGTATGACTATATACATAATTGTTTACCTAAATAAATAATACAAAATGTCCAAAGTGTTTTATTAACAGTCACCTTACCATAGTAAAATTTTAATAATATGCTTACGGTGGTATGCCTTCAATAATAATAATAATAATAATAATACCGTAGCACAATCAAGTGATCCACTACGCTCAAGTCTTAATTTTCCCTTCAAAAAGGACCTGTGAGGTGTAATTATTCGGGTGGTCGCATAGGAGAGAGAAAGTGGGAATTATCGTAGTCCTTCTACGGAGTCGTTGAGTCCGCTGAACCGACTTCTACCGGTCCCGCATGTCTCTACCCATGGTAGCACAATCGAAAAATTATTTCTCGAAAAGTATTGTGCCACCCTGGGTATGTGACATTAAACAACTAACTACGCTCAAGTCTTTATGTGGCCCTCCGAAGAGGACCTGAGGAAGGGGGTTAGGGTGGGTCAGGGTTCGGGCGGTAGGTAGTAGTAGCTTTATTTGTAATAGAACTTACATTCTATTGCAAATAATGCAAGATTGTTGGTGAAAGACCGTAAACAATCTTTCACGACAATCACTACATCTCGAGTGATTTTGCATCGCCCTATTATATCCTAATGTAAAATGAGTTTGAATGAAATTAACATCATTCAAACCTCCAAATCTAGTTATGTAGCAATTCATACATAAATTGACGTGAAGGCCCCATTTTACATAGGATTGAACTATGCAAAATCTAGCTCTGAACCTACCTCCCCTACGTACCGCTCTATGTTGAACATTTGGTTCAACTGTTCGGTCTTCATCGGTTGAATATCCTGCATCTGAACTTGATGACATTTCGGGACAGTATGAGTTTCCATGTCAAAATCGGTCATTATATATACTTTATTTTGCCCCCACCTCTACCTCCCTCTCTCTCTCTGTCTCATACACTTCTATATATTCTTATCATTGAAGAATTCATGTCTTGTAACATATTAAAATATACCCTCGATCCTCGGTTACAAAAATTAAACCAACAGTAGTAGCTTTTACAATAACAGAAACACGGTAGATAATATTAAAATATTTATTTCTAAATTTATTTTCTATGTAATACAGTGCCTTCCTTAAACGGTATTACAAAATAAAACTGTTAAGATACTAAATATCTAAGGTTATTTTATTACAAAGAAAGATAAACTACAGAACTTAGATTAAAATATGGATTTGTTACTAACTGAACCATTCATGATATTGTAACTTAAAAATGAGTCGTGAATAACCAATGCATAAACTTTAGTGTCTTTGGGAAATTTACTGTTTCGTGTTTCAAACTCGATTTTGACATCAACTGTGGATGATTTGATAGCTTCTGGTTGATGACTGCAATCCACGATGAAAATGGGGTTGTCAGGATATTCGACGTAATTTAACATTGGGTCCACCATTTCTCGACCGTAGTAGCTACTCTGGAAGTTCTCATAGGTATAGTAAGCTGTCGCATATAATTTTTTCCCAAACTCTAAATTCCATCTTTCATATGGATAGACGGTGGAATTAAGGTATACTCGTATGTCACTTATATTGGCTGTAGTAAACTGGGTGGCATCTTTGGCCTTATTGTCGCAATTGTTACTATTCTGAAAACCAATAATCAAATATCTCGGTTTTTCAAGACTTGTGCTAGTCCTTAAAGCCCACACATCTGATGATGTTTGTCGCAAAGCAGGTAGTTCGTAAAGATCCCATTTACGATATGCCATTGGAATATTGGCGCTATTTACACCTTTATTCATGCGAGACATTATCTTTAGCTTTTGACGATCGTCGGGAATAATATGACGAACTCTCCATTCGATTTTATCAATATTAATGTCTGCTTCCACTTCACCAACATAACAATTGGTAAAATTGCGAGCGATAATTAAAATAAGCTCTTGCTTAACATTAAAAATTCCTTTCGTATAGTCCTCTGCAAAACCCATTAGATACTTTAGGGGGAGCTTTCCGGAGAATACATGACTTGTGGCATCAACAAGAGCTTGATTATTTTCATTTAGACCCCATCCACAAACCATTAGAGAATTATTTTGTAAGGCGCCGAAGGATGCCATCGTTTTCAGTGTTGTAGTAATTCCTGGTTTTCGGACAATTGCGACTTGTTCACCACCACCCATTTCATAGCGAATTTCGTCGAAAAGGAAGGCTATAGCATTATTCGATAAGTAACATTTCTTTGTTGCATCTTTAGGTTTGAAAGTACCTTCGATGTGTATGTAACTTTCGGAAACATCCAAGATTATGTCTTGAAAGTGTACGGGAATACGAATTTCATCAGAGTTCTTAAATGTTGGGGAACCATATGGTTTATAAGTATGTTCCTGTAAACTTATTATGGAGTTCTCGAAGATAGGTTCGGTGAAAACCTCGATCTTTTCACTAGTAGCCGTCATTTTCTAGATTTTCGTATTTTCAAACCAATTGATCGTAAAAAACTGTAATCTTCACGAGAAAGCTGCTGCTGCTGCTGCTGCCGATGAGGTCTTTTCGATCTTATGACTGGATTACGAATGAGCCTGGTTTGCCTACTTTGTTTACTTTTATTATGTTTAACTGAATCTTTCACAGTATGCAACAAACGTAGTTGAGTGTTAAAGCAGAAACCCATCCTTATGCTATTTTCTTTAATTCCAATTTAATAATTATCTTCTCGCCTCGAAAGTCAATCAGATCTCCGTCGTCATCCAAGATTCGCAGACTGATGTTGTCTATGAACTGACGTCCTTCCGGTATAATCGGCATATAAATAATATTCTGCGGCTCTTTCGTAATTTTATACCCTGCTTCAACGTCAATATCAAATTCAAATAGGATGTGGCATTTCGACGAGTTCAGGAATGCACCAGAGATTATATTACAATCAACCCGTATAATGCGTACTTTCATAATATCCACATTGTACACTGACTGATGCTTTTCATTTTTTTTTAACACTTTAGCGTCAAACCCCAACATTTTGGCAATACTTTTGTCACTACCCAAATCAATGTCATACTTCGATTTCATCTCACATTGTAATGTATTATTGTTGGCTGTTAACGAAAATATTTCATCACTATCGTCGCGGGTTGACTCTTTTAGGGCTGTCAACATAGCTTGACCAATTTCATCAATTTCATATGCTCCTGGTGGAATGGTCAGTAGATGTGATATTTTTTCATCATTCCTTATTTTACCAGATGAGCTGTTGTTTTCATCAATTATGTAACCAAATGAGTTGTTGTTTTCATCAATGTTAAAAATTGAATTATATGTGTAAAATCCCACAAGTGCAAGACCATATTTACTTGTTGTACTCAGTTCAATGGGTGGATAAAAGTCGGCGCTTAACACGCTCGAGGATCCTGTTAGCGTGAATGTATGCGACATGACTGACGTTAAGTAGCTATTTGTGATTGTTTTTATTATCATTTGCAGCAGTTCAATGGGTTTAATACACTAGCGCTTTTTTTTTTCTTCTCATCTGATGTCGTGTTAATCGAATTTTCAGCTGTTATATTCACATCACTGATTTTGCAGTAACAACAAAATAATTTTCGAGGCAATGGCCCATCACCCACATCCTTGTTGGAATCGTCACTGTCGCTATTGTAATGTTCATAGCAAAACTGATATTTCATCATATCCTCGTCACTTTTCAGTTCATTTGACAGCTTATCCCAAACTAGAGCAATTTCATTTGGCGCCATCGAAATCATTACTTCCTTCGGCACGTTTTCTAATTCTTCGGCAGTCATTCTCAACAATCCACCCACTTGTTTAAACACTTTAAGTGAGTGCAAGATCTTTGTGTAGTTATCGCGTTCAACTTGTGACGTCAAAGACATAATTATTATTATTATTTTATATCGGAGAGAAACTTCAAACACAGATGGCCACACCAAACTGAATCGAATTCTTGCTGACGATCGTATGTATAGTAAATGTTTTTCGACGCGTTCGAACCTGTTTGCAGATATCTCACCAATTCGGTAGGTGGTGGCAAATCACCAAAGCTATCATAGTATGTTACTTCAAAGTTGACTTTTCGATATGCCACCCAATGCGTCCCTACCCCCGATGCGCTATCCAAATTAACAATGGCTGCTTCATACCGTCGGGGACCACGTGCAGGTAATGCATCTCGCATATAAACTCCCCTAAAGTGAGGTATCTTTAGTTTTAACACATACTTTTCCAGATCGACATTTGATAGCGGTCTATGGGGTAGGGATACAATTAGTTTTTTGACATATTCCTATGGTTCATAAACAATCCCATACCTGAACGATATGGTTTCAGATATAATCCATTTCCTCTTAGTTTTAAAGTGGCGCCTGTTTTTTCTGCATTTGCCTTCTTCACTTCTTTGATGGTGCGAACAATGCCGGCGACGCCACCTGCTAACGAGCCTAAGGCTGACAGACCAGCAAATATTGGTATTAATGGTAATACTCCACCAGTTTTAGGAATAGGAATAATCCTAGGTGTGCGAACTTTTCGTTTACCACCTGCTTCTTTTACTGATTTGCGGGCTGCTGTAACGGCTATTTTCGATGCATTTAGAATATTCATTTTCTTTCCACCACCTCTTAGCAATTCTGCTCGAATCGGACGTCGAACAGCAGAACCAAAAGCAACTTTCTGCACACGCACCCGCTTTCCAGCACGTCGCTTACCAGCTCGCCGCTTCCTCTTGGTAATTTTTGATCTACGACCCTTCCTTTTGCTTGATGACACACCCATACCAAAACGTTGCTTTGTTTTCATAATGTTTGTTACCAACCACGCAGCACTCTTTTCACCAACGCTAGCGTCTGCAGATTTCACTCGTTTCCAAGCACTTTGTTCCAACTCGTAATCTGCTTGGTGCCGCTCACTTAAATTGTCTCTATTACGTAAGTAAGCTAAATCGTGCTTCTTACACGCCACGTCTAAAGGATTAATTCCTTGATCACCTCTTTTCACACGTTTAATCACTTTTGTTCCGGGACCACAATATTGATAACCTGGGATATGCAGCTCCACCGGCAGGTTATTAATTAAGGAGTTAACAAAGCCTCTTCCAGTCTTAGTCTGTAAACGAGACGATCTACTTCGTCCGGTGATCAGCATCTGAATGACCATTTAAGTGAAAAGTTTGCTATAAAGTATTGATTTTATCAATATGCGGATAGTACATTTGAAACAAAAATTCCCCATCGATAATCTCGATGAAAAAGTTGGGTGTGGACATGAACAGAAATTGTTAAGGAAACACGGTCCTTTGCTTCCATCATCCATTCGTGGAATAATAATTGGACCTTCGAATTGTGGCAAAACCAATGTTATGATTTCACTACTTACTCACCCCTTGGGTCTTCGTTTTGAAAATGTTTATATCTACTCCAAGTCCCTACATCAACCAAAATACGAATATTTGAGGAAAATTCTTACACCCATCAAGGGCTTTGGTTACTATGCATTCAGTGATGCTTGCAATATTGTGGAACCATCGGACGCAAAGCCTAATTCGATATTTATATTTGATGATGTTATGTGCGAAAAACAGGATGTCATAAGATCTTATTTTTGTATGGGACGTCACAAAAATGTGGATGCCTTTTATTTATCTCAAACATATTCACGAGTTCCTAAACAGCTTGTGCGAGATAATGCCAACTTTATTATTATGTTTAAACAAGATGAAATGAATATGAGACACGTTTTTTCCGATCATGTATCACCCGACCTGAATTTTACACAATTTCAGGAAATGTGCTCGAAATGTTGGGATAATAAATATGGATTCTTGGTTATCGATAAAGATAGTGATGTAAATTCGGGAAGATATCGCAAGGGACTTGATAGCTATATATTTGTTTAACAGTGATGAATGCATTCATTTCATTGCTGTTCGGTAGTTTGTCAACACCATGAATGAAGAAATTGACTTAAAACGAAAACTAGTGGAAACGACCAATGCTGTTCGAAAAAAATTTAAGCAATTCAAGGCGGCGAAGACACAAAGTGCGCTCGACTTGGATAAATTTTACGAACCAATCACTAAACCACTAACATCTATATCTAATGTAGTAAAGCAACGCCAGCAGCAGCAGCAACCCAAAACCCAAGGAAAGCAATATAGTCGTAGTACTAGCACAATGGAGGAGCCTGAGGAAATATCCGATCACATATCATCATTTCAATCGTCTACACCGCGGATAAGCCGAAAAGCTCACATCGATACAACACCGAAACGTGATACCAATGTTACATTGTTTGAGACACCTTCCCCTTCAAGTTATACAAGTTCACCACCGCTCGACAAGATTCAAGCGTACTTAAATGGCTTAAAAAATAAGCCATCTCAATACGATACCATTTATGGTGTACATTTTGGTAAAAAACCGAATCACCTTAAAAGATATATTGGTAACCTAGAAGTGCGTTTTCCAAATGGCAAAATTTCTTTATATAAAAACGGGAAAAATGTTGGTGTATTTGATGGAACGCCTCAACTTTACGATTTGCTTTTTTTAAGAAATCCACCATTTCTAACACAACACGATAAAATCGATGATGGTGTGCTACAGAAATACACGGATATTTTAGAACTAACTAGTGCAGCATATGAAAATTATGACAAAAATATGGGTCTACGAGAAACCAGATTAATGAAATATTTGCATATTATAAAACCACTACTGATGCCGGCGGGCACTAAATCAGGTGGTGCTGTTGTAAAAAATAACATCGCTGAAAAAATAAAAATACCCAACAAGAAACTACTTTCTTCCAAATCACCTCAATACATTTATTGGAATAAACCAAAGGAGTTGGTTGATCGCTTAAGATTGCTGTGGAGTTCAAAATTAGCTGGTAATACTGGGCATGACAATGAGATTATGTCAATTGTTGAGGAACTTCGTGAAGAACAAATAATATATTAAATTATGTACCTTGTTTCCTTTGCTCAGTGTCTAATGAGACGTGTTCGCTTCGCTACAAAATATGGAAGCAAGCAGGGGAAAAATTGAAATTGTTAATGAACTGCACCGGACTGCTAGAAAAAACTTTATTAGAAGGCGGACGATCATTAAAGGATACAAGGATTTATGGCAAATAGATTTAGCGGAAATGCAACAATATGCTGATGAAAACGATGGTTATCGCTACATCCTTGTATGCATCAATTGTTACTCCAAATTTGTGTACACCAGAGCAATCAAAAACAAGACCGGTGCTGAAGTGACCAATGCAATGAAGAGTATAATTGAAGAGGCATCGTATACACCAGACAATTTACAAAGTGATCAGGGAAAAGAATTCTATAATAGTCGCTTTCAAGCCCTTATGAAAAAATTTAATATAAATCATTATTCTACATTTAGCACGAAAAAGGCGGCAATTGTTGAACGTGTTATAAGAACTTTGAAGAGTGCATTATACAAACAATTTTCGACTAGAGGTTCCTACCGGTGGGTGGAACTATTACCATCAGTAACAAGCGTCTATAATAACACAATGCATCGCACCATCGGCATGAAGCCCAAAAATGTGTTAGAAGATACCCAAATTAGGGCATACGATTATTTAAAGGTTAGACCGAAGAAATATAAATTCCATCTGGGTGATATAGTTCGCATCAGTAAATACAAATCCATATTCGAAAAGGGGTATACACCTTCATGGTCAACAGAACTCTTTAAAATAGTAAAAAGCAACATCACAAATCCACCTACTTACATACTGGAATCATTAGAAGGTGAACCGATTAAAGGTTGTTTCTACGAAGCTGAACTACAAAAGACAACCAACCCAAACGTATATCTTGTTGAAAAAATTCTTAGAAAACGTCAGAAAAATCACATCGATCAATTGTTTGTAAAATGGTTGGGTTTCCCTAATCAATTTAATTCTTGGATAGATAAGTCTGATATTGTTTAAGTACTTAATGTAGTTTATAAAATATTTTTCCAGAAAATAGATAAAACTTATTGTAAAATTAGCACATGTATCTTTTATTTTAATATTTCCCTTCCCAGATTGGTTTAAATAATAAGGTAAATAAACAATCAAATCGGTTTATTATCATAAAAGCATTACAATAAAGACCTTAAGAACTAAACTTAGGTGATTGCTATAACAATACAATTACCAAAGTATTTTGTTACTTTTTCCTTCTATTTATCATGATAAAACCTTCTGTCTACTTTCCGAATGTAAATTCTGGATGAAAATTTCTATCAACTTTTTCTTTAGTTTTCTGTACTTTCTCCTTTAAGTGATTTATTTCTTCATTCAATACAGCGAATCTCCGAGAAATATCTGTATTCAATCCTATGATTTTTCGCTCAAAAAATTGTATAACATTCTTACTAATTTCGTCAGCAACTTGTATGCGCAGATCTGATAATTTCTTAACAATTACAGCAGTTAGTTGTATACGCAGGAGATCACGTTGAGTGAGAACATATTCTTGAGTAGCAGCATCATTTGGTTTTTTAGGTGATGCAACATTCTCTAGGGATTTTCCTTGCATATCATACTGATCATCGAGAGTAAGCCTGAATCCATTTCCAGGTGGTCCACGTAAAAACCGACATTTTTCATTGGTTTTCTTACGTCCAAACTTATCAACTGTGCTGTTACTTCGACTCATCCTTAACTTAAACTAAACTAATTTGCTATTTTACCTTCTACTTATATAACTTCATAAGGTTTTCATCTTACAAACGCTTATATAGGGTTTGTTATGTTGGGAAAAATAAAACAATGCTTTTACTACAAACAATTTATTTCCTATCGGTTTTATTTATATATATTAAACCATAACATTTATTTTTAAACATGACCATTATTTATAATAATATATACATACATTTATATATATTATATATTATACTGGTTTATGGAAATACAGTTCAGAACATGTTTTTACAAACAAAAGTTGTTCGAATAAGTAATTTTACTTTTCTTGATCTTCTACTTTGTCCATTATTTCACAACCATTTGCACCATCGCTGCGGATGACTACACCATCTTTTACGATATAAGTAATATCGTCGGGATCCACATAATCAACCAAATTAAATTTTGTTACCAAATCACTTGCTAGATCTGGTATATGAATGACAAACTTGGCAAGATCATTATCAATCATTTCAGCACAAAATTCACTCAGGTTTATGGATCCGTAGAGATATTGTCCACATAGATGCGCACCAGCCATAAAATTGATTGCATCACGCACATACTTTCTGTACTGACAGCCAGTTGAATCCAAACAGGAACCATCAAACATTGAAAACTGTAGTATATCTTGAGCCATACGTCTTAATTTGCATGCTAACCAACTTATATACGTATCTTGTTTTTCAGCAACATTGTCACACATCTACAATAGAATAATGAGATTGTGATTGTGTTTTCTGATACTAGGTACCTATTACACTTTTCTTAGATTATCAATTAAAATTAAAAATACGATAAACTATATATTAAAATATTCTTTACACAACATTGTTTATTCTAAACACCCAAAATTTAATAATGCTCTAGTATTACCCCCAGAAAATACATGTGAGCTTTGCCCCAAATATGTTAGGGTAAATTTATCACATGATTTATTCATTATGTCAACAGTTGCCTCTGATAATGTTTCAGCAACACGCTTGGGTAAGAAACTTTCAAATGTTACATTATGTGTTTTATCATATAAAGTAACAACAATACTTTTACCAAAACGTGTTGAAACAAATATTATCTGTTTTATGATATAAATTTTTCCCACTGTTAGTGTTGAAATTTTTCGGTGCTCGAGAAATTCAACATCCTTGTTTATCATATTATTAATTTCAGCCAAAGTCTGCTGTGAAAGACTCATTATTGAAATATGTAATAAAATACCTTTAATAACTTTCACAAAACACACCACAAACACAATATTTCTATTCAACTTTCAAGGCAACAGTTATCAATGCCTGTGTGACTATGCGGCTGTGTAGGAAAGGGACCTTTTTATAGGATAAATTTTCGAGGTAATGGAGGGGGAATAATACCACAAACAATGCACGCTCAAGGTCATGCAACATCAAGGTCATAAAACTTCAAGGTACATTTTCAAGGTCAAGGTGATACCAACACCTGCGTTCAAGGTCAAGGTCATATGACGTAAATTTTCAAGGTCAAGGTGATACCAACACCTGCGTTCAAGGTCAAGGTCAAGGTGATACCAACACCTGCGTTCAAGGTCAAGGTCATGTGACATCATTGAACACCTGCGTTCAAGGTCATGTGACGTCAGAGGAGTGGGGGGTGACAATGAAAGTGTATTAATCCTCTACTCATGTTTTATTACACTTTCATATTTTGATTTTCCAACGTTTTTCAATATTTCCTTGTAATTTGCTTGAGTTTGAATGTGTACCAATAAAATTTAAAAAGTTTATAGCTCCTGCATTTTTTTTTGCCACTTTTGTTTTAATTTTATTTGAAAGTAAACGTTTGATTGAGATTATTGCTCTTGCCCCGTTTATAGTTCGGCACATTTAAGCTAAAATATTGACGAAAATGCAAAAATAAAAAATTACAATGTTTAGAAAATCCCCAACTATTTTAAATTTTTATTGACATTGGTCAATAAAGCATACTATAACGTGTTAACTCGCATAATGTTTTATGTAGATATAGATAGAAAATATTCAATCCCGCGTCAAATTATTATTTTAGACGCATCTCAAAAAGCCTACGCTGCTTGTATATAAATTAAATCAATCGACGATCAAGGCAAGACACTTGTGAGACTTCTTTGTTCAAAAACTCGAGTCGCTCCATTAAAAACCATAACATTGCCTCGATTAGAGCTTTGCGGAGCATTATTACTTAGTCAGCTTTATGATAAAGTGAAGCTTTCTCTGAATTTTAACATAAACAACGTATTTTTATGGTCCGATAGTACTATTGTTTTATCTTGGATTCAATCATCACCGAGTTCTTTAAAAATATATAACGGGTAATGCTTAGTGGCGGCACGTGCCTACTGAATTTAATCCAGCAGACATAGCATCCCGTGAATCTAATTTATCAAATCTAATCGAAAATTATTTGTGGTGGAACGGTCCGCAGTGGCTTTTGAAAGATAAAGACTACTGGCCAAAACCAATAATTAATTTAATTTCTACCGATTTAGAAAAACGTGAAGCGCAAGTCAGTCATATAAGCACTATTAACGAGTTATTTTCAAGATTTTCTACTTTATACAAACTTCAACGCGTCTTATCACTTTGTTTTCGCTTCATAAACAATTGTCGAAGCAAAACCTCTAAAAAAGTAGAAGAACTAACCTCGCAGGAACTTGATAACTCTTTAGTCATTTTAGTTAAAATCGCTCAAACAGAATATTTTCATAACGATAGAAAATGTCTTAAGAGGTCTAAACCATTGCCAACTGATTCACGACTTAAATCATTGGACCCCTTTATCGATTCTCAAGGTTTAATGCGAGTGGGGGGGGGGTAGATTAGCAAATTCGAATCTTCCTCATGACGCCAAACATCAACTACTTTTTAATCCAAATTATGCTTTAACGCGTCTAATCATTCTTAACGAAAACCATCGACATTTACACAGCGGATCACAAACCATCTTATCAGCAACTCGTCAGCGGTTTTGGATCTTAAACGGTAGATCCACAATTCGAAACATTATAAGCAAATGTGTAACGTGTTTTCGCGTTAATCCTCGAATTTTGCAACAAAAAATGGCAAATCTTCCTGCTGACCGTGTCAATGCAAACCGTTCATTTTATATTGTAGGCATAGATTTTGCTGGACCCTTTGATATTAAAGATGGCAAACTACGAAATCGTTCCCTTATTAAAGCATATTTATATGTATTCGTATGTTTTACAACAAAAGCCGTTCATCTTGAGTTAGTTAGCGATCTTAGCGCAAAATCGTTTCTCAATGCATTAAAACGCTTCATATCTCGTCGTGGTTTGTGTAAACGTATCTACAGTGATAATGGCACTAATTTCGTACGCGCAAATAAAGAAATAAAAGAGTTATACAGCGCTCTTGAAAAATTTGTCAATGAGCGAGAGATAAGCGACTGGTTTTTACAAAATAAAATTGAGTGGAAATTTAATCCACCATATTCTCCCCACCGAGGCGGTTTGTGGGAGGCTGCTGTTCGACAAGCTAAATTTCATCTTAAACGTATCATAGGTAAGCTAACGTTAACATTTGAAGATTTATATACGATAATAACCCAGATAGAAGCGATCATGAATTCTCGACCGCTCTGTCCAATATCCAACGACCCACATGATTTTTCCGTCCTCACGCCTAGACACTTCCTCATCGGCCAATCTCTTTGTTCCCTTCCCGAATCAGACATTACCAAACTACCAGAAAATCGACTCAAGCAATATCAAATTCTTCAGCTAACAGTGCAACTATTTTGGAAAAAATGGAGCCACGACTACCTTCATCAGCTACAACAACGTTCCAAATGGTGCCACGAGTCTCCAGAATCAGTGCAAGAGAATAATATGGTTCTCTTAGTTGACGATAACTGCCCTCCAATGTTCTGGAAATTGGGTCGAATCGTTGAACTTCATAAAAGTAGTGACAACTTAATTCGTACAGCTACTATACGCACCGCGACAGGACTAACTATGCGTGCTGTACAAAAACTGTGTGTGCTCCCGGATAATTAAGAATAACATTTACGGGTTAAAAGACTTAAGTCTTCCAAGGGCGGCGGCATGTTGCGTGTATACAACATTTGAGCAAGCCCTCGTTGTTAAAATTCAATAACATTAACTGCTAGACATTTCGCGGGTTTCCCCGGTACCTAACCATCAGGAACGCGCAGCGGCAGAACGAGAGCGAGTGAACATTTCAATATTCAGCATTCATATTCACGTCAAGAAACGAGACGTACCATTGTATAACAGACAATTTAGCATAAATATTGAATGTTATAAAAAAGTAAATAAATCGAATTTTAAAACACAATATCATTTATCGTATTAATACCAGCAACACAACACAAAATCGTACAGAGACTATGTATTAGAATAGAGTATATGTTAGGAGCCACTATATATATTTATATTGATACATTTATAAGCTTATGTATATAAGAATAAGAGGTTAATGACCTTTATTGTTGCAGTGGAGTTAATCGTCATAACAATCCTGATCCAATTTGCACAAGCAAGCTTAATTGCATATGATTGCAGAAATCCGTCTACCAATATTACAGCGATATCGTTGAAGGACGTAAGTTATTGTCCAGATCCAGAGACAGGATACAGCGTAGAAAATGGATTTGTACAAATAATAGAAAAAAGGAAATTTGAGTATGTACATGTATTCTCATGTCTAGTCGAAGTATCCAGATTAATAACGTATTGTGTAATGCATTCTCACCAATCAGCAGTCGCAGGAGGATTATCGACTTATATTTATGAACTTGGCGCTGAAGAGTGCCGAAAGACACATTATTACCGACAATTCAATGGACTGAGTGGTCAAGTAATCAACAAACTCGAATTAAACTCTACAACGTCTGCTTCTCTCATAATAGCTGGAGGAATGGACGCGAAATATAATTGCGAAGGTGTTCAGTACAATGAAGGCGGAAATCAATGGAAAAATGTAATAGTGCAAGCAAACGTAAAAATTATGCTGCAAGATTATTTCACTAAGGTATCCCTAGACTCCAATGAAATTCATTTACGAAATGGAATAAGATGTCAATTTCTAGGAGGTTATTGTATGGACAGCATCAATGGAGAATCTGTCTGGGAGAACACCTACCCATATATGTGTAAACAATTTAATATTGAATATGAAGGACACGCAACCTTCGTGCAAGACAAGGAACCAAAGAATAATAACAATATATATAGTAGTCGAAGACCGATCGAAGGTATTTGCAATTCAGCTTTGAGCTACCGGTTACAGCATATAACAAGAGCTTTTTCATGTCTCCCGCAACGAGAATACTTTAAGAGCATGCTGTGCAAACAGAATGTAATTCGATTATTCCGCCTATGTCCTTTATTGACAAAAGGTGGATTGGTTTTGATCCTTACCCAAATGAAGGAATAATTCCTCAAGAATTAAAAGTGGACGCCGAAGAACCACAAAATTTTCAAACGATAAAAGAGCTTGGTGCAGGTGGACTATATACATATCAAGAGATTAAAAAGGCTCAAGATGCGATGTTGTTCAACACGGAAAGAGATGCGTTAAATAATATAATGGTGCGAAGAATTGCCGGACACGATGTTCAATCCCAAGAATTTTCAGCATTAAGTTTGTTCAATAAACAGGAAATAGAAAATTTGGCAAACAGCGCAATTCGAAAAATGTATGGTTATTTTACCATTTTAGGAGAATGGACCAGCGGATTTATTGGCCTATATTTTATTTTTAAAATGATCAAATTTGCAATTGAAAAATTCATGAACGCAGTAGCTATACATCGTTTGACTGGATGTACGCCCCATCTTATAGCTTTATGCTGGGACACACTTACGCTTTTTATATTACACAATAGACAGCGGAATCACAAGAAATTTGAAAGACAAGGAGATGCTTCACCAAGTTTTTGGAAGGCTGAAGACCCGGCAAGAAATGTAACCGAAACAGAGGTTACCACCGAACCAAAATCTCAAAAGCATGTGACATTTTTTATAGAAAATGAATCCGAAGCAAGGCATAATAAATTACCAACAGCACCGTCGGCAACGCCAGATACATATGCAACTTTAAGAAAAGAATTGGTTAATTTGCCAAAAATCAAATGGAGTATGTTTGATAGACAAGGGTCAGCAAAGTAATAAAACAAAAATAATATTTATACCTAATGAACTCTCAGTACCGACAATACCTTAATATAATTTTAATCCAACTACTGACCTCTAGCGTTAATAAACCCAAATAAGTATCTAAGTATAAATAGAAAAATGCATAAAAGAATAAAAGTACCTGGTCCACAGACCCGGAAGTGCTGCACTTTCTAGGAATCCGTCGAAAAGAAATCAATAATTAGGGCCTATTTACATCGAAGCGTGATCATTCAAAAGATTTAAACTACACTACGCCCATTAATTATCGAATATTCAAAAAGGCACGCTCAAATTAATAAGCTGTTATTTTGTTAATATTAAACCAATTTTGAATTTTTTTTTCTTAAATGATAGATAAAAGATTCTAGAGTTTAAGTCAGACTAGTTTACGTGCTGATACGTCTTATTGTACGGGGTAGTGCATAAAATCTAGATGCATGTAAATTTCCTAAAATTTAAAACTGACATATCTTACATAAAAATTGAATTTTATTTATTTTTTAAACTAAACCAATTAGACATCTATCTGCGTTAGAGACTGGCCAAAAAGTTTCGCCATGCCACTAGAGGCAAAGAAAAAATTACCATTTCTTCCGAATAAATTATGTTGCTGATAAAATGTTTGGTAAACAATCAATGCGTCATTTTATATCTTTTGGCTTTTGCTAAATTTAGAATAAAAAACATGTCAACAAATTAAGTCTATAATACAGAGTGCCACGCAAATATCTATCCATTTAATTCATTTACAGAAAATTTATACAAATACAAATTCAGATACAGGAATATCCAGTTCATTATTAGGTAACCTAGGATATGGTAAGTAAATGATATCTGTATGTTTGACATTAAAAGTTGTTAAAGTTTACCATACTAAGTAATTATGAACGCTAATCGATTTTTAACACCAGAACAATGTTCTTATGCTAGGGGGTTGTATGAACAGGGTCTTTCTCAAGCAGATATTGCTAGAATTTTAGCCAAAACTCAGGGAACAATATCCAAAATTTTAAGAAGATATCGAGAAACTGGCTCCAACCAAAGAAAGCAAGGACAAGGTCGACCAAGAAAAACCACCTATAACCAAGATAGGTTTGTTCGTCTGCAGTGTACAAGACAACGTTTCATTACCGCACTCAATTACAGACGCAGTTTTCAAATACGTATGGTCCTATGCGAGTGTGCAAGCAAACGATCCGAAATCGCTTAAAAGAGGTTCAGCTTAGGCCATACGAGGCAGCGCAAGGCCCTAAATTGGAACCAGTACATCGACGTGCACGTTTAGGATATGCTAGGGAACATGTGGCTTGGGGTGAAGGTGAGTGGGGTAATGTTCTATTTAGCGATGAGTCCCGGTTTTGTCTGTATAGTAATGATAGGCGTCAAAAAGTGTTTCGAAGGCCTGGTAAAAGATTTGTACAGTGTAATTTTAAAAATACTATTAGTTATGGAGGGGGCTCAGTAATGCTTTGGGGGGGAATATCATTAGAGGAAAAAACGGACTTAACCTTTATAGAACGTTTAACGGCCGACCGATACATTACAGAAATTCTGCAGGAACACGTAATACCTTTTGCTCCTGCAATTGGAGAACATTTTATTTTTATGCATGACAACGCGCGTCCCCATACCGCCAGAATTGTCCAGGAGTATTTAGCTGACACTGGAATTTCTGTAATGAATTGGCCAGCTCGAAGCCCGGACCTAAACCCCATTGAGCATGTGTGGGACCGTATGAAGAGGCAAGTCCGTGCGGAAGTTAACCCGCCGCAAACTCTTCTACAATTAAAACAAGCGCTGCATCGAATATGGCAGAATATTGACCAAGATTTTATAAGAAATCTAATTTTAAGCATGCCACGACGGTGTCAAGAAGTGCTCAATGCTCGTGGAGGCAATACCCGATACTAAAAAATTTGTATTTCTATCGTTATTTTTGTATTTTTAATTTTCTGTAAATAAATAAATAAAGTATTTATTAAATGACGACAAATAACATCAGTATAAATATTTTAATGACGGCGAGATCTAGCATAGCTATTCATCTAACCGTCTAAATTAAATATTTAAGCAAATAAAATGCAGCAAGTAAATGAATTAAATGGATAGATATTTGCGTGGCACTCTGTATTATAGACTTAATTTGTTGACATGTTTTTTATTCTAAATTTAGCAAAAGCCAAAAGATATAAAATGACGCATTGATTGTTTACCAAACATTTTATCAGCAACATAATTTATTCGGAAGAAATGGTAATTTTTTCTTCGCCTCTAGTGGCATGGCGAAACTTTTTGGCCAGTCTCTAACGCAGATAGATGTCTAATTGGTTTAGTTTAAAAAATAAATAAAATTCAATTTTTATGTAAGATATGTCAGTTTTAAATTTTAGGAAATTTACATGCATCTAGATTTTATGCGCTACCCCGTACAATAAGACGTATCAGCACGTAAACTATTCTGACTCAAACTCTAGAATCTTTTATCTATCATTTAAGAAAAAAAAATTCAAAATTGGTTTAATATTAACAAAATAACAGCTTATTAATTTGAGCGTGCCTTTTTGAATATTCGATAATTAATGGGCGTAGTGTATTACTTTCCCGTCAAACACCGGCAGAAAAAGCCACTACGCTGAATAAACTCGACACTGAAATTACACCAAGAAAGCGGATAAAATGCGTAATATTGCGTGTCTATGATCTCATAGTTGCTGAATTGTGCGTATTGTTTATAAACATCGGATACGAATTAATGGAATATCGAGTTGAGGCTCTTGCCCATAGAGGTATAAGATAAACAGAAAAGAAAAATTTAAGGGCTTTCTCGAACCAAAACCTAAGTTGGGTTCACACTGAATTATTTAAAAAAATGCTGAATTTGCAAAAATAAAAATTGGGCAGAAAAAAAGGATAAAAACCAATAGAGACAGAACTAGGTGTGGAAATGAAAGTAGGATAGAACGAAGAATTAAAAATTTCCCACACTTCTTAAGTAAAAACCCGGATCCCGTGCCAGAGCGACTTACTTCCTTCAAAATTTTTTTACAGAAAGTTGTGTGTGCTTACTTAAAAGAAAATTAATTTAGAACTTGTGGTGTGTTTCCTTAAGACAACAAAATCCTAATACAAGTGATAGAAATAGTTAAGACTTTCGACTGTTGGTTTTGGTTTACAAACATTAGTTACCTAAGACTTAATTTAAAATACATATCGGGACGCGTCGCGGGTGTATACTAAAAATTAAAATAAAATTCTTTATTAAGCAACCGATCGAATCAGTGTGGAAATAATTACAGGCAAGATTATTTAGATGGTGTTATTCTTTTCTTACCTACGGATAATAGAGGAAAGAACCACCCGGAACAGCCTGATGAGGATGGCAATATACCATTGCCGTGACTTATACCGGCAGAGGGGTGAAAATCAACCCTGCCACCCAGCTATGGTACCAATACCTTGAAGTATCAATCTTTCCGCACTCAGTGGGCAACAGAAGAGGGACAAACGTATGACATACGCACCTGTGATTGTGCCATCCGTAAGCCGCTGCAGCAGGACCTGTTCCAGTTACAACAATACTGGGATACGCTGTCGAGGGCCGGAATTCCCACCTGTACATGCCCAGTATGTAGGGTTAACCACAAGCCTCTTGCCCGATGCAACCAACTACCGAAAATGTACTCGCTTCAGCAGCACCAACCGAACCTCAGCCCAGTACCTCCTGGCAGCCGGGACCCGTAGATCCAAAAGGCGAAACTGTTACCCCTGTGCCTGGACCGTCCCAGGAACCTGAAGAATCGAGCAACTCTTCAAGGGTTTCTACCAACATCCAGCCGGGTGATACCCCTCTATTGAGAAGCGCCCTGACCACCCCGGTACAACGACCCTTGCCGCCTCTGATTCCGATCAGAATGGGAAATAGACGTCAACCAGCCTCTCGATCCCGTGAAGCTGTTCGTCAACCTCTGGGGTATGGACGACCCGTTCCCCCTGCCCGTGCCGTAGCTCCCTCCGTTGGTGCCCAGCAGGACTCAGGAGATTTCTACCAGGTACAGATGTCGGAGGATGGCCTCCGACTAAAATTCCGTCGTCAGAATGAACCAAAATAAAAAAAAAATATTTGTTTACATATTGTTTTCTACTTATATATTTTTTATAGGATAGTTACCAACAAAAATATACTTTTATAATTTTAATGTTTAGGTTAATAAATGAGTTCTAAACCCGCAGGATTAAAATTGAATGCTTATAGAAAGCTTAATTTTCAAACAATATATATTTTTAAATATGTTACGAAATTAGATAGGTAGTTTCTAGATACACAAAAAAAAACAAAAAGAAAACAAAAAAAAAAATTAAATTTTTAGGACTTGCGCGCCTGCAAGGAAAAGAAAATGCAAGTTTAATTTTTACGTAAGACGATTTATTTATTTTAAGCGAATTTTTGTGGTTAGTGATAGCAGGAACGGTATAGAGTATAAGTCTCCCGCAGAGATGCTTACAAATTTTCAATGTATGTATAACCATAAATATAAGATAATAATATTCATTGTAAGGTAGGATATATACATCTAAATTAGCGGTAATATTAAGATTAACACAGTTTCATTGCTAGATATACTAGAATTTCTTACATAAGGATAGGATAGATAGGTTACCCGTAAGATTCAGTTCTCCGGTTGAGTGTACTTCTAGTCATTATATAAAAAAATAATTACTTTTAAAAGAAAAACTTCTACATAATTATAATTATTGTTCTAATTCTATAAAAAAAAGGGTTATGACACATAGTTTATAAAACTTAGTAGATAAGAAGGTCTAACACTTCCTTTCGCAGGAAAATTTCAATAAAAACGGCTTGAAATTTTATCATTGAAATTAATATTATTCGGAATTTCTCAAGTGTGCAACTAATTCGGATAGACGACCTACCGTAATAAACCTATCGAATAAACCTATTGACCTAGAAAGACAAGATGGTTCGGTTCTCTTTAGGCCTGTGTGTCAATGACCTAATAAAATTCGGGTTCCCGACCGTTCTTTATTTGTTTACTGAAATATGAATATCGCACCCACAATTCTTAACGTCAGTTTGAAATTATGGAAACACCTTTATTAAAAAGATATTTCGACTCATTAGGGAGGGAGTGGTGTGATGGGTCAGAAATTAAAGTAACGCATTTAGGAAAATGGGCAGAAAATTAAAATAATTTTTTTTTAAATAAATTTTTTTGTCTAACAGTGAAAGTTTAAAACTATATTTTATTGAATTATTATTATAGTTCAAGAAAAATTAAATTAAAATTTTTTAATTGAAATTAACTAATGCTCAAAAAAAAATTGAATTAAATAAATAATTTAAAAGCAGAACTATAAGAAAAAAAAAATTCAATATCAAAATACATTTTGGGAAAAATTAATATGTAATGAAAAATAAAAAAAAAATCCAAATAAATTGAGGCTAAGTTTAAACTTGGGGAAAATGGTGGAAAATATTAAAAATAAAATTTTTTATTTTATTTTAAACAGAAGCCAGATACTTTACTAAAATATACTTACATGGGTTGCAAACTTAAATCCATAAAAGCAGGTAAAATCAAATTTGATAAAATCTTAACTTTTTATAAAAACCCGGAGGAAAATTTTGTGTAAGTTTGGTTACTAGTCTTTTTCGTAGGATTGTATCATCGCGAGCCCCGACAAAATACTAAATTTAGCTAAATAATTCCCGGAATGAAAAAGTCGAGCTCAGGTGATGATGCAATATTTCCTAGACCAACGCGAGAACACCCAACCACCCCAAAATGAAGTCACCCTCTCTATTCGCCGAGCTGTGGAAAATTCCAAAGAAGGAAATTTTCGCATCTCATATATTAATTAATTACCGTTAACTCCTACGTAAGTGACGTCAACAAAATGGCCGCCGGATGTTCTTACGCAGTTGTACTTTAGGGCACTATTTTCTGAATGAAAAAATGTCGGTGACTAAGGGCGCAGAAGCATCTGATGTTTTGATATAAAGTAATCAATAATTTAAGGTTTTAAAATTTTAACCAAAAATAATTACGCTAATAAATTAACTTTAAGGTTTCGATAAACGATAATAAGGGGGATATGCAAAGTTGCAAATATATAAAATTTGTCGATATTCTGGGGATGAAACTGTATAAAAGCCGAGAGACGGACGCGCAGAGTTAGTGTGTTCCGGAATTTTGTCACTACTAAGAAGAAGAACGAACGACGCGTTAGTGTATCGGGAGTTGCGAAGTTTTGCTAAGTTTATCCAGATCTCCACCTAGCCATAGGGTTAACAAAGGTCAACGCTCGTCAATCCGAAAAATTCATAGGTCGTCAACCCGAAAAATTAATACGTCGATGAACTTTAAAAATATTGAAAACGTGAATTCGATAACATTACCAATAACAGAAAAATCGTAGAAACAACGATCGCGGATCGGAAGTAGGTGTTTAGGGCCATAGTTTTGTTCTGTTTCTTGCTAAAACAAATTAAGCATTGTAAGTGAATCGCTGTGTGGGTCAATAGTGTGTATGTGCCATAAATGTTTTTTTTTTTAATTTTTAAAAATAAAAACTTTCGTGTTCCAAGGCAATCTTTGTTCATTATTTACAACAAATAAGAGCTTCAACACTTATTATCTCACACAAATGCTTAAGAATTTACGCAGCGTACAAGGAACTATCCCTTTCGAGACTATTCTAATATAAATAAATAAACAAACAAGCTCAAAAAGGCACTACCATCCCGCCTGAAACAAAAGCTAGCACACAGATTTTCTCCGAACCCTAAATTCAAGTTTCGTAGCCGCCGCCACAGAAGCCGAGTCAACCGACGCGACGTGGGAAAGGCCAAAATTAAGTAAGTCACAAGGGTCAAGACGTGGGCAGGCGCTATACATGGATAAGAAGTAAGTATACCTGAAAAAGCAGAAATATTAAATACCAGATGGGTATTTGCATCAAAACCATTAGAAGAAAATACCGATGATAAATACAAGGGTAGATTAGTGGTGAAAGGTTACGCTCAGCGTGAATCATTTGATTACAATGATATTTATTCTCCAGTTGCAAGAATGGCAACTATTCGAACATTACTATCAGTAGGTAATAAAAGGAAATATTATTTTAAACAACTTGATGTCAAGACAGCGTTTTTAAATGGCGAATTGAAGGATGATGTTTATGTTTATCCTCCAAAAGGAGTTAGATGCAGAGAGGGACATATTTTGAAACTTAACAAGTCTATATACAGTGTCACCATTAAAGTCCGCACCATATGGAACTTGTTTTTATTAATAAGGTTAGTTAAAATTAAATTTCGGCAATCGTTTTTGCTTCAAATTAGACTAAAAATTATATAATCAAATGTCACCATCTGTCATTCGGTATCTGTCAAAAATTACATTTTAATCAAAAAATGCTGAAAAATGGCATTGTTTTACCGAATTTCAAAAAATTTTATTAGAAAAAGTTGTTTCTAGTACAATTCTTGGCCTAAATACAAAGTTTCAGTTTTCTAGCTCAAAGTTGATTTTTTTGCCATTTTTTCTAATTAACTTTTTTTTTATTTAATGTAAGTTCGCTTAATGGATATTAAACTATTTGCTTATACCATACTCAATATTTTATTTAGTTTGTATGAGCTTTTTTTTACTAGAATGCCATTTTTCTTCGAAATTTAAAATTAGAGGCAAAAAAATTTGACACAGGTGGTGCAAAGTTATCCTAATTTAAAAATTTTAACAGATAGACGTCAGATGTTTCGTTTTTCAGATGACAAATACATCTAAATATTTGATAAAAATTTTATTTTATACTTAAAACTATCATTATTATTAAAAGGAACAAAAAGGAACTTTAATCATTTTAAATAGGTAACACAAAAGCAATATAAATTTCACATTTCAGTGTGACGTCCTTCTCGCTCTATACAAACACCCGTCCGTCTATAAACGTCTTTGACAGCATTTTGTAAAAAGCTTGGTCTTATATCGGCACAACACAGTCTTATCGTTTGTTCCAAATGCTCGATATTTCTAAACGGTCGATTCTTATAAACTTTCTGCTTAAGATAACCCCACAGAAAAAAGTCTAGTGGGGTTATGTCAGGCAACCTGGGTGGCCAGTGACATTCTCTATCATGCCCTATAACTCTGTTTTAAAATAATTGGTTTATGCGTTCTTTCACTGCTACAGTTTGATGTATGGGTGCACCATCAAGCTGATACCATAAGTTATGTCTATGGTGTAAGGGCATGTTATCCAAAACTTCGGTAATCTCGTTATTAAGAAAATTCAGGTACCTTTCACCAGTTAAGTTTACTCTAAAGAAGTATGGTCCAATAAGCTCATCTTTCAAAATTCCACACCAAACATTGGTTTTAAAATGATACTGGTCGCGACATTCAATTGTGAAGTTAGGATTTTCTTGGGACCACCATCGGCAATTTTGTGAGCTCACGGTACCATTCGAAGAGAAAGTGGCTTCATCTGTCCATAATATCTTGTATGGAAAAAGAATATTCTCCTCATATTGTCCCTGATACCAAAACAAAAAATCAAGTCGGATATCAAAATCGCGTTCTTTTAATGTGTTTATAAGCCCAAAATCGATTTTTCTGAAGAATTTTTCTAACGCTTTCCCTCTTGCACCCTGTTGAATCACTTATCTTGGTTACACTAGTTTGACCGTGGTCAATAACAGTTAAACAAACATCAAGTTGTGCTGCTTCATCGTATTTACTTGCCGCGTGAGGTTTCTTAAAATTATTTTGAACAGATCCAGTTTCTCTAAATTTTGACATTATTCTTGAAACAGTGCTATGCTGCAAATTTTTTTCTGGATGCCTCTCATTAAAAATGGCAGATACTTGCCGGTGAGGCATATTCTCTCCACAAATTAAGACAATTTCTATTTTTTCTTGAATGGACAACATTGGTGATAACACTGAAAACTATAACTTGCGAAAATATTCAATTTATGACATTTATTTTATTTATTCCGCACTCTAATTCGTTTTTTTTCCATAGCCTACTTATAAAATTCAAAATTGCCTTGATATTTTATTGTGGACAAAAAGAAAATGTGTCTAAATTTTGAACTAATCTGATATCTGGGAATTTTATTATAAGTTTTTTAAACTTCTTAGGTGTATGTACTATCAAAAAAATGGAATATCTGACGTCTATCTGTTAAAATTTTTAAATTAGGATAACTTTGCACCACCTGTGTCAAATTTTTTTGCCTCTAATTTTAAATTTCGAAAAAAAATGGCATTCTAGTAAAAAAAAGCTCATACAAACTAAATAAAATATTGAGTATGGTATAAGCAAATAGTTTAATATCCATTAAGCGAACTTATATTAAATAAAAAAAAAGTTAATTAGAAAAAATGGCAAAAAAATCAACTTTGAGCTAGAAAACTGAAACTTTGTATTTAGGCCAAGAATTGTACTAGAAACAACTTTTTCTAATAAAATTTTTTGAAATTCGGGAAAACAATGCCATTTTTTAGCATTTTTTGATTAAAATGTAATTTTTGACAGATACCGAATGACAGATGGTGACATTTGATTATATAATTTTTAGTCTAATTTGAAGCAAAAACGATTGCCGAAATTTAATTTTAACTAACCTCATTAATAAAAAAAAGTTCCATATGGTGCGGACTTTAATGGTGACACTGTATGGTCTCAAACAAGCATCCAAATGTTGGAACGATAAAATAAATAGTTTTTTGTTGAATTTAGGTTTTGAAAGATCTAACAATGATTATTGTGTATATGTTAAAAGTGAAAATGAACAAGTACTTTATTTACTACTTTATGAGGATGATATTGTATTAGCAGGCCTAGATTTAATAAATATATTGAAAAATATAAACATGAATTGATGAAAAGTTTTGAGATGGAGGATAAAGAAGATTTAAGATATTTTTTAGGTTTAGAAATAGACTATAATAGAGAAGAAGGAATTTTGAGAATTAATCAGAAAATATATTTAAAAGGAATTTTGAAGAGGTTTAACTTTGATAATTGCAAAGCGTGTGCAACATCAATAGATCCTAAGTAAAAATAGATATAAAATAATGTGAAAGAGTTAAGATGCCAGTTAGAGTTAATTAGTTGTATAATGTATTTGATGTTGGGTTCACGTCCAGATATAAGCTTTACAATTAATTATCTTAGTAGATATCAAGATAAAAATTCAAATGAAGTGCGGATTTGTTTAAAAAGATTGTTAAGGTATTTGAAGGGAACTATTGACGTTGATTTAAAATATGAGAGGAAAGATTACGAATCACTAGCTTGTTTTGCTGATTCAGATTGGGCAGGTGACATACATGATCGAAAGTCAGTATCGGGATTTGTCATTAAAGTATTTGGGAATACAGTAGCGTGGGCAACAAGGAAACAAAATTGTGTTGCGTTGTCAAGTACAGAAGCAGAATTAGTAGCTTTGTGCGCGTAAGTAAAAATTGAAAGTTTTAAAGTTTTTGAAGATAACCAAGGGTTATATATATTTGATTCGCAATCCCAACAACGCAAACAATAAGCGTGTAAAACATGTTGATATAAAATATAACTTTGTTTCAGAACATGTTAGGAATAAAGATATTATCCTTGAATATGTTAGTACTGAATTCCAATTGGCAGATATTCTAACTAAAGGGCTTTCAAAAATTCAATTTTATTCTCTTTGTTTGGGATTAGAATTAGAAATGAGAGAAGGTTAAGATAAGTATATTTTTTTTGTAAAATGTTTAGGTATATATTTGATTTTTGATCTATTAAAAATGAAATAAGTAACGTATTAAGAGAGGGTGTTGAGAATATTCTGTGGTAAGGGTAATCCTTTACTTATTCTGTGGAGATATGCGTGCATAGGGTTCTCCTACACATATGGCGCAATTGATGTAGTTTTTCATGTTAATAATAAGATTGTTAATTGATTGCTTAGAGGGGTAGATATAATATAGAAAAATAATTAGTTGAGTAGAAGAGTCTAGTAAAGTTGATCAGAAAATGTAATGTGGATGTAAGATGAAGATTATCCTGTCTATTGCTAAAGTATTATTTGTACATAGTGTAAATAAAGGAATGTAAATAATTAAACTGTTCACTTTCACACGCAAAATATTAAGATGAAAACTACATATAATACCTTAATATACTATTTATTTTTCAAATAATGGTAAATTGTTTATTTTATTAACCTATACTATCGTATACACAATATAATATAAACAATACTAATTTTTCAGCAACAACAAGCAATAATTCCACAGTAGGATTTCCCACTATACAGACACATTAAATTTTTCATATTTTAGTAATAAGTAGGTGCCTACCTACTTGTATTAATTTCAGATAACGTAAATAAGTGAATTCATTAACGGGGAATTTGGTCTTTCTGGACTACTTACAGTTATTAGGTACCACCAAAAAAATCGCCCATATACTCTAGATAAGAATCTACGGTTTTTTTTTGTTGAAAGCACTATATTTTATTTAAATGATATTAGTAAGTACGTTTAACACTTATACCAGCAAATCTGGAATCAATACAGTAAGTATTAATACATACACATTGGATTGCACTGACTAATAAAAAAACCCAAAGCCCCAATTAGATGTTGTTCAAAGTACCGTCAAACGGGGTGAAACCGATCAGCAGGGGTGAAACCAAGCATCACGTATATTTTGCCTAATGTTTTTAGTACTGGTAGTATACAACAGTCGGCGCGCGGCACATGCCGACAAGTTACCGCAGGAAATCAAATCAAATCAAATCAAAAATGCCTTTATTTTTATAACCAGAGAATTACATTACAAATTAAAAACTAAAAATGGGTGGCGGTATCCAACCAGGTTGCTCCATACAACCACCCTGACTTAGTTAATTTTAAAGACACTTATTGAAGTATGAAAGAACTATTTTTACACTGAATTTATAAAATTTTGATTGACCAATAGTTAATATATATGCTTTTTTAAATTTTATTCAATCTAAATAGTCTTAATAATATACACTTAAATCTATGACTTATCTAATTATGCCCAGTCTCTGCCCTCCAGTATACGCGCCCTTACTCCCCCAGCAAACAACATAATCGTTCGGGCCGACCTAACCTCAAACGGAAGAGAGTTGAATAATGTGATTGCATTGTATGAAAATGACCGCTTAAAAAGTTCAGTATTATGACGTGGAATATTAAAAAGATCCCTATTTCTGGTATTTACATTATGAGTGTCAGTACCCCTAATAAAAAGTTCATACAGATAAGATGGTTGACCTTTCGTAATAATATTAAAAACCATTTTTGTTAGTTGTAACTCAAACCGCTCTTCTAAGTTGAGCCAGCCGGACCTAACTAGGCTTTGCGTGATGTGGTCGAATTTGCGGAGATTATAACAAAATCTGAGACAAGAATTCTGGACTTTTTGTAAGCTATTCTTATTTCGTTTAAGTAAAGCGGGCCAGTACACAATATTGCAATATATAATTTGAGACAATACCAGAGAGTCAGTTAATCTTATTTTCAAGTCTGTACTAAATATATCTTTATGCATATACAAAAGTTTTAACTTGAAAAACGATTTCTTTATCAAGTTATTGACGTGAGAGTTAAACTTCAAGTCGGCATCTATATATAAGCCTAGGTTCTTGCAAGTATGTACAGGTTTTAAAGTAACTCCATTAAACACAATTTGAACGGATGGGCTGGCTGAAAGTTCAGCTGTGTTTTTACCTATAATCATTAATTGAGTTTTTGATTCGTTAAGAACCAGGCTATGAGCATTTGAGATCTTAGATATGATAGCTAGGTCTTCGTTTATTATATTAGTTTTCTCAAGAGCAGGCTCCAAGAAGGTTATATTTCGTCAGTCCGTCAATATAGAGGTTGTTTTGCAAAAGTAAAAAAGTAGTTTTTGGAAACTGGTGAAAACGTTTGGTTGTGTAGAGTGAGTGATTAGAGCTGATAGAACGTGGTAAGTAAATTTGAGTTTAACTATTATCAGACCATAGAAGAAAAAAGTTTTTAGTATGTTTCAACATTGTGTAATTTTTTATTGACATTTTTATAAAACGTGGAAAAATGGTGGGGTGAAATCGATCACTAACTAATTGGTATATAATAGAGCTCTGTTTGTCATTAAAGTTTATTTGTGAGTTTGTTTTGTAGGAAATCCAAGAACCTTTAGTTAGTCCTTTACACTAACCCCCCTCCCTTTGTGGTACAATCGAACTAACCTTTATATAATTTTATTTTTTGGTTTAGATTAAAAATGCCCTAAAAATATAAGAAAAAACTGGGCCCGACTAGAAAACAAATGTACAACCCAGTCTATTTAAGAAGGGCTGTTGAGGCGGTCAAGCGAGGGATGGCTATGAGAAAGGCGGCGGAAAACTTTGGAGTACCATACAGTACGGTGTATGATAATGTCCGGGTGCCTGCAGAAGAAAATATTGAAGGCCAACTGGTTCTATCTGCTGTTGAAGAACGCAAGCTAGCAGACGCTCTTGTTCTCTGTGCCGACTGGGGGTTTCTCTTTAAAGGCTATGATGTGAGGTACATGGTACAACAATACTTAACTAAGGCTGGAAAAATCGAAAAGCGCTTTCATAACAATTTTCCAGGAGTGGACTGGTTTAAATAATTTATGGCCAGACACGAGGATCTGATCATAAAGTTAGCTGAAAACACAAAGAGGATGAGAGCAGCGGTAACATATGAGGTAGTTCAAAAGTATTTTAACGAATTGGCCACTACCATCGATGGCGTTCCTCCTGCTAACATTATAAACTACGATGAGACAAACTTTTGTGATGATCCAGGCCAAGCTTTGGTGGTTGTCAGAAAAGGCAAAAAACATGCCCATAGAGTGATTGATACTTCTAAATCAAGCACGAGCGTAATGTTCGCGGTGGCAGGAGATGGAACATTATTACCGTCCTATATTATTTACAAAGCTAAACACATGTATGAAGGCTGGACGGAGGGCGGCTTTCCAAATGCCCGGTATAATAGAACCCTAAGCGGCTGGTTCCATGCCGAAACATTTGAGGACTGGTTCATGTCCACTGCGCTACCATATTTTAATTCACTGGAAGGAAGCAAAGTTATGTTAGGGGATAATCTATGCAGCCATTTAACAGTCAGCGTTGTAGAGGCCTGCGAAAATAACAACATTAAATTTGTTCTGCTTCCTCCCAACTAAACCGACTTACTGCAGCCTCTAGATGTTGCCTACTTTCGCCCCCTCAAACATGCATGGAAAAAAACCTTAGAAAATTGGAAACTTAAAAATAGGGGAGTCCTGCCAAAAACTGTTTTTCCGAGACTTTTAAACGCAACCATTGATAATGTCGGTTTAGGAAGTGGGGAAAACACAAAAGCAGGCTTTAAGGCATGTGGGATAGTCCCCTTTAATCCAGACCAAACGCTAAAAACAATTAGTCATTTAAAAAAGACAGAAATTGCTGAAAATGGGGTAGAACAAACGTGGAGCGACACAATTGTTTCCCATTTAAGACAATTAAGAACAGGAGGGGAAAGCGCTCTGAAACGAGGCAAAAGAGTAAGCGTGGAAGCTGGCAAGAGTGTTTGTGTTCGAGATTTAATTAATACTCTTGTGGAGAAAGAACCTCCAGAGTAGGAGGAAGAAATTGTGGAGGACCAATCCCTAAGCATGTCCAAAGATTTCTCAGATCTTTCTGATGTAGAGGAGGCTCAGAATAATTTTGATCTTAGCAGTGAAGAAAACAATGAAGACCAAATTTTTGGCATTGGAAACTTTGTGATAGTAAAGTTTTCGACCAATAAGCGAAACAGATTTTTTGTTGCTAAAATTGAGCAAATTAATGAAACGGACAATATTTATACTGTCAACTGTTTACGAAAAAAAAAAAATATAAAAAAAGAAACTTTTTGTGTATACCCCAATGTGCAAGATATATCCGAAGTTAAACATGATCAAATAATGAGAAAAATGTTTGAAAAGTCCTCAAGAAGAGGGCAACATATTTTTAAACATATTTCCAATTATAATCTGGAGTAGAATATTTTTTGATTTTATGTTCATTTCTTTTCGTTCGTTGTACTGCCTACCTAATATATGTTTAAACATTTTTCTATTATAATCTTAAAAATATTATTTTTTGATTTTATGTTAATTTCTTTTTTTTTTTTCGTTGAACTGCCTACCTAACATACTTTTATACATCTTTCTGATCATAATCTGAAATAGAATATCTTTTGATTTTATGTTCATTTCTTTTTGTTCGTTGTACTGCCTACTGAACCAATATTTTTGAATTTTTAATACGATTAAATTTTTTTTAAAACTAGGATGAATGATCGGTGTCACCCTTGAAGTTGCTAAAGTTAAATATAAGTGAAATAAAAGGGGTGATCGGTTTCACCCCCTAGTACGGGGTAAAACCGATCAACATTTAAAAAAATATATAAAAAAAACTACTGTGGATATTTTGACAGTGTTGACAGATAAAAATGATCCAAACTTCAAGCTTAAACATATATTTCTTTGGAATTTTTATTTTTGTAAGAAAACGGCAAAAAACGCAAAAAACAGCAAATTTTGACCGGTTTCACCCCGTTTGACGGTAAGTAGATACACCGCTCTTTATAGCGTAAATACTATTTAATTGATCACTGATGGTATTTGGTAAACAATAATTCCTACGAGTTGATTAAATTAGAGAAATGAATAATACCTTTTTGTAGTATTTTAACAAATCGCCCGGTATACCATGAATTAAAAATAGTTCGGCAAAGCAGTTACTGGATCTTGAAAACTTTTAAAGTTGGACATTTTCTCTAATTTAATCAACTTCGTAGAAATTACCCATTATTACCCAAGATACCAATAATAGTGGTCAATTAAATATGACCACCTTGTATATAAATTCTTGTACATTACATAGAAGACTATGTACGTATTTACATGATGTTCTATGTATACTGCAAGCAGCAATTGGTATTTTTACATGACTGAAAACGTGCGATTCATTAGCTATTAATTAATAACTTCACATAATAGTATGTAAATTTACATGACGTTACAGGTAAACCATTTTAAGATCCCTGGCAGTTCAAGTGTTCTTACGTTGAGGGCAAATTATATAACTTGAAAATATTGGTAATTGCTCATACCTTTCCCATTAAATAACACGCATAACTTCAGGTGTAATGATTACAAAATAAAATACTTTTTAACTTTTAAAAAGTTTATCAAACAAAATTAGCATACCTATACCCTTTATTATACTGTACCTACATTTTACAGACAGTATTTTCGCTCACTGTGTATAACATTGTAATTATTGTGACTTTGCCAATCTAAAGTACCTATATGTACTTTAAACTGACAAAGCCAGAGTAATTCTATAAGTAGTACATAGTGTCCGAAAAATATTAATAATTGTAAGATTTAAAAAATTGCGGGTAAAAAAACACTTTGTTTAGCCTTTAATTTTACATAGCGGAGATAGTACTACTTACATCATTTTACATGGAAGATCGTGTATCGTACATAGCGAATAAAGCGTATTTAGCTGGTGGATGAATTATGTTACATTTAATACTAAATGAAAGTACGGAAATGTTTATGTAAATTTATTTAGTGGACGTTACTATACACGAATTACATTTGGATGTCCGTATCAGTGTTTTTACATAGCCAGTCCACCATATTTTATGTAATTACAACGAATATTACACCGACCGACATTGAAGATTCACATTACAGAACTATTAAAGTTACATATTTGAATATGGAATAATATAACTTGGACTTTCTAGTATTTTTTACTTTGAAAGCCAAGGCAATATATTACCAATGATGGTTAAGGTTTTTTTTTACATAAATATTTTTTACTGTGTACGCATCACCAACAGGGTTGTCAAACGTCGAGATTAGGATATTGACTGGGGAAAAAAGTAGCAATCAGCTGCAACCTAATATACATAATAAAAACCTCATACCCAAGCATCGACCAACCGACCAATTTCACCAATTAGTCTAAATCAGCTGTACTCAACCTGCGGCCCACGGGCCGCATGCGACTCGCTAGCCTTTTCTACGCGGCCCGAAGCCTAGTACAGCATTTTTAGAATAACAGTAGTATTTTATTGATAACAGTACAATTATAGCGCACCCACAGAACACTATTTACTCTTGAGCGCACAGCACGGTGGCGGCGGGCGTGGTTGCCACGCGAGCGCATGCAGGAGACACTGTGAGTCGGCCGGCCGGGCGACAACATCGCCCGCCGTGCCCCCGCCCCCGCGCTGTCTCGGTGACTTCGGTCACTGGTCAGTGGTCAGCAGTGTTGCCAGGTCTAGTGAAATTTCACTAGATCTAGTAATTTTTTTGTAATTTAGTGATTTAGTGAAAACTTTTGTTAAAATGCCATATTCTAGTGATTTTTACGTACCCATTTTATTATTTTTAATATTTTGATAATATAATTTCTTTATTTTTAATTTATCCTAAAAGGTAAATATTGCTTTAATATTACGCGGTTAACTAACACCACTATATATCGGATCGACCGTGTATTATCTCCCCATATCGGCGCCGCGCGACCGCTCTATATCAAGCCGCGTCGGCCGGTCGCCTGGCTAATTCTTGGAATTCCCCGGCCCCGGTCGCCGCGCGCTGACAACGTAGACAAACAAAAACAATAGTTTTACCCGCTGCGCGCTGATGTATTTAGATTTGGGGAATTAGTTAAAACTTAATTTTAGCAGTGTTATTTAATCTTTTTTAATCAAGAACCATATAACAGGTTCGATTTAGAGTGTACCTACTTTGCTGATCCAATAGTAAGTATTTTTTTTATTCACATTTTTTCGATAGAGCTTAATACATTAGAAATACTTAATTCTTTTTTGTTTCTTTTTTTGTAGATTGTAAGATGAGAAAATTTCTGGTTGTTACGAAAAAGAAGGAACCGGAAATTCCAATGGAAATATCGCCACAACCATCAACAAGTAGGGCAAAATCACCATTTTCCGACAAAGTAACGGGTTTGGAATCGGATACAGGATCTCCCTCAGACTCAGACACTGAAACAGAAAATAATCAGTCTCCGCCAAAAAAACAAAAGTCATATGCTCAAAACTACAGAACGGAATGGGAACATGTGGATGAATTTAGAAATTGGATTCAAAAAAGTGACAGAGGTAACACTTACTTTCGATGTAAAGTATGTTGTAAGGACCATACTGGAAGCATAGCGGCAGTTAAAAAACATAACAATTCAATAAAACATCAAAAAAACTTGTCAAGTCTTAAAAAACAACCCACTTTAACAGAAAAAATATTTAGCAGTACCAGCACCAGCGACAAAATTATAAAACAAAATGAAATTAGAATAGCTAGTTTTATTGCTGAACATAATATCGCTATTAATGTTTCGGACCATCTTACCGAGTTAATTAAATCAATAGTTCAGTCAGGCATAGAACCTAAAACAGTCTCAAAAATTACATGTGGAAGAACCAAATGTACCGCAATAATTAACAATGTTATTGGAGAAACTAGTTTTGACAATTTGATAACTAAATTAAGATGTACAAAATTTTCTTTATTGGTGGACGAATCTACCGATCACTCTTCAACAAAGAATTTAGCCCTTGTTGTACGTTACATAGAAAATTTAAAAGTAAGAGACGAATTTTTAACATTAATTCCGGTTGCAGATGCTACAGCTAAAAATATATACCAACTAATTACAATTTTTTTTAATTCGCATAATGTACCCTACAAACAAAATTTAATAGGGTTTGGTGCTGATGGGGCTAATGCAATGATGAGCAATAAAAATTCTTTAAAAACTCTGTTAAAAAATGATGTGCCCAATTTATTTGTCATGAAATGCATTTGCCATTCTTTGGCACTATGCGCTTCACATGCATGTGAAACTTTACCTGATTCTATTGAAAAAATTGTACGGAGTATATATACTTGCATGCAATATAGTTTTAAGCGAAAATCTAAATTTCAGCAGTTCCAAACATTTGTAAATATTAAACTACATAAAATGCAACTTAGTCAGACTAGATGGTTATCGTTAGTGCTGCCATAAATAGAGTTTTAGAACAGTATGAAGCCCAAAAGCTTTATTTTGGTATTGAATCCTATGACAGAGCATCTGGGGCTGCTGAAATTCATGATGCGCTTAATGATTCTGCCACAAAATTATATTTAGAATTTTTACAGTTTGTATTGCCCATATTTTCTTCATCAAACCTGATGAAAATTACCGATTTAACAAAAATACAATATAAGTATCCTGAAAATTATGTTCAACTAGATAAACTGTATCTAGGTCCAAAAGTAGCTGTAGCTTTAGAAGCAAATAAACTACACCAATCCACCCTCCACTCGTTTCGCCTAAAATGTCTAAATTTTTTTATTGAAGCTGTTGATCAAATTTATAAACGGTTCCCTTTCGATTTAAGGAAAATAAAAATTCTATGTATATGTATAAAATAATATGTATTTCGGTATTTTTATTTAGTCCCCCCCCCCCCCCCCCCCTTCGTTAACAAAAGTTTTCTAAGAGCTTTCAAAGCAAATCTAAGCCTAGTGAAATTCTAGTGATTTTTTAAAGCGCCATTTAGTGAATTCCTAAATTTTGACCTGGCAACACTGGTGGTCAGTCTTCAGTCTTTGACCAAGCGCTTGGGGCTGTGCACGTACCTATCGCCTTTTTGAAATTTTGTCCGTTGAATACAGTAAACGTGCTGCCTGCTCTTTTACTTGTGCCGAGAATTCAAAACAAATGGCTGGTGTGTCTTTAAAATCAAAACGTAAAATATCTGATGAAAATAGATTATTTTAAGACAATTGGGTGGAGGAATATTTTGTTGTACTTAACAAACATAGTTCAGCAACTTGTTTGATTTGTCGAGAAAGTGTGATATTAAAAAAATATAATATTATGCGACACTATACTACAAAACACAAGACATTTAGCGATAGTTTCCCAGTCGGGTCGGCGTTGCGAAAAGAAAAGTTACGGTTCTTTAAAAGGTCGTTACAGCAGCAGCAGCAAAATGTTATGGCAGTGTCAATGTCACAAGATGTAGCAGTGACGAGAGCGTCCTACGAAATTTGCTATTTACTAGGAAAATATATGAAACCATTTACTGACGCTGAGATTGTGAAGAAATGTTTTATAAATGCTTAAAATATATTATTTGAAAAGTTTAGCAATACAACACAGATAATATCACAAATCAGGCAACTACAGCTCTCAGATTCCACCTGCGTCAGGCGAATTAAAGTTATTTCAAAACATATTTCAGACCGCGTCATAGATGACTTGAAGCATTGTAAATATTTCAGCTTGGCATTTGATTCGAGCACTGATGTTTCATCAACATCACAATGGTCTCTTTTCGTACGATACTGTACTGAACAGAATACGGTTCGCAAAGATTTCCTAAAATTTCTGCCGATGAAAGGTCAAACCAGAGGAACTGATTATATTGATGTTATTTGCACTTTTATGGAGACAAATAACATTGATTTTAAACAAATGGTATGTATATGCACGGATGGATGCCCGTCTATGACAGGAACTGCTATTGGGTTTATTTCACTCTTGAAAAAGAAATATGACTTAAAAAATATACTATCATTTCACTGCATCATACACCAAGAAAACCTTGCCGCGCGTACCGCCGTGCCGGAAGTTGACGCCGTATAATAATACTAATACTAAAAAATACAATTCGTTTTCAATAGTTTATTATATACCTAGGTTGGGAACTGAGCTATTATATAGACAGGAATTCGATTTGAAATGTCAGTTTGTAGAAAATAGATGATACATAATATTTAAAAGTCTTTAAATAATTAAAAAAAAAGCCTAAAAGTATTAAAGAAAGGGAGTTAAGTTTAAGCCTAGAGAGGCGGTAAACAGCGCAAGTTGCGATCTGTTAGGTTAAGGAATTGATAGCACGAATAAGCAGGGTTGCTCTGATTTAAATCACGTGATTTAAATCAACGATTTAAATCGCGATTTAAATCACATGATTTTTTTATTAAAAGTCATTGATTTAAATCAGTTTTTAATAATTGTAAAACTGACCTACGCCACTGATTTTGGTTCTCGCTGAGCGACGAATAACGCGGTATTATGCCTTGCGCATTTTTGTTTACCTTGAGTTTGTTGGGATTCCCCGGGGGATTCCCCTAGTAGAAAAACAAAGAGAAGTCTATTTAGTATAGTTAGACTACTTTTTGGCATTTTTGTCTGGACTTGGTATTTAAATTTGATGTTTAATCTCTAATACTTTATTTTATAGTATACCGAGTTTTATACTTTACGAAAGAATGTCTGGTAGAAAGAGAGACAATATTTGGATATTTTACAACGAGAAAAAAAGTGAAAGTGGTAAATTTTTACGTGCAATATGTAAAAAGTGTGGGTCAGAAACGCAGGGTTTGGTGGCAAGAATGAAAAAACATCTAGAAAGATGTGGTAAATCCATTCAAAATAAGGATGAAATTGAAATATTAAACCAAGGTAAGTTTACACCGTAGTTTTAATAGTATATTATTCAATGAGCGGTAATGACAGTTATTATTTACGAGGATTAAATTTGTGTCACGAGCCGCAGGCGAATGTTGCAAATCATCCGAGTAAATAATAGTCGTTACCGCAAGTAGAATATTATACTTTTTCCACGGCTTAAATAAATATTTGCACATTCCAATTTTTTAAATTTTTATATCGGTCAAAAAATACGTCAGATTTATATGCGGTCGAATTTGACACGTCCATTTGACATTTAATTTTTAAGACTTTTATGACAGTTTTCTCATGTTTTCAATCAGAGCATTCTGATTGGTTTATGAAACTGTTGAATAATAAAAATAATGCTTTGTGATTGGTCACAAACTGTTGAATAATGGATATTATTCAACACTGGTGAATAATGACTATTATTATTTGTCTAAAATTGCACAATAATGTTTGTTTTTTTTAACAGCCTTGGAAAAAGTGTTTTAGCTGCTATTCATTTATTTTCGCTTAAACTGTCACTTTCTTTTTATTGTTTTTTAATATTGGTTAAATATTTGCACAATAATGTTCATATATTTATTTAGTATATCTATTATTTTTTTGCAGATGCACAAAACCAACAACCAAGCACCTCAACAAGTCAGCCACAGCAACCAATAGTTTACAAACACATTACAAAAAAGACAAAACTGGAAGATTTTGTTATCAAGACATCTAATGAAGAAAAACAAAAATTAGATCTTCAAGTGGCAAGGTATTTGTATGCCACAAATTCACCCTTTCGTCATGTCGAAAACCAGGAATTTGTTAAGCTGGTAGCTATGTTAAGGCCCGGGTATAAACCACCTACACGTGAAGGTATTGGTGGTCCCTTGTTAGATATTGTTTATGAGCAGGAAAAGATTAAGTGTAAGAATCTGCTAGAAGGACAAACCGTTTCTTTAAGTATTGACGGATGGACAAATATTCGTAATGAACCAATAGTATGTGCATGTGTAACAACCAAGGATGGACACACAGTATTAACCGATACCATCGACACATCTGGAAACCGACACACAGCAGACCATTTAAAAGATGTGACATCAAAATGTATTAAAGAAGTGGAATCTACTTATGAATGCAAAGTTGGTAGTGTAGTCTCGGATAATGCTGCAAATATGTCAAAAATGAGACAGCAGCTACAAAACCAAGACAACGAAAATGATGAAAATGATTATGCCGATGTAGTACCGATTATTACTTACGGATGTTCCGCACATATATTAAATCTTTTGGCAAAAGATTTTGACATACCAGAAGCATCCTCGCATGTTATTCAAATAATTAAATATTTCCGTAATAATCATTTTGCAAGGGCAGTATATACTGAGGCAAAAGGAACATCATTAATCATGCCTATGGAAGTACGATGGAATACCATGTGTCAGTCAATTGAAAGTTATTTAAAAAAGTGGCCAAAGTTAATGGAAGTAGTGGACAAATACCATGAGATTGATGATAACATCCGAATAAAAGTTCAGAATATTGGCACTAAAAGAACAGCTGAAAGTTTACTAGACAAACTTAAACCCATAGCTATTGCTTTGGACAAAACACAGAGTGACAAATGTTTTTTAAGTGACTGTGTTTTAGTCTGGAAAAAATTGTTACAGCAATATGACGAAACTGACGTTTTAAATTTAGCCGAGCATCAAATGGTCATGAAAAGATATCAGCAAGTGATGACACCAGCACACTTTCTTGCCTATTTGCTTAACCCAAAAATGCCTCAAGATCAGCTATGTCAAGAAGAAAAAGATTTGGCGTTAGAATTTGTCAACATTCACTACAGGAACTTAAAAAACACTAATTTATTGCAAATTATAATAAAGTTACACGCTAAAGCAGCTCCATTTAATACACTATTATTATCTGAACAAATTTTAAAAACTACAGAAATAATTGATTGGTGGACAGCAGTCCATAATTTAAAAGGTTGTGTAACTGAAGTAGAAATGGAAATAATGAAACAACTACATACAGCAATTTCATCTTCAGCAGGAGTAGAACGAATGTTTTCAGCTTTTAATTTAGTACATAGTAAACTGCGTAACAAGTTAGGAACGCAAAAATCTGTCAAACTTGTGTTTTTGCTAAAATGCTTTAACCGTTAAGTTTTATTTGCAACGCGGCTTTGTTTTTTTTTTGGTTTTTAGTTATTTTGTTTTATTTCAGCACGTATAAGTTGATTATAATATGTTATGGAATATAAAAGTTTAAAAAATAAATATTTTATGTTGACCTGAAAAAAATTTGAATTTAAATTTATTTGAATAAATATTTTGGAATTTAAATAAAAAAATCCGATTTAAATCAAAAAAATCCGATTTAAATCAAAAAAATCGATTTTTTTGATTTATATCAAAAAAATCAAAAAAATTAGCAACCCTGCGAATAAGACATGTTGTTGTGGAATAGATTTTTTAAGTTAAAAAGATTTTATATTTCTTTTATTATCTTGGAAACGACAGACAATAAAAAATTTAAATTTATGAGTTAGGTGTTTTTCATTATTTACCTAGGTGTTTTTAATTATTTATTATGCATTAGGTTTTAAAAATTTTACTTCTCGATAGGGTAATCGAGTAAATAATAGGCTATTTTCTCAAGTTAGTAGTAAAAAAAAAAACATATTATTCAACCTTCTCCGTCATTGTCAGAAGTTATCACTTGTTGGTCATGTCGCGGTATTCGCGTAAGCGTATACCGCGTATATAAGTTAAAGTAGCGGCAAAATGCTGAAAATACAACCAGAATACTGCAGTATGCCACACTTAGGCCCAATACAAACGAAGCAATACGACATCAACACGATATCCGAGCAACATGCCGCTTGAATGTTGCCGCCATATATTTAAATGCAGGTGTTCACACGAGGCGATACGACATGAAAGGGATACGACATCGCGGCTACACGTTGCTTGTCAACATTTTTATTCAGTCGCCAGCCAACTGTTGCTGCGCGATATTGGTTATTTTTTTAAAAATGGCCGCCGAACGGGATAGTAATTTGAAAATTGCCATTGAAGTGGAAAAATTTCCGTGTTTATACAACTTCAAACGATCGGATTATTCAAGGAAGGATATAACCGAAGAAGCATGGCATGAAATTTCAAAAGAAACTAAGTTTTCTGGTAAGTAACAATTAGTTTACTATAGAACACCGTTGCAAACAAATACTATTTTTTATTTTTGTACAAATACCTACACTAATAACAATATTTATTTTGCCAAGGAAGAGCAACACGTGGTTTTATAAAATAGTTGGTCAAATATTTTCGCAGTGTCGTTGGACCTGAATTCAGTTGTAAATTAATGACTTCTTCTTGCAAAATAATATTGTTTTGAGGTCTATTTGTGGTTCTTGTTGGTTCATTTATAGATATTGTGTACTGAGACTCCTCCCGTTTTCGGACAAAATTGTGTAAAATACAAACAGCTTTTATTATATTTACCGTATTTTTTATTTTTCTACAAAGAATTGGACAGCCCAGTACTTGGAATTTTTCTGTCATCATCCCAAAACTACATTCAATCGTTTTTCTTGCACGACTTAATCTGTAATTGAAAATCCTCTTTTTGTTATCTAGTGACGTTAAAGGATATGGCCTCATCATATACTGCTTTAACGGAAACGCATTGTCTCCCACAAAATAAAACGGGAAATCTTGCTGCGACTCATCATGAGGTAAAGGTGAATTTTCCCGAATGTTAAGGCCATTTCTTTCTAACCAATAATGCATTCGGGATTCTCTAAATATCCCACCATCGTTATTCCTTCCAGCAAATCCAGTTTCCACCATAGTAAACAAACCATCAGCGTCACACACTGCCATTAAAACAATTGAATGATATTGTTTATAATTAAAATTGGTTGAGCCAGAATTAGGAAGTTGTTCAATCCGTATATGTTTCCCGTCGATCGCTCCCAAACAGTTCGGTATGTTCCAGACTTCATAAAAACGATTAGATATATTTTTCCAGTCCTTATTATTTGGTATTTTCATGTACTCATCTTTCAGTTTTTGCCATATAAGTAATGTTGTGGCAGTTATAATTTCTGCAACAGTACTGTGTCCTACTTGAAAATATAATGACAAAGACATGAAAGTGTAACCAGATCCTAGGTATCTGAAACAAAAAGAAGCTATATATAATAATAATAAAATAATAAATAAGCAATTTTTTTTTCAGTTCAAGAATGCAAAGAGAAGTGGAAAAACATTCGATCAGCGTTTGTACGCAGCCTGAAACCAGCCCCGAGTGGTTCCTCCGCAAAGTCAAAGAAACCATACTACCTTCATGATTATTTGCTATTTATTCTGCCCTATGTTAAGCCAATAAATACAACTGAATCACCAGGAAATATTGAAGAACCACCAAATCCTTCAGAAAGCCAAGTATCTTTGGAAGTACTACTACTTCAAAGACGGCGAAGATCCCTCAGTACACCACACCAACAAGGAAAAAGAACATGCACGATAATGTGGATAAATCATTTTTGGAGTATTTGCAGAACAAGAAACAAAAACTTGCTCCTACTGATGAGAAGAAACTGCTAGAAAATATTTTTTGCTTAGCTTATTACCTGACATTAAAACACTAACCGATGATCAAATGCGACACTTTCAGATAGAAGTTCTGCACTTACTTGATAACATAAAGAAAAACTCAGGACCACCTACAATAACAACCCCACTTTCTTCCACTGTCTCAAATAATTACCCATACTCTTCAGCAAGAAGTGTTTCTCGATCATCACACCATTCATTTCAAGGTGCAAATGAAATATCTTCACCAACAAATGAATATGAACGGGAACAACAATCTGATATCGATCAAACCTTTTGGAAATCCCTTTAAGCTCGCAATAACTTTATAATACTATTATAAATATTTAAAAATAAAAATAAAACTTCAAATATTTTTTTTACTTACCTAAGTGTCATAAGTTACCTTTCCTCTGCACTGATACATTCTCTCATCACTGTATTTTGTTTATGAAGAAAAGGTGCCACAACTCTTAATAATTCTTGAAAACTTTCTTTGGACATCCTGTAAAAGGCGTGAAATTTTCTATCATTCTGCCTTAATTCTCTTGCTGCTATAAACAGTCTTCTCCTTTTGTTTCTCCTGATATAAGGATGTACCCAATATTTTCGTCGTCTCCTTCTTCTCCGATTTCTCAAATATAAATAGACAAGCATGTCTTCTTCCTCACTAGAGTCTTCCTCGCTGCTGGACATCTTTTTAAATACTGGCAATTTGTTTTGTGTTCCAATAATATCTCATGTCGTACCGCCTCGTCTGGATACCGACACACTTCGGCAACATTCAAGCGACATGTTGCTTGGATATCGTGTTGATGTCGTGTTGCTTCGTCTGTATTGGGCCTTACCGCTTAATTGTGTAGCGTTACGCCCATAAAGGGTAAATACCGCCAAATAAATAGTAGGTAGCTTTAATTAAAAATTTTAATTTATACCTCTCAAATACCTTAGTAAATTGATGGGGAAATCCTACTATGTACCTAAAAACGTTAAAATCGTAACTTTCAGTAAAAATAAACTGCTGGCCACTCGAACTTACCGATAGAGATTTTTAGGCAAAATATAAAGTTTAATATTTTCAACAGGAATGTAAATTTTTCAACGCCGATTGCAGATTTTGAAAGCTGGTTTTTTTCGGATTAAGCTGCATGACGTATATTTATTGTAGGACCATAGGTTTATTATATACGGGGTGATCAATAATGTCATGCAAAAAATCAAAAAGTTTGTATGAGTGAAATTTCCAAAATAAATTTTTTTGGTCGTTGCAATAGGGTCCGTTACTTAGGTAACATCAATATCTCTAGACGTTTTTGTCAGTTTTTGGATTAAGGACGTTAGGTCTTGTACACACTACTAAACATAAAATGTGGGTAGCAAAATTTTTAAAATGCTATAACTTAACATTGGATGGACGGTTCTTGATGATTTTTGCGGATTTGGAATCCTTATTTCACGTAGATTTTCTACGATCTAAATATTTTATTTGAGGGTGGAAATTTACACATTATACCGGGTCGATAATAGACAAAAACATAGCGACAAGAACAAGTTTATTACATTATATTCTACAATATACAAGATTGGTTAACAACGGCCCAAAGTCAATCCTTACAAAATTTCTAATTCTAAGCCTAATTTAAAGGTTACTGCAATCCCTAAAAAAATCTGATATACTGTAATAACAAAGATTAGGTATGTATGGAAAAGGATACCTAGTGATAATTGATATTGGTAATTTTTAGTTAATAAAAAAAAATGGCCTGAAAAACATAAATTGTTTGTCCATTAATTTTTGTTTTCAACCCACTGCGTCAAAGATGGGAATTACAACCTTGCATTTTTGGAGTTTAAAATGAAATTGGGTATTTGTTGGCAATAGCGTGTTAAAAGGACGAGGTCATTAAAAGCAACCGGCAAATATCAATGGAAAAATGCCAAGTGTCCTATCTTTAAATACCTAATCTTTGGTAATAATTTACCCGAAATTAAGTAGGTGCATTATAAAAAAAAGGAACTAATATTTTGTTGGTCCTCCTGCTCGACGTATTACTTCCCGACATCTGTTTGGTAGAGTATCCACAAGATTATTTATAAAATCTTGTGGAATATTCTCCCATTCTTCACGAATGGCCTCATTAAGCGTTGCAAAGGTTGCAGGGGGTACATCACGCGATCTTACTTTAAGTTTTAAATAAGACCAAACGTGTTCGATGACATTAAGATCCGGAGACTTTGCAGGCCAGTCCATCCTATTGATGTTCTGTGCCTGCAAAAACTCTGTGATCCTTCGCGCTCTATGAGGTGGAGCGTTGTCATCCACCAATAGAAATTCTGGACCGTAATTTCGAGCAAAAGGAACAACAATAGGTTGCAAAATTTCCTCCTGATAAACATTAGCGTTAACAGTTTGGTTGGTAATGAATAGCTCGGTTTTACCATTTCTTATGATACCTCCCCATACTGTTACACCTCCGCCACCAAATGCCTCTTGAGGGGCCATGTTTTCCTCCAAATACCGCTGATTTGGCCCTCTCCAAACTAATATTCGGCCATCGGAGTGAATCAAATTAAATCTTGTTTCGTCAGAAAATAAACAATGGCTCCACTCTGCATTACCCCAATTCGCATGCCGATTTGCCCATGCCCGCCTATTCGCTCTATGGTGTCGTAATAACAACACACATTTTGCTCTGCGACGGGCTCTAAAATTTAAAATGTTTGGCATTATGTTGTTTTTGTAAAAATAAATTCTCACCTTAAGTTGTTTTTATTCAATGTTCTTCTTACTGTTCTGTTCGAAACTCTCACCCCAGTTTGTTGCCTTAAAGAGTCATTTAGTTTCCTAGAGTTCTTTGTTCTATTCACCATAGCTTCTCGAATTAAAATTCTTTGGGTTCTTTGGTTTATTTTTTTTGTATGTTCACCCCCATGCCCATAATTATGATCACCAGTAGTTTCGACGCGACGGTTTAAATTATAAATTGTCTTTTGGCTGACATTGTAAATGCGCGCAATTTGCTTTTTTAGCATTCCTTCGTTGAGAAGTCGAATGCAATTTTCTCTTTCTGTCGTGGTTAAACGCCTCATATTAATTAAAATTTACAAAATTATAACATTGAAATGTGTCAGGTTATTTTTAAAATAATGTTAACTATTTTTAATTCCATAGCAACAAATTTGTTTTTGCAATGCCTACTTTGAAATTGACGCGTCGCGTAGAAATTACAGTCGATCATAAATATGGGCATCGGGGTACATATTTTCGACCCGGTATAATGTGTAAATTTCCACCCTCAAATAAAATATTTAGATCGTAGAAAATCTACGTGAAATAAGGATTCCAAATCCGCAAAAATCATCAAGAACCGTCCATCCAATGTCAAGTTATAGCATTTTAAAAATTTTGCTACCCACATTTTATGTTTAGTAGTGTGTACAAGACCTAACGTCCTTAATCCAAAAACTGACAAAAACGTCTAGAGATATTGATGTTACCTAAGTAACGGACCCTATTGCAACGACCAAAAAAATTTATTTTGGAAATTTCACTCATACAAACTTTTTGATTTTTTGCATGACATTATTGATCACCCCGTATATAATAAACCTATGGTCCTACAATAAATATACGTCATGCAGCTTAATCCGAAAAAAAACAGCTTTCAAAATCTGCAATCGGCGTTGAAAAATTTACATTCCTGTTGAAAATATTAAACTTTAAATTTTGCCTAAAAATCTCTATCGGTAAGTTCGAGTGGCCAGCAGTTTATGCAGTTACTACCCTTAGTCCTAGCAGGACAGTATAATACGTGTCATCCAAACCTTTTTATTTTCTATGACATTTCAAACTCTTTGTTCTTGTGGACTACGATTCAGCTGATTATTCCGGATTATTTTAATAAGAAAATAAAATATGTTCAGTGAAAAGTAATGGATTAACTCACTTTTATCGATTAATTAATTTTTTTTATATTTAGGAACTTCCTTTTCTTTATTTTGCTATAGCGGGTACGTCTTACTCAAAATTTTTAGTTGAAGTTCTATTGACTACCGCTAATTTAAAAACATTTTTTTTTACAGATAGCAGTAATTATTAACAGAGGGTGCAACAGATAGAACTGATCAGTTCATATTAGTCATTCAACTAGAACGGACGTATCCTCTAAGCTGTCCAAAATGGAAAAGTTTATTGCTGTTAGAGAGTTCATCCAGCGGGTACGGATGTATAATATTACTGGCCGTACTATGAAGTTCAAGATTAAGCCTGCACCTATGGACGAGAAACCAGTCGGATGGGTGAAGGATGCCATCAATCAAGTAATACAAAGAGCAACACAATATTTGGAGCCAACAGATCAAGTTAGTTTTAGTTTCTGCTGTAAGGATTTCCAGCGCGGTGAAGGTTGGATTTCTTTTAGGCCGGCAAACCAGATAAATTACGAGGATATATGGAATGTAATTAGCAATATTTACCAGTCCAATTCTACAGGTTTTAACACAGAGACCTTTTGCCTTAAACTGACTAGTGTGAGATTACCAACTGGGCAGGGACGAGGAAAAAATTACAATACTTTTGAAGAGGAATGCGGTATGAGGCGGGGAATTATAACTATTAAGAATACGGACAATCTGTGTTTACCACGTGCTTTGGTTGTTGCAATTTCCAATATTACAAAAGATCGGGAATTTACTAAAGTAAGAAAAGACACTGGAAAGATTCAGACTGCAAGAACCATGACTTTACTGGAAACGGCTGGAGTTACAATCCCTGCGGAAGGAGCCGGAATTCCAGAGTTACAAGCATTTCAAAACCATTTACAAGACTATAAAATTGTTGTCTATAGCTATGGTTCAAAGGGTCGAGATGTTATTTTCGAAGGATCTACACACACGAGCTAAAGGCTTAACTTACTTCATCACAACGGCCATTTTAATGTGATAACTTCATTTACGGCAGCGTTTGTGTGTTCCTATTATTGCGAAGAATGCCGCATCCCCTATAATAGTAAAAGCGCCCACAGCTGTGGTGGAAAGTGCTTTGGGTGTAAACAATCTCCAGAGTGTAATGACATACATGTTAGGATTAAATGTGATAGTTGTAAACGGTATTTTAGAGGAGATATCTGCTACAATAACAACTTAAAGGAGGGATCATGTGGAAAAAATACCGTTTGTGCTATGGTCAAAAGCTGTGAAAGCTGCTTTAAAACCATAAGTAGTAATAGGAAGCATACCTGTGGGGAGATTTTTTGAAAAATATGTTTGACACACATGTCTGAGAACCATCTTTGCTACATGCAGCAAAATACCGGAATACCGAAAGATAAAGACATACTCCTTGTTTTTTATGATCTAGAGACCCGTCAAGAAGAGAAATTAGAGGGTGGATCACTACTTCATCAGCCGAATCTCTGTGTTTATAAACAGTGCTGCAACGTATGTATTAGCGAGACTAAACTGTATTTTTGTCAAAAATGTAGATTTCGAACCAAAATAATAAGAGAGGATGTAATCAAAACATTTACCGAAGACCTGCTTCAATTAAGAAAGAAATTTAAAAAGATTGTGGTAATTGCACACAACGGACAAGCTTTTGATAACCAATTTATCCTGAACCATATTATGACAGAAACATATTTAACACCAGAATTAATTATGCGAGGTACTAAAATAATAATGATGAAAGTGGGAAACAATAAAATCATAGACTCGCTCAGCTATTTCCCTATGTCACTCGCTAAGTTACCCAGCGCTCTCGGGTTAGGTGATGACTTTAAAAAAGGATATTTTCCACATCTATTTACAACACACAAAACAATGATTTACAAAAAGAACTGGTTGACTATTGTGTATCTGATGTAGAAATCCTAACTAGGCCATGTTTAAAATTCAGAGAACAACTTCTGGCCACAACCAATGTATGCCCATACATAGAAGCTACTACTATTGCGTCAGCCTGCAATAAAGTATTTCGAAGAAATTTTTTAAAACCCAATACAATTGGAATAATCCCGAAAAATGGCTATCGCTGGAAAGATCAACAAAGTAAAATAGCGATCGAGTGGTTAGTTTGGAAAGAAAACCAAAGACAAATTAACATACTACATGCTGCCAAATGTCAAGAAATGGTTCTAAAGGGGGTAAAAGTGGATGGTTATTGCCCCGAGACAAATGAAGCTTTTGAATTTGCAGGCTGTTAATACCATGCCTGTCCCAGATGCTATAAGTTTGGTAGAAATGATCCTCTTTCCGGAGACCCAACGCAGACTCTAAACTCAAGATTTAAAGCAACTAAGGCAAAAATTGAGAGGCTTAAAAGTTTTGGTTTTCAAGTTATTGAAAAGTGGGAATGCGATTTTAGAAAGAAAATTCAAGAAAATCCGGAAATCAAACAATTCACCAAGACACACCCCCTGATAAAATCGATTCCTCTAAACCCCAGAGACGCTTTTTATGGAGGTCGTACAGGAAATGTTTTTGAATACTATGATGTCAAGGAAAATGAAAAAATTAAATACGCCGATGTATGTAGTCTCTATCCGTATGTTTGCAAATATGGAAAATTCCCGATAGGTCACCCAGAATTATTCGTTGGAGATGAGTGTAAAAAGCTCGACTTAAACAACACAGACGGCATAATAAAATGTACTGCCCTACCTCCAAGAGACTTGTATCATCATGTGCTTCCGCAAAAAATAAATAATAGATTATTATTCGTTCTTTGTTTGAACTGCGGACAGCATATGGACCAATCAAAAGGTTCGACATGCCAGCACTCTAATAAGGAGCGTGCATTGACAGGCACCTGGGTCATTGATGAAGTACTAAAAGCTCTTGAAAAAGGCTATACATTGTTGGAGATATTTGAAATTTGGAAATATAACACACAACAATTTAACAAACAAACGGTGCAAGAAGGGTTGTTTACAGCCATGATGAACAAGTTTATCAAAATTAAGCAAGAAGCAAGTGGTTTTCCGTCGAACTGCTCTACTCAGCTTGAAAAAGATCAATATATTGAAAATTTTTTTTTTATCGAGAAGATGTTATGCTAGACTCGGTATCAATAGTTAACAACCCGGGTCTCAGGTCGTTGGCTAATCTAATTTTAAATTCATTCTGGGGTAAATTTGGGGAGCGCGAAAACCAACCGAAAACAAAAATTGTAAATACTTCGTTGGAATTTTTTTCAATGTTTACTAAACCGGGGTTACAAATTAACGGTATCCTTCCTGTGAATGAGAATACTTTAATTGTCAATTATGAACACACACTAGAGGCATGTGATCTATTATCTACCGTATATGTGGCTATTGCAGCATATGTAACAACACAGGCTCGTCTCAAGTTATATTCATATCTTGAAAAGCTGAGCGAACTGGTTTTATATTACGACACCGACTCTGTAATTTATGTCTCAAGATATAATGAAAATGTTATCCCGACTGGCAATTTCATTGGAGATATGACGGATGAATAATGAATACTCAATTCGTATCTGGCGGACCTAAAAATTAGGCTTTTAAAGTTTTTTCCACGAAAAACCAAAGGGAAGAAATTGTTTGTAAAGTGAAAGGCCTCTCCTTAAATTATGCAACATCCAAATTGGTTAACTTTAATACTATCAGGGAAATGATTCTTCAAAAATCAGACCCGATACCGATCATTTCCAAAAATATTCGCCGAACTAAAGACCATAGAGTAGTAACCTGCATAGAATCAAAACTTTACAGGCCTAATTCAACTAAAAGAAAATGTTTACCTGATGGGAGTTTAGAGCCCTATGGATTCAAGAAAGCCAGAGTATAGTAACTGTATTTAGGGTTACCATCCGTCCTCTTTTCCCCGGACACTGTCCTCTTTTTTTTAGCGTCCGGGGGAAGTCCGGGGAAATTTTTACAAGCGTCCGGGATTAATATAATTTTCAAAATTTCCACACAATTCATGTTAACCTAAATATAATCATCGAAATAAAACAATCTCGATCACTGTGAAACATTATTAATAAACATTTTTATCAACATGATGACTTGATTCGGATAGGATTAGTATAGAATAAAACAGCCCTACATTTCGGGGAATTGTATTTGATTGCAGTCCATAGTTGCAGTCGCAGATCCCGCGCTGTCGGCGCCGTTGACGCGATCGTGATGATCATATCACTATCTTTATTTTTTGCGTACATTTAAACAAAGAGCAAAGAGGTTTGAAAATAATATTGCCATGATTTGAAATAATTTGTTCATATGTTTTGCTTTTGATGTATCGTATTCGTTTTTATTTACACGGACCGTCACTTGTTTGATCTCGCGTTTCGTTTTGGAAGTTATAGAGAGTTCAAGAAGTATATTTTAAATTACGGAAAAAAATAGCTCTCCATACTATTTCTCAGATTCTCAGAGCAAAATTGGATATAGATTATAGATGTAAGTGCCTTAAAAACTTAAAATATGTAACTTATGATCATTACGTTTACAAGTTTACACAAAATATGATTAGTTATTTTTTATCCAATTTTTCGGCAGAATAAAATAATAATATTAAATGAAACTAATTATTAGATATGTTTAAAAATAATTAAAGTGATTAAGTTTGCTATTTTCATTTTAGACCAATCAATATGCCAAAGAGAAAATGCATTCTTAATGACGAACTTCAAAGAAAATATCCTTTTCTAAAGCGAGGACGTTTTGACTGGGAAGTAATGTGCACTCTTTGCACTTCCACTATTTCGATAGCGAATAAAGGATCGCATGATATTGTAGAACATTTAAACACAAATAAACATAAGAAATGGAATCAGAGTCAAGCCAGCAGTTCAAAAATTAACAGTTTTTTCCCAAAAACTTCTGATAACGAGAAAATCCGGGCAGCTGAAGGCACTATTGCATATCATACAATTTATCACCATATGTCTTTTCTATCTCTCGATTGTACCATGGCTCTAAATAAGTTATTGTTTCAAGATTCCGACATTGCTAAAACTGCCACCTGTAACAGAACTAAAGCCACGGCTGTAGTAAAAAATGTTTTATCTCCACTTTGCATAGCTAAAATAATGAAGGAACTTGAAAGTATCTCTTTTATAAGTATCTCAACCGATACCAGCAATCATGGATCAACAAAGTTACTGCCAATTCTCATTCAGTACTTTGACGACCTTCACGGCGGGATTAAAACAAAGATATTAGACATTGTAACCATTACTGATGAAACGTCGGACACAATTACAAATAAGCTTTTATGCGAATTAGAAAAGCATTCTTTATTGTCCAAATGTGTGGCTTTTAGTGCCGATAACTGCAACACCAATTTTGGCGGTAGAGACAGACTTGGCCAAAACAATGTTTATTCTAAATTGAAAGAAAAGCTTCAAAAAGAAATACTTGGCGTCGGGTGTCCAGCTCATATTATTAACAATACAGTTCATAAAGGATGTGACAACTTTTCTGTAGATATAGAATCCATTGTTATGAAGATTTTTAATCACTTCTCCGTATTCACTGTAAGAACAGAATCTTTAAAAGATTTTTGTCAACAATCTGAAACTGAATATTCCAAACTCTTATATCACTCAAAAACAAGATGGCTTAGTCTATATCCTGCTATCGAACGGATACTAAAGTTATTTGAACCGTTGAAAAATTATTTTTTAAGCTTAGAAAATCCACCAAAAGTGTTGAAACTATTCTTTGAAAACGAATTCAGTGACGCATTTTTGTTTACTATACATTCAACCATGAATATAATGCACACTAAAATTGAATTCATTGAAAGAGCTGATAATTCTATTATTGAAATAAGAAAAGTTTTAAAGGACATAATCCACAATTTGGACGAAAGAATCAATCACAATTTTATGCCACTAAAAATAAGAGAAATATTAAGAAAAATTGACAATCAGGGTAAATCTACAGCAGAGTTCAAAAAAGAAGTTTATAACTTTTACACCACGATGAAACAGTATTTGGAATCTTGGATTAAGCCTCTGCAAGACTTAGATATTTTTGAGTGGATGGACGTTAGTAGGCTCAAAGATTTGCAGTGGTCAGATATTCAAGCTACAGTTGGATTTCTTCATTCTCGTGATATAAAGATCGATGAAGAGAAATTATTTAATGAGTATATTTGCCTACAAAATTTTGTGAAAGATTTGCCGGAAGACGATGGAATAGAGAAAAACTGCAATACATTTTGGACTGAATTTTTTACAAAATGCGACAATGGAAATAAGTGTAGTGAAATGCGGAAAGTGGCTCAATATTTTTTTTGCTTGCCAGTACATAATGCAAACGTCGAAAGAGTATTTTCTCTGATGAATTCTCAGTGGAATCCAGAAAGAAATAAATTAAATCCAGACACGATTTCACATATTTTAAAAACGAAATATAATTTTGAGATGACTTGTTCAGAATGCTATCAATATCTTTTGAACGGCGACAAAAAAGTGCTAAATGATATCGCCAGTGTGGAAAAATATAACAAAAACTAAAGCGATTAAATTTAGGTTAGACGTTAGCGTTAGGCCCATTAATAACGAGTGATTTTTAATTATTTTGCTCAAGGGAGGCCATGCATTTTAAAAGCATCATGGCCGTACTGCGTAGATAAGATGACATGATTGTTTTATGACATTTACGTCTTATTTGAATTTGTGTATTTGTAAAGTTTAAAAATTGGAGAAATTTTGTAATTTTTGCAGTTATTTGAAGGTAGGTTACTATTGCTTTAACTAATATTTCTCCGGGGAGTCGTCTTTTGACTATTATAAAGTGCTATTTGCAGGATATGATTTAATTTTTTATTTTTTTTATTTTTCAGCGTATCAAGTTTTGGTGAAGCTTTGTTGCCGGATTGAAAGTTCTACAGTAAAAATGTTTAGTGAAGCACAAAAAATTTTTATTGTTGAAAGTTTGGTGTCTAGAAGTAGGAGGCGGCCATATAAAGTAGGCTTTCAAAGTAAGATAGCTCAGGATTTTATATTACATACCGTCAAAAAACATTATTTTAGGTTTTCAACGTGACAACGCTGCTTTCTTGCAAATTCGCCCTATGATTTAATCTACGCGCTACTGCTACACTATGTATACTGGGTCACAGCCGCCCTTGAGCAAAATAATTAATAATCACTCGTTATAAATATGTAATAAATAATTAACAAATTTTTTGAATATATTTAAGTTAGTATGTATAATGTATAATATGTATTTTACTTTTTTTACATAACTACATATACAAAATACAAGCATTTTGTTTTTTTTATATATATTTTTTGTGACTGCAGTTGTTTGCTCGGTTGTTTGTTAATTTTATTTATAATTTAATATATGTTTTTGAGTTAATGTGTTTTTATGCATATTTTTCACAAACACTTTTAAAATTTACTAAAAAAATATGTTTGAAAAATATTTTGTACCTATATTTTTTTTAATACGTGCGTCCGGGGCTTCAGGCGCAATGTCCGGGGATTTAGCGATTCAGGTTATAGTTTCGTAAATTCTACGATGGCAACCCTAACTGTATTTCAGTTATTTTCTTTTGCTTTTGCCTCGATGATTTTTTTTTTCATTCATCAGCCCATAATATAGAGTGGAAAGTACAGGATGTCCCACATAAGATCCTCTATCCCCTTATATCGATAGATATTCGATTTTTGAAAAAAAGTTAAATACAAAGTGTTATTGTTTTTAAGGGAACTTTTATATTATATACCTTTCACGTATACAGGGTGCTCAGTTTTCCATGGTCAGGAATCAACTCTTAAAAATTAAATGGGACACCCTGTATATTATTTTGGATATGGATTCCTCATAAAAAATAAGGGTGACTTTTAATAAGATATTATATAGCTAACTCTCGTGGTTTAGGATTTAATAGCCATTTTATTTATTTTTTTGCTAAAAACGGATTTATTTAAGGTAGTACGAAGAAATATAAATATATCATACTTGGTGAATCTGTCATTTTTATATTAAAGACAATATCACAATATATAATTCTGTTTGTTTACTTTGGCTAAAAATTATACAGGGTGATGTCAGAAATTTATCCGATCGGGATATATTAAATCACCTATAAGTCGATAATTTGAAATGGAACACCCTGTATATCATTGCCGATTTCGATTGTTCACAAAAAATTATGGTAACTTTGTATAAAATTGCCTTTACCCATCTCTAGCCGTTTAGAAAATATTCGCTCTTGAACATTTTTTATGCATTAAAAAATACCTTTCGTTTAAATTTAATGAGGAAACACGTTACAAATTTTTTTTTAACGGGCTGACTGTAGTAGATTTTCAACAATACAATGTATTTTATAATTTTAACTAACATATCTGTATTTTCTAAGAAAATAATTCACTAGAAATCGCAAAATTAATTCAAATATTGCATGTAATCAAAACCAACTAACGCTGCAGAATCAAAACTGCCATGGAAATAAAAAAATTAAGTGTTTTGGAAACCAACGTAAACAAGAATAATTGTCAAATATTAATTTTGGTTTGTTGTGCGTTAAATTTATCTTTAGCTTATAATGTCTTATAAGGTTAAATTTATATCAGTGTTATCTCCAAAATAACAAAAGCGTTGCACTAACTATTAGAGCATATCGTCCAAAGTATCCGGAAAGAAGAATACCGGAAAGATCCATATTTGGGCGAATTGAACGAGATCTCGAACATCATGGTGTTTTAAAATATGGAAAAAGAAATAAACCTAAAAATATCTTGGATGATGAAACGCAATTTAATATATGTTTGTATTTCGAAGCATTTACAGAAAACTCCATCAGAGATGCAGAAAAAGATTTAAATATTGCTAGAACTGATATCCATAGGACGCTGGAAATAAATAATTACAGGGCTTTTAAGTTCGCTAAATTACAACACTTAGAACCTAACGATCATATTCTACGCTTGGAATATTGTAACTTAATGATGGATCGTCATTTTCGTGACCTTAATTTTTTTAACAAAATTTGTTGGACGGACGAAGCGATATTTACTACCTCAGGGATATTTAATAGAAAGAATACTTACTATTGGTCTCAAGAAAACAAAAACAACTTTAAAACTATACAACATCAAGGTCGCCGTAGTGTTCATTGCTGGTGTGCGATTTACAGGAATCAAATAATAGGTCCTCTATTTCTGGATAACCATTTAAATGGTGCGGGGTACCTGGAGCTACTAACAATATCAGACCCTTACTAGAGGTCAATGGTAACATAAATAATATTATTTACCAAATGGATGGAGCACCTTGCCATAGCACCATTCAAGTAAGAAATTATTTAAATGAAAACTATGCAGAGGTCGTTGGGCGAAATGGAAATATTCGTTGGCCTCCGCGGAGTCCAGATTTGACTCCCCTGGACTATTTCCTGTGGGAAACATTAAAGGATAAAGTCTATAAAAATAAACCTCAAGATGTTGACGATCTCAGGAATCGAATAAGGGAAGAAATTCAAAATATCAATGAAAGTGCTGCAGTAAGAGACGTTCTAAGAAAACTGGAAGTCATCTGCACAACCTGTATTGCCCAGAATGGAGGCCATATAGCACATTTACTTTAATTTTCCGTTTTGTATTATGGGTATAGTTTATTGGTTCTTTCGTTATAATATGTATTTGTTTTGTTTGTTTTCACACATTAATTATTTTGTAATTAAATGTTCACTATTAACTTAACTTCTTGCTACTTACTTAATAGTTCACAAAACTTATCGTATTGTTAAATGTTAAAGCATTTCTTTATTTGTTAATATATCGTAAGTCGTTGAAATAAAAGATTAAATATTATTGTTATATGGAGCATAGCACAGGTATTTTATTTTTATTTTAGAATTATTTTCTCAGAAAATACAGATATGTTAGTTAAAATTATAAACTACAATATATTGTTGAAAATATACTACAGTTAAAATTTGTAACGTGTTTCCTCATTAAATTTAAACGAAAGGTATTTTTTAATGCATAAAAAATGTTTAAGAGCGAATATTTTCTAAACGGCTAGAGATGGGTAAAGGCAATTTTATACAAAGTTACCTTAATCTTTTGTGAACAATCGAAGTCGGCAATGATATACAGGGAGTTCCATTTCAAATTATCGACTTATAGGTAATTTAATATATCCCGATCGGATAAATTTCTGACATCACCCTGTATAATTTTTAGCCAAAATAAACAAGCAGAATTATATATTGTGGTATTGCCTTTAATGTAAATATGGCAGATTCACCAAATATGATATACTTATATTTTTTCCTACTACCTTAAATAAATCCGTTTTTAGCAAAAAAATAAATAAAACGGCTATTAAATCCTAAACCACGAGAGTTAGCTATATAATATCTTATTGAAAGTCACCCTTATTTTCTATGAGGAATCCATATCCAAAATAATATACAGGGTCTCCCATTTAATTTTTAAGAGTTGATTCCTGACTATGGAAAACTGAGCACCCTGTATACGTGAAAGGTATATAATATAAAAGTTCCCCTAAAAGCAATAACACTTTGCATTTAACTTTTTTTCAAAAATCGAATATCTTTCGAGATAAGGGGATAGAGGATCTTATGTGGGACACCTTGTACAGGGTGTCCCAAATTCGAGGGTGACCATTGGGATCTCGGAAACTATAAGAGATACGAAGAAGTTTAAATTATGGCAAAGTTGCACAATTTGGTCCTCAATCTAACGGCATTTAGAAATTTAGGAAATTCCGAATACTTCCGGAGATATCCGGAAAAAAGCGAAATTCTGAAAATTGATTTTTATTTTTTCCTACGGTTATTTAAAGAGCAATTATGAAATAAATTGCACTTTCTCATTGACACTTTTTCTTCTCTACAAAATGGCATTATCAATTTTTGGGTCTGACGTTTCGATGATTGGGGCCCATCATTAACTTCATTTTTTTAAATACGGACCTGGATATTTTATTTCGGATTTCGAAAGCGCTCGTCATTCTAAAAACAAATATATATCATACTTGCTATCTCATTGAACGTTTCGATGAAAAATTACATCATCAAACCTGTATATTATCTGCTTTCATAATACGGGCAAATAAGCCAGAATTTAAATAATTTTAAAGGTGGCTATGAGACAAAACATTTTACGTTAAACCAAAATGGCCGATTTGTTTGGATATTTTTGTTAGTTGTGGCTATTTTCTTCGTGATTAATATTTTATATTAAAAATATGTTTTCAAATATGGAAAAACGTGATATGTTACGCATTTATTATAGTTCAGATAGAAACAGTAGAATTTCCAGTGAGCGATATCTAATCCAATATCCCGAACGAGTGCAACCGCATGAAAATATTTTTGCTAAACTGGATAAAAACTTGTTGGAATTCGGAAGCTTTAGCAAGCCTAGAGATAAATACGGTCGTCGAATTGATCCGGACGAAGAGGAAAATATTTTAAACACGGTACGATTTTATATTAATTAACGTTACTAATTTAGCTATTGACATTTTTTTATTCAAAGGTTAATAATGCTCCTCGCAGTTCGACTAGAGTTTTTGAAAATTAATTAGAAACACCTAGAATGCGAATATGGCGAACATTGAATTCTAACAAATATCGACCCTACAAAATCCATCTTAACCAAACACTTAGACCTGGTGATGAAATTCGAAGGTTGGATTTTTGCAATTGGCTTCAATATAAACTTTTAGAAGACAACAATTTTTTGTCAAAAGTAATCTGGACCGACGAGTGCAATTTTTCAACAAACGGCTTATTTAATCGGCATAATGAACATTATTGGTCAATAGAAAATCCCCGGCAACATCAAGAAGTCAGACCACAGGGGCGAACTTCTTTTAGTGTGTGGGTCGGCATGTGAAGGAATAAAATTATTGGTCCTATAATATACGAGGGTAGCTTAACATCCGAGAGGTATAGAGAACTAATATTAAATAATATTTTCGAGCATCTCGGAGATGAGCCTCTAAATATTCTGCAGCAGTTATGGTGGCAACAGGATTGCGCTCTTCCTCACTATGGACCGGAAATAACAAATTATTTAAATATACTGTTTCCAAATAAATGGATTGGAAACCAGAGACCTGTGCGATGGCCTGCTAGAAGTCCAGATTTAAATCCTCTGGACTATTTTTTGTGGGGATATTTACAAAATCGTTTATATCGAGATATACCAAATGACATACATGAACTGCAGCAAAATTTAATCCGAGAAATTAGAGCAATTCCTGCTAGGTCCATTCAATGTTCGATACTAAAATTACGACGGCTTAGTGCAAAATGCATTGAAGCCGAGGGCTTGCAATTTGAATATCTATTATGAGAATATTTTTAAGTTGTTTAATACTATTTGAGTTTTGTTATTTGCTCAATAACTAAAGAATGACAAACATGTTGTATCAGTAGTTGTTTTTATTTTTGATTTACAGTTTGTTTTGTCAAGTTGTATTGTTTGATTATATTTCTGCTTCATAATTTTTTTATAATATATAAGAAGTAATTTCGCTAAACGATCATTATTATACAATGAAATTATGATCTGTAATACCATACCAAATAAGTATAAAAACATAAAAAATTAGTACTATTTAAAAAACAAACTAAATTGTATTTTTTAACAAAATAAATGATTAATTTTTTTTTTCTTCTGATAATTTATTTAAAAATTGAATAATATTTGACTCTTTTATTAATTCCGTTAAATATATATTTATGTATTTTTATAAAAAATTTTAATTTTTAAGTTTGCTATTGTTTATAATTTATATTCCCTGAATCGTTTTTTTTTTGTCGAAACGTTCAATGAGATAGCAAGTATGATACATACTTGTTTTTAGAATGACGAGCGCTTTCGAAATCCGAAATAAAATATCCAGGTCCGTATTTAAAAAAATGAAGTTAATGATGGGCCCAAATCATCGAAACGTCAGACCCAAAAATTGATAATGCCATTTTGTAGAGAAGAAAAAGTGTCAATGAGAAAGTGCAATTTATTTCATAATTGCTCTTTAAATAACCGTAGGAAAAAATAAAAATCAATTTTCAGAATTTCGCTTTTTTCCGGATATCTCCGGAAGTATTCGGAATTTCCTAAATTTCTAAATGCCATTAGATTGAGGACCAAATTGTGCAACTTTGCCATAATTTAAACTTCTTCGTATCTCTTATAGTTTCCGAGATCCCAATGGTCACCCTCGAATTTGGGACACCCTGTACAGGCCTCTCATGTGGATTAAGTGAAATCCCCGCTCATTGTTTTATAGTGGTTGTTTATTGTAATTAACAAACGCTTAGCTTTATTATTAGTTATTTACTTATCTAAGAACCATAAAATAATAATTGTAAACATAACAAATTGTAAACACGCTATACTGTAAGTTGTAAATTGAAAAAGAAAGATTGTAAAGATTGATTGTACACATAATATGACTAAATCTACCTGGATATTATTTTTCTGATAATGTAATCAATATTGATTAAATATTATGTAAGATAATAAAGGAGTATGTGAAAAATGTGAGCTTTCTTTTCTTCTATAACAACATTAATTATTGTTTAAAATATAAAAAAATTTGAATATTACTTCTCAATGAGTAAAAAAGCAAAAAACAGCTCCAAGTGTCTTTGCGAGCAACCGGCAATAAAATAGAGTGTTTCAGTTTTTTAATTTTTCGTAAATAAAAGTTGGTTAGATTAATAGTCTCTGTGAATATAATAACATAACCGAAACCATAGTGATATGCCGTAAATTTAGGAGGGGAGGGCATACTACATCAGAAAAAACAAACAAAGAATTGAACATATGCAAAATAACGTATACAGAACTATATTCTATCAAAATATAACTTTTTCCTAATTTATTTATGTCAAAACGAACAACATCTAATGGTAAACATTACAAAATAAACTCCACGTAGTTAAACAAAAGTGAAAATAAATTAGACAAAATAACTCTAGCAAAAAGAAATTCATCCTAACCAAACAGCATCAAAATCAAACGTTAGCAAAACAAACATTGACAGAATGAACATCATCAAAACCGAACAAATCCGAAAATCGTATCATGCGCACTAGCTTGCAGCTGTGCGAAGTTGTCATGTCTATAATGTATTATTTCCTGGGGCCTGCCGCTGGTCGGCGGCCGACGGGAGTTGGTTATGTTTATAGTCCGTCGGATGGAGCGCGAAAAGCCCTCTAGTTTTTGAGCAAAAAAACGGAACTTTGGCCATTTGAAAAAGCATAATATTTTACATATAAAATGGAAATTGACGACACTCTATTCGTTGGTCAAAACAGAAGTTATAGGCAAGAAACTTAAAAACCAAAATTTTAACTTTGGACTCATACATCTTTTGCCCATAAAAAGAGAGCAACGATTTTTTTTCCGGTTATATTACTTAATCAATTATCTTTTTCTTGGTATATGATCTGTTGCAAAAATATAGTAAATAATATAAAATATGTAGCAATATTTAAAAAGACAATAAATTGTTATTATATTTTTAAACTCACCTCGCCGTAACTTCCTTATGCAAGAAACTATTAATTTGTTTGTTTTTTTAAATTGAGCAGTTTATTATGCTTCATTTTATATCGATTAATGTTAGGTCATATTTTATATTAAACCCGGTAGAGGCTTTAGAACGTAGAGGCGCCGCGTTGTGTCTGATAGAGTTGGTGATGGACATTAACGTATCTAACTGCATCTCGATAACCTTTTTAATATTATTAGTCATACCTATAGTATTTTCTCGTACAACTTTGTATTGTAAATGCATACTATATTAAAGTATTGTGGTGGGACATTACTTTTCAACAATGGAGCAGAATATTTGTTTGTTTTGCATGGATGATGAGACTAGCGAAAATCTTATGGTAAAAAAATTCCACTATTTCTGGCTTTCAAACTATAAAGAAAAGCGGAAATGCAACAAATAATGCTGTTTCTAAAAAAAATTTAGAGCTATAGAGAGCATGATTCCTTGTACATTCTACCCGATATCCTTATCGTTATTCTACGCCTTCGTGCAATCTTAATACAAAACTTAAATCTCAGTTTGATGTTTAAAAAAATTGTTTAATTTGTGGTACATTAGGAACATGATGATATTTCCACTGGCGTAGGGGGGGGGGGCACAGGGGAATCTCCCCCCCCCAAGAGATAAAAAAAATCTAGAAATAAAAATATACTTAGCATCTATCACTCTCCTACCACAAATTTTTAATAATATTATTTGATTTAATTTTACGGCCTTTTAGGGTTAAAGTAGGCCGTTCCATTGCTTGCGAATGTCCCGCTCGTTGGAGTCGTGAGTCGTTGGCGTTGGTCGTGCACCGACATGTTCATTGCGCTGACTGCGAGGAAAAATTAGGTACTAAATTCAGATCATTTCGTTTGGTGTCAATTATTTTATTTTGGTGATTTGTTTATTACCCGCCCGTTTAAAGGTGAGTTCAGTGACTAATAATATTACCTAATAACAATAATATAAATATTTAATTTTCCACGGCTGAGGGTTGAGGGTCTGACGCAGGAATGAATATTATGTTATATTTCTAGGAATTCTTCCATATTTTAAGCTTCTAGATGGATCAACCAGTGAAGAAAAAATTAAAAACTAGTCAGTCTTTGTTGACAACTTTTTTAACAAAAAAATCAACAACCGAAAAGCCCTTGGAAAATCCATTATCTACAGCACAACAATCTAACGTAAAAGCAGTGCCTACAGTATCAGAAACACAGGTTTGTAATTTATTATATTTTTCCTCTTGTTAAAATTTAAAATTACAGTTAATTCATTCAAATACATTTTGTTTGGCTGAAGGACTTCAGTCGATGGCCAGTTGGGACACCAACAAATACCCAAAAATAAAATAATAATAAATATTGTTTTATTTTTTAAGGTTGCGTCACAATTACCATCAACATCATTCACATCGTTAAGGATGTCGCAAGCGCCCACTGATTTGCCTGTTGATGAAGTAGCTTCGGAAAAACCAATAGAAAATTTAATTATATGTGGCTTTTGAAGTACAATTGGCTATCTTATAGTAAAGTGAACAATGGGGTATTCTGCAAATTTTGCGTTTTTTTTGCTAGCGCAGTGGTAGGGCATTCTAGTAGCCAGTCGCTAGGAGTGTTTTACTCGGAACCTTTCAAAAATTGGAAGAAAGCAACAGAAAAATTTGATAACCATCAAAGTAACACCTATCATCAAAATGCAGTGTTGAAATACGAATATCTAAGGAAAGCCATAAAAAACCCAGAACAAACTGTTGAAAACATCCTAAACAAGCAGGCTTATTTGGGTCATTTTCACGAAATTGTTCCATTTACTGTCCCTGGCCAATATTATCACGTGTTAACGACAAAATATAGATTTTTATTTATTAAAAATCAAAAAAACAACTGCTTCGATAAAAATACGTAGCTCTTTGGCAATATTTTTTTCATTTTATGTAAAATTTTTAATTAACAGTACGTGAGACCTCACGTTTGTTAGTTGTCCCCAGGTCGACTTTCTAATCTTTTAGCCCAATTTTCTTGCTTTGAATAAGGATTATCTAAAATCTAAAAATATATTATAAAGAGGAAACTCAAAAGTCTTATACAATATGCTACCAGTAATTTTTATAAAACGTGTTTATAACCTAAAAAATTTAAAATAATACGTGTCCCCCAGTCTAAGTCTCACTTTTGTTAACGGTCCATTTAATATTGATGAAAAATCATAGATGGCACGAAAGGAGCAAATAACATCACAGCGCGGCGTCGGGGATTAGTGACGGGAGAACCGAATGATTTTGAGAATCGAAACCTTTGTATTCGAATACTTTTAAGAATCGAATGATCATTCGAATACAAAGAATCGAATTATTTATATTTAAAATTTCTCTGAAGATTGAAAAATCGGAGGAAAAGGTGACTCATACCACAGCTATATTATTATTATTCGATTTTACCACGAACGGATGGATGACGGAAGGTAGGTAATAAATATTGTTGACGTTTATTTTTTTATCAGCGTCGGCAGCGGCACTCGTCAAAGTGCAAGTTCCACACGTGTGCTGCTTGTTTACATTTTTTTGGTCCGTTGCAGGTAGGCCCGACTCGGATCGGGTTTCTTACACAGTTATTGTATTTATTTTATTAGGTAAAAAATATATGAAAGAAAACACTTACATTCGTATTTCTAATGACCTCTTTTTTCGTTCCCTAATTTAGTTTTATTTTACGTTTAGTCCAGCGGCAGCGGTTAGATTATTCGAATGCTTTTTTAATTATTCTTAGTTGGGTAAAATTTGAAATAATGAAACCTGGGTCCAAAAAATCTATTGTTTGGAATTTTTATAAAAAGACCGACGATAAACAATTTGTAATATGTCGTTTCTGCAAAAAACAGTTTAAATATTTTGGAAATACAACAAATTTAAGTAACCATCTTAAAAGAATACATCCAGTGGCATTTACTGCAGAGACAGAAATTCCCGCAGATGAGCCAGATGAAAATGAACGAGATGAAAATGAACCACGTCCATGTACTTCCAAGTCCAGTAATAATAATAATAATACTGTACATGAAACTCAGGTTCAAAGGAAAGAACCTGAAGAGAAAACACATCATCATCAACGTCAAATCGATCCAGAACGACCTTCAAAACGCCCACGACAGTTAAAATTGTTTGGCGCACAACATAGAGCTGAATTATCAGAAAAAGAAAAAACCGAACTTAATAACTGCATTGTAGCTATGATTGTAACCGATTTTCAGCCGCTAACATTAGTGGAGAATACTGGATTCCTGGAATATACTAAAAAACTTAATCCGTTGTATACTCCACCTAGTCGAAAAACATTTACTAAAAAAATCATTCCCGACTTATACAATCGAGAGAAAGAAAAAGTTAAAAATATATTAAATGAAGTTAATCACATTGCCGTAACAACCGATATGTGGTCTTCGGACAGTAATAAATCCTACATCACTGTAACTTGTCATACTATTTATCAAAATGAGTTTCTCTCTCGAGTTTTGGCTACAGAAGAAGTAACTGACAGTCACACGGGTAAAAATATTGCTAGTGCATTATCCAACATTTTTGCAACATGGGGCATAGGCGATAAAGTGGTAACAGTTGTTTCTGATAGTGGTGCGAATGTTAAAAATGCGATTAATGAACATTTACGTAAATACCACCATCCGTGCGTTGCCCACACTCTTAATCTAAGGGTAAACGAGAGTATAAATAAAAACGATAGACTAAATAGTGTTTTAAAAAAGTGTCGTAATTTAGTGACCCATTTTAAGCATAGTGGTTTGGCTTCCCAAAAGCTGCGTGACGTCCAAAAACAAATGAACCTCTCTGAGCTTAAGGTAAAACAAGACGTTTCAACCAGGTGGAATTCCACATTAACAATGATAGAACGTCTCGCAGAAGTGAAGGCCCCATTAGCTGTTGCTTTGTCAGATTTACCAAAGGCTCCAGAAAGTTTGGATGCCTTAGAATGGGAAATTATTTCTGATTGTATACCGCTATTGAAACCGATAGCCAATTTGACGACAGAGTTATCTGGAGAAAAATACCTTACGATTTGAATAGTTATACCTCTAATAAGGGGCCTTCAAAGCTCGCTAAGAGTCTATGCTCCAACTACAGAGACAGGAGATATTCTCCAAAAATCATTAATCGAGGTGATAGGCCGAAGATTAGGCTATTTGGAAAGTAACAAAATGCTTGCCAAGGCTACCATTCTGGATCCCAGATTAAAAAGATTGGCTTTTGGGCTAGAGGAGAATGCCGCTAATGCTCAAAAATGGCTATTAGAAGAGCTAACCCAAATGATTTCCGAAAAACGTGTAATGGCTGCAGCTGTTACATCAGAAGACATTGATCCTCCAGCTGGAACATCGGATCATCATTTAGATTCAGGAAACTCACTTTGGGCGCATTTTGATAATAAAGTTGCCAAATCTCAAAATTTGACTACTCCATCTACTACCAGTACTATAATCTTAAGACAATTTTTAGAGTTACCTTATATTCACAGATCAGAAAATCCTTTAAAATTCTGGTCAAAACATAAAACTGTATTAAACAGGAAAGAAAAATCCAAAATTCTTCACAAATATATAATAATTCGCTCTACGCGTTTCGGTTTCTTAAACCATTTCCAAGAGCTATCTAAAAAGTTTATTCATATAATAATCTCAGGTATAAATCAAAATAATTTGGTGTTACTTACATAATATAGACAAAACTTTACATTAAGGACACAAACAAGCTCACAATGGCGAGCACAGGTTTACTAACTATATAAAACGGGATAAACCCAAAAAAACATTTAAAAATAAAACACTTAAAAAATAAAACAAAATACACCGAACCATAGCGACATCTAGATTGTACAAAGAGAGGTCCCATTATTTAAACAATCATTCACTACTTAAATTCGTTTATAATTCTCGCCGCTTCCCTATAGTGGGCGTTGACAGGATCGTTCAAACACTCAATTTGATTATTTATCTCTAATTTCGCTATTTAACGAACGATCCTGTCAACGCCCACTATAGGGAAGCGGCGAGAATTATAAACGAATTTAAGTAGTGAATGATTGTTTAAATAATGGGACCTCTCTTTGTACAATCTAGATGTCGCTATGGTTCGGTGTATTTTGTTTTATTTTTTAAGTGTTTTATTTTTAAATGTTTTTTTGGGTTTATCCCGTTTTATATAGTTAGTAAACCTGTGCTCGCCATTGTGAGCTTGTTTGTGTCCTTAATGTAAAGTTTTGTCTATATTATGTAAGTAACACCAAATTATTTTGATTTATACCTGAGATTATTATATGAATAAACTTTTTAGATAGCTCTTGAAAATGGTTTAAGAAACCGAAACGCGTAGAGCGAATTATTATATATTTGTGAAGAATTTTGGATTTTTTTTTCCTGTTTAATATGAGTAATCTTCACCCCGGAAATATCTATGATTCAATAAAACTGTATTTCCACAACTTTATGAGCTTCATCTGAAATATTCTTGCATCCCAGCAACATCAGTTCCATCAGAACGGGTTTTTTCGAAAACTGGACAGCTGACAAATGTTAGACGAAACAGATTAGCTCCCAAAAATTTGGACATGATTATATTTTTAAATAGTTGTTTTTAAAAAATTTTTTGTAATATGCTGTTATAATTTACGTTGTTTTGTTTTTTAATTTTATGTAAAAATGTTTATTAAAGTTGTTTTTTTTATTTACCAAACTTATTTTATTTCGTTTAATTACTTTACATTTTATTTCCAACTCTTAAAGTTTGTCCTATCAAAATTAATAAAAAAAATATGCGGGTTATTGTCGAAAATCAACAACAAACTACGCCACTGCCACCAGCCACTGCCTTGCTCGGCTATGGCGCTACGAAATTATAATAATATAATTTAGATGTATCGCCTACCAACGCCGACAAGCTAGCAGCTAGATAGCTAAATCGAAGAATCGAAATCGACGCGCCGAATACCGCTACCCGCTTCATTGCATCCGATTCTACTGTAATGTCTCGAATCCCGTTCTCCGTTCTCTTGCGAACCGATGCGAGAAGTTCTCGAATCGGTCGGCAAGACGCCAGCAGAAAGCAGGATTTCGATTTGTGAGTATTCGAATACTTCACTAAGAATCGATGTTGAGAATCGAATGCATTCGAATACAAGCCAGAATCGAATACTTCTCGATTTTGAATTCGAATAGTCCCTTCACTATCGGGGATTAGTTACTGTTCGGTCTTCGTTTAGGACGGTCCGTTGACCTTGACTTTCGGAGATTTCTAGTAACGAAGACAAAAAGTGCATTGTCGTCAAGCGTACTGTGTCACTTCGGTTAATAGTTAAAACCCAGGTAAGAAATCACATTTATTTAAATAAATTATTATTTTAATTACTTAACATGTGCATGAATTTATATGAGTAAAAGCTAGCAATTTTAATAATGTTGAAGTGCTTGTTGCGGGATATTGGCATAAAAACCTCACTTCCATTAATCTCATTCCCGTTAATGATACTATTAACGGAAGTGAGAAGGATTAACGGAAGTGAAATTATTATTTAATAATATGTTAATATACTTATTTATAGTCATGGCAAGAATGAAATATCAAAGCACTGACAAAGAAAGAAAAATCCAAAATGAAAAATCAAGAGAATGCATGAAAAAGCTAAGAGAAAAAATCAAAAATAACCCGGTTTTACATGAGGAGCAAAAACGGAGGGAAAGGGAGAGGTATAAGGCTAGAAAAGAAGCCAATAAAATTAAATTAATAAACGATCATAATGAGAGAGACAAAAGAACGGTAAGAAGAAACTGGAGGGAACGAAGTAAAAGGTACTATCATGCGAGAAAACAAAGAGAGGAGATGCTTGAAGCAGTTCAAGATTTCACTCCTCCTGGTACTCCTGTTTTTGACCAGCCCGCTGTTCAAATTGAGCCAATTGTATCTCGACAGTTAATAAAAGGCAAGCAGATACAAAGAAGAAATCGGGATATAATGAACAAAAAATTAAAGATATTAAGGGAAAACTCCGAAAGGCAGAAAGAAAGGTATAAAAATATAAAAAGAAGTTATTTAGAAATAAGGAAAATGTGCCTAACACCCCTAAGAACAAAGTAAAGGAAATACTTAAGGGTCAACAAGTTACCCCGGAAGTGAAAAAACATTTACTTTTGGGTGTTGTTTTAAAGGACCAGATTAAAACTAATTATGGAGAACAACAAACCTTTGCCGATAAAAGAAATTTTGTGCGTTGTATATCTGGAAGGATTGTCAAAAAGTATAGATTAAAGAGCGCATTAAGCACATTCACTTCAAAAAGATTATTTCCAAAACACAGTCCCAAAGAAATAGTAAATAAAAGAAAAACAGATGCTTACCGAATAAGGAAAACAGTTGAAGATTTTTTTGAACATGATAAGGTAAGCCGTATGTGTCCAGGGAAAAAAGACACAGTAACTTATAGAAAGATTAAAAAGCAAAAGCGCTATCTTAATGATACCATTAAGAATATTTACGATGAATTTAAAACTAATTTTCCACACATTAAAATAAGTTATTCCACGTTCAGTAAATTTCGTCCTTTTTGGGTTCTCTTTCCTAATGCAAGATCACGAGAAACGTGTTTGTGCGCGCGACATGAAAATATTTCTCTTCTGACAAGTAAATTGAAGGCCATGAAAATTGTTAATTTCGATACACCCACCGGTTTGCTAAAAGAATTATGTTGTGATGACTTAAAAGAAGTTTGCCTAGATAGAGTATGTAAAATATGCCAGGAGAAACAAATCACCGTTTTAGATTTTAACAAAGACGAACTTGGAACATTTCAAAAGTGGACAACGAAGAAGGTAGAAGTGGTAGTAAAAGGCGAAAAAAAGCTTTGCCAAAAGACTGTAAAGGAAACTATAGAATGTAAAAATGAAGACATCCTTCGGCAATTGCAAACGCAAATTCCCACTTTTCTCGTTCATACTAGGAACATAATTCACCAGTACCGTGCAATAGATGAAATTAAAAGGAACCTTGCATCAGATGAAGTATTAGTGCATATCGACTTTTCTGAAAACTACACCTGTAAATATGGTCAGGAAATCCAATCGGCTCATTTTGGCGGATCGAAGCCCCAAGTCAGTATACATACTGTCATTGTCTATTATGTAAATGCCAACGGCACTGCATCTATTTTGTCATTATGCACTTTATCAGAAAATCTCAGGCATGACCCTGTAGCAATAGTTGCACACTTGGAACCAATTGCAAATGAAATTCACAAAGTAGTATCAGCTTTAAGAACTGTACATATTTTAAGTGATGGTCCAAGCACGCAATATAGGAATAAAAAAATGTTTTATCTTATTGCAACTTACCTATCTAAAATAATGAAGGTAGATATTTTACGTTGGCATTTCAGTGAGTCAGGCCACGGAAAAGGAGCACCTGATGGAATTGGTGGGTGCCTTAAGAGAACAGCGGATAATTTGGTAGGACAGGGAAAAGATATTTCAAACTTTAAAGTTCTCGTCGAGCAACTAACCAAGAATTGCAAAGGAATCAAATGTATTCCCATCAATAGCTCAAGTATATTTGAAAAAGATAAACTATTGCCAGATAATATTAAACCGTTTAAAGGCACAATGGCTATTCATGAAATAATTTGGAAAAAAGAAGACGAAAGAGTCCTTGAGGCACGAAAACTTACCTGTGCGATGTTAAGGAAAAATGCCACCATTTCGAACTGGGTTACATCAATTTAACCCTCAATAAACACAACCCACGCCCACGTGATGAAAGTATCCTTTTACACATAATACATTTATTAACTTTTATAATGCCAAACAAATGGGTACACACACACACACACACACACCCACACACCATATCACACACACACATGTTGGTACAGCAGATTCTAATATTTGCTGCCTACTTTACGGCATTAATTTAAGTTTTGACTCTTCACACTTTACACGTTTTAGTTATTTAAGAGTTTTATTCAAGGGTGAAAAATATTTCGCTTTTAATTTAAGTGTAGAAATTTATTATTATTTTCCTTAGTTTTGTCAAAGCTCCCACAAACAGACATGTGCGCTGTGATGAAGTAGAAGCAGGCCCTTCCAATATGTTTAAACATAAATTACGATATTCAGATGTCTACTCTGATTCAGAAGATGATAATTTGCCTTTATCGTCATGGAAGGAAAAACAAAATGTAGAAAACACTAATAATTGCAGAATTAATGTTAATGATTTTGTTGTAGTTAAGCTATGTAGTAAGAAGTGGTTTAAACATTTTGTTGGTCTAGTTTTAGAAGTTTATTCAGACGATGAAATAAGTGTAAAATGTATGCAAAAATGTGGATTTAATAAATTTATTTTCCCCGAAAAAGATGATATTTCATCAATATTGCATAATGAAATTGTATTAGCCCTAAGTGAACCCACCATTAATAAGAATAGTCAATATTCTTTTAATAACTCAGATGTTTCTCCTAAATTTTTTTAGTAGTATTTTTAAGAATATACCGATTGTTATTGTTTTTTAATTGTTCACTTCCATTATTACTAATACTTATTAAGCATTTTGTAAAAAATATAACCTCTATAGAGTTAAATAAATTTGTTTTCTGAGAATTGAGCCTTTGAGTTACTTAGTTTCTCACCTCCGTTTATAATATCTCACCTCCGTTAACTGTACTTTTGGTTATCATGGTTTTTTTCAGAAAAAAAGGCAGTTCAAGGTTGACCCGTTTTAGCATCTTATTACCTGATACAATCAAACATGTCCCTGCAGATTTTGTGCAAGAAATATAAAAAAAAAAATTTTTAATTTCAATTGCAAAATCCACAATCGCATGAAAACGACCCATTTACAGTCATTGGAAAACAGAAAAAAAATAACCCCCATCATAAAAACAATACTTTTTTGCGGGAGAAATAATTAACCTTTGCGGGGGCATCGAGATTCGAAACACTTAGATGTAGATGCTGGCTTACAAAATGAATTGGCGAACAAAGAAATTATTATTATTTAGGGTAGATGCTGGGGACGATATTTTAAAAAATCATCTATCTACTGCAGCTAAAAATACCAATTGGCTGAGTCCTGACATTCAGAATCAGATCATAGAAGCCTGTAATAACATTATCCTTAAGAAGATAGTCGAGGAGATAAATGAAGCCAAAGCCTTTACATTAATTGCTGATGAAACCGCAGACATTTCAAATATTGAGCAATTGTCTATATGTGTTAGATATATAAAAGATGAGAAAATAATGGAACACTTTCTTCAATTTCTGGCGATTGAAAGCACCACGGCTGAAAATATAGCAAGCACTTTAATATCATTTTTAAAATTGTCGGGTGTTGAATTACGTTATTTATGTGGCCAGGGTTATGATGGGGCTGCATCAATGGGTGGAAAAATATCTGGAGTCCAGACAAGAATTAGACAAATTCACCCTGCAGCAATTTATGTACATTGTGCTTCCCATTCTCTAAATCTGGCAATATCAAAATCTTGCGAAGTGGTCGATATTAGGAATACGTTAGGCACAATTGAAAAGTGTTATGTGTTTATGAACACACCTAAGAGGGAAGCAGTTCTTAAAAAGAAAATCGACGAAGTTGTCCCTGAAAGCAAGCGAGCGGGATTAAAGCAATTGTGCCCAACGAGATGGGATCGTCATGAATCAGTAATTATTTTAAAAGAATTATATCACCCTTTAGTTCTTGCTTTGGAGAAAATAATAACATCCTTCCATGTCTACATCTTCATTGGAAGCAAATTCTTTACATGATTCAATAACTAAACCCACGTTTTATTTAAATTTACTAATAATTGAAAAAGTGTTTGGTTTTACTTTGCCTCTTTGTAAAATGCTTAAAACACCAAGCATAGATTTGGCAGAAGCAGTAAAGCTGTGCGAAAATACGGTAAAGGAATTAAATGAAATTCGGTTGGCAGCAGATACATCATTCAATGAAATATTTTTAAAAACTAAGAACATTTTGTCAGAAATACTGCAGGAACAAGTTACCATTCCTTTACCTCGTATAAATGCCAGACAAACTAACAGGTCAAATGTTAATAGCGCAAATTCTGAGGATTACTACAGAATATCTACATTTCTACCGTTTTTGGATCATTTTATTAATAACTTAAACGAAAAATTTTTAAACCATGGTGAAATAATTTATGCCTTTAGCTGTATTTTATCCCTTGAAGATCATTCTGATGATGATTTTTTAAAACTGATAAACATATATAGAATTCAGATTCATTACAGAGCCTTCAGAAACTATCTTATTCGCTGAACTTAAACTTTGGAAAAGAAGCCTAAACAATAAAAGGCCTAAGAATTCTATGGAAGCATTTGCCAGTTGCAATGAAACATTTTTTCCAAATATTAAAGTATTATTAAAAATATTTGCGACATTGCCCGTTACCAGTTGTACTGCGGAAAGTTCTTTTAGTACTTTAAGAAGACTTAAAACATATCTACGTAGTACGACTAGTAACTCTCGGCTAAATGGTCTCGCACTTCTAAATATTCATTTGGAAATTTTAATCTCACCAGAGGAAGTGCTCGATCATATGGCAAAAATAAAAAGAAGGTTAAAAATTAATATATAGGTGTTAGAATTAAATTTGTCATTAATTTTATTTACAATCTGTTATTTTATATTTAAACCCAGTACCTTTGTTCCAATTAGTTTTCAGTTTCCTGTAAATATAACAAGTACCAGTATAATGTACCTACCTTACACTGAATACAATTTTAGTTTAAAAGTTTTAATATTTTGTTTGCTTTAGTCTTCTATTTTAAATATTAATAATTTCTAATAAAAATAGAAAGAGTTGGTATTTAGGTAATTTAATTCCTATCACGGTACAAGGAGAACCGTTATGCTCTTGCGCTACCTGATGCGATTATGTCACTTAATATTTTTTATTCTAAAATTCCATCCTCGTAGTATTTAGAAACGTGAATTTTCGAAATTTGGGCGTGGTTCCAAAAAAATGTTCGCCTACCTATTTTACCCCTCTCATGCTCAAGAACTAAATCCGACTTGCGGGTTCTACTTTGTCTGCCCCCCCCCCCCCCCCCCCCAAGACAAAATCCTAGCTACGCCAGTGGATATTTCAGCTGATGCAAAATATCATAAATTATGTTACGCAAAATACATTATCAAAAATGTCTGTACAAAATAAACTAAACAAACTGTCGGCGTCTGCGTCTAACGGAGAAGGAGACGAAGGCAATAAAATTGGAAAAATTTGGAAAATATTAGCGAATTTTCATGATCTGAAAAAAATTAATCAATCGAAGATCTTTTGACTCCTGAAAATGATTTAATAATTATTATTCATAAAGCAGCTGCAATCTTAGAAACAAGTATTGTTGAACAATTAAAAAATAATTCTGATAATTTTATTATAAAATTTAGACCTTGATACAAAATGAAGCCTATTAAAGTGCACAGACTTAAGTAAAAAATTAAACAGCTTTTTGCATAAGAAAGTTATAATTGAATGAGGAATATAACTAAAAAACGTCGTTTCTACCTTTTTTGGCACATAAGTAATGTGAGTTTAAAGTTAAAAATTTTATATTGTTCTTTTTTTCAGTTTTTACCTATATCTTTGGTCTCGACCAATGGAGAGTGTCCCTACTAAACCGATGCCCACATATCTTTTATTGAATACAAATAAATTTCTCATATATCATAATTATTTTAAACTAGGTAGGTACTTAATGAATATTAATTACCCAAAAATAACAAAATTGGATACATAAAAACCTAGGACAAAAAATATTATATAATTTAAAAATACGCAAGTTACATAAAATATTAAAATATATTAGTACAGTCAATCGCCCATACATGGGACTGCTGGTCTGCTGCCCAAATTGGGACAAAAACGTTACTTTTTATGCGTGCTATAAGTTGGCAACCATGTACTTCAGAATAAAGTTTCTTGGCGTAGCGCACTAAGGTTTAGTATGCGTCAACCCGCAGACGAAGAGTGATAGTGGTCGCCCGCTTCGGTAAGGTTTTGTAACTGTAACGATTTTACCTAAAATTGTTCACGAATTCTTTGTAAATAAAGTGACCCCTAGCTTTCCAACTAAATGTTCTCTGGGTTATTCCTGTTCAAATTCCTCTGCGGTATTTATCAGTTCAACATAATTTGTGCACAATTTTGTTGAAAAACAACTTGTTTTTTTTTTTTAATTAAAATAAACAAAACACTTACGGATAGTTCCAACTTGGGACACCTGTCCCAAGTTAGGTTACAAAATTTAGTCATAATTATTTTCTTTCTATATAGATAAAAATGAATAAAAGGAGACGAAAATATCATGATTTCTCGGAACTTTTAAATCGGGCCAGTAAGGATATGAGAGAAAATCATATGTCAGTGAGGCAGGCTGAGGCAAAGTATGGTATTCCCAAAAGTACTTTGAACAGAAGGGTAAACTCAAAACAAAACAGGAAATATGGTCGTCCGCCAGTTTTTTCTGTCGCAGAAGAAGTTCGCATATCAGAGTGTTTATCTTTGGCTGCAAAAAGGGGATTTCCTTTGATAAGTAGCAATCTCAAGGATATTGTGAAAAAAACGTTAGATTCCAAAGGTGTTACCAAACAACGGTTTGTTGATAATAAACCGGGCAATAAATGGATGAAACATTTTCTAAGACGCCAAAGTCAAATGTTGAAAACCCGGCTTTCTCATAATATAAAACGAGTTAGAGCAGCAGTCAGCCCAGAAGGTATCCAAAAATATTTTGAGGAGCTACAAGAGTCTTTGAGAGACATTCCTCCAGAAGCCACCATAAACTATGACGAGACTAGCATGCAGGATAATCCTGGCAAAATGAAAATAATAGTTCGAAGAAGTTGTAAACACCCTGAAAAAATAAACGATGCTTCTAAATCCGCGTTTTCGGTCATGTTTGCCGGGACCGCTAGCGGGGTAACCCTCCCAGTCTATATTGTCTATAAATCTACAACTAACCTGTATCACACCTGGATGAAGGGGCCAGATATAATAGGTCGAAGTCTGGGTGGTTCGAAGGACCCCTTTTCGAGGACTGGTTTATTTCAATAGCTCTTTCATATTAAAAAAAGTTAGGAGATGGCCCTAACGCCATTATTGGTGATAATTTAGCGAGCCATATTTCTATCAGAGTTCCAGAGTTGTGCATTAAAAATAATGTCAAGTTCCTACTGGTACCGCCAAATAGCACCCAATTATGCCAACCCTTGGATTTGGCATATTTCAGTCCCCTAAAAACAGCATGGAGGAAGGTATTGCAGGACTACAAGAACAGAAAGCGGGGAGCAATAAGCAAAGACGTGTTTCCTTCGAAATTAAAGCAAACATTAGAGGCAATAAAAGGAAATTCTGAAAAAAACTTAAAGGCTGGATTTAGGGCTAGCGGGATCTACCCATTAGTTCCACAACAGGTTCTGAAACGGCTTCCCTTAAAAGAAAATGTTACCGCCGAACTGTGGACTAATTCATTTGAAGACTTTTTAAGAACAATAAGGGAATCTGAAACCATCACGAAGAAACGAAAGAAGAAAATTGCCATAGATCCAGAAAAGAGTTTATCAGAAGCAGGGACTTTAGAGATCTTCAAACAAAAAAAAAATGAAAAGAAAAAGCAAATTCTTAAGACTAAAGACACTCCAAGTATAAGTAACAAAAAATCTGAAGCACTCCCACAGACAAGCCAACAGAAATCAAAAACAACGAAAAAGTCCATCTATGACTTGTCCGACTCAAGTGAAGATGACGAAATATCTCTTCATGGCTCTAGCAGTGACTGTAATCCCGAAGATTTTACGGACCTTGAAGAGTGTGAAAATATTAACTCTGATACCTTAGAGACTGATAAATCAGATCAAACTGGAATAAATGGGAATGAAAAGACAGAACAAAAGAAAAAATAAATTAAGAACATCATGGGAACAAACGCGCCACCTGTAAGCAAACCGCAGGCATCGCTGCACGACACAGAATATTATAAAAAAGGAGATTTTGTTAGTGTATCTTTAATTTATAATGAGGGTTCCAAGAAACAAGTTTCGAAAATCTTTGTTGGAAAAATTGTTGAAATAAAGGACGAAGAAAAAGTTTTGATAGATTTCCTCATAAACTATAAAGGATGCAATGATATGTTTAATTTTCCTGACATAGGAGATATAATGTTTATAAATAAGTCACAAATTGTTAAAAAAATGGATTTAGTTTCTGTAAACCGAAATGTTTACAATTTTTATATGCAATGCTAAATGTAGCTGTCCAATTTTCAATATGGGCTTAGTTAAAAAATTTTTTAACAATGCATTAGTTTTTAGTAGAATAGATTTTCAGTTTGTTTAATAATTCTTATGTTCATATTGTATATACTATATTTTTTGCTCTCAAATAAATGTTCTTAATTACAAATTTACATTTAAAAGTATGGATATTTCTTAACATTTGGACTTTTAATAATAAACCTGCTCTTCTTAAGAAAAAAAATTGGTATCAGTACATAAAAGAAACTATATTTTTTTTAATATGCTGTCCCATGTTAGGTTTACGGTTCCCAAGAAAGGACAAACAGCAAAATCAAAATGTGTCCCAAGTTAGGTCGCATCATCCCAACTTGGGACAGGAGGGATTTTATTTTTTTTTTTTAAATGTGACATATTTTTTCAAAGGGATTTAAACATATGAAAACTAGACAGGGCCACTCAACTTTTAGCATGATTAAATTTGTATCAATAAGAGTTATAAAAAAGTTGGGAGCTCTCAAAGTTAAAAACTGTCCCAAGTATGGGCGATTGACTGTACCTACTCCTTGAATCCTTTTGAGATATATACAGGGTGGTCCTTAAGTAATGGGACACAGAGCAGCAGTAAATTATTCACTTCAAAACATAACGATTTAGCGCAATTTTTATAATCCGAAAATTTATATTAAGACAGATACAGGGTGTCAAAGTTAAAAAAATTATTTCGAGTTTTTTAGATATTTTCAAAAGTTTTCGGAGCATTGGGTTAAAATTTGGTGTAGGAGGTTTTTTTGGGGCGGGAAATAACAATCTGGGCCCATTTTTTCTCTATCGGATAGAGGGCGCTACGAGCAGCACTTTTCTTATTTTTGAACTGCAATAACTTGTTGTCACTAGGTATAATAAGACTTATCACTCCTAATTAATAATCTTACGACTTTTTACGTAAAAAAGGTACTCTTGTCAAATAACGCTAAAGGTGATAGTTTTCGAAATATTTGCTATTTTAATACTCAATGACCTTTCCGTTGTTTGAGATCCAGCAGAAAGAATTCTTCAATACAAATTGTTTTTGAATAATTGACGGGTAAATAAAACACAAAATTTTAAACTTTTGTTTATAATATTTTACAAGAGGAAAACGATTTTTTTGGTTAAACTTTTACAAAATCATTTTAAAAACGTTATTAACTTTTCTTTAACAAATGTCCGAAATGATCACCGTTGACCTCGATGCACTTTGACACGCGTTTCATAAAAGATTGTCTAATTTTAAAGAAGATCCTTTCGTTCCTAAACAAGTTAGCAGAGTTTTCAATTTTTTGCAATAATTGATCTCGGGTGTTAAACATTAGATTTGAAATAACCCCAAACACAAAAATCTAGTGGATTGAAATCCGGACTACGAGCAGGCCAAGGAAAAACACTGCCTCGGCCTATCCAGCGCCGAGGAAAAATTTCGTTTAGGTAATTCCGCACTTGCCTGGAAAAGTGAGCTGGTGCACCATCTTGCATAAAATACATATTTTGCCTTAGGTTTAACGACAAATTATCTAAAAGATCTCTAAGCCCATTCTGTAGAAAATGTAGATACGAATCTCCATTTAAATTCGGTGGTAATTCATATGGACCTAAAAAATGATTGCCGATAATTCCACTCCACACGTTAAATTTGAACTCATGTTGAAAATGCCGTTCAACCACTAAATGAGGATTTTCATTTTCCCAGACATGTTTATTCCGGAAATTAAAAACACCTCGGCGAGTGAAAGTGGCTTCATCTGTGAACAGTATATTGTTTAAAAACATTGGAAATTCATTTTGTTGATCAAGGATGAAACGACAAAACTGTATTCTTGCAGGTAGATCAGCTGGAAGTAAATCTTGCACTGGTGTAAAATGGTATGGAGAAAGACCTTCACCATGAAATATTCAAAGGACTGTTGTTTTACATACATGAGCCTCTCTAGCCATATTTCGAGAACTTATTTCGGGATTATCTGCAACGCGAACAAGAATTTCTTCTTCTTTTTCTGGAGTTATGGTTTTCGGACGCCCCAAAATAGCTCGTTTTGGGCGGAAGGAACCAGTTTCAGCCAGTCGGTAATAAAGATTTCGAAACAATTTATGATTTGGTTGCCTTCTATTTGGATAAAACTGGACATACCTGCGACATGCGCTGCGACCATTAAAATTCTCTTGGGCATAAATGCAGACCATATCTCTCATTTCTTCATTGGAAAAATAATTATGACGAGGCATTTCATCTGAATTGCACAAAATATTACTTAATCAATAATCAATAACAACAACATACAATTTTGACATAAACTGACTCGTATTATATGGGGCATCGCTATTGTTTTATTATTTATATCAACGCTTGCTACGATAAATAACGTTCGGATAAAATAAGAAGTATTACCTTACATGTTACATTAAAATAGCAAATATTTCGAAAACTATCAACTTTAGCGTTATTTGACAAGAGTACCTTTTTTACGTAAAAAAGTCGTAGTATTATTAATTAGGAGTGATAAGTTTTATTATACCTAGTGACAACAAGTTATTGCAGTTCAAAAGTAAGAAAAGTGCTGCTCGTAGCGCCCTCTATTCGATAGAAGAAAAATGAGCCCAGATTGTTATTTCCCGCCCCAAAAAACCCCCCTACACCAAATTTTAACCCAATGCTCCGAAAACTTTTGAAAATATCTAAAACACTCGATATATTTTTTTTAACTTTGACACCCTGTATCTGTCTTAATATAAATTTTCGGATTATAAAAATTGCGCTAAATCGTTACGCTTTGAAGTGAATAATTTACTGCTGCTCTGTGTCCCATTACTTAAGGACCACCCTGTATAATGGCTTAATATATTTCGATATACTCGTCCAATTAGATTACACACGTAGTTTACACAATCGTGACTTTGTCGAGCACAACTTTTAAAGATCCCAGCATAAGCAAAAAATTAATACCAATGACGCTGGGCAGCCTATAAACATTAGTCACTTATTACACTGTTGTGCTTTGTCGAAGCAAGTTAATTTTCGAGTGATTATATTTTTGTGCGTGAATTAAATCTTGATAAACGAGATTTAAGTTTTTAAAAAACAATTTTATTTATTAAAACTAACTTTTACAAAGATTTATAAAATATGTGTTGTTAGCGTGACAATAAAAACCCGACTGAATAAGATTCTTCTCGGGAACAAGCGTATCTTCTCTGCTTTGTCTGCTGATGCTGATTCGGCAGTTTAGGTAGTTCTTAATAATGTCATCTAATCCTAGGTTTAGGGGTGATATAATTCCTCCCCCCTAAAATAAAACTTTGAGGGTTAGCGAGGAAGTTGGACGTCGGCGAAGTCGGCATCTTCCTCCTGGTTTCCTTTCTTGGGATTATTGAGTCTACACAGCTAGGGATAGAGTTTCTTATAAGTGACGTATGTCGCTCCCGCAATTAGAAGTCCATATATCGCCAGTGTCCAAAAACTTGGTATATGAGAGATACTTCCATGGGACAGCATAACTTGATTCTCGATCATATGGGTCCTAATTGATTTGAGATCATCAAGTTCGATTTCATCCAATCGAACAGAAATATTATTTGGAGCTGCTTGAACGAATTTTATATCTAAATCAGGGAACAGTATTGGCTGATTTAATTTTGTCGATTGTTTCTCATTTAGAAATATTTCTTGTAAGGTAGACATCTGACATCCAATGGGCAGATCGATTAAATAGGTACCAGCACTTGGTTTTTGTACTTCTTCTTGTTTTTTGCATTTAAGTTTAAGGGTACCTTGTTTTGGCAGCAAGGCTATCCATTGGTTAGAATCGCCTAATCGTTTAATGAGTGATCCTGGTATCATAACTTGTGTTTTTTCGCAAGCGGAGGTGTTTTTGACGTCAAGAAGTTAATTTTCACAAGGGTTGTCTTCTTCTACGTCTTTGATGTCCATTCTTGGGCAGATGAATTGTTGTGGAGATATTTCGTTGCAGGGGTTGCTTACAAATGCATAGTGCAATTTATTTTTAGCTAAGAATTTATTTCGCGGAATTATCGCCTTAAACTGACTCTCAAAAAATATAGGGGTAGAGAATAAATGATAATAATTAAAATTTTCGGGGTATGTAATTGGAATATGTAATATAAAGACTATTTTATTATTTAAAATAAAACTATTGATTTTTATTAACTTTAAATAGATAGGTATATTTTTTAAAGCTAATTCGACTGGAAGTTGATCTTTATTTAAATGAGTCTCTAAGATTTTAAGTTCGTCGAAAAGATCAGCAGTTTTCATTATGCTGGGATGCATAATTTGTAACTGTGAGAAAGAAACAGAATTTTCTATGTCTTGCAAAATAGAGTTTGGGATTTCGTACATGTTGGTAATCTGATTCATGAGATCCATAAAAAACAAAGAGTTCTCACGGTATGTCTGGTTTCCTATAATTAAAGAAATTTGAAATAACCGTGTTTCTAATAATTTTTCATTATGATTGATTTGTTGAATAGTTTTGTTAAATTTATTAATAAGAGCAACTGATAATGTATTTTGGTTTTTAATATTATTAGCTATATTGGTTTGGTTACTCTGCAATTCTTGAATCAACTTATCGTATCGTTCTCCGTCTGCGTAATCTAAATTTCCGGAAATTGATTTGAAGATAGAACCTAAGCCGTTTATTAAACCTCGTTTCACGCGCATAGGCTGTGGAAAAAGTTCACCTAGTTTTGTTTCAACTTTATCCCGGATGAATTTTAATATTTTCAAATAGTCGGAGGCGTCAAAGGCACTATTTTTATTTACATTAATTAAGTCAATTAGGCTAGTTCGATTGTTTAATTTGGTAACTTCGATTAATATCGGATTTAAATCATAATAGTGTATAAGTTCATGCGCATAATGTTCTATTTTTGTGGTTCCTAATTTAAGAGGGACGAGTCCAGGGTTGTTGTCAAGTTTTCGTATGGAGATGGTTTCTTGGAATCCGAAAGTTAATTTAGTTGGTTTCTGAAATTTATTTGAATTTTTCTGACGAGTATGTTTCTTTACAAAAACTTGATCTTGGGGTTGAAAAATTTGGGGGTCATCGCGATTTTGGTTCCTTTTTTCAATAGTTCGTTCTTTGTTTCCTATGATATCAGAATTTATCTTTGAATAAATGATTTTTGCTTTTTTCCGATGTTCGTTAACATAGTCGTTGAGTAAGATTTTTTCTATTTCTAGATTAAATGGGTCATTTGTGGAAATATGCCCATTTATAACATCAATAGGCTTAATTTTTGTTACAGAATGCAAGGAATTATTATAGGCTAGTATGGCATATAACATTTTCATATTAATAGGAGTTTTAGAAAAACCTTGTGTATTAAGAAGTCCAATATGTTCGATAATCGTAGAGTAAAAGCGTTCACACAATCCATTGGATTGGGTGTGGTTTGGTGAGATAAAATGAATTTTAATTTTGTGTAAGCCTAAAAGCTCGGTTATTAAAGAGTTTTTGAATTCCGTTCCGTTATCGCAAATTATCTGGGATGGTACACGGTGGTGTGAAAAATACCTTATTAAATTATCGGCTATTTCTGTACCACTTACTGACGTGATTGGGTACGCCTGCGCGTATTTAGAAAAGCTGTCGACTAGAGTTAAAAATTTTGATTGTTCAAAGGTAAATGTATCCAAATGGACAATGTCGAATGGTTTTGATGCCGTGGGTGTGACATTCATTTTAATTCTAACTGGGTTACGCTCGTATTTGCTTTGTTGACAAATTTCACATTCATTGATATATGTTTGTATCGCCTTTTTTGTATTTGGCCAATAATATTTTTCTTTAATTTATAAGTACGTTTCATCTATTCCGCGATGATTGCTCTTGCTTTCGTGGTAATTTCTAATTATTTCGCTTATGTCATTTTTGTGTGTAACATCAATTAACTTTTTCATGCAACGTTTAAATTTAATAGATGGCCATTTAAAATATCTTTGCAGTGTTGTCGAAAATGGTTCATACATATTTGGTTCTGAAAAATAAATATGGTATTGGATATCAGGAGAAATATAATCCCTAACAAAATTAATAACTTCTTCAAAATTATTTCCTGATATTTGTACTGTTATACGTTTTTTCTTTTCAAACAGAATGGTGATCTTAGGTTTGGTAGGGGAGTGTAAAACAGAAGTGACAATTATTTGATTACTACCATAATTAACTGCACATTCAGATATGGGAATTCCTACTACGGGATTTTGTTCGGCATTTGAATGCACTGTAGCATTTTCATCGAGAGGTAGGTCAGGGTTATCATTAAGGTCTGTGTCCTCGATATTTTGTTCGTCATCGGTGTGCACAATCAGTGATGCGTTATCATTGTTTTCTTTATTTTGTTGGGTATTAGATGCAAGAATTTGATCTAATTGTTCGATATCCGTTATTTTGGTTTGATTTTGATTATTACTATCTGATATTATTTTGTCCAATTCTTCGAAATCGGTATTAATCTCCTTTGTATGTATCTCTATTCGTGAAAGTGCATCTGCATTTTGATTTAGGGTTCCTTTTTTATATATAATATAGTAGTCATACTCCTCTAATTTTATTCTCCAGCGTAGCATTTTTGAATTAGGGTCCTTTAAAGAAAAAAGCCATTGGAGGGGCTTATGGTCTGTAATGATGTTAAATTTTCGTCCAAATAAATAATACGTGGTGGCCCAAACTATTGCCAATAATTCTTTCTCAATAGTGGCATAGTTTTGTTCCGAGTCATTTAATGTTCTCGAGGCATATGCTATTGGTCGATCATGACCGATAGGTCATTGTGACAATACACAACCAATTGCTACGTTGCTGGCGTCGCAAGTTAAATTGAACGTTTTGGTAAAATCGGGGTACTGTAGAATGGGTTCGTTTATTAGTAAATTTTTGCAGGTTTCGAAACATGATACGAATTCTGGGTTATGTTCGATCTTAGCTCTCTTCTTTAAGCACTTTGTCAACGGTTTTGTGATTTTAGCAAAGTTGTTTATAAAACGTCTGTAATAACCTAATAAGCCAAGAAAACCTTTGATTTGTTTCGTGGTTGAAGGTATAGGGTATTTTTTAATCGCTTTTATTTTATCCGGGTTAGGCTTAACCCCATCAGGTGTAACTACGTGTCCTAGATAAGCCACCTCTTTTCTTAAAAACTCGGACTTATCGAGCTGTATTTTGAAATTGGATTCCCTAAGTCGTTCGAAAACAGATTTTAATCGTTCAATGTGTTCTTGCAATGACGTAGAGAATATAATAATATCATCTAGGTACACTGCACATTTCTCGTTTTGCAGCCCACGTAATATATTGTCCATGACGCGTTGGAACGTCGCAGGAGCATTTTTTTCCCCGAAGGGCATATGCAGATATTCATAGTGCCCAAATTCGGTACTAAAAGCGGTTTTTTCGATGTCCTTTTCGTCCATTTCAATCTGGTGGAATCCACTTGCCAGGTCCAGCGTAGTGAAATACTGACACTTGCCAAGTTTGTCGAGTATATCACTAATGTTTGGAAGGCAATAGCGATCATCCAAGGATTTCTCGTTCAATTTCCTATAGTCGACCACGACTCTCCATTTTTGTTTTCCAGACGCGTCTGCCTTTTTTGGGACTACCCAAATTGGTGAGCTCCAAGGTGAATGACTGGGTCTGACTATTCTTTGGTCCAGCATCTTCTTTATTTGGCCTTCGACTTCCTGCTTGTGAACGTACGGGTATCTGTATGATTTGGTGTATATGGGTACCTCGTCTGAAGTGCGAATATGATGCTTTATTTTGTTGGTAAGGGTCAGGGACGTATTTTCGTTATAGAAAATGTCGGAATACTCATTAAGCAGGTCAAGAATCTGGCGTTTTTCTTCGTTGTTTAAATGGTCTGTACGAAATTTAGAGAAATCAATTTTTTGTTTTGGTGATTCGTCAAAATTGTTTAGGTAAATTTGTTTTGTGCTATTGTTAAAGATTCGGGTATTTCAAGTAAATATACTTATATTTTCTTGTTCGGGTAACTCCAACCGCTTCCAAGTTGTAAAGCTATAAAAATACTTATTATGATATATTCTTTCAGGCGATTCCAGAACGACTTCTGAGTCAAGTTCTTCAGAAACGGAACATGACAACCCAAAATCAAATGAAACCACAGCTGAGGAAGAAAATCGGGAGCTAAATCTTCAAGCTGAACCTAAGGAGAAAGAGCAGGACCCTGAAATTTTAAAATTATTCGGAGAGGAGCCGTCTGGAAGCGAGGTAATATTTAGTAACGAAGTACACCAGGCTCTTGCTGATCGTTGGGGAAAATATCTTACCCTAGGGGTCGAGAAAAGTGAATTCGAAGCAATGGAAAAGAAGTATATGATTCCAAAAAATATTCCCTACTTAAAGGCGCCTGTTTTAAACTCTGAGTTAGAATCTTCTTTGGCAGATCAGGGTAAAAAAGAGGATAAATATTCCTCACTTATTCAGGGGCATGTGGGTCTAGCTCTTTCGGCATTGTCAAAATGCATCGATACTATTTTACAGGGAGACGAGTGCCCTATTGAAGACATAAAAAGCACGCTGTTGCCGTTTGTCGTAGATGCGGGTAAAAATTTTGTGGTGTTTTCAATATGATTTCAACAAGCAGGAAGTATCATGTTGGAGCGACTTTAAACTCGACGGTCAAGAAGATCGTTAAAGAAAACAAGCCAGATGAGTTCTTGTGTGGAAAAAATTTTGCAGAAAAATTTAGGGAAGTAAAAACCCAAATAAAAACAAGCAAGGAGATGAAAAATACGAAGAATACTTTTTCTCTACCTAGAACACCATCTACGAGTTCGACTTTTCACAAAAACTCTTCTTTAAACTACCAGCGCAAGTATGCCAGGAGAAGGAAAAAGGAGGGGACGGTGGAAAGGTCACAGAAGAGAGAACGGGAGTACAGACCTTCGTACAAGCCTTACAACCAACGCAACAACACGAAATAGAGGTATGTTCTGACATTTACGGTGGCAGATTGAAATTTTATTTCAATGCTTGGCAGTTTTTAGCTAAAGACGAAAAAATAAGGTCTTGGATTAAAGGTTATAAAATACCATTTGTCCTTGTCAATTCAGGTATTTCAACAAAAAACTGCAAGAATGTGAAATAAAACAGATAAAACCTATTATATTAGATTTCCTTAAAAAAGATATTCATCCTTATGCAGCAGCAATCCGTTAACTTTTTAACGGTATTATTTCCAGTAGAAACGGGTTAACACATCCACTTGATCTTTTCCAACCAAAGTTAAGGAACAGCTGTTTGAGCTGTTGCAGAATTTTTAAACGGATCGAACTGTCAAAAATGTTTAACCTAAAAATTTTATTTATTTCTGTGATTTACGTCAACTGTTTGATAACTGACAACACGAAAACGAAAACAGGTTAGGTTACATTTTTTTCTGTTTCGGTAAATATCGACCTATTTTGGTATTACGAATAAATAAACGCATTAATCAGAATAATTTCAGATGGAAACGCAAATTTAAATGAATTTCTACCTGCGGAGAAGATTATTATTTTCCTATCGTCGAGCTAGTGTATAGTTTTTGTGCGTTCGAGATCTGGCGTAAGTAGGTAGGTACATATGTTTTATTTTGCTTATTTAATTTGTTAACATCACCTTTATGATGGGTAGGTACTTATTTACGTTTTTTTCTAGATATCGATTGAAATTAACCAGGAAAAAATACGCAAACAAAGCAGCAGAGACGTTATTAAATTATCATAATATGGCTAGAGCTTTTAAGCAGTGTGAAGAAAATGATACAAATATATAATAGGTATGCTGACAGAAGGTAATTACGCAATAGATTACCTACATACCTACTTTATACATACTTTAATTAGGGCTCCTAGGAAATCTTTGCTTTGGTAATAGATGAATGTATACATACATACACATTTTTGTAGGTTATAAGATACCTACAGATTTTGAAATGTGCTTCTTATTTAAAAATCAAAAAAGGGTATTGGAATTATGCCTGGTTAAATTTAGAATATGACAATGATTACTTTAATATAAAGGTAAAATAACTACCGTTTCATTTCAACATTTTAAGTGTTATTTAAAGTATTACAGACATCATTTAATACACTACGTAGTAAGGTGAAACCTTTTATGTGACTTTTGATTTTATGTTATAGAAAATTCCTGACCAAATTTTTTTAAAGTTAGGGTTCAATCAGTACCTTTTTTCTCACATAAGTTTTAATGTCTAAGCATCTTTGTGTCCAACAGTATCTTGAATATGAGCTGGTAGTATAGTCAGGATAAGAAACTAATGTTAGTCTAATACTTCGGTAAATATTGGCAAACATATTTATTATCTTAGTTTTATTGTCCTATTCCTACTACACTACTAGCTTATATAAGATTTTAGTATTAATAAATTAAAAATGTTGTTCTCAATTCAATTAACTACAATTTATTTCCAAATAGGTAACTGTTACAGTTCATTATGTAGAATAAAATATAACTTAAAAAATTTGAACAGACATACCAATAATTATTATAATAATATTAGATTTATAATGAATTTCAAAATAATTTAAGTATAATTATTTCTTATTTACCACTATAAGTCTCCAGGAGGGCCATAGCTAACTAAAAATAAATCCAAATCTTACGAGAAATCTTGTCCTTGGCCAGCATTGTCTAATAAAAAAATAATTATAGGACAAGATTTGGTTTTATTCTTAATTTGCTTTCATATTTTTGCCAATTTTGTAAAAGTAGCTTACCGGCTTGCAAGCCAGTTTATTGATTTCAAGCACTTTTCTAAATAGGAACTCTATTTATTTTAGAAGATGGTTATTTTTTGGTGCAAAAGGGATGTAGAAAAGAAATATTAGTAGTTCATAGTCTTAACGACAATGCCTTAAAAATACCATCAAATCATACATTTAGACTGTGAAGTATCTGTACGATTTTTTTGTCCACCAGGGTAAGCATATGTTTTTACAGGTTATTAAAACAACTGATTATATATATATATAGAATTTAATATTAAAAACCTAAAACCAGAACAAATTAATTATATTGTATTAAAATTTAAAATACCTAAGTAGGTATCGCTAATGCTCTTATTGCGATCTCCAAGAACGCTTTTAAACTAGAAAATAAATCTTCGAAAGAAAACAAATGATCTTTAAGGTGGCCTTAGGACCACCATACTTTAATTGATATCGTGTTAGGGTCCTCAGACAATGGGCACTCTGAACAGATTTACCAATTTTATTTAAAACTATTTTTTTAGGAATTCAATAAGAATTAAATTAATTCAATTATTGCCATTTTACAATCATGAATATAATACACGAAAGGTTTTTCATCACTTATGTTACAACTAAAAGGTTAAAAATGAAAAAAAATTGATTATTAAATTTCATATTAGTGGGTATTTTACAATTATTACAAAACTATTATGTTTTGAGTAGGTACCTAAACACTTGGTTATATCTTATACGTATGCTCTTTCTGGTCATTCTCCCATTAGGTAGGGTCAGTTGGGGTAAATGTAGACAGGGGTAAATGAAAACAAGGCCTGTACATTTTAAAAAGCGCCCTCAATTTAGATTTCGCGAGTCATTCGCAGAAGTTTTAAAGAAGCACAGGGCAACAGCGTCTGAAGATTTGGTTTATTTCATTAGATAGTTGTCTCACAGCCATTTTTTTTTTTTATGATAAGGCACAGCACTGCAGGATAAATCCTTTATGGCGCTCTAGGAGCGGTGCGTGTGCGCAGGAAACGATTCACGTTGGTCTTGAATCTTTGGAGATTATACTCGTTGGGGGACGCGATCTCAGGGAGGTCGTTCCAGAGTGATGACGTTCTCCAGATAAAAGAATTTTGAAACAGTGTCGTTCGAGGGACACTAAGCTGAACCACGTACTGGTGGGCTGCAGTGGCTCGTCGTGTATTTCTACCATGCACCGCTCTGGGTGGTATCAAGCGGGCAACCTCAGTTGAACACTTGCCATGAAAATATTTGTAAAATAGACTCAAGTCGCCAACCTGCCTTCGATGTTCAAGGCTTTCCAGATTGTTTGTCAGACTATGGTCACCGATCAAGCGAATGGCTCTTCTTTGAATGGAATCTAGCAATCTCAGGGTATGTTTAGGAGCAGAGCCCCAAATATGCGAACAGTACTCCAGTGATGGTCGAATTTGGGCTTTATAGAGCATCAAAAGTTGCTGGGGTGTATAGAGGTTCTTTGTTCGGAAAAGTATTCCAAGCTTCTGCGAGGCTGCCCTAGCAATGGCCGCAACGTGACTATGCCAAGACATATGACTATCCAAATTTACGCCCAATAAATGAATTGATGAAGCCAAAGGAATTGAGTGTCCCGCCATAACTATATCCGGTTCTTCAACATTAACTTTTTTAGAAAAAACTGCCGCCTGGGTCTTTTTAGCGTTGTAACGCCATGTAACGCTGTCGGTTAGTCACATTGAAAAGGGCACGTGAGGTGGTCCTAAATGGGGTTGTTCAATGAGACACTTTGGTATGCTGCATTAACGTATATTGCACCCAGACTGACTATTGCTAGGCAGCCTAGATACCCTCATTAGAATTATGCTGACAATACAATAATATGTGGAACATTAAATAACTAATATTTATATATTATAATGTATACTCTAAACAGTAAGGTGTACAGGGTGTTTAAGTTGTTTATCGTACCATAAGAGATAATATAGGTTAACTAATAGAGATTGCACTACATCTTCCCCCTTTTTGAAGAATGAACTTCATTCTGGGCACAAATGAAGGACATTCTGACATGCTATTGTGTCTACTTTATTTTAAATTACAGCTCTTCTTTACGTAGAGTTCTTGATTTTAAAATATTTGGCAAGCTAATTTTATTTGAAGAGGTAATGAGGTCTTTAAATTTATTCCTATGCAATTTTCACCAAATATAGCTAATATATTTTATTTTTATTTCAGTTTGAAAATTTTTATTGATATTTCCACATAGATATACATATACCATAATAAATATATTATATGCAAAATTAACATAATTATTAAAACTCGTTACTACGACTCTTTATTTATTCTAATACAAAATTGCGATTTATGCACTTTAAAATTTAGCGGCACTCGCCGTTATTTACTATATTATTAATGTCGACACTAACCTAGGCTAATTCGTAGAGTTCACTTAAACCGTGTCATATTTCCTATATGCATTTACTTAATCTTCTATTAATAACATTCTTACTACCATAATATTATACTAGCAATAAACTTTTTACCATAATACATTTATTAATAGATATCTTTAAATTCGCAGTAGTTAACACTATATTGATATTTATTTTTATTGAAAGAAAGGTTTTATGTAAAGAAAGGTTGCAACCTATTTTTGTGTACACTAAATTCTTTACCTTGATCACTTGCTATTTTACAATTTACTTCGTCTTCTGTAATAACCGTAAAAGGACCCTTATACCAAGGATCAAATTTTGTTTTGTTTTCATTACTTAAAATAACTTGGTCTCCGGGCCTTAAATGCATTTCTTTCGAATTGTTAGCTGTGTCATAATAAATTTTTCGCGTTTCTTTAGCTTTTGAAAGCATTTCATTTGCGCGTTTATAAGCTAATTGAAGTCTGTATCTTACTTCTTGATAGTAAGCATCAATGTTATAGGCGGGATCTATTCTGGTACCTAAAAGTGCTTCGTCAATATCCGCCTTAAGTGCAAACACTAGCCCAAAAGGTGTGTAGTTGTGGTATATACTTGGTGTTGTATTATAGCAAAAACTGTAATAACGTATCCACTCATCCCAATCTGTTCGTGTGTCGTTAATGGACATTCTAACGTACTCGTTTAAAACTTTATGGTTTCGCTCACATCCTCCGATCGTTTGACTGTGATATGCCGTAGAGAACTTGTGGTTGACTTTTAAAAGGTCGGTTAATTGTGCGAATACTTCATTTTTATATTCTGTGCCCATGTCAGTTCTAATTTCTGTCGAAGGGCCATATATCAATATACATTCGTTCATTATAGCCCTTGCTACCGTATTAGCTTCTTTATTTGGTATTGGCACTATTATTATATACTTTGTCAACTCACACTGAATTGTTACAGCGTATAAGTTATTATTTATGGTTTTTGTAAAAGGACCTATTGTGTCTATGCATGTAATATCGAATGCTCTTTGCGGTGTCGGTGTTATTACCATAGGTTCCACCTGCGTAACTTTCTTTTTATTTAGTTGACATTTTCTGCAGCTCTTTACATATAAGGCGACGTCTCGAGATATTCCTTTCCATCTATACCTAGTCCTGATTTTCTTTAATAGCTATTTATGTATCAAGGGCGTTACGGGGACTATAATGCCCTGAAGGTAGAAATAGCCCGAGGGCCTCTGGCCCGAGGGATAGGTTTCTGCCTGATGGGCATTATAGTCCAGTAAAGCCCGTGGTGCATACAATGCTTTATGTTTTACCTAAAAAAGAGTTTTTCAATGACTAATTACATTATTTATTCGCAATATAAAAAATAAGTTGCACCTGTACCTGTATACGTAAGTAGATAATGACTGGTGTTAAGTTTGACTTTGATGTTTCTGTCAGTTAGTCAGTTGGCATTTTTTATTTAACGATTTGCTCAAAATGGAAGAAATTCCACAAAATATAAGAGAAAAGGTCATAAAAGCGACCGAAAATCTTTTGCCAGTTAAATCAAGGCAACAGTATGATCGGGAGTATGGCATATTTGGTATTTGGAAAGATACGAACACAATTCTTCAAATAACCGAAAACGTTTTAATGGCATATTTCCAGGAACTGGTAAGTTATTGATTTTATTTTAATACATATGTTTAACAAACTTTATTATTTTTAGTCGGAAAAATACAGTCCGAACTCTCTCTGGACCAAGTATTCTACCCTAAGGTCTACGTTGATGGTCTATGAAAATATAGACATTTCGCAATACCATCGTCTCATATCTTTTTTAAAAGTTAAGTCGAAAGGATACGTCCCGAAGAAGTCTAAAGTTTTGGAAGGAGAACAAATATTAAAATTTATTAAGAAGGCTCCTGATGATATCTACTTGGTACACAAAGTCATATTGGTAATGGGTGTTTTTGGAGGTTTAAGACGAGATGAGTTGGTCAAAATGACCATTGATGACATTGAAGATAGAGGAACAGTCTTGGTTATAAAGGTACCAGAAACTAAAACTTCAACTTCAAAAAGTTTTACTATCATCGAAGAAGATTTAGGCGCTTTAAATTTAATAAAAAAGTATACAACATTAAGACCAGCTGGAATAAAGGAGCGAAGATTCTTTCTTACCTATAGAAAGGGTCGATGTACAGTACAACCCATTGGAAAAAATACCATAGGAAGCGTCCCAACATTGATCGCAAAATTTTTAAAACTGGATAATGCAGAAGCTTACACCGGCCACTGTTTGCGTCGCACATCGTCAACTTTACTTGTTGAGGCAGGTGCTTCGTTTGAAACGCTAAAACAACATGGGAAATGGAAAAGCTCTTCAGTAGCTGAAGGATATATAGAAGAAAGTATTTCATCCAAAAACAAAATAGCCAAAATGATTGCCAATTCAGTTAATTCCGAGGTTAATTCCGTAGCGACTATTGAAAATTCTTTAATAGACTGTTCTTCTATACAAAATAGCGTTAGTGCTACCACCGCTGCTACCATCACAAAAAACACCGACCATTCTATAGTGGGATCAGCTACATTTTCCGGGACATTTCAAAATTGTAATTTTTATTTTGGAAATAAAGTTTAATTTTTAGTATTGTTTAAAGAAAAAATTATTTTTTGTATAAACTTGATCTTTATTGTGAGAGAAATAAAATTGGATAAGCAATAAAATTTCCATATTAGCGCATTAGGGTAATATAAGCGGGCATTATCATAATGCCCGCTTATAATGCCCTAGGTGTGATAGCAGGTATTATTGCTATCATAACATATTCCGTTTCTAAGGTATTATAGATCAATAATAGATAGGTAAAACATAAAAGCTTTTTCTGACCGCAGTGTCCTCCGGAGAATGGGTCATCATGAAATTTTTCTATTATCTTTATCTTTTCTTCCCTGCTATTTATTCTCTGTGGGTCTTTATATAAAACAATAGATATGTTTTTCAGTTTTAAATTGGCAACTTCTTTTAATTTGTTTATAGTGCACCTTTTAAATATTTGGTCATTTAAATTTAATTTACAAAATTTTATTTTATGATCATTAGCCATAATATCGAGCTGAGATAGTATTTTCTCTAGTGAAAAACTATCATTAATGATCTGGATTTGTCTTTCAGCGCTGAAATTTCCCCTTTTACCCAGCAGTATCCTAAGATAATTGGGTCTTACTTCAAATTTTAACATGGGATATTTAATAATACTTAAATTATCTAACGTTTCGTATATTGTTGGGCATTCTGTTAAGTCATTGTTGCTTTCAATTTTAACTTTCAACTGTCTCTGTTTTTGGGTTGACATAGATCTAGTAACTGCTAACGCCTGGACTGGCTGAGTTTGCAATTTTTTTAGATCAGTTATTGATATTCTTGACAGTGCATCTGCGCCTACATTATCCTTCCCTTTTATGTAATGTATCTCGAAATCATATTCTTCAAGATCTAACCGCATTCTCGTCAATTTTGATGATGGGGTTTTCATGGAAAATAGATAAACCAGTGGCTTATGATCCGATTTTACAATAAATTTATTTCCGTATAGGTAGGGCCTAAAGTGTTTTATTGCAAAGTGAATGGCCGTCAGCTCCTGTTCAATAGTGGACTTGTTAGCTTCACCTTTGGTAAAGGATTTGGATGCATATGCTATTGGCAACTCATCTCCATTAAAATTTTGCGCTAAAATAGCTCCACAAGCTTCCTTAGAAGCGTCTGTCGTTACTATGAACTGCCTGGAAAAATCTGGATATTGCAAAATTCTAGGATCTATGAGAGCATGCTTTAAGCTGTCAAACGATTTTTGGCATTCATTAGTCCATATAAAGTCTACATTTTTTCTAGCTAGTTTGTTTAACGGTTTTGCTAGTGCAGCAAAATTAGGAATAAATCTTCTATAGTAATTACAGAAAGCTATGAAACGTTTCGCTGACTCAGCGCTTGTTGGAATCGGGTAATTTTTAATAATTTTGTATTTTGAGTCGTCCGGTAGTATACCGTTGTTCGTAATTTTATGTCCTAAAAAGGTAACCTGTTGCTGGAAAAAAGTACATTTTTCAGGGTTTAGTTTAAGATTAAATTTTCGGCAAGTTTCGAAAACCTCTCTTAAGTTTTGTAAGTGATGCTGTTCAGAACAGCCTACCACGATAAGATCATCCATGTACAGGAATGCTTTTTCTGGGGCAATTCCCGCGAATGCCATGGTCATCATTCTTTAGAAGCTATTGGGACTAACTTTTAGACCAAATGGAAGTCTAGTGTACCTATAAGCTCCTGAATTTGTGCTGAAACTTGTTAGGTTTCTCGAGCTCTCCTTTAGAGGAATTTGATGAAATCCTGCTTTTAAATCTAACGTTGAAAAATATTTTGCTCTTCCTAGCTGATCCATAATGTCATCAATTCTTGGTAGAGGGAACTTGTCGGCCAATAACTTTTTATTGATAGCCCTAAAATCGGTCACAAGCCTCCACGACTTCTCACCCTTAGGTGATTTTTTAGGCACTAATAAAATTGGACTATTATATTCTGACGCGGAAGGTTCTATTATCTCATTTTCTAACATCTTCTTTACTTGCGCGTTTATTTCACTCGTTTGTGAATGTGGGGTACGGTAATTCTTTATGTATACTGGCGTTGGATCCGTCAGCTTAAGCTCTTGCTTATAAAAATTGTTTGTTGTCAGTATATCATTTTTTAAGGCAAAAATATCTGCGAATTCTTCGCAAAGTTTAATAGTCTTGCTTTTTACAAAATGTGGTATATCCTGATTTAATTCTTCCAATAAACCGTTTCGATTTCCTGCTTGATAATCGTTTTTGTAAATGGAGTACTCGCTTAGGTTCGTAGTTTCTATATTTACATTTCTTATTACGACGCTTTCTAATGTAGTGTTAAGGATTCGAATTACTGGACTTGACCTGGATACTATTGACCCAGCAAGGAATACTCCTGGAATAATTTCCTTTTTTGAAATAACTGCGTCCTCCTTTAAGTTCTCCAGTTTTTTACATTTTCTTAGAATTTCGCATCTAGGTGGCACAACCAACATATCCTCCTGTGGACTATTGTAAATTGGCAACATCAGTTCTTGTATCCCATTCCATATAGTCATTGTCCAATTGCCATAATCTAACTGGCACTGGTGTTTAACAATAAAGTCACGCCCCAAAATGCCATCAGCCGGAATGGGAAATTCTCTATTGACTATATGAAAAGTATGTTCTACTGGGTATGCATTTTTTATAATAATCTGTGTTGTCGTAGTCCCTAACGAATGCACTAATCCGTCTGTTATGCCTCTTATTTGGCTTGCATTTGACTTGTTTACTAATTGTTTTGGATTTACTTTTGTTCTCTTAATTAACGAGATATCAGCCCCTGTGTCCACCAAGAAAGTGATAGTTTCCATTCCAGTCATTTGCGAGGTAACCACTACATAATTAGAAAGAGACAGGTCCGGTCCATGTTAAAAATTTTTACAGATCCTCCATAGAACCCAGATTGTTGGTTTTCCGAATTATCTGGTGTCTCATAACTTCTTACATAGCTCGTATTTCTTGGGCTTCTCTTAGAATAACCTCTATTAAAATTTGACCTAAAACCACCGTTTTGATTTTGACCTTGATAATTTTGACCTCGATAATTTTGACCTCGATAATTTTGACCTCGATAAGTTTGACCTCGATAATTTTGACCTCGATAATTTTGTGCATGTGTAGAGCCTGTCTGGCAGTTAGGGTTGCCATTGTTTGAACGATGGTAATTACTTAAAAAGTTATTTCTACCACGATTGTAATGTCCTCTATGTTGTCTTGTGAACAACACTGTAGGTGAAGTGTCCTCTGAAGTTATATTAACGAATTTTGTTAACGCCTCTTGACCAGTCACAAATGTGCCTGCCTCCATAACTAATTTTATTCTTTCTGACTGCGCATTAGTTTTAAGCGCCTTTACCGTTGTATTCGTAGCATAAGATTCGGCTACATTGATTGGAACGCCCTCGCTGATATAAGCTCTTTTCAAGCTTAACGCTAGACTCTCTACTTCAGCTGCATATTTGGCAGGTTCCTTGTTGTGTTGCCTTAGCAATAAGAGCTTTGCCGACACAAGCTGTGAATTTTCTGTTATTATACCCCTTTTTAAATTTTGAGATATCTGATCCAGTGAATCTCCCTCTTCAATTAAGTCCCGTGCTTTTCCTGACAGCCTTGTTTTGACAAAAGCTACTGCGTTCTGTGTATTCCCTTCGCAGTTAGTTCCCAATAAGCTTAACGCGTCTAAAAAGGACTGTAGCCTATCTGGCGTACCGTCGAATACTTGTGGCAAGATTTTACTTGCAAAGTCGAAAAATTCTTTAGCTGACGTAGCCAATCTCACTTAATTCCTCTCTAGGTTAATTTTTCTTAATTTTTATTTCGGATTCTCCGACTTCCGTGTCACTTGTTTCCGAAGAGCTTACTTCTCCGCTGCTGATAACAATTAAATCTTCATCAATTATTTCTGGATTTATACATTTCGTGCACGAGGTGGGTACCTTATAAGTCACTTTTAGAACCTGAAAAGACCTAATAACTTTGTCACGAATGTATGCAAATAATTTCTTTACCGTATAATACTGTGTTTCATTAAACTTACTATAAAGAACAACTACTATTTTAATAAATTGGTTATTATAATTTACTAAGTTATCCCTAACCTCGTTACGTATGTCCTGAGACTTTGGTACTCTTACCTTTAAGACCCGTTTTGCCTCGCTTGTAATTAATAGTTTAATTTGTTGAAACTTATCAAGGGTCCCTTCCCAGTTATCCGACATAAAAAGGTGTAAAGGTTGTCATAAAAAAATTTCAAAAATCATATATCATATTTGCATTTTAAAGGTATACTATTAAGAAATGCGTATGTTAACTATTTTACTATTAATAGCCCATATTGTTGATTTCAGTAATACCCATTTTTTAATTGCACAACATTGACTCAACATAACATAAATATTATGTCCGTAAAAATGCATACATAAAATCAGTAAACTAAGAAAATTTGTCCTTCTGTCTTTAAAATTCATAACATAGCATTAAACTGTAACATTAGCTTCCTAATTAATTTATGCGATATGTAATACGATACCCAAACAATAAAAAAAGTAGTGAAAATGGAATAAAAATAAGAATAAAAATTATTTTCGCAACTAATTGTACAGTGTCCTCAAAACTTTTCTTATGCGTCCCCAGATGAACCCTTGCTCTCAAATATATTCTACATATGATTGTTTTATATCTCGCAACTAAGTCGCACTTCTAAATTGTTTATATTTTAGCATAAAACTGACCTCAATTTTAAAATGTCCATGACTTTCCATTGTCTCTTCATCACTTTGGTACATAGGGACCTATGTAATAAACGTAAAAGTACATACCACCAGCTTGAGTACTTCGGTGAAAGTTCTTTTTCAGGTTTCTTCTATAGGTACTCCGTAAGTTAAGAAATACCAATATCGCCAGAAAAGCTGCTATGAAGTATGAAACCACTCTTATGTCCTTTGGCACCTCTATAGATTGTGCCTCCACAATAAAATTAGAGTTTATCACGCCCGTGTCCGTTACTTCGCCATGTTTTGAGTTTTTAGTACCCATATTTTGTTGGTAACTATTTAAAATGTCACAATTAACCCGAGATAAAAATTCAAAGTCGCCATTAAACACTGTCGAAATTGTAACGCACTTTCCAGTTTTACTTCATACTAATTATTGTTCGCGGGCAGGATCGCCATGTAACGCCATGTAACGCTGTCGGTTAGTCACATTGAAAAGGGCACGTGAGGTGGTCCTAAATGGGGTTGTTCAATGAGACACTTTGGTATGCTGCATTAACGTATATTGCACCCAGACTGACTATTGCTAGGCAGCATAGATACCCTCATTAGAATTATGCTGACAATACAATAATATGTGGAACATTAAATAACTAATATTTATACAGGGTCCTGCAATAGTGCGTCAGGCTTCCATAGCTCCTATACGAATTTAGTTAGGAATTTCATTCATATGCTAACTTATACTGTATCATACGGGGTACTTCAGGAAAATATTTTTTTATATACAGGGTAGCCCAAAAAAGTGTGGACATAAAAAGTTTTGATTTTTTAAATGGGATACCCCATATTTTTTTGCATATTTAGATTTATGCTATTGTCCTTTATAAATGCCTAAAATTTTGTTTGATTTGCTTTTTTAGTTTAAGAGCAATCAATTAAAAACTAAAAAAAAACATATTTTGCAGTCGTGAAAAAAATATCAAAAAAACAATCTAAAATTAGTTTTTCAACCACGGTATGAAGTGAGTTTAATGACAAGAGATTTAAAGATACTATGAATCGAATAGTATTTATCTATTTTATACAGGGTGTTCATAATATGGTTTCAAAAATGACACATTTCAAACCTATTTTTCTCAACTTTTCCAAATGGAACACCCTGTATATTATTTCGGTATTTTATATAAAATACACAAGCAATTTTTTTTTGTAGTTGAAGCATATAAGTTATTTCCAGCCGTTTTCGAAATAAATGCAAATTTCATAAATTATGTTGATTAAACAGAGTTTATTTTTAAAATTAAGCGTAGGCGACTACACCTACTAATAATTATAAAGTATAGCAAATGTTTAAAATATCTTCCATTTTGATCTGTGCAGAAGCCAACATGTTTTTGAAAAGGTCTGTTTACTTTCCTTTTAACATTTCAATTGAAATACCAGCAAAAAGGTTCATTAGTAAGTTTTATCCCTAAAGCCCATAGTAGGCTTTGAAATAAAACATGGATTCTTATACTTAGTTTGACAAGTTCTTTAATTCATTTTAAAAAGGTGTAATATCGGGCGAATAAGTTATAAGAAATTAAAATGAATTTTAATAAAGATGAGTTGGTCGATATGATTTTTGTACTTGGCGAGAGCGAAAAAAATTGCTTGTTAGCAACTAGAATTTATGCGTCACGTTATCCAGAGAGAAGGCGCCCGGAAGAAAAAAGTTTTAAAAGATTATTACTAAGATTTGTTGAAACAGGAAATGTTGTGTATACAAAAGAAGAAAGAACAAAGACGGCTACTAACGAGGAAAATGAACTTGCGGTGTTGTTGACAGTCACAGAAGATCCACACGTAAGCCAAAATAAAATCGGTAACGCAACAGGTATAAGTGAACGATCTGTGCAACGGATTTTAAAAAAGCATCGATTCCATGCCTATCATATTCAATTGCATCAAGCGCTCAGCGATAGAGATTTTCAAAATCGATCCGAATTTTGTGCCTGGGCAAGCACTAAAATACAAGCGGATCCAATGTTTTTCAAGTATGTTTTATTTTCCGACGAAGCAACCTTCCATAACACCGGTAGTGTAAATAGACATAACTTTCATTATTACTCCACGGAAAATCCGCGATATATGAGACAAATCGATCACCAGCATCAGTGGTCATTAAATGTGTGGGGTGGAATTGTTGGTGAAACTATGATAGGTCCTCATATCTTTGAAGGTCATCTTAATGGACCCATGTATTTAAACTTTCTACGCAATGATTTACCAGGTTTATTGGCAAACGTTCCGCAATATACAAGAAATAGGATGTGGTTTCAGCAAGATGGTGCTCCGGCACATTTTTCACGGGAGGTAAGAAATTATCTTGATGATACCTTTCCGAACCAATGGATCGGTAGAAATGGACCCACGGTCTGGCCAGCTAGATCGCCGGATCTTACAAAACTAGACTTTTTTTTATGGGGACACGTAAAACAAATTGTTTACAAAGATCCACCTACAACTGCTAATAATATGCAGCAAAGGATAAGAGACGTGTTTGCGAGCATTTCCCCTGAAATGTTAAGAGAAGTAAACAGATCTTTTGAAAAGCGTGTTGGCTTGTGCACAAAACAAAATGGAAGACATTTTGAACAATTACTGTAGTTTTTAAATATTAGTCTAGTCGCCTACGCTTAATTTTAAAAATAAACTCTGTTTAATCAACATAATTTATGAAATTTGCATTTATTTCGAAAACGGCTGGAAATAACTTATATGCTTCAACTACAAAAAAAAATTGCTTGTGTATTTTATATAAAATACCGAAATAATATACAGGGTGTTCCATTTGGAAAAGTTGAGAAAAATAGGTTTGAAATGTGTCATTTTTGAAACCATATTATGAACACCCTGTATAAAATAGATAAATACTATTCGATTCATAGTATCTTTAAACCTCTTGTCATTAAACTCACTTCATACCGTGGTTGAAAAACTAATTTTAGATTGTTTTTTTGATATTTTTTTCACGACTGCAAAATATGTTTTTTTTTAGTTTTTAATTGATTGCTCTTAAACTAAAAAAGCAAATCAAACAAAATTTTAGGCATTTATAAAGGACAATAGCATAAATCTAAATATGCAAAAAAATATGGGGTATCCCATTTAAAAAATCAAAACTTTTTATGTCCACACTTTTTTGGGCTACCCTGTATATAAAAAAATATTATCCTGAAGTACCCCGTATGATACAGTATAAGTTAGCATATGAATGAAATTCCTAACTAAATTCGTATAGGAGCTATGGAAGCCTGACGCACTATTGCAGGACCCTGTATATTGTAATGTATACTCTAAACAGTAAGGTGTACAGGGTGTTTAAGTTGTTTATCGTACCATAAGAGATAATATAGGTTAACTAATAGAGATTGCACTACAGCGTTAAATTCTACTTGGTTACTGTCACCCCAAGACAGAATTTCTTCCAGGTCTTTGTTAAGATGTGAGACCTCTTGCTGCCTATAGAGATGTGCATTAGCAGCCGATGTCCGAGCATCCAAAGTAAAAGATGAAACAAGTGTGCTGTCATCAGCGAAGCTATATATAGGATTTTTAGTTTTTTCCAAAAGATCGTTAGTGTATAGTAAGAAAAGGGTGGGCGACAAAATAGAACCTTGAGGGACTCCGGCGTTGATGTTAAATGTGTCTGAAAGAAATCCGTCCATCGCCACTCGCAGAGAACGGTCTTTAAGAAAGCTCGACAGCCATGAACAAAATTGAACCGGCATTCCGTATGCTCTCACTTTAGTTAGGAGCCCCTCATGCCATACTCGGTCAAAAGCCTTGGAAATGTCCAGTGCTACACCCCGGGACTCCCCATGGTGTTCTATTGCGTTGTTCCAAACATGAGTAACATAAGCGAGAAGGTCTCCTGTTGATCTAGACTTACGGAACATTGGCGAATTTGCATGTGCTAATCAAAGTGTAATACCCTCGCGCATTCACTATTATTTTGTGAAAATCATTATAAGGTAAGGTAGGTACCTAATATTTTTTGGTATCTTTAAGACAAATTTCAAATAAATTATAGTGGGATAAAGTCATAATATCACAAGTTTGGTAGATATTTTGATGTTTACATTTACCTTAGAATTTTGCGGCGCTGGGTAAATGTACACATGGATGAGGGGCAAATGTGAACATGGATTCGGGCCAAAAAAAAAGGCCCACCACCATATTCTTCATAACAGAATTAAAGGGAGAAAAACGGCGATGGCTGTTCAAGGTCCTGGCCGAAAGTCGAGGCTATCCGTTATGGAAGAAAATGAAATTGTAAAGTGTCTTTTAACAAGATGGAAAATGGGCCACCCTTGTAGCAAAGAAGAACTGCGTGACCTCGTTGGTAAATATGTGAAAGCTAAGAATATAAAATTTCCTTTTAAAGATAACAAACCAGGTAGACTGGTACCTTTCGTTTATGTCTCGACATCCTCAGCTATCACTAAAAAAACCAGAGCATCTTTAAAAGTTGCGTAAGGATGCGAGAAACACAGAGATAGTATATGATTTTTATGAGAAGTTAGAAAATGTGTTATGAATGATCTCGACAATGAAGGAAAAGCTGCGTTTGTGTTCTATATAATTCCAAGACTGAAACAACAATTATGTATATGGTGAAGTGTTAACCTCTAACGACGTCATATCATGACTAAAAGAAGCCGAAGAAAAAAAGCAAAAGGCAACTACTTAGGGGCTAACTAACAAGACAAATAAAAAACTCAAATCAAAAAAGAAACAAAATAATCCAACCACTGCAGAAAATTCAGGCGTTAAGAAGAGAAAATTATTGAAAATAGCTAAAAATAAATCAGATACCTCGGAAGAGAGTGATACATATGAATATGATGATGAGAGTTCCAGCGATGAAATACAACAGGATAATGACGTAATTTATTTGGAACCCATTAAAGATATGTCAAAGTTGTGCGTTGGAAAATTTGTTTTCACTCCGTTCAAAGGGGGTTAACGTAACACAACTATTTTTAAATATGTTTGTTCTATTGAAGATGTTGATGAGGACCAAAATGAAATAAAAGTTATCGGCGGACACTTTAAAAACACTTTTTTGTGTCGTAGAAACTGATGTTAATTTCGTTAATATCGGTCAAGTATTAGGTATACTGCCAGATCCTGAAATATTTCCCAAAGTTAAGAGAATCTTTTATAGATTTGGAAATAGTATTCCCCTGGCGGAGTAGACTTCAAACCTTCGTTGAAAAATTGTTATCTTTATTCTATTAGAATTATGGAATATTACTTTGTTTGTTTGTTACTTAAGAACATAAGAATGACGAAATAAATTATTTTTCTGCCCTTTTGTTCGGAAAGCGTAGGTGTTGTTTTTTTATAATAAATATTTGTTTTGTAACTGTCGTTTTTTTAAATTCTACTAATGGGGTAAATGTAAACACGTTAATAACATATCAAATATCAACTATATAATGCCTACAAACGACATGTTTCTGTTAACCCCACGATTTTTTGCACAAATGCTTATGGTCTTCAGCAGAATTGTTTACATTTCCCCCGAGGGCACGGGGTAAATTTAAACATACAACCTGTAAAAAAATATATGACAAAAACTAAAATGGCTAATTTTGAAATGTATTATTCTGAAAATGTTTAATAAATATACATACTCAAACTGCCTGCAAAGTCGATACACTTAAATACTTTATACAAATTGATAAAATTAATTTTATGAATAAAGGTATCAAAAGTGTCGAGAATCGTCTACATTTAACCCAACTGACCCTATAGGTACATTATTCAAACACGTGTTTACAAACTTTTTAATTGGTTGGCGTCACAAGTTTGGAAAACGTTGCCAAGTTTATTTACCAACGCTTTACCTTGCATATTTTGAAGTAACAGAAGAAAAGAATACACTTTAAAAATATCAACAAATCAAAATATTACTAAAAAAGTATAGCTATGAAATCAATTTAGTATGTACATTTGACTCTTTGAAAACTCTTTTGTAACTTAACAAAAAAATTCTAAGATATAGGGTGTTCCATTTGAAATAACAATGTTTCCACCTGTTTTGGGCAGAAGCGGCAACGTTGCATTGCTGAAAATATTTTAGAACGATAGACCATGGTCGTTTATCCCGGTTGCCAAATTTTGAAAATGATTCGTTATTTAGTTCTCCATAAACGTCTAATGTACCATCGACCGTGAAACACCCTGTATAATATACCGAATCCGAATGATAAATTAATGATTCGCGAAAAGGTCAATGTCAAGTGCGTAATAATAATATATTCAAGTAATTTTAATGATTAATATAATACAGGCAAAAAGACTAATCTACAATATGACATTAACCAACATTTAAACGACTTTAATAGTTATTTATATTATATTACTAGTACGGTATGAGCTTCACTACAGTAACGAGTGGGGAATATTGCTACAACGAGGTCGTAGACCGAATCGTAGTAACCACACGCGTGCTGTAGTGAGCCTTACCGTATGTGTGATATACAACATTTTATATAAGACCCAGAATTTTGGTTTTTTTATGTATTTAAAATGATTTTGACATTTGACAAAAAAAATGTGACATTACACAAAAAGTGACAGTGACTGACGGAACAAAACAAATCATAGTTTGATTAAAAATGAGTAATGTAATAAAAAAAATGAGTGATTTAATAAGTTCATTACATCACTGAGTGATGTAATGAGTTCATTACATCACTCAGTACGATAATACAGCATATTGCATAACGCAAACAGGCTAAAATGGGTTATGTAATAAGCTCTTTTCATGTGGGTCTTATATAAAATTAATTAAACACCAAGAATTTGCTCTTGAAAAACGGGTAGGGACCTAGACAGCAAACACGACATGTCAATAAGTTGAAATTAATAAAAATAATGAATTTATTCCTTTTTTCTACTTTACACACCAGCAGCTTTTTTTTTGCAACTGAAAAATCTTTCAAAAATACATGGAACTCATTATGGCTTGGCGCGCACCAGCAATTAATGCTAGCCCATATCAAATCAGTGTGTTGTATTTAAGCCATTTTTAAGTTGCACAAAAAAAGTTGCTAGTGAGATTTTGATTTAGAAATAAGTAAGTTTAAGATAAATGTTAGTTAGTGTCCTACTGTTCCTCCAGTATATTTAAATGTTCTAGGTTAGGTTAGTTATAGTTAGTTCTAGGATAGGTTAGTTATAGTTAGTTCTAGGTTAGGTTAGTTATAGTTAGTAGGTACATTAAGTTCTGTTAATATATTAAAGTTATCTAAGTTGCTAAACTCTTTTAAGTAATTTAATTTTAGCGCCATAAGTGATAATTCATTTTTCCTTTCTGCAATAATATTTTGTTTCTCCCATAATTCATTTTTCCTTTCTGCGATAATATTTTGTTTCTCACATAATTCGTTGTTTTTTTCCATCGTCTTGTTGAATTCCTCCATTTGAACTACCACCTGCTTTTGAACAACTAGAGTCGTTTCCTGTGGTGCTGAAAACGACTCTATTGCAGACCGTAGGGTTGTGCTGAAGCACCTTTCGTATTTATTTTTTGTATTAGTTGACACTAAAATTACAGTTTATATTTATCAAAACTATTAAAAGGGTAGTAGCCATACAAAGCCTTCGGGAGAGGTAAGGGAGCAACGGGGCTGATAGCCCCGGTTCTCACCTTTCTTTGAGGCACTATCTCAAGTAAAATAAAAACCCAATACACCCTATAGAGTAATTTTGCAGCCTTAACTGTAATGAATATGCTTTTCTGCTTTTAATGCTACTCCGTCCTGGCGATACAAATTAAGATTGCAAAATTACTCCACAGTGTTATAAAAACGAACTTAGGAGAGAAAACATACGATTTAATTTTTCTGTATATTTAAACATGTAGGTATAGGTACTATTTTTTAAAGAAATTAATAAAAATTAATAGATACTTACATTTATCTACAATTTAAAAAAATATTTGAATCGGACTATGGAAAAAAAGTTAGTGACTATACATATTATATTGGATTAAAATTTTGTATGGATCGAATTTTATGTCAGTGAGTGTATTATAAAATCAAATATTCGTTATATTAATGTGTGTAAAAATGAAGAACTTGTTGATTGAAGTAAAATTATAAGTATCCCAACATTATTTACTTATTATTGTTTACCTCTTTTAAATTTCTTCCTTGCCGGTTCAGTTACTGTTGTTGTTTTGTTAAGTTTCTAAAAATTTTTCACTAAATTAATGAAAATCAACATTTCTATGCTCTCTTTCTGTATTACCAATATATTGTTATAAGTAATATGAAGCAACTGAGAAAAAAAAATTCTGAACTTTTGGAATTTTCCAAATATTTAGTAGTAAAATTACCTTCTTTAATAATTGTCTTTGACGGCATCTCGATGTTTATTACTGAATCTAACAACAAATGGTTTTATTAAATATTATTTGTAGTATTCTGAGATTCGTAGTCGTATTGATCGTAAACTGCCGTTCTGCGAACGGTTCAGGTTAATTTTCTTTACATAGACTACGTACCTTTTAAAATAATGTATTAAACCTTTTTGATTCCACAGGCGAAAATTTTGATAAAAGTCAATCTGTTTTTGACTATAGTGTACTATACATTATCGGCAAAGTAAAACTTTGCAGGCCAATTTTAATGCAATAGAATAGTATGGTTATAAAATGCCTAAGATTAAAAAGAGAACGACAGCGATTTCCCCTATTCCCCTTCCAATACGACGAGAACAAACGAGAGTATTCTTTTCTTTGCAGGCCAATTTTAATGCAATAGAATAGTATGGTTATAAAATGCCTAAGATTAAAAAGAGAACGACAGCGATTTCCCCTATTCCCCTTCCAATACGACGAGAACAAACGAGAGTATTCTTTTCGCGCGGCCTCGGAACTGCTGGATTTTGCGACGTTGTCACGTAGACTTTTCGAACCTAAGTTTTTAATATTTTATTGGGGAAGACAACATAAATAATTTCATTTTTACTGGTTGACCGAAACCCTGCCCTTTGCTTTCGCGGGTGGCGGTACTATGCAAGACTTGTAAGGACTGGTGGGGGCGGCTACGGCAAGGCTCATATTCACAGAGTCTTTTGCATAGAAAGGAGTAATTTAATATTTAAAAGAAATGTATTCGCGTGAACAGAAAATTAATATAGTTTTATGGTATTCCAAAGCTGAAAGTGCCGAAGGTGTTGTTGGGCAATTTGCATTTGCGTACCCTGATCAACAGGGTGCATTAACCAATGTGGTAAATGCTATCACGAGGATCAACAAGCCCGACCTATTCCTGAAGAAAGAGTCGAGAGGGACGAAAATGTATGCGCTTTGTGGAAGCAAGTGAGCCATGTTCCAGCACCCATATTTCTCAAGAAATTGGCATTCCAGACCGCACAGTTAGACATGTTTTAAAAAAGCATGGGTATAAATCCTATAAAATTAAAACTACCCAAGAAATTTTTCCAGATGATTTTATGAGGCGATTGGAGTTTTGTGAGGCCATGAGAAGGCAAATTGATGAAAATGAAGATTTTTTAAAAAATATTCTGTTTACGGATGAATCATCATTTTCTCTTCATGGTTATCATAATCCTGCAGTCGCCAGATATTGGTCACGGGAAAATAAACATTTAAGTGCGCTTTTGCGGACACAATATCCCCAAAAATTAAACTGTTGGGCGGGTATTTTGGGCGACAATATTGTAGGACCTTTTGTCATTGACGGCAACTTAAATGGGGAAAAATATTTGCAGATGCTGCAAGAGGAAATAATACCAGCTGTGCGTGCCTTGAATGTTAATTTCGAAGAAATTTGGTTTCAGCAGGATGGTTGCCCTGCTCACAATGCAAGGCGAGTTCAGGAGTTTTTGAGTATGACATTTCCTGAACGGCTTATTTGTGGCAGAGGTACCATACCATGGCCGGCAAGGTCACCGGATTTGACTCCCCTCGACTTTTTTTTGTGGGGCCACTAAACTCAACTAATTTACAGGTATCCACATGAGAGGCCTGTAAATTTAGTTGACTTAAGAGCAAAAATATTCGACATTACTAATTCCATAACACCGGAGGTATTGTCGAATGTTAGGACGGAGTTTTATGATCGGCTCGGGTATTGCGAAGCCCAGCAAGGCAATGTCTTCGAGCATTTATTAAAATGACTTTTTTAGTTTTATACCATTTTAAGAATACTTATTGTTTAAAGTTATTTTTTAATTAGAATTACCATTAATTTTATTTCTTTTTAAGAATGTTCATGACTTTATTTTTTTTTAGAATAACAGGTTTTATTTTACTTTTATGCTTAAGGCCGATAAAAATTTAACACCTTAAAATTACTGTTAGTTGTATGTATTAATAGAACTACCAGTGATAAACATGACCGCAAAAAAACGACGTCGTAAAACATCGCACAAAATGCGATTGACAATCACTACTGCTCCAATATCTGGCTGATACGATACTGCCGTCGCCCGTCTCCCACCTACCGTGCCCGCTAGTATTCCCCTCTACCATAAAAGCGTATTGGTCGGTGGAAGGGGAATCGGCTAGAGCATGATTTTGTCTGTCTTTATTTCTCTCGAGCCTTTGCCAATACCGTTTTATCACACTGAAAACCTCCGCATGTAAGAAAAATGCTTGCCAATAGTGTATATTATACCGTAGATTATACATACGTATATTTGTTTAAGGTTTATTAGGTTAGTTTTCTTTATTTTATGTTATTTTAATGTTAGGTACTAAACTAAATTTTATGTTATAATTATATTGTTATATTGCAAGTGTAAATATGTAAATAAATTTACAACATATACCTGAAGCTGTTGGTAGTGGGTTGGCCAAGTTTAAGCAGTCTTGAACCTCTGGGTCACCTAAATGGATATTAGAAAGAAGCGCTAATAACTTCTCTTCTTGAACTGTTAAAATTTGTTTTATAGGGGGTCCACCCCCTGTCCGTTCCATTTCTATTTTAATATTTCTACTTTTTTTTCTGATGTTCGTCTTCCATTCGCTCCAGACCTACAAATTTAGTTGTTTTTACTACACTTTTCTTTATATGATAGGTACGGTCAAAATTAGTCCAAATAAAAAAAAATCAATTGCCATGTCTGTACAGTTTTACCGACCTGTACGATAGCTTGTCCTCGGGACGAAAACTTTTTTTCGATTTTGACGTGTAAATTCTTTGTCCGTATTTAAAAGATGTTGAATGAAGTAGGTATAGTAATAAGTACACCTAGTAGGTATTATAATACATAGATGCATGAATATTTCTGTAATTTATTAATTAATTATCTGTTCAAACTTTAAGGCGATATTCCTAACTTCATTTTAAGACAAGAAGTTTATATAAATAGCAGGTAAATAAACGTTTTGTTGTTAATATACAATTTGATAGTTGGACATTTAGTTTTGATTTTTTTTTAATGTTACTTAAGCCACTTGCAGAAACGACAATTTCTATTTTGTTTATCTAATTTTTTCCATAATTAATTTCACAATTATTATGAAATTTTAAAAAAGTAAAGGATTGGAATTTAAAATTTAACCTCGGGCATCACCCCCTTTGCACACACTTGGTCAAATAAGAAAAATCAGCTGACCTTTTCGTTTTTGTCTCCTGCCCCAGGAAAAGTCACATACGCTCCTATATATTGATTACCTACTTAATTGAAAGTAATTATCAAAGCGGGTATAAATGAATAATCTTTAATTAATTCTACTGACTCCAAAGCCCGATGAGTTTGGGGCGGCAAACCCTCGAAAAATTAATACAGTTATCTTTCAAAATATTTTTAAATTGGGGTAGTTCAACCGCTTTGGCATAAACTCGCAAATTATTATGTTAATTTGTGATAAACTGATGAAGACGGCGGGCGCCGAATATTTTGTTTTTGCAACTGCGCGCGTATAAATATCAATAAAAAAATACTTACCGTACGCCATTACTCCGCGGATTTTTGAGGTCCGGTGCCCTTTGAATTTATTTCTAGGGCAAACTGTTGCCATAGCACTTTAATTTTCCGTGCTTCCAACGGATGAGTCTTTCCGGAGATAATTACGGGATTGGCCTCTACAAAGGCGAGTAAATCGTCGAACTGCGACTTGGTAGTCCTAGCCTGGCGAGGGGGTTTCGACATCTTTTAAAAATCACTTATAATTAGAAACACTTAGAATGAATTTCTACGTATTTCTTCTGTGCCTACACACAAGTCACACAACACTATTGACAGTTACTACAGACAACAATAAATTAATGAACGCGGAAAACAAATGAAAGGTTTCTATTAAACATGGCCCTTCTTGATCCGTATATACAGGGTATTCCTAAATATCATGTACATACGAAGGGGGGTAATTCCTATGCTTGTTTTATGACTAAAAATTCATATAAACGTATGTCCGCAAACGCTTCGTTACCTATCTACAGGGTGTTAAATTTTTAAGATTCTTTAGTTTTTCCTATATAACTCCTGCAGTTTTTGAGATATTTAGCAATTTGGAATATAGGTTACACTGTAGGACTTCCATCATGAAGTATGTAAATTGGTTGTGTGAATCTACAGGGGGATATTTTTTCAGGAGTCATGCCCCTTTTCTCCTCCCGAGCTTTTGGTGCGGTACGCCGCTAATAGATTCTAAAATACAGAATGCATTTTTTGTTTAGTTTAGAACCTTTTTAGTTTCTTGTAGTTTTTTCGTATCTGCGATCGTTATCGAGAAAAAAATTAAAATATAAAAACGATTTTCTGTATTTCGCTAGATTAAATTAAATTTTTTAAAATCGTTTTTTATTTTAATTTTTTTCTCGATAATCATCGTAGATACGAAAAAAGTTCAGCGGGGGCAAATGGGGCATGCCCCCTAAAAAAAGATCTCCCTGTAGATTATCACAATCATTTGGCATGCCCAATAATGTAAGTCTTTATAGCGTAACCTATTCCAAATTTGAGCTAAATATCTCAAAAACTGCAGGAGTTATAAAGAAAAAACTAAAAAATCTTGAAATTTTAACACCCTGTAGATCGGTAACGAAGCGTTTGCAGACTTATATACATTTTTAGTCATGAAATATGCCAAAATATTACCCCCTTTCGTATGTACATGATTTTTAGGAACACCCTGTATACGCCATGTAGCAAGAGAGGTACCTCTAGAGGTAGACCGTTACCTTTTAGAAATTATTTATATAATAACCTCTACCCTCTCCGGTATCCGCACGGAAGTACATGGATTTGTCGTGCTGGTATTAATTCAAATTAATGTCCCAATCATGGGCGAAGCTAGGTCATCAGATCTGGGGGAGCTAATGTCCCAGTCCCGTAACATGAAAAGTTTTATTTTTTATAAATAGTTTATATATATATATTAGTATTCGAGCGACATGTCGCCTACATGTCGTGTGCATGGCTGCGTGAGGATAGGGCCTTAGACTGAGGTAAAGTGACCATATTGAAAATGTTAAAATCCGGGACAATGGAGGGTCGCAGGCTTTTCCCCGAAGGGGAAAACTTTTTTGAGTGCCACGCCCGAAAATTTATTTTTAGGCCCTCAAAACGTAAAAATTCGGGGAAATTTACCATATCGTCATAACGAAAATGTCCAATTCCGAGACAGAGGAGGGCAAAGTGAGTGACTACTGAAAATCCGGGACGCAACGAATTTGCGGGACATGTTGGTCAAATCCGGGACGACTGGTCACTTTAGACTGAGGCAAAATATCAAGTCTGAGTCAACTTCTTGCAGAACATTTTTAAAAGTGTGTATGTGTGTAATAATGTTCAAATTATTTTTGGGGGGGCTAATTCGGCTTTTGGGGGGGCTTAGCTCCCCCAAGTCCCCCCCTAACTTCGCCCATGGTTCCAATAGCGCCAGAAAATAGCACTTCTTCTTTATATATCTACGTCATTCCCATCATCCAGTCTACTTTAAGATTCTAGTATGATACCCCAATAAATATCAAAAGTAGTACGAACAAATATTTTTGTCCTAGCGCATTTGCAATTTCGTTATTGGACCTCCGCATCAGTTTTTTTTTTTTCAAATATCTAATAAAATCACAGGCAGTTATGTCGTGCAAAGCCTCCTTTATTTTTATATTTAAAAAATAATTGGTATTTTATTAGTAGAGGCCATATTTAATTTGTTAATATAGTTGTCATTAGTGGCGCGTATTAATATTTTTCGGTTAATTATGGATGGAATCATTAATTTAGTGTTAATTGATCAATTGGAAAACGAAGTTGGTAGGTAAGTATCATAATTTTTATCTATAGGGTTGCCAATATTTGCCAGTGTTTGTTTCGCTTCACCTTATACCTCTCAATCGAGGATTAATTCATTTCCCCACGCTTCGCCTTGAGCAAGAGCACCTCTAAAGTATAGAATATACATAACTACCTAACATGAATTTATAAGAACGAAAAGCGTTAATACGGGCATGGTAACGCCAAAAAGAATTTTTGCTTTTTTAAAATTCATATTTACACGGGCGTACAAAATAAATAATCCTTGATATAGCTAGATATACCCACAAAAGTATCATTATATAGGGCCAATATCAAAAAATATATACAGGGTGATTGGTAATTCGATGCATTCCTCGCAGGCAACCTTAAAACTTTTAATTGTTTCTGTGAATTCAAAATAAAACACAAATTTAAGACAAGCAGTGAATCTGCAGAGAAGATTGTTAAGGGACTATGGGGACCCTTTCCTAATTCCGGAAGAAAACTTTTTTAAGTACTATCGGTTCTCGAAGGACATAACGAGAGCCATCATAGATCTCATGCGGCCTTTTTTCCATGTTGTTCAAAGGATATATGCTGTGGCTACAGAATTAAAGGTATATAGAACCATTTTAGTAATTAGATTACCTATAAAAGCAATTTATTTTGTCCCTAATAATTAGGTGCTGACAATGTTATATTTTGTCGCACATGGGAGCTACCAAAAGTGCGTCGGGATGAACATAAACTTAGCCATAGACCAATCTACTGTCAGTAGGATACTAGCGGAAACTACTGACATAATGGCAGACCATCTGAAAGATAGGTTTATTAAATTTCCACAAACCATGGAGTAGAGGGATGCAATAAAACGAGAGTAAGTATTAATTCAGTTTAATCCCTTGAGATCTAGATGATAAAATACATTACATAAGTTATTTCTCATAAATTTAGATAAATAAAAAGAAAATAAGTAATGTAATATAAGTGATTTCCAATTGGATATAGAGGGAAGATTATGTACTTGCATGATCTGTGTCGAGATCGTTAATAATAAGTACCTATATAATAGGAATACCATCGTAATAACATCGATAAATACTGCCGATGCGATGTCACAAAACATATATTAAGATTTATAAAAATTAATAACCAAATTTAATGAGAAGTGAGGCATTAAAAGTATTTTTAGTGCTTACTCATTACACATTTTTACTTTCACAAAGATATTTTTGGATTCTATCAAAGGTTTGGAATTCCGGGGATAATCGGTGCCCTCGATTGTTCTCATGTAGCCATCGTGGCACCCCCAGTCCACGATCCAATTCGACCTGGTATTGCATACCTCAACAGGAAGGGGTTCCACAGCATCAACGTTCAAATGGTTCTATACTTAAATTAATATAATTTATAAAAAAATGCGTTTACAAGTTATCCTCTTAATATAATTTTCAAAATATATGACGTAATTGAGACTAATAATAATTTTAGGTGTGCGATGCAAACCTCATGATTACTAATTGCAATGCAGGATTTCCTGGGTCAAGCCACGATTCGGCAATTTGGTCGTTGAGCGCCGCACGACGTAATATGCAGGCCAATTATAATAATGGCGTTGTTGGCAATGTTATCGGTAAGCAATGGTAGATTTACAAAAATCAGACGATTAGCAAGTATTTTTTAAACCATATAATTTTATTTTCAAAAACAAACCTAAACTAAAACGTTGAAAATATTACAAAATTACTAACTATTTATAAAACTATAATAAAAAATAATTCCTAACTAAACTAAGTTAACATTAATTTAAACAAGAAATAAAATATCCAAGTGTTATATAATTTTATTATGATATATTGCAGTTGCATACTATTATTGATCTGCTTAGCCTGTTACACAATACATACTACTTAATTGATTATTCTTAATCTTTAGGTGATTCTGGCTATCCGTTGGAACCATGGCTCTTAACCCCCATAGAAGACGCCCCAATGGATACGCCCGAAGGCAGGTACACAGCGGCACACATAAGTGCCCGAAACTATATCGAACGTTGCTTTGGGGTGCTAAAGAATCGGTTTAGGTGTTTACCAAAACACCGCACTCTTCATTATTACCCTGTACGAGTTTCCAAAATAATATTTACCTGTGCCATATTACATAACATTGCCGTATTTCATGGAGTTCCGGAGCCTGTGCAGAATAATACTGAAGATGTGCCTCCAGACCAACACCATCGTGTTCCAGGTAAAATATTTTTTTTCTTTTCTCTTAAAATAATTTACCTAATACTATTTGGGTAAAATATTATGGGAAATATGAAATATTTTAAAGATTCCTAATAAAAATATTATCGTATTACTTCAGCACTAGAGTACAATAGTACTACAGTCATGACCAAAAGAGAATAGACGAGTAAAATATAACATTATTGTAAAAATTTTCATTTTCGGTTTCTAGCGTAACAATTTTTTTAATTTATGAACTTCATTTTTATGCCACAGAAATAATTTGTAAAAATGAAATGTCACATTAAAAATACTTTAATTTATTTTTTAGTGAATGTCAACAATAACTGGCTTCCCGAGGGTAGGCGCACTCAGCAGGAAGTTATCAATCGATATTTTAGGGCAGCCCATTAATTTTTTTTATATTAATATCCATAGTAATCCATAGTTCACTGGTAGATTGAAAGGCAAAATGTTCAGTATCACAATGGAGACATTTTTGCTTAATAAATCAGTATAATATACAGGATGTCCGCTAAGTATATGGCAAAAATTTGGTAGCGTATAGGCGACGTCAGAATATCCCTAGTATCTCATATAAATGTTTATCCTAAGGTACTCTTAAACGGAAAAAAAGAGTTCTTCTCTTCCGGTAGTTTTGATTCAATCTGAACCAGTATCTATTTTTATTACCTAACTGGGTTAGAATAAAATACAAATTTTGCTTCTGCAAGCAAATATTTGTTTAATACTTATGTATAAGGCATTTTTGGGTGGTTACAGAATATCTATATAGATTCCCATACATTTTTATGCATAATAACTAATACTTAATATTATTATTTAACTATGGATATACTATAATGGAATGTCTAAATGATAACAACTTCTTTAACACTGGACAGCATGGTTTTAGAAGACAGATTAACGGAAACTACTGTTTATGCAACCATCAATAAAATCATAAATTTAATTGACCAGGGACATATATTACGACTTGCCTTTATTTTGGCCTCATGAATCACTTAATTTTGACATGCATTCTGGAATCAGGGAAAATGCGTTGAATTGGATAGCCACCTTCTTAAGCAACCTAAAACGGCATGTTGAGATAAAATCCAACAACAACATAAACAAATTCCCATTCCGATCACGACAACTAGTAAAAAATGTAGGTGCACCACAGTGGTCCGTTTTAGCGCTTGTATATTTCCTGATATTTGTGAATAGCTTAGTCGGCCAAACGTGAAAACAGTTCGTCAGTTAATAGTTAGTTAGTCCTAGTAATATCAAACACATTAAAAGCCTAAATAAAAATTCTGGATTGCCTAGCATTATAAGGTATAGCAGTCAAGAATCCCCGAAGTAATGCCGAGAGGCGGTTCCGGGAAGAGTGAGGACAGAGTTTTAGTAAGTCAGCGCTTGCGCTGGAGTCCTACACACCTGTAGCAAAAACGACAACATTGCTGCATAGTGCATAGATAGGCATTTCCTAAACCTCACTATAATTAAAAAAAAAAAAAAGTCAAGAACTCAACCGGAACCGGAAGTACTATCTTTCAGCTTTTGCGTTACATCCGGATTAACCGAAAGTTGACACTTTTGGAAAGATAATGAAAAAGTAAGATAGGGACATGTAAGCCGTTTTGCTCTGAGACGTACTGTTAAGAAGCTAGAAGCTGTCAAAGTTCAAAAATGTCACTTTTCAAAATCCGATATCTCGAAAACTACTAAGTTTATTTATTTGTATATTAACGTCATAAAACATTTACAAGATGAAATTTACAAAGCATTATCTACAACTAAGCTTAAGTTAACTTAAGATAATTCTTTTAGCCATAATTTTAAACCTTTCTTCTGACGTACTAAAAAAGCTTAACCTGCTGTATTATTTATTAACATTTGCTGAAATTCTATTCACAGGACTATGTAGTAAGTAATCGGCTCTTTAGTAAGGGATATGCAAACAAGAATGGACACGCGTCTGGTAGCTTGGAATATGAACGCAGAAGGTGTCGAGACATTCAGGACTTTTGATAACATTGTTAAATATTTTAAAAGCAAAGCAGACGTCGTAATACTCTCTTCTGCGGGCAAGGGTGGAATGGTTTAAATAGGCTTTAACCTGATCGATGGTTAAATTGATTCCGGATTCATAAAGCACGTGCCTGGCAAATTTAAGATATTTCAGCTGAATATTTTCCAGTCTGTTTATATGTACCTGATAGAAAGGCGACCAGACTTCACAAACCCCAATATACGGTTAGCTCTGCAAGTCAACCTCTCGAAGTGCTCTGAGAATGTTAAATGAGTGTCTAAGTATACACCCAAATCCTTCACAACAAGCACCTCTTTTAACGCAGTGTTGTCGATGGCATACTGATAGGGGAAAAAAGCCTTTGATTTACTAAACCTTATAAGGCAACATTTCTCAATGTTGAGTGGCATGTCATTGATTTGACACCAATGAAAAACCTGGTACTAAGTTTAGACTTATAGTGCACCTTTTAAAAAATGATTGTAATTTTATGTAAAATTGAAAAATGTAATAATATATTTTTTGCCCTACCCTGTATTCTATTTGACTTGAAGTCATTCTAAGTGCATCCGAAATAGTTATCGGACATGCACCAACTTTTGGCAGTATTTAAACTTTGGTTGTACTAATAAAAAAAAATAGCATTTGTTGCACACTTAGTGGACCACACTGTATATACTGCCATCACATATACCACGTAGCTAGCAACTCATACCTCATTCCTAATCTTAAAAGTAAAAAATCAATTTCCTTACAAAAGCCTGGCAACAAAATTGCAATGTTTATTTATTTTAGTAAAATACTAACTTAACGCTCCTTAGTTAACCATACATGTAGTATACATAACATATTATTATTCAAATGGCCATCGACGGAGGTCCTTCAGCCTCTCCAATAAAATAATATTTCAAGTTTCAGATTTTTCACGCTCCGAGGGCAGGCAAGTGATAAATAAGCTGTAATCAAAATGAACCTGTTTAAACTCAATTTGTAATTTGCTGGTCTTTAAGATGGGTACATAAATAAAAATCAACAAGTAGGTAACATACAGTGTGTTCCCATACAATAGTGAAAATGAGCTTATATTTTTTATTTTAAACTTTCATCTTGTGGGGTTCAGCTATGCTTGGTTACAAAGTCATTTTTGGCCTAGTTTTTAGTTTCGGAAAATCAAGTGTGTCATGGAAAAACAAATTTTTCTTATCAGTAAGTGCAGCATTTTTGATAAAACACGGTAAAGAAAATGTTTAGAAAAAAAACTTAATACGATTACAAATCCTGAAACCGTTTTCCTTATTTTGATGCTTCGAATTTGTAAGACTTCTTTACCTATTAGTTCGTCAAACGCCGTTTCATAATAGGCAGAACGCTTTGAAATTTTATAATCTTATTAAATTATTATTTCTGAACATATTTGCTTTATATCAGTTTATCTTATCTTCTACCTAAAAAGCACTTTCTCCGTGGCACATTATTTTTCGAAACAAAGATTAGGTCATAAATTACTTTCTACTCAAGCCGGGCTGAACCCCCGAAAATCAAACAGAAAATGTTAATATTTTTTCACCTCTTGTTGCATCGATCTGGGGACACACTGTACATACATGACCAGCAAAATGTACTGTTGGACTTGACAGTATAGAGATAAGGAAAAACAACTTTCAATGGTTTAGACCTCTTGGATTTATCTACTTTTTTTGTTAGTGTATTTTTTTATATAACCATTTGGAGTCTATCACACTGGTGTAAATATTACTGAATAAAGAATAATAACATATTTACCTGATAACTAGGTAGAACGGGCATCTCCTGCACTCGGAGATTGCTAAATTTTTTTTTTCAATCGAGTAGGTCGGGTGTCAGCATTATTTCCCCACCAACGTTCAACGGATCCGTGGTGCGGAAGGGGGGGGGGGGGGAGGGGGGCCATTGAAAAGTACAGGGAATCGGTTTTTCGTGGATGACTCGGTGAGTTTTGATCCCACGAAAAAAATTATACGAGCCAAAATTGAAGAGCTTGGCAGAACACGTAAGCTCGTTCAAACCCAAAGTCGATCGGTTAATTAATTCGCGAGATATGGCGAATTTTCGAATCGAAAACAAAAAAAATTCAATCAATTTGTTCTTGGCCGGTCATGCATGTAGGGGGTTGATTTTATTTTTTTTAGAAGGGGAATGTCATCCTTTTAAGGTCCCGTTAGGGGGGGGGGAGGAGGGGGGGACTCCCGACTTACTCGATTGAAAAAAAAAATTTTTAGCAATCGGAGGTCTGCACTTCAGGGTCTTTTTTCTGCCGGTTTCACCGAATTATGAAGGCTATTTTTTTTTATTTGTTCAGTACAATACATTACAGATACAATCCAAATAGTACATTAAGCATTTTTTGTAACAACCTAATTTTTAAAACTTTATAGCTAACTAAATTGGAACTAAATATATCTCGTTACAAAAAAATAAATTTACCAATATATAGTGTGTCTCTGGATGGGCAAAACAACAGGCAAAAAGTATTCATATTCTTTGTTTCAAATTCCATCTTTAGCCCTGCTTTATTAGAAAGTAATTTATGACTTATCTTAGTTTCGAAATTCGTTTGGAAAATTTCAGAGCGTTTGGCTTATTCTAAAACAGAGTGTCACGAATCGACATACCAATGGTAAAAGTCTTAAAATCCGGGGACACACTAGAATAGACAGAACTTATTATTTTTTTTATATATATCTCCTACCTAATATGGACTTCAATAGTGCATACAGGGCTGAACCCCAGAAGATGAAATTCTCGAGGAAGTATCAAACAAAAAATATGAACACTTTTTTACCTATTACTGCACCAATCCAGGAACACACTCTAGGTTTGTTGTTTAACACCCTTCCAAATACTTGCACCCTAGGACATTTCAGGTATTTACCTTCTACAAGTTGTCAATCATCCGAGTTCAGCAATTTTTCTTTTATATTTCAAGTTCTGATTTTGCCCTTTCCATTATAAAAGTCTTCATAATACATCCAGGTCTTTAATTTTTGCATCTGCCTACCTAAAAAACAATACTTTTTTACATTGAATTTAAACTTTTTGAAGTGTTGACTCACTGTGAGAACATGATTATACAGAAATACAACAGAAATGATAGTTACCCAAACATGGTATATTTTGGCGGAGATATTCCCAAAAGTGAATGACAAATTAACCCCCTATTCTATCACTATCTATTCTAATTTTAATTAACTTCATGGTGATTAAATATTTTCTTTAGATACATAAAATTTTAGGGTTAGAAATTAGTAGTAGAACAATACTTTCGATACAGAGTATGAATCGATACTTTGAGAGTCGATACCCGATTACTAATTGTATTGTAGGTAGAGTTGGGGATGGTCAATTGACCGCTAGCTATTTGACTGGTTAAATTCGGTCAAAATATACTAAATTTTTACAGCATTTTATTTAAGTTATATCAACATTGTTTTATTCGTTTGCCATCAGTCCAGTTTACCTACACCCGTATTGACTCTCTACCAGTGAATGTGAATCCCAAAAATGTCTGCTATCGTGCAATATCGGATTCTGATATCGAACACCCAGAATCAGATTCCGAAGATGAATCTGATTTTGATAATTTACCATTATGCAGCCTAATTAACAAAGTTTAATATCCCTTTGTTTATTTTCGATTTATTAAATTTATTTTTAAGTTTTTCATATTTAAATATGTTTATTTGCATTAAAAATTTGAATTTTTTATTTGTTTGTTTTATTTTATTTTCAAATTTATTTTGGTCAATTGACTGGTCAATTGACCAAAAACAATTTGACCGGTCAATTCCACAACCCTAATTGTAGGTATACTAAAACACGATACTACAAGTGAATAAATCGTTGTTTAATCTCTAGTATCGTGCAAAGTACTACCACCACTAACCCTCACTAATTTACATTTCATAATGATCATTAAAATTTAAATTTTATTATTTTTGATCCAAATGTATTTTTTCGACTTACAGGACTTTCTGGATTTAGGAAATGGCTGTCAACCACAGCAATATAAATCCACGTCGACATGAATGTTTGGGGTTATCCCCTTTAAATTTGTATCTATGCTTACTCATGTTTGGAATGTTTATTTCAGTCGTAAATTTTATTAAATAAATAAATTTTTTGTCTAAATCAGTTAAAATTATGAATCTTAACCACAAGTGAAATAATTTAGTTAGGTACTAGGTATCTACCTACTTTTTTAAATTTCTTTATAATATTATTTATTGTTAATATAAAAATATAGGTACTAGATAGGTATAGCATATTTATTGCTTATCATAATATTAGGTTTTAGTAGGTACCTACTGGGTTTTCAGCTTAATTTAGTTTATTTATGGAAAAAACTTACATAAGACGAATTCAAAATACATTTACAAATTTAAGACCATTTACAATAATTACAATACATTTAAATTTTCAGAAAACCCCCTAAAGTACATTTTACCTAAAACATCCAAACCACAAGCACACCCACTAAATCCAGAACATTACTTTAAAAGTCCATATCTACCACTCTATATTGTATGAAATCGTCCATTTTATAAAAACATTTATTTATTAGAAATTGTTTTATTTTATTTTTAAAGGGTTTTAGAGGGAGATCTTATGCTGATTGGCAATTTATTAAAGAATTTAGGTACTTTGGTTGTAGGTACTTCGAAACACAAAAATAATCTACCAACCTATAGGTATAGGTATTTTAAAAAGTGCAACTAGGACAAGAGATGTGTAGTGTTAGTGTACCTACAAATATTGGATACACACCTCTTGCTTGCTTGGAATGCAGGAGCATGATATGTATGTGGTATTAAGTATAAGAGAATTACTTAGAGACTTTTCAATGCAGTAAAGGTGTACGGTGTACCGTATGTATGTTTATTGTTTACATTATTATGTACCTATAATAGTGTACCCAGTATTTTTTGCTTTGACCATAGTATTCTAGGTGATATTTATACAAGCAGAACTTTTTGTTTTTAGAACAAATAGTGAAAGATCTAGAAATCTAATTCAATGAACACACCTATAAGTAGTATAAGTCGAGCAATAAATAAATAATAAGATTTAGACTTGTTACCCTGTTTATGGTCAATATTTTGTATATAATGTAATTCAAAATGGTTTATCGGTAACAGTTCTAAAGGCAGGCAGAAAAAGCTTTATGATTTGAAGCCTCTGTTTCATATTAAACATAAATAAACAAATTTAATTTTTACAAAGTTATGTAAGAAACTTGGTTGATCCAAGCTTTAATAATTTATCTATTATAGCTACCTGCATAGTCTAAATAGTCTAGAATCTTACCTCTATTTGGTAGGTAGTACATTCTTGCCAAAACAACATAACATCATGTATTTTTCAGCTTGTACGTAGGTAGGTACATTGTAGAAAACTGCTTAGAATCGGAAACATCAATTAGAAAACATAATTTTCTGCTACATACAATGAAAAATCTTCTCGAAAACCTTTCTTGTCATGGTTTGATAAAATCTAAAAGTACATAAAAATTACTATAAATTGTAAATCAACACAAATCAATTTAGTTCAGTAATTTTAACCTGTAAAAGTGTATTTTTAACTTACCTGTATAAAAAAATATCCATTTTTTCTTTTAAACGAGCTTATGCATATATAAGAGGATGAATTTTCAATCAAAAACACTTCGATCACTAATTTTCGAAGCAAAAACCGAAAAATTCTAAGAAAAAGCAAGAATCAAACAGAATTACTCCGCCATGCTTGTTGACTGTTGTTCAAGAAACGACGTTCTGTCATCTGTTGTTACAGTTTGAAAATTGAATTTTATAAGTTTGATTATCTCGGTTAAGTTTTCGGTTTTAAATTGTTAAAATACATATGTAGACTCTCACCTTAAACAGTAATTGTTAATTAAGTTACCTGTAATAGCCCAAAATTTTCATTATGTTAGTTCCAAACCTTTGTTGTTGTTTATATTTCAGGAATGTTTTGTATCTTGTACGATATAGCTAAATGGATTGATTTCTTCTGTTCATCGTTTAATACTAGTTGCAGATAGGTTTGATTTCAAATATTTCTTTTAGTTAATTGGTAATTGGTAATTTATAACTATTAAACCTAGTATAAAAGTTGTAGGTTAATCTCGAATGTTGTAAGTCAGCTGTGTTTTAAGAAAATCGATAAGAGGTCAGTGTCAGACTGACAGTTTCTGTGCGTTTTCACAGCGACTTCTGGTTAATTTTTGCTTGGTCGCGTGGGTAGACTTTGGTCGCCATTAGTTTTCTGTGTTGTTGAAAGAGCTTAGTTAACGTAGATAGGGTGACTAATTTTTGTGATTGTTTTGTTTCGGTAACTATGTCCGTTGGAGAAAAATAAGAAGCGTCCCTTTCGACCATGGACACTGAAAGATAAAGCACGTTTGTGGAAGTAGCTCTCCAAATTAAGTTTTTTTTGGGCCGAGCAGACTCATGTAGTGTCGATAAAGCATCCACAAATGCATTAAAAAGGGTATGGCCTTGTAGTTGCTTATTCCTTTGGGCGGAATGCCGATTTAAAATGATTTAATAAACTTCAACAGCGGTCATAGACGCCATCTAGTAAATTGGGAACCCTCGTTAGTTATTTAAGGTAGGTTTTAATTTTAGTATCTGAGTTACCCTCGACGGGTGTTATGAAAGATTTCTCTTTCATGTTTGTATATCTAACATTCGATTTTAGGGTTTTTTTTGGTAGGGGCTAAAAGTCCGAGTACAAAGTGATGTACTAGTTTATTTTTTTTGGAATTGCCTGGACGCGGGACGTGCCAGTTGCCGTGTACTATGGGATTTCTTGGAGACTAGCTGTGTAGCAGTTTCCACGCTAGCTGTTTCAGAGACCATGTGTGAGTGTGTGTGAAGATTGAGTCTTCATGAACCATGGGTAGCACGTAAGGTTTTAGCTAAGTACCATTTTTCTTGAGTATGTTGTTGTAACTTAGTAACAACTTAAAATATCAATATTCTGCATTTGCGTATTGTTCACCATACAGTGTTTTGGTCAAGTTTTGCACTTATGTTATGTACAGAGCTTGTGCAATGTAAACGTATAGCGTATGTCGACATAGCGTTTAGACGTCACAAGAGTCTCTAGTAGTTCAAAGCGTTAGGTAGTCTGTTACAGCTACTTTTGTTATAAATACAGTACAATTTATGGTTATACAGTAAATATTTTTGTTTCCCGGCTAAAGGCCATTTGTTTATTCCAAATTTAGTACTTGTAACTTCGACATTTTAATTTATCTATGGCCGAGTGGCTAGCATGCTTATTGAGTAACCACAGGTACTCGTAAGATATTGTATCATACTATAACAGAGATTTTATGGTAAATTTAGTTAGTTGTGAGAGGTTCTTGCACAGACCTTGCGGAAATTCCATGTCTCAGGCAATGTCCTGGATGTAGGTCTATGTGGCTGCCAGATCAGACTGAACAGTCATTTTTTTTACAGTGTAGGTCTGACAGTTGCCGTCTTGTGCAAGACTCTGTCAAACAGGGTTTGACTTTTTGCTTTCTTTTATCAATAACTTTGTAAATTTAAACCTTCAGAAATTTTATTGTCAAACCTAGTACTATCACTTTAATATTTCATTCCACCTATTTATCTTTTAACTTTAAGTATCTATTGTCCACCAAAGTAAGAGGAGCTTGCATTTATAAAACCAAGTAACCAAGGGCTTAACAACACCTTAAGAATAAATATTTGTATTGGCCTCTGCGAAAATTTGGCTTTTATTTTAAATAGAGTCACATTGAGGACTTGAGTGAATGAGAGCTTATAATAAGCTAGGGTATACCGATTGTGACATAAGTGTTTTTTTTCCTAGTTTGTTTTTATCTGAGGCCAAACACTAGAACATTTAAAGGCTTTTAAGTAAAATAAAACTAAGGTGGCGCCTTCAGGATTTGACTATAACTTACTTATAAGAGTGCTAAACCTCTCAAACTAGAAACAAAATAGCGAACCTACCCTGAGTTGAGCTAGCTAAGGGGTGGGGTGTCTGAAGAACATCCTCCAGCGCGTAATTTTGGTTTTGTATAACACACTTAAATTGTTAATTGAATGGTTTTAATTTTCTTTTATTTTCATAACACTTTATAATAATATTTATATAATATTTCTAAATTATTTGTGAATTGAAATAATTATTTTTTTTTTCGTAACACTGTGTACTGTGAAACGAGGGCATCCGAAGTGATTCGATATCCGACAGGTGCGGGTCCCTGATTGGCTCAAATTTAAACGGGGTCCGTTCAAACGAAGCGTCGGGTCTTTCGATGCCGATAAAAAGCCCGTTAAAACTCGAATTAACCCCTGAAATCTAACGGAAAAGTTGTTGCTGCATACCAAATCGCGGAAATAGCATGGGATTTTTCTAACGGGTCCCGTTAGTTTGGAGTTAACGGAAAGTTTTAACCTGTGTGCTGCTGCATTGACTTGATTATAAGTAAATGTATGTGTTCAAAAACACAATTTCTTTCCTCTTTTTTCTTGGTTCCCAAATCCGATGGAACTAGTAGGTTTATTCTTAATCTGAAAGGTCTAAACAGATTTATATCCCCTCCTCATTTCAAATTAGATAATTATAAATCAGTTAAAGATTTAATTACAAAGAACTTACATGGCTACAATCGACTTAAAAGATGCCTATTACATGGTACCAATATATATGAAAAACATAGGAAATTTCTTCGTTTTAAATTTCTTAATCAACTATACCAATTTAATTGTTTACCTATGGGTTTGGCTACAGCTCCGTATATGTTTGCAAAACTTCTTAAACCCGTATTTAATTACTTTCGAAGACAGGGTATTTTATGCCTTGTTTATTTAGACGATATTTTAATATTAGGTCGTTCATATACAGAGGTCAGACTAAATGTTGCCATTATGTTAAAAACATTACAATAATTAGGATTCATTATAAATTGGAAAAAATCTCAGTTAATACCTTCACAAATTTGCGAGTATTTAGGATTCAATTATAATAGTTGCAATATGACCATGTACGTATCGGATGACAAAAAAGAAACCATAATAAAAAAGATAAATATATTTTGTAAAAAAGTGACCTGTAAAGTTATAGAATTTTCAAGAATCATAGGAACCTTGATTTCAGTTTGTAAAGCTGTCCAGTATGGCTGGTTTCACATGAAAATTTTAGAACGTGAAAAATATCTAGCTCTTAAGAAGTCAGCCGGATATTATGATTCAAATATGTATATCTGAAGAGCTGCGCGTAATGAATTTTTTTTGGTGGAAACAAAATAATTATAACACAGTCATTTAGTTCAATTGAATGTCAAAAATATGTTTACGAAATGTTTACAGATACTTCAAGGACTGGATGGGGAGCGGCATTTAACGATAAAGTCGCCCGGGGCTTTTGGAATAGAAATAAAGCAAGGTATCATATTAATTACCTCGAATTATTAGCGATTCTTTATGCAATACAATATTTCACGTCCGAAGCAAGGAACTGTAACATTCTCTTACGTGTTGACAATAAAACGGCTATAGCATATATTAATAAAATGGGCGGTATTCGCCATCAATCATTAAATAATGTTGCAAGGGAAATATGGACTTGGTGCGAAGAACGTAGGTTAATGTTATACGCAACTTATATCGCTTCGAATGAAAACATTGTGGCGGATAAACAATCGAGAATTATATCTATAGAAACAGAATATTCATTAAATGAAAAAATATATTCGAAAATTGTTTCGAAATTTGGTAAACCAAAAATAGATCTCTTTGCGTCACGAATAAACAAAAAATGTGACACTTATGTGTCCTGGCTGCGAGACCCAGGAGCTTTAACGTCAAATGCTTTTACATTTACATGGGATAAGTCCCTTAGTTTTTATGCGTTTCCACCTTTTCCCATAATTGGGCGTGTTCTTAAGAAAGGCCTAATCAGCCGTGGTTTTCTTTATTTTTGACTTTCTATAGTAGAGCCAATAATTTTCAAGCCTGATAAAGACCTCCTTTTGTCGCCTTTTAGCACCAGCCATCCGTTGTGGAAGAACATCCCCCTAGCGGTATCGAAATTATCCGGGGATCTTTTTTAAGGAAAGGAATCTCTGAGGATGCTCTTCCCGTAATGTTTAACTCAATCAGTAAATCCACCTTGCAGCAGCACTGTGGAACACTTAGTAAGTGGTGGCTGTATTGTAACAGGCAGAAAATAGATATATACTCCGTAAGTGTTGGAAATGTGCTTTCTCTTTTACATGAAATATTTTTAAAAAATGTTTCATATGCAACTTTAAATACACATAAATCCGCATTACCTCTTATTCTAGATATTTCGAATAGCGATGTATTAATTAAACGATTTTTGAAAGGAGTATTTCGCGAAAGACCCAGTTTTCCAAGATATAATGAAACTCGGGATCCATTTGTTGTTTTAAGTTTTATAAAAAAATGGTATCCTTTGGAAGAGTTGTCATTAGAAAAATTAGTTAAGAAGTTGGTTGTCTTACTAGTACTAGCATCAGGGCAAAGAATTCAAACAATTTCTAAAATTAATTTAAGAAATATTAAAATTAAGGAAGACGGCGTGGAAATTTATTTCACGGATTTGCTAAAAACGTCAAGTAGTAATCGCAGACAACCCGTACTAAAATTTAATTTTTTCAAAGAGCAGCCGGACTTATGTGTCGCTAAAACTTTAGTTAGGTATTTAGATGTTACTCAAAATAGTAGAAATAAGGAAGATTATTTAATTTTAACTTATCGTAAACCTGTTCACAAAGCCTCAACTCAATCTATAAGCCGCTGGATAAAAGAAGTGATGAAGTCTAGTGGGACAGATATATCCATATTTAAGTCATAGTACTAGACATGCGTCCACATCTGCGGTTTATAGAGCAACATTGATTCAATTAAAAATGCAGCGGGTTGGACGAAAAAATCAGAAGTTTTTTGCTACATTCTATAATCGTCCACTGGTAGACGAATGTAATTTTGGAGAATATTTAGTATCTAATTCAAAGTAAGCTTGTTTTTGCCTCTTTTTTGTTCTACAATATATATAAATACTTTGTATATTGTGTTACTGACTAAAAGTTAGTTTAATAAATTTATTGAGATATTTCTAAAGAAAGTGTATTATTAATGTAAGCTAACAATAATAATAAGAAGAATAATAGCTATATTTAGAACTTTAAATAACTACGTGTGTAATCTAATTGGACGAGTATATCGAAATATAATTAATAGAACAAACGACTTACCTGTGGGAAGTTCGTTCTATATTATATGAGATATAAGACCCTCCCGTGAACAAATATAGCTATCATTATTATCATTGTTTCATACAGTGTAATGAGTGACTAATGTTTATAAGCTGCTCAGCGTCATCGGTATTAATTTTTTGCTTATGCTGGGATCTTTAAAAGTTGTGCTCGACAAAGCCACGATTGTGTAAACTACGTGTGTAATCTAATTGGACGAGTATATCTCATATAATATAGAACGAACTTCCCACAGGTAAGTCGTTTGTTCTATTAATTATATTGAATTAATATTAGGTAGGTATATGTTATTTTACAATCATTGCCAATAGCCAAATCTTGTACCTACATTGCTGTAGTAGTTATAGGTATCTATCTATCGAGGTATCTATGCATTTTTTAATTTAAACTTATTATAATTTGCTAGAATCGGTAGGTATAATCCTAGGTATAACCCTATTTTACGATAGAATATAACGATTTTGCGGGAAAATTAAAATCAAATTTATAACCCAATTTTACAATCGAATTTGCGGCAAAATTTAGAGACAATGTATAACCCTAGTTTACAATCCAATAATAGGTAAACGGTTTTGCGGGAAAACTTGAAAGAAATGCGCAAGAGTAGGAACATACCTATCTTTCTCTGATTCTCTAATATATAGTTTATCATCTCTTTTTGATAATAAGTTTAACCGTTTTGCGGGAAATTTTTGTCCATCAACTAACCTGAAGAATATTAAGTATAAAGTCTGTGCGTTTTAAGAAGTCCGATATCGGATTAAATCACCAAGGGATGTTATCGCTTTTAAAACAGTAAGTCGGTTAAGTTACAATATCTTCGCACCTTCGCTATACTTGATCACACCGAACATCCCACTGGTTTACTGTATTCTATTACTGGGCGAAATCAGAGGTTTCAAAACAAAATTATCTTAGAATTACGCGTTGAGCATAAATAATAATTAAATAGATATTTAAATTATTTTGCTATTATTATAGTTAAATATATATAATAATCGCTATTTTCCAAGAACCAATTAAAATTTGCTCAAGTGCGGGATGGTTAAATATGTTAAAGATTTTGTCAGGTATATACTTTTCCGATAATGACATTATTTTGGGATTATTATAATTAAATCTTCATAATAATTACTATTTTCCAAGAAATAATTAAAATTTGCTGAAGTGCGGGATGGTATGTTCTACTTTATTTTAAATAAGTAGTTGTGCTTTTCACTTTTAGTTTGTTTCTCATTGTGTGTGAATTAAAATCAGTTATTAAGCAAAGTTATGGAAAATGTTCAGCAAGGTGGCACATCGCCTAGAAGGCATTTATCTCCAGGTATACGCCGCGCGCCTTTTGGTATTACAAGTGGAACGTTATTTTACTTTAGAAAAAGATAACTCGGGCCCGTTAGAGTCTGTTTTGGCAGTGCAAAAACGAACGTCTGATGCTTGCGGCATTTCAGAGAAGACCTTAAGAAGACTTCGAAAAAAGAGTGAAGAGGATTTGGACAGACCATATAAAAGGGTTCGACTCCATTCAAAAACCTTGGATTTATCCCAAGGGATAAAACTCTCTATTAGGAATATTGTTTATGATATGTATAAAGCCAAGAAATATGTTACCCTCAAAGCTATTCTTGAAAAGATAAAGCAGAAAAAACTTTGCGATATTGGAACTAACAGTTTGTCCATCATCTTAAAACATATGGGTTTCAAATATAAAAAACCAACAACAGAAAACTGCTTTGCGAGCTGTCCAATGTTGTTTCGAAAAGATGGCAATTTTTAAGGGATTATTTAAACAACAAAAAATCGGAATTGTCAAGACAAGTTGTTTTTCTTGACGAAACATGGGTATTTGCAAACGGAACTTCAACAAAAACGTCTTGGCAGGATGACTCAAAGCATTGTGATTCAAGTACCCGTGCAAGTAATGGAAAAAGGTATATTATATTACATGCTGGTAATGAAGAAGGTTTTGTTTTAAATGCCAGTTTGATATTTTCATCAACAAAAAAAACTGATGATTATCACGGCAATATGGATGCTGAAATTTTTGAGCATTGGTTCGAGGAAAAACTTTTAAAAAGTTTAGAAAAACCTTCCTTAATTGTTTTAGACAATGCCTCTTACCATACGAGACTCGAAGAGAAATTCCCTACAAGCAGCTGGAAAAAGGAAGAAATAAAAGAGTGGTTGTCAAAAAAAAACATAAACCATAAAAATTTATATTTAAAAAGTGAACTTTTAAGCAAGTGTAAAGAGCAGTCATTTAAAAAAAAGTATGTTGTTGACGAATTAGCCCTCAAATATGGACATAAAGTTTTGAGATTGCCGCCCTACCATTGTCATTACAACGCAATTGAATTGGTATGGGGTATTAGCAAGAACTATTATGACAAACATGCCTGTAAAAATATCGGTAAGCCTAGCGTTATAAAGTTATGGGAGGAGGCGCTTAGCCAAGCGGGCAAAGAAGAATGGCGAAAATGCATTGAACACACAGAAAAAATTATTTTTGAATCTTATGAGACAGAACAGGTTATAGACGAAGTAAGACCGTTAATTATTACGAATGATGATGATGATGACGATGATGTTGATTCTGATGAGTCTGAAAGCATGGGCGAAATTTCAAATGCAGAGGAAGACTACTTTTAGTAGTACCTATCTACAAGTAGGTACGTTCTGTCGCAAGACTACAAAATCGGTTCTTTTTAGAACCAAAACTTTATAAAAAAGAATTCGTAAAACTAATTTGTCTGAATACTACAAAAGCTAAAAAATTATTATTTTTCTTTACCTAAACTAATTTTTTATTTACTTTAAATTATTTTATTTAGAAAATGTAATTCATCAAAATCCAAAATTACCTTCAATATAATTTATTGTTTGAGAGCCACCGACATAATGCTCAAGAGGTTTTATGGCTTAGCGGACTTCTTAAAACGCACAGACTTTAAATACAGGTACAAGGGGGTTAAAGTTAAACGCGTACTTACTTACTTACCTTTAATATATTTTTCGGTGTTATTTTTAAAATATGCATGGGTTTTTAGATAACAATATGGATTTTGAGGGTTACTCCTATGTAGTTTCAACTAAAGGACGGAATGGGACTATGTAAGTACATAGCTAATGCAGGAATTTAATTATATTATATTAAATATATAATATACAGTGCGTGTCTACGGTAAGTTGGCGGCATATGGGAAACTTTTTATTATTAATTTTACGAAAAAAAGTAATTCTTCATAAAAAGTTCTGCATGGTCTAAAACCTAATATGCATCCATCAGATATCAAAATGTATCAGTCGTATACAAGGTTTATCAAAAAATATGAATTTTGCTCAATAGTAAAAGTACCTTTATTTTTGACAATATCGAAAATTATTATGGAGAAAAGATGTTCAATTAAAATTAAAAATAACTTTAATATTCATTAAAAAACTATTTCTTAGACATTTTAATAAAGTAATAATAATTAATAATAAAAAAGTTTCCCATACGCAGCCAACTTACATAGACACACTATAATATATTCGGGTATAGTTTTTTTTATGATAAATATTATCTTTCTATTTACTTTACTAACAGATTACCACCCAGTAATTTTTATAAATTATTTTCAGTTACTTTAAATGTAAATTTTCTAAAAGAAATTTTTGCAAGGGCTCCATTAAAAAGACGCCAGAAGGGGTGTTTCTCCAAAGTTCCGAACATAATCACCCACCAAAAGTGGACATTATTGGACCTTTTAGAACGGACTTGACAAAAAGGGCAAAACAGGACTTTCAGTCCCTTAAAAAAATTTATGATGAAGAAACACTACGGTATTGTTATTTTTATTTTCTTGTATTCTTAATAAAATTAGTAAATATGTTCACCTTATAAGAAGTAAAACGGTTTTAACTAAGTAGGTCTTACTGATATACTATATACAGCTAGTACTGTACTATGTCTCGCTTAGACCTATTTATATAAATTATACCTATTTAATTTAAGACACTCAGAAGCTGCGGAGAACTATTCCTTTGTCATGGCTGAAGCGGCCATGAGAATGGTAAGGCGACGTTCCCAGCCGATTATTCCGAAGACGCTGGAGGAACTCGGCAATATCATCATTCACCTGCCACGGCAATATTTTGGGAGCAAATATAGTGACTCCTTGTGGATTTGCAATTATTTTATTGTGTAGGACTCTTACCGATTCCATAGCAGGTGGTGTCCAGGAGTTGCACGCCGATGGAACTTTTAAAGTCGTTCCATCGGTTCCCCAGAGCCGGCAACTGTTAACTTTGCACGGAATAAAACAAAATACAGTACGTTCTAATTTTTGTTGTAATGTAATAGAAGTATTAAATACGAATGTTAAATATATTTTTAGTCGCTACCCCTAGCATACGTTTTAATGGAAAATAGAATAAATCATTATCATAACAGACTATGAAAAGGCTTTGCAGGAGGCTTTAACACAAGCTTGGCCCGCCGCTAGAATTGCTAGCTGCTTTTTTCATTTTGCTCAGGTTTGTATAACTTTTAACTAGATAGGTAGGTATCTACTTACCTACGTACCTACCGAGGTACCTACCTACCTAGTTACAATACTTATTTTTATTTTCGTTTAACATAGTTGCTTAATGATTTTTTTCTTATATAGGCGGTTTGGAAAAAAGCCAAAAAAGTGGGTTTTCTAAACAGGCAAACCACCAGTGATGGCAGAAAAATTATGAAAATGTTAATGGCCCTGCCATTGTTGCCAGGTAACAAAATTGCGGAAGAGCTGGCCTGCATCAGCACGTATGCTAGGGATAAGGGAGTCAACGCAGATAGATTATTTACATATATAACAAGGTACAACATTTACATATACATTTACCAACTTATACAGATATTTAGATAAAAATGGATTTAATTCTTCAGATATTGGATAAACCAAGTAGATGTTGTCAGGATTTCGGTTTGGGGTTTGCCGAGAAGAACAAACAACAATGTGGAGTCCTTCCATAACAGACTGAAGGAAAAAATGAAGGAACCGCATCACAATATTTAGACTTTCTTAAGTAGCTGTAATTTGTTTTTGGTCTTTTACTGCTTAACAAAAATGTCATTAGGTATTGTTACTAGCCACCTAACAAATTTAAGGTTCCTAGCAGATAAAAAAAAATGTATTCGTAGAAAACATAGCTCGTTGCATCCACGACAACCATCTTAAGGCCCAGCAGCTAAATAATGCCTTGTGAGTTGCCAGAACCCGGAACAGCTTCCGGGATGCAAACGTAAGACAAGCCCAACAGCTTTTAGCGGACGCAAGGATTAGCGTCACCTAGTTCTTGGGAAGAGCTGCAAACGCTCTAAGCGCAATGGAAGAACGGCTCACAAATTGGCATTTGGGAATCGTTGAACCAGCGGCAGCAGGTAAAATGTTTGCTGCAGATATTTGACTTTATTGTTATGTTTCACTCAAAAACAAAAATAAAATAATTTACTTACGAATGAGCTTGCGAATCTGGGCATTTTTCACCAAAGCGTGCACTTTAAGTCCCTTAAAGATTTTTTCTGCCTAGGCCTCACAGATGCTATAACAAAAATATAATTAACTTGACATTCTTCCTTTCTTTTCATAATCGTCATTTATTTGAACAAAAAAAATACTACAACACTATTATATTGCAGGAATAATAACTAAAATGCCATTACACTCTCTGTCCCTAGCTCCAATTTGCTTTATATTCGTGTATGCCTAACAGTTAATGTGTGCTTTTTAAGCAGCAAATAAGCAAATTGAAATACTGTTAGTAGTGCCCTCTACCATAAAAGTTTATAATATGGTGTTTACAGATTAGTCAAGTCTTATTTTGAAGTCAAAGGTAGGTCCCTAAGTTCATATGTCATTTACATTCCCCCACTTTATTTTCCGCGCACAGCTGGTAGACGTCGCCTATAGTCATTCAAAGGTATGCTTTCCAAACCAAAAATAGTTTAAGTCAAAATGGTGTTCAAAACATTGTGCTGCAGTAATTTTATTTAATTTAGCAGATTATTAAAGGTAAGAAAACGTCTTTTTTCATATTTTTTGGTAATTGCATTCCCTGGGCCTAGCACAACAACTTTAAAATAGCCAATTTTCAAAATAACAAAGAAATATTTGCATACGATTCCAAGGAGCACTAAGATGTTAACGGCGTCTTTAACATAACCTTAAAATTTTACGGAGGGAAAAACCGGCATGTTTGTCATTACATTCCTCGTCATTACGTTCACCAAGAGTGAATTCTAAAGGGAGAATGTAATGACTTACGGGGGAATGTAAATGACTGTTGTTGTCTTTCACAGGTAAAATCGTGGCTAAAATGGACGAAGAAAAGAAAAAAGCTTTAATTGAAAAGCTGAAAGTACTAAAAGAAGATGCAGCAAATAAAAGACAACAAACAAAACAACAAAAATATGAACTAAAGAAGAAAGAGATGCGGGAAAAATATCACCTAAAAAAAGAACAAAAATCAGAAACGGGTACAATTAAAATAAAATGGGCAGAATTAAGGAAAATTCAAAATGAATCCCGAGAGCAGAAGGAAAGCGAGAATATTGAAGACAATGATAAAGTAAAGCAAAAAACTGGATCAAGAAAATCACAACGGAAAAAGGAGAACGAAAATATCCCAGGCATACAGGAATATCACTATAATCAACCAGGAAGTGTCACCGAGACAGATAATTCTTCGAACCGAATGCCTACTACACAAGAACTCCAAGACAAAGATAACAATAAGAAGAAAAAGAAAAACAAAAAGCCTGTCAGTACCGAAAAACAGCGACGCAAATGGAGAGAGAAAAAGAAGCGCCAAATGGAAAAAATTAAAGAAAATCCCGAACGACACGAAGAATACAAGCAAAAAATCAGAGAACAAAACAAAAAGCGCAGAGATGAAGGAAAACCAATACGCGAGTTAACGAAAAAAGAACAGACCATACAGAGAAAGAGGTGGCTTAATGCAACAAGGCGGTATAGAAGAAAAAATAAACAACAAGCAGAAAATTGCAGAGAGATATTAGAAAACACACCGCCATCCACTCCACCGCCAATAATTTTACCAAACCATGCTGATCGAAATTTAAATAACAGAGGTCGCCGCAAGTATAAAAAACTTAAGGACGACATATCTGCTTTAAGAGTTTCTTTACGCAATGCCGAAAGGAGGGCGGAAAGATATAAAAAAAGAACACAACGACTAGAGGCAAGAAAGAAAATGCCATCATCCGTTAGTCCAAATACCAAAGTCAAGGAAATTATAAGAAAGCCAACTGAAGAAGTGAAAAGAAAACTTTTATTTATTAGAGTGCTTAATTCGACAAATTAAATATCAAGTCAAAAATCCAGGTGAAGCTGAAAAAAAAAATTTACGTTCTGCCATAGCATCCCCAATTTTTAAGAAATACAGAGTTCAGAAGGAAGGTGGTTGTCTAATTAGCAGACGAGAGATTAAAAAAAAGTATAATAATGTTACGAAGATAGAGAAAAGCAAAAAAGAACAGAGAACATTTTGGAGATGGAAACCATTTTACATATTAAAACCCAGAGCAAGTTCATGGGATACAACCTTATGCAAAAAGCATGAAAATGTGAAGATGATTATAAAGAAAATGCATCACCTAAGATTAGCAGAAACCAAAATTCCGCATGAAATCATTAAATCCATTGTTTGTGATTCAAAAGATAAAGCTTGTATGTATCGCGAGTGCAAATGCTGTAGTAGTAAGAAGCTCAGTGTAAACCTTAATGAAGAACTTACCAGAAAAGAAACTTTTTACAATCCGTGGGTAAATACAACACAAACCAGAAAGGACAAAAACAATAAAGATATTGAAGTTAAAGTAACAACACTACAAAAAATTCATTGTCATGTAGAACAGTTAGTACAAAAAGCTAATGACCTTCTTGTGCCTAAATTTCTCAAGCACGAATATAACGCTTTTCACCAACTTAAACATGCAAGAAACTTAAGAGATCAGTTAGATTCAAATGAAGTGGTGGTCCATGTAGACTTCTCAGAAAATTACGGTTGTAAATACACTGAAGAAGTCCAAAGCGTTCACTTCGGCGGGTCTAAACCCCAATTAAGTCTGCACACTAGCGTAATGTACTTTAAAAGCCATGATGGTTGAAAACATCAATCGTTTGCTTCAGTATCCGATCATTTGTCTCACCGACCTTTTGCCATTTGGTCGCATCTGAGACCAGTGATCTTCATGGCGAAAAACCTTGTTCCTGAATTAGACACAATTCACTTTTTAAGTCACGGCCCAACGTCACAATAGAAACAAACTAAATTTCTTCTTAATATCGTACTTTGGGGACCACTATAATTTAAAAAGAGTAACTTGGTCATTTACAGAAGCAGGTCATGGCAAAAGTGCGGCAGATGGCATAGGTGGAAGGTTAAAAACCGATGCAGACGCAGCTGTTGCATTTGGAAAAAACATTATGTCTGCAAAATATTTTATCACTGCTTTAGAAGACAAAAATCCGGACGCAAAAACCAAACTTTTTTTGATTGAAGACATATCCAGCTTTGAACAGGAGATAATTATTCCAGCTCTTAAACCCATTAACAAAACATTTGATATTCATATGGCAATTTGGGATTCTGCATTACCGTCAAAAATGCAATTTAAATATTTGAGCTGTTTATGTCGCGAAAATTGTACACATTATTTGAAGAAAGACATAGACTACGTTTCAGATATTGAAGTTGGCAGTCAGGAAGAAGAGCCATGTGACGAAAATACAGAAAACTCCCATGAAATCCAAATCGGCCATTGGGTTGCCGTGGTTTATTATGACAACTGGTATCCGGGCGTCGTTGAGAAGAAAGAAAATGGAATTTTAAAAATATCTTGTATGAGTCGCTGTGGCGCCAACAGTTCACATGGCCCCAAAAGCCAGATTTGCAGTCAGTAAGGGAAAACGAAATTTTGTGTAAACTTAGTGAACCTCCTCAACCAGTTTCAAGCCGATATTTTGACGTTTTAAATAAATCAAAAGTAGACGAGCTTTATAGGTCGATGACATAAATAATGTATACAATAAGTCCTTTTTGTTTTGTTTTTAGAAGAATGTTATATAACAATAACGTCTGTTTTGTTATTATAAAAGCGAATTATAAGTTCTTTTTGTTTTTATAATTTCTTCTTAATTTTGTTAACTAAAGGAATGTTAACTAAGTTCAAATTAAGTTAAAATACTTTATTACCAGGGAAATACTACGTTTGTGTGCTTACAATAAGTTTAATACAAATAAGTTTGTTACAATTATTATAAATAAATAAAAAATAAACAAGATTCCGTCATTACATTCTACCTTTGCCATTACGTTCACCCATCATAATTCTGCTGAAAGTTCATTATAAATTAATGAAATATTGATGTTTTATGTATTTTCTAAAATTTCATGATTATTAACACTTGATTAAAATCTTATTTAATATTCTAGCATCACACGACAGTTTCAAACTAAATTATTAGCAATAATTTTTAAAATAAATGGGATTTTTAGCATTTTTTTAAGTAATTTCTAGACTAAAAGACTGCAAAACAACTTATATGTTTTTAATACACGTTACAACCATAAAAATATTTATTATCAGGTGACGGCCTGGTCGCGTGGTAGCGTTCTCGCTTCCCATGCTACAGGTACCTGGTTCAAGCCCGGGCTGGCCCAGCAGACTTTTTTCAGTTTGGAGGGCCCAGGTCACCATACTACGTAGTGTTGCGTATGCAACACACACCGACAAATTCTCAACGGCACTCTAGTCTAGTAGGTAATCTAGAAACGGCATGTTGTCGAGGGAGGGACCCTTGAGCCAAATGAAGGATAACAGTGGTGCGGATGGTGTTCTTGGACACTACCTAATATTCGTATGGTCGAGGTAAAAGCCTTGACTAGAGAATTGGCGGCGGAGTCTCGAGTGCACGGGTCTGATGCTGTTCCGGATGGTTCGAGGGTCCCCGCGACATACATAACTCTCTTAGCTGCACACAAGGACGTTTAAGGACCCGCCCGTCGAGGTTTGTGGTGAGCAAAGAGACGTTAATAATAACAAGACCGTAAAAATATTGTGCCGAGAATAACATCTGTCGGTTATATTGTGGTTCGGAACCCACGTTAAACTGTAGGTCTCGTCTGGCTGACATTACCCAGACGTTAAAACGGGGTTGGCAAAAAGGGTCAGAAACTGGTCTACTTGCTTGGCGTCAAAGCCTCCCCGTCCACTACTACTACTACTACTACTACTACTACTACTACTACTACTACTATTATCATTAAAAGTTAAAATATACATTGAATAAAATATGATTTTTAGAGAAGACAGGGGAGAAGGTAATGACAAAAAAATCATAATTTTTATCTTTCTGCCAGCATTCTTCCTTATTTCCCGAAATATTTTTGAGGGCCCCTTTTAGGAAATGGTAGCTCATACATTGATAGCTAGCAACATCGTATGTACAAGATAAAATGCTACACAAAAAAAATTGGGAATAAATTTTCTAAAATGCACGCTTTGGTAAAAAATGCCCATCTATATTATGTACCTATTTTAGCGGAACAAACAGAACATGCCGATCTGTTTGTCCCAAGATTGGAATTTTCTGGCTCGGATTCGTAAGACGAAGGCGAGGACGAAGATAATGTTGATAACCCGGATTTAACTAATATTTTTACCGAATAGGTACCGCCTAATACACTCGGTTAATATTTTTTAGAATATAATGAACAGGATTTTTACATTCCAGAAGATAACTTTCTTGACGATTTTAAACCTATTCCAGGAGGTAAAGTACTTATTATATACCTTCGTTTTTAAATATATAGGTGGATAAATAGGTGATATTAAGGTATAAACCTAATTATTTATGTAGCTCTTAAACCGAGTTTTAAACCTACTAACCTGTTTATCTGCACTGATGTATCTGTTTATCTAAAAACTTAAGAGTAAATAATAATGTTGTTTTAACAGAAGTTTTTGAGACTGTTGAGGAATCTCTGGAGCCTGCCCTTTGGTTTCCGCCAGGAGAGGATGTTGGTAAGTAATAAAGGTATATTAATATATATGTATAATTAGAAATTAGTGACTATTAGTACTTAAATCAAATTTAATTTTTATTTATAGGTATATGAACCTCGGCATGAACTTACATAATTTATATTGATTTTCATTTTCCAGAAGGTGAACCCACATGCCAATGTTGCAGAACCAATGCCGTGCGGTTTACATTTGGTTGCGGCCATCCGATCTATGGAGATTGCGGAAGCCATTTGGTTAGAGAAGAATATCGGTGTCCTATGTGTAGGACAAATAAATTTAAACCAGCCCCCAAGACCGCTCTTTTTAATACGAGGAATAATACCTCAAGAAGATTTAAGTATATTATTTTAAACTCGATTTTAAACAACCCATGTTTGTTGCAAGAATATACTACAGAAAAATTTCGAACTTCACAAATATTCCTAAAAATGAGATAGGGTAAAAGGGGGAGTTATTGGCACTTTAAGCAGCTATGGTTATAAATAAATTCACCAAGTATTAATTATTTCAATTTCATGAAATATTTTTTAATTTCATTTTGGAGAATGTTTATAAAATGATAAATTAGATTAGATTAGATTAGATTAGACTCTTTATTCGATCCATATATAGAGGTTTACATCAATATAAATTTTTACATTGCATTCCTACTACATTTCTACCCCTAGGGTGTTGATCCCGTCAATTCAATACTTAAAACTTAATCATACGATGTACAATCGCAATTCGCTTACATATATACCTACATACTAGTTACATGACAGTTAAAATAGCGAAAACAAGTAAATAAATAAACAAACGTATACATTATACCTACTCCAAACACAATACATTACGATTTCAGTTGGACATTTAAAACTCGGATTCAGAGTCTCCCAGAGTCCCCACAGAGAGGCAGCATAGGCACCTATGCATCTTTATTCCCTTTCCCACCTTATGTTTAATGTGAATAAAATTAAAGAGAACTATGTATTATAAGGATGTGTTTTAATTTACTAGAGTCTTTACTTGGTTGTCGGAGAAGAATTCTTCCAGACTGTAATAAGCTTTTGAGTTCAAGAGCAGTTTGAGGCTCTGCCTCATTCTCCGAGGCGGCTGCCTTCGAAAATCAGGAGGCAGAGTATTCCAAACCTTTAAAATACTATGTTTGACATTTTTTAAGATATATGAATAGTGAGCAATATCAGTTTTTAGGCCCTCTTTAAAGCGTGTGTAATGGCCGTGATCTGACCTCAATCCTTCAAATATATCTTGGTTTTCAGAAATAAATTTTATACATTCAAGGATATAGATGTTAAAGACTGTAGGGACATTATGTTCAATGAAAATATTTTTACAGCTCTCTGTTCTTTTTTTTTGAAAAATTGTTCTTAGACATCGCTTTTGTAACAGAAGGATCCTCTCAGCCTCTGAGACAGCCCCCCAGAAAACCACACCATACCTAACCCTCGACTGTACATATGCATGGCAAGCCGTCAGGGCGGCAGAGCATCCAGCCGAGTCTCTGATGACTCTTAACGCATAGCAATATCTGCTCATGTTTCCTGCCAGTTGATCAATGTGCGCCCGCCAGTCCAGCCTTTCATCCAGCAGCACCCCGAGGAATGTGACCTTGTCCTTTGTTGTGATCGTGGTGTCATTGTAGTCAATCAATATTCTGTCAGGCTTAAGATTGAAGTTGATAATTTGTGTTTTTGCTACATTTAGCTGTAGATTATTTTTAGTAAACCAATCTTGAAGAGATAAGAGTGACTCCTGAACATTTCCTATACATGATTCCTTTGTCCTTTCACAGCAAATCACAGAGGTGTCATCTGCAAAAAGTACCACCTCATTATTGTCCAATAGGTCTGCAACCTCATTTGTATATATTAGGTAAAGAAGAGGACCCAGGATCGAACCCTGTGGCACACCTTTTTTTATTATTGAGAAGTTTGATTTTTTTAATTCCCCCAAAATTATTATTATTAAAATCAAATATTTACCTTTTTGACTGGTTTTATAGATATACAGGGTGTTATGGAAATGACTTATTATTTTTTAACCCGTAAATATATAGGTCGAGACGAATTGGGGAAAAATTGCTATAAATGGCGCTCAAAGCTAGAAATTCGAGAAAAATGCCTTCAAAAATTTAGGTCCAAAACACCTACGCGCCAATGACCCAAACAGCTGATTTGGGTAATTGTTTACTTTAGTGCAAATGTTGAATTTTTCGCTAAAATTTCGTATATAGGCTAATTAAGGGTAGCTGATCACAATTTTCCTTTTGCGTTTAGGCGGCAAATGCACTGGTTTTGAGAAAAAAAATGTTAAAGTTTTTCTAACTCACCGGTATGTTATTTTGCATGTAATCCTAAAATGTTGCTATTTCCAATAAAATATTACTTGTCGGAGTCATAGTATACACTTCTGAGTTGAAATAAACGAAATATGCCACAAGGAAACTCTGAAAAACGGGATAACTTGTAAGCGAACAGAAAACTCTACGTTATCTGGAAAAAGACGGGAGACAGCTCACTGACAGCTGGCCAAAAAAGCAGAAGCAAACTGCACGGTACAAGGAGCCTGTTTGCAGGTTCACTGCACCCATGTTGTCAGATTGTTAGTGTATTATAAATTGCCTATACTTCTCAATTCATTTTTATTAATTGAATGAATCCTATTGGCTCGAGCTAGCATATCATTCTCCTGGATGGAAGCCATTAATAATTACAAGAAAAAAAAGAACAATCCGGCAACGTGAGTGCAATGAATCTGAAAAGAGACGCTTCTACTTTGTCGGCGTATTAACAACGAATTTAATTAAATTTGTGCCTTTTCCATGGTTTTTTTGCTAAAATGTTGTTCTTATTTTATGAACAGATAGTTTGGTGAAAGTTTTATCACATATTTTGAAGGGAAAACCATAAAATCTAGGAAATTGAAAGGAAAGTGAAACGCGACACCCAAAGATATCGAAATAAACAAACCTCGGATCGGCTCCAGACAAAATACGCTGACGGTTTGTTTTTGTTAGATTTGGTCGAGGTGCTGAAGAAAGCAAGTTGAAAAGAAAAGTAGTTGACTAAGAACTTTAGAGTTCATATGGTCGGTTATCGGTACACCTAACCTGTAAGTGAAAAACTTTAAAAATTTTTTTTCTCAAAACCAGTGCATTTGCCGTAAAAACGCAAAAGGAAAATTGTGATCAGCTACCCTCAATTAGTCTATATACGAAATTTTAGCACAAAATTCAACATTAATTGCACTAAACTAAACAATTACCATTCCAGCAGTTTGTCTTGTCAAAAACACATGTGTTCAGGGGCATTGAACTATCATGGAAGGCGCACATAGTCCGGTTTTAAGGTATTTTACAAAATTCAAAATACTTCCGATTTTAGAAAAAAAAACTATCAAGTGTAACTCTAGACCACCTCAGGAGTGGCCCCTTAAAATATAATAAGTCATTTCCATAACACCCTGTATATAACAAAATCAGAGATGTGTGAATTCTATAGTTATTGGCCCTTCTCTGGTAGTTATTGGCACTGACATAATAGCAGTGATTGGCATCCCATTCTTACCATAAATATTGAGTACCTACACTGCTAAATAATACACATTACCAAAAAATAAAGAAAGTCGTTTATTAATCTTAACTTTTAATTAGTCTTTACATTTTATAAGTCTTTCAAATTTTTTAACACAGATTGCGAAGGTAAAATTAAAACTTAATTTTAAAAACAAAATCAAAACCCATGGGTAGGTAATTTAAAAATACCTGTAGAACGAAACCTATAACTAACACTAATATTTAATTAGCACAATAAAAAACAAACATCATGAATATTCAACTAAAAACGATTAAAGAAAAAATTATTTCAGATCTGTGCCGTCGGCTTGACCCATATGAGATTACACTATCATTTTCGCTCGTAAAAACACCCCGCTTTGGATCATATCCCTATAAATCAGGTCGTCTGGTCACTCTTGGCAACGCCGCACCATCATCTTAACAGCAGCAGGCGGAGTCTTGAGTGTGTCTGTCTGGTGAAGTCTGGTCAGTACGCTTCATTTTATGCTATAGTAAACATCCGCTTTAAAACAAACGGCGCGTGCCGTTCGAAACGAGAAATCTCGTGGTTCCAGTGTGTTCGGTGTTAAAGTTTATGGTGATATACACTAAGGTAAGCTTATAAAATTGTAATTTCAGGTGGTATGCAGGTTCTGAATCATGGCAATAGCATAGGGAAAAGTCTCACTTTAGGGAGACGGCGCCTACGGCTCGTTTCTCTGAGACGTCGGCTCGATCTCGCGAGACGTCGGCTCAATTCCGAGCCGTCGGGTCAATTCCGAGCCGTCGGGTCAGTTTCCGAGCCGTCGGGTCAATTCCGAGCCCTCGGGTCAATTCCGAGCCATCGGGTCAATTACGAGCCGTCGGGTCAACCCCACATAACTCTAAACACAATTAGTACATGTGTATTCTTTCCATTTCAGATGGCGTCACCATCAATCCTATACACACTCTCCGAACTTTTGGATTTGCAAGCAGAATCTGCGAAAGATAATGTAATTCTAGACAGAATTAAAACTCTAGCTACAGAACACCTTTCACAAGGATGGAGGGAATGGAAAATTGTGGCGACAGATATGAATGGTGTGATTGAAGACCCCATAGACCCTCAGATCTTGAATAAGATAAGATTCGCGTTACCAACGGTGGGAATGGCTCGAGCATTTAACCCCTCCATTACCGCTCTCTCCGAAAGGATGTACCGAGACATGAAAATCAGAATGCTGAACTGGCCTCTTTGCCTTGGGCTTATCGTAGCGCCATCTACCCTAGCTGCAGAAATACGGGGAACAGCAGCTCAGAATGAGTTAGTCCTAGCCGCTGTGGAGAACATGAAACCTCTAATGATTTCGAGAAAGGAAGCATCGTCCTTGCTGGGGGGCGAACTTTCGGAACAAGAAAGTATTGCGAGTGAGCGGGGGCGAAAAGGAGATAGAAAGGAGAGCCGTTTAGATAAACTGGAGAAGAACCACGAAGAATTAAAGAACATGTTGACCTCGATAATGCAGAAACTAGAGCCGTCCGATGCGACCTCAGAAATATCTACGATTGGAGACAGACCTGTGGAAGACCCCTCATATTCAACTCATTCAGATTCCGAAGATGAGGCTCCGTGGTCAGCCCCGGAAATCCATCAACAAGGGGAAATGGACATTGACTTTGGCCCTGCAACAAAAGAACAGGAGCCGACTATTCCACCTCCGAAACCGCATATCTTAATTCAGGGGAAGGAATGTCAGAGGTTGGGCCGGAGTTCTTTTAATAAAATAAGATACGCTGAGGTACAAAAAAAGCTGCAGGCCGCCCCAGTCTTCGCGGCCCTACGAGTAAACCCTCAGCTGGGTCATCAAACTAGTGGCGCTCAGGATTTTAATGCTAAAATTGACTCTTGCCTGGGAACAATCTCGCACGGCTTACTTCTTCAAATGGATGCTTTTTCGAACGCTGTTAAAACTATAATTTCCAAGCATCCGACGGCTAAGGAGGATATTCAGAATATGTTGCTTAAGGGAGAATTCCGGGAGCTTTCCGACGAACTCCTACAATACACGTGCGGGCGCCGGCGCCGTGCGGAAGCCATCGAACAAAGACGTAAATGTTTTAGACCAAAAAACGAGGCTATAGCCTCACGACTGGAAAGTATTCCCCCATCTGAATCATATCTTTTTGACGAAGTTCAGCTGGAAGACTTTACCAGACAACATGGGCAGTTTTTTCGCTCCAACTCTCGAAACTACGCTCATACAGCCTCGGGATCTATTGGATATAACTCGCAACGATCGCCGTATAGACAGAATGGGACTCGCGGAAGAACCTTTCAGAGATATCAGTCAGGTGCAGGTCAAGTCATTCAAACCACCTCCAAAATTCATAAGAAGCGACCCCAAACAACCAGTAGATGCCAGAGCTACAGAAGGGGCGCCTCAACGAGCCGCCCACTACGACAATGAAAATGGCTTTCAAGGGGGGCGTTTGTCAAATTTTGTCGGGGTTTGGGAAGAAATGGGAGCACCGCAATCCATGCTAAAAACTATAAGGGGTTACAAACTGCCCTTTGTGAGGAAGCCTCCGGTCACACGCCTCAAAGACCGGGACACAATGTCGGATTTTTCCACTGCAGGAATGAAAGAGGAAATAGGTATTATGATGCAGCAAAGGGTCTTGGAACACTCAAATTTCACGACGGGTTTTATTTCCAAGATGTTTCCCCGTCGGAAGCAGACCGGAAAAACCAGACCAATTTTCAATTTAAGAAGATTAAATCAATACCTTCAGGCAGACAAGTTTCGTTTAATCAGTCACTCCAAAATTCCAGAGTTTTTGCAGAAGGGAGACTTCATGGTGAAGCTCGACCTACATCAGGCTTACTTTCACATACCCATTTACCCCAATCATCGACGATTCCTATCAATGGTCTCGAAAGGCACTGTCTACCAAATGACCTGCCTGCCGTTCGGACTTTCTTCGGCACCCCTGACGTTCGCAAAAATATCAAACTGGCTTGCAGGTCTGTTAAGAGATATGCAGATCAGAGTCGTCGTATACCTGGACGATTTCCTGCTGGCCAATCAAAGGGAAGAAGCCTTAGCCAGCCAGATGCAAATGGCGAAACAACTCTTAGAAAAGTTGGGCTGGACATTGAATCTATCCAAATCCTCAGATACCCCAAAAACTCGAATCGAGTATCTAGGGATCATATGGGACACCAAAGAATGTACCATCTCTCTGCCTCCAACAAAACGTATATCTCTACGCCGAGAAATATCAATAATTCTACGGAATCGCCGCTGGTGTTGGGCTCAGGCCAAGAGACTCCTGGGGAAACTGAACTTTGCTTGCTTGGCGATCCCACTAGGAAGACTACACACCAGAAAGCTGCAGAGAGCCAGTCTACTTTTACCAGAATGCTTACCGAGGAAATGCTATCCCGTCCCGGTAAGCTCTCTGCAAGAATGCAGTTGGTGGCTGACGCATCTAAAATCAAAAGCCCCAATTTTTCGGAAAGATCCCTCCACCTTCATAACCACAGATGCGTCCAACACGGGCTGGGGAGCTCAAGTAAATCACACTCTAATCAAAAGGACCTGGTTGCCCCACCAACGACAATGGCACATCAACAAAAAAGAACTATATGCAGTGTTCGAAACGATTCGGTCTCTTCGAAACGAACTGAGGGGGCAATCAGTTATTATCCAATCGGACAACAAAACGGTAATTTCATATATAAGAAACCAAGGGGGAACCAAATCCCTGCAGATGCTAGATCTCGCGTATTGCATACTGACATTAGCCAACCAAATGCAGATGACTCTCCAGGTACAATACATTCCGAGCGTCTTCAACAATGTAGCGGACAGTCTGTCAAGGGAAAAACCCATACCAGATTGGCACCTATCAAGCAAAATCAAACAGACAATATTCAGCAAATGGGGCAGGCCTGTGATAGACCTTTTCGCAACAAATCAATCAAGAGTGGTGCCCAAATACGCGTCGAGGGATGTAACGGATCAGCTGGCGACCTTCACCAATGCTTTCAGCCGACAATGGGTTTTTCAAAAAGCATGGGTTTTCCCCCCTCCATGTCTGATTCCCCAAGTCCTCCAACATCTCAATCAGGCAGAGGGAATCTTCATTGTTATTGCCCCGAGATGGGAAAAAGTTTTCTGGCGAGCGGATCTCAAATCTCGAGCACTAGCGGCACCATTCCAAATCCAAAACTTACATCACCATCTGGTGGACTTGGCGACAAACAAGCCACTTCCACAGGGACATCTGTTAAGATTGGAAGCTTGGAAAATACGGGGTGGTCGGAAATTATAACAGGATGGGAAGAAGAGGACGTACAGCGCCTGGCGAGCTCCTGGAGAAAATCGTCTCTAAAAACCTATTCAGCACCTTGGAGAGAGTGGCTATCTTGGTGCGCTAAAAATAAAATTGTACCGCAGGACCCATCCCCGGGCGAGGTGGCCCAATATCTGAGTTTCTTGCACAGAGTGAGAAGCCTCGCACCAACAACAATTAAGCTACACAAATCTGTCATCGCCACGTTTGCTAACCCATTGAAGTCAGAAAGTATGTCTAAGGCTCCCATAGTACAGCATATGCTTAAAGCAATTGATCTGTCTAAGCCCCCCGGCGGAAGTAAATATACATGGGATGTAAATAGGTTACTATTATGGCTGGGGAGGGAAGTCACCAACAAAGGCAGCGTGTTTGAAGTTTCCCGCCATTTGGCCCTAATTCTCTTATTGGCTTCTGGTCGCCGAGTTCACGACCTAACCCTATTAAGAATAGATGATGGTTATATGAATATCAATAAAGAGTCTATAGTATTTTGGCCAGAGTTTGGATCAAAAACTGACACAAACATGTACCGGCAGTCGGGATGGCACCTTAAAAAATGCTTAGAAACAGCACACGATCCAGTTTTCTGGGTAAACCAGTTAATCACCACAACTTCAGTCAGACGTAAAGCAGGAGAAGGACTCAATAGTTTATTTATCACTACTAGGGGTACAGTAAAACCAGCTTCCCGATCGGTCATTGCGGGATGGGTGAAAACAGTGTTGAAGGAGATAGGGATATCGTGTTCACCGGGTAGCATCAGATCAGCAGTCGCAACGGCAAGATACAAGAATAATATTCCCCTAGATATTATTCTCAAAAATGGCAATTGGCAAGGATGCCTAAATTTTTTTAAACATTATTATAAAGATATACAAAATCCCTTGGGTAGAAAAACGCATGATGAATTAATCCAGAGCTCATTTTCAGCTCTGTCTTAAGTTGGGAGTTCTTTATTTTGCTCGTAGTTATTTCTTTTCTTTAGTTAACTCGTTGTTAAAATGTGCTTATGCAAAACCCTGCCTCGGGTTGGTTTATACTGGATGTTATTTTTGTAAATTATATACTTCAAAATAAATTATGTTAAAGCATACCACCTATCCCTCCTTTTCTTGCCCTAGGATTATAAAATATAATAGGCTTCATTAAACGATTAGCTCACAGTACGCCTTTTAAGTCGTCAGATCCCAAACACTTCTCATATGGGTCAAGCCGACGGCACAGATCTGAAATATACAACGTTTTTCCCCAGAATGGATAAAAACGATTATTTCAGGTCTTGCCTAGGCTTGACCCACTTAAGTCCTAACGACTTTTACGAGAAGGTACTGACCAGACACACTCAAGACTCCGCCTGCTGCTGTTAAGATGATGGTGCGGCGTTGCCAAGAGTGACCAGACGACCTGATTTATAGGGATATGATCCTAAGCGGGGTGTTTTTACGAGCGAAAATGATAGTGTAATCTCATATGGGTCAAGCCTAGGCAAGACCTGAAATAATCGTTTTTATCCATTCTGGGGAAAAACGTTGTATATTTTAACGGTACCTAGGTAATAAGTGGGGTATACTGAATAGAAAATCACTCGTTATTCTTAACCAGACAAACGGAGCATTTAAAAAAATCTGCATATATGTTTTTTTTTTCAGACACCTAACATGATATGTTCTATTACAACTCTGACATTTTATCCTTATATTTCAAATATAAATATTATTTGTACCGATAAAACATAAAGATCCAGTTCTAGCATTTGTATTATTTATTATTTCAGTTGATTCTGACGTTGACTTTTGACTTGGCTTTGATTCCAAGTTTGTTTCGTGTTTCTTCGGAGTCTTAAATAGATTTCGAACATGGCTCTCAGTAGGCAAGTTATTCTTGCTTGTATTATCACAGAAAAAGTTGTTTTGCTTAGTCTCTACACAACTTTTTGTTACAGTTTTTTTAACAATTGTTGTTTTAACCCTTTTCTTGCTTTCTTCTTTTTCTTTCAATTTAAATTCTCTTCTTTTCTTATTTTCTAGCTTTGTTTGTTCTTTTTCAATTTTGACCTGTTCTTTTTCTTTAATGATTGTTTTATACCCCGACGAAGTGAGAACAAAAGGTGTTTTTTTCGTTTGTCGTTTTCCTTTTCTTTCGGGTGTTAATGACTTGGGAAAAAAATTTATTATTTTTGGTTTTTCTTTATGACGGTTTTCAAGGTTTGCCACTAGATTTGCATTGGCGGCATTCGGGTTGTCAGCGGCATTCGGGTTATCAGCATCAAGCGTGGATATAGTAGAAACTTTAGTCAAAGAATTTATTGACTCATATTCAACTGAATCAGGATAACTGTTGGCTGGATTAACTTTAATATCTTGATGAATAATAATACGTTCACCATTTAAATTTATAACCCCATCATTATTACAAGTAGCTATCACAATTGGCATTTCATTTAATTCAATTTCTGAAAAAGTGTTGGTTGCTGATTCAAAAATGTTCTGATTTTCATTTATTTGCGTTCTCGGATTATGAACTGGATTGCAAATTATTTCAGAGGACGTATTTTCTTCATTAAATTCTTTTATCTCAAAGCACTCATTATCCACTGCAATGAAATATTGGTTAGGTGTTATATCATTTTCTCTTGTATAAGGTTAAGATGTATAAAAATTTGTTTTAATACCTCAAAGTTCTCACAATTATTTATCTGACATGGAATTAAATCGTGTCTGTCCAGGCCCTTAACCTTATTTTCTCCTACAATCTTATAAAAATCAGCAAATGTTAGAGATGCACTGTTGTCTATAAGTACTTCTTTTGTTGAGGTAATGGAGTTTATCTCTTTTCCCAGGCACTTTGTAAAATCAATTGCGTCTGGATTCCAAGGCTGAAGGCCGCATGCTTTGAATCCATGACTAATTGTGTCTGATTTTAAAGATTTCACAGCCTTTTCTAAAATGGGAGCAAAATGTTCCTTGCTCATTTTGCAATATGGGTTTTCGCGACGCCAGTCCAATACAGCATTTTTCCATTGCAGCTTTAAAGGTCGGAATCCAGCCACATCTGTCGGTTGTAATATCCTCGTTGAATTTGTATAGAGAGCAATAAGAATAATTTGAAGTTTAGTGCAAATATTACTTAGTTGTAAAGTAAGATGGGTTGCATGACCATCTAAAAAAAGAATGATTGGAAATTCAGTTTTTTCTTTTTGTAAATAGGGATATAAAACTTGCTCAACATATTCTATAAAAATTTCAGATTTCATCCACCCGTTATCGCTAAATCCTACGCCCCAATCGTCAGGTATTTTATTCGATATAGTAGCACTTAATCTCTTGTTAGGATAGATTATCATGGGGGGTGTGATGGAACCTAAAGCCGAGAAGGTAAACATTACCGTAAGGTTTTGTTTAGCAACTCCGATGTCAACCTCATAAACATTTTTGGCTCCTTTAGGTGCGATGACTTTATCTAATTTCGGATTAAATAAGAAACAAGTTTCGTCTCCATTAAAAACTCTAGATGGGTCATCTAAAATGGAAAACAAACCCTTTTCTTTCACATAATTTTCAATTTCGGAAAACCACTTTCGTATATCATTTCCAGATACGTTTGATGATGCCGCGGTGGCGGCTTCTGGTGTTCTGTGGCATAAAATTGGATGTCTTCTTAGAAATGCATTGCACCACCAGTCACCTGGAATGTTATCTTTGAAAGGAGTATCACGTTGATCAGCGTCCAGAAAGGCTTTAACACTTAGTTGAACACCAATCTTTCGTCGTGGAAATCCCTTTCGATGGCAATCTAAAATCCATTGGAGCAATAAATCTTCTTCCTGTCTTGTCAGATATGGGTTTGGACCTTTTTCTGTCTTATGAAATTTTGAACTTAGACCAAATTGTAAAGTTGCCCTTGGGATTCCATACTTTTTTGCAATTTTTTTTTGGGAACGCCGCCTCTCTGATTTTAGCTAATGCATTTTGAAGATCTGCTTCTGTATAAGATTTTAATTTCTTTTTTTCCTTTTTATTTATCTTTGGCATCTGAAAGCAATAAAAAAAATTAAATGTTATTATTATACGGATGCCAACAACTAAAGGTAAATTTCATTACAGACTTTTAGTTATTGGCACCTATGCCAATAACTAAAAAATAAATTATTTTATATAGTAGTAGTTGGCACCCAAAAAATTAAATAAAAATAAAGAATTATAACGAGTGATTTTTAATTATTTTGCTCAAGGGAGGCCATGCATTTTAAAAGCATCATGGCCGTACTGCGTAGATAAGATGACATGATTGTTTTATGACATTTACGTCTTATTTGAATTTGTGTATTTGTAAAGTTTAAAAATTGGAGAAATTTTGTAATTTTTGCAGTTATTTGAAGGTAGGTTACTATTGCTTTAACTAATATTTCTCCGGGGAGTCGTCTTTTGACTATTATAAAGTGCTATTTGCAGGATATGATTTAATTTTTTATTTATTTTTTTATTTTTCAGCGTATCAAGTTTTGGTGAAGCTTTGTTGCCGGATTGAAAGTTCTACAGTAAAAATGTTTAGCGAAGCACAAAAAATTTTTATTGTTGAAAGTTTTTTTAGAAATGGAAACAAAATAGGCGGTGTGTGGAATTACTCTATGCATGACTGCTTTGATGAATTTCGAACCGAGTTTCCTGATGTTGCGGTGACCTTTCATAATTTTCGTACTGGGTCACAATACCTAATTGATAAATTTCGTCAGACTGGTTCTGTTCAACATAAAAAAGGGGCTGGAAGACCAACGAAACGATCGAATGAGGTTATTGAAGAAGCGCGACAAATTATGGAAAATAATCCTTCAACTTCTATTAGGCATTTATCTCAACAAATTCAGCAAACGGATTTATGCTACAGTACATGTCAAACACTTTTGAAAAAGGATCTGCATCTATACCCTTATCGTGTTACGGCTATTCATGACTCCTTCCCAATGACGTTCCCCAAAGACTTAATTTTTGTGAATGGTTTTTAAACAATTTTCAAGAAGAAAATAGTGGAGCTTTTGAAAAAACATTTTTTACCGATGAGGCCTATTTTTATTTATCAGGCTATGTTAATTCACAAAATATGCGAATGTGGAATACGCAAAATCCGCATGTTTTTGTAGAAAGACCTCTTCATTAGGGTGGAGCGATAATCGCAAAATTTTAAAAATTTTGGAAAATCGATTTGGAATACCTACCAAAAGTTACCTTTGGTAATGTTAATAAAAAAGTATTTTTACAACTTTTTGATCAGATCACATCTTCTGCCCTCTACCGGCCTTTAAAAAACGAAAAAAAAAATATAATTTTTTTTTTTTTAAATAGATTTGGAATACCCACCAAAAGTTATCTTTGGTAATGTTGAGAAAAATGTTTTATTGCAACTTTTTAATTAGATCATATCTTCTGCCCTCTACCGGTCTTTGAAAAACGAAAAAAAAAAAGTGAATTTTTTTTTGGAAAAATAGATTTGGAATACCTACCAAAACTTACCTTTGGTAATGTTGATAAAAATGTTTTATTACAACTTTTTGATCAGATCACACATTCTGCCCTCTACCGAAAAAAAAGAGCTCTATTACGGTCCTGACTTCACCAGCGCACATGCTGCGCCTCGTGAAATCGCCGAATTTCGGCAGTGTTCGGCACGCTGCGTACTTTCGTTTGACGCATCATCTCACTGTTATATTATATTAGTTTGCAATTAGTCGTGTTTTATATAGCGTTAAGTCGTTTTTTAAGTGACAATTTAACAGTTTTGTGGTTTTTGGCGATCGTGCAATAAATATGAGTTCTAAAAAGATACGTTATACTAGACAAGATATTGAGTGTCCGTTAATTGGTGCTCCTGCAGATTTTAAAGGTAACTTACTTCCTTCGAAAGCTGATGTTTTAAAGTGTTATTTATGGTCAAGGTATAATTTAAAACCTCCAAACTCAGGGAAGGAACCAACGGTATTTGAGATATCTAATGTACTGCCTGATAAAATTTTAAGTTTGTGGCAAAAAGCGTCAATTTCTACCGTAACAAGAAAACGTGTTTTACAATTAATAAAAATCCTACACGACAAATATTTAAAACTTTTGAGGTATCCGGAGGTAAAGAAAAACGATAGTTATAAAATACGTGTGCAGGAATTTCAAATCGAGAACACTGGTCTGTTTGATGTCAGCGCTTGCAAATGCGAAATTTTTGAACAATGTTCTTGCGATAAAGAAAAAAAAATACCTAAAAATGAATGGAGTTTTTTACTAGATCAGAGGGGGCCTAGAAAAATGATTATTGGAAATATTGATGTAAAGGAAACCTCTAAGCTGATAAATAAGGCTAGCAGATTGAAAAAAGATATGGAAAGGAAAGAACTACAACAATCCGTTCAACATGAAAGCGACATCCATTCATCAATAAAGCGGAAGCCAGAAACTGGTATCAAAATAGATCATGACTTACCTTCCACTTCCTATGACAGTATTGACAGTATCAGTACAGAAATGCAGTGTACAAAAAATTATATCAAACTCCCTACCTTGGCCAAAGTTTGTGACCGCTACGGACTATCGGATAGATCGGCAGCAGCAGTGGCAACGGCAGTTCTACAAGACCTTGGAATTGTTACCACAGCTAATACAAAAAACGTAATAGACCGAAGTAAGCTGAGAAGAGCAAGAGAGCAATCAAGAAAAGGTTTTACGCAAAACTCAGAAACTCTAGAAACTTTGAAGGCCATATACTTTGACGGACGGAAAGATAAAACCTTCGTTATCGAAAATATTGAAGGCAAGTCCCACAGAAGAACCAAACTCGAAGAACATATTTCTTTAGTTCAAGAACCTGGCTCTATATTTTTAGGGCATACAGTACCCCTTTCCGGATCGGCTCAAAGCATTTGTCAAAGTATTGTCAACTTCCTGGAAAGTAATGAATATAATCTCGAAGAACTAGTGACAGTCGGATGTGACGGAACTGTGGTGAATACGGGAAGAAAAAATGGTGCAATTTCTCAACTAGAATTAAAATTAGGACGCCCTTTACAAAGATTTGTCTGCCAGCTTCACGCAAATGAATTACCTTTAAGGCATCTTTTCCAGAAGCTTGACGGTCAAACTACGGGTCCAAGAGCTTTTGCTGGAACTATAGGAAATCAAATACAGCAGTGCGAAAATATGCCAGTTGTAAACTATAACATTATTGGCTGTGAGTTACCAGAAGTAGATTTCCTTGACTTAAGTGCCGATCAGAAATATTTGTTCGAAATTTGTATTGCAGTTTCTACAGGGGAGTGCTCCGTGGATTTATTGAACCGAAGCCCAGGAAAGTTAAGTCATTCTCGATGGCTCACTTTGACCAATCGCATCTTACGTCTTTATGTTAGTACCGAAAATCCAACCTCAGAATTAAAGGAACTGGCCAAATTTATTGTCAAGGTTTATGCTCCTTTGTGGTTTCAAATTAAATGCAACTCATCGTGCGTAAATGGTGCAAAACATGTTCTGCAAACAATAAAACGTAGCCGGTACCTGGAGCAAGATTTGAAAAGTGTTATAGACCCTGTAATTCAACGAAATGCCTATTTTGTTCATCCGGAAAATCTTCTGATATGTATGCTGCATGACGCTCGCCCCTATATAAGAGAGCTTGCACTTCGTCGCATTCTAAATGCAAAAACTAAAAGCAATACTTCAACCAATATCCGACCTTTTATTATTCCACACATTAATTTCGACGCAGATGACTATGTTGATCTGATTGATTGGCAAGAAAATAAAATAACTTGTCCCCCCATTGCTTCAAACTTTGGAAGTGGATGATTTGAAAAATATTATTTCCGGTTCTACCGAAAAAATCATCGACATCGCTGCATTTCCCTGTCACACCCAATCAGTAGAGAGATGTGTGAAACTTGTCACCGAAGCATCTTTATCAGTTGTTGGGTTACAAAAGAGAGACACTTTTATTAAGGCAAAAATAGATTCGCGGAAACTTATGCCAAAATTTGAGTCAAAAAAAGACTACAAACAGTAGCTAATTAAAATGTATTTATAATAACTAAAGGTGCTTACTACCTAACATTTGAACTATAAAAATCATAAGTAAGTATGTATTTTTATTTTTTTATTTTTTTATTTTTTTCAAATCCCGGTAGAGGGCAGAAGATGAAAAAAATTTGAAAAACCGAAAATGAACATTAGTTTTGTAATACCAACTGGCAACTTTTGCGCACTATTCCAAAACGATTTTCCAAACTTTGATTTTTCGCTCCACCCTACTCTTCATCCTCAAAAAGTTGGTGTGTGGGCAGCAATTAGTTCTAGAAGAATAGTAGGCCCAATTTACTTTTATGGCACAATTACAGCTGAGAGATATCGGATCGAAATTCTGACAACATTTATTAATGAGCTACACGATGATGAATTGCGGGAAGGTTACTTCCAACAAGATGGCGCTACACCTCATGTAACCAGAGAAAATTTAAATTTTTTAAGTGAATTTTTTGAAAACAGAGTTATAAGCCGAAATATGCAACAAATATGGCCACCTCGTTCCTGCGATTTAACACCCTGCGATTTCTTCTTGTGGCCTTTTATAAAAAACTCCATTTATCGAACACCAATTGAGGATATAAATGATCTTAAACGAAGGATTTCAGAAAAAATTGCCGAAATTAATAATTCTCCAAACGTATTGGTTAATGTGTCTCTGAGGGTAAGAAGAAACATCAGAAGGTGTCTAGAAGTAGAAGGCGGCCATATAAAGTAGGCTTTCAAAGTAAGATAGCTCAGGATTTTATATTACATACCGTCAAAAAACATTATTAAAGGTTTTCAACGTGACAACGCTGCTTTCTTGCAAATTCGCCCTATGATTTAATCTACGCGCTACTGCTACACTATGTATACTGGGTCACAGCCGCCCTTGAGCAAAATAATTAATAATTACTCGTTACAAGTATTTCCTGTTAAATATGTAACCTTAAACCACAAATAATCTATCTACAAAACTTTAATAAACTCAGCATTCTCCTAAAGCATGCAAATCGGCATTTTATAATGTCATCTGCTTAGGAAATATGATGAAAATTCTTACCTTATCTGAGCACCACGTGCAGTTCAGCTTGAGGAATAAAAGCGCACTGGCGGGAAAATTATTTTCGTTGATTTGCATAAAATATACATTGTTGCCGGAAATATATTATAATAAATTTTATAGGGAAAAACTTTAATGCATGTAAATATTAGGAAAAAAGAGATGTCAGTGCCAATAACTACCTGTGTGCCAACAACTCCCCCTTTTACCCTATACACTCTTTTAATATTATTGTACCTACATATATATATAAATCTACATATATATCTATCATATATATAAACCTAAAGACCATAGAAGCCGATACCGTGTGAAACAATTAAAAAATACAAATATTATTTTTAAAGTTTCCAAAAAAATATTTTTTTTTAATTTGTTTGCATAAGAGACTTAACAGAACAGTAACTTTGTATTCAGAGATATTTTTTAACTCTAAACAACTTTTCTTAGTAACGTTTTTCTCTATTTCTCGACTTAAGGGTACTTTACTGTTATAAACGATTTTCATTCATTTGTTCTACTCTGTACCCTATTTGACTTTAAGCCATTCTAAATGCACCTAAAATAGTTATCGGACATGCACCAACTTTTATCAAGAATACAATCTTCTGAGAAAGCAATAATATAGAAGTTACCCATTTGTTGCGCATTTAATCAACCACTGTAGGGATTTTAAGCTTCTACGAAATACTTTAAAAGTCTTACAGAAATATTATATACTGATTGTATAATGCAGTCTTCAATTTTCTAGTGCAGAATCTTGAATCCAATTATTTTAAAAGGTCCGTATAACAACGGAGAATATAAATATGTACACTTATTTAAAAATTGATCAGCCAAAACTTAATGGCGCTCGTTTGTGAAAAATAAATAATATTTTATCACCTGTATCCCCGCCTGTATCATTTTAAAAATCTGGAATTAGCGTTATTAACTCAAACTTCGTTGCGCCGGAAATTTTATTCATAAACTATATATATGTTTGGGGCACAAAAAAGTTTTGGCCACGTTTACATTAAAATTTAAAAAAATATATACCTAATATAGGTACCTACCTAATATTTTATTATTATTTCGATATTTTTTATTTACACTACTTTCTTATACTTATTCTGATTCGATTTAGGAATAACCGAGGGAATAACGTTAAAGAATAGTCTTCTAAAACTAATAAAATAACGTTAAGACTATATTTTTATGTCTCCGCCTTTATTTCACATGATGGCGGCAGTCGCGGATCCAACAAATCATTATTTAAACATGGATCATTATAATACAACCATTTTATGTCAAATTAAAACGTTTCATAATATTCTAGTGTTAATTAAACGTATACCATGAAATGGTTTTATAGTGTTGCATATTTTACGTCATTTTTAACTTTTCTGTAACGTGAAACCAAGATGTTAGTATTAGTATATTCGACTTCGATAAATATTACATGAAAACTTCAGAGCTTGAAATGAAGTGAGAAATTCGAGTAGAAATTTTTTTTGGTAGCTAAGTACCTACCGACAATTTAATTTCATGCAAAAGGTACTTTTTTACAGTTTTAAAACTTCGGATTGACTTTAATTCGAAGATTTACAACTCCTTTGTATAAGTCTTAGGATTTCAAAATAATATTTACAAATTCACTTGTTCCTATAATTTCAATTAAATGTGGCGACACTGTTTTTTAAACTTCGATAAAACTAACGGATAATCAAACTTCGTTACAGAAAAATAAGTAGTAATAAGTACCTAGTACCAGTACCTACCTATATAGGTACTACCTAAGTCGAGACCTAAGTAAGTACCTATAAAATAAAAATATTTTGAATCTTAGATTATAGGCTCGATTATAGGCGAATTTGGAACTGGTTAGCACCTTTTCGTTGATATTTATTTTATATGGGTTTTATGTTTCTTATGTAAAGTATTATCTAATAAAATATAGGTTAATGTCAAGCCAATGTTGTCAATGCCCGAATTACAATGCTACCCGTAATATATGTAGGTACATAACATCATCTCCATACGTTCAACATATTATTTAATAAAAATATAATACATATAAAATTGTTAAAGAGAAAAGGTTTTTTAACAAACATTTTTAAACGGTAAAGAAGGTTTAAGTTTTCAGTAGCTTTTAAGTTCTTAATGTCCAACCAGTCTAGGTATAGGTTACTATAATTTTATGATATAGGTTTATTCCGAGGTTTATTCGAGGGTTTATTTAACAAAAAAATAATATAAATACGCCGAACTTCAAATATATATTTGTTATATCTACTTACCCTCGGAAATGTGCCGCCCTATATCGCATTGAATGCTCCTATAATCCAAAACTGTATAGTTGCTTCCCCAGGTCCTTAACGCGAGGCCACTACCAATTTCTGTTTTTTATAAATTATACTTGGCCTCGTCTCCTAAATAACTAGATATAGTAGTTCCCCCATTCCTATATCGATCGCCACAATTTTAAAGCAAAAATGCCCCGCCCTACTACCTGCCGGCTCCGTGACTCCGGCTGAGATCCATAACCATCATTCTTCGTTTTTGTGTCGATCGGCGCGCTCGTATTGATTAGTCATTTCCTGTGCGAAATATTTTTGTGTTTTTGTTTTTATTTTTTTGCCCCCTTTCGATTTGATATCGTAATGGGCAAGCATTCCAAGAAAAGAAAAAGGGACAGTAGCTCATCGGAGGACGAATTTATCCTAAAAAAAAGACTAAAACAAATCCAAAAACAGCTATATAGGATTGACAAACACCGCCACAGAAATGTTTCTCCAAACCGAAGTCGTTCAGTATCCCCGACGGTGTCTGTGTCAACAAGGACGGATAATATCTCGCTCTCTCACGCCGAGTTTGACACTCAAAGTGAAGGTGGACCTCGTTTTGATAACGAAGTCGCTGTTGGCTATGAGCCCTTGCAAGGTAATTTTCCTAGACCATAAATTTGATATTTATGATAGGTTTGACACCTATTTGTTATTTAATTTACCACAGGGTATTTTATAGTTTTGTTTTGACAACAAATGTTTATGTTTATATAAGTACATATATTTTGACTTTTTCGTAGAGGGATTAGACAATCCTTTTCCTTTTTTGATTTTACTTGAAAAGATCAGTGATAAGAAAAATATTTTCCTATTAATTGGCACCTTTGCTATTTTTATCTATCACTTCTTGTTGATTTACGACCTTGAATCATTATGGTCGTTTTCTTTTCTTTTAGAGGGGGACGTCGACCTTCCAGACCCTGAGACAGCTGCTTCAGAGTTAAACCAGACTGTTCTGTCTATCTTAGGATATGATTTAACTCCTGCCAAAGTCTTAACCCCTCCTTTCACAAGAGAAGTCGCCCTTAGTTGGACTGCCATCTTAACAAGAGGGTTACCAGATGATGAGAGACTTTTACTCATAAATAAGAATACTCCCCCCGAAAATTGTCCCCTACTACAGGCCCCTAAGGTAAATCCGGAAGTTATATCCGTTACCAGAGATGTGGTGGCTCGTAGAGACACAAAGATATGTGACTTACAAAATCAAATTGGGGCATCTCTATCATCTTTGGGGCAGGCTTTATCTATATTGGTAAAGGACTCTAATAATAGTGAAAATCTACCTGTAATGAAATTTGTTAGTGATGCCAGTCGCTTGTTACTAGATTTTCACCATAAGCAGTCAAAGTCGCGTCGCGAACTAATTAGTTTAGACTTGAAAAAGGAGGTCAGAGAGACCTTATCAAATGTTCCTGTGGATGGCTGGTTGTTTGGAGACAAACTTGGGGACCGTTTAAAAGCTTCAAAGGAAATGGAACGGTCAGGTTTAGAACTTAAGGCGCCCAAACCTAAAATATTTAAAAAAAGCCCCGCTGCTACGACTCAGAATTTAAACTTCAAGCGTCCACCTCGTCCTCAGGGGGAGATTCGAGGTGGACAAAGACAATTAGTGCAGAACCCCAGGTTTTCTCGTCCTCAAAAACCTCACTACCAACATCAAGAGAGGAGGAAACCAGCAAAGGAGACACACAGGCCAAGGAACCCAAAGGACAGAACCCATTATTAATGGAAGACCAGGTAACCTCTTTTTTTGTGGCTGGCCGGTTAAGACATTTTTATAAAAATTGGACTAAGATTACAAATGATACAAGAGTTCTCTCTTATGTTCGCAATTTTAAGATCCCTTTTTTATTGAAACCGGTCCAAAGATTTGTTCCAAAGGAACCACTGTGGTCTAAACAAGAGAGTGTTATTTTAACTACTTGTGTACTAAAGTTATTAAGATCTGGGGCTATTACTCGTGTAAAACCACAACAAGGCCAATTCCTCTCTAACATTTTTTCTGTTCCTAAGTCTGATGGTTCTTACAGATTAGTTATTAATTTAAAATCGCTTAACCAATTTGTAAGAGCAGATCATTTTAAGTTGGAAGATCACAAGACAGTGGCTCGCACTCTTCAACAAAATGTTTATTTAGCAACTTTGGACTTAAAGGATGCCTATTTTTTAGTACCAGTCGCTGAATCGGACAAAAAGTTTTTAAGATTCAAATTTAAAGACAGTATTTTTCAATTTAACTGCCTCCCTTTTGGCCTAAATTGTGCGCCACTGGTTTTTACAAAACTATTAAAACCAGTTCTAGCTTTTTTGAGGGGAAGGCAGTTAATGTCAGTACTTTATCTTGATGATTTTCTTCTAATGGGAAAGACATACCTTGATTGTGTAAATAATGTTAAATTTACTATTCGCACCCTAGAAAAATTGGGATTCATTATTAATTTTCAAAAAAGCAATCTGGACCCAAGTCAGAAATGTCAATATCTGGGTTTTGTCTATAATTCCACCAACCTTACTATTTCTTTACCTAGCGAAAAGATTTTTGCTCTAATTAATTTTATGTCTAAGTTCATGAAACAAAAAAAATGCCTCATCAGAGACTTTGCAAAGCTTACTGGAAAGTTGGTTTCTATTTGTCCCGCGATGCGCTACGGGTGGCTACATTTAAAACCTTTCGAAAGGGAAAAATTTTTAGCTCTTAGGCACTCTAGGGACAACTATAATGCCACCATGCAGATTCCTGCAAGCCTATCGCAGGAATTTAATTGGTGGCTTTCTAAGATTCCTTTTTCCTGTAACACGTTAAAACCCCCTATTTTCCAAAGAGTAATTTACTCTGATGCATCGTTGACGGGGTGGGGCGCATATTGCAATGGAGTTTCGTCTAATGGTTTTTGGTCCCATGAGGAAAGAAAAATGCCTATTAATTTCTTAGAACTTAAGGCAGCATTTTTTGCTCTCAAATGTTTTGGTTCTAACCTTCAAAATACAAATATCTTACTTCGCATAGATAATACCACTGCTATAGCCTATATAAACAAAATGGGGGGTATACGGTATCATACTTTAAATAGGCTTTGTTATAAAATATGGCAGTGGTGTGAAGATAAGGACCTATACATTTATGCTTCATACATCAAATCTTCAGATAATAAAGAAGCTGACTTGGCTTCTCGTCACCAAAATTATGAGACTGAGTGGGAACTTAATGATTTTTATTTTACTCAAATAGTTAATTCTTTTCATGAACCTGATATTGACCTTTTTGCCAGCAGAATTAATTATAAATGTAAAAAGTTTGTTTCTTGGCATAGGGACCCAGAAGCTTTGTTTGTTGATGCTTTTACTCTAAATTGGCGGAATTTGGATTTTTATGCTTTTCCCCCGTTTTCAATGGTCTCTAAAACATTACAGAAAGTAATAAACGATGGGGCCACCGGAATCGTAGTGATACCTCATTGGCCAACACAGCCATGGTACCCTATTTTTTATTCCTTATTAGCCCAAGATCCTATTATACAGGGTGTCTCAAAACTCAGTATCAAGATTTTAGGGGCGTATTTGCCAGGTCAAAATAAGCCTTTTTTTTCCTATAAGCATGTGTCCGCAAACGCTTCGTCACCGATCTACAGAGTGTTAAATTTTCAAAAAAATTTTATTTTTTTCTTCATAGCTCTTTTAGTTTTTGAGATATTAAGATAAAATTTAAAACATAGATTACGCTTTAGGGCTTACATCATCTAGTATACCGAGTGATTGTAAGAATCTACAGGGAGATATTTTTTCAGGGGTCATGCTCCCTTTTCTCCGCATAAACTTTTTTATAGTGCGCTGCTGGCGGATTCTGAAATATGCAGTACATTCTTTGTTTTATTTATAAACTTTTTTATCTCTTATAATTTTTATGCATCTAAGATCGTTATCGAGAAAAAAATTTAAACAAATTTTTGTAATTCGCCATATTTAATTGAAATTTTTCAATGAAACAATAAAAAAAACAATTAGTGGGCTTTGACTGCTATTTTCATTTTGACGTTTACGCTTATTTTGAAGCATTTGACATTATTTAAAAGTTGGTTTATGCATTTGACATTATTTAAAAGTTGGTTTATAACTTATCGTATATTTTTTGATTTGTTTAACATTAAAATGGAAAATGGACCATATTCATTTGAACATCTGGCTGACATCCATTTCGTTTATGGTCTGGCTAATGGTAACGGGCTTAATGCTCAGAGGTTGTACGCGCTAAGATTTCCTAATCGCCGGCTTCCCAACTACAGAACTTTTATAAATTCCCATCAACACCTTCGGGAATACGGCAGATTTCAGACTCCAATGCACGATACTGGTAGACCAAGACAAGCACGCAACCCAGCAGTTGATGAAGAGATTTTAAATGTTATCGACGAAAACCCTGGTATGAGTACTCGACAAATAGCACGGCATTTGGATGTTTCCCGTTCAACTGTCTGGAGGGTTTTACACGAAAACATGCTATACCCATATCATATTCAGCGCGTCCAAGGTTTGCTTCCTCGAGACTTTCCACAGCGCTTGCAGTTCTCCAGATGGATACTGCGCAAGTGTACTGTGGATCCTGAATTTTTATCTCGTATCCTTTTTACCGACGAGGCTCAATTTACACGCGACGGAGTAGTGAATTACCACAATGTTCATATTTGGGCACTAGAAAATCCACACATGATCAGAGAATCTCGACACCAGGAACAGTTTAGCGTAAACATATGGGCAGGAATAGTAGGAGATACTTTAATTGGTCCTTTTATTTTACCGCGAATTTTAAATGGTGACACATATTTAAACTTCCTACAGAATGAATTGCCTGCATTAATGGAGGATGTGCCTTTACACGTTCGTCAACAAATGTGGTTTATGCACGATGGGGCCCCCCCTTATTTTCGAGTCACCGTCCGCGATTATTTAGACACAGTGTTTCCCAATCGGTGGATTGGCAGAGCAGGTCCAATTGCTTGGCCCCCACGGTCCCCAGATTGCAACTCGCTGGACTTCTTTTTATGGGGGCATGTAAAGAGTCTAGTTTATGATGCAGGACCAGTGCCTTCCATCGAAGTTCTAACTGGACGAATTATGGATGCCTTTCAAACGGTAAGAAATAATCCCGGAATATTAGAACGCGTACGGCAGTCTATGAGAAGAAGAGTAGAGGGTTGTATCGCAGAAAGAGGAGGGCATTTCCAGCATCTTTTATAAAAAGTCAAAGTTGATTAAGTTTCTTATTTTTGAGGTAATGTTTAAATAATCTTATAACAAATAAGTATAGCGTCTTTTGTTTTCATTGTGGTATTTATTCCCCCCTGTTGTTATAAATGTTAATTAAATGTAGCTAATTACAAAAATTTGTTTAAATTTTTTTCTCGATAACGATCTTAGATGCATAAAAATTATAAGAGATAAAAAAGTTTATAAACAAAACAAAGAATGTACTGCATATTTCAGAATCCGCCAGCAGCGCACTATAAAAAAGTTTATGCGGAGAAAAGGGAGCATGACCCCTGAAAAAATATCTCCCTGTAGATTCTTACAATCACTCGGTATACTAGATGATGTAAGCCCTAAAGCGTAATCTATGTTTTAAATTTTATCTTAATATCTCAAAAACTAAAAGAGCTATGAAGGAAAAAATAAAATTTTTTTGAAAATTTAACACTCTGTAGATCGGTGACGAAGCGTTTGCGGACACATGCTTATAGGAAAAAAAAGGCTTATTTTGACCTGGCAAATACGCCCCTAAAATCTTGATACTGAGTTTTGAGACACCCTGTATTTAAACCAGACATACATTTATTGTATTCTCTTGATAGGTCGGCTCCACATCCATTGTGGCCCCAACTTACCCTGGTGGCCGGAGTCTTGTCCGGGAGGCCCTCCGATTAGGTCAAATCCCTGAATCTGCCTTTGACATTTGTATGGCATCTGTTACATCATCAACATTCAAACAGTATGACTCGGGACTAAAAGCTTGGTGGAGGCACTGCATCGACAAAAATGTTGATCTGTTTTCCAACTCAATACCAATTATTTTAGATTTTCTTTCAGCTCACTTTAACAAAGGGGCTTCCTATGGCACTTTAAACTCGTACCGTTCGGCTATTGCACAAATTTTAGGTCCAAGTATTGCTCAAGATTTTAGAGTCAAAAGGTTTTTTAAAGGAGTGTTTCAACTGAGGCCTAGTAAACCAAAATATAGCAATACTTGGGATCCTGCTATTGTCCTAAATTTTGTGCGTGAGCTTATTAATGACAATATTACTATAGAGTATCTTACTTATAAGCTAGCTATTCTTTTAGCCCTCGCTTCTGGTCAACGTGCACAGACGTTATCCCTTATAGAGGTTTGTAATATACATAAATCTAAAGAAGGCATACTTATCAAAATCCCTCGCAGAGTAAAGACATCAGGTAAAAATAGATTGCAGCCAAATATAGTGCTGCCTTTCTATATTGAAGACAGTAGAATATGCGTTGCCTCTACGCTTTTGTATTATTTAGACCAAACAAGATACCTTCGATCGAAGAGCACTGAATGTAACAACTTAATATTGACCTTTAAACGGCCAATACATAATGCTTCTGCACAAACTATATCCAGATGGATAAAAAAAATTATGCAAGAGTCTGGAGTTGACATCTCCCAATTTTCTGCTCATAGTACTCGCCATGCTTCGACATCGGCTGCTTTCAGAAAAGGGATTACATTCGATACTATTCGATTGGCTGCAGGCTGGACATCTAGTTCAAAAACTTTTGCAAGTTTTTATAACCGCCCATTGCAAAACCAATTTAGCTTTGCTAAGGCGGTCTTAGATTCTTAATTAATGTTAAATTTTGAAGTTTATTTCGTATTATATTCTATTTGTTATTTTTCTGATATTTTTTTGTTACAACTCCTTATTCGAATTTTTGTAACATTTTTTTTTTTTTTTTTTTTTTTTTTATATTTGCTAACATGTTTTGGGCTACAAACAGTACCCTTAAAAAATATCATACCGCTTGTTATATGATATTTTTAACGTTATGTTCGTAATATAAATACATTTTTATTCTTAATGCTGTTGTGCTTTTTTGTGTACTATTTCACAATGTTGGTGCTTTAAACATCTACTATATCTAGTTATTTAGGAGACGAGGCCAAGTATAATTAATAGATCAAACGAACTTACCTTAAGTGAAGTTCGATCCTAATTATACTTGGCCTCGTCGAACTAAATAACCCCCACCCAGACCCTTTTAGTTTATGTCTTTTCTTATATACCCTTAGTTACCAACTATTTTGAAATATATCTTTAAAGGAATGATGGTTATGGATCTCAGCCGGAGTCACGGAGCCGGCAGGTAGTAGGGCGGGGCATTTTTGCTTTAAAATTGTGGCGATCGATATAGGAATGGGGGAACTACTATATCTAGTTATTTAGTTCGACGAGGCCAAGTATAATTAGGATCGAACTTCACTTAAGGTAAGTTCGTTTGATCTATTAATAAGTTATAACAGCACTTCACAAAGATACATCCGGAAAACATTCGCTGTTTTCGCTGTTCCCAACAATTATACCCTAGATTTAGCAAACGAACAATATCAAAGTATGTAACCGAGGTGTAGGTAAGGCGATAAATTCCAATCGTACAAATATATCATACTAAGTTAAACTTACATAAACTTACGATGACACGCGGTGCATAATAAATTATTAATAAGTATAGGTACGCATTCAGGCAAACAAAAGCCACCATCTTCTGAATAGGGTAAATGCGCCTAATCCCAGCCATGTCTGGTAGTCAGCCGTTGTAACACGTAAATAATTATAATAGAGATATAGTAATATATTTTAGTGTGCAATTTAAACAAAGTGAAATAATTAAGAATCATTTTTATTTAGAGTGGCTGAGCACTGGTTATCTAAAATTTAAGAAATCCATTTGTCAGCCTGGGTGCTGACGACTGGGAAAGTAATGTTTTTTTTTTATTTTGATCCATATTTACAAGTTACATAAAACTTAATATCCGAAATAGTTTAAATTATTTTACATGAAACCAGTAGTCAGCCACCTTTCTTGTTAACGTGTTGAAGAGGGCTGACAATATGATCCATATATCCTATATTCGGCCATAACTATTTTAACTGTTATTTTTTATTTATTAGGGTTGAAATGGGCCGGTATAAAGTACGAGAGGTCCATAAGTATACAGAAGAAGCTCTTGCAAATGCTTTAAGGGCTGTACGAGTTGAAGGCACAACAATTAGACAGGCTAGCAGGCAGTTTGGAGTTCCCCGTGGGACAATTCAGGACCGAATTCATGGGCGCGTAAAAGAAGGACCCCGCAAAATGGAACCTGACACTGTTCTGAGCAAGAGGGAGGAGGACGACTTGCAAGAATGGTTGATTGAACTAGCAAAATGTGGCTTTCCAAAAAAAAGGATGAACTATTAAACACTGTACAAAAAATTGTGACTGAAAAAAATAGAAAAACGCCTTTTAAACAAAATAAACCAGGTGAGAAATGGTATCAAGGTTTTTTACGACGGCATAAACGATTAAGCTTACGAGAAGCTGAAGGACTTTCCAAGGCCCAAAGTATTATTTCTGATCTGAAGAAATGATCAGAAAATGGTTTAGAGAACTGGAACGGTTTTTAGCAGAAAATTATGCAACTGATATCTTGGATGACCCTATAAGAATTTTTAACGGAGACGAAACTAGTTTTGCCATGTGCCCCAAGACGGGAAGGGTCTTAGCTCCTAAAGGCTATAAAAATATATATTGTCACGTGATCAGGCCATGAGGAACACTATAAAAGACCGCGCGACGCAATATCGGGGGCTTAGTCGGCCATAGCCGCTAGCCACCGCTCTTTCTTGCTGCGGGAGAAGGTTCCGAATAGTGTGATTTGCTTTTGATAATTTTTGATTCAGTAATTTAGATTCATTCGATTTTCACGCTGTTCGGTGGCATACGCGTTTCTTTTTTTTTGGGTTTCGTTTGTGGGGGATTATCATTTCAAAGTATAAAATTTATAAGATTCAACAGGTACGAAGGCAGCGCGAGTGTGATAGGTTTTCATTGAGTCAGGGGATTAATTAATTTTCGACGAAGTCCTGACGAGGGCTTCTTCGAAATTCAGTAGCGAGTTTCGCGGGCGGTATATTTTGGTCCGGTGGATTTTATTTCGAAAGGGGAAGGTCCCGCGGAGGTGCTGGGCACTTTAGTTGTGCCGGGATATTTGACTGTGGCGCTCTGGCGGTAGGCGCGTCGGGAGATTTTTAATTGTCGCACTGGTGTGGCCGATTCACGGTATCTCGGAAGGCGGCCACATCAGTCCGAGGGAATTTGGGTAAATTAGGGCAAGGGAGGTTCGCCGCGTACGGGTGCGGGCTAATTTTCGCCGGCGAAGGCGGTACTCCGCGTGGGACGTGGGTGCTGAGGGAAGCAAAAGGTCTTCTAGGGAAATTATGCGCCGACCCTAGGGAACTTCGCTGTGACGGGCTGCCTGGCCGGCCAGGGGTGTAAGTCAGGGATTAAGGGAGCACGTGACCTTCGGCCCGAGTCGGAGACGAGGGAGTACATAATGGTGTTTTTAGATTTGGAGGGTTTAACCCAAGACGTAAAGGAACTGCCTTCCTACCTGTTCAGAGGTGCCCTGTAATTAATGTGCTAAGATTGTGACGGGGTGAGGGTTACCTCAGGGGTGCGAACTTATTGAATGGTCAATTTACGAGACTAGGTGGTAGTCGTCGAAACGACTGACACTGATACCAGGGTATTAGCGCGAGCTTAGTAGTTATTGTAAAATATATAGAGACTTGTAATTTTGGAGACTGATCTTTTGTTGTTGAGACTGATTATTTGTTATCTAAGTGAATAAACTTTATTTTAATTTTATTTGAAGTATGTCATTGTCTATGCCAGACTTGAGCCTTCTCCTCAGCAGGGAACGCGAGTTACCAGGGACGCCCCTGTCGGTGCGCACCCCTCCGGGGTCGCTCTACCGACGGGAAGCGCCTCGGGGTACTCCAGTTCAAGTTATTTAGAACCGGTCTGCTCCTCGCAGTCGGGCGGGGACGACCAGCGCAACTACGTTGCGAAATAAAAAGAGGAATGCCCGCAGGGCGATGCAGCGTGCCAGAGTACGTGCCCGCGAACTACCTTCAGTAGATGGCCAAGGGCGGCCTATGTATTTCACCGCGGAAGGGGCCAAGGCCGCTTATCGACAAGCGAGAGCCGAAGAGGCACGGAGGCCTCCCGAGGCGGCCGGCAGGGCCGAGCCGGCTTGGAGCGTGCTCCCTATGGGAAGCACCCTCCCAGTCGAGGCTCCTGGCGCCGTACGCGAATTCGATGATTTTTTTTCGTTTGTAGAATCGCCTCCAACCACCCTCCTCACGCTGGAGGACCGCCGCCGTGCGCGGGAACAACAGAACCGAGCCCTGTGGAGGAATGGTATCGACCCAGCCACGCCCTGGGACGATAATATCGCCGACACCTGCCGTGCCTATTCTCCGCCCGTCCTACCAGTGGTACCAAGGGGAAGAGGTCGACTGCCCCGATTGACGGCCCTGAGAACCCCGAGCTCCGGACCACCATCTTCCCCCCGGAGACAATATGAAGTGAAGAAAGGTGCAGAGAAAGAGACTATCACGGTTCTATTGATGTTTTCGGCGGACGGCAAGACGTTAACTCCGATGGTCGTATTTTCGTTTGTGCGTCTAAATAAAACGTTGGTGGATAGTGTTCCATCCGGATGGTTTCTAGGTCGATCGGAATCTGGATGGATGAAGAGCGATACATTTTATGAGTATATTGCGAATGGGCTTGATAAGTGGCTTCATGATAATAGTATTACTAGACCCATTCTACTGTTGGTAGATGGTCATAAATCCCACATGTCCCTGGAACTCAGTCAGTTCTGCCATGACCACCAAATTATTTTATATGCGCTGCCTCCCAATACGACGCATATGATGCAACCGGCTGATGTCAGCGTTTTCAAGCCTTTGAAAACTTCTTGGAAAAAAACTGTAAGAGCATGGCAAGCCCTACCCGAAAACGTAAACTGTGTTTTGACAAAAGCTACATTTTGTCCTCTATTAAAGCGAGTAGTAGATGGCGATGAAATGTGCGAAGCTATCAAAAAAGGATTTAGAAAATGCGGGCTTTATCCTTATAATCCAGATGCCGTAGATTACTCGAAATGCATTCAAAATCGACTAGAGAAAATAGAAGAAACAGTACATACGCAAACAATTAAAACTACAGAAGAACAATTCCTGACTACTGTAACTGTTCTAGAAAGCCTAAAACAAGAACTTACCAACAGGGGTGTTACAAATGTTGGGTTTATGGTCGAACAACTTACAGAGTTAAAAAATGAATGTTTTCCTAAAGAGCAAATGGTTACTGCGGTCTCAAGTGAATTGGATGGTGAAATAGTAGTCAATGCTGCAGTTCTAAGCAATGGTGTACTAGAGTTTGCTGACGATTTTGATTTTAGTTTGTTACTACCGAACGAAACCATTACTGAAAAAGAAATTGCACCATTAAAAATTATTGACATTAATATAAACCCTTTACGAAATAAAAATGATATAATAAAAGAAAATGAGACTGAAAACAGAGATGCTGATACTGTAGTAACTTTAATATCTGTAGAAAATAACGACTATATTGTGGACACCAAAAAGACCGAAGAAAGAGATAGTATTAACAATTTAAAAATAAGGATTTAATAGTTAATGAAACTATAGAACTAGAAGAAAGTGATGTGAACCTAGTTAAAATAATAAAAGAATATGAGACTGAAAACATTGATGCTGATACAGTAGTAACTTTAATATATGAAGAAAATAACGACCATATTATGAAAACAAAAAAGGCAGAAGAAAGAGATAGTATTAACAATTTAAAAAATAATGATATAAAAGGTAAAGAAAATATAGAACCAAAAGAGAGTGATGTGAACGCAGTTAAAATAATAAAAGAAAATGAGACTGAAAACATTGATGCTGATACAGTAGTAACTTTAATATCTGAGGAAAATAACGACTATATTATGGAAACAAAAAAGACCGAAGAAAGAGATAGTATTAACAATTTAGAAAATAATTATTTAAAAGGTAAAGAAAATATAGAACTAGAAGAAAGTGATGTGAACGCAGTTAAAATAATAAAAGAAACTGAGAGATGAAGTAGTATCTTTAATATCTGAAGAAAATAACGACAATATTATGAAAACAAAAAAGACCGAAGAAACTATTAACGCAAATATAAAAAATAGTGATTTAAAAAGGACAGAAAACATTGTACTAGAAAAAAGTGATGTGAACGCAGTTAAATAGCCCGAGCCTAAAGCAATCATTTTACAAAACATTGCAATTTATCAGGATGAGGCTCTTAATCACAAAACAAACCCCAAAGCAAATGATAAAGAAGTGGCTAAACCTCATCGATACGTTTCAGGTGCATTAATGTTGCCTAGCCCTTTACCAAAGAGTACGAAAAAGAAGAATCCAACTAATAAACTACCAGCTGCAATTTCTTCAGACGAGTTCAGAATACATGTGCAAGGAAAAGAAAACATTATAAACAACAAGCAATTAATGAAAGAGTTGCAAGAAAAGAAGAAAGGCGTAAACCTGTATTAGAAAAAAAAGAAACCGTAACATTAAATAAAAGGCTTAAAACAACAAAGAAAAAATTCTACAAAAAGTCAGCTGATGTGAAATTAAGCAAAGAAGCAGGTACCTTAAAGAAAAAAGAGCAATGTGCAAGCTGTGAAGAATTGTTGGAAAGCGACGCGGAAGAGAATTACCTTAAAAATATAGGGTGTGACAGCTGCCCCAAATAGTACCATTTAAAATGTACACAGTTCCAAGGAACTAATTATACTGTCATATGCAATTCAGATTTTATTTGTGAAGTTTGTAATTTATAGAGCATATTATTTTTTCTTGTTTAACTTTGTTACATTTTCATTTTAAAATGTTTGCTGTATGTTTCAATTATTATATATTGTTTTGTTCTTTGTTTTTATTTAAGCAATTGTATTTAGGTAATTTTTAAGTACCTACCTATAAACTTGTATTTCCTATATTTAAATACATTTTATATTTATATAACCATATCTTTAAATTGATCATCATGCGGCTGACAACTGACACAAGAGTGGCTGACATTAGAGATCGCACGGCTGAATATTGGATATTTAACTGTTTTTCACAAAATTATTTTGTATTTAATTTTTCTAATTAATTTTTGTTAAATGATAGTAAATAATATAAAAATTGAATGTGTATATTACAAGAAACACACAAAATAACCTCAAAAAAACTAGAAAACATATTTTATATGTTAATTTTAGGTTAAAATGGTTCCTAAGTGGCTGAATCCTGGCACATTTACCGTACTACTGATTATTAAATCTAAAAATCTGTCTGGACTTAACAATCAATAATCCCCAGAAAATAAAATCATAAAATGTGTTTTCCCGTTATAAACGAACATCAACCCGCGGCCGCCCGCTTCTCCTTTGTCGGTTTTTATCAAGGGGTAACACCAAGCCGGTGACCGTCGTTGCTGCTAGCCGCTAAAAGTTATATTTAGCAAGAAGTGGAAGGTGATATTTTAAAAATTTAAGTATTTGATATTATACCTATTATATTTTAATAGCTTGCTTTAATAATAGCCTAATTAAATTTTAAGTTTAAACATTTCCTACTTTTTCTTTATTACTTTTATCTGTAAAAATGAAATAAACCAGCAAAATAAAAAATATTGACACATTTTGTTTATAATGTTCTACATTAAACAATATTTTGATATTGATCGCTTAAATAATAGAATTAAATTCTTTAAGTTTTGGAAAGCTGATTTAGGAAACCAAATGGCTAATATTTGGTTTGATCGTTTGATCATATAAAGAAAAAATATTTAGTCATGTCTGCTAGTGAAGTGTTGTCCCTATCTATATATTTTGGCATTCTTGTTGGTGATTTGGTATCAGAAGACAAGCCACTGTATATTTCTGATTCTTATTCTCTCAATTTCTCATTTAATTTTAAGAGAAATGCTGGACATGCTTTCGAGTAGAGCTTTTACATTGAAAATACTTGAATACTTAAAAATATTAATTATTGAACGTCCTAAATTATTTCGTGAATTACTTAATATTTAATATTTTATTAAAATATATATAAATATAATATATTATCATATGTATAAATATTATATTAAAATATTATCACAAGTTTACTATTTGAGAAACAGAAAAAAATATTTGTTATATTTATGGATATTGATATTTAAAAGTTTTGATTTTTTTCTTTGTGTTTCTTAAATGGGTCATTCAAACGAAACTCTGTATATTGCGGTCCCTGGTTAAATTTTCGGATTTAATGCAAATTTTGCTTCAGTCCTTGTTAGGTGATTTATAGAATAATTCCAGATAATTACTTCTATTCAGTTTTTTTTACGATATTTTAAAACAATAACTTTTGTACAGTATGTGAGATCTCACCTCCGTTAACTGTCCCAAGTACTAAAATTTAAACTTTAAATGCAAATCATAGCTATAAATTACAGTTTAAAAGAGTAATTCCTTAAACATAATTTGAAAACAAACTCAAAATATAGGCAATCCAGTAAAAACATTTTGAATTTTAAATAATTTTCCCTAAAATTTAATAAAAGTCACTGTCCCGACTAACTTCCTCACCTCCGTTAATACAATGTGTAAATTCGAAATAAACTCGTGGGGTGGCGCTAGAAGGCTATTCAAGTTGTCAGTAGTTCATTTAAGTTAAATGAACTACTGACAACTTGTGGTGTGGCGGCTCTTATATAGAAGCACTTGAGCACGTGCCTCCCTATGATTCAGCCCCACATCGACCGACAAATATTCACTATAAATTACATATTTAGTTTACAATACAATGTCTGTTACAAAGGAAGTCTAACATAATTTTATTCGCTCCCTATCCAATTATCGTTTCGCTAACTAAATATTTTGTAGCAGGTCTCTAATCCCGAATGCTTATCGCAGGAAAAATGTGCTCCGTGGCTATCGCTACTTGATATGGACGGTTCGATTCCCGCAATAAATGCACCTTGTCGTCCCCATCTCTTTTTAGCGCACGGCTCTAAATGGGCTTTCATTCCTCTCAAATGAGCACGCTTTTGCTGTGCTGCATGCTGCCGCCTTGTTTCGGATGGTTTTTGAGAGATCGTTTTATATGTTTTGCTGATCCGTGTAGCGCGGTAAAACCCTCCATAAGCGTGGCATAGCTTGTGCATATCATGCAGTATTGTCAGACCTTCTGTTTTAACAGAAGATCTCCTTCTTTTGCCCTCAGTCCTGTTATTCTTTTAAAAAATGTTGCAAGATATTCCTAACTTTAATGACTTAGTTACTGAGAAATTTGCTAAACTTAAAGACAGAAGAATGCATTTTTTGTTTAGACACTGTGTTTAATCAGTTCTGTTTATTAAAAATATTTTTAGTTTTTTTATGTTGTCGTTGTTGACTTTTCTAGTTACTGCTTCCCAAGTACGCTGTATATTGGTAAGTTTTCAATTTAAATTTATATTTTGTTTTATTGACATATCTACGTACAAAAAGAACATAAAAATTAGGAAAGCTTTTTACTCGTAAATTTGACACTTAACTACACCATATCTTGTGGTTGGAAAGGAGGGGTGAAATAAAAGAAAGGGGTAGTGGTGGGCGGAGATATGCGCAAAATTTCGTTTTTTGCCATGCTTGATGCTTGTGAACCTCCACAAACTCCGTCACGAGCCGCCACTGCATTTAACTAGGAATGTGATGGTGCCGATAATTGTTAAATTTGTAAATGCGAAAGTTTGTGAGTTTTATGTTATTTTATATGAAAATGCATACCAAGTAGAGCTTAATTCTCACTTGTGTTAATGGCAAATAATAAGGTAAGTAATTATATTTAACAAGTTATGCTATTTATTCTTATTTATGGCGCCAAAAGATGAAATGTTTTTAGGTTAGGTCCGGTCAACAGACAAACCAGTGGAAGTAAGGCGGCAAATTTAAATTAAAATCTCACTTCCGTTAATCTCACTACCGTTAATACGTTTTATTAACGGAGGTGAGAATTAATTAACGGAAGTGAAATAACATTGTTATTTAAAGAAATTATATTTATTTCAGTAAATATCAACAAGCAAACTAAAAGATGGCTAAGAACAAGGATAAAACTAAAAATAAAAACAGAAAAGAAACGGAAAAATCTCGAAAATTACAAAATCAGCGGCCCAAAGACTGCATGAGGAAATTACGTGAACGAATTAAAAACGATCCAGATTTGTATGAAAAACAGAAAAGAAAGGAACGAGAGAGGTCTTTAGCTAGAAAAGAAGCTAGGAAAATTAAAAATATAGGTGAACTGAACGATAGAGAAAAAAGAAAAGTAAAAAAAACAATGGAGGGTCCGAAGCAAAAAATCGTACGATGCAAAAAAGAAAAGATAATTGCTCGACAGAAAATTGGAAGAAAATACCCCACCTGCCAGTCCAGTTACATTTGAAGCGCCTATACTCCAAGAAGCTAGACCACCACTTCATCCAATTTCAAGACAAGCCATTCAGGGAAAAAATTTGCAAAGAAAGAACAGAGAAGAGCTTAAGAAAGAGATTAGACGTCTTAGAAAACGGCTTGGCGACACTGAGAAGAGAGTTGAAAAATACAAAAAAAAAGTACAACGCATCAAAACAAAATTACCCAATACACCTAACAAGATAGTTGGTGATATTCTAAAAGAACAACAAGTTACTCCTGAAGTGAAAAGACGCTTATTATTTTCTGAAGCTATTCAACAACAGCTAAAAGTTAACTTTCAAGAAAAGCATACAGTTTCGGAGAAAAGAAACTTTATAGTAAATGTAGAAGGAAAAATTATCAAGAAATACCGATTTAATTCTTTATTGGGTTTATCAACATCCAGAAGCCTAATGAAAAAGAAATGGAAGTTTTAAAATGTCAGAAAAACGAAAAAGTAATATCATAAGGATTAGAAGCATTACAGAAGATTTTTTTCAAGAAGACGAAGTAAGTCGCATATGTCCAGGAAAAAAAGATACGGTGAAGAAAGGTAAAAAAGCAAAAAAGATACCTTAATGCATCTCTATTTAACACTTACTGCCATTTTAAGAAAATACATCCAAACATTAAAATCAGTTACCAAAGTTTTTGTAAGTGTAGACCATTTTGGGTTCTGCAACCAAATATTAGGCAGAGGGATACGTGTATCTGTAAAGTTCACGAGAATATGACCCTTTTAACTTCAAGAGCCAAACTACTTAATATCATAGAAGCAAAAGATCCTAATGATTTACTGAAAGAATTGTGCTGTGAAGTCAGAAATGAGAACTGTTTGGAAAGAACATGCGAAACTTGCGTTAATAAATCAATTCAGATTCTAGAATTTGAAAAGATCAGAAAGTTAAATACGAAAAATGGTTTACCAAGAAAGTCGAAGTCATAATCAAGGAAGAAAAAAAGATGTGTCAGAAAACTGTAAAATAAGGAATAGATTGTACAAAACAAGAGTTGCTTGATACTATTTTAAGTTCTTTAAATCCCTATATGATTCACATTAGAAATATTGTACACCAATACAAGAGTATAGATGTCATAAAGAAATCGCTTTCCTACGATGAAGTACTTCTTCACATGGACTTCTCGGAGAATTACAATTGTAAATACTCCAGCGAAATTCAGTCAGCTCATTTTGGAGGATCAAAACCGCAAGTCACTTTGCATACTGTGGTAATGTACTATAAATCGGTCAATGAAAATGGGTCTGAAACTGTTGTGCCAATATCTTACTTATGTGAATTTAGCGCCGTTTTTTTCCTAAACTCACGTTTTCTTGTGAGTTCCAAGTAGATATGGAATAGTTCTAGAGTTCTTGACTAAAAATTTGAAGAGTTCCATGAAAATAAATGAATAATTAAAAAAAAAAAAAAAGAGGCGCTAACTTCACGCCGCGCCGTTTTATTTATTAAAAATAGTTCTGAAAGCATTTTTTGGTAAGGACTAAAGAGTTCTAGAGTTCCTGACTATTTTTGCATATTGTTCTTACGATTAGCCAGACTAAAGGGAGAGAAGGCCCAAAAAAGTAGTCAGATAAGAAGAAACTAGTTTAAGCGTCTTTTCGATGATTATAGTTGTGATATGAGTTCTAAGTAGCGCCTAGTGAGCTGTAAGAAAGTACAGATAGAGAAAGCCGTTTCAACAAAATCCGCAATTGTTAAAAATAAATACAACTTTTCGCACGTGGCTCTCCAAAAATTAGTGCGATTTGTTTTCGGCAATTCTGATGTGAGTTCTAAGTGGCGCCTAAAGAGTTCTGAGAAAGAATATCCCGAGAAAGCCGTTTAAACAAAACCCCCAATTGTTATAAATAAATACAACTTTTCGCACGTGGCTCTCCAAAAATTAGTGCGATTTGTTTTCGGCAATTCTGATGCGAGTTCTAAGTGGCGCCTAAAGAGTTCTGAGAAAGAATATCCCGAGAAAGCCGTTTAAACAAAACCCCCAATTGTTATAAATAAATACAACTTTTCGCACGTGGCTCTCCAAAAATTAGTGCGATTTGTTTTCGGCAATTCTGATGCGAGTTCTAAGTGGCGCCTAAAGAGTTCTGAGAAAGAATATCCCGAGAAAGCCGTTTAAACAAAACCCCCAATTGTTATAAATAAATACAACTTTTCGCACGTGGCTCTCCAAAAATTAGTGCGATTTGTTTTCGGCAATTCTGATGCGAGTTCTAAGTGGCGCCTAAAGAGTTCTGAGAAAGAATATCCCGAGAAAGCCGTTTAAACAAAACCCCCAATTGTTATAAATAAATACAACTTTTCGCACGTGGCTCTCCAAAAATTAGTACGATTTGTTTTCGGCAATTCTGATGTGAGTTCTAAGTGGCGCCTAAAGAGTTCTGAGAAAGAATATCCCGAGAAAGCCGTTTAAACAAAACCCCCAATTGTTATAAATAAATACAACTTTTCGCACGTGGCTCTCCAAAAATTAGTGCGATTTGTTTTCGGCAATTCTGATGCGAGTTCTAAGTGGCGCCTAAAGAGTTCTGAGAAAGAATATCCCGAGAAAGCCGTTTAAACAAAACCCCCAATTGTTATAAATAAATACAACTTTTCGCACGTGGCTCTCCAAAAATTAGTGCGATTTGTTTTCGGCAATTCTGATGTGAGTTCTAAGTGGCGCCTAAAGAGTTCTGAGAAAGAATATCCCGAGAAAGCCGTTTAAACAAAACCCCCAATTGTTATAAATAAATACAACTTTTCGCACGTGGCTCTCCAAAAATTAGTGCGATTTGTTTTCGGCAATTCTGATGCGAGTTCTAAGTGGCGCCTAAAGAGTTCTGAGAAAGAATATCCCGAGAAAGCCGTTTAAACAAAACCCCCAATTGTTATAAATAAATACAACTTTTCGCACGTGGCTCTCCAAAAATTAGTGCGATTTGTTTTCGGCAATTCTGATGTGAGTTCTAAGTGGCGCCTAAAGAGTTCTGAGAAAGAATATCCCGAGAAAGCCGTTTAAACAAAACCCCCAATTGTTATAAATAAATACAACTTTTCGCACGTGGCTCTCCAAAAATTAGTGCGATTTGTTTTCGGCAATTCTGATGTGTGTTCTAAGTGGCGCCTAAAGAGTTCTGAGAAAGAATATCCCGAGAAAGCCGTTTAAACAAAACCCCCAAATGTTATAAATAAATACAACTTTTCGCACGTGGCTCTCCAAAAATTAGTGCGATTTGTTTTCGGCAATTCTGATGTGAGTTCTAAGTGGCGCCTAAAGAGTTCTGAGAAAGAATATCCCGAGAAAGCCGTTTAAACAAAACCCCCAATTGTTATAAATAAATACAACTTTTCGCACGTGGCTCTCCAAAAATTAGTGCGATTTGTTTTCGGCAATTCTGATGTGTGTTCTAAGTGGCGCCTAAAGAGTTCTGAGAAAGAATATCCCGAGAAAGTCGTTTAAACAAAACCCCCAATTGTTATAAATAAATACAACCTTTCGCACGTGGCTCTTCAAACATATAAAATATTTTTTCTAAAACTAAATTGGAATTAAAAATTCATAGTTAGTTATCGCCCTTATAATTTTCACCAGCCGCGCGTCCGCAATAATGTGTATTACAGTATTGCTTATCACTGTCTGGGCAGTGTTGCCACAATATTTTTTTTCGTCGTACTAAACCAAGCGTGAAACCTAAACCCATATTATTATATTTATTTGCATTTTTATAAATAGGTGTACAAATTCTGGCGAGTGATGCCTTTTCTTATATCCGTAAAGTTATGGAATCGTACAAATTTTATATCGAGTGTACAGCCGTACAACACTTTGTAAAAAAGTACAAAAGTTGTACAATTGTACAGCTCTGGGAACACTGCTGGGTTGCTGTGAGGCTTAACAGGTGGATGCCGATAGTTTCATTGGTCCTGGAGATTGCGGCGTCTCCTTGGAAGCATTTATATCTGAGTTGAGATACTATAGGTGCAAGTGACAAGCGTAACCTATATTTGAAGATATTTGTGTGAGACACAAAATCATTGCAGGTTTGTTAATACATAAAAACTTATTTCTAATGAAATATGCTATTCTGTTTCATTTTTGGCAACTGATTAAAAATTGAGAACTGTTAATTCTGCCGAATTCCCATAATTTCAAAGAGGCTATTTATATTTATTTAATCAAATTAATGATATCACCAAGGTCGTCTTCGATGTTGGGGTAGATAGAGAAATCTAGTGGTCATTTTACTAAACCCATTCACTAAGTAAAATAGGTATTTAGTTATTTTTTTTATTTATGATTAAATGTCTTAATTTTGTACCTAATTTTAATTCAGTCGTACTTGGGTAAATTTTGGTAAACATCATTTATAAAATAAGATATTTTTACTTTTTCTGGTTATGTATACAGGGTGGGCCAACAAGGGCGCCTCGGTCAATAGTTGCAAAACCGTTAAACTTATGGGAAAATTTTCTTAATAAAATTGTTAACGTTTCATCTCTGCTACAACCCAAAATTATTTTCAAGTATACACGGTGTTTCAAAAAAGAGTAATATCAAGAATTATACATTTTTTAAATGGAACACCCTATATTTTAGAATATTTTCGGATTCTTCATAAAATTATAAATATTTTTTAATAAGTGCAACATAAGTTTAAACTTAATAGTTGCCGAGATATCGACTTTTGAAAAATGACATTTTTGAACTTTGACAGATTCTAGCTTTCTAACGGTACGTCTTAGAGCAAAACGGCTTACATGCCCCTATCTTACTTTTTTAATATCTTCACAAATGTGTCAACTTCCGGTTAAACCGGATATAACCCAAATGCCGGAAATATAGTACTTCCGGTTTAACCGAAAGTTGACACTCTTGGAAAGATAATAAAAAAGTAAAATAGGGACATGTAAGCCGTTTTGCGCTAAGATGTGCCGTTAGAAAGCTAGAAGCTGTCAAAGTTCAAAAATGTCATTTTTCAAAAGTCGATATCTCGGAAACTATTATGTTTAAACTTATGATGCACTTATTAAAAAATACTTATAATTTTATACAGAATCCAAAAATATTCTAAATTATAGGGTGTTCCATTTAAAAAATATAGAATTTTTGGTATTACTCTTTTTTGAGACACCCTGTATACTTGAAAATAATTTTGGGTTGTAGCAGAGATAAAACGTTAACAGTTTTATAAAGAAAATTTGTCCATAAGTTTAACGGTTTAGCAACGACTGACCGAGGCGCCCTTGTTGGCCCATATTTTGTGCCGAAACGTAAGTAAATAGGGTTGAGCGATACATCATTGTATTTGGGGTAAAATGTGATTTAAAAAATTAAATTAAAAAACCCAGGTCCGTATTTAAAAAAATTAAGTTGTTCATGATAACTTAATTATAACAAGTGGCATAAAAAAGGTGATAACGCCACTTTGTAGAGAAAAAAAACTACGAAGTTTTTATTTCAAGAACGATTCTCTAAAACTGAAACCTCTTGAGTTATTAAAGGAATTAATTTTTGACGTTTCCAACAAATCACCCTGTATCTCAGAAACCAAAAATAATTAGGCAACGCAGTTAGCAGATTTTAAAAGAGTTTTGAAAACGACACATTTTCTCTAATTTAATCAACTTTGTAGGAGTTACCGTTTAAAAGAATGTTGCCACCCTGTACTTTAAGTAGCAACACATATTTTGTAGTTAGGTAACTATCTAAAAAAAATAAAAATCGGCAGTTATACCTTGGCCCGGCACTTTTATTTCTAATAAATATATTTTTAGTTTTTCACCCTGTATCGAATAAACTGTGTGTAATAAGTATTAATAATGTTTTAGTATTGTGTCATGTCCGGAGGAGATGTTAATATTATTATTTTTTTTTTAGGTCGCCCTTTGTAAATAATTCAAATAATGTTTCCATAGAAAATAAAACCAATAACTCACTCCATTTGAGAAAACTGATACTCTCCATTGAGACGAATGATACTTGGTACATATTAATAATATAATATATTATGCTTCGTTTGGGCTGACTGTCCTTATTGTTCATTTGAGAAGACTCATATTGCTCATATATAGTTTGTAAGCCATAACTAGTTTGTAGTTTTACTAAATTGTTAGTGTGTTTAATGTGGACATCTTGTTGCATAGCATAGTATATAAGAAACCGCTTTAGTTCTAACCCTGTTAAAATGTATGATAAAACAGAATTTAAGCGACTTTTGGGTTGTGAGCAATATAAGGTAATAGACGATGCTGCTAATATTTTACCTCCGTCGCATTTAGTTTTTATTGCTATTTCCAAAGCTATGACTGAGGCCGGATCATTAATGTCAGCGAAACATGTTTACACTACTGTTAAGAACAATCGTAACGGTTTTTATGATTTTGTAAAAAAAACGTTTTTGGGAGATCTTGAGGATACTGGTGTTTGCGATAATGTCGATGAAAGTGACAACTTACCTTTCTGTTTACCAAAAAGCAGCGACACGCGCAATTTTAACTTAATCATTTCATATGAAAAATGGGAAAGCATAAAGCCTACCCAAATCAGACGCGGCAAACCCTTGATTTTAAAAAGAAACAACTGGACAAACATATTTGCAGACAAAATCTACGAGCAGCACAAACTTCCATGTGCTTTTGCATTCAAAAGTGCCAAAGTTAACAATGGTTCCAGTTCCAAATATTACGTCAAATTTAAGGGTAAATGTAGCGATTGTGGTGCTAATTTGGAAGGAGTTGCTATGTTTAAACCTGTTTCGAAGCAAGACATCATTTTTCATTGTAAGCTTACCCATTTTGTAGCAAGTCTAGCACACACTCGAAAAAGACAACTAAGAGGCGATAAAAGACGAGAAGTTGCGAGTGAATTGGTCGACGGGCGAAAAGCTGCTGCACTTTGGCGTAATGAACAGGCCGATGCAAATATGTCGTTTGGCGATGATATCCCGCCTACGTTACCGAATGCCGATGTCTTAAGAAAAGCAAAGCAGGAAGAAATCGATATGCGATTGGGTCTAACAAGTACTGATCCAGTAAAAAACCTAATCGTCGCCAAAGCCACAACTCACAAAGGTACGATCCATTCAATCGGAGCAGACCCCTTTTTTTGTATTTACTGGTGGCCAGAACAACTCATGCTTCATAAAGCTTGCTTCCAAGGAAATAAAAAGTTTTATGACGTTGCTGATGCTACAGGTGGAGTGGCTTTTAAAATTCCCTTGCCCTTTGAAAAGTCATACAAGATTTTTAATGACAAATCTAAATATATTTACTTGTACCAATACATGTGTGTGTGTGTAAACAATGACGAGATGCCTGAAAGTAAATCCAGAAGTTGTCCCCTTTACCAAATGTTATCTGCGAGACATGATGCATCGTTTCTAACGTTTTTCTTTTCAGAAATTGTTAGATCGCAAGCTCCCATTCCGAAAGTAATAGTAACTGATTTTGGTAAAGCGTTACTTATTGCTATAGCCCGCGCATTCGCAAATTGTAATGATTTAAAACATTACATGCACGAATGTTTCAACCACATCGTGTTGCATCAAAGAGGGTATATTCCTGCGTGTTGTTTGCGATTGGACGTTAGTCACTTTATCGCTCAAATATCTAGGTGGAAATGTCTAAAAGATCAAAAATCTCAGGTGAGACAATTCTACTTGCGTGCATTGGCACATGTTTATGAAATGAGCGATTTCACCGAGATTGAATCTGTTCTCCGCTCTATACTTGTTGTTGCTTTAAGCCAGTGTGTCGGCATTAATAGCAATGGGAAAATATTCTCATCGACTGAACATCTAAATTTTATTGATAATTTAATTAGAGGAACACAATACATTCCAGGACAAATTGAAGTACTAACAGAAGATACAGATCAGGATATTAAAGGAGAAAACTTCAAAATTGAATCTATTCTGGATTCCCATGATTCAACGACAAGCACGTGGATGGAGTGGTCCAAGCAACTCTGTGAGGAAGCTGCACAAATTGCCAATAAATCCACAGATGGTGATATGTTAAATGTAAACCCGTTTAACATTCCTCATGCAGCAAAAATGTTGCAAGATTTAATGTATCATCTTCCCCTATGGACGGCTATAATGTATCCTATTTTGGAAATCGATATGTCGATAAGATCTTCATCCGCCGTTGAAGGTCAATTCTCCAAAACAAAAACAGTTGGCTTTGATAAACTGCCGTTAAGAGCGGATAAATTTGTTTTGAGACATCTTGATTGATTGAGAGGCGAATTAAAATTACTAGCTCCCCTATTGTTGGACGCGGAAGATAAACAACAAATTAAAAAACAGGGTAAACGAAAAAATGACCTTATGAAAGACTCGTTGAATGAAGAAGAAAACTGGAGAGGAAAAATTATAAAAAAAAAAGTTGTTTCATTTGATTCTTCTGTTGGTGAGGATTTAATTACTGATGCAAGTAACAACTCCGAGGAATCTCAAAAATCCAGAAGAGGTGGAGCTTTTTTGTCGACGGCCATTAGCGATACAGTTACGCATACAGATACATCAGAGAATAACAATTACTCGATAAATGATGAAGAAAATGTTGGAAGTGAATTAATAAAAAAAAATGTTTTATGTGATTCTTTTGGTAAAGATTATTCTGGTGGCGATGAATTAATTACAAGTATAAGTAACCATTCTGAAGAAAAAATAAATTTGAGCACAGAAAATGTTATTAATAAATTATTAGATATATCAAATCCAACCATTACGATCAAAAATCAGTCTATATACAATAACGGCGAAAAATATCAGCCTGCACTTGCCACTGCCAATATGTCAAACAGTGATGTCTTTCATTCGACGGCTATTAGCGAAATTGTTTTATTAGAGAATCAAGACTTGTTCCCAAAAATAAAATCGCCTCCTGAAAAAAAACGAAAAAATTATCTCGCCGATTGCCCTACTTGGACCTCAAACTTACGGTCAAGTACAGATCAGCTGACTTTGGTATTACTACCAAACGGGCTTAAGTCTCCGGAGCTGAAAATGAAAAATGTTAAGTACTATGTTAATAACACGTGTGCTTTTGATGCGTTGGTAACTTTATTTATGCAAGGCGCAAATATAAGCGACAGATTTAAGAACTTGCTGTCAACGTCTAATGTTCCAACAGCAAATTTGGCGTTGGAAATACTGAAATGTGGTAAAATGGAAAAAAGTCACTATAAGCAGCGATTCGATATTTTGTATTCGGTAAATTTTTTACAGAAAGGAATTAAAACACGAAAAATCATCTCGTTAAATGCCGAGTGTAACGTCGTCCATTTGTTCGAGGTATTATTCGAATTATTTCCATTTTATTCGCTCACCAGGTCGTGCCAAAAATGCAATTACCAAAGTATAAGAAAAGGAAACACCTTATACATTAATACCCATGTTCTTTTTGCTTCTGGATATGATTTTATGCAGTTGGCTTACGATGACTTAAATAAAGCCCAAACCGACAAACGTCCCTGTCAAAAGTGTAATAACCCAATGTCAATTTCAAGAAAGTTTGGGTCTTATTTAGTTATAGACGTATCAATCTCAACTTGCAAATTTTACAAGGAAGAATATCCGGTCGAGGAAAGAAAAAAATGTGTATTGGGGATGATCTCAAAATCGCTATCTTGCGATAATCAAGACTACGTTCTGGTAGGTGCCATTCACTATACCACTTTTGCCTCTAATAGTGGACATTATACTGCATTTGTATCCAGTCGAGAATACTGGTTCCAATATGATGATTTGACTACCACAACAACAAGAGTTTCGGGTACTACTGAAATAATGCCGCATCTCTTTATGTATATTAAAAAAAGCAGTAGCTAGCTAGTAAATCTAAATGATATTTAATGCGACTAGTAGTATTTCATTTGAAATAAAAGCATATTATTAAACTATGTTTGTATACAGTACTATACAGTTACTATTATTACTTCAGCATTAATCGATCTAAACCGTGGAATAATTTTTTTTTAACTACCTACACTATTGGACAATAGTAGAGCAAAAAATGCTTTTATTTCTTTGAATTTGAAAAATAAAGTATAGGATTGTGATCCCCAGCTAATTTTAATGAAATATTATCCCCACAATATTACTAATATTTCACAACATTTTGGTACACTTTAAACAAAAAGATAAATATTTATAAAAATCGACGAAACGATGTGCGATAAAAGTAAAGCAACACATTGTGTCAACAGTATTTTATTTTACATTATTACCACCAAAAAACTAAACACATTTGAGAATTACAGTAGCTAGAAGTATTTTGTTAATAGTTAATAGAATATCCATCATTATGTACCTATTACTTACCGGCAACGTCGCGGCATTGAGGCAATCAACTTTTGAACAGTATTTTCGGGGAGGTTTGTCCAAACTTCATTGATTTTATTTACCAACAATTGTTTTTTGTGTATATTTTTGTACGAATACCACGTTCCACTTCTTCCCATAGATTTTCAATGGGGTTGAGGTCTGGAATTGTGCCGGCCACTGCAAAGCCAGGACGTTATTTTCCTGAAACCACTCTTGAACAACTCGTAAAGAGTGTTTTGGATCATTATTCTGTTGGAAAATAAACGGCATATCCCAATCTGCATAAGGCGGCATTAAATTTTGCATTCAATCCCTATAGACAAATCGATCCATGGTGTCATTAATGAAGTTTAAAGGAGTCACCGTATTCCATGAGAAACAACTCCACAGAATCACCCTGCCTTTACCATGTTAACCTGTGGGTATAACGTATTTTGGATTAAACATTGTGTTGTCTTACACGCTTTATTCCATCGGAATTGAAAATTTTCTAAAGCGGTTCATCGCTAAATAGAACTTTTTTCCACTTTACTATTCAATTTAAATGTTAACGTGCAAATTCAAGCCTAGCTACTCTATTTCTTGCCGAAATAAGCGACTTTTTAGCCGGGCGTCTACTAAACAACTTGGAGTCTACCAACCTCTTTGAACTGTCCCTAGACTAACCATAGCTTCTGGAATTTCACCAATAATTGTAGGTGCACACAGCCAAGGGGTGTTTTGAGAAATTCTTTTAATGCGTCTGTCGGCCCAAATGATTGTTTTTCTAGTCTTTCCCGATTTCAGTAAATTCTCTTAATGTCCCCTTTCATTATAACACGAAATTATTTTGGATACGCTGTATCTGGGTAACACAAACCTTCTTGAAATCGCGGCGTGTTTTGTACCTTCCAAGTCATGCATTTACTACTGTCTGCTTTAATTCTTTAGAAATTGGAATATCTCTTGGAATGATTAATTCAGCACAAAAGTATTAATTAAATATTAAATAAACTCTGCAAAATTATTTTACTGTTTACTTTTACTAAAACCTCTCTTTTTTACGAAAATATTAAAATGTTGCTTTACTTTTGACGCATTAAAATTCTGTATTTGAAAGTTTACGTCAATATCAGTTCATTGGTTATGATTGTTAGAAAAAGCTGTTGCCGCCGATAACAGCAGCCCACTTTTGTCTAATAGTGTATATTTTATTTACACTAGACTCTAGACCATTGTAATTATTAGGACCTTAATTATTTTTTTATAATTAGATGTTTAAATAACAATTGCGATTTTTATTTAAAAGCATTTCTTGACCTGTACTTTATGAGAATTCTTAAGGCGCCATCGCGCCACTCAGATCTCACATGAGAACTGTTGAAAATAAATCGCACTAATTTTTGGAGAGCCACGTGCGAAAAGTTGTATTTATTTATAACAATTGGGGGTTTTGTTTAAACGGCTTTCTCGGGATATTCTTTCTCAGAACTCTTTAGGCGCCACTTAGAACTCACATCAGAATTGCCGAAAACAAATCGCACTAATTTTTGGAGAGCCACGTGCGAAAAGTTGTATTTATTTTTAACATTTGGGGGTTTTGTTTAAACGGCTTTCTCGGGATATTCTTTCTCAGAACTCTTTAGGCGCCACTTAGAACACACATCAGAATTGCCGAAAACAAATCGCACTAATTTTTGGAGAGCCACGTGCGAAAAGTTGTATTTATTTTTAACATTTGGGGGTTTTGTTTAAACGGCTTTCTCGGGATATTCTTTCTCAGAACTCTTTAGGCGCCACTTAGAACACACATCAGAATTGCCGAAAACAAATCGCACTAATTTTTGGAGAGCCACGTGCGAAAAGTTGTATTTATTTATAACAATTGGGGGTTTTGTTTAAACGGCTTTCTCGGGATATTCTTTCTCAGAACTCTTTAGGCGCCACTTAGAACTCACATCAGAATTGCCGAAAACAAATCGCACTAATTTTTGGAGAGCCACGTGCGAAAAGTTGTATTTATTTATAACAATTGGGGGTTTTGTTTAAACGGCTTTCTCGGGATATTCTTTCTCAGAACTCTTTAGGCGCCACTTAGAACTCGCATCAGAATTGCCGAAAACAAATCGCACTAATTTTTGGAGAGCCACGTGCGAAAAGTTGTATTTATTTATAACAATTGGGGGTTTTGTTTAAACGGCTTTCTCGGGATATTCTTTCTCAGAACTCTTTAGGCGCCACTTAGAACTCACATCAGAATTGCCGAAAACAAATCGCACTAATTTTTGGAGAGCCACGTGCGAAAAGTTGTATTTATTTATAACAATTGGGGGTTTTGTTTAAACGGCTTTCTCGGGATATTCTTTCTCAGAACTCTTTAGGCGCCACTTAGAACTCACATCAGAATTGCCGAAAACAAATCGCACTAATTTTTGGAGAGCCACGTGCGAAAAGTTGTATTTATTTTTAACAATTGCGGATTTTGTTGAAACGGCTTTCTCTATCTGTACTTTCTTACAGCTCACTAGGCGCTACTTAGAACTCATATCACAACTATAATCATCGAAAAGACGCTTAAACTAGTTTCTTCTTATCTGACTACTTTTTTGGGCCTTCTCTCCCTTTAGTCTGGCTAATCGTAAGAACAATATGCAAAAATAGTCAGGAACTCTAGAACTCTTTAGTCCTTACCAAAAAATGCTTTCAGAACTATTTTTAATAAATAAAACGGCGCGGCGTGAAGTTAGCGCCTCTTTTTTTTTTTTTTTAATTATTCATTTATTTTCATGGAACTCTTCAAATTTTTAGTCAAGAACTCTAGAACTATTCCATATCTACTTGGAACTCACAAGAAAACGTGAGTTTAGGAAAAAAACGGCGCTAAATTCACATAAGTCAATATCTTTATGTACATTATCAGATAGTATGCGCCATGATCCAGCGGCTATATGCGCACATCTTGAGCCAGCAATAAAAGAAGCAGTTCAGCTCGTTCTTCTTCTTCTTTATGTGCCATGCTCATTCGAGCGTAGGCGACCTCTCGCATATACCTGTGATGTGTGCCTTTTTCAGATTTTTCACAGGTATATGGGACCTACAGTTTATCGCCGGTTCCGAACGGCACTATTTGAGAGGTTGTACTAGGCAAATTACTACGTGGTGGTTTGCCATTGCCTTCCACGAGGTGACGACCGAATTAATAAAGATCGATGCATGGTCCCGGGATCGAACCGGGGACCTTCGGCTTAGTAGTCGGACACACTAACCACTAGGCTGCGGTCGCCACTAGTTCAGCTCGTACCAAGTAAAAATACGGCTTTTTTTTTATCAGATGGCCCTTCTACCCAATACAAAAATAAAAAAATGTTTTATTTAATGGCGAGTTTTCTAGCACGTACTTTAAAAATTCAAAAATTTCGCTGGATTTACAGTGAGCCTGGACACGGTAAGGGTGCACCAGATGGTGTGGGTGGATGCCTAAAGAGAACAGCTGATAATTTGGTTAGTCAGGGCACTGATATTTCTAATTTTAAGACTCTGGTTGAACAGTTAAAAAAAATTGCAAAGGAATAAAATGTTTGACTATAGACAATGAAAGAATAACTGATATTGAAGAACTTTTGCCACTAGAGTTAAAACCCTCCAAAGGGAGTGTTAGGGAGCTGACTTGGGCTAGGTACAAGCCAAATGTGATTCATGCTAGAAAACTCAGCTGCTTAAAGTGTTATGAAGGTAGCATTTGCGAACACTTTGGATTGGGGACCATAGATGTACCAATAACTGATCAAGAATCTGCTGATGAATCCAGTATTTTAAGTATCCTTTCAATCGAGTGAGTGAGCGTGAGAGAGAAAAAAGGGGGGGGGGGGGGGGGGAGAAAGAGATCGAGATAGAGAGAAAGAGGGGAAAAAGTAGTATAAAAACTAAAAACTAATGGACATTTTATATTTTTGTTATTTTCCTATTATGTAAATAGCTCCAAGTGTAAGGTATTCCGGAATAAAACACCGCCATTTGCGTTATGCAGATGTATACACAGATAGTGAAGAGGATGAAGATCCAATGACTGATCGTACAGCAAAAGAAAATTACTATGTTATAGTTCAGCTTAGCGCTGAACAGAAAACTGTAAAAAATATATAGGTCCTATTCTTGTTGTTCATTCGGATCTTGAATATACTGTTAAGTTTTTACGTAAATGTGTTGTTGACAAACTCACTTTTCCTGAAAGAGATGACATTTCTTTAGTTATTAAATTGAAATATTGTTTGTATTGTCAACACCAACTGTTAACAACAGACAGCAATATATGTTTAAAAACTTACCACTGGATGTCAATACTATTTCATAATGCATTTTGTTCTTGTTTGTCTTTTATATATTATTATTTACGTTTAAAAATGTTTTTTTTTTTAGGTTGAAACCACCTACATAGGTAACAATTATTATATTTTTACCTTTCCCGAGGGATGTATTTTTGTTATTTACTTTTTTTTATGTTTCCTTATTAGATCTCACGTTAGTTAATTATATCTCACTACCGTTAATTCTTTGACTAGTATTTCGGCTTTTTTAAGAAAATAACAATAATTCTGTGGCTTGGTGCAGGAAGGGCCAATGTAAAATTGAAGTTTTAACAGGAATAGTAGGGCCAATGTCATAACAGGAATAGTAGGGCCAATGTCAATTTATATTTTATCGGTATTTTGGTTAAAACGGCCTATGTACACTTTGGCCTTTAGCACTTTATTTTTGCACGATGTGAATAACGGCCAATGTCAGACATTTATATTTTAATTTGTCGTGCACTTCTTTTGGTCTAGTCATTCGCACCTTACAACTTGACGTATTAAGACGCATTTTAACCTATTACAATTACAATACGTCCATAGAAAAAAAAATGACAACGGACACCCTGTACAATGGCTAAAAATAAAATGGCTTTACTTTAGTTGTAAAAATCAGGAAGGCGATATTTTGTACAAGGAAAGTTTCAGCTCCAACGATGAATTTAAAATTTTTAATATAAAGAGACGTTCCGCAAAAGAAAATAAGTTTATTCTTCAACCCTTAAACCAAACCCTTCTGTCAATCTCCGAGGAGAAATTAAAGGATTTGAAGTCCCTCTTACCATTTATAAGCAAATCAAGCCAAATGTATTATGAACAGTTTCTAAAAGTTTTCAATTCTGCACCAAATATGGAAGACACGTTGCCCGTGGAAGAAGAAGTTGAAGAAAATGGGTAGTTAAAAGAAAATGTGTTTTCATGTTAAAAATTTATTTTTTTAAAATAGATTTTCAAGAATAATGCCTTTTTGTTTCCTAAAACGGGCCTTTTGTGTTTTATACAGGGTGTTTTTTAATTGAGTGCCGATACTTAAGGGTGTGAACTGTGAATCCTTGGGTGATTTTAAGAAGAAAAGTTAATATGAACATATGTCCTAATCCCTTAAATTTTTGAGCTACAGGGTTAACATTTTAAGAAAAATATAACTTTTTTATCATCATTTTCTTATCACTCTTAGATATTTTTATAAAATTTTGTACACACCTATTAATCATTAAGGAGCATTTTTTGACGTAAAAGATTTTTTTAAATATTTACCAGTGACGTCCGTAGGGGGTTTGAACCGAACAAAATATCAAAAAAAGTGTCAATGGACCGAAGGAAAAAAAAAATTTGGTGTTTTATTTTTTTATTGGAATTTTAGTTGCCAGATGGCGTATACTAAGAACTACAATAAATGCAAAAGTAGAGAATATCGATCACATTATAAAAGCGGTAACAATATTACATAATTACTGCCTCATGGAAATGGCTAGCGATGATGAAACCAATTCATATTGTTCTGTGAGATTTGCTGATGCAGAGAATGAACACAATGGTGGATGGAGACAGGAACAAAATCCGTTAAACTCCGTTGGAAGATTGGGTGCTAATTATGCCCGTGCAGCACTCTATATATTACGAGACACTTTGGCAGACTATTTGTGTTCTGTGCAAGACCAAGTCCCTTGGCAAAATGACATGATTAACAGAGGACGTGTTTTCCAGGAGGTGCAATGACTATTGCCAATAATTAGATGGTATTGCTATTAGAGGATGTTTGTTCTATTTTAGTTTTAATGTTGCTCTTGTTATAAGTTTTTTATTTAGAACAAAACCATATTACTTAGTTTTAATAGTATAATTTCTCAGTCAAAATTAAGATAGTATGGTTCTTCACTAAAAATATAAAATTAATACTTATGTATTTAAAATTATTAAATTATTTTCATTGTGGAAAACTTAGTGCTACTCTGCAAGACGCAATGGGCAGCTTGGTTAAATTGATAAATTTTATGAGATCTCGTTCTGCTCTTCAGCACCGACAGTTCAAGGAGTTTCTTTCTGAATGTGATTCGGCGTATTCTGACTTACTGCAACACAAAAATATTCGTTGGCTAAGTAAAGGTCAAGTTATTGAACGTTTCTGGTAAATAAAAGATCAAGTAACCTCCTTCTTGCAAAACTTGGATACGCAGGAAGCAACAAAGCACTTGGAGTTCATAACAAAAGAGCGCAATATGTTAACTATGGCTTTCCAGAAAGATATTCTGAAATATTTAAATGCGCTCAACACCGAGTTACAAGGAGATGGGAAACTAATATGTGATCTGATACAAAGTGTGTCTGCTTTCCGTCGCAAGTTGGATATCTTTGAAAAAGATATTGCAAGTCAAGAATTTATTCATTTCCCAACAATTCTTGAATATTAAAAGGAGAACTCTAAAGAAGACATTGCAGCGTTTTTAAGGTTTATAACAGATCTTGGGAAGGAATTTGCTGCAAGATTCCAAGACTTTGCAGAGATAGGGAAGTTGTCTCATTTTCTTAAATCGCCTGACGAAGTGGCTGCAACGGCAGAATGGACTGACGTGGCTGCGAAGATGTTCAATCTTTCAAAGCCTTTACTTCAAATGGAGATAATTGACTTGCAAGAAGAAATTTCCTTGCAAATGTATAAAACTGCATCCACTGAAGGATTTTGGGGTAAACATGTTTCAGAAAAGTATGCAAATTGCAAAAAACTAGCTATCAACCTGGCAACATATGTATGTGAATCATTTTTTTCGAAAATGAATTTTTTGAAGAACAAATATCCTTCGAGATTAACGGGCGACCACTTTGAAGACACTCTTCGCATTGCCTGTTCCCACGTGAACCAAACTATAAAAAACTGGCTCAAGATCGCGGATGTAATTTCTCACATTAACACATAATGTGTTTTATATAAAATTTATATAATTAGATACTTAAATGAGTCAAAACAAATATTTAAAATTATTAAATATTATGAGTTTTTTTTTTGGACCGCAATAAAAATTTTCAACAGTATCCGGACCCCACTTGCCGACCCCTGCCCTAGATCTACCGCCTGTGTTTGAAAACAAAGGGTATTATTACTTATATTAAACGCACCTTTTTTGTGTGCGTAAGTAAGAATATTTTATTAAATTATTTGCGTGTTTTTTTTTCTGAATTAAGATACGTAATTTCTGCTTTAAAGTTATTTATTGTTTCCTAATTACACTAAGCAATAAGTACAAGGAAGTACCTGTGGCAACGCTGCACGGACGTATTTAACACCGGCGACGCGAAATTTTATATGATTCATTCATTTTATTCCTTTTACATGGAAAGTTATTATTACAGTGTTGTTGTGCTGTGTTTGTGACCTTTTGCAATTTTTGACTAATTTTCAGTGTTTTTTTTTGGTAATAGAACTATTAAAAGTCTTATTAGCAATCTAAAATGGTTCGCCAGTGCGTAGTTTGTAAAAAATGTGACTATTAGGCAATTCAACGACCTGTCATATCCAATTCCGAATGACAGTGGTTGGTACACATGTATGTAAACAACCATTTAAGCTTGCGTAGAAACGAGTATTTATATCCGTATTTTTGCTATTTTTTAGTTAATTTTGATGTTTGTTGTTTCATGAGTGTTTTTAGAGAGCTTTATTATCATCATACCTGTTACTTGTATTGTTGTTAACTGCGGAAGTCGAGGCGATCGTGACAATGTGTCGTTTTATAGAATTCCTAGCATACTGAATCTACCAAATAAGCCACATAAAAATGAGTTGTCCAGAAAACGTAAGGCCTTGCAGATAGCTGCAGCAAATATTTTATAGCTGGTAAGTTTCTAAAACTGTATGGAAAAGTAACTTTCTTCAGGGTTATGAGATTATGATAAAGAAATTTCAGTGTTAGAAAACCAAGAACATCCAGATTGGGTTCCTTGTCAAAATATGGGGCATGTTGCAGAAACTGTAGTAAGGAGACCTGACGATTTCGAGAGATATAAACGGCTGGATAAAAGACGAAAGATGGGCTATCTATCTTTAGCAAAAAAGTTAAAAGGTTTAAAGATAATCTTTATTAAATGAATAACATTTACAGGTGAAGAATATGGATTTGGATCAAGGTAACAACAATGACACTGCCTCTGAAGCAGAAGATGGAGGAATTGCAATTCAGACTGACATAACCATGGAATAACTTACAATAAAATTTGAGCAACTTACTTTAGACAATTGCAGATCTGCAAAGCAAAGTGGACGATTCACCTTTCGGATTAATGGACAATACTTTGAATGATGAAAAATGGAGATATTATACAGGCATGGACTATAAGTCTCTTAACACCATAATATTTCCACTACTTGAACAATACATCCCAAGTACAAGTACTACAGCTCTCAGTGCCTTCAGTCAATTACTACTCACTTTAATTAGGTTGCGGTTGGATCTTCATTTTAAACTAACTAATTGCTTATAATTTCAAAATATCTCCAACAACAGCTTCTAGTTACTTTAAAAACCTAATAGACATTTTATATAGAAGGTTTAAATCTTTAATTACATGGCCAGAACGAAGCGATTTAAGAAAGAATGTTCCATCCTGCTTTAAGGAGGCATTCCATGATAAAACCACTGTAATCATCGATTGCTTTGAGATTTTCATAGAAAAATCCCCAAAATTAATAACCCAACAACAATGTTGGCCTAATTACAAGCATCATCATGCCATAAAAATTTTAATTAAGATTACTCCCCAGGGCATTATTAGCTTTATTAGTGATGCTTGGGGTGGCCTTGTGTCAGACAAACAAATTGTTGAAGGCAGCAACTTCTGTAATTTTATTTTACCGGGTGACATTGTTTTAGCAGATAGAGGATTTCTTATAAAAGAAACATTAGGTGTTCTCTAAGCAATATTACAGATGCCTGCTTTAACAAAAGGTAAAATGCAATTACACCCGTTAGACATCGAGGAAACTAGACAAATTGCACATGTACAAAATACACGTAGAGAGGGTTATTGGAACCATTAATAATAAAATTAATATCTTAAGAGGAACTATTTCCATAAGTATGCTGAAGAAGGGTAATAATCCAGAGGGCCTTAACATGTTGGACAAAATTATTGTCGTCTGTTGTGCATTTATAAATATTTCTCCACCTATTACCCCACTATAGGAAGGTAACAATATGTTATTGTTTTTTTTAAGCGAGTTTTAGGATTTTAGTCCTGTTTATTTTAAATTCAAATTATTTTATTTACCTATTTAATTGTAGTATAGGATTTATTCTCCTCAAACCATATGTTTTAAATTTGAAGAAGTAGCCCATATTTGCAGTGGAGTGTAGGTAATAAATTAAAACAACCCTTCTGTCTTCCTCCACAAATAATATATATTTTGAAAAAAATTTTAACGATTGTCCCTACATGGGGTCGATTTGCGGATTCTGGTGTTTTGCCGTCGTTATTCTTGGCGTGCAGCGCTACCCCTCCCATTAGTACTACAGCATTCGTGTTTGCTTCATTTATATACTATTACTCTTTCCAGCCCATTATATATTACTCAATCTTGACAATTAATTGTTAATTATAACATACCTACGTCAGTCTGCCCAATGTTCATTCTAGTTTGTTGAATTCAAACCTTGTTATATTATACTGTTTTTCCTTATGTTATTATAATCTTTGATTTAAATTCTTAAATGTCCACCTAGTGTAAAGTGCAGTGAACCTTGACTCTAAATATATGCTTCGGTGCAGTAGTATCTGCCCTCCCATGAACTTTTATAATTCCCTGTTTTAAAAATAATTTTTTAAATTGTTGAAAACTACTAATTTATGAAAACTATTAATTTATGCGTTCATTCACAGATGTCTCAATCTTTCTTATATTCAGGTACTTTGTGTGTTTAACAATTACAACTCTCAACCATCAGGTACACTAAAGCTTGTAGACTTTGTAAACCTATTATCGAGTTGCTCCAGATTACACCGACACTTCAATTTTTAGGATTTCTATAGTCTGATACTTGTTATGCCATATGTCAAACCTTTCATTTATTTCATACATTAACCACGCTTTCCTTAAAATTCTTTTTAAGTCAAACGTGGTAGTGGTTAGCACGAAACTTTGTTTCTCTTAAAAAAATTTTTTATTCTACATACTAAAATGTGGTTTTATTTAAACCCATAGGGGCTTAGTCCCCATTCTACTTTATTTAATTTTATTACTTTTTTTTGGTTTCTCCACATAAACCATGTTATATCCAAAAATATAAATATATTAATCATTAAAATTTATTTCATGCTCAATAAAAATAATTAAATTTTCTCACTTTTATTAACAAATTTAAAATTTAAAATAAACTAAAATGTGCTGATTTACATATCCACAACTCTGAGTTACCTCAAGTTAGTCTTCAACTAAACAAATTTCACTTGCTATGATTATCTTAAATGTTGTATTTATTTGTGACAACTATTAGACCCCAATTTACACTCGATATAGGTAAGTCTCTTATGTTACCTGTTTTTATTCTTGTATTTTCACACATTCCTTTTTAGTTCCCCTGAGGATGACTGTATATATAGTCGAAACATATAGGGACAATCGTTTAAAAAATTTTTCAAAATATATATTATTTGTGGAGGAAGACAGAAGTGTTGTTTTAATTTACCATATGTTTTAGTTTTAATTACCTTTAACAAATATGATTTTCTGTTATTGTAAAAAGAAAGGAACTAGATGTTAGTTATAGTATTACTATATAGGGTGTTGCATCGTCGAGCGGGACATAGGAAATCCCATGTAATTTTAAATGGGGTCAATTATTGGCTTCCCTAATTATTTTAGAGAAAAATTCTATTTAGGTTTATTAAAGCGCACTAAAACCCACATTCAAAAGAATAACATTAGATATTTTTGATGAGCCCGTTTACGGGTTATCGCCGATTTCTTTTTAACTATTTCTCCTTTTTATGGCCCCGTATTTGCGGGCACCAGTCAAGGTAAAAGATGACTCTCAAATAAAGTTGTCATTTTGAAATGTGTGCTTTATTGTTATAAAAACTCGTACATCGAAAATATTAAAGGTGTATTTATGAGTACAAATTAATCTGAATAAAACTAAAATAAAGTATCCAATTACAAGGTTAATTATGACATTTTACATGTTTCAATATTTTACTAATTAATAGGTAGGTACTATTAAATTGTTAGAACTTTAGGATTTAAGAAGATGTTCAAATATTCCTCAAAATGACAACTTTATTTGACAGTCATCTTTTACCTTGACTGGTGCCCGCAAATACGGGGCCATAAAAAGGAGAAATAGTTAAAAAGAAATCGGCGATAACCCGTAAACGGGCTCATCAAAAATATCTAAAGTTATTCTTTTGAATGTGGGTTTTAGTGCTTTTTAATAAACCTTAATAGAATTTTTCTCTAAAATAATTAGGGAAGCCAATAATTGACCCCATTTAAAATTACAGGGATTTCCTATGTCCCGCTCGACGATGCAACACCCGGTATGTAAGACTAATGTATAAAGTGAGATATAATTTGAAATAAAATTATTAAACAATTATTGACTTAAATATGTTCTTACTTTCAGAAGATATTTACTATACCTATGAACAAAACTGTAAAAATGAATATTGATTAGTCTGTTTCTTTGTCTTTAAATTCCTGTAGGTAATCATATTTTGATAAAACAGTACATTTTTTCATCTGATAAGTATTTATTGAAAATAGGTATACAAATACAGTCAAAGGTAAAAAAGATTTCATCACTAACCTGAACATTCTCAACTTACAAATATTTACAGATATTTACTATACCTATGAACAAAACTGTAAAAATGAATATTGATTAGTCTGTTTCTTTGCCTTTAAATTCCTGTAGGTAATCATATTTTGATAAAACAGTACATTTTTTCATCTGATAAGTATTTATTGAAAATAGGTATACAAATACAGTCAAAGGTAAAAAAGATTTCATCACTAACCTGAACATTCTCAACTTACAAATATTTCATCATTTTATAAAGTAAACATAAATCATTTTTTCGTAAACTAGGTATAGCATCTTGCAATAAGGTTATATGGCAACGTGAAATTGCCTAAAAAGGATTGTTTCCCAGCGTATTATAAATTATATTTAATAAGGACTCTTGATCCTTCAACCGAATTATATTCCGAAACAAAAAAGATGAATGTTAGACAAATTTACATTTATAATATCTATACATAATATAGGTAAATGAAAAAAAAAACTATAACAATAATAAATATAATTATTATTATTTAGGTATAAAACAAATATTATAATCGAAAAATCGCTAATATAAAGGTCAGCGGAAAAATAGACTAATATTTTTTACATTATTCCTCACTAAACCATAAGAAATTGGGAATTGCTGTTAGACTTAGCGTATTACAGATTGGATATACAAACTTGATGTAAGTACCAGTCACATAACACCTACAATATAAAGGTAACTTAAATGGAGAACACTGACATTAGTAGTTATGTAAGGTATGTTCAAGAAGTAGTTCATATTTTGTCCACCGCCGAATGATAGAGGGCGCCGTAATTGGATAATTGTGTAAAGTGTGCGTTCAGTTGAAGGTTAAGCGGTTCTGTAGCTGACTAAATTGACAATATAGTTACCGGGTGGGAATTATTCCTGTCTGGTAGTTTACAGGAGGACTGGGACACTGCCTTTTAGGGCCAAGACGACTAGCTCATCAGTCGGGAGTGGTGTGGGTAAATACAAACAAAAGCGCCACCTGTTTTGTGCCCTTAAAGTTAAGACAGTGCCTTCGTTACTAAAATAAAACAGGAAACACCCTATCGAAAAGAAAACACCAGATTTAAATAATTCCACATTAACTTATATATTGTTAAAATATTTATAAACAAACCCTGGTATCGATCGATACTTAATATCGTCCGCAGGTCGATGCCTTCTGATGCACCTCCCTATCAGACAGCTGACTCTAAAGTTAGGTTAGATGATGGTAATATTTATGTTTGATATTGATATTATGATATTTAAATATAATGTGTTGTTTTTGTTTCGGTTATTTAATCAAGTTTACTAGCATTACTCAAAGTTTGTGTTCTTTATAGTCTAGATACCGAGCGTAAACAGGCCTGTGTATTTTCAGTTTACAATGTTGACTGTACAAGTTATAATTTTGTATTTTAGAACGTAAAAAGCCGGTAAAATCAATTTAAATAAGGCTCAATAAGTATAATAACTTATACTTAGAAAGTACATTAATGTTAATATGAGACAGATCAAACCTGGTTCTGCTTTTACAGTTGTGTAGGCTGATTTTATGTATTGGGGCCTGCATCAAAGCTCGAACTTATGACTCGTTGTACTCGTTGAAGCTCCTGAAGGTCTAACTGGACGTTTTTCTTCGGAGAGAGAATGACTTCTTTGAGAATACACCAATAAAAGGGGCGGAATCGATATCCACACAGGGTACAGAATGCAATATTGAACCAGACGGAGATAAATGAAAGTCAAATTAACAGTAGAAGAATAAAAGAAGAAAAAAAGGCCTGTAACAAAACTTATTGTTAGTTTGAATGAAGCTATAGGATAAAGTAAGGTAGGAACACTTTAGATTTAGTACAAATATGACTAATAAACTTACCGAAGGTGGTATGTGGCCTTTTAGATGTGATGAAAAATACTGGAACGTAGGATCCACACTAACTAGCAGAGAATCAGCACCATATGGGCTCCTTAGGCTCACAAAGCTATGTGACGACCTTAGCGCTAATTAAGGGCCTAGGTTTCATTAAAAATTAGCAAAAAAATGCTTAGAAAACTCCAATGCAACACTGCAGAAAGGACGGTTTCCACAACAAAAAAACAAAATGAAAAGGCGTCAACCTGCCAACAGTCAACGGTGTCGGGATTTAAGTGTAGATATACCTGAGTTATTGTCAATATTCCAAAGCGAACTTGATTACATTTTCAGGGATGTTATGAGGAGTGTGGTTTCTCAGACCTAGAGAGTTATAATTGTTGTCTTATAGAGAAGTATAGCTTTGAAGTTTAAATGAATTAGGATGGAATGAACAAACATTTACTTTTGTTTTCAAACAAAAATAAGCTAAAGAGATGAAAATTGAGGGGTAAGTGTATTCAATTTAAAACTGTAACACACCTCCCCTTCCTCAGAGAAAAATTTTAAATGAAAATTTTTCTTCGGTCCTACACTAAGAGTTGTACAACGGTAGCGAAATATATACTACAAACTAATTTATATCTACAACAAAAAGAGAAAGGAAAAAAAGTAAACACACGGTATGTATTTACAAGGAATCATCCGGAGGATGCGCTTTAAGGTCCTTAGCGTGCCATACACCAAGACTGCGACAATTCTGGTCAGAGAGCTCGTAAGACCAAGGCGACAGTATTTTTGACACGCGATATGGTCCTGAAAACTTAGGTGCAAGTTTGGCAGTAAAGTGCTTTGTTGCATCCGAAAGGTAATAATTTTTCTTCCAAGCCTCTTGGTTTAGTTGAAAACGCTCGTCTCGTCTTCTAAGATTGTAGGTTTGACGAGATCGTTCATAAGCTTGCTGAAGTCTCTTTTGAACGTCTATAAACATCTTGTTAATCGTTTGCGACCTAGAAATAGGGTCAAAAGAGGAAGATTCATTTGAGTGTTGACAAGAGTCACATGGTAAAGGAACGTTACGACCAAAGACCACAAAGTTAGGGGTCAAACCGGTAACCTCATGTTTAGCGGACCTAATAGCAAAACCAGCTTTAGCAATTAGTTTGTCCCATTGTCGATGATCTTCAGCTACGTAACTTGTAAGGATTGTCTTAAGGACACGATGAACACGTTCGACGGGGTTTGCCTGAGGGTGATAATTGGCGGTATAACGGATTTTAATGCCATACTGTTTCATAGCCTCTTGGAAAATCTTGCTGCGAAACTGAGGTCCGTTATCAGCAATGATTGTCTCGGCTCCAAAAACTAAAATAACAAAATTTTCCAACCATCTGACGATATTTTGAGCTGTGGCTGAACGTAATGGAAAGAACAATGAAAACTTACTAAAAACATCACAGACAGAGAGAATATAGGAATGTCCAGAGGCAGTACGAGGAAGTGGTCCAACAACATCTATACTTATGACCTGAAATGGTCGTGAACTAGTGGGTTGCAAACTTAACATTTGTCCAGCGGGGGCTTTCTGAAGAGGTTTAGTCTGAAGACAAACTCGACAACGATTAATATATCTGGCGACATGACTTTTCATATTGGGCCAATAATATCTTTGGGCGATCCTGGAGAGGGTTTTAAAAATTCCATGATGACCACAAGTAGGGGGATCGTGATGTTCTTTTATAATCGAAGCTCGCTCTTCGCGAGGAACCACAAGAAGCCAAGAGTCTGCAGGATCAACAAGTGCGGGGTAAGGATGTTTTGCCCTTTTAAAAAGTTTACCGTTATCTACCCACCAAAGGGGATACTTCGACGGATGAGCGGTCACCTTCTTGATCATGCCAAGATACCAGTGATCACGTGGCAGGGTAGTTTGGTTGACAATAACTGGGGAAACTGGTTGCTCTGAAATGGTATCAACGACTGGTACGGATCGAGACAGGGTGTCCGGAACTACATGCTCTTTGCCCTTACGATGTACAATCTCGAAATCGTACTGCTGTAACCTAATTGCCCAACGCGCAATGCGGCCAACAGGATCCTTAATGGAATTAAGCCACTTAAGACTATAATGATCTGTAATCACTGTAAATTTGGTACCTTCGAGATACGGACGAAGCTTTTCAATTGCAAATAGGACAGCCAAGCACTCTTTCTCAGTAGTGCTGTATTTCCTTTCATTTTTAGTTAGTGAACGGCTCAAGTACGAGATGACGTGTTCTTCGCCATTCTGAACTTGTGAGAGTACAGCTCCCAAGCCAAAATCAGACGCGTCACACTGTACTGTAAAAGGTTGGTCAAAATCGGGACAAGAAAGAACTGGTGCCTCTATCAGATGCTCTTTAACTGATTCAAAGGCTGCTTCACATTCGAGACTCCAAACAAATTTTGCATTTTTCCTAGTCAGAGCAGTCAACGGTGCTAACAACGAGGAAAAATTGGGAACAAATCGACGATACCACGAAGCAAGACCGACGACTCGTCTAATTTCCGTTACGCTTTTCGGCGTTGGAATACGCAGAATCGCGTCTACTTTCTCGGGATCAACTAAAAGTCCTGAAGCATTAACTACATAACCAAGGTACTTTAGTTCTGGTTTGCAAAAATTACATTTTTCACGATTGAGTGTTAGGCCTGCATGAGTAATTCGTGAAATTATCTCGCGCAAAACCTGTACTTGTTCTTCAAAAGTTGGGGTACACACAATAACATCATCTAGATATACAAACACAAATTTTTCTAAATCGACACCAACAACTCGGTCAATTAACCTTTGCCATACCGCAGGGGCATTAGTAAGGCCAAATGGCATTCTTTTAAATTGAAAAAGACCACGTGATGGTACTGTAAATGCTGTAAGAGGTCTAGACTCTTTTGCTATAAGGATCTGCCAATATGCAGATTTAATATCCAAAGTAGTGAGATATTTTGCGTCGCGTAATTTGTCCAATGTTGCCGAAACATAAGGAATTGGATATGCATCAGGAACACTGACTTTATTTAACGAACGAAAATCGACACAAAATCGCCAACTACCACATTTTTTTTTAACCATGACAATCGGTGAAGACCAGGGTGACTCAGATGGTTCCACTATCCCATCAGCTAACATTTGCTCTAATTCTTTATTGACTTCTTTCTGAAGTGCATGAGATAGGGGATAGTATCTCTGTTTTATGGGAGTAGAATTGGTTTTAATTTCCATCTCGACTAGCGTGGTGCATCCTAGCTTATCTCCCATCGCAGAAAAAGTTACATCAACAAGGTTATCAAGAGTTTGTCGCTGTTCGGTTGTAAGTGAATCACGGGATTGTATAGCACAAATCTGTGAGTCATGATCTAAATCCGATCGAAACGACCATTCGTCACTATACAAGTTAGGCACAATTTGCATTTTACTCCAAAAATCAACTCCAAGAATGAGTGAATGCGGTAAAGAGGGAACAACTAACGTATTTAAGAGGATTACCTTATCTCTTAATTGAAATGGCATGTCACTGAACCAATACTTTTACAGATCTGGCCATTTGCAACTGTACAATTTGAAATATCAGAAGGATTAAGGCGACAAACGGATTTCAATATATTCCATCCAAGAGAACCAATAATAGTTCAAGACGATCCACTATCAAGCAAACCGAGAATAGGTTTACCATAAACAAAAACTTTTAAATATGGTCTTTTGTCTTCTTTGACATGCTCTAAAATATAGTCTAGAATTACTTTATTTGATTCAGCCTTAGAAGAATCTTTATTGGAGAAGATCGGTCGGCTTATTACTGACTTCCCACTACTATGTTTTTTGAACACCTCGGACAATTCTTAGAAGTGACATTAGATTTTCCACATTTGAAACAGAATTTTCTTCTGGGTTTTGCACACTGGCGAAACGGGTGCCCAATTTCCTGACAGTTCCAACATAATAATGGTTTAGACGTGTCAAGCGCAGCAATATCAGAAACAAGAAGTTGTCTATTTTCAGAAGGAGGAGTAATAGAAGCAACATAATTGGAAGGCCTGTGATAGGCTAAAGCAGGTTCTACCAGTTGACGATAATTTGTGGAAGGTGGAACAAAACATTGAATTCGCGATTCCGTCTCTTCAATTGCTCTACTTAACTTTACAAGTTCTTGTAAGTTACAAATCTGATGCGTCGACAGTCGACGCTGAATATATGGTAATAAATTACGTCGCACAATCTGGAGTCTGGTCGATTCAGACGGCAGAATGGGTAATTTGCGGAATAGACTCTCGATCGACACTACAAAACTGACTACGCGTTCTTGAGCGCCTTGAGTTCGACGACGAATTTCATCCCATAGAGAAAACTCATAATCATAAGGTTGAAAAGCGTCCTTTAGTTGCAAGATGAGATCATCCCAACTAGTAAACTGACTTGTTCTAAACCACAAGAGAGCGTCACCAGAGAAAAGTTCTGGCGCAGAGCGCAATAACTGTTCTTTAGTTGCTCCGCGGGATACACGTAGCTCTTCAATGCGTTCCAAGAAATCATTAACACTTTTTCGACCATCAAACTTAATATTCCATTTAACTATATCTAAAACTCTAGGACTATAAATATTATTAATACGAGATTCTTCGAACTCAGGTCCCCTTAAGGGCGAAAACTGAAAATTATCCAATCGGTCAGCGAGATCAACGAGATGATCAGAATCACTTAACGACTTATCTTGCTTAGAGGAATTTACAATAGCACAACGAGAGATATTGTCGGATTGATTCGCAAAATTTACTTCAGAACTTCGCAGTTCCAAAGAAGAAGCATCATGCCTAATAGGAGTTTGAACACTCATTTTAGCATAAACATCAGAATTCAAACGTTGCACTGTGGATGCAGCAGCTAAGGGTTTATAATAAGTTGTAGTATCAGGGTGTCGAGAAACAGTTATAGAGGGTTGCACATGACTAGGTGGTGTAAATTTATACTGACCAGTTAACAAATGAGCTGAGCCTAAATCTTCTTTAAGGTCGATAAGGTCATAAGAAACCTGTGTTCGTTCTTGTGGGGCAATGATAGGAGGTAAGATGTTACTAACTCTTGGATCGTTATTCATATCCAATATAGAATTAATATTTGCTCTGGGTGAAGAAATAGCTGTGGCCTCATTTTGTAGCAGCTGGTTTTCCATATTTTGAAAATTTGGTGGTTTGACCTGACAATAATCGTTGGCTGGGGTGCGGGGTAAGCTTTCGGAAACCAAATACAAATCGCCTATCAGCTTTTCGCACCTATCTATTAATGTATTTTTCTGCATCAGACCGCAAGATTCTATAACCTGTATGCGATGTAGACGAGCTTCTACATGCATCAAAAATGAATAGATCCTTTTAAATTCGCTATCTTTACTGTGAAAATCAAAATTTAGAATATCGCGCTCCAAAATAAATAATTTAGCCTGACAAACGCAAAGTTCTGTCTCAGGGTTGAATTGTGAAGTAGTCGGTCGCGAAGCAAGTCCTTCACGTTCCATGCGCATTGAATCCCTTAATAATGAACGTTTTTGCGGAAAAGAACCCGTGCAATATGGTACGAAGACACCCTGTATAATAAAACAATGGGTTATGCATTATTTAATAATAGTAAACTAGACAACGACTCAGCATATAACGAACTTGCTGAATCCTACTATTTCACGACGGTACGACAGGAAATTGTAAGTTGAATGAAGAGAGAATATACAGAGTTCAATAGCACAGTATGCGTTTTATTAATATTTAAAGAACCATCGAACATAAATTATTACATGGCGATCCTGCCAGGATAAAAAATTTTATTAAGATGAATTAAGAAGAGTAGCATTATAAAATGGGCAATAAAAACTCAAAGGACGAAATAATTATCGCTCAAACTGCAAGTGGAGATGCAACAAGCCAACTACATAAAGGTCTTGTCCTATCCGACTATCTATTGATTGGGTTGACGGTTTTGGTCATTTTGATAATCATATACACGACTCACAAGCGTTACCAGAAGTCACTCAGAAGAGCTATAAGGCGTGAAATTCATAAAAATGAAATAAGCAAATCAAGAAATAACGTAACCGAAGAAGAGGACCAAGTATAAAAATTTTTTAGGTTTTTTTTTTTCAGAAACAAAAAATGGCAATGGAAATGGAAAATTATTATGGTAAACACTAACAAAAATGGACAATTCAGAGAAAAAAAAAAAGTGAAAACATTTATATAGAGATATTGTATTATAATATTAGGTTGGGATAAATATTATAAGGTATTTTAGTAATAGGATTATTAATATTATTATTATTGGTTTGGGTAAATTTATTACATATCTATTAATTATTATATATATTACGATAACTACTGAATATTGATCCAAAAAACAAAAAAAAAAGGAGTTATCTATACAAAAAGAAATACAACCGATTTATGGGACTTTCTAAGTTAAACGATATTCAACAAACACTGACACAAATTAGGACATATTTAGTTAAATTAAATTACGAAAGGCGGAAGGCACCGATTGTACAAACTAAGCTTGACGAGGCAAAAATTATTTTTACAGAATTAAATTCCGTAGTTTCTGACCTCAATGAAAAAATTAAAAATTCCGAAGTTGATGACTCCGAAATTTTAATAATAAAAAATCTAGTTCAGAAAATAAAAACAATTTACAAAGAAATTCAAACATTTGGAAAAAATTGGGAAACAGAATCTCAATCTAAAATGGCCTCTTTTGATTTAAAAGTCGCGGTAAGCCTCTTGCCTGTTATGGACGATAGGGAAGAGACTACAAACAAACTAATTGACGCAATAGAACTTTACGACTCAATGCTAAATGATGAAGGGAAACCTTTGTTAATAAAATTTGTTCTCAAAACGCGTTTATCAAATAGTGGCAAATTACGTTTAAAAACAAATTATAGTGACGTGAATACATTAACCAATGACATTAGAACACATTTTCTTACGAGAAAATCGGACACCGCTATCCAAACAAAATTATTGCGCACAAGACAAGGTGAGAAATCCATTGAGGAATTCGGTAAGGAATTAGAAGATCTTTTCGTTAACCTTACTATTTCTCAAGCTAATGGCGACAGTAATTCTTATAATGAAAAAACAGCTATAAAAAGATTTGCTGACGGTCTCAAAAATCAAAAATTAAGTACAATAATATCTGCTCGTAACTTTTCGTATTTAAAGGACGCAATCGTCGCAGCCCAAGATGAGGAAATTACGTCAACAAATAACTATTCACAAGTTATGTATTTTTCAAAAGGAAGTAGAGGTAACTCTAATAGACCTTTTACGCGTGGCTCTACTTATAATAGAAATTTTACAAGAGGCAACAACAATAATTATTTAAATAGGTATTCAAACAACTCCCAAAATAATAGTCAGTCACATAATCATAATTACAATCAACGGTTTCAGCATTTTTCGAGAAATTTTCGGGGACGTTCATTCCCTCGAAGAAGTAATCATAGAGGTCTGCGGGCGTCTACACCGAGGCACAATATGCATTTCGCAGAATTAACTGATACACTAGGTCAGGGACATTCGACTCATAGCAACTCAGAGAAACAAGATATTTCAGAAAAATTTTTTCGTCCCTAAAAATTCATGTGATAAAAAGCAAATGTTTACTTTTCTAAATAATTGCTCAAACTCTGTTAGTTTTTCTGTAGAAAATAAAAAATTAAACTTTTTGATAGACACAGGAGCTACTCTATGTGCGATTAAATCAGAATTCTTAAATCCAAATTTCTCCTTACATAACGAAACAATCGAAATCAAAGGAATAGGCGGAACTTTATTCCCTAAAGGTTATATTTATTTAAAACTTAAGGTAGAAGATAGCGTCTTTAAAGAAAAATTTTATGTTTTTGATTCGCTAACTTGTTGCAATGACGGCATACTTGGCGAAAATTTCCTAAGAAAATATAACGGTATTATAAATTATGAAGAAAATACGATATCATTAGAAACATTTGGAAATAAAATAATGTTACCATTAAATTCTTATAGCACTAACATTTTAACTATACCCCCACGATGTGAGACTATTCAATATTTGTATACAGGTATGATAGAGGAATGTGTGGTAATACCGAATGAACTGTGTACAGGAGTTTTTATGGCAGGTATCTTAGCAAAACCAAATAAAGGGAAAATTCCGGTAAAAATTTTAAATACCCGAGAAGACGAAGTTACTTTAACAAACTGCATTCCAAAAACACAACGGTTAAGCGATTATGAATTTTGTCAATTCCCTGAAACGAATTTGTCAGTTGAACGGGTTAAAAAATTACTTAATTTATTAAAATTAAATTATTTAAACGATGAAGAGCAAACGTCAATTGAAAATATTTGTGCGAAATTTAATGACATATTTCATATTCCGGGCGATAAACTATCTATTACAAATCTTTACAAAGAATCTATTCATCTAAAAGACAATTCTACACCTGCTTATGTCAAACCATACAGACTCCCTCATTCACAAAAAGAGGATATAAATGCAGAAATTCGTAAAATGTATGAAGAAGGTATAATCGAGAGTGCGCAGAGTGAATGGTCATCCCCCATCCTACTTGTTCCAAAAAAGATGGATGCTAGCGGAGAGAAACGCAGCAGACTTGTTATAGACTACAGACTTCTAAATCTAAAACTGGTAGACCAAAAATGGCCGCTTCCAAATATTACTAATATCCTAGATTCTCTTGCAGGAGCAATATACTTTTCCCATTTATATCTTAGTCAGGGATACTATCAGGTTGGGCTAAATGAAGACAGTAAAAAATATACAGCTTTTACTACAGATAGAGGTCAATGGCAAATGACAAGATTGCCAATGGGTTTAAAAACTAGCCCCAGTGCTTTTTCAAGATTAATGACAGTAGCTATGGCAGGCTTAAATTATGAAAAATGTTTTGTTTATCTTGACGACCTTATAGTATTTGGCAGAAACCTTGGCGAACACAGTAAAAATCTTATAAACGTTTTCACTCGACTTCGAAAAGTAAATTTAAAACTAAATCCACAAAAGTGCGAATTTTTAAAAAAGGAAATTCTTTATTTAGGCCATACCATTACAGATAAAGGTATTTTACCAGACCCGGAGAAAATAATAGCTTTAAAAAAGTATCCAGTTCCAAAAAACGCGGACGAGGTAAAAAGGTTCGTCGCTTTTGCAAATTATTACAGGAAATTTATACCAAATTTCGCGGAAAAAACTGTAGCTCTAAATAAGTTATGCAAAAAATATGCAAGATTTGAATGGACAAATGAGTGTGAAAAATCCTTTAATTATCTTAGAAATGCACTAAGCCACCCTCCTGTATTGGATTACCCAGATTTTTCTGATAGTAACGAATTTATTTTACAAACGGATGCCTCTAACACAGCTATTTCGGGAATTTTATCAAATAAAAATAACAAACCAATTGCATATGCCAGTAGAGGTTTAAATAAAGCGGAATTAAACTACCCCACTATTCAAAAAGAATTGCTAGCTATATACTGGGCAGTCAAACATTACCGTCCATATTTATACGGACGACATTTTAAAATTTTAACTGACCACAGACCTTTACTATACTTATTTAATCTAACCGACCCCTCTAGTCGTTTAACAAAGTTTAGATTAGGGCTTGAAGAATATGACTTTCATGTTGAGTATATAAAAGGAAGTGAAAATGTAACTGCGGACGCATTATCCAGAATAATCCTCACGTCCGACGAATTAAAAAGCATGAATGAAAATGTGATTGCTGTTATGACCAGAGCACAATACAATAAAATAGAAAATAAGGAAATCCAATCACAAAGCGAGGATACTACGCATGCTTGGCCTGATCAACCAAACATTGTAGAAATTCTTAAAAAACCACAAAAATGTACCGAACTTATTCTAACATCACTTGAAAAAATTAAACAATTATCTGAAAACATAACTCTAACCTGCGGAGATTTTTATTACGTTCCATTACACTCTACCTTATATTTAAATCAAAATACTCGATCGATATTGGCGCGAGACGAAATATTGAGAGACTTGATTAAAATAGGCAAGAAAATATATATTGATGAATTAGTTATTTTAAAAAATGAAAATAATAAAGATTTTATTAAACGGCTAGCAAAAGAAATAAAAAATTACTCCAATTGGACCGGTCCCCGTATATGTATAATAAAAGGAGTAACAAAGGTAATGGATAACGATATAAAAAGAATAATTTTAAATGATTTTCATTTACTTCCCACTAGTGGACATGCAGGCATTAATCGAATGGTAAATAACATAAAAAAGTATTACTATTGGTCAGGTATAGATAACGATGTTCGAAATTTTGTAAAAAGGGGTGACAGTTGTCAAAAACAAAAACATTCAAACAGGTATACTAAAGAACCAATGGTTGTGACTACAACAGCATCTTTCGCGTTTCAAAAATTATATTTAGATATAGTTGGGCCTTTGCCAAAAGATATTAACGAGTTTTCTTATATTCTAACACTTCAATGCGAACTCACTAAATTTGTAGAGGCATACCCCCTTAAGCACAAAGATGCAATCTCTGTTGCAAAAATTCTCGTGGAAAATTTTATCTTGAGGTATGGTATTCCCCAGGAAATTGCTACTGATAGAGGATCAGAGTTTATTTCATCTACTTTGATAGAGGTGTGCAATCTTTTACAAATAAAACAAATTCAATCAACTGCATATCACCATGAAAGTATAGGAGCTTTAGAAAACTCACACAAAGCGTTGGGCGCAAATCTTAGAAACCAAACTCAAAATCACGACGCTGCTTGGAGCACATGGGTTCCATATTGGTGTTTTAGTTATAATACTACCGTGCATACCGCAACTAAATATACCCCCTTCGAACTCGTCTTTGGTAGAAAATGTGAAATCCCAAGTAATCTCAATAACACGTTAGAACCAATAAATAATTTTGAGAGTTACCCCATCGAATTAAAATTCCGACTGCAAAAAGCTAATAATGACGCAAGGACAAACCTTATACAATCAAAACTCAAAAGAAAACAAACGTATGACAAGACAAAAAATCCCATCAATTATGAAAAAGGGGATATGATTTTAATTAAAAACGAAAGTGGAGATAAGATATCAAAACCTTGTTTTTTGGGTCCATATGTAGTGGTCGAAGATATATCTCCAAATGTAAAAATTATTAAAAATAATAAAGAAGTACTAGTTCATAAAAATAGAACTAAATTATACCATAACAATTAGCATTTATACAGAGCGCTAAAATTAAAAGGATCCTACTTTCTACTACCCACTTACTATTCCCTACTTTTCATCTTATGCTAAACCATCTCTATCTTTTCTAAACTAATTTCATAACCTTCATTCTAAAGTGTAAATATGTAATATATAATTATTTAGTTTAGAGTATACACTGTATAATTGATGTTATTTTAACATATTACTGGTACTATATATTATATACTTTGTTAAATGATGCACAAAGAAAAAATTACTTAAATATATCAATTAACCATCTCTAATAAAACAATTTTCATTTCAATAAAAGAAAATTATTTTAAAAAATTCCGGGGAGGTGCAATATGGTACGAAGACACCCTGTATAATAAAACAATGGGTTATGCATCATTTAATAATAGTAAACTAGACAACGACTCAGCATATAACGAACTTGCTGAATCCTACTATTTCACGACGGTACGACAGGAAATTGTAAGTTGAATGAAGAGAGAATATACAGAGTTCAATAGCACAGTATGCGTTTTATTAATATTTAAAGAACCATCGAACATAAATTATTACACCCGTAACTGGTAATCCACGTATAGCTAACTCATATTTTATTTCATCCGAACCTAAAAGATTAATCTCCATTTTACTTACAGTTATTTACCAAAACAAAAAAAAAAAAATTAATAATAAAAGAAAAGATCACAAGAATAATAATATACCAAGGTGTTTACTCTTTGAAGCAAACTAAATCTAAACGTTTGTGGAAATACAAACCCTAAACCTAAACTAAGGTATGCTCAAGTTGAAGTGTGTCGAGAATTGACACACAAACCCAACCCCTACTAAAAAATATAAAAAAAAATACTCTATCATGGGATATCTACGAGAGATATCCTGAACACTATAGACAAAAAAATATATTTGCCAACTTGAACCTCACACAATAAAACAAGTTTGCAAATACAAGGAAAAATCAAAATTCCATCGACATATTAATATTTTTATACTTACTATCGTAAAAAAAGGTTCTGGGATAAACATACTCACACCTTTTATTGAAATTAATTATGCCGCAACCAGATTAACATGTCTGCATTTTAAAAGAAAATAAAAATGGGTAGGTACCCTTATAAATTATAGATTATGGAATAATAACAAATTTAAGTGATCGATACCAGAACGCTAACTCTAAAAAGAAAAATTAAATCCTTGACACGTTAAGGGCGCCATTTTGTAGCTGACTAAATTGACAATATAGTTACCGGGTGGGAATTATTCCTGTCTGGTAGTTTACAGGAGGACTGGGACACTGCCTTTTAGGGCCAAGACGACTAGCTCATCAGTCGGGAGTGGTGTGGGTAAATACAAACAAAAGCGCCACCTGTTTTGTGCCCTTAAAGTTAAGACAGTGCCTTCGTTACTAAAATAAAACAGGAAACACCCTATCGAAAAGAAAACACCAGATTTAAATAATTCCACATTAACTTATATATTGTTAAAATATTTATAAACAAACCCTGGTATCGATCGATACTTAATATCGTCCGCAGGTCGATGCCTTCTGATGCACCTCCCTATCAGACAGCTGACTCTAAAGTTAGGTTAGATGATGGTAATATTTATGTTTGATATTGATATTATGATATTTAAATATAATGTGTTGTTTTTGTTTCGGTTATTTAATCAAGTTTACTAGCATTACTCAAAGTTTGTGTTCTTTATAGTCTAGATACCGAGCGTAAACAGGCCTGTGTATTTTCAGTTTACAATGTTGACTGTACAAGTTATAATTTTGTATTTTAGAACGTAAAAAGCCGGTAAAATCAATTTAAATAAGGCTCAATAAGTATAATAACTTATACTTAGAAAGTACATTAATGTTAATATGAGACAGATCAAACCTGGTTCTGCTTTTACAGTTGTGTAGGCTGATTTTATGTATTGGGGCCTGCATCAAAGCTCGAACTTATGACTCGTTGTACTCGTTGAAGCTCCTGAAGGTCTAACTGGACGTTTTTCTTCGGAGAGAGAATGACTTCTTTGAGAATACACCAATAAAAGGGGCGGAATCGATATCCACACAGGGTACAGAATGCAATATTGAACCAGACGGAGATAAATGAAAGTCAAATTAACAGTAGAAGAATAAAAGAAGAAAAAAAGGCCTGTAACAAAACTTAGTGTTAGTTTGAATGAAGCTATAGGATAAAGTAAGGTAGGAACACTTTAGATTTAGTACAAATATGACTAATAAACTTACCGAAGGTGGTATGTGGCCTTTTAGATGTGATGAAAAATACTGGAACGTAGGATCCACACTAACTAGCAGAGAATCAGCACCATATGGGCTTCTTAGGCTCACAAAGCTATGTGACGACCTTAGCGCTAATTAAGGGCCTAGGTTTCATTAAAAATTAGCAAAAAAATGCTTAGAAAACTCCAATGCAACACTGCAGAAAGGACGGTTTCCACAACAAAAAAACAAAATGAAAAGGCGTCAACCTGCCAACAGTCAACGGTGTCGGGATTTAGGTGTAGATATACCTGAGTTATTGTCAATATTCCAAAGCGAACTTGATTACATTTTCAGGGATGTTATGAGGAGTGTGGTTTCTCAGACCTAGAGAGTTATAATTGTTGTCTTATAGAGAAGTATAGCTTTGAAGTTTAAATGAATTAGGATGGAATGAACAAACATTTACTTTTGTTTTCAAACAAAAATAAGCTAAAGAGATGAAAATTGATGGGTAAGTGTATTCAATTTAAAACTGTAACAGTTCTTTCCATATTTTGATCGTTGTTGCCCGTATGGGTGTTGTGTGTGGGACGCAGGCGTGTAGCCCTTCGTCCGGGGGCCGCGCGGGTTGAGCGCGCGGGTCCCTGGTTGCGGGAATCGGGGGTCCGGGGTCCCCAAGCCCCTGCATGCAGACCTAACCTAATTATTTGCTAGTAATATTATATTGGTTTCTTTATATTACAGCAGCTTAAAAAATAAAATAAATAACAACATAGGGAATTTATCACATTACTTTTATTACTATCCATTTTAACTAATTCAACTGACTTAATCTTTTGAGCCATCTTGAACAAATAGACGTTGATCATCATTATATTTTTATTTTATATAACAAATTTTATTATGCTTTATTCAAATAGTAGGTATAAAATTTTGATTTACTTTAATATACGTAATTGTTAAATAGGATGCATATAAACAAGTACAGGCTAATAATCCCAAAATAATGTAAAATGATGTTTCTTGATTGGTAATTTGTTTTTGATGGGTAATTTGTTCTTGTAAGATAACTGTCTTCCAATTAAGTGTATTTCGATATGTTCGATTATAGTAGACAAGTCTTAGCTTGTATGTTAACAGATTTGTTGTTGAATTTTGAATGTCTAGACGGTATTCAAATAAAGGCCTATTATAGGGTGATGTACGTCCATCATTATCGATGCAAATAAACGCTTCTTTTATTCCCGGAGGAGCATTGCAGTAAATTGTTTGATGAAAGACAGCACAGATAATGATAAAACTGCTCGATAGTACATCCATTTTGGTACTGATGTTCCACATTATACATTTATATTTATATATGCAATTTTTTATTATTTTGATATATTTTAGGTAATGATTTCCAAACTTGTTCTAACTCTATTGAATTAGATAGCATAATGGTATATATTGTAAGTCGGCAGCCGAAAAACATATCAAATTTCCAACACGCTCTATAATATATCTGTGTTTTTCTATATTAGGACATATTGGTGGCTCATATTTATCCATAATTTAAAGAAATTTTTTGGGTATGTGTGTGTGAATATATTGAAAGACGTTAATACACTAAAATCAAAATTTAAATAATAGTTTATTAATATTTTCCTAAACAAAATAGGATAACCTACTATTTCTACCACTATATTAAAGGGTAGAATTATTTTATATAAAGTTTTTATCTTTCTTAAAATTATAATGTTAATATGCTAATAAAAATTATGTATTTAAGTTATCAGTGAATAACAAATCCCGCAAAAACCAGATTACAGGAACTGCATTATCAATATAGGTACCACATTGCAAGAAATGTATTATCAATACAGGATATAATATACCCGTATGCAAATTTTACTATTAACAAGTGGGAAATGCATGCAGGCATTACAGGATGTATGATGAAGTAATCTTATGATAAGAAATTGCATGTTGTGTGAGAACGTTTTGATGATGATATGCATTACATATCAATAGTTTAAAATTTGACCACGAGAAATTTATAGGTGGTGCTAGTAGTCGAGAGATTCCGTAGAGTGATAACAAAGCTTCAGCTAAAAATTAACTAACACATTGAATATAGTTCGAAATTTAGCTGCGAGAAATCTATAGGTGGCGCTATTAGTTGAGAGACCCCTTAGGGTGATACCAAAGTCTGTAAAAAGCCAGCGTCTACCAATACGGTCTTCATTATATAATAGTTTTTGTTTCTGACTAAAGGTTCGTTTGTGCTAGTGATTATTCAAGATATACAAGAAAGTAAGTTAATTTTACATATTAATTATATCATAATTATAATACGGTGACACTACATCCATCGTTGATTTAGTTTACCTTTAATATATTTTAAATTTTTTATTTAGAAACGAATCTTAGGGAAATAAATGCAAATTGCCTTTTAGAAGTGGCAGAAAACAAACCTGCGGTTAAGCTGTTCGAGCTGGAAGTTGGTGTCAAGCATCCTATGTTGACAGCAAAACTGACACAGAGCAAGTACGGAGCAAGTGTTTTGATGGAACCGGAGGAATGTGTGGTACTTCTTCCAAAACGGGTGACAAAATGTTTGGAGCCTCATATAAATGAACTGGTTGAGAGGAAATACTCAATCGTATTTAAGGGGCAGAAGGATATTGGACAGCCAAATCCAATTTCCTTATTCGAGATAATTGAATCATATAACTAGTATATGAGAGAGAGAGAGAGAGGTACGTATTAGAATAATTATAGTTTTTACAAAATATTTCAATTAATATTAATTTCTCTTTAACAGCTGCAATATCACACCAAAATAATTAATTTTTCCTTTCAGAATATTACAAAATCATCAGCATCCTATTTAAATTACCATAGTCAATCCCTACGTCCGTACTCAGCCATACTACCTACCAACACAGACCTCAACTTCCGAGCAGAACTATTCGTATGTCAACCAGAGAAACAAAACTAATTTATAAAAAGTAAGTGTGATTTATATTATATTAACTCATTCACATATTTTTGTAACATGAGAAAAAATATTTTCACAATAACAATTAAAAAGTTACCTCATGGGACTGGGACTTGTAGCTACAAGTATTTAAACATAATTAAATGTGGATTGTAATATCATGTTTTTATGAAGAACTAATTAATATTTCTTTTCAGAATATTGCAAAATCATCAACATTGATTTCAACCTACCATAGTCAACACTACCAAGCAGATCTTTTATAAGGATAGCCCATAAAAACTAAACCAGTTCATTCAAAAAGTAAGTGTTATTTATTTCATATTAGATCATTCTGGTATTTTTTAATTAAGGTTAAAAAATTTATTTTTATTTAATATGAATTTAACCAATGAAATTATCATAAAATCTGAACAACTGATTCGGGTGTTTTGTAACTTGAGAAAAAAATATTTTCATGATAATTTTAGTATAAGATATAGAAAAATTTGGTTAAAACGAATAAATCGTCATTAATTCCAATAGTAAATTAATTACAAAGGATTGATTAACAATTGGGATTAGAAGAAAAATTGAAAAAAACCTATCAAATCTTACTGCAATTAAAAAGTTAATTTATAATTCGCATGTGGGGGCGGGGCTTGAAGCTACAAGCATTAAAAATAGAGTTAAATGGGAAATGTAATATCATGTTTTGCGGGAAGAGTTAAAACAGGGGTAATAATTAATTTATCACATAAGGATATTGATCAATTTTTATCACACTGTCTTATTTTATCTAAAAGAAAAATAAGAGCTCTTTTAAAAAACATATATTCAGTAGTTAAAGTAAATACAAATTTTTGTGGAGAATTTATTAAAAAATCCGAAGAAAATGAAGTTATTGATTTAAAATATTTTAGTACAAAAAATAAAATAATTGATATGGGAACTGACTTACATCAGTGGTTTTTAAAAAACGTGCGTGATAAATTATTAAATACACTCTCCGAGTTCCAAGAACGTGATTCAGGGTTTGCCTTACGTAGAATAATTTATTTGGAAATTAATATAAACAAATTTAAGATGGGAAATGGTTCATCTTTCATTGAATTACCGAAACCAATTTTAAGAAAACGTGCATGTATTAACATAAAAAATAGTGATAATGCATGCTTCTATTGGGTTATAGTAAGCGCTCTTTATTTTACCACTTTTAATAAAAGTAGTACTCATTCGTATCCAGTTTATAGTAGTGTCTTAAACACTGAAACTTTACAATCACCTTTACGGCTTAATCAAATTTCAAAATTTGAAAGAATGAATAAAAACAAAGAAATTTCAGTTAACGTATATGCTTTAGAATTACATTGTAGTTCCTGTTAGATTAACTGAAAACAAACTAAGGAACCATATCAATTTGCTTTTAGTACAAAATTTATATTTTCCAAAACTGGATGATTATGAAGCACTTCCCATAGATACCAAAAATGTTGAAATTAAGTATCATTATTGTTGGATTAAAAACCTTTCTCGCCTCATATCTTCAAAACTTAATAAAAACACCAGAAAAAAATTATATGTGATAGATGTTTCAATTATTTTTCGTCTGAAACTAGGTTAGCTGATCATGAAGGTCTTTGCTCAAAATTAAATAATTACAAAATAACTTTTCCCAAGTACACTCATGTTTATTTTAAAAATCACACATACAAACAAACAACCCCATTTGTAATTTATGCTGATTTTGAAAGCCAACTGGTACCAGTTCAAGATGAGATATCTATCCTAACAAGAAAGTATCAAAAACATATAGCTTTTAGTGCAGGATATTATTTAAAATGTTCTTATGATGATTCCATTTCATCTTTTAATAGTTATCGGGGAAAAGATTGCATAAACTGGTTCATAACTGAAACAATAAAATTAGCACAATTAATTAGTTCAAAAATAAAAACTATAATTCCACTACCTATAGAAAAACCTGATTTAGGTAGCGCAACACATTGTCATATATGTGAATGTGCTTTTACATTTAATGATATAATTGTAATTGATCACGATCATTTTACCGGTCAGATAAGAGGGTATGCACACCAAGTTTGTAATTTAAATTTTCGAAAATTATTTGTGGTTCCAATCATCTTTCATAATCTTTCTGGACATGACTCCCATTTTATCATTAAAAATCTAGCAAAAAGAGGAAATGTAAGCGTTCTCCCCACTAATAAAGAAAGGTATATTTCCTTTACTCATTTCGTTGACGATTCTAGCATAAAATTTAGATATATTGATTCGTTAAGATTTTTGGGTACTTCTTTGGATGAACTGGTATCATCTTTACCCAAAGATGAACTAAAGATATTAATAAAGGAGTTTTGTAATTTTAATGATAACAAATTTGAACTGTTAACGCGAAAAGGGGTTTTTTGTTATGATTATATGAATTGCTAATTGCAGAAAGGGGACATCTCCATTTTTTTGGTAAATTGACATTTTTGTATATTTCGCTTCTAGAATCTTAAATACATCGTTTACTGCAAAAACGGGATATTTTGCATACCCACCCTTGTTACTGTTAAGCGATTAAATTCTCGTTTACAGCAGAAAGGAGACATATCCGGGAGATGTCCCATTTCTGCGGTAAAGTACCGACATCGACATCCGATATGCAGCCAAGGACGCCAATTCAGTCGAACAGTTCGTTGGTCACTATAACACACCGAAGTTATAGTTTTATATTTTAATGTGTGACAGTGATTCGTTGGAGTGCTACAAAAATAATAAAAATATATAAAGAGGTTAATATGAGTTCCAGTTCAGAAAGTGAAGTTGAAATGCCGAAAAAAAGGAAAAAAGGGGTTGTAAATAGTAATAGTTACAAGAGAAATGTTATTAAAAAGGCAAAACTGCAAGGAGTGCAACATGTAAATTATTCTGGAAAAGTTATTTCTGCAAGAGTGGTTGCTGGTGATGAATGGTAAAGTCTAACTATTTTTGTTATGTAGTTGCAAGTAGGTAATTTGAGTTTTTGTTTTAGTTGCCACAAGAAATGTTTAACTGGTTTTAGTATAGACGAAAAACAACACATGCTTCAATTATTTTGTAATTTAGAAACTAAAGACGAACAAGATTTGCATTTGCAAAGGATGTTAGAATTAGATTCAGTTTCACGAAAAAGGGGCAATAGGGACGCTAATACTAGTAAACCAAAGTCAATAAGTGTCAAATATTTTGTACTTAACGGAAACAGCAGATTACAGACATGCAAGAAAGCTTTTTTGTCAATTTACGGGGTGTCTAAGAAGCGTTGCGAACGTATTGTGTTTCTCTTAAAAAATAATAAGTCTCCACGTGATATGCGTGGCAAAAATATTAGTGGAAATGCGATAAAAGGGCATGTTATTGCAAATATCCGTGATCATATTGAGTCCTACTCTGTGAAAACGTCGCATTATACAAATCAAGAAATTCGATACCTAGATTGCAAATTAACTGTAAAAATGATGTTTGAAATGTTTAAACAGAAACATCCAGATGACAAAATTTCTTACAAATTTTTTTGGTCTTACTTTAACGATAACTATGACTTAAAATTTGGCAGACCGGCAAAAGATACCTGTAGTACTTGTGAAGAGCTAAATGCAAAAATTAAGAGTGTCACCCTAAACGAAAATGCCAAGAGAGTAGCAGTCGCTGAACTTATGGTGCATAAGAGACGTAGCAAAAAGTTCTATACATCGCTAGATTCGGTAAAAAAACTTTGTGAAGAAGATGATGAGAATTTAGGGATTTCTATTGATTATATGGCCAATCTTTCATTACCGCAAATTCCCGTACAGGATCTATATTACTTTCGCCAGCTCACCGTTTCTACGTTTGGAATACATAATTTACAATAAAAAAATATGACGTGTTACGTCTATCACGAAGGAGAAGCGGGTAAAGGAGCCAATGACGTGTGCTCCTTTGTCAAACATTATCTGGATCAAGAAAGCCTACAGAAGTATAAAAAACTGCATATTTTCTGCGATAACTGTTGTGGACAAAACAAAAACAACACCATGATCCGGTTTTTAATGAGCTTGGTTGAGCTTAAGAGATTTGAAGAGATTCAAATATACTTTCCCATGAGAGGACATTCATTTATGCCCTGTGACCGCGACTTTGGTCTCATTAAACGGCAGCTTAATAAAACTGAAAGATTTTACACTATCGAGGAGTATAGCGGAATAATCTCCAAAGCGTCCAAAAATAAACAGAAATTCTCAGTTGTTCGGGTTTCTACCGATTTAGTTTTTGACTATAAAAACTGGTGGCTAGGATTTTACAAATGAATTGTCAAATGAATCTTACGGGAAAAATGTGCCACGCCTTCAAAAGAAATCTTTCGCTATTGCTTCCTTTCACCATTTCACTATTTCTTCGGGTAACGAAATAGTTTGCAGGGAATTTATAAATTGCCCTGTAGTTGACACTTACCGACTGAGGAATACAGAGAGACAAATAACTTACTGCACAAAAAGAGCTTACACCGACAAGCTGCCTATTAACAAAAAAAAAATGACAGACATATTAAACACAATAAAATTCATACCCGAGGAATATCTGGACTTTTGGAGGGAAATTACAATGTGGCCAACTGATGAAAAGGAAGGCGACATCGAATAGGCTCTTTTATGTTAACTTATTTTTTGTTTTTGCGGAAAAATTTCGATCGAAATAAAAAAAAATGTCAAAATTATCACTTTTAGTTTTCTTTTACTGCAGAAAGGGGATATGTCCATGCGTCAAATTTGACAGTCTTTCAGAGGTAATAAACAACAACAAACAATTTTCTCGTTAGTTAATTAAAAGGTATTCTAAATAATATACCAAGAAAAAAATGGATTTGAAATACTCTTTCTTTAAAAAAATATGAGGTTTTCTTCGTTTCCTGAACAATTTTAAAAATGTTACATGTCCCCTTTCTGCAATTAGCCATTCATATAGATAATCTAGAAAAGTTGGAAGAAACATCACTTCCCAACATTGAAAAGTTCTATAATAAGTTAGAAGACATGCATATTGATGAACAAAAATATTGTCATGCTCAAAATGTTTGGGATGCATTTGAAATTAAAAATTTAGGGCTCTATTCAGACTTATATCTAAAGACTGACATATTACTTTTAGCAGATGTATTTGAAAACTTTCGAAATAATTGCATGCATTCACATGGGTTAGAACCAGTCTGGTATCATAGTATGCCTGGATATACTTAGGATTGTATGTTAAAATATACTAAATGCCAATTGGAACTATTACAAGATATTGATCAAATTATGTTTATAGAGCAAGGGATTCGCGGAGGAATTTCTGTTTGTATTAACCGACATTCTGAGGCTAATAATAAGTACATGCTTGATTATGATCCATCTAAATCATCTAAATACCTGCTTTACCTAGATTCAAATAATCTGTATGGAAAAGCTATGACAGATTATCTTCCCTATGGTGGGTTTGAACGGATTGATATGAGTGATGTTATAAATTTTGATGTAATGACAATTTCAGATGATTGCCCTATAGGCTTTATTTTACAAGTAGATTTAGAGTATCCTGAATCACTTCATAATTACCACAATGATTTTCCGTTTTGTTCAGAATCTCGTATACCTCCAGGTTTTAAGTTACCAAAATTAATGCCCGCCCTGTATAATAAGGAGAAGTACATATTGCATTATCGAAATTTAAAACAAGCATTATCGCATGGATTAATTTTAACAAAAATACATAAAATTTTGAAGTTCAGACAATCACCATGGTTAAAACCTTATATCGAATTAAACAACCAATTAAGAACTATGGCTACAACAACATTTCTAAAAAACGTATTTAAATTATTTAACAATGCTGTCTTTGGTAAAACTATGGAAAATATAAGAAAACATAGAGTTATTAAACTTGTTTCATCATGGGAGGGACGCTATGGGGCAAAGAATCTTATATCTAGCCCTAGATTTCATAGTAGAACCGTTTATGATGAAAAAAATAATTTTATGGCTATCGAGTTAAAAAAAATCAATTATTGTTTAATATACCTCTGTACGTAGGTATGGCAAATTTAGACATTTCAAAAATAACTATGTATGATTTTCATTATATTTCAGGTCCAGTCCTCAATATTACATAATTATTTACAGTGTAGTATGTGTTTCTTCTTCTCTCCGAGCACAAGGTTTAAAGCAAATTTTAAATCCGGTCCTGCCCGCCTGTGCTGCCGGTTTATTCCCCTCATTCCGCCTCAACTCATTGTGTTTCTTGTGCCCCGAGCGAAGGCATGTCAGAGTTCTTTTCTACAGAAGACACGAGGAAATTATTAGTGTTGAACCTGATCAAAAGTATCACAGCATCTTGAATGTAAGTTTTTACAATTATATAATTGTGTACTACTCAATAAATGATGCGGGAGTTCCTTATTTATCCAAGAAACCCCAGAAAAGTTCATTTTTAGGTAAATAATGTTATTTTTAGTAAAAAATGGGCAAATCAAAGAAAAGTAAAAGGAAGCGTAGCCGTAGCTCTTCGTCTAGCAGTAGGAAACCCGAAATTCCTAAGAAATTAGCTAAGCGCTTAGAAATATTAGAACAAAAGTTATCTGAACGTTCTGTTCCGTCCCATTCCCGCTCGCAAGGCCGACATGTCACTCACATCAGTCGACGACGATCTCGCTCTCGCTCTCGCAACTGCAGGCGCAGTGGCTCTCGCTCGACCGCCACGAAGCAAGAGGGGATCAATGCAAGCGGACGATCGACTGAATCGACGTCATAATTCGGCGCCATCGCGGGGCAGGAGGGGATCAATAGAAGCGGATAGCGGTCGCCTGAATCGACCGCCGTCTTTCTCTCATGATGCAGGGTTGCCGCCTGTAGTGGCTTCTCCCTGTCATCAAGAAAATCGAGTAGACGCCTGTAGCGTTGTCTCGGAGGGATTCACAGGCGCACGCAGCGTTTCTGAATCCAATATTTCCGACACAGACGAACTTGTAGTTAATGATGTGTCCTTGCTTGACGATATTATGGAAATTCTTGGAGAAGATCCAGAGAAGATGTGCAAAAACACTGTTGCTTTACACGATCAGTTGGCAATTAGATGGATTTCAATTTTGAAGAATGGTTTACGTAGAGATGATTGTTTAAATATATTGGGTAAATATGAGACTCCAACCAATCTACCGAATTTAGCTCCCCCAAAACTAAATCAGGAAATTTCGGCTGCTTTGCAGAAACAAAGCTTAACGACAGATTCTTCACAGTGCGAAATTCAAAGTCACCTAGGAAAAGGACTTTGTGCCTTGGGGAAAGCGATTTCAACTATTTTACTAAATATTGAAACGATCCCTGAAAATCTCAAAAATGATCTTTTAACTAACACTTTGGATGCTGGAAAAATTCTTACGAACCTCTTCCATCGTGTGTCAGTCACTAGGAAAAATCTCGTTATTCCTCACCTTAAAAACATAAAAGAGGTTGCAGACAAATGCATCCCGTCAGAATTTTTGTTTGGAGCAGATTTACCTGACAAATTAAAATCTCTTCAAAATATTGAATCAGTCAGCAGGGCTCTCAAGGTACCTTCCAGTACACCAAAGAGCACTCTAATATATAGAAAACAAACAAAAGGGAGGGGAGCGCCATTACGAACATATAACCAAACCACTGAAGGCCCCAGCAGATATTTAAACTTGCAGAGACCGGTCCGTCGATTGGGGGAGACGGGTCCGGTCAAAGACCACTTGTCGAAGAGATACCGAGGGGAGACCTTGAGGGGATCCCAGTGGAAAGGCAAGGAGAGAAGGAGACGGAGAGACTAGAGGTAAGTGGTTATGCTGGTCGCTTAAATCAATTTTATGAACAATGGCGATTACTCACTTCCAACCCCACCATACTCAGTTGGGTAGAGGGATATTCATTACCTTTTGTAAAGGTACCAAACCAGTCACATCCCCTCATGTCAAAAAAATTTGATATCATATCATATATACTGAGAAACGTCAAATTGAAAACGAGATTTCAAAATTATTAAAAATTGGTGCTATACAGGAATGCAATCCGGTATCTAATCAGTTTGTTTCAGGAATATTTGTAGCGAAGAAACCTAATGGCAAAAAAAGATTTATTCTAAATTTAAAAAATTTAAATACATATGTAATTGCACCCCATTTTAAGATGGAAGATGCTCGAACGGCAAGCAGATTAATTCAAAATAAATCATATGCGGCAACGATTGACCTTAAGGACGCATACTATTTGGTTTCAATTCATAAAGAACACAGAAAATACCTGAGATTTCACTTTAATAATAAATTGTACGAATTTACTTGCCTGCCATTCGGTTTGGCAACAGCGCCCCAGGCATTTACCAAACTTCTCAGGCCAGTAGGGGAGTATTTACGTTCCAGGGGCGTAATGTGTGTAAATTACCTGGACGATTTCTTGTTGTTGGGCATATCAGAAAAGGAATGTGCCACAAACATGCACATGGCTCTTTCTCTGCTAAAATCCTTGGGCTTTTTAATAAATACTGAAAAAAGTTTCCTTTCTCCTAATACAAGATTCAGGTTTTTGGGCTTCATTTTTGATTAATTAAAAATGACAATTGAGTTGCCCCCGGAAAAACGCCAAAAAATTCACAACATGATTTCTTGCAAAAGTTGCAAAATCTTAATCTTTGCCAAATTTCTCGGATTGCTGGCTTCAGCTTGCCCAGCTGTTAAATATAGCTGGGTTTACACTAAACTTTTGAAAAAGGCCAAATATCAGGCTTTGCAGTCAAATTCTCAAAATTATAACTCCAAAATGTATATTTCGGAAGAAATAAAAACCGACTTAAAACGGTGGCTTTCAAAGATCTGGATATCCACAAACGATCTGAAAAAGGATAAATTCAACCTGGAAATTTTTACGGACGCCAGTCTTTCCGGTTGGGGTTCGTTTTGCCAAGGTCATACTGCTCATGGGTGGTGGTCAAGGTCTGATTCCAAGAATCATATAAATTCCCTGGAATTACAAGCTATTTACTACGGATTAAAATGTTTTGCCAGTAGTTTATCAAACTGCAATATTTTAATTCGCACGGATAACACTACCGCGTTAGCATATGTTAACAGAATGGGCAGCGTAAAATTTCCTAAGCTGAATTTCTTAGCCAGAAAAATCTGGAAATGGTGTGAAGCCAGGAATTTATGGGTTTTTGCATCATGCATCCCCTCCAAAGAAAACTGGCAAGCTGATCAAGCCTCTCGTACCTTACGCACAGAAACTGAATGGTCCCTTAACAATAATGTTTTTAGAGAAATTACAGATCACTTTGGCACGCCAAAGATTGACCTTTTTGCGTCAATCGATAACCATAAATGTAAAAAATACATCTCATGGCTAAGATATCCAGAAGCTGAAAACATTGACGCTTTTACTGTTTTTTGGGGTGATTTAGATTTCTACGCGTTTCCTCCGTTCTCACTCGTTCTCCGTACTATTCAAAAAATAATAAACGATAGGGCAACGGGCATACTGGTATTGGAAGTCACAACCTTGGTACCCCTTGTTCGTAAAATTGATCAAAAGTGATTTACTTCTTTTCGGACCTTCAGATAACATTATATTTTGTCCTCACAGCAAGAAAAAACACCCTCTGGCCAAGGAACTTACCCTGGCTGCCGCCCTGCTCTCAGGGAAGCCTTTCGGCGAAACGGCATTCCAGAAAATGCCATCATCACCATGGAAAGTTCTTTAAGTGATAATACCATTAAACAGTATAATGTAACTCTAAAGCTATGGTGGGAATACTGCAACAGGGTTGGTAATTCCCCTTTTGAAGGTATAGTATCACACATTATTTCGTTTCTTCAAACTATATTTGAATCAACAAATAATAAGTTTGGCTCATTCAATTCCCATCGAGCAGCTCTGTCATTAATGACTTCAAAAAATTTAGGAGAAGATTTACAATTAAAAAGATTTCTAAAAGGCATTTTTAAACTTCGGCCCCCAAGACCAAAATCAACTATACGTGGGATCCCCAACAGGTTTTGTCATTTTTCAAGGCTTCTGCTGATACAAACTTAAAAATGTTATCTTATAAGCTTATTACTTTCATGGCTCTGGCTCTAGGTACAGGTCAGAGAATGCAAACATTGTCTCTGATATCTTGTCCTAACATACACTTTTCCAGTGTAGGAGCGATAATATTTGTTCCGGACCTGATTAAGACTTCAGGCCCCAATTCATTTCAGCCATGTTTGGACTTACCATATTTTCTTGACGAACCCCGATTATGTATAGCTTCAACTTTAAAGGAATATTTAAACGTAACAAGACCATTACGAAGACCAGAAATAACCAAGTTATTTATAACCTATAGAAAGCCACACGGTGTAGCTTCTAAGCAGACCCTAAGCCGTTGGACGAAGGAAGCTCTTGAACTGGCGGGCATAGATTCAAATATTTTTAAGCCCCATTCAACGAGACATGCTTCTACCTCGACCGCCTTACGAAAGGGCCTTTCCCTGGACGTAATAAGAAAATCGGCGGGCTGGAGCTTAAAGTCCAACACGTTCGCCAAATTTTATAATAGGCATTTGAAGGACCAGGGCAGTTTTCTCATTAGCATACTAGATGGGAAAAAATAAGGCAGCTAATTAACGTTTCGTTCTTGTTTTTACTACGATTAGCTTATGTTTCATAGTTTTTATATACATATTAATATACAAATATTGTTATTTTTGTATTCATAATAAATAATGCTTTTATTATAATAACAATGGAACTTCTTCCTTATTAGCAGCTGTATTCGGATGTTTTACGCGTCATTTTCTTTCAACATCTACACTGTAAACAATTATGTAATATTGAGGACTGGACCTGAAATATAATTTGTAATGGTCTGGATTTCTTAACTATGTATTATTGTGCAAGCATACCTTTTATTTCGGTCATTCCTTACTAAATTTTCAGGTACTCAATTATGGCTAATTATTTCAGATATCCATCGTGATTTCTCTTGCTTCGTATTGCCTTTTAATCCATCGTAATACATTTGTAAAACGAGATTTGAATTTGTTTACATGCGGAATTTGCCAGTCAGCTGTTTGGTCGTTTTTATTGGTACGTCGCTCGGACCGTTTATTCGCTTGGCCGTTTGCATCGACTTATTTTATGCGTCGATACGGTTCTTTAAGTGGGCGTAGGTCTGTTTTTTATTCTTACTCTCTTCAAAGTAGCCTACTGACCTAGAGTAGAATTGCACTCTAACCTAGTGAACATCTAAGGCTTGATTCTGTGGCGAATTTCTTGTCAATCAACTTTTGACACTCCCTCGTTTTCCTTCAACCCTTTTAGGGTTTCCATTTTACTTTTTGTCGAGACGTGAGACTAGTCAGACCAACCGACGAATTTCTTCGGAAAATTCACGCTGTGTAGCGGATATGTTGGCTGAACTACAATTTTAATTAATCCTATTTGGCCTTTATGTAGGTTTTGTTAGTATCGATTAATTAGCAAGTTTCTCGGATTTTACTCACGTTAGAGCCTACTGAACATCGGCTCTTTGCGACACGTTTTTCTTTGGCCCTCCATGTTATTGAGAGGTAAGTTTGGTTCTCTTTTTGCATTTTTCTATAGTTAAATTTTTGGTGAAAATTGATACTTCGGGGAAAATTTACCTTAATTTCATGTAGATATCTTGGTTTGACCATCTGTCGACCTTGAGTTTTTTAAGGATTTTTTTTTTAAGGTTAAAAGAAAAGGACAGCACATGTCTTTTATTTTAAAGGGTAAACTTTGCCTTCTGAGTTTTCTGGTTTAGATTATTTACTAATGGAAACAATGTTTTCCTTGGGGTTTTTAGTTTGGGTACATTCTTTGGCTTAAAAGCCAACCGAAGGTATTTCGGGACATTTGGATGTTTGCCTTTGAAGTCACCTATGGGCTTTTGGACCCGTTATAGATAGTTTGGTTTACCAGCCTATAACCAATTATCATGCTTTGCTAGCAGATCCAACCTGCAGTTTCCTTGGCCTGGTAGCAGTTGATCGAGTACATGGACCTTTCATTTTCATCGACAGATAAGTTTTAAAATAATACCAGTCATATCACTCTTACAGTCTCAGACAGACTAGTCTAAGCGTTTGCCAAGGCCTCTTACTTCATTAATTTTTACATCTTTTGGTGGAGATACCTTGTATGCTTTCTTGTGGCTGAAGGCAAGCTTAACCTAGACTGCTGAAACCTCTTTATTCTAATATATGAATCTCTAAACCGTTACCTTTATTCATATCTGTTTTTTTACTTAATTATCATGCTTTTATAATGCTGTAAGGTACCAGCCTTTTGTAAGGTAATGTCGACATCACTGCGCTGAGTATACCAGGTTGAACTATTTATTTTAATAATTTATTGAAACTGTCCTTGAAATATTGCTCATTTCTGTTATTTTAGAATTGAGAATTCCTAGGTAGTTTATATTTTGCCTTAGTAGTCTTATGACCCTCTAAATCACACCCTATTATTTAAGGGCTTCACCCAATTACAGGGTAGTTTTTTTATAAATATAAACCAGTCAAGCTTATCCTGTGTTTGATTTGCCTATTTGTGGTCCTTTGGCTATATATTTTATATTCTTTTTGGCAGTTTTGCTTATAGAAAAAACTGTCTGGCGCCCTTTATATATTGTAACTTGATGTTTCATGGTCTGTGAGAAGTAAGTATGGTAGTAATGCTTTTGGTAGCATCATGGTATTGGACAGGACCAGATATGAAATCCAGTGAACCCACCCTGATGAGCTAGCTTGGGTAATTAAAAGGGTAAAGTTGGTAAACACATTTTAAAGTCTCATTTTATCTTACCATCTCTTCAGGTTAATACCGACCCCCATTTTAATCATAACACTGGCGCCCAACTGTTTTTTTTTTGTTCTATTGGGTTACTAAAACACTGTCAGTTTGCAGGAACTTGATTCGACCTTGCTCGAGTAAAATTTTTGAATTTTTGTTTAAATAGTACTGTGGCACGATAGATTATTACGAGCCTACGTTCCACATTTATATATCATGTTTCTATTCTGACATTTGATTTAAAAATTTATTTTGAGTTTTAAAATTAAATTTAGTACATAACCTTGGCTTTCCACCAATTTTTTTTTAAATTTTAATGCCTATGCAAACTTAAGTGACTTTTTTTTGAATTTTGATAGGAAAGTTAATTGCACTTGCTTGTTTTCTACTGTGACTGAAACCCCAGTTCAGCTAAGGGAATTATTTAGTAATAGACATTGTCAAGCTTGGGTATTTTTGATTTGAAGTGCTTTTAGAAACTTTTTGGTACACTTTTTTTTTGGCCAAGACCTGACTTGATAAGTGACTTGTAAATTTTTTTTTGGTAATAATTTCCATTATTTTTTTTTGACGGGGTGAGGTATATTGAATTGAAATTCAATATTTTTTTTATACAGGGTTGCCAAGTAGTGTGACTTTTCTTTGATAAACCTGTAGAACAAATTAAAAGATTTCTTTTTGGTTCTGCTGATATCTGTGATGGTATTCTTGCAGATACGTGGAATAATCGTATGACACTTAAATATTTTTATGACATTTTCATTTTTTTAGCACATTTATTGAATATTTTGGGTACTGATACCTGATAGTAACTTTGCATTTTGGTAATTTATTTGAAATATTTTGGTATTTTTGATTTATTCTTTGCTAATACATGGATTTGACACTTATATATTTTGGACAAATTTTGTTGGAAATATTGTATACAGGGTAAACTTATTTTCAGGTTTTGATTTTTTTTATTGAAACTTTGCTTTGTTTGGGAGTTTACCTGATATACTTTGTTTTACTTTAGGTATTTTAGCAACTGCTATTACCTTTACTTGATTTTGACTTTTGTTCTACTTTTGATATATTTTTTAAAAAGGTTTTGAACATATTTAGCACGATGTATAGTTTAGACGTTTAAATAAATGTGAGTTAGAGTACGAGCTAAAAATTCGCGGTATTTCAGAATCTGGAACTGTAGATACTTTAAGAAAATGTTTGCGTTCGCTGCTTTCTCTAGAAAGATCGGGTAGTAGCGTTCATAGTTCACAGTCACAGTCACATTTATTAAAGGAAGAGTTCCTTCCCTCTCACTTGGGTGATAAACTTTGGCGGCAAATCTTAGAGCGAACTCAAGGCATTAATGAACCGATAGGTATTTATGTAGCTGCTATGACTAAACTTTTTGATCGTATGTATGCCTTTACCTGTGTCTGATGACCTGAGGCTTAAAGTTTTGAGAGCTAACATTTTACCATTTTATCAGGAGCGTTTAACCTTACATGACATTCACGCACCTTTTGAAGTCATCGAATTATGTCGTAAACTTGAAGAGACTCGGTTACGCGTTGAAGAGTTTAGACCACCTCGCAGAGGAAATTTATCTTTGGAACCTGACTTCGATTATAATCTGCCTAGACGTGAATTTTTAAAACATCAAGATCAGGATAATCAATCTGGCAATAGTAGTAATTCTTTGGTTTGCTTTAAATGCAATCAGTTTAATCATATGGCTAAAAACTGCACATCTAAAATAATTAAGTGTTTTAAATGTGGTAAAAAAGATTTTACTAAAAGGAATTGCCCTGAATGTAACAAAAAACAATCTAAGTGGGCTTTCACACCAAAGTAGTGTGCGACGTGCGACATGCTGCCTGGAAGCAGGAAGCATGCTACTTATTTTAAAACCTATATAAATTAATGGATGGTTTCATACCGGAGTGGCGTCGCAATAATGCGACGTGGCAACATGCGACGGGCGACTCGAATATAAAACAGGTCCTATAATTTGATAAATTTGCGACGTGCTTCCGATCCGCGCAGACGCTGTTTAACTTGTTTAGTGGCCGAGTTAATAAAAATTTTTCGTGATGTCTAGCAAAAAATGTTTACCGGACGATGAACAATTTAATATATCCTTTGTTGAGACTGTGGAGAAGTACCAGTGTCTTTATGATCACACTTTAAAGGCGTACAGCAATAGAACTGAACAAGATAAGGCTTGGAACCAAGTTGCTGGGATATATTTTTCTACGGGTAAGTTTGTTTAATTAATAACAAAAATAAAATGATAACGCCGCGACGTGCGTATTTATATACAAACGTTGTTTTGCCATGGCAATGCATTTTCAGGTTTCGCAAAGTATGCGCATAGCCTATCTCGTAAATCGCTTGTTGTTGGTTGACGTCCGTGAAGCTCTTGTTGTAGGCACGGCAAGGCATTGTAGATAGCACCAATATCTTGTTCGTTGTTATAATGCGAAAACCTACCATCGTGTTTCCGAATAAAGTTATGCAAAATACAAGCAGCTTTGACAATATGGGCAACTTTATCTGGTTCACAGTCAATTTGTGTTTCAAACATTCTAAATTTTGAAACCAGCATACCAAATGCACACTCGACACTTTTCCTAGCCCTCGAAAGTCTGTAGTTGAATACTCTTTTATAGTTAGTTAGGGTTCTTCTGGGGTATGGTCGCATAATATTTTTATTAAGCGGGAATGCTTCATCTCCTACAAAGAACATTGGAAACGTGGAATTGTTCTCATCATTAGGTAAGGCAGCAGGAGGTGGAATGTTCAGCCTATTTTCGGTAAGAGCGCGAAGAAAACCGGAAGATTTAACAACACGTCCATCACTATTCCTCCCGTAGTCACCAACGCTTATAAAAGTAAATATACCATCTGCGTCCGCACTTGCCATTAAAACTATTGAAAAATAGCCTTTATAGTTATAATATGCTGAACCTGACTTTTTAGGGCACTTAATTCTTATGTGCTTGCCATCTATAGAGCCCAAGCAATTAGGCATATTCCATAGTTCATAATATCTATCAGAAATCTCTTTCCATTCCTCTATTGTAGGTAATGCCATATATTGAGGTTGTAAGACTATCCATAATTTCTCAGCAGTATCAGCAATAATGCTACTTATCGTTGAAATGCCTCGATAAAATTCAAAGTGAAGCGCTGTAAACGTCATACCGGATGCTAGAAACCTGAAAAAGAAGCAAACAAAAAATTTAATCAACTCAAATGATAATATTATTTATGATAATACACACATCTCCAAAATACTTGGACTCCCCCCTGGTTTAAAGACAACCTTTTTTATTATTTTTTGTCCTAGTTTCTTAAAACAGATGGGAGGTCCAAGAATTTTGGCGATGTATGTAGTATTAATTAGAACAAAATACAGACTCATAACTTTACACAAACACTTTTTGTTTTAGCATCGGAATGCAAGAAAAAGTGGACAATACTTCGAGGTGGCCTTACAAGATATTTGAAACAACGTACCGGAAAAAGTGGAGATTCAGCTAAATCAAAAAAGAAGTATTATTTATGGGACGTTATGCAATTCATACTACCGTTCACCAAATCAAGACCCCAATCGGGCAATTTGCCTATTGAAAACAATGAAGATGAAATGTTCGACACCGATCAGTGCAGTATACATGATGATGAAAATGACTCAATAGCTACCGGTTTTCAAGAACACACCCCTGATGAACATCCGGAACCAGATTTACTAGATACTAGTAATTTCTCACGTACACCGTCACGTACATCGAACAGATCCTCGACAAAAAGGAAGGCTCCGCCAAAACCAAAACCTCCAGAGGATGAAATGGAGCATGCTGTCGTCAACTACCTTTCTCAAAGAAGTGCGCCTCAACCTGAAAATCCAGACTTAGATTTTTTTAAAAGCATTCTTCCCGATGTTGCGACTTTAAACGCATCGGAGAAACGGATGTTCAAGGTAAGAGTACTGCAGACATTAGACTATATGTTGCAAAAAAAGAGCACTCCTGTGAACGACAGGCAGGCTAGTGATTCTCCGTCTACTTCTGACGTTTTGGCATCAAATACGTCGCAAATATATCATAACATTCACGCTGGCAATTTTACCCCGAATACATTCGGTGAAAGCATGCTCGTCAATGAAGGTAACTATCCAACAAATTATCAGCTTGGTTATGAGGCTAATATTACACCTATTCAAAATGAACCGGCGCGTCGTTGCCCCAATAACGATTTTATGATTTATACAATATATTTTGTAAATGTATAATAAATTAATGTTTAAGTATTTTCGTCTCTTCTATTTTAATGCATTAACTATCTTATTACATACTTACTTACCTCAAAAATATAAGTAGTCTTTCCTCCACAGTAATAGCTCGCCGATAATTTGTATCTTGTAACTGCATTGATGGTTTCATAACATAAACAAGATTCTTGAATGTTTCCTTTTCCATCCTGTAGAAGTTTTGGAATTTTTGTGGATGCACTTGTAGCTGTTGAGATACAGTGAACATGCTATGTTTATCAGCATTATCTCGTAAGTACGGATGAATCCAGACTTTTTTTCATCCTCCTTCTCCTTGCAATCACAGCAGCAATTAACGCAATACTGTCTTCTTCCGACGACATTTGTAAACTGTTTTATTATTTCTCAACGGAGGTCTGGTGACAAATGAAGTCGCACTATGCGACTTTGGTATGAAAGTAAACCGGAAAGACGCCATTTGCGACGCGCTTTCTGCTTCCAGGCAGCATGTCGCACGTCGCATGCTACTTTGGTGTGAAAGCCCACTAAGAATTCGGGAAACGACTCGGGGAGACGTCGTTAGGTCGAGAGGCGCTTCCCACTGTTTTGTCGACTTCTGATATTTCAAATAAGAATAGTTTAGATGTTTTTAATTCTACAGATCTGAATTTTAAAGATAGAATCGTTCTAGATTACGTTCTAGCTCACGTAGGTCCTGGAGAGTGTCCATACTTAAAAGTTAATATTTTAGGTTTAGAATTTTACGGTTTACTTGACTCGGGCGCAAATAAAGTTTTTGTTGGCGAAAAGGGTTGGACTAAATTAAAGAATTTAGGAGTTAAATTAGATCCGAATAGGACAGCTACTTGTACTGTCGCGAATAATGATTCTTGTCTTTGCATTGGTATTGCTTGTGTGCCAGTTAGGGTACGTGACGTAGTTAGGATAGTTGATTTGTATGTAGTACCGGAGCTGCGTCATGAACTGATTTTGGGCATTGATTTTTGGATTAAATTAGGTATAGTACCAGACATGAGAAAAGGTGAGTGGCATTTTTCGGATGAAGACTTTTCTGCCCCAGAGCTTTCTTTAGTTCAGTGTGAAGCAGACTTAGGAGCTGATCAACAAGCAAGACTGGATTCATTGGTTTCTGCGTATTTTGATAAGATCGGAGACAAACTGGGTTGTACTTCTGTTGTCAAACACAAGATTGTCACTAACAGCGAGCCTATTAAGCAGCGGTATTACCCAGTATCACCTTTTAAGCAGAAACTAATCGATCAAGAGGTTGATAGAATGCTCTCTTCGGGTATAATAGAAAGATCTACCAGTAGTTGGTCTAGTCCTGTCCTTTTGGTACCTAAGCGCGACGGAACACAGCGTTTTTGTGCAGATTTTCGCCGTCTTAATATGTCCAGCGCTAAGGACGCATACCCATTGCCTTATATCTCTGCTACTTTGGACAAACTAGGTGGAGCACGCTATTTGTCATCTTTGGACTTGCAGAGCGCATATTGGCAAGTGGAATTGGAGGAGTCCAGTAAGCAGTACACGGCTTTTACAGTACCAGGACGCGGACTATTTCAATTTTGTCGTTTACCCCTCGGTCTTCACAACGCTCCAGCTACGTTCCAGAGGTTAATTGATACTGTGCTAGGTCCTGAGCTGCAGCCCTATGTGTTTTGTTATCTCGATGACGTGATTGTGGTCACGCCGACTTTTGAGAAGCATATAGAGGTTCTTGCAGAGGTATTTCAACGTCTGGAGACAGCTGGTTTAAAACTGAATAAGGAGAAAAGTAAATTTTGTCGCTCTGAGTTAAAGTATTTAGGATATTTAGTTAACCGTAATGGAATTTCTGTGGACCCGAGCAAAGTTCAAGCAATTACTGACAGGCCAGCTCCTAAAAACATTACTGAAGTTCGTAGAGTGATTGGTATGATATCATGGTATCGTAAGTTTGTTCCAAAGTATTCGGATGTGATTTCTCCTTTGACTCGTCTACTCCGGAAAGGAATAAAATTTGTTTGGGATGAGAGTTGTGTGAAAGCTTTTCAGGATATTAAGAATGCACTTATTTCGGCACCTATTTTGACATGCCCTAACTTCGAGCATGAATTCACTCTAGCTACAGACGCCAGCAACAACGCAGTTGGAACAATTTTAAGTCAATTTTATGATGGTCGAGAACATGTCATTTGCTATATTTCAAGGACTCTGAGTCGTCAAGAAAGATTGTATTCTGCTACTGAACGAGAGCTGCTTGCAGTACTATTCGCCATTGGAAAGTTACGTTGCTATTTAGAATATACACGATTTACTGTGATTACGGATCATTATAGTTTGAAGTGGTTAGATAATTTGAAGGATCCGCAAGGTCGATGGGCACTTCGCCTTCAGCAGTTTGATTATAATGTCGTTCATAGGAAGGGTCGTGATCATTGTGGACCTGATTTGATGTCTAGAGCTGTTCCAGAGACTAGCGGTGAATTGGAAACTTCAAACATTGAGCTTCAGGATATTAACGACAAGTGGTATATTAAACTTAAGCGTATTTTGGAAAATCCTTTATTCTATCCACAATGGCGGGTCAGTGATGACAAAATTTTTAAGTATGTTCAGCTAGATGTTCCCGAATTGAGAGAAGATGCTGAGTATTGGAAGTTGATGATACCTAAGGAGAAACGCAAGGAAGTTATTTATTCTTGTCACGACACTCGGACTAGTGGACATTTTGGCGTTCATAAAACCTATTATAAAGTTTCTAGACTTTATTATTGGCCTTGTCTCAAAGCGGATGTTGCACGTTATGTCAAGGAATGTTTGACTTGTCAACGCATCAAACCTGAGCAAAAGCTTCCAGCTGGTCATATGGGTGGTTTTGTTGCTGCGCATCGTACTTGGCAGATTATTAGTATGGACTTATTTGGACCACTTCCTAAGACTAAACAAGGCAATATGTACATCTTTGTTGTTACAACCACTTTTAGTAAAATGAATCGTTTCTTTGCTATTAGGCGCGCAAAAGCACAAACTATTGTCAAACTTGTTGAAGAACAAATTTTCTTACGTTTTGGCGTACCTGAAGTTATACGTTGTGACAATGGCAAGCAATTTAAAGGTTGCAACTTTGATCAGTTAACAAAAAAATATGGCACTAGAATACTTTTTAATCCTAATTATTATCCAGCCCCAAATCTAACGGAGCGTGGTTTCGTGACAGACACTCAACGTCTTTGGGACGAAAATCTAACGTCTCTTGAGTGCGCTGTAAATACGTCCGTGCACCAAATCACTAGCCGTACTCCTTATTTTCTCAATTTTGGTTGCGAAATGATTCTACACGGTAGCGAATATCAGAAGGCGACAATCTTAGACGATATACATAATTCAGATAACGATTCGATTAATGACAACGAACCTCCTAAAGATAGAGTAGTTCAGAAAGTAGAAAGTTTAGATAAATTGCGAAATTTTGTAGCTAAGAAACTAGAGAAAGCACATTTAAAGAATAGTGATCAATATAACTTAAGACGTCGCGATGTTCATTTTCCTGTAGGTAGTTTAGTTTTTAGCTGGTAAATTCGAGGGGCCTTATAAGGTCAAAAAGAAATGTGGTTACTGTGTGTACGAGTTGGTGGACAAGGACAACAAATCCAAGGGAAGATGGCACGTTCAGGACTTCTAACCTTATTACGCTCCTACTGAAGAGTAACTGAATAACTTTTGTTTTTTTGGGTTGTTCAGCCCTGCGGTGATGGGCTGCAGAGTATCTAGACATTTATCATGGCGCGAGACGGATGGATATATAGACACTGCTGGAATTACATCGAAGAATTATCCTGCACTGAGCACTAGTTGTGGTAGGAGCCCACTGAAAATGCTGTATTAAGGATAGCCTTCAGCTGCCTTGTTACTTTTGTTACCACCGTTTTGGTTTGTTTGGAATTTTTGGGTTTTGGTAAAGTAGATTCTAATTGCGGTTTAGCCGGCGGCGTGTTGGCAATTATCTTAGCGTGAAATGGGATAAGTGCAGATACGACATGTAGTGAGACTTCGTTAGGGTTTTTGGTTTTAGGATGTTAGTCTTCAGCTAACTACCCTTAGCGGCGTGTAAATCTTTGAACAACCCTTTGGCTCTCTTTCGTTTTTTTTGCATATTTAGGTTTTCTTGGTAACTCTCTTGAAGTTTTTGAATTATGAAGTTACATGCTTTAAGATAAGTTATACCGATTTTGACGATTTCTCCTAGTATGAGACGATTTACAGACATTAGTTCGACAAGTTTCTTTTGGTCCTAACACTAAAGATAGTGTTAAGGATTTTTAAAATTGTATTTTTGTTTTACAGGCCGGTGGGCGTTGGGTATTAAATAGCTCCATTTTCATCTCTAACTTAGGTTAGAACCGAAATTGGAAGGGGTCTGTATGGGGGGTATTGACTTGGGTTTCCGGAACTTAGCTTTCTCGGAAAACAAGCTGGGTCGTACTACTGTATGGGTCCTGAGCTCCCTTTTCGTTTCAGTGTGGAGGATTTTTGATAGTGCCGCCTTTCGGAACACCCTAAAATTAGTTTTTTGGATTTTTTTACAATACTTCTTAGTATTCTTTAGTTTGGTGGGTACTACAATTCACTCCCATTTGTATGGTGGACTCTTGGGTTATCCTTGTTTTATTTTTGATTTTTAATTCTTTTTCTTCCACCTTTCAGCTTACACCCCATGGGGGGATATCTTTGATTTTTCTTCGGGTTGGTGGTTTATTTTTCAGACTTGTCATTTTGAGGCTATGATACGAGGTTGGTCCACACTGATCTGGAAGTCAACGCAATTTTAGCTAACTTTCAAATTCACATTAACATCGTTCTCTTTTATTTTCTTATTATTTGTTTTTGTTTTTACCTTGGACACGTTTAACCATAGTGGCAGTCTGAAGCATTCACTTCTTTCCTTGGGAACTTCACTGGTGTCTTGTCCTGTGAGATGTACGTTGGAATATTTTTGGTTTTTAGGTAGTAGTAATTTTTCTTGTTAGGGGTATTTTTACCTTGAGGTCAGTTTTCACTTAGTAATACACCTGTTTTCTCTACTTTGGTAATGTAAGTTTTAGGGAAAATTACGGGGTAATTTTTCTTTTGGTAGGGGAGTGGTGTAATGGTCTGGATTTCTTAACTATGTATTATTGTGCAAGCATACCTTTTATTTCGGTCATTCCTTACTAAATTTTCAGGTACTCAATTATGGCTAATTATTTCAGATATCCATCGTGATTTCTCTTGCTTCGTATTTCCTTTCAATCCATCGTAATACATTCGTAAAACAAGATTTGAATTTGTTTACATGCGGAATTTGCCAGTCAGCTGTTTGGTCGTTTTTATTGGTACGTCGCTCGGACCGTTTATTCGCTTGGCCGTTTGCATCGACTTATTTTATGCGTCGAAACGGTTCTTTAAGTGGGCGTAGGTCTGTTTTTCATTCTTACTCTCTTCAAAGTAGCCTACTGACCTAGAGTAGAATTGAATAGTTTTCCTTCAACCCTTTTAGGGTCTCCATTTTACTTTTTGTCGAGACGTGAGACTAGTCAGACCAACCGACGAATTTCTTCGGAAAATTCACGCTATGTAGCGGATATGTTGGCTGAACTACAATTTTAATTAATCCTATTTGGCCTTTATGTAGGTTTTGTTAGTATGGATTAATTAGCAAGTTTCTCGGATTTTACTCACGTTAGAGCCTACTGAACATCGGCTCTTTGCGACACGTTTTTCTTTGGCCCTCCATGTTGTTGAGAGGTAAGTTTGGTTCTTTTCTTACATTTTTCTATGGTTAAATTTTTGGTGAAAATTGATACTTCGGGGAAAATTTACCTTAATTTCATGTAGATATATCTTGGTTTGACCATGTGTCGACCTTGAGTTTTTTAAGGATTTTTTTAAGGTTAAAAGAAAAGGACAGCACATGTCTTTTATTTTAAAGGGTAAACTTTGCCTTCTGAGTTTTCTGGTTTAGATTATTTACTAATAGAAACAATGTTTTCCTTAAGGTTTTTAGTTTGGGTACATTTTCCCAAGGTATTTCGGGACATTTGGATGTTTGCCTTTGAAGTCACCTATGGGCTTTTGGACCCGTTATAGATAGTTTGGTTTACCAGCCTATAACCGATTATCATGCTTTGCTAGCAGATCCAACCTGCAGTTTCCTTGGCCTGGTAGCAGTTGATCGAGTACATGGACCTTTCATTTTCATCGACAGATAAGCTTTAAAATAATACCAGTCATATCACTCTTACAGTCTCAGACAGACTAGTCTAAGCGTTTGCCAAGGCCTCTTACTTCATTAATTTTTACATCTTTTGGTGGAGATACCTTGTATGCTTTCTTGTGGCTGAAGGCAAGCTTGACCTAGACTGCTGAAACCTCTTTATTCTAATATATGAATCTCTAGACCGTTACCTTTATTCATATCTGTTTTTTTACTTAATTATCATGCTTTTATAATGCTGTAAGGTACCAGCATTTTGTAAGGTAATGTCGACATCACTGCGCTGAGTATACCAGGTTGAACTATTTATTTTAATAATTTATTGAAACTGTCCTTGAAATATTGCTCATTTCTGTTATTTGCCTTAGTAGTCTTATGACCCTCTAAACCACACCCTATTATTTAAGGGCTTCACCCAATTACAGTGTAGTTTTTTTATAAATATAAACCAGTCAAGCTTACCTTGTGTTTGATTTGCCTATTTGTGGTCCTTTGGCTATATATTTTATATTCTTTTTGGCAGTTTTGCTTATAGAAAAAACTGTCTGGCGCCCTTTATATATTGTAACTTGATGTTCTATAGTCTGTGAGAAGTAAGTATGGTAGTAATGCTTTTGGTAGCATCATGGTATTGGACAGGACCAGATATGAAATCCAGTGAACCTACCCTGATGAGCTAGCTTGGGTAATTAAAAGGGTAAAGTTGGTAAACACATTTTAAAGTCTCATTGCAACGCGTCTTTCGCTGTTATTAAAAATTTAATTATTATTATTTTTTTTTATTTATTTATTTTTTTTTTTAAATTAAATTTATTTAAATTAAGTTACAAGAAAAATAGATAAATAAAAGGGAAGCCAAAACCACGAAGCCAAGCTGAGGTGAGAGGCTGAGGGACCGCGTGCAAATGCCCTAGCTCTATTGCCAGAGAGTAAGGGGGGGTTTTAAATAGGGCGCCACCGTTTTGCAGTCAGGCCAAAACGGAAACCTCCAAGATGATGCTGGGGCCTCACTCTCAGCTGGACTTCACAATTTAGGTAGAATCTAATAGAAAAAAAAAGAAAAAGGAAAACCACAGGGGGAGCTGTATAAATAAAACAAAGATAATTAAAAATTATTAATGCTGGCTTTATTCAATAAAAAAAGAGAAAATAGAGACATATATATGGGGGTTAGTACTAAAAATAAACTTAGCTGTAAAGACGTCCAATACAGAAGACGTCCCAAGGATGATGTCCAAAAAAGACGTCACAAGATCAACCAGATCAGAAGATCTAAAGATAAGTAGAGGACGAAGAAGAAAAGGATGAAAGATGAGAAAAAAAGAACGGAGAAAGAAAGACCCTGTTAAAAAAGAGAAAAGCATTAGCTGAAGGCTTATTAATAAAAACAATTACCTAGTTCCTTTTCCCTTTGTATAATAAATTTATAATAAAGTAATAAGAATAAAATGGCAAAACCAACTAAGTGAAAATAAACCAAAGGAAAAAGGAACTATAAAAAAAAAATTAAAGCAACTATAAAAAGCTACAATTACAAGCAAGAATTAAATTTAAATTATTTTGAATTAAATTAAATTTTGAATTAAATTAAACTTGAATTAAATTAAATTTGAATTAGATTAAATTTGAATTGAATTATATTTGGAAAAAAATTAAATTTGAAAAATGTCAATAAAAATAATTAGTCACAAATCAAGTTTCGGTTTGAGATAAAAAAAAATAAATTTATAAAATTATATTCAGGGACTTAATATCGAGATTAAATATTTTAATTAAGCTTGAAGAGCCAAAAACTTAAAATAAAATTAATTTGTTAAGCCAGCACGTACGCCTATGTACTAAGGTTACATCATAAAATAAAAAAAATAATCAATTATGTACACACATAAGGGAAATATACAACAATATAAAATATAGCACAAGTAATGTCAACATATTAGTTATCAATTAGCAAACCAATCAATTATTTATTAAAGCTAGGACATAATAAAAATTAAAAAAAAAAAATTATAATAATATAATCAGGATATGCCGCTATTAAAAGAGCAATACAAACTTAAAAAAAATGTCCATTCAAGAACCATCTTGACAAAATGGTGGATTTATAATAATTATAATCAAAGAAATAAACGAGATGGTTAACACTCGAACATCTCAGATTTGATCAAATAATTTATTCGATGAGGAGTGAATGCTGTGTAACTACATTGTTTAAGTTACTTCACGTCTGTAGACATTAAAAGATTTACAGTCTGCTTGCTAATCTCAACGATAAAGTATGTGTGATTTGATTTTGACACACTTAATATTTTATATTTCGGGCACACCCTGTATGGCAAGAATTAAGATACCATGTCACACTTCAAGCAAATTTGTGCTATATAAAACAAAGAAAACGTTCCAAAATAAGCAGTAAGTTGGACCCCGTTATAAAGAAAAAATTATAGTTTAAATAAAGTTAACTAAGTTTCAAGGTCAAGATTAATTGCATTTAAACCAAATTGACAGTAAACAGTTAAAAAAAAAATTCTATAGTATAGGAAAATGGGGTCCACTTATTCGTAAAACAACCAAGAATTTTATTTACTTAGCCAACGAGACCCATTTTACTCGGTCATAACTATAAAAGCACGTTTATCTGAACAAAGCATGTGGTGTTAAATTATGGCCATTTAAAAGCAATATGCAGGGACAAATATGAAAGAAAAATGAATTATGCTTACCTAAGGAGCTATAGGGTCTGTAAAATTGAAATTGGGGGTCCCAACGTTGGTGGATGCTCTGATGGTCAGCCCCTTCACTGTCTTAGTGACCCGACTTAACTAAAAAAGAGCCCCAGATGGTGTTTTTAGGAGAACAGTTGAAAAATTGACAAAGAAACGGCATGGTATATTAAAAAAACTCACCTTCAACAGCGAACAGCTTTGACAAAAAAATCCCACGATGTGGCTTTCTGTGGCCCCAGAAACCAAAAAGGAACAAGCAAAACTAAAGGGGCACAGAAAGTATCGCTTAACGTAAGAATAAGTAATAAAGTAAGTAATAAAAATAATTAATAATAATTTCAAGCACTGTTCCGCAGCTGACAACCCATGGAGATCCCGAGCGAGGAAAGGATGTGACCCCGAGCTGTTTGTACGGTATAGCGGTCCAAAAAAGCGAACTCGATGGATATCGGACTTAAGTTAGCATTGCGTACAACCAAACGTGTCTTGGCGAACCTCGTGTACTAACCTCATACAAACAAACTCGCGGTACAACCTCGCACCCACAAGAAAGACCCAAGGAAGGCAAATACACAGCAGTACTTGAAAGGTGAAAAAAAATAAATAAATAAAGGTAATCAATATCAACAAAAAAAAATAGCTGTAACCCAGATGCTCCACCAGACAAAGGGAGTGTGTTTTAGTACACACCAAACTGAAAGATACAAACGTGTCGACGACAACTAAATGTACCACAGCCTTCAACAGGAAAATCTAATTAGGGTGTTCCGAAAGGCGGCACTGCTCCTGGCCTGGCGTATCACACAAGACCTGCGGACGAGGTCATAAGCAGTAGTTTCGCCCTCCCCTGTGCTGCATCGAAGTGCAGACTGAATCAGGGGTCAGACAGCCACCCCCCACAATATAACTCTGCCCGCAAATCTGCCTTCAGCAGAACGAACATTCTAACAAAAGACGGCAAAACGCCACCCAGGGGCACCCACGGACCCTCAGCCTCTTGTATAACAAAAAAAAAGAAGGCTGTATATAGATAGGACAAAATCGGTAAATATAAAGTAGCTAACATTAAGCTATTAGTTGCCATAAGGAGAAAAAAATTAAGGGAGACAGAAGAAAGATACAAAGCAAAAAGAAAAAAAAGATAAGCCAAGGTAAGTAGGTAAGTATTTGGGCAGTAGGTACAAATCCGGTAGCAACCGTATTGGCTAAAGACATGGAGACTTTGCCAAATGACCTATGTAAAAACAGGCCTACAAGTGAGATAAAAGAATAATAAAAGGATAATGACGTAAGCAAAGGTAAGGTAAGGTAAGATTTGAGTCCAGGTACAAATCCAGTAAGAACTGTAAAGGCCAAAGACATCAAGACTCTGCCTAATGACCTGGACAACCAAAAACAAAACCCAAAAATAAAGTAAAAAATCAACCAAACAAATAGGTAAGCAAAGGTAAGGTACGGTACGCAATTGGACTCTAGGTACAAATCCGGCGACAACCGTATTGGCAAAAGACATCGAGACTTTTCCAATTGACCTAGGCAAAAAAACGTACCCAAAGATAACTAATAAGCAAAGCAAAGTAATAGCAACAAGTTAAGCAAGGTAATAATCAAGGTAAGGTAAATAACACAATAAAAGCAAAGCAAAGGAAAAACATCAAACAAATGGCAACTAAATCAAGTCAAATCAGGTAATAATAGTCTGACTGTAATCAGACTTTCAGCGAAGCTAATAAAGTAAGCAAAGCAAAATAACGTCAAGGTAAGGTATTAAGTCAAATCCGGGTATAGTGGTTTACTGGGGGTAGTAGTAAAAAAAAAGAACCAAAGTAAATTAAAAAAACTAGAAACAAGTAATGATTTATACGAAAGTAAAACAAGGAAATCCATCAAATCCGGCCCTGTTGAATGCTCATCCCATTTCACGCTAAGATGATAATTCAAAAGACACTGACATCGAAAACTGAAATGAAATCATGAATAACGGAGGAGTGAAATCAACAAATAGAATCGAAGGTGATTAAGAAAATATATAAAGTAATTATTTATACCAGATTACATAAGAAATCAATTCAATCCGGTCCTGCCGAACACTCATCTCATTTCACGCTAAGATGATAGTCCACAAGACACTGATACAAAAAACTCAAATTAAATCATGGTAATCGAGGAGAACTATAGAAAAACTGAAACTGAAACTGTGCACCTGGTGCTCAACTCATTTCACGCTAAGATGAGGACCAGTGAGTGAGGAAAAAGGTGGAAAATATCAATCCAAAGAAATAATTACACTGAAATACTAGGAACACTCCGTTACCAACAAAATAAAAGAAGATACACATGACTAGCAAATAAAAATAGTACAATAGCTGAAGGCTGAAGCAAAAAGTAACTTGAAGCTGATAGACTGAAGGTCTCAGGACTTCAACAAGCAACCCGACTGAAGGTCATGGTGCTACGCAGAGCTATTCTACGCCCACTGCTGCAGGGCTTAAACAAGCAACCTGACTGAAGGTCCTAGTGCTTGGGCACTTAACGGGCTTTTACCGTCACTGTGTTCCCAGTGCAGGATTATTCTACGCCCACCTCTGCAGGGCTAAAACAAGCAACCGGACTGAAGGTCCTAGTGCTTCGGCACTTGACGGACTTTTACCGTCACTGTGTTCCCCGTGCAGGATTATTCTATGCCCACCTCTGAAGGGCTAATAATAAAGCAAAGTAAAACAAGGTAAGCAAATTAAGACAAGGTAAGCAAAGTAAATCAAGGTAAGCAAAGTAAAAAGAGGGAACCCCAGTAAGAGCCAACAAGTCAAATCGGGAAACAAGTCACAATCGGGCAGTAAAACAGCAAAAATTCAAAGATAAAATGACAAAGCAAAGAGAAAAACGGTATAGTTACGAAATAAATAAAGTAGTCATGAAATATATAAAATGAAGTTATAAGATATATTAGGTAAGTTATAAGATAAAGTTACAGAGCAAAAGTAATTATTAGGTAATATATAGAAAAAAAAAATGAAAACTTTGAGCTGTTTAAACGGTTATAAAATTCATTCCGAGGGACTATCAGAACCAGGTTCGGTGTACACTGGTTTAAGATCCTGTACGTGCCAAATACCCTTTTTGTTACCGAGTTCATCTTCGAGTTCGTAAGTACAAGTGCCAGTTTTTCGTTTAATTTTGAAAGGACCTACAAATTCGGGGGCCAATTTCGCACTATAATAATTTACGGCATCCGATAAACTTTTGTTTTTACGCCAAACTTCTTGACCGGGAAGATAGTTTACAGGGCGCCTGCGCAAATTGTATTGGTGACGGTTTTTCTGACGCGACGACTCGATTCTACTGTGTATTGTCCGATACAGACGTTGAAAGGCATCAATCCTTTCCTTGACAGAATTTTGGCCTTCTGTCTCTACAGATGGAAATTTATCAGAAAAGTCTTTGTTTTGAATTTCATTTTTACGTTTATTACAAATATTGAATAAACTATTTAATAGCTTACACTAAAGGTTTCCGATGCCAAGAGTACGATTTTGTTTTTTTTTTGGTTTTATTTTTGAGTTACCGCGCATGTAAAGAAACTCCACAAGCTGTACAAAACGGGTACAGAGAGAACGATACGTACCTTCGTATACTCCGCACGCGTGTGTATTTTGTCTACAAAACTACCAATTTGCAGCAATATAGGTGTATGAGAATAGGGGCCCCTAGAGAAGCCATTTTTCCAGTATAAGGTGAGTGGAGTTTCCGGTCCTTTTTTAATTGAACTAAATTTTAATTTTACTAAGAAATAATTATTCAAACCGAATAATATACAGTCCACTTCTAAGGTCTTCAACCAGCCAGTCCGCAACATTTTTGGTCTCTTCGGCACGGATTCTTTTATTTTTTATCTTAATTGTTTGAATATCATAGTAAAGATTAAAATTCTATGTTAAATTTTATTATATTGCTGAAAATTTCGCCATTTTGGATTAATCACCGTTATAAAAAACGACCTGCTCGTTTTTAAATGTGCTATCATTGTTAAGTCCGCGCAAGGCAATTTACACATCGCAACCCGCAACTCTTTCGACGCTCTCTCTTTCTCCTTGTATTAATCACAGTCTGTCGTTCTTCTGTACATTGATTCCCTGCACTATACAGGGCCGCATTTAATATTCTCTTTCATTTCTTTAAGTTAGTTAACTTTCTTCTCCAGATTGTCAAGAATGTCCGCTGAAAAACTAAAAAAGACAAAGGTTTTCCGTCAAATTGAAATTAACCGCATAAAAGAACTTTATTCGTTGGCCGATAAGGCAGTAACTGATAATTCCTGTCATCCCGAGTTTAAACAGAGATGTCGACACCTATCAATTATTTCTGACGAATTCAATAAACACCAAATTGCAATTTTAAATTTAATTACTACTCAAGACGATCAAATTCCGATTGAGGATCAAGTTCGCACTGATTTTGAAAAGGCCTATTATTTCATAAGAACCGTTTCTGAACACATTTTTGAAAAGGAATCACCGACAGCGACTAATGGCCCTAATGTTAACGTGTCACCGAAGGTTAAGTTACCTGAAATTAAAATCAATAAATTTAACGGAGATATAAAGCAGTTTAAAGCATTTATTGACATATATGATGCCTTAATTCATAATAATTCCTCTTTAAGTAATATTGAAAAATTTACACATTTACACTCCTATCTAGAAGGTGCACCCAAAGCCTTGATTCAATGTACACCTTAACCCGCCACTAATTATCCGGTAGCATACAACTCTTTAATTGAAAGGTATACTAATGACCGCATCCTTGCAACTGCACATTGGAATGAAATAGAGAATGCCCCGCGAATTAATTCGGAAAACCCGCAACATCTTCGACGATTAGTCGATGTTTTTACTGAAAACGTAGCCGGTTTAACAAACCTAAAATATCCTACTGCTCACTGGGATTTTATATTGGTCAATATGTTATTAAAACGTCTTGACTCTGTTACATTGTCTCGCTTTGAAATGAATCATGGCTCCTCCGCTTTGCCAACATTTAAAAATGTTATTGATTTCTTAAACAAACAATGTATAGCTTACGATAGTATGGCCTTTTCTACCAATAATTCTAAAAGGGATTTTAGAAAACCCGCTCAACATCGTCATCAGACATCTGCACTGTTGTCAAGAACCGCCGAATCCTTGCGAAAATGTCCTTTTTGCGCCTTAAATCACAATATTTATCAATGTGCTAATTTCCTCGCCAAAACTCCGCAAGAACGTTTTTCGCTAATTAAACAAAACAAATGGTGTTTCAACTGTTTAAGCACGACTCATATTTCTGGAAAATGTAATTCCACCTATTCATGCCGCTTTTGTAAGGCCAACCATCATTCTCTTTTACATTTAAATGAACAAAATAATCAATCAAATCCGCGCCCGCACGGTTCAACACCTCACACATCCCATGGCTCTCAACAGTTTCGACAAAATTCTAATTGTGGTAATCAAAGATCACAAGTTGTTTTATCTACCCCGCGACAGAATATTTTATCTGAAAATATTCTCGAATCCGTCTCTGGTCAAAATCCACCGGTCGATTCTTTAGCGACTTTTTCAAATTCGCAAAAAATAAACAATAATACTTTTCATAAAAATCCAGTCTTACTTGGTACATTGCAGATTGATGTTTTGGATTGTCGCGGAATTTATCAAAAGGTTCGGGCAATCATAGATTGTGGCTCGCAAGCAAATTTTATATCAAAAAAGTGCGTCAATCGACTAGGTTTGTCGTCACACAAATTATCGTTATCGGTGTGTGGACTATCGGATCTGTCTAAAGATGTGAATTCAGGTGGTGTTAATTGTTTTATAAAACCTATCGACGGATCCTGTCAAATACACATCGAGGCCGTCATTTTGGATAAAGTTTGTAATGATCAGCCTTCCATCTGCAATTTACCTAAAAATTTTCCTCATACTATTAATTTAAGATTAGCTGATAAATATTTTTATGAGACTGGTCCTGTGGATATTTTATTAAATGCTCATGTTTTTTCGCAAGCCCTAATTGAAGGCTGTATTAAAGGCGATGAAAATACGCCAACAGCAATTAACACTATTTTTGGGTGGATTTTGATGGGACAAATTAGTAGCAATGTAAGTACAAATCAGAACATAAATTCTCTATTTATCTCCGTTGATTCTACACTAGATAAAACAGTCAAACGCTTTTGGGAACTTGAGGAAGTACCACATATAGAAACTATCTCTCCCGAGGAGAAACAATGTGAACAAATTTTTAAGGATAATTATTCTCGTTTACAAACCGGCAGATATTCCGTGTCCTTGCCTTTTCGCAATAATATTGAGCCTAATTTTTTTGGAAGCCGTTCGATTGCTTATCGCCGTTTTTTGTCACTCGAGCGTAGACTTAATCATGACTCAAAACTGCACAAAATGTACTGTGAGTTTATGGATAATTATATAATTGCTGGACATATGGAAAAATTAAATCAAAGTAATTTTGATGAATACGATGACTCGTATTATATACCACACCATTCTGTTCTTAAACTAGATAGTATCTCGACTAAATTACGTGTAGTTTTCGACGCCTCCGCAAAAGATATGAAAAATCAATCATTAAACGATTTTTTATTGATCGGGCCTAAACTACAAAATGACTTGTTAAGTATTTTACTGCATTTTAGGCTTCATAAATTTGTTTTTACTGCAGATATACGCCAAATGTATAGGCAAATTTTAATTAATCAGTCACATCGCCGCTTTCAGAAAATTTTGTTTCGATTTTCTCCAGAGGATGACATTCAGGAATATCAATTGAATACCGTTACTTATGGTGTGTCATCTGCCCCATACTTAGCAATACGTACCCTGATGCAACTTGCTGATGACGAAACCTTAAATTTTCCGGTCGCTTCTAAATCTTTAATTTCCGACACTTACGTTGATGATATCGTCACCGGAGCAGACACGTTGGAAAAATGCTTTAGTCTTCAAACGGAACTTATTTCTCTTTTGGAAAAGGGTGGTTTTCATCTCCGAAAATGGTGTAGTAATAGTCCTGAACTATTATCGCATTTACCATCTGATCATCTTTATAACGAATCAATATTTTTTGATAATAAAGAAGATGATCAGAGTATTAAAATTTTGGGTTTAAAATGGAATCCTATTTCCGACCACTTTACGTATTCTGTCGCACCGCTTGATCGTGAGTGCACTAAAAGAAATATGTTATCAGATTTAGCCCGCATTTATGATCCCGCAGGGTATTTAACCCCCTTAAGTTTTGTATGCAAACAAAAAATACAGAGTATGTGGAGCTTAGGCTTAGATTGGGATACAGTTCCGCCAGAAAGTATTGTTAGTTCGTGGAAAGCTATTAAAGAACAATTACCTGAACTTAAAGATTTAAATATTCCGAGATATTTAGACGGTAATTTACATAATTTTTGTGAATTACATGGATTTTGTGATGCCAGCGAAGCTGGATTCTGCGCAGTTGTCTACTTTAGAATAAAAAATAGTGAAAATGATTTTACCTGCTATTTAATTTCTGCAAAGTCTAAAGTCGCACCGCTAAAACGCATTTCAATCCCGCGCCTTGAATTATGCGCTGCCGTATTGTTGGCCAAGTTAATGTCATTTATTTTGCATACTTACAAAGATAAAATATCATTTTCCAATATGGTTGCCTGGTCTGATTCAACGGTCGTTTTATCATGGATTAGATCTTCACCGCATAAATGGGCCACATTCGTCAGTAATCGAGTAACATTGATTCAAGATAAATTACCTCAGTCTTGTTGGCAATACGTCAATACTAAAGACAATCCCGCTGATCATGGTAGTAGAGGCTTGCTACCTCGTGAGTTGCTTGACTGCGCCAAATGGTGGGTGGGTCCTAAATGGCTTAGTTTACCCCAGTCATTTTGGCCCAAAAGAAGATTTATTGTTGAAGAAACTCATGAAGAATTAAAAAATACCGCTTTATTATCGAACGTTACTCACGACAATTTAGATTCTCTTCTTGTTAAATTTTCTTCCCTCTCAAAAGTTCTAAATATTATTGCTTATGTCCTACGTTTTATTAAGGCAGTGAAAACTAAATCTAAATTGACTAATTCCATTTCGGATGTAGAGTCAAAATCCGCTTTAAATGTTTTTATAAAACGTACACAAATGTTACATTTTTCACAAGATATCGAACTTTTGTCTCAAGGAAAGTTAACCACAAATTCAACTAAAAAACTTAATCCTTTCTTAGATAGTGAAGGGATTTTAAGGGTAGGGGGTAGAATCCGCCATGCCGACACCCCCTATGATTTAAAACACCCTATTTTATTGCCGCGAACATGTCGATTAACAGAATTAATTATTCAAGATGCGCATACAAAATTTTTACATCCCGGAAGTCAACAATTGAAATTTATTTTATCCCAGAACTTTTGGATTTTATCAGCTCGTAGAGCAATTCGTAAAATAACTTCTAAATGCATAAAATGTTGGCGTTTGAACCCTAAGCCATTTCAACCGCCTATGGGCGATTTACCTGTTAATCGAATTTCAAAATTAAAACCATTCTCGCATGTAGGTACCGACTACTGCGGTCCATTTAATATTACAATGAGTAGATTTAGGGGAGCCAAGACAAGAAAATCATGGGTTTGTTTATTTGTTTGTTTTGCCACCAAGGCAATACATATAGAATTGGCTTCGGATCTGACATCTGAGTGTTTTCTTGCTGCTTTTCGACGCTTTATTGCTCGTAGAGGTCGATGTTCAGCAGTTTATAGTGATTGTGGAACTAACTACGTTGGAGCGAATAAATATTTACAAAATATTATGCAGGCGGCTGTGGAGTCCGAAAAAAAAGCGTGGCACTTTAATCCGCCAGCTTCACCGCATTTTTCTGGTCTTATGGAAGCTGGAGTCAAAAGTTTAAAAACTCATTTATATCGCGTCATCGGGTTACAAATATTATCTTACAAAGAATTTTTAACTGTTCTGACCCAAATAGAAGCTATTTTAAATTCTCGGCCATTATGCCCTCTCAGTAATGATCCGAATGACTTGTCAGTCTTGACGCCAGGACATTTTTTGACTCTTGAACCGCAAGCTGTTCTACCAGATCCCGATTTCAAAAATATAAATCTTAATAGATTAAGTCGTTGGCAACTTCTTCAGCGATTACACGCCGAATTTTGATCGCGTTGGAGCAATGAATATCTCCATACTCTTCTTCAAAGAAGCAAATGGAATCATAATGATTCACCCACAACCCCTGGCATATTGTGTCTAATAAAACACGAGAATGTTCCCCCACTAAATTGGCAAATGGCCAGAATTATAAAATTGCATCCAGGTGCCGATGGAGTTGCGAGAGTTGCGACCGTGCAAACAAAACAAGGGCCTTTAAAACGGCCTTTGGTCAAGTTATGTCCGTTACCAATCCAGTAACGTTTATATTATATTATATATTATTAAATTTATGTAGGATTTGTTACTTTATTTTTTTATTGTTTTAAATGCTGGCACATTTAAGGTGGGTGGAAATGTTTTGAATTTCATTTTGCGTTTATTACAAATATTGAATAAACTATTTAATAGCTTACACTAAAGGTTTCCGATGCCAAGAGTACGATTTTTTTTTTTTTTTTGTTTTTATTTTTGAGTTACCGCGCATGTAAAGAAACTCCACAAGCTGTACAAAACGGGTACAGAGAGACCGATACGTACCTTCGTATACTCCGCACGCGTGTGTATTTTGTCTACAAAACTACCAATTTGCAGCAATATAGGTGTATGAGAATAGGGGCCCCTAGAGAAGCCATTTTTCCAGTATAAGGTGAGTGGAGTTTCCGGTCCTTTTTTAATTGAACTAAATTTTAATTTTACTAAGAAATAATTATTCAAACCGAATAATATACAGTCCACTTCTAAGGTCTTCAACCAGCCAGTCCGCAACAGTCTTTACCAAACAGTTTATGTTCTCTGCCAAAATTTACAAGGTAAGGCGAATAACCAGTAGTTTTGTGTCGCGCGGTACGGATTGCGCAACCGATTGCGGATAAGTTGTCCTCCCAGGTCCGGTGATTATTTTGTTGCACGTACGAACGTAACATGGTTTTAATTACTCGATTAACGCGTTCGGTATGATCCGCTCGTGGATAGTAAGATGCGGTATAAAATATCTGGACTTTATATTTGTCACAAAGAGTTTGAAAATCTTTAGATTTCATCGCGGTTCCATTATCGCAAGTCAAATACTGAGGGGCTCCATAGACTAAAAATATTCCTTCCTCAACACACTTAACAAGTGCTTTAGCAGTGGCAGACCGACAGGGAAATAAAACCACGTACTTACTAAAATAATCGGTGACAACTAAGATGTTTGTATAACCAGAACGTGACCGCGGTCAAGGTCCTATAAAATCGAGACTAATGGCTTGCCAGGGTTCTTTTATGTCGGGGCGATTGCCCATTAAACCTGCAGGGCGTTTTTGCTCCACTTTGTTCTGAGCACACGTTTTACAAGAACGAACATATTTGGTTATATCGGATCGCATTTTCGGCCAATGATAGCGCTCAGCAACTTTCCAAAAGGTCTTAAAAACTCCCACATGGCCTGCGGCTGGAATATCATGACAACGAGATAAAATTTCCCTACGACTATCTTTAGGCACCACTATTTTCCAACAGCTGGAATTATCAGGAAAATTAGGGTTATTGGACTTAACAAATTTATAAAGAATGTCATTCTCGACTCGCCAACAAGGATACTTTTCTGGACGTTCCTCTAACCTATGAATCATGTTTATATACCATTTATCTGTAGTAGTAGAATATGAGGGTAAAGGTGGCGACTCAGCGACAGGTGAAATTGAGTCAGCGGCCACAGGTACTGACCTAGAAAGAAAATCGGGTACAACATGTTCTCTACCTTTACGATGGATTAGCTGAAAATCATAGGGTTGTAAGCGAAGAGCCCAACGAGCGAGACGGCCTTGTGGATCTTTTAGATTATGTAACCATAACAAAGAATGATGATCAGTGATGACCTTAAAATGAGTCCCTTCAAGATAGTGACGAAGTTTTTCTACACCCCAAATTACTGCAAGACACTCCGTGACAGTGAGTTTCATCTCTTGACGAGTGAGAGAACGAGAGAGGTAACTGATTACTTTTTCGCCGTCATCGAATTGCTGACTTAAAATTGCTCCTAAGCCGAAATGAGAGGCATCAACTTGAAGAGTAAAAGTGCGATTGAAATCTGGACATGTAAGAACAGGGGCAGTAACTAGAGCTTCTTTGATTAGGTTAAAAGATCGATGGCAATCGTAATTCCAATCCCATTTTATGTTTTTCTTAGTTAGCCTAGTAATGGGAGCCATGATAGTAGAGAAATTAGGTACGAATCGCCTGTACCAAGAGGCGGTGCCAATAAAACGTCGAATCTCAGTGATATTTTTGGGAAGAACTATATTTACCATGGCTTCTACTTTTTCTGGATCGGGTCGTAGCCCTTTTGCATCTACAATGTAACCAAGATATTTTAGTTCGGGCTTACAAAAATGACATTTCTCCTCAGATACAATCAAACCTGCCTCCTTCAATCGATCAAAAACAAGTCCCAAAATTTTTAGATGTTCTGAAAAAGTCCTGGAAATAATGATTATGTCATCCAGGTATACCATCACGTGATTTTCCAAATCGACACCTAGAACACGGTCTACAATACGTTGCCAGGTCGCGGGCGCATTAGTTAAGCCGAAAGGCATGCGCAAAAAGTGATATAAGTTCCGGCCTGGAACAGTGAAAGCAGTTAGTTCACGTGAAGATTGGCTGAGAGGTACTTGCCAGAAAGCTGATTTTATGTCGATGGAGCTGATATATCGGGCATCTCTTAGGCGATCTAAAATGGCAGAAATATAAGGAATGGGATATGCGTCCTTCTTAGTCTTCTCGTTTAATTTCCGGAAATCAATGCAAAATCGGTAGCTATCATCCTTCTTGCGTACTAAACACACTGGACTCGACCAGGGGCTTTTAGATGGTTCTATCACGCCAAGTTTCAACATCTCGTCGATTTCCTGATCCATGATCTGCTGTTTATACGGAGAAACTGGGTAGTAACGTTGCTTGATTGGCTTGGTGCCCGATTCAAGTTCAATTTCATGTTCCGCAACCTTGCAAAGTCCAAGGCCAGTACCCATTTGAAATATTTCTCCTTAACCAATGTATTAAGAGCGGTTCTTTCCTGTTCTGATAAGGAATCGCCATCTATGATGCTACAAATTTCCGTGTCTCCAGAATTATTAGAGAAATGCCAGACGTCCTGCCTCAAATCTGGAATGATCTCCATAGACCTCCAAAAGTCAATGCCTAATATGAGCCTATGTGATAACTCAGGTAAGACTAAAATATCTATCATACGAGTTTTGCCTAATAAAGTTACTGGTGCTTGAAAATAACCTAAACTCGAACATGACTGCCCATTTGCAACTGTACAAGTGGTTTGTTGCTTGACAAGTTTCAGACCCAAACTTTGTAACAAAATAAAACCAGGGTGTCCAACAATAGTCCGAGAAGCTCCAGAATCCAAGAGACCTAACATATTGCAACCTAAAATCGATATTTCCAAATATGGACGTTCGTCACCATGTGCGTGGGAGATAATAAAGTCTAACAGATTTTTATTAGAGAAACTTATGTTGTCGGTCGGTGAATGTTGAGGGATGGGAGTAATCTTACGACCTATCGACTCTCCCGGGTGCCGTTTCCCGACGCAGAACATTTTGGACAATCTTTAATAGTTACATTTGGTGCTCCACAACGATAGCAATGGATTTTGCGGGAGTCTGGACATTCGCGGTTCAAATGCCCTAATTTGTTACAATTCCAGCATGTGATTGGCCTAGGATTAAAGGGTGTTCGAGGTGGTGTTCTGACCTCATCAACAGAAGAAGGTATAGAGTGGTTGAGAGGGCGGCTTATTTGAGTGGAAGGAGACGGAGATCGTTCATCCGTAGCAATGAATGCGAAATCGGGCTCGACAAAGCCATGGCGCTTTCTTGATGGAGGGACATAGTGATCTGCGCGATATTTCTTAGCCTCTAGTTTAAGACACTCCTCTTCTAGTTCTTCCAGGCTTTGAACTACAGGTAATTGAGTGGTGTAAAATGGAGACAAGTTCCTAGAGACAATGTCTAACTGAGCTTCGGCTTGCAGCTGACCATATCGCTTGAATAACGCGGACATACTAGAGAGATAATCCACAATGCTTTCAGTGGGATCCTGAGTTCTCTCCAAGATTTCTTTAAACAACCTAGGACGGTAATCAGGCGGTTGAAAATGACGACATAAAAGAGCTGACAAACCAGTCCAGTCTTAAAATCTATGTTTATTCGCGCGAAACCAAGTCAAAGCTTTGCTTGAAAACAGATCTATGGCAGAATCGAACAATTCGCGTTCTGAAACGCCTCGAGCTTCACGCAACTTTGATACTCTTTCCAGAAAGTTGTGAACAGAAAATTGTTTAGGGTCGCCAGTGAATTTAAGATTCCATTTTTCAACGCGCGGAGTTTTGCTACATGAAGGTGGAAATTGTGAAACATTAGGCGCTGTTGGAGTAACATTATGCGCAGGGGGCATGGTATTATGCACGGTTGGCGTGACATTAGGTGTTGATCGCGTATGTCTCGGTGCTGAGTGCTGAGAAGAATCTGAATCGGAATCTAAGCGAGTCCTACCTAACAAAGAACTGAGATTAGGATTTTGTTCCAAAAGAGTCTCCAAATTATCCAGCTTACTGAGGATTTGGGTTAAAAGCTGAGATCGAATTTGACCTTCGTCATTACTCAAGCCAGTGACCGGAATACGGTCCACACGATGAAGCAAATGAATGAGCTGAGACTCTAATCGTTCAAACTTGGTCTTGGCTTTAGCTCCGGAAACGTTCTGAATAGAGGATTCAAGGTCTTTTAAAGTTTGCACGACGTAAGCTCGTTCCTCGTCAAAAACGCGATTGTACGCAGGATAAATTAGTTTTTTGCCCTGCTTTTCCATACGCAAAATAGGGCGAAACGCGGCTCGCAACTCGTCTACGGTCTGCGTGTCATCAGCAGGCAATCCACGAACTGAAAGCTCATATACGAGCATCTCTTTTCTGAGAAACTGAACTCGCATATTATAGTCCATTTTAAACGAATTAAATTTAACACACGAAAGCTCAAAGAATCAATCAAAATAAAATTTAAAAAAGTCAAGTTAACGTAATAAAAGTTAAAGGCAAAAGAAAATGCTTTATGATGGAGATAAGCAAAGTAAATGATTGTAGTAAATATTCGTGATCATAAATTTGTTGATCAAAAGTAAGGTAAAATATTTACTCGAATGGCCAAAAACAAATATATGTACTTAATAACTAGTAAAGTCAGTAAATAGGTAACTATACCTAAATAGTAAATAAGTCACAAATAAAGTGGATTATAGACAAAATCAATACTAGTCAATCCAACAGTCAATATACCAGGTAAGTCAAAAATAATCATACAGTCAAATACAATAAATTGTGTTAGTAAAAAAAAACCAGCAAAAATAAATAAAATTATACAGCTCACCTAGGGGATGATTTTAAAGGTGGAAAAAAAAATTACGTTTTTGCTTTTTAAGGGCCCCACGTCGGGCGCCAAAATTGCAACGCGTCTTTCGCTGTTATTAAAAATTTAATTATTTTTTTTTTTTTTTTTTTTTTTTTTTAAGTTAGAAAATTTATTTAAATTAAGTTACAAGAAAAATAGATAAATAAAAGGGAAGCCAAAACCACGAAGCCAAGCTGAGGTGAGAGGCTGAGGGACCGCGTGCAAATGCCCTAGCTCTATTGCCAGAGAGTAAGGGGGGGTTTTAAATAGGGCACCACCGTTTTGCAGCCAGGCCAAAACGGAAACCTCCAAGATGATGCTGGGGCCTCACTCTCAGCTGGACTTCACAATTTAGGTAGAATCTAATAGAAAAAAAAAGAAAAAGGAAAACCACAGGGGGAGCTGTATAAATAAAACAAAGATAATTAAAAATTATTAATGCTGGCTTTATTCAATAAAAAAAGAGAAAATAGAGACATATATATGGGGGTTAGAACTAAAAATAAACTTAGCTGTAAAGACGTCCAATACAGAAGACGTCCCAAGGATGGTGTCCAAAAAAGACGTCACAAGATCAACCAGATCAGAAGATCTGAAGATAAGTAGAGGACGAAGAAGAAGGATGAAAGATGAGAAAGAAAGAACGGAGAAAGAAAGACCCTGTTAAAAAAGAGAAAAGCATTAGCTGAAGGCTTTTAATAAAAAAAATTACCTAGCTCCTTTTCCCTTTGTATAATAAATTTATAATAAAGTAATAAGAATAAAATGGCAAAACCAACTAAGTGAAAATAAACCAAAGGAAAAAGGAACTATAAAAAAAAATTAAAGCAACTATAAAAAGCTACAATTACAAGCAAGAATTAAATTTAAATTATTTTGAATTAAATTAAATTTGAATTAGATTAAATTTGAATTAAATTATATTTGGAAAAAAATTAAATTTGAAAAATGTCAATAAAAATAATTAGTCACAAATCAAGTTTCGGTTTGAGATAAAAAAAAATAAATTTATAAAATTATATTCAGGGACTTAATATTGAGATTAAATATTTTAATTAAGCTTGAAGAGCCAAAAACTTAAAATAAAATTAATTTGTTAAGCCAGCACGTACGCCTATGTACTAAGGTTACATCATAAAATAAAAAAAAATAATCAATTATGTACACACATAAGGGAAATATACAACAATATAAAATATAGCACAAGTAATGTCAACATATTAGTTATCAATTAGCAACCCAATCAATTATTTATTAAAGCTAGGGCATAATAAAAATAAAAAAAAATAATTATAATAATATAATCAGGATATGCCGCTATTAAAAGAGCAATACAAACTTAAAAAAATGTCCATTCAAGAACCATCTTGACAAAATGGTGGATTTATAATAATTATAATCAAAAAAATAAACGAGATGGTTAACACTCGAACATCTCAGATTTGATCAAATAATTTATTCGATGAGGAGTGAATGCTGTGTAACTACATTGTTTAAGTTACTTCACGTCTGTAGACATTAAAAGATTTACAGTCTGCTTGCTAATCTCAACGATAAAGTGTGATTGATTTTGACACACTTAATAATATTTCATATTTCGGGCACACCCTGTATAGCAAGAATTAAGATACCATGTCACACTTCAAGCAAACTTGTGCTATATAAAACAAAGAAAACGTTCCAAAATAAGCAGTAAGTTGGACCCCGTTATAAAGAAAAAAAATTATAGTTTAAATAAAGTTAAATAAGTTTCAAGGTCAAGATTAATTGCATTTAAACCAAATTGACAGTAAACAGTTAAAAAAAAATTCTATAGTATAGGTAAAATGGGATCCACTTATTCGTAAAACAACCAAGAATTTCATTTACTTAGCCAACGAGACCCATTTTACTCGGTCATAACTATAAAAGCACATTTATCTGAACAAAGCATGTGGTGTTAAATTATGGCAATTTAAAATCAATATACAGGGACAAATATGAAAGAAAAATGAATTATGCTTACCTAAGGAGCTATAGGGTCTGTAAAATTGAAATTGGGGGTCCCAACGTTGGTGGATGCTCTGATGGTCAGCCCCTTCACGGTCTTAGTGACCCGACTTAACTAAAAGAGAGCCCCAGATGGTGTTTTTAGGAGAACAGTTGAAAAATTGACAAAGAAACGGCATGGTATATTAAAAAAACTCACCTTCAACAGCGAACAGCTTTGACAAAAAAAGCCCACGATGTGGGTTTCTGTGGCCCCAGAAACCAAAAAGGAACAAGCAAAACTAAAGGGGCACAGAAAGTATCGCTTCAGATCCAAAAATCCTGTAGAACAGATGGCTTGAATAGCCCTGGATCTGGAAACGCCTGCTGCCTGGTTGAACGCTGGAAGTTAAGTGAAGTCACTCAAGAATTCTAGGTTAAAAGTTGAAAAACGTGCCGTTAACAGGATATGAGAGAGAAGAGAAACGCCAGAGAGGGGTGGAGAGAGATAAAGCGAAAGAGCGACCCATTTCCGGCCAGAACCACAGAACAATAAAGGTTAGGGCAGAACTACCTGCTCGCTCCGAAAGAGAGAGACCAGTTCACACACTGGCGGCGACACGGAATGTCTCCAGAGCAATGCGCACTCAATTGCAGACACTCCAAGCCAAGAGAAACGAAACAGATGCACCCAAACTTAGCTTTACAAAAGCAGTCAATTCGAAAATCCCACAATTCACTAAAAATCATTCAAAGAAAACCGAAGTCCTAAGATACTCCTGCCATTCTCAGTGCAAATGGCCATTGAAGTTTGGGTTGCCTAATATTGTTGCCCAAACATATTTCAGAAGAAGAATATTAACCTAGAAAATTCATTAGTCGATTTGACAGGTTTCATAACAGAGAAATTTATTAATTGGATTACCTAATGAAACCCTAGAATAAGTCTCAGATAGGGTATTCCAGGGAGATATGTGATTTAAAATGGGAGGATAATGTAGCTTTGCTCGGTCAAAGACAACGAAAACAGAGGCCGTTGACCTTAGGTATGTATTCACCTTGAAGGTATTTGTAGGAGCTATGTCAGACCAAACTATTAAAACTGTTGTGGAACTAATTTATGAAGAGTATACAGGGAACCAAACATTGTTTTAAACAGGCAAGGTATGTATTTACTTTATACAGGGTCATTTGTTAAAAGACACCATACACAACAGACTTAGTTCATTTGTGACAAAATCGGATTGTCACATCATTTTATCTTACCATCTCTTCAGGTTAATACCGACCCCCATTTTAATCATAACAAATTTATCGATCAAATGAACTTACCTGAAGTTCGATCGTAATTATATGAAGGTCCAGTCCGAAAATATTACAACCCGCCCTCCCTTATCCCGAACCTGACGTAAAACATCCATGCTTTAAACACAATGAGTTGAGGCGGAATGAGGGGAATAAACCGGCAGAACAGGCGGGCAGGACCGGATTTAAAATTTGCTTTAAACCTTGTGCTCGGAAAGAAGAAGAAACACATACTACACTGTAAACCATTATGTAATATTGAGGACTGAACCTTCATATAATTACGATCGCACTTCAGGTAAGTTCATTTGATTTGATGATTATAATTACATGATTCCGAAAATGGGTATGAAAAATTGTAAACTTATGTACACAGACACCGATAGTTTTATTTATGAGTTGAAATGTGATGATGTTTATAAAGAAGTTATAGTCTGATTTAGAAAAATTTGATACATCGAACTATCCTACTAATAACCCGTATGGTATACCATTAGTAAACAAAAAAGTTCTCGGACTAATAAAAGATGAAACCCATGGATCCATTATTACCCATTTTGTTGGTTTAAAGTCAAAAATGTATCGTTTCAAAGTTCAAGGGGGGAAAGTAACTAAAAAGTGTAACGGGATAAAATATAAAGCAGTTCAAAATAAATTGGACTTTAATGACTATTTAGATTGTTTAAAAAACTCCAATAGATGTGAAAACGTTAAGTACCGATCAATAATACATGTTTGAGATATGTCAAGGAATCAGTAACGGAATTTTGTGTAGAAGATTTAGCTTTAAAATCCCCTGGAAGAATGTCACACGCCAGATGGCTTACCACAGCCAATAGAGTTCTAAGGTTATATGTTGCTACCAAAGAACCATCTCAACGTTGTATTCGTCCTTACGATCATAATGTTTTTAGTATCGATCAAACAAAAGTTGCACTAAGCCCTTTTGATGATAAACGTTATCTTTTGCTAAATACTTATAATACTCTCCCTTGGGTCACTTTGATGTTACTTAATATAATACGTTTTGTTTTTAATTACAGATGGACGCCACAGTGGTCAAATTATTAAGCGAACAATGTATTAAAACTATTTGTGAAAATACTTTTAATATAATAGAATTTCTAGGCTCTACACTACTACCGTGGAGTTTAACAAAAGAAATTGTAAAAAAATATTCCAGTTATAGATGGGATTATCTTAATAAAGTTGCTCTAAATGATCAGTATAAACATCTTAAATGTCTTGAATTTATACATTGTGATAGTTACCTCACTTTCATTAAGAAATGCGGTACTTGCTACAAACGATTGGGCGTGGGATGTTTTCGAAGAAAATAGATATTGTATCTGGGTAAACTATTATGTAATTGAACGATTTAATTTAATGATTTGCAAGTCATGCTATGATTTATTAAAAATTGTGCAAAAAAAAATTAAGAAAAGTATACTAATAGTAAACGATCATTATCATGATATTCGTTATACTGATGATTTAATAGGGGACTTATACCAAAACAAGTTTTATTGGTGCCAAAGTTGCTATTTAGAAGTATTATTTGAGATAAAAGATTAAACTAGTTGTAATTTAGTTCTGCATCCAAATGCAGTTGCAGAATCCAAAATTGTTCGTTTTAGGGGTCGCTATGATAGTGACACTGATATTGATCATATTGAATATGACTGGTAACCATAACCTTAATTAAATTAGAATTATCTAATATGATTTATATATAGCTTACCTTTTATACTTGGTATTTATAATACGATATGTGTAACCCATTTTTACATTTGAATCTTTAGTTTATAGATGTAAGTAATGGTAATGGTCTCTCTCATTCAATGATATTTGTATATTAGTTATATCATAATAAATAATGTAATATCCAAAATTGTTTTATTCCTTTATTTCATCCTTTAGGTTAATAAAGATGATTTAATTTTTGATAACAATAAATTTAGTTTCTAAGTAAACTATTATGGTAATAACATAACTATAATATATATATATATAATAATACTAATAATTAATAAAATATATTAGAATAAATTCAATCAGCATAGTTCTACTTCAAGAACTGTCTAGTTTATTCAGTTAGTTTTTTTTTTTATATTTTTTATTATTTTTCCTACATGTTGTCAATCTTAAAACATATTTATCTTTTTGTTCTTGTAGAAATTCTTCTAGTTCCAAACATGCGGTAAGATTTTTAAAAATTTTCTTGTAACTTTTACTCTAAACTTCCCAATCTTCCTGACATTTACTTAATTCACGATCAATTAAGTAGATCTCATTAGTTAATCTTGTAATATTATTTTGTAAAGTTAATATGTCTTTCTTATAATCAGATATTAATAAAAGTTGTAAATTTAGTTTTTCTTCATTTTTAGTTATTTGTTTTTTTAATACTAGTAATGATGATTCCAACTCGATATTTTCTCGTTTGATCATAACCAAAGTTGTATAATTTACAGAATTAGATAAATTTGCGGTAGCTTTTTCACATTCTTAAAGTTTTTCCATTAACATGTCGGTTACTAGTACTTCACCTTCAAATAAGTTCATATATTCGTCAGATTGTTTAGTACATTCCGTATACAATCCTAGACTTGTATTGTACAGAGAATCGAAGTCATCCTGCAGGTACTTGCAATCATGGTCTTCCGTTTTGGAAATAGCAAAATTGAATAGGGAAATAACTATATAAAACTTAATAAGCATTATGCTGTATAATCTCATCAGAGCTATTTCTAATATTTTATAGTTACTCTAAGGGAGAAGCGTGAACGACTGAAACAAGACACATCAAGTTTCTACTTATATAATTTTCATATTTTCATTTCTTATATATATTCATTTAGGGCCTTTAATAATAATATATTACCATCTCTACAGGAACCATACAATAGCTGTATTAGTTCAATTTTAACATCTGGTAGAGTAGTAATAGAGTTTATGACATTTATTACGTTATGATAAAATGCACAAAAGTTTAATCCTTCCATTAAAGACAACTGATGCTTAATCAGCTTTGAATGAGCATCTATAAGTGCGAGAACATCTTCTTCACATAGATAAAAGTTAACATTCTGTTTTGAAACTTCGAGCACTTTTACATCGTCATTTTCAAATGACATTTGCGTAACTTTCACAAAATCACTACACATGTATGACAAATAATCTGATGTAACTGATAAGATGTGGAAGAACTCTCCAGCTTTCTGCTCAGATAATTCTGTAAATGCCTTCCACTCGTCGCTACTGAAGGATATAATATCAGGCTTATTTGGACGGGATAAAGTGATGACTGGACTGAATGATCTAGCTGGACTTAAACCACATCCAACTTGAAAATTGATGTTCACCAAATATGTTGAATACAACAAATAGTATTTCTCCATTTTAGCTGCAATCTCAAAATTCTTTAAACAATCATCAAGCATTTGATTATAACTTTCTAATGATGACATCTTGTATTTGCACGCTGAAAAATGAGTAATAACTAAACTCTGCTTTTTAAATTCACCAAGAACATTTCATAGTTTTAGACATGCGTAAACATGCTCAAAGTTGTGCAAATCTGACAGATTGATTTAAATAAGGTAATTTACCCCATCAACCCAACTATTGTAAGAATTGTCAAAACCGAGCCATTTTACGTAAAGTTTATTTCGTTTTTTACGTAGTATATGCTCTTTTAGATAAACATCTGGTTGTTTCGTTTTTTGTAGTTCTTGTTCATAAAATCCACCCTTAATAATATGAAATATGTAGTTGGTGATGTAATATTAATCTTCGCTATTTTGAAGAGTTCTGTAGTCCAATTAGGAGTATAACCTTTTTGAAAAAGATGCTTATACTTGCTTATACGAACAATTTCTCCAATTTTGAATTTGTCAGCAATTTTAATATTTCCATACACCGTAGCTAACAATGATTCTTCATTTTTTTTTATTCACATTAATGGGTTTCATCTTAATCGTAGAATGCTTTGTGTTATTATAGCCATTAGTAATGTTTTCCAGCAAATCTATCCATTTATGATTACCGTTTAAGGTGAATAATCTAAAAAGTTTTTCCTTAAGTGTTCTAATTACCCTTTCAGCGATAGATGCCTTTAAGGGACTAAAGGTACTATAATGATGTACCGTAAACCGGGGTTACTTTGCTCCATTGCAAAAAAAAGTTTACTTTAATTTCCCACTAAAAATGTGTTCATATAGCGCAACGAAACTACGAGCGTATTCAACGTTGCCAATTTGGCTATGCAGATGCGCGATACTCGCTGCATCACGCTCAGTCCTGTCCGGTCAACTGTTGGGTAAAGGTCAGCTTCAAAATCCCTAATATTTTTACGTTGAAAAATTTGTTGTGTAGTGCAGTTTTCGTTTTAAATCTGACAAGTAAGTATTTCTATGTTGATATTGAATTACATTCTGAATATTTTTTACCTTAGCCAATGCTTCTAAAGATGTAAATAATAATTTAAAGAACATATTTTGTTTTGGCTGTCAAAATTTAGCAATTTTGGGGTTACCTTTTTTCCGGAGCAAAGTAACCCCGAAACGGTTTTTGGGTTACTTTGCTCCGTGGAAAATTAGCCCCGAATTATTAGTGTTTGGTTTTTTGTTAGGTACCCAGCTTTTGGGCCGTGTTTTGCGTGCACTTGTTCAAAATTACGATACCCATTATTACGGTGCCAATGTACCCCATCATTAGTGCAAAAAATGCATTTGGTTTCAGTGTATCAAAAAAAAAAAGACATCGGTCGGTAAAAAAGGTTTATTTTTGTTTCAGACATGCCAAGAAAATACATCAGAAAGCCGGGGTCAAGAAGATATGCAGACTACACTAAGGAAACATTGCAAGAGTGTTTAAACGAAATTAGATCAGGAGAAATTTCACACAGAAAAGCGGAACAGAAGTACAATATACCAAGAAGAACTATTTTAAACAAATTTAAAAAAAAGCATGTCAGGAAGCCTGGAAAACAACCCGTTTTTTCTTTGCAAGAGGAAGAAGAGTTTGTTCAGTTCATTATTGCTTTGGGACAGTTTGGCTTTTCAGTAGATATACGAGAATTGCGCCGCATTATTAAACATTATTTGGATAGATGTGGAAGGGAAGTTAAGATTTTTCCAAACAACTTTCCCGGTTTAGAATGGGCAAATTGCTTTATTGCCAGACAACCAGAATTATCTCGACGTTTTGCTGAGAATGTGAAGCGAACGAGATCAGCAGTAAATGCGACTATGCTGAGGAGCTTCTTTGAGAATTTAGCCACCGAATTACAAGATGTCCCTCCAAGCAATATATGGAATTTTGATGAAACAAACCTTACGGATGATCCGGTAAAAAAGAGGGTCCTTGTCAAGAGAGGTTGTAAGTACCCTGAATTAATTCGAAATGCTTCGAAGACATCAATATCCGTCATGTTCGCTAGAAATGCTGCTGGGGAACTGTTGCCACCATATGTGGTTTACATGGACGGAAAATGGGCCAAGAGGATGTCGTTATAATTCTAGTTCTTCAGGATAGCAAGCACAGGGTTCGATAGCAACATATTTACTGATTGGCTCGAGTTCAAAATGTTACCGAGACTAAAAAGATTAGAAGGAAAGTGCTGATATGCGATAATCTTTCTTCCCATTTAACAGTTCACGCACTTAAATTATGGCGGGAAAATCAAGTAAGTCTAATTTGTTTGCCGCCAAATAGTACTCACCTAACACAGCCCCTGGACGTGGCATTTTTTCGTCCAGTCAAAATAGCATGGCGAAAGGTGCTAGCAGAGTGGAAAAACACCGAAGAAGGCATCAAAAATACAAATATTTAGAAGCAGAATTTTCCTCCACTCTTAGTAAAAATGATGGAAATTATTGCGCCAACCAGTAAAGAAAATTTGATATCCGGTTTTCGCAAATGCGGACTATTTCCTTTAAACGTTGAGGAAGTTTTAAACCGCATACCTCAAATCTCATGCAATAAAGATGTTGTAGAATCTGCTTTTTTTCGAGTACTTGACACAAGAAGAGCTTTGTCTACTAGTACCACAAATAATCGCAGAAAGAAAATTAACATTCCTTCTGGAAAAAGTGTGTGTGCTGATGAATCAATAGAGGAACCAGTAGACGAACCTATGGCCATTGAAGACGCCAACCGGAGAGAGGACGATATAGTAGAATTTAATGACAACTCATCAGATGACGTTGACTTTGATGAGCTTGAAAAAGAAAAAGAGAAAGAAAGAGAGTTTATTAATTTTGTAGGAGTATACCCTCAGAAGAAAGATTTTAATTTCGATAAGGTCGTAAGGGAGGTGGGACGTTTTGTGGTCATTTCTTATGAGGGACAACTCTACCCTGAGCAAATCGTTGCCTTCAACAATGATGAAGTTCAGATTAATTCAATGCAGAAGTCGCTGAAAATGTGGAAATGGCCCTCAAGGAAAGACGAACTTACTTATTCATGGTCTGATGTTCTGGGATCTATTAAACCCCCTAAACAAGTTACAAGCAGAGGTATATATTCGGTGCCTGAGTTAGCATGTTGGTACAGTAACTAAATATTGTATTTTATAAGATTATTTTCAATACTTTCACTTATTTTTAATTACTCGCTTATGCGCTATTATAAGTATTTTTGTATTTTTTATAGTACCATTTAGACAAATATTTTGATTTTTTGCAATAAAAACATATTTTTTCATTTTTTCTTCGCTTTTTTTACATGTTGGGGAAAAGTATAGAAAAAGATACGATTAACTTTGCCCCAACATAAAGAATACATGTGCTTTGCCGATATTTATCAATTGGGGCAAAGCAACCCCAGGCTATGGGAGACTTTGCTCCACTTTTCAAGTAAAAAAAAAAACATTGTAATTCTTTATTTTTAAGCACAATTTATCCGTAGTAGTAATTGTTTAAGGTGTTTTTTATATGTAGGATACAAGTAAACCAACAAATTTCTCAATTTCGTAATTATTTTAGCGATTTTTTTTAAACAACTCTTAAAAGCGGAGCAAAGTAACCCCGGTTTACGGTATATTATATTTTTCCATTACCCCTTGAAACTGCGTATTGTAGTATTCTTTCCATTATCTGAGACAATTGTTTTTTGTATTCTTCCTGACGTCTTTAAGATGAATTCCAATGCTTTTCTTACGTCTTGAGCGGATTTAGATTTTAGGGGTTTGGTCCAAAGATATTTTGAAAAACAATCGATTACAACTAATATGTACTTATGACCTCTATTTTCACGGGAATATTGATCAAGCTGGGCAAGGTCGGTGGCAAATGTATCATCCAATCCATATTGGATGAACCTCCTTCCACGAAACCTTTTTCTAGCTGGTTTATGTAATTCTTTCACCGCCTGTTCTCTATTGAGAACCATTCCGTTACTGGAGGTAATTTATACAGCTACCATAATTTATATAAGGTTTGTTCCAACACCCAATTTTTGTACCGTCCGAGAACCGCCACGAAACTGTTGGGATCGATTTTGTGCGCAGGCGTTAACATTTCATCGTTTCGTGACCTTACAAAAATGGACATGAGTTGGAACGGTTTTTGTACTGATTTGTGAACGTGGCGCACTCGGTGGCGCGGAAGCGTCTTTCTAAAACTAACCTTACTTTTAAATGTAAACATTATTGAAAATTGGAAGTTTGCGATACGGCAATTAAAAATGGAAAATTACTCAATTGTTGGTAAGTGACTAGGTACCTATTTAAATTTTAAATTTTGTAAATAATGCTTTTTTTTCTAAAAATACAAGACTATAAATACTAAATAGACTAATGCGCAAGTCAATCCAAACGATACTTGCTCTCGACCAAGTATCGAAATGACCGTACAGAAACCGATTCACGAACTATCCATAACAGTGTTGGAACGCCAACAAGGGTCGTTCGATAAACCATCACGGGTTCGTTGGAACGCTTTTTTCTTTCTGCGCATGAACCCAACGATACAATGTACGGTTTTCGGGGGTGTTGGAACAAACCTATAATATTATAATGATCCACGTACTAGGCTTCCTCCAACCAGATTTATTGTTTTAAGTTCTAATTCCTTAATTCGATCTTTAAATGCTGCCACTACATCTTGGTTAATATAGTATATGTCACGCCTAATAGGTTCCAAAGAATTGGTTTTTAAATGAGTTAACATATTATCAATCTCTTTTAGAATGTCAGATCTCAGAGATGAATGGTTATTTTTCATAATTTCAAGGTTATTTTTCATAACTCCACGGATATTAGATATATTCTTTTGTATGTCATCTTCTAAGAACTTTTTTGTCGCTGATATACTTTGCACTATAATATTGTCAACATATTCCTTAGAGGTTGCATCCTGTTGGTTGATTGGTATGCTGATATTGGATAAGGTTCGATTTCCTACATCATAGTTACCATCGCTCGTCAGTGGTAAAATATGTTGAGGTCGAATCGTTCCTATAGCACTACGATGTCGATTTGAAAATGAACGTCCGAACTTATTCATGACTCAAGTAATAATGTGGCGTATTCAGCGTTTGATAGGCAATATATTTATTTAAAAAATTCAATTATTTCAAGATCTCGCAGTTCATGGAGAATGCTTATTATCTCATTATGATGATTTCCATTTCCTGCCGACTGAGAGGCATCTAGTTTTATTAATCTTTCAACCAATTCGTTTACATTATCGTAAAATACATACTCCTTAGGCTCTTCGTTATATTCTAATAAAGATGAACCAGATTTACTTTGTGAATTACTTGGAAGCTGCTTTCTCTTGATTGAGGTTGGGCTCAAAGAAGATAATGTGAATTTAGCATTTGATTTGCTGGACTTCGTAACTATTGGTTTTATATATTGTTTGTATTTTATTGAGTTGCTGCCTTTTATTTGACCTGATGGGTTATGATCCCTTCTGTGTACACTTGTTCGTTGTAAGATATCATTAAATTGGGCTTCATCACTTCTTGTTGGATATATAGGCTCTTTTAAAAATAATAGTTTAAGTAATCCTCGTGTACCTTTGTTAGTCATATCCCCTATCTTAATGTCACCACTAGTCATAAAATCAACCTTTTCAGAACCAATTTTCCAAGAGTCCGTTTGTTGATCGTAAATTAACCCGTATGTGTGATCTATTTTATCTGGCTCTGAGTAGTACAAATTAACATACTCGCGAGCTAATTTCGGGTAATTTTCAAGATTTTCTAAATTGTTATCCGAACGTTCTAATTCATGAAATACTTCATCATCATCATCATCCCCACTACCAGAATTTAGTTTATTTACAGCAGATGCTGCTAAAACTTTGTTTGGAAGAAAATCTGGTGTATAAAGTTGTTCTATGGGTTTTCTATCAATTTCTTCCTTTACTTCCTCCTTAAGCTCATTTTTAATATTTTTTGTGTTAATTATGTTGCTTATATTTTCCACAATTTTGGATAAAGTAGTCCTTATAGGGTTTAGAATTTTACTTAATGCATCATCTGTTTCACTTCTTTCCAATTTAAGTGATATATATTTTCTTCTTATATTGTTTGCTGCATCAATAATTTTTTGTTTAATTACTTTGTTCCATTGACTTAGTACTGGGAGGTTTCTTTTATTAACTTTGGGTGTTTGACATAGTTTTGGGGGAGACATAATCAATGTGCAGCTGTGTGAATATTCTTCGATCTATTCACACTGATAGTAAAATATACACTGGTATTGAATATTTTAAGGTATTATATAAGTATCAAATTTACTTCTATATCTACCATGTGTTAAATCATCGTCTTTCATAATTACCAAAAATCCAAACTTCTCATTCCAACACTCTGCACATATATGCTTAAACTGTTCTAATGAGATATCGGTGCTAACATGATCACTATAAATATGCTTGAGGTTCATATCATCTTGCTTAAATAATACTATCATGTTAGTATTATCACGTATAAGCTGCTTTGGTACCTTTGAATATGTTTGACCAAGATAGAATGAATCCACATCCTTGTGTCTTCCCATACAAAAGTAATTTCTTATCTTATCTTCTTTCTCGCAGGAAACATCATCAAATATAAACACAGAGTTAGGTTTAGCATTTTCAGGATCTACAACCATGTCATTGTCAGTATATTCATAATATTTTATACTCGGCACTCGATCTAATACTTGTTTCAAGAATTTGTATTTATCCTGATATAATGACTTTAAATACACATACAAATTATGAAATCTTAGACCATTTAAATCAATTAAAAGAGTTAACATAACATTACTTTTCCCTGAATTGCTAGGTCCGCAAATAATTGCTCGAATGGTATTAGGTAGCAATTCACTATGACGTCTTATAGCGTTAGATGTATTCACATCAAAGTTGGCAACATCAATTTTGAGTTTTTGTTTTTCTTTTCGCATTTTAGTTAAATAGAAGCTCCCTTTGACAGACTCTCATTTAGAATAAGAACTTTGTCTGGTGAAGGTCTTATTAATAGCACTATTAACAACTTACCATTTGAACTTCATTTACCTGGTTATTCATACTGTGGACCTGGAACAAAACTTAAAGCGCGATTAGCCCGTGGTGATCAGCCAATAATAAATTGGATAGTTATTGTAAAGACCACGATATTTAATATTCTAAACATAAAGATTTAGAAAGAAGACATCAAGCACATAAATATTTACAAGAAAGAGCTTGGGAACGCTTCAAGGCTGGGGATTCTAGTTTTGGTGAAAAGAGTGCTGCTTGGACTGCAACTACTGCCATGAAAGCGAAATGTAAACTTGGAATGGGGGAAACTGTCAATAAGAAAAAGTCCAGTAAAAGGCGTGCACCTAAAAAGGCTGGTGTGTGACGTAGAAAACTCAAATCCTTCAATACTGACATTGTTAGTAATATCAAAAGGCACATGCGCAACATTAAAGGCAGTTCACTCAAGCAGAAATTAGCTAAACGCATTAAACAGGACACTAGTTTAGAATCGGAAAATGAGTCGGTGTCTGTGGCAGACAGTTGTGACAGCGTTGGGCCTATGAGTGATGAAGATATAGATATCAATTTTCATGACATTGATATTGGAGACTATGTTCTGATAAACGAAGGTAAAACTAAGGGTCACAATATTATGTCAATAGGAAAAATGCTGTCAAAATTTGACTCCGAAATTAATGTTCAGTACGTTAAAAGACTGTATCCCGCCTTCAAATTCATTTATACCAATGAAGAATACAGTTTTGATATGACAAAAGTTATTGCCATATTACCTATAGACGAGCAGAAATGTTAGTTTTTCCTGTAGATTTCCGGATATATTATAATGAACTTAAATAATTTTTATCGTGTTTATACTAAATTTTTGATGAAACATTGATTTGTTTGAATATTCTCCGTAGAATTGAGATTTGTGTTTTAATTTTGACTTGTTTTTCGTTTGGAAGGGGTTTGTTTTACCTGGGTTCTTTGTATTTACCGAAGTTATGGATGAATAAAGCATTAATAAAAAAGTAATGTTGATTTATTTGAAGCGTAACATTGTTCCCCACCCAAAGTAACACTGTGCCCCGGTAGATCATTATACTTCGGGACAGAGGAATAAAGGCAACTGGTACTGTCAGGGAGAATAGGATATTTGTACCCATAATAAGGAATGGTCAAGATAAAAAAAAAACAGATCGGGGAACTTTTGAATTTTCCACAGAAAAAAGTGAGAACATCGTCGTTTGTCGTTGGAATGACAATAACATTGTGACCATTTGTTCAAATAGTGAAGCGGTTTTACCAACAGCAAATGTATCTAGGTTTTCACAAAAAGAAAAAAAGGAAGTTGCAGTCCCTCAGCCACAGTTTATAAAAAAATATAATCAAAACATGGGGGGAGTTGATCGTGCTGATCAAAATATAAGCTTATACCGAGTGAGCGTAGGGGAAAAAATGGTATTTTTCATGTATTAGCCAAGTCTTGGATATGGCAATAAATAACTCATGGAATCTTCATCGTCTGGATAGTGGTAAAAGTGATCAGTATACTTTTCGTCGAGCGCTCGCAATGGGTATATTGGAAACGCATAAAAAACTACAAAACGAGGACCTGTGCGGGCAAGCGCTAATGATAAAGAACTTTCAAGGTACGATGGACGAGATCATTTAATTACTTACCAAGAAAACAAGATCAGATGTAGGCGTTGTCACAAAAAAGTTCAATTCCGGTGTAACAAATGTAATGTAGTTCTACACCCAAAATACTGCTTTTCGAATATCACACAATGTAGTTTTTTTTTCATGTTAGCATAATAAAATACAAATAAATTTTATATATCCAAAAATGATAACCTTTTATTTCATAGTTAAATTGTATATAAACCAATCAAGTACTATTAGGTCGTCTTTAGAATTTGCCCTTGTATTAGGCTACTGACCTTTATCAAAGACGCTCATTACTAAGAACACTGTTAAGAAATTAAAAAAAAAACTTTATTAGACATTACTCAAAAATGTGTAAAGAATAGGTACACTTTTAAGATAAAAAATTACCGTTTAAAAAAAAAATAGTTTCGGCCCTATATGGGTTACTTAATAAGAATGTGCATGGTCCTAGAATTATATCTCGGCACCCCGTCCTTTGAGATCAAGTAAACTTGTAGTAGCGCCCTTTGTGCGTTTTGGCCACATTTTTTAAAGAAGAATTTCTCGATAACCTCATTACCAACCTTGCCGCTCTTTCATATTGCTTTTTGTGTTGCTTTGAGTAAGACACGTTTTTTTTAATAATTACAAGGATTTTACTAAAACTTCAGAACATTTTAGCGGAAATGGATTCGAAGAGATTAGCAGAAAGGCTGAAACGTTTAGAAAGGGAATAAGGGAATATGAACGCCGATCAAGAAGCAGATATGGGAAGAGTACAAGTAGATCCATAAGATCTACATCTCCATCATGCTTCGCTTCTCATGCTCAGGATTTTCCCTTGGTCGACGTGTTGGTGGTTCAGCCCGTCGAAGATCCCGTTCACCAGAAGTTTTACATCAAATTATAATCGTTCAAGATCCCGCTCTAGATTATCTAAGCGGAGTAGACGATCAGAGTCCCACGAGGTAAAAAGTGAGGAAGTATTAGAGATCCAAGACACAGATTCTTTGAATGCCGAACTCCTTGAGTGTCTGGGGGAGGCTCCTCCTAAAAATTCTAATACATTTACGGTACATGGAGCCATTGCTTCTAGATGGCCTAGGATTTTAACTTAAGGGTTAAATACTAAATTAAAAGAGGAAATTATAAGTAAGTATGACATTCCATTAAACTGTGAGAGTCTAAAATCACCACTTTTTAATGAGGAGGTTCTTCCTCTCTTAACGCCATACTCACGCAAAAAAGATATAAATCTTGCTTCGGTCAGGGACTTAATGAATTATTAAGAGACAAAAATACCAACACTGATATTATGAGCGCTTTAGGAGAATCTGCAAAGTTATTTTTAGATGTACACCATAACATTTCAGTTACAAGGAAACAGGCCGTTTTACCTCTTCTCAATAAAACGGCAAGAGAAGTGGCTGATAATCAAGATACAGATAAATATTTGTTCGGTGAAGCCTTTGGAGAAAAACTAAAGACAGCTCGAACTCTAGAAAAATCCAGTAAGGAGGTAAGGGTGTATAAAAGTGACTTTACAAAGTCATAAAAGATTAACAGCCTTCCTGTTAGTGACAAGAAACCTTTAAACTGGAGGGGCCCAGCTCAGCGAGGGGGGCTGAGACACGAGAGGCCAATATACCCTTTTCGAAGGAAGGAGAGGGGCAAACCCCAGAACCAAAACCGGTTTCAACAGAACAGGTAAATAATGTCCAGTAGGGGAAGATTGGGACCCTTCGTACACGGGGCACTTTCGTACAGTAGCTATTAAAGTCTAACCAAGCGGAGTACGCGCCTGTCTTTGCATGTGGACGCAGCCTTAGTGACCGCGGTGTAGTTGGCCGGTCGTGGCGCCAGTCGCGCCACTGCGAGTGAAATGACAGGTAGAAACGTATTTTCGCGCTCGGTGAGTAATTATTTTATCGAAGTTTAAGAGCGTATTGTGACTAGTTTTATTACTTAAAAATTAAAAAACACAAACTTAAAATAAGTTTGTGTATAGAGTTGTCCCTTATCCTTTCCGTCAGACCCAATCCTTGGACGCGTTTCGCCGTTTACGGCTCCTCAGCAAGGCTCCGGGTCTGACGAAAAGGTAAGGGACCTCAAAGTGCTTTAACACAGAAATGCAAGTTGACGAATGAGAGTTGCAGCGCGTGGTTTTATTACGTTGCTAGCCAGATTTTTACGTTAATGACAAGTAAGTATCCCTAAGATTGTTTAAATGAGTAAAATTTTTTATTATATTTTTATTTATACTTTACCAAACAAGAGGTTATTTTTTAATTTTGTATGTACCATGGGGCACATTCGGACAGCAATAGAAGGGGCACATTCGTACGCGTACGAATGTGCCCTTAATATAATAATTTAATTTTTACAGAACCATGGTGCGAAAATATGAAAAGAAGGAGACGAGGAACAAAGAAGTGGACGAAGTTTCGATGCAATCAGCTATAGATGATGTGATACAGGGACGGTTATCGTATAGAAAAGCCGCGGATAAATATAATGTAAAAGCATCAACATTGGAAAGTCGTGTAAAAAAAAATAAAAACAAGGATGGTGACGAAGCCACTAGCACTCGTACTTTTAGCTCTAAATTTACGAGTCTTCAAGTATTTTCCTTAGAAGAAGAGACACTTTTGAACGACTACATTACAAAGTGTTGTAAAATGCATTATGGGCTCACAACAATTGAAGTCAGAAAGCTAGCGTACGAGTACGCTAATGCTTTAAAGCTAAAGTATCCAGAGAAGTGGGACGAAAATAAAATGGCCGGTATAGACTGGATGCATGGATTTAGGAAAAGAAACACCAACCTAAGTTTGCGAAAACCGGAAAATACCAGCGCTGCCAGGTCCTTCGCTTTTAATAAAACAGCAGTGACCGAGTTTTACAATAACTTGACGAACATTTTGGAGCGACACACTTTTACTGCAGATCGCATTTTCAATTTTGATGAGTCAGGAGTATCCACGGTTTTAGATACTCCTAAAGTTTTAGCACCAAAAACACAAAAACAAGTCGGGCAAATTGTTTCAGCTGAAAGAGGCGAGCTTGTAACTTTTGGGGGAATTATTTCAGCAAGCGGAAACACTATCCCACCACTGTTTGTATTTCCACGCGTGCATTATAAAGATCATTTTATTGAAGGTGCACCTGAAGGAAGTATTGGGGCTGCAAATAGGAGTGGCTGGATAAATGCTGAAATATTTGTTTCTGTTTTTAAACATATCCAGAAGCACACGCTATGCTCGAAAGACAACCCGATGTTATTGCTCTGCGACATTCATGAAAGTCACATTAGTTTGGAGGCAATTAACTACGCTCGAGACAATGGGATAATTTACTTATCTTTTCCTCCACACACATCTCATCGTCTCCAGCCATTGGATGTTGGAGTATTCGGGCCATTTAAATATAAATTGAAAACTGCCTTCAATAACTGGCATGTCATGAATCCTGGAAAAATAGTCAGCATTTACAATATCCCCAAACTTGTAAAAATTGCGTACTTCGAATCATTTACAGCTAAAAATATTATAAGTGAATTCACCACGCCAGACATATGGGCCGTTCAACGAATTAGCCTTTAGTGATGATGATTTTGCCCCGACTGAAGTGTATACTTCGACTAACTTGGAAAATCCACCACCTACTCAAAGTACGAGCACTAAAAATCTGACACCATGTACACCGCAGTCAATTCTCGCTAATCTCTGTGACTGTGAGCCATCGACTTCCACACCCCAGGATCTACAATGGTCTATCGCTGAAACCTGTATGCCATCGACTACCGCACATCAGGAACTACAAGTATCTTACGCTGAACAGTCAACTCTGATACACCAAACCGTACAAGCTAGCATATCTGTAACACCAGAAACGATTAGACCAGAAACGATTAGACCACAAACAAGGGAAGACAACCGGGAAAATCACGAATATATACCGATACGCCCGAAAAAAATAAACTTGAAGAGAAACACAGAGAAAAGAAATTGAAAAAAAAATGAAAAAGAAAGAAGAGCTAGAGCTAAAAAAATTAAGCGTGCTTTATTGGATCTTAATCCGAAGATGAAGAAGGCAAAGAAAGTAGAAAGTGATGATTCGGAATCTGAGGGATCGGAAATAAGCTTGCGGGAAAGTTCAACATCCATGCTTGACACTGATGAAGATGATTGCGATGAATCTCAAGTGGAAACAACTATTGATGTAAGACCAGAAAACATTAAAGACGACTGTTTTATTTTAGTCGAATTTGAGAAAAAAAGGTCTGTTGTCTATTACGTGGGAAAAGTTATAAGCCACTATTCTAGTACCGAGTTCAAAGTCTCTTATCTCAGAAAGAAACCAGGATCGTCATGGTCATTTGTTTTCCCAAATATTGAAGACGTGTGTACTACGTACATCAGTGACGTAGCAATGATTTTACCTGATCCAAAACCACCATCAGTTTGTACACCTAGGACTTCTAGACTGTTCACTTTCTCCGTCAATTTGACTAATTTTAATACGCAGTAATTTCTATATAACTTCAATATTTGACTGTTTAAATTTTATGTTATATGTTTGTTATGTTTATATGTTTTAGTTATTGTTAGTTTGCGCCAAAGACATTGCAAAAGTAAAATTGATCTGTTTTTACTGATTACCTTCATGATAAGTAGCGTTAAGTAAAACCAGCGTTAATGTTTTATAAATATTGTTATTTCTTCTAAGAAGATTTTGACCTTTGTTAAACGACGAAAGGGAAATTTTAGTTTGCGTTACTTCTGAGATTTGTTTTTTTATGATTAAATCAAGACTGTGTACGAAACCACCTTATGATGTCCGAAAGTGCTCCATTCGTGGGGCAGATTCGTACAAATTCCAGATCGAAGGAAAATCACTTTTACTCACTAACCCTCTTAAATAACCATTTGAAACTTTTTTTTATCTTAAACTTAAATATGTGTGCTATTGCTAGATGATTTCCTTTGAATCCTTAATCAAATAGGTAAAAAGAAAAAAAAATAAAATGTGAAAACTGTACGAAGGGTCCCAATCTTCCCCTACTCTGGGAATTTAAAGTTATTTAAGCATAATTGGATGAAATTCACATCCAACAGAACAGTGTTAGACTTGTTGAGTTGGAAAGTCACCTTGCCAAAGTGCAAGTGACCTTCAAACTTTTTCAAGGTCACGAGCAACCTCGAAAGTCACCTTGCCAAAGTGCAAGTGACCTTGAAGCCTTTTCAAGGTCACGACCTTGAAACTTTTTGAAGGTCACGAGCAACCTTGAAAGTCACCTTGCCAAAATGCAAGTGACCTTGAAACTTTTTTAAGGTCACGACCTTGAAACTTTTTCAAGATCACGAGCGACCTCGAAAGTCACCTTGCTAAAGTGCAAGTGACCTTGAAGCTTTTTCAAGGTCACGAGCAAGATGCCATTTACAAAGAAACCGCAACAGTTTTATCCTCCGAAAATAAAACTAAAAAATTATGGTTTACAACCATGTGTAGGTGAACTGCTACAGCTAAATGTATTGCTTTATGTTCAGAATGCCCAGATCAATTTCTTTCTTCTTACTTTTTAGTAGAAAAACCGAATGGTCAAAAAAGATTTATATTAAATTTAAAAAAACTAAATAAATTTATGGATGCTCCTGTTAGGAATTCTTTATTTCATTATTTAACATATTGTATACTTTGTTTAATGTTTTATTAGGTTAGTTTGGTTTCCTTAAGTTTAAGACACTATTTTAATAATTAGTAATAGGCAACTATGTAAAAGAGAGGAACTGACAACATTGAGAGATATAATGGAAGATTATGAAGTTGGTCAAAAGTAAGAAAGTGCGTTTAAAAGAAAATTAAAGACAAACTAAAATAGAATGTTTTATTTGTGTGAGAGACCAAAGTAAGCTAACATTTCAGAAGTGGGATATGCCGGAAGTTTGTTTTTTGTGAGGTTGTGCACTAAAAACAGTGAGAAACCAAAAACCGGATAGCGTAGTGCGGGAAAAGACATGTGAAGAACCTGAGCGATAAAGGACAGATCGAACAAAAATAAAGACCGGAATCGGTAACTGAGAAACAGTAAATAGACAGTAAGTGTGTTTAATAGACAATTGGGCGAAAAAAGACTAAAAATTCAGGTAAATAGCAAGTAATCCCGCCAAAAGTGACATTTGACGTTTCATGTTCGAGTTTGATGCGAAGTTAGCTACAGAAATCGGGCGATAGCGAGTGACGTGAACTTATCCGCCACTCACTTGAAGTTAGGTGCATTACCGACTTTATAAGGATACGTCGGGCGGACATTTAAAAGTCTTAATTTGCACGTGGTAGTGGAATAGTATACTGTGACGGACATTTAAGTATAGCATTATTTTTACGAAAATAGTAAAAATGGCAGAAAATGCAGACAACGATGATAATGAGAGCTACGATAGCATAGAAGAAAACCAGAGCCGCATGCCACCCAGAAGCGACGATGCGTTTTGTATGCAGCGAATGCTAGATTTATTTATTGCCGATGGAAGACGACGAGACGAAATGTTTATGAGATGTTTAGATAGGGTAACCCCACAAACTAATCAATCTGCAGAATCTAGTCAGAATCCAACACCGTTCCATGTTACGCCGGACCTATCAAAAGTTATTACTTATTTTGATGGAGATAGAGACATCTCGAGAGCAATCGAGTGGTTGAAGAATATTGAAACGAGTGCAGCTTTAAACCGATGGCCAGATTCATACAAATTGGAGACAGCACGAGCTCATTTAAAAGGACCTGCCATATACTGGTATCAAGTGAAATCGCAAACTATATTAAATTGGGAAGATTTTAAGCGAGAATTTGAGGCATCCTTTTACACAAGTTTAAGATTGTCAGAGAAATGGGAGAAGATGCGATCTAGAGTACAAATGAAAGGCGAATCAGTTTCTTCATACTTCTATGAAAAACTAAGTTTATGTCAACAACTGCTGTTTGAGACACACGTCATATTTCTGTCGTGACCCAGTACAAAGTTAAAGTAAAAGCGTGGAACTCAATTCTATGAAATGTAATGTAACGTAATACTAATCTTAGCGGCAACGCCGCATTGGTGCTTAATTACTATGTTTTTATGTAACTACTAAATGCTAAAACAATGAGGAAAGTACATTATATTTACATGCAATATAATTGGCAATACCGCATATTAAAGTAATGGCAACGTTGTGCAAATCCATACAAATATAAGTTAAATCAAAACCTTATGTATAAAAAACACGGTCGGCGATTCTGTATCATTTCCTAACACGTAAATGTAAATATGATAAAGGCCGCTTGCATAGTAACAGTGGATGTCTTTCTCATTGGTTGGCAACAGTATTGTGACGTGAAATAAACCATCTTGGATTGTGACGTATCAGTACCTGATTGGTCAAGGTGTCGGTATACGGTACGATACGGACAATGTTTTGTCAACAGACTAGTGTCACGCTGATTTCTACAGAGATAGGTTGCGCTCCGTGGAACGGCAAATCCTCTACGTAAAAATGGTTTGAAAGTATTTAAAAGTATTAAAAAGTATTTAAAAATAGTAAAGTGGTTGTTTGACGAGTCTAAGTTAGAAATGTGTTAGTATGTCATACCCATGCTAGGGTATGAAATGATAAAGTGATTGATTTGTTAATAAAAATCTATGCAATAAAATTCAAAAGAAATTTTATTTTCCAAGTAAAGCAAAGTTTTGAACCAGTCGACTTGTGAAGATACAGGTTAAAGTATTTTGTGTCGTTCATTGTTACAAACGTGTTCGCACATTATTTGGTCCTTCGAGCCGGATGTTTTAATTGGATTTGGGCATTAATGGTCCTTTGAGCAGCGAATGTTTTAATTGGAGTTGAGCAGAAAAAACACAGAAGTTGAGGTGTTTGAATAAAAATAAAAGTGAGTTGTCTACAAAGTAAAATAACAGTAATAAAATTAAAGTGTTTAATGGTATAAAACCAATGCAAAAAGGGAAAGTGTTACGTTAGTGAAAAAGTAAGCAGCTGTTGCAGTAAGAGGGATACAGGAGTGAGTTCGAGACTACCTAGTGAAACAGGTGAGCTACCTGAATAAGGTAGTAAAGTCTGCACAAAAGCAGTAAGTGAATAAAAAGTTATTGTAGTAGAGTAGTTGAATTGTACTATTGTTGATAATATTTTGACAGAGTTGATGTTTATGATTTTACATAGGTGTAAGCATTTGTAGGTACAAAGTTTAGGGGTGTTATCTTAATAAAGAATTTAGTGAAGGTTGCTGGGTCACGTAGGGATGTCAGTTTGGGATTTGTGTTTAAAATAAAACATTGTATTGTTAAAGTTAAGTTAACTTCGTATTTTTATACAGGGTTTTTGAGGGTATTGGTTTGTAATATACCTAGTGTGTATTTCTAAGTTGTTGTTGGAGAAACAATTAGTTACAAAGTATTATTTTATTGGGCTGTGCCGACTGCACATCTGGGTGATTTAGCTAAAAGTTAATTTTATATATTTGTAAACAGGAAAAAAAAAAATGGAAGCACCAATTGCTTTGGCTGATTTAATAAAGCAGCGTGGTAGGGTAAAAGCAGCGATTACTCGCACACAAAATTGGTTCAGTGAGAACAAAAATAATGAAATAGAAATGAAACAAATCCCACACAGGGAACTGTCTTTACGACAAACTTTTATTGCGTATTCTGATATTCAGGCAAAGATAGAAGATGCCGATTCGGCTGATACAGACAGAGTAGACATAGAGAATAGGTATTATGCAATGTTAGTAGATTTTAGTGAGACAATGTCAAGAGTTGTACAAGAACCGGCAAGTGACAGTGCACAGTGTTCTGTAACTCGATTTTCCTATAAATAGCGAATTTGCGCTCTGTAGAATCAGTCATTCACGGGGGTTCAAACAGTAAAGATCAAATTAGCTGCAGTCATCATATGACGTCATATCTCGAGTTGATGAGATATTTTCACAGTAAATAATAAGTTGTTTTTGTATTTGAATAAAAGTTTCCTAAAGCATAATCTGGGACTTTTTGGCAGTAATTAAAGTATCGTAAATTGGATGAATAAAAGTTTTGTTAAAAGTTATTAACGTTGTTTATTTTGTGTTTTTAAGTTAGAAAAAATACTTAGACATAAAATAGTTTTAAGAAATAAAATATTAAACAAAGTTAGAATAGAACTTTGATATTTTAACTTCATTATAAATAAGCTGTTGGAAGTCAGACACATGGCTTTAAATTTCGCAACAGTCTTAGACCGAATGCAAGAAGTGCTGCTACCGTCTTCGCCGAGTGGCTTCCTGGAGGCCTGGATCATCGATGCCATGGGTTTTCCGTTGCCCAATGGACAATCAGAACTCCAGGGAGTTAGCTATGACTCATCCGTCGACGCTGCGGAGGTGGCAAAGGGCCCAGACCGAGATGCCAACTGCTTGCTTGGTGTCCAGGACCTGTTAGGGTCTTCTAAACCTCCGTCCTGCTGCCGGCCGAGTGGCATAGAAGTGGCAAGCGACCCAAACCCCGTGGGTGGCTCAAAAAGGGCAATAACATCGAAGCCTGAAGAAGAGGATCTCTGGTCGTGGAGTAAAGATGTGCAGCCGTGGGGAATGCTGGGTGAAAGTGAGGAAAAAGACGTTTACGTCGAATTAGCTGAACGTCAGCATATTAGAAATTGTGGTGAACGTACGTCGGAGCTACCTGGGAACGTAGACGTAGCGTTACACTTCAACAGTCACACAGTTTGGATTATAATGTAAGTGGTAATGTTCAACGTAGTCATGTAACATCAGGTGTGAAACTGCCAGACTTGAAAATTCCACCGTTTGACGGCAATATTGCAGAGTGGAGATCGTTTGCTGAAATTTTTAACGCTTTAATAGTCGATAACGGGAATTTGTCGGACGTACAACGTCTGATATATCTGAAGTCATCAATACGAGGGGAGGCTTTAAAGCTGGTAGACTCGCTCGAAATTATCGGTTCTAATTTTGATATCGCGTTTAGCATTTTAAAAAAGAGATTTGAGAATGTAACTTGTGTCGTAAATAGTTATTTTAAAGGTATTCTTGATGCACAAGCGCTAACTAGATCGAACTCTGTCAGCCTGAGAGAATTTATTGCAAGTAATAAAAAAATAATCGAATCTTTAAAGAAGTTGCCGCTGACACAATCGCAAATTTACGAATATTTGTTGGTTTATATTATGGAGAATAAACTCGATTATTCTACAAAAAAGACATTCGAAATGGAAAGAGACGTGGATGATTTGCCACTATTGGGGGATTTTTTCGAGTTTCTGGAGCAAAGATGCATAGTGTTTGAGAATTTGTCAAGTAATGGTTCTCAACCAAACACACAACCTCAGTGAGGTCACAACCGGGTTTCTTTGTTTACTAGCAGTGGAGGGCAAGATTGCGCAATTTGTGGAGTGACAGATCACAGAGTACACGGATGTCAACATTTTTTACAACTTTCGGTGACAGAGAGGTACAGATTAGTACAAAGTAAGCGTTTATGCTATAACTGTTTAGGGCCGCATCTGGTAGGGCTATGTCAGTCGCGTAGCAGGTGTAGAGATTGTGGTAGGTCGAATCATACATTATTGCACGGTCAATCTTTTTCGAATTTGAATGGAAGTCAACAGGGTGCTAATGCGCAGGCGTCTAATAGTTTGAATACGGCGTACAACAGGTACAGTTCACAGGGAAATTTACAACGGGTATCAGGTGCAGCCTGAGTTATTTGACATTTTATGCAGATTTAGATATGCACATTTTGTGTTGGTATCGGACATTCAAAAAATGTACCGACAAATTAAGATCAATCCGGATCATAATTTCTTACAGAATGTTTTGTGGCGTAATGACCCACGGGATGAGTTCCAATGTCTGGAACTGCAGACGATTACATATGGTATGAATTTCGCCCCGTTCGCAGCGACGCGAACAATTCAAGAAATAGCAACCCTGGGAGTAGCGGAATTTCCAGGGGCGGCACACGCATTACGTTCACAGTGTTATGTCGACGATATATTAGCAGGATGTGACACTTTTGAGCAACTATCACAGTTGTACGCAGAGTTAAATGCGTTATTAAATAAGTACCGATTCTCATTCACATGGCATAAGTGGTAGTGTTCAAATTCGCAAAAGTTTTTAAGTTCTATTTCTGAGAATCAAACTGTCGAGTATGATCTTAATTTTGACAGCACGCCGAACAAAATTCTAGGATTAAAATGGCTCCCTGCGGATGACACGTTTAAGATTTCACTTCCCAGTGAGACAACAGATAACAAGATAACAAAAAGATTTATTCTCTCTACTTTAGCACAATGTTTTGATCCGTTGGGGCTAGTGAACCCCGTGATAGTAAAGGGAAAAATTCTGATGCAAAAATTATGGATACGAAAGTTAGATTGGGATGCGGAGATAAAGGATACAGATTTGTTGAACGAGTGGAGCGAATTTTTAAATATGGTTTCTTTACTTAAGTATTTGGAAATTCCAAGACAATTACGGGAGAATAAAGATGTTCAAAAAATAGAGTTGCACGGGTTTTCAGACGCCAGTACATTAGCCTACGGCGCATGCGTGTATTTGAGAGTAATATATAGCGATAATTCAGTGTCGACTAGCTTGATTTTTTCAAAATCAAGAGTCGCTCCCATCAAAACGATAACGGTGCCAAGACTTGAACTGTGCGCTTTGGTAATTTTATCAAAACTAACAGAGAAAATGGTACAAATATTTCAAGGTATAGTAGAATTTTCATCAATAAATTTATGGACAGATGCAAAAATTGTTATAGCATGGTGTAACGATCACCCAAACAGATGGTCTACATTTGTGTCACACAGGGTGTCACAAATTCAAAGCCTCACTGAAAAATGTAAAATACGATACGTGAAGTCATCAGACAATTCAGCGGACATTCTGTCGCGTGGACAATTTTCAAAGGAAGTAATACATTCTGGGTTCTGGTTTCATGGGCAAGAATTCTTGCGACATAATAATTTAAATTTGAGTTTGTGCAATGAGCAGATACATGTTACAAATATTCCAGAGCAGAAGAAAATAGTGCTTGCTGCTAATATAAGAGCAGAGCCTGCAGAATTTTGGTTAAATTACTTTTTACGATTTTCTAATTTTTCACGGTTGTTGCACTCAATAGCATTTATTCTCCGATTTATAGGTAACTGTAGAAGTAAAGATAAAGTTCAAGATAAAATTATAACAGTAAACGAGATTGGTAACGCTCAACAGTTTGTGGTAAAAAAATTACAAACACAATTTTTTGCAAGGGAAATTTCGGAGTTAAAAACAAATAAATTTATTTCTAATAAACAGCTGCGACAGCTCAAACTTTTTTTGGATTCGAATAGCTTAATTAGAGTGGGAGGAATGCTTGAAAATGCTGATGTGTCATTCGACCAAAAGCATCCGTATTTGTTGCCTTCTCACAACAATACTGTACAATTAATGTTAAATTACGAACATTTGAGGTTAGGACATGCAGGATCTCAATCTGTACTGTCAAATATTAGATTACGATTTTGGCCTTTGAACGGTTTACGAGAGATTAAAAAAGTAATAAGAAATTGTGTTACTTGCACACGTTTTAGAGCCCTTCCGGCGCAACAAATAATGGGGGATCTCCCGACGGAGAGTCCAGATGGCACGGCCATTTCAAAGAGTAGGGATCGATTATGGCGGTCCATTCTTAATTAAATCATCACGTTTACGAAAAGCTCCTTTGATTAAAGCATATATCGCTATTTTCGTTTGTATGGCGACTAAGGCCATCCATATTGAGTTGGTGACAAGTTTATCAACAGAGGCTTTTATTATGACTTTAAAACGGTTTGTCTCCCGACGAGGAAATCCTACAATAATTTATAGCGATAACGCAACAAATGAAATACAATGGAAGTTTATACCTCCCAGGTCTCCGCACTGGGGCGGATTGTGGGAAGCTGCGGTCAAGAGTGCTAAACATCACATCAATCGGCTAATGGGAAATTTAAAATTCACCTTCGAGGAATTTTATACAATTTTAACGCAGATAGAGGCGGTTTTAAATTCACGGCCGTTGTGTCTATTAACTAATGATCCTTCAGATTTTAGTTGTTTAACACCCGGTCACTTCTTGATAGGAGAGAGTCTGACTGCGTATCCTGAAAAGAACTTGTCTGAAACACCGGACAATCGGTTAAAATTTTGGCAACATTGCATAAAAATTCAACAGATATTTTGGAAAAGGTGGTCTGTTGACTATCTTAATAGACTTCAAAACTGTCCAAAATGGCTAAAACCAACAAGGAATATTGAGTTGAACGATATAGTGTTGTTACTGGAGGATAATGTGCCTCCGTTGCAGTGGCCAATAGCGCGAATTTTGGAAGTTTATCCCGGAAAAGACGGCAAAGTTAGGGTGGTGAAATTGAAAACTGCTACAAGTGTTTTCACTCGATCCATTGCCAAAATATCTCCTTCATTGTATGATAATGTAAATATTAGTACCGAGGGTACTCAACGTGACAACTAAAAGTTCATTTTATTGGTTTAACGCCTTCGGGCTAATTGAGTATGTTTGTGAGCAAACATCATTTTTTGTTGGTTTAATTTTTATTCCGGGTTTCCTGCCTGTATCGGTTTGGTAGCTTGCCACAAAAGTTACTGGGGCTGATGACCTGAGTTCCTGGGGCAACCCTAAAAAATTAAATGATCTTTTGCAGTTTTTTGTTCTTTTTGTTGGTCCTTTGCTCTAATCAAGCATCGTAACGGGAGCGCGCAAACTAACGTTTGGCAATCTCTTTCAACGGTCTATGTGGACACGCCAATCGCAAACCTGGTGTATAAAAAACGGTAGCCATCTACCCGGGCAGTATCGCTCTGTCCCTTTCGCACCGGTTCCAGAATTGGGCTGGTGCAACTTTCGCCTTACGGGGTTCCTAACATCTTTTCGGTTCTTCCCTTCTTCTTTCACGCTGATTTGTTTCCGTACTACATGGGCACGTGTAGTGTTAGCCTCGTTACCAGTGGCATTCCTCTGAGTTGGGTTGGGTTCAGGGAGATGTTTGTTTTTTGCACTCAGTTCAGGGGAATTAAAGGGTCTTCTTCTGGGTTGGGAGGCGTGGTTACTTCCACAAGGGGGGCGTTCACGCGCTCGTTGGATTGGTGAGTACCAACCAACAGGTAACCCGTCGACGCGTACACTTGGGGTAGGTTTAGATTTACTAATTTAGGGGCAGCTTTGTGCCATGCATATTTACGAATTTAGGGGCAGCTTCGTGCCATGCATACTTATGAACTTAGGGGTGGTTTCTATAGCACCATGCGTATACATTTGGGGTGCAAATTTACGACTTGTGCCTCATATGATGATTAAGTAAGGGCTATTTCCACAAGGGGGCGTTCAAATGCGCGTTAGATTGATGGGCATCAACTAGCAAGTAACTCACCGAAAGGTTCTTTGTGTTTTTTCGCGTAATGTTTTCAGTACAAGTTGGATATTAGCTTGCCTGCTCACTCTGAGCATATTGCAGTGGATCTCAGCAGGAGTTCTATGTAGTTTGAGTGATTCGCTTTTGTAGAGCAGGTGCAACACTTGAGATATGTTACATGTTCTTTTGTTTCTTAACATTGTAAAATAGTATATTATTGACAATGTGTATTAGAAGATTGTAGTAGTATTGTTGTCATAATAAGTGTAAGTAGTAGTAAGTTGTACAGATACTTTTTTATGTATGTGTAATGTTGATGGTTTGAAGCCGGAGCGCTTCAACGCGGAAGAGAATGCTTGAGACACACGTCATATTTCGGTCATGACCCAGTACAAAGTTAAAGTAAAAGCGTGGAACTCAATTCTATGAAATGTAATGTAACGTAATACTAATCTAAGCGGCAACGCCGCATTGGTGCTTAATTACTATGTGTTTATGTAACTACTAAATGCTAAAACAATGAGGAAAGTACATTATATTTACATGCAATATAATTGGCAATACCGCATATTAAAGTAATGGCAACGTTGTGCAAATCCATACAAATATAAGTTAAATCAAAACCTTATGTATAAAAAACACGGTCGGCGATTCTGTATCATTTCCTAACACGTAAATGTAAATATGATAAAGGCCGCTTGCATAGTAACAGTGGATGTCTTTCTCATTGGTTGGCAACAGTATTGTGACGTGAAATAAACCATCTTGGATTGTGACGTATCAGTACCCGATTGGTCAAGGTGTCGGTATACGGTACGATACGGACAATGTTTTGTCAACAGACTAGTGTTACGCTGATTTCTACAGAGATAGGTTGCGCTACGTGGAACGGCAAATCCTCTACGTAAAAATGGTTTGAAAGTATTTAAAAGTATTAAAAAGTATTTAAAAATAGTTAAGTGGTTGTTTGACGAGTCTAAGTTAGAAATGTGTTAGTATGTCATACCCATGCTAGGGTATAAAATGATAAAGTGATTGATTTGTTAATAAAAATCTGTGCAATAAAATTCAAAAGAAATGTTATTTTCCAAGTAAAGCAAAGTTTTGAACCAGTCGACTTGTGGAGATACAGGTTAAAGTATTTTGTGTCGTTCATTGTTACAAACGTGTTCGCACAACTGCATCTTGACTTTGAAGATACCAAACATGAGATTTTAACAGGATTGTATTGGAAGGATACTGCTGCAAACTTGGTTTCAAGGATATACAATAATTACGATAAATTATTGCAAAATATTATTTCTGTTGAGAATATAAGAACTACCAAGCAAAACGAACGACGACAAGACAAGCCTTTATATTTTAATAAAAATGTGAGAAATGAAACTGAGACGAGAACAAATTCCGAGCAAAACCAAAGACCACGAACTACAGAACCCACAAGAGAGAGAGTATACTTACCAAATCGCGACCAGAGACCGCCGCTACGCAATGAACAAGGAGAACTAAAATGTTATAATTGCAATAACTATGGGCACATGGCCAGAAATTGTCCACAACCAAAAAGGCCACTTCATTGTAACATTTGTAATCAAAACGGTCACACTCAGCGACACTGTCGAGAGAATACTTCAAGATCAAGGAACCTGCCAGTTGCTAACATGCACGTGATCCAACCAGATCAAAAAGATGTATCTATATTAAAGTATTTAAAGACGATATAATTACAAGGACGAAAGTACCAAGCTCTAATTGATCCTGGAAGTAGTGAATGCACAATAAAATCAATGGTAGCACTACTAAATGGACTAAATATTGAGAGTAATGTCAGCGAATTGAAAGGATTCGGAACTGAAGGAAATACTGTCTTATCACCTGGTATAGTTCGAGCCAAGTTAAAGGTAGATGAGGTCGAGGGCAACGAAGTAGCCATTCGAGTTGTACCTGACAATGTCCAACCTGTAGATTTATTGATCGGAAGAACATTTACTGACCAGTTACATATAGCTTATGCAAGAGTAGATGATGTTTTATACTTCGGATTGAGAGAAAATAATCCTTTTGATGTTTTTCCCAAAGTAAATATACAGTCTAACCTGCATGTGATAAAACCATGCCAGATCCCAGCAAATACTATTAATTTCGTAACAGTACAGCAAGATGGCGCTAAATTGATTCTACCTATGATGAATCTGGGAAATAAAGAAGAAAGTTATCCTGTAATGCCTATCAAAATAAATGAAATAAGTCAAGTCCCTCAATTGCAAGAAAATAAAGAACCCATTCTTAGAGAGCATATTAACATTGAAGATGAAACGGATCCCGAAGAAATCGCCGAACTACTAAAAATCCTTAATCACTATAGAGTATAGAGAGTGCGTAGCAATGAACATCAAAGAGTTAGGCTGCACTAACGTAATTGAAATGGATATAAAAGAAATGCCTGGAAGTTTGCCTGTAAATCAAAAACCTTATAAAGCCAGCAACCAAGAAAGAGAAAGTATTAAAAATATAGTAAACGAATGGAAAGATGAAAGTATCGTAACTGAAACAAACTCGCCATATGCGAGCCCAGTATTATTAGTCAAAAAGAAGACTGGCGAGCAAAGATTAGTTTTGGATTTCCGTCGCCTGAATAAACATACATTGAAAATGAGCATCCCTCGACCTGACCTTGATGATCACTTAACATTATTAAACAATAGTAAACTTTTTATTGTTTTAGACTTAGCTCATGGATATCTGCAAGTACCTTTGTCGAAGGAAGCACAAGAGAAAACCGCTTTTATTACTCCAGACGAAACCGGAGAATTTACCCGAATGATTTTTGGATTGATGAATGCTGCCTTTTACTTTTCAAAACTTATGCAACGAGTACTAGGTCCCCTACGTAAGAATACTGTTCTATTTTATCTCGATGATATTCTATTGCCTGGACGAGATTGGAATGATTTACAAGAAAAACTGATTAATGTATTGGAAGCATTAAAAGAAGCTGGATTAACTATTAAGTTATCGAAATATGAGTTTTTGAGGAAAAAAGTAACGTATTTGGGTATGCAAATATCAAACGATGGTATCGAGCCCGGAGAAAACAAAGTTTTAGCTATAAGAAGATTCCCTACGCCTATAAATGTTCAGTAAATACGCAGATTTCTAGGATTGACAAGTTTCTTCAGACGTTTTGTAACAGATTTTGCAAAAATAGCCAGTCCACTGTACGACCTGCTAAAGAAAAACGTAAAATTTATATGGACCGACAAAGAATACAATGCATTTACAAAATTAAAGGAAATATTAACACAGAAACCTGTTCTACAGCTATTTGACCAAAAGAAAAACACAGAATTACATACTGATGCGTCATCAGAGGGATTGCTGCGATTTTGCTGCAGGGAAATAACCCACAAGAAATGAAATTAGTATACGCAATCAGTAGAAGAACAAGTGAAGTCGAGAGTAAATACCATTCCAGCAAATTAGAATTATTAGCGATAGTATGGGCTTTGGATCGACTGAGAGTAATATTAATTAATATACATTTCAAAATATTTACCGATTGTCAATGCTTGATTTATCTAAATGCTAATAAAACTAAAAATCCTCAAGTTATACGATGGTACAGTCTTTTATGTGACTTCGATTTTGATATTTATCACAGACCAGGCAAGAAAATGGTGCATGTGGATGCAATGAGTAGAGCACCTGTAGAAGACTGTGTTAAAGATGATTTGGAAGACAAAATAACAGTATTTACCTTAAATACAAAAGAAGAAGAGATAGTGTTGTATCAACAGAATGATGAAGACCTAAAAAGAAAAATCCAGATTTTAAAAGGAAACGATAAAACGAAATCTGAAAAGGCAGAAGTGCAAGATTATTGTTTAGAAAAGGGAATACTTTATAAGAAAAAGATGATAAGGAACAATACTAAATTACTTTATGTTATTCCAAGGAATATGAGAGTCATTAATTATAAAATTTCATGATTTACGAGGACACCCCGGACAAGAACGAACTTTCCTAAGTATTTAAGTACAATTAAATGAAAGGGCGACAAGGTTGGTAATGAGGTTATCGACAAATTCTTCTTCTTTAAACTATGTGGCCAAAACGCACAAAGGACGCTACTACAAGTTTACTAATCTGTGGCTTGGTTCTAAAAGGGCCAATGTCAATTTTTTGTGATTTGAACCTAAGTGCATTTTCAAACTGCATTTAGGTAAACCTTTTATTTGTAAAAAGGGCCAATGCCTGCTTACAGTAACAATCATGCTATAAAAGTTTATAGGGCCAATGTTAAAATCCTAAAAACATTTTAATTTACAAATAAAAAGGCCAATGTAGACATAGGCCTGAGAACTATTATGAAACGTAAATCGTAAAAAGGCCTAAGTCGACATTAGCCCTTCTTATTCAAATCTTCTAGATATCAGCGCGACATTGGCCCCCATCTTTAACGAATTCGTCGCGATTCGCGATGAGTTTAGTTTGTTTTGATATATGGTGAAGTGTGCATTTACAATTTAAAGAAGTGTGCGATTGCATTGTTTTCTGGCAGATATAACATATAAGATGTCCTCCCGTAGTAAAAAAATATTGAGTTTGTGTTCAGCTTTAGCAACAAAAAATAATAATGAGAATCAAGGTAAGCCGTTTGGAATTATGCATTCAAATAAGGTTTTAGGTTATGTGTTTAAAGTAGAAGTTTTATTGCTACATTTGAAATACCAGCGGTATACCTTCCATAAGTTCTGATCAAGTTTTAAATTTAGATGCAGCTTGATCGAATACGGTACTAGTTTTGAATTCCCCTGGTGTAAAATAATAACGCAAATTAAAATAAAGTAGTTTAAGACATGTAAACTTTAGTCACAGGGCCAACGCAATATTTCTGTCTGGAGGATGACTCTTTAACACGAACTGGAGTACCAGAAGCTACACAAATTTCTGTACTGGAAACCGAAAATGAAGTAGTTTTTCTGAGTAATACGAGGAGCGAATATATTACCTTACGGACGGTTAGTCCGTTGGTTAAAGTACTTATTAGTTCTCCTTCGTGCTTACAAGCAGAACAAAGTAAGCCTGGCACCAGTAAGTCAGGTAAGTTGAAAACTTTTTTTGCATTTCAACATGTCTACAAAAACATATTTTTTTTCTTTCGCAGAAAGTAACGATTCCGACATGGATCCAGATTTTGTACCTACAGAAGATGGCAATAGTAGTTTGGAGTCAGATGAAGAAACTTCGGGCATACATGTTACGGCCGAATTTCCGAATAATTTTGAGGTTAATCATAACAAACTCAATGAAGATAAGAAGAACAAAGGAAGAAAAAAGATGCAAGAAGGTCAACAATCTAGAAAAAGAAAACGTGAACCTAAAAATTGGGAAAAGAATAAAAGAAAATCTTTAAAAGGCCAAGGAAAGTCCTATGTCACAATAAAAGGAAAGCATATACCCGAAAAATCTTTGAAAGGTCCTTGTAGCTGTAAGAAGAAATGCTATGAAAAAATTTCAAATGAAATCAGACAAAACATCTTTACGGCATTTTATAATCTATCACAGGAAGCGCAAAATCAGTTTATCGCAAATCACGTTCAAGAGGTTTCGAAGAAAACACAGAGGCGAAGGGGGAATAATAGAGAAAGTAGAAGAACCTATAGTAGAATTTATTTCTTGGATGCAAATTTAGAGAAAATTGAAGTTTGCCAAATAATGTTTTTAATGACGCTTGATTTGACCTCAAAGAAAGTTCGGATAATCGTAGAAAAAAAACGCACTTCAAATTCAAGCATTTGTTTTGATGATGCGAGAGGAAAGCATGCAAATCATCCAAAGATAAGCGATGAAGAAAAGAATATTATAAGGCGCCACACTGAGATGTTTCCCTCATTTGAAAGTCATTACTCAAGAGAACAAACTACCAAAAAATACCTAGCTTCCGATCTCTCAATATCAAGGATGTATAAACTCTATGTTGAGCATTGCCAAGAACACAGTAGAATACCAAGGAATGAATCTATGTATAGGAAAATTTTTGTAGAGGAGTACAACATAGCTTTTAAAAAACCGTATAACGACACGTGTGCTACATGTGACAAATATGATTTTCTTTTAAAGTCAGTTAAAGATGTAGACGAAAAGATTAAAATTGAAAACGAAAATATTGAACATCTCAACTTAGCAGATTCTGCCTATAAAGAAAAGAAGAAAGACAAACTTGCATGCAAAACCAACCCTAATCTCTTAGTCATAAGTTTCGACCTACAAAAGTGTTTACCGACACCTTATTTAACAAGTAGCATATCATTCTACAAACGCAAACTTTGGACGCTCAATCTTACCGTCTATGAAACAAAAGGAAATACTAATTCGGCGAAATGTTATCTTTGGAATGAGACAATCGCTTAACGAGGTGGACAAGAAATCGCGTCTTGTTTGTATACATACATTAATAATATTCCGCCTCATATCAATGAAATTATAATGTACAGTGATTGTTGCCCTGGACAAAATAAAAATATTTTGATATCCGTAATGCTTCTTATGCTTATGGAAAAATTCAACACGGAAGAGAGACACATAAGCATCTGTCATAAATTTTTAGTTCCAGGGCACACTCACATGGAAGCAGATCAGATCCACGCAGCAATTGAAAAAACTAAAAAGTCAACGACAGCAAGAATAGATATTCCTCGGGACTGGGCGAACCTAATCCGTTTAGTGCCAAGAAAACTACCTATTTTTGTTCATGAGATGCGACAAAACGAATTCCTTAATTTCAAGTCTCCTCTCTCTGGAAAATTCCAGCATAAAAAAGTAAATACGGTAGGGGAGCCAGTAGTGTGGTCTACAATAAGACTACTTCAGTATTTTAGCGAACATCTCTGTTTGATAGAATACAAGGCTTCTTTTGGCAATGAACCTTGCAAAACCTTGGATTTGTCAAGAAAAAAACCAGACATTAAAAAACTACAAGCCTCCTACCAATTAACAACAAACCTCTTGGTATACCTGCAAACAAGGTGAATCATTTAAGAGACATGTTACCCTACATTGATGAGCACAGTCGACCCTACTATTTACAATTTATCAATGGCATTACTGTATCACAAACAGCTATCGATACTCTTAGCGGAAGTGAAGAGGAAAATGAAGATATTAACGACATTTAGTTTTAAGATGACTAAATCTTTACAATTTCTAAAATATCATACTATTTTATATTATTTATGATATAATATAAAACTATTATTATTATTATTATTATTTTTTTTTTTTTGGGTTATACGTTTTGTCTTTAAAATAAAACTGTGCTTGTAGTACATCTTTTGCATTTTTATTTCCATGAGCTAGGCCAAAGTCTGCTTTGTCTTATAATTTTTAAATTCAAAAAATGCCAATGTCGTGTTTTTTTCGTCAAAAAGAGCAGCAACGTTTAAACAATTATTTTTAAAAAATGACAACAATCCACATCAATACCACCACACAAGAAAATTTTTACATTTAAAAATAACTATAGTTTTAAAATGACTTCAGACTTTAAGCAATATTTTTAAATTCGATTTGCCAAAATGTGTCTTTAATGACTTTGGCCCTTTTAGAACCAAGCCACAGACTTGATCTCTGCGGACAAGGTGCCTCATATAACGTCGATTAAACTGGTAAGTTCGTTTAATCGATATTCAAACAAACTAAACTAACTGACGGCATTTAGTATTCTGTGTTTGTTCAATTTCACGTAAAGGATAATTCACATGAATTCGTTTGCACTACGGTTGTAACCTAAAAAATATTTTCTAAGATAATTTCAATCAAATATGTCATTAAAATGCGACTGCTTTTTCCATTCTTAAATAATGTTTTTTTCCATGTTATTAAATTGTTTTCGCCTTTTTTTTCATATTTAGTGGTTGTTGTTGTTGCAAGGCGTCTATTTTATTCTTCAGAAGCTGTGGATTGTTTTAAGAGCAGGTAAGATTTTGTCATTCAAATTGGGACTAAGAGAATATCCTGATGCAGAGGCAGGTACATCAGGCAACACATAGGAGCACGCGGACACATTGAATCATCACTTATAGGCAGGAATGTTATAGATTCCAAATGCAAAAAATCAGCTTTGTTAGGTCGTTTACATTTCAGATTGTGGGAGCAGTAGGAACCACATATAAATCATTTTGTCGGATTACATTCGTTATCGTTAACACATACTTGTGTCTGAGACTAGACTCTCAAGTAAATTTACCTGTATGTGCTCAAGCATCCTTCAGTTTTAAATCAATGTCCTCTTTTCATCTGTACTATATATATTGTGTAACAGTATTTTCAGCGAAAAGGCATATAGTCCGTTTCTTTAAGAGTTCTGGATGATCCCTACTTAGTTCAGAACCATCCCTCAGAAAGAACTGGGACCAAGGCAATAGAATATATTGCAGTTGCATAATTGATGTTGATAAGTAGTCCGTAGGCATTTCTTCGTTTAAGCTAGTTCTTCAGATTTCACAGCAACTATTCATTAAGGAATGGTATGCGTAGAACTTTTGCTAAGAGAAACGAACTTGAATGTTCGTGTTCGCGTTGTATTGGGCCAGTGGGTCTTTCAGATCAAAAATCTCAAGCAATGTTGCTCGACTATTGCTAAGCTGAAATAAACATATGCGGACGTAATTTCAAGAGAGATGGCTTCGTTGAACCTGATGAATCTTGCATCTACTAGTATTTAAGTAAATTTGAAACCAACCTCCAAATATGCTGGCTATATTTTTAAATGGTAAACATTCTACTGCTCGAGCACTGCTAAGCTCAAAATAAGCCTGAGCGAACGTCATAAAGACCTCTCAAGTGAGATACGTTCATTGAATATAATAAATCTTGCCACTAATAGTATTTAAGTAAATTCGGGACTAAACATCTAAATATGCTGGCCATTTTTCAAAATAAAAAGCTTTAGATAGGTACCTTAATAACTTTTTACGAATATCGAAGTCTCAATTTAAAACCCTATTACCAGTGAACGACCTTCCTTATTATGTAATGTTCCCCAGCGAATGTAACCTCGCAGAATGCTATAAAGCATATTTGCAACAGTGTTGGTGACTGATCATTAAAGTTTGCCAGACAGTTTTAAATTCCTGGGTTTGGAATAGGTGTGAATATCATACAAAATCTCGGACTTCTTCAGATTCCTAGATGACGGTAACTTTTCATTATTTTGGAAGTTTTAATGGTTTATATCAGTTCCTAAAAGAAACGCCTAGAAAAAGTTCCGTGGGGTTGTCATAGTGCGAACCGTAGTTGTGTATTGCGAAGGGACTTGGTCGTGGTCCAAAGACATAAATACTTACTACCTTCCCTTCGTCGTTGTCTTGCCTTGGATGCTGCTTGGTCTATTGACTTATTTAAAAACCTCACAATATTAAAACTAAAAAAAATTTCCCACTTATTTATTTATCGTAGGATCTAAAAAAAAGGGCGTATGCAAGCTTTCCAATGAATTGAAATGGTTAAATATAAAGTAATTAAGATTTAATAGTCAAATTATCAAATAGCTCTTCCAGTCGCAAGGGTTTAGGTCAAAACGTCTATAGCCTAGGGGAAGATTATAGAAACCTTTATATCTCCATTATGTGATGTATGTTTATCCAAAATGGGGATCTGTTGTCGAGAAAGCTTTACATTAAGTAATACTGTTAAAATAGGTGAAAAAAAAATGTTACTGAAAAAGGTAATATTAAATTGATTAGAAAGGTAAAAGTTAAAAAAGGTAATAAGCAATCTTGAGATAAATAACAAAAAAACACTAGGCAAAAATAAGAATGAATTATATTCATACGAGCCTACAAACCATCTGCTTCTGCTGCAACAGTTACATCAGCATGGCCTCAAACAAGTCATCGGAGGTAGACTTGGGGACTACTCCTTTGACGCTAAGTGGACTTTAGCACATGAATACGGTTCGCAATGTTATTCCAACTTGTCAACTTGAACCCTCAATAAAAAAGTTTTTCCTCGCAACCAAAACGCCAACGTAGTTCGGTACAGGTTAGGCTACAAAAAAAAAACGCTGAAAGACAGAAAAACATGCTCGAGTGGGATTACAGGTGGTCTTCCAAATGACGTACTTTTCATACCACGTCTTCCTTTTAGATGGTCAGGTATAAGATATTATACATAAGTGCAGCTTGTGTAAGTTCCACTGTCCCTCGACGTATTTTTGCAAAGGCTTTTTGTAAGGTTTCACTTTTTCTAATATAAATTTGTAGCATCTTTTGATTGACCTGCAAATAAAAGATATCGGGTAAGAGCACCACCCATGCGGACTTTCCACATGCAGGTGTGCACTTTCCCCATTTTAACGGGACAACTGCACACCTGTCCGATTTGCAAAGTTGAGGTGATATCTCATATAACAGAATTTACAATATAATAAGCAACGTTAAAAACTGATCTACTTTTTTATACACATACATACAATTAAATTTGGTGCACAAGTTAAATCGCAAGCCAAAAATGCAAGGCTGTCGCGCCTCATAATAAAACTTTCATAAAAGGCGCGGTAAATATTAACCTTTTCAAGAAAGAATTTCTTTAATTTTGCACTTAGTGCAAGTTTATTGAATAAAATCATATCCGTAGAGCGCTTTCGGCAGTTACGCCATCATCAGTACTACCTACAAAGCAAGAAAAGAAAAAAAGAAATCAACAATTGTGAAATTTTACGAATCTTTGATAGTTAAAGTTAATTGAAAATCTTAGATAAAAGTCAATGTAAAAATTCTCACCAATTTCTCGTTACTTACTTTATCAAAATATAGCCAACCACAAAACACAACATACAGGTATATGTATAAAACTTAAAACATTAAAAATTTGGGGCCTAAAGGCGATGTAAATTACATGATGATTTTAAAAAACTTTAAAAGCGTCCATTTTACTAGAGGGAACTAACCTTGATGATGTAAAAAACATGTACCACGCATGCTATTGTGCGCAGGGAGTACCATTGACATATTGTTGGTATTATTTCCTGGCGGTAAAATTTGAAATTTAAATTTAAACATTTTGTATGATATATTAAAGAAAACAATATAGGCATCATCATTACAAGTGATGCAAAGATGGTGGTATAACTTGCAGGCGTTAAATTTTAATTTTAATAATATGTATGAAAATCTTTTTTGTATGTGAGGTTGAATTCATCAAAAACGTCAGATGTTAAGGAAAACAGAGACAAAGATAGATAATTCAAAGAACTCGCAAATGTGATGTAAGGATAAGGTTCTAAGACAAAACAAAAGTTTTTGTGTGAGCAATATAGTTACAGAGAGAGATAGAAGTCAAAAATAGACGACAGAATGGTGGGGGCATAACAAAAACAATTAAACTTTAAAAAATTTTGTTATTCTGCTCTACGATAACTTCGGTCATATCAGTAGCTTTCCCTAATGAGTAATTAAGGAATAAACATGATGTGGTGGAGAGTTAGTTAGATTAATGTAATTATTGTGTGGAAATGAAGTGTGCAAAGAATATTGGTCAGTCGGAAAAAGAAAGCAAAGTATGAATATTAAAGTTAATCAGGAAGATTATTTTAGGAGTAGTAAAAGGGGGGGAGGGGGGTTGCAACTGATATGGATGTGAAAATAATTGTTAGATGCCACCGTCAAACTAATCGTCTATGTAGAGGTACAAAGTTTCTGTTAATTTAAGTTATCGTAGAGCAGAATAACAAAATTTTTTAAAGTTTAATTGTTTTTGTTATGCCCCCACCATTCTGTCGTCTATTTTTGACTTCTATCTCTCTCTGTAACTATATTGCTCACACAAAAACTTTTGTTTTGTCTTAGAACCTTATACTTACATCACATTTGCGAGTTCTTTGAATTATCTATCTTTGTCTCTGTTTTCCTTAACATCTGACGTTTTTGATGAATTCAACCTCACATACAAAAAAGATTTTCATACATATTATTAAAATTAAAATTTAACGCCTGCAAGTTATACCACCATCTTTGCATCACTTGTAATGATGATGCCTATATTGTTTTCTTTAATATATCATACAAAATGTTTAAATTTAAATTTCAAATTTTACCGCCAGGAAATAATACCAACAATATGTCAATGGTACTCCCTGCACACAATAGCATGCGTGGTACATGTTTTTTACATCATCAAGGTTAGTTCTCTCTAGTAAAATGGACGCTTTTAAAGTTTTTTAAAATCATCATGTAATTTACATCGCCTTTAGGCCCCAAATTTTTAATGTTTTAAGTTTTATAATATACCTGTATGTTGTGTTTTGTGGTTGGTTATATTTTGACAAAGTAAGTAACGAGAAATTGGTGAGAATTTTTACATTGACTTTTATCTAAGATTTTCAATTAACTTTAACTATCAAAGATTCGTAAAATTTCACAATTGTTGATTTCTTTTTTTCTTTTCTTGCTTTGTAGGTAGTACTGATGATGGCGTAACTGCCGAGAGCGCTCTACGGATATGATTTTATTCAATAAACTTGCACTAAGTACAAAATTAAAGAAATTCTTTCTTAATCTTTGATGGTGCACTCAGCCCCTTTCCTAATTTATATTAACCTTTTCGGCTGAATTACTAGATGGCCCTCATAATATATCGAAATCTGTTACTCTCTTGTAGTCTTGAGATGCATTTACTACAAATTTGCAGTAACCCCACCTATCAAACTTTATTAAACTTAGGCTAATTTTAAAGAGAATTTTCCGTCTATTACTCTTGCCTCCCACTCCCCTGCTACATGTTTTAAATTTTGCTGAGTTAATTGTCAATCATTTTATTCGCAGGATAAATGGCCAGACCTCATGTAGCAGCGAATTTTTTTTAGGTATTGCGGGTATGACAACATTCCAGTAGCCTGCTCGCCCGATATGGATCCTATTGAAAATCTTTGGAATTAATTAGGGCGCAGGGTGGCCATACAACCGTCAGCTAGGGTCACCAACCGGACCATGTGGATTTATTCTGTATGAAATATACTAAGTTTGAAGCAGTAATTAGCAGTAGCGTGCAGACAATGTAGGCAAAAAGGCATTGCCTACCCTGGCGAAAACGTAAAATCGCAAGGAAAACATTTTAAAATTTCTCAATTTAATTTTTACAGAAATCCATATTAATATGCGTTTTCCTTATCTACTTTTTCTTAAAACAATATTTTTTATATACACTCATATCAAAGAACGTTTCAATAAATGTAACAAACGAAACATCAATCATCCAACACAACAAAGGCATTTTAAGCGATCGAAACTACTTAAATCAGCATTAATATTACCCATGTAGGTGGCCCATAATAATATGAGCACGGCGACGGTGTTTTAAATCTTTGTATGGACGTTTTAGCTTCATTTGACGGCGGCACCTATAATTATTCTGATTAAAGTACGAATGTAAAGGCAGGGATGTAGCGTTGTATGTTAAAACAAGATTCAGCGATTGGAAGATGTCTTAGCGCAATTCGTCATTGTGTCAGGACTGTCAAGTGTCGCGTTGCAGGTTACAGGGCAGTCGCCGCTTTTACGGAAATTATCCGATTAATTACTACCGGGTTTGTTGTTTATAACATTTTTTTCTTGTTTATCGGTAAAGTTTAATTATTAATTCAATTAATTGTCCCATATATTTTACATGGTACTTGTACTTTTTATAACGACGCGGCGTGTTAAATGCATTTTTACAGAAAGTCGTAACCAACCGATTTTTAAAAAGTAATCTGTTTAATTTGAAATCTAAAAAGACATTCTCTAAGTTAAAAGACAAGACACGAATAATACTGTTGAAATGTGATTTTTTTTTAAATGTAGGTATTTAATCAGTTTTCCTTTATCTTTTTTGCCTATCCTGCTTCCAACGTCACTGCACGCCACTGGTAGTTAGGGAAATACTTATTACAATAAATAAATAAATAGAGCCTAGCAGAAATGTGTAATGACTAATGCATTGTCAAAAGAATGGAATAATATACCACGCCGGGCAGGTTAGGAAGTTCTCAGAGTTGCTCGAGAAGGTAATACTCGCTACTAAAACCATTTCTATTTTGTTTATATTGTTGATGTGTTTTGAAATTCAATTGCCTAGCTTATACTCACAATAAACTGCTGTATCTCCGAAAGTATAAATGAATGAAAACGGAGAATGTTCACCAAGACAAGCTCTTTTTAAGGAACGCCTAAGATTTTTTTTTATGTAATGCATCTAATAGGTGCATAGGGTGATTCAAAAAAATGTACCAAAACATAGAATTAAATTTATCCAAAAACTTCCATGAAGCATGTAGAAAATCTCCATTGATATTTTAGCTCAAAGATAATGAGTTTACAGGGTGGCCCACTTTCAACGCAGAATTCCATAGCATCTAAACCACTCAACCTATTAATATTTTTCAAGAATAGGGTTATAGGGAGCCATTAAGCTCACAATTTTTAAGTATTTGGAAATATACAGGGTGTCCCAAATAGTTTTGGATTATCAAACATACTTTTTTAAAACTTAACACCCTATACAGTGTGGTCATTTAAGTGTGCAACATATGGGAATTTTCTTTATTACCGATTTCGCAGAAAATTTTATTCTTGATAAAAGTTGGTGCATGTTCAATAATCACACTAGGTGCACTTGGAATGGTTGCAAGTCAAACGGCGTACAGGTTAGGTCAAAAAATATTAAACTTGTACAAGAATAAAGTACCCCTATTTCAGAATATTCAGCAAAATGTTATTAGGAAAAGTTGTTTAGAATTAAAAGCTATGCATAGATTCGAAAACGTGACCTCCTAAAATAAAAAAAATATTTGTTTTAAACAAACAGGGTTAATTATTCATTCTTAAATAATTATTGTTGTTATTTGATTTTAAATGCCTCCTCCAATACAAATAACGTTAGCCGAGAAGGCAGAATTAGTGTTAATACGCGGAGAAAACTATAAAAAAGTGCGTGAAGCAGGAGATATTATATTCAATAAACGACATCCAGATAAACAAGTAATACTTTAATATGAGTGAAATTTTTAATTATAGATGGGAAAATCATTTTTATTGGATAAAGAAAACATTCTCAATGAAGTAAGATTTTATTGAGGTAAGCATTATTGGAGGACATTTTTTTTTTTTTAAATGTTTCTTAGAAATTTAAAAAAAAAATTGTACGACAAAATTAATGGTAGTTGAAAATCAACTAACATGTAGATATGGGGCTGTGCCCCATATTTCAGTCGTAGATGAAACTTTTCCATTTTTGAATTTTCAAAAAAGTGGATGGTTATAAAAAAAGTTTTAAATAAAGCTGTGCTAACCACAACCATTGTTACTACTAAACCTGACTATATAAGTGGAGTTAATTTAAAGAAAGATATAACATTAATGGCGTACGACCAGATAGTTATCCTAAAAGCTGAAAATATTGGTGAAATCTAATAGGGGAAAATTTAAAATGACAAGGAATAAAAATTTGAAATTTCGCAGTTTTGTGTGACTTAAAAGCATAAAGATTATCAGAAAAAAAAAGCTGAGAAGAAAGTTAAAAACATGACTGAGAGAGAAAAGCGAAAGCAGAGACAAATTTGGAAAGAAGCATATAAAAAATACAGAGCAAAGAAGAAGGCATTATCAAGTATAGTAAACAATACTCTACCACATTCCGATGATGATTTAGCTGCAACACCTTCAGTAAGAAAAACAGTGGGAAAAAAATTGTACGGAAGGATAGAGCCAAAGCATACGGTAAAATAAAACAACAGGAGAAAACAATTGCTAAAATTAAACGTAAATATGAAACTTTAATGAAAAGACAAAGAAGAAAAGAAACAGGATAAAGCTCAGGCACCAACAACTCTTAACAGCAAAGTTGAAACATTGATAAAAAAAATGTCGACGTACCTCCTAAAGGCGCAAGAATCTTTTATATAACGGAGTACTGACTACGCAAATAAAAGAAAAAGACGATACATTGAAAACAAAATCCAAAGAGAGGGAAGTCTCCCAAAAATGTGTTAGCGGTAATATGGTAAGGAAATACAAATTGCTTCATATGGCTAAGATTTTTTTGCCAAAAGAGAGAACGAGTACATCGAAATTCGTGAGGTCGTTTTGAAGCCGGAAGTTCGTCAAAAAGTTAAAGATTTCTTTCAAAGAGATGATGTCAGTTACTGCCGCCCTAAGGAAGAAGGTCCTATCTGCAAAATATTGGTTTTGAGATAATTCGACTTTCACCTATTTTTGAAAGCCTTTCCCTGTATTTACTTGTAAAGGTTTAAATTTGCCAAACATAATTGAAATGTGTGTTTAAATCATATGGCTATTAGAAAATTAAAACTATGAAACGTACTTTGAATTTACAGCAGATAGGACAATTATCCTTAGTAAAGTTACAGCAGATAGGACCTTCTTCCTTAGGACGGCAGAGTAGGATGTGCCCAACAAAGAGAGATTTTGTGAAGAAAAACTGTATTAAGAAACAAAAACGCCTCCTTGTATTCTCAGTTAAAGAACTGACGTCAAAATTCGTTAGCGAAACTGGAATAAATTTGCCTTATGCGACATTATTAAGAGTAAAACCATTTTGGGTGGTAGCTCCAAAATTAAGAGACAGAGAATCTTGTTAATGTGTCAAACACGAAAATTTCGAATATAAACTGAACAAATTAAAAAACTTACAACAGATTAACCACGGGAGTGTAGAGTAAAATATAGAGGATTATAGTTGCGACATAACTTCTTATGGCTGCATGAATGGTTTGTGCGATAAATGTAAAAATTCCAACGCTTGAGCCAGCTGATAATACAGATTCTGTGACATATTTTCAATGGAAGCCTGTTATCAAAGAAAAAAACTGTAAAAGGCGAGAATAAGACATTCAAGATTACAAAAAAGGTTGCAATTTGAGCCAAAGAATTAAAAATGGCTTTTATTGAAGATATTTCAGTTATGAAAAAACATCTGTATGACATTTACAGTTAAAACAAACTGAAAAGAGTTGAAAGAGAATTTAACTGAAGAGGAGGTAATGATAATGATACAGATAGACTTTTTCGGAGAATTACACAACTAAGTACGCAAATGACATCCAGTCGACTCATTTTACAAAAAATCAATTGTCTATTCATACAGGCGTATATTATATACGAAACGTTGACAATGGTTTATAATCTAGATCTTTTGCTACCGTGAGTGAAAATTTGGATCATCAAGCCCATGCGATTAGGGCTGATATGAAACCGATCCTACAAACAATATTGGGAAAAAAAGATATTAACCCCCTTCACATCTACTCTGATGGTCCAACATCACAATATCGCAACCGAACTAACATACATCTCTGGCTACAAACATTAATAAATGAATTTAAACAGATAACAAAAGCTACTTGGACGTACAGTGAACCTGGGCATGGAAAAGGACCCATAGATGGCGTAGGTGGTGCTCTCAAAAGGATTGCCGAAAGGCATGTGTTAATAAGACAAGATATTAAAACAGCCTCAGCCTTAGTAAATTTATTTACGGAGTCTACTATCTTGTTATTCTTGGTAAAAGAGATTCCTGATAATTAGTGGTGGGTCGTTCGCGACTGATCCGGTTCAGGGATCCGGATCCTTACTGGGACCCGAGCGACCCGGTTCTTTTCTCCGATCTTAACCGGGTCACAGATCCAGCGAATACGACCTGACGTCTGGGTCAGGTGCGCTTTGCTTTTTCCGATCATATCTCGATCTCAGTCCATCGCGTTGAGTAAAGAGCAACTTGAACAGCGAAACTATTGGGCCGCGAGCCGCGACGCTCACCGCCCGAATCGCTTGCAGGTTACAGGCTAATAGTAATACCACGGATAATCCTATAATGTATTGTATTACCGTGGTATTTCCCCGTAGTACGAGAAATCCCAGTAATTCCCCGAGAAATAAACAAAGCGTTATCCTTTTCTATTACATCTTAACAACGGTTGCGACATGCATTGCGGCTCACTGCATTCTGCAAATCTGCAGTTCCTGTTGCCTACCCTTCGTTCGATAGATTTCGCCAGACCTGGCAACGGCGCGGGCCACACGGTTAAATTTATTATATTCATTCGCGAGCGGAATCCGGCTCTAGGCGAACGATTCGACGGCGACCCACCCGATTGGAAACGAAACGTGCGAATCGGACGAACTTTTTATAAGCTGCAGATCCGCGACCCGGTTCAGGGATCCGGATCTTCGTGCTGATCTGGATCCGGGGATCCGGATCCCAAAAAAGACCCGGATTGCCCACCACTACTGATAATGGCATTTCTAGCGGAAGAAACTTGGTTCTGAAAACTTTAGATGCCATACCAGGTATCATGAATGTTACAGAAACTACATGGCAAAGAGGACCAGAAGTTACAATTAAAATATACCGACACGAACGTTTTGAAAACCAACTGAAAATGTCGGCGTTATTTGGCAGTTTATATCCGAACTTTGAAACTATAAATATGGGAATACTTTCAAGAAAGTCTCCTGAACCGAACGAGGCTATGGATACAAATGATGTACAAGATGGCACATGTTTTTTGAAACACCCTGTATATTATTAAGATATATGTAACGATTTCTGGATATAGAACAAATATCTGATCAATATAATAATTACTTACTTCAAATAGTGCCATATTTGCTCAAAAATATTAAAGATATAACGTGGGATTGTACAGGATGGTTTTTTTTTCGTTGATATTATAGGGTATAGGCTAAACGGTAAGAGATACAAAAAAAATAAGATGTGTATCCCGTTCTCTTTTTTACTGTTTACTTTAATGAGGCAATCAGATCTACGCTAACTAGATTGGTTTAGAAGATACAGGGTGATTCTCAAAATCTGCGGTTTTTGTTATCTCTTATGACTCGGTTATTTATTGGAGATAAAAAGAAACTTTTAATACGAAAGTTTTGTGACTTTTTGCGTAGAACCCAGTGGCGTATTAAAAAAACATTTAGATGTGTTAATTTTTCAGGTATTATCGAAACTAGCATTTTCTTAAATGGGACACCCTGTATCTGGGTGTCTCAAAAAATTGATTTTTTTCTTGCGATTGCAACAATATATAACACTTAATATTTTGCTATGTTCTAAATAGCTAAAATACCAAAAAAACAAAAATTTTTTTAGTTGGCTTAGGATCGAATTTTTTAAGCGTTTGTTTTTGTTTGTTTACATGTCATAAAATTCATTAAAAATTAAGTATTGGTCTAAGTCTAAGATGAATATTTTTCAAAACTATGGAAAATTAAACATGTTTGAGTGCTATTATATTGAGAGTAATAAAAATAAAGACGTAGCTTTAGACCTATATTTTGAGCGTTATCCGGAACGACGACAGCTAGAAAAACAAATATTACAAAGATTATATCACAATTTAAGTGAATATGGATCATTTGAAAAACCAACTAAAAAAATTTTTGTTTTTTGGTATTTTAGCTATTTAAAACACAGCAAAATATTAAGTGTTATATATTGTAACAATCGAATGAAAAATTCAACTTTTTGAGACACCCAGATACCCATTTAAGAAAATGCTAGTTTTGATAATACCTTAAAAATTAACACATCTAATTTTTTTTTAATACGCCACTGGATTCTACGTAAAAAGTCACAAAACTTTCGTATTGAAAGTTTATTTTTATCTCCATAAATAACCGAGCCATAAGAGATAAGAAAAACCGCAGATTTTGAGAGTCACCCTGTATCTTCTAAACCAATCTAGTTAGCGTAGATCTGATTGCGCCATTAAACTAAACAGTAAAAAAGAGAACGGGACACAAATCTTAGTTTTTTTGTATCTTTTACCGTATAGCCCTATAATATCAACGAAAAAAAAACACCCTGTACAGTACAAAGTAATTGTAAATCTTCGTACAGACAGAGCAGTGGGGATGACGAAATACCGACCAGTATTGCTAAGCTGTGCATTTTAACAATTTGAAAAGATTTGTAAGTGTAAACTTAACTGTTAATCTACTTAGGGAAGGTGTTTTCACGACTAGCTTAAATCGGAGTTAATTAAACCACGAAGGGGATTCAGAGAGTATGAATAATGGCCCATAAGCTCTGTTCCGAGTTTTTGAAAGTTGTTTGTGCTGGGTATGGGCGATCGACTAAAATCTTTCTGAAAGTCAACATGGTTACCTGAGGAGTAGACAACGCATACAGCTATTTTCCAGTTTACTCTTTTAATTTTGAACAAAAATAGCTCTGGGCATATTTTTGGACCTTTTAAAGGCTTATGATTCTGTGGACAGATGTTATCTTCTGAACAGACTAGAGTTATAACACATTAGGGATTGTGCTTTGAAATGAATTTCATCATATTCAGATATTCGAACACAAAGACTTGCCTTAGAAGGAGGAAATTGTCTTCTTAAGTCGAAAAATTATATGGCAAGCCATTCTTCTGACATTATAACACTGCAATGATCTTGTTGTTTTTCTCGAATACCGAGTTTCTTTGATTTTCTTTCATATGGGTAAGGAAGAAGGCTTTTCAGAACTATTGAAATATCAGACTTTGGTGGTGGAAAGATATTACGTGTGGAAAATTCAATTTTTCCAAGTTGTGTGGTTATATTTTTAGGGCTGCATTTCTATTTTCCTCGACATATTCTCGTATAGGGTCGTCCCTCGGATTATCTTCATCATTAGAAGGAGTTACTGGAGACGTGAGTGGTCTAACTAGTTCATTGTTATTATTATTTATGTCTTCATTTTACTTTTCTGAAATTTCGTTCAATATATTGAACCACATATTGTAAAAAGTAAGGCTTCTTTCTTACCTTCCCATTCATAAGATCTTCATTTAGTCATTTTGAATTGATCTAGGGTTCTATTTTTGCTATATATGTTCATAAGTGGATTAGACGGGATTGCTAATGGCCACTACACTGGCCATACGTAGAAACTTATTAACTTAATGTATCCACTAATGGTCATCAGTTATTTTTTCTTTAAAAATCTGTTAAGTATTATCTATTTTTTGAAATATAGTAGATTAGTAGATCAGGCAATTTACTTGCCTATAAGCAAATGCAGGCACCAATAATTATTATTAAGAATGTTACCAAATAACCGTGATGATTCAAGATTTCTCCATAGTAGAAATTTTAAGAATTTTGCATACATCAAACATGAGGTCGCTTTAGAAGATATTTTAAGACTGCGATTTCTTTTCCGTTGTTTGCATGCATCCTCCCCCATTCTGGTGAGATGGACCAACCCATATGCACACCAAATATGATTAAACAATGAAACCACATGCTAATATTTCTGTGGCTTGGTACAAGAATTGCCTAAGTGAATATTGATATAATGATACCATACAAATAAATGGCCATAAGTAGGGTAGGCACTGGTCATAAGTACTGCATCTGCCCTAATATTGTAACGCTATTTATAACATCCTCGACAACATGTTTCAGGTGTGTGTACCCGTCAAGATTCAACGCAAAAGGCGATTTCCACCCTGGTTCTCTAGCATGATAATAAATAACATTTTCAAAAAGAGAAGGCTTATCGGGATTTCAGGAGGTATGGTGCTGGCTACTTTCTGGAGAGATATCATTAATTGAGGCGTCTTATTAAGAGCCAAATTAATTTAGCGTATAGAAAATACATTGATAATGCTGAAATGAACATCTCTAATGATCCATCTAGATTTTGGTCCTTCATTGAGGCAAAAAGGGGACAATCCAGAATTCCGGGGGTAATGAACTATGATGATCTCGAGTGTAACACTCCTCAAAATATTGTCAATGCTTTCGCTAATTATTTTCAGAGCGTTTATAAAAATTCTGTCCCTGCTAGAATCCCGCAGACCTCCGCATATGTCAAAAGGTATATTGATATATCAAAAAATACAGCTCATGATGTTTTAGTTGCAAGTAGAAAACCTAAAAAATAAATTAACGTCCGGAGTGGATGAAATACCAAGTTTCCTCGTAAGAGATTGTTCTTACGTCCTGGCTGAGCCCTTGGCTAATATTTTTAATCAGGTGCTCCTGACTGGCTCTTTCCCCGAAATTTGGAAGGTGGCGAGGGTGACGCCTGTTCTGAAGAAAGGTGATCCCGGCGCAATAAAGGCTAAATAAATAAATAAATAAATAGATATTTTTTTCAACTAAACAGCAATTACTAACACTCCTAAAATACAGCCATTTTATGGCACTTAGAAAATAGAAACTTACTCGTGCCTTACTAAAATACACAAAATTTATGCCGATATCACAGCATCTGAAAAAAGGTGTATAAACCTGCAGAAACGACTCCTACTATTCATATGTGATAGTTGCCGAAAATTATTAGCTAGGATGCCTTACATGATAAATCTTTTAGAAGATATGAAGAAAGATATCGATTAACTTAAATCTGCCACTGGAAGTGCACCTCTACCACAAAGACCTTTCTCTGAAGTTGTAAAAATGGGAGTCAGTGCAGGCACTCACACGATAAATAAGAATATACCAAGCCTAATCATAAAACCTAAAAGAAATCAGGACACTGAAATAGCAAAGAAAGATCTACAAAGAAAAGTGAACCCCACATTATTAAACATTGGTGTAAAAAATATGAAAAGTACTAAAGACGGAAGTGTGATTGTTAGCTGTGCAACGAAACAGGATATAAACATATTGAAGAATGAGGATAAAGAAGTCTTAGGAAATAAATACACAATTGAAAGTACTAAGATGAAGCCCCCCAAAGTAAAAATGATTGGTTATACGGGAAAAAAAAAACAGCAGAAGATATTGAAACCACCATCAGAAAACAAAATAAATGAATTGGCCCCGACGAAATGTTTAAAGTAACCTACAACCTACATCAAAAAGAATAAAGAAAAGAAAAATTCCACAGTATATATGGAATGTGCACCAAGACTATACCGCCAAATACTAGATGCAAAAAAAATTTATATTGAATGGCAACGTTACCCTGTATACAAGGATATAAGTATTCCCCGGTGTTTTAAATGCCAGGGATTTTACCATAAAGGAAATGCCTACACAAAACGGAAAGTCTGCGCTAAATGTGCAGAGGAACATGACTTTTCAGAATGCTCTAATCAGTACAAAAGATGTAGCAACTGTGTTTTGGCTAATGAACATTATAACGTAAAATACAATGTGGACCATGCAGCATCTGATAAGGAATATCCATCCACTAAATAGCACATAGAAATTCTACGAAGTAAGACTGACTACTCTTTCTAATGATTCTACTGGCTCAAGATAAAGCTTTGCAAGAAATAAGTAATTTAAAAAAAAGTGTACTAGTAAACGAAGTTAAAATACACAACCATATTGACTGGAATAATAAATTACTCAATGTATTACACACACAAACTAAACATAAATAAAAAAATAAATTCAAATTCTTATTAAATAGTCAAGAATGGTTAAATGTGACAAACGCCAACGATCCAAGCGACTAAAAATTTTATCTCTACAGGGTGTCCCAGAATATGTGGGCAATCTTCCGAATTTGGATACAATATGAAAAAATAATATGACAAGTTCCCATAAAAAAATTTCCTACAGGCCCTCCCTACTGAGATATAAGCCCCTGAAGGACGCCTCTGGAAATCGGTTTATCTTGAATAATTCTTAAATTACTTAGTGTAATTTAATAATTTTTCAGTATGATGGTTGCTAGGTAAGTCTCCTCAAAATGAACCATTTTAATTTTATTCGGCTTATTTAGTTTTCCAGGGACAGACTAGCTTTAACAGAATAATGCTTATTTTTTTTTACATCCTGTATGATAGAGGCATATCAATAATGCTATTGAACAGCTGAAACCTTAAACTAAAAAAAAAGTACTCTTCATCGACATCGATAAAGTAAACCGTTTACGAGAAAAAATTTTTTGTTCCATATGCCTTTTTTTATGAAATATTCGATAAATACCTTATTTTTACTGATTCATTTTGTACGTCGGTTCAACATGAGCTCCTTCTACTGCAATGCATTCCCTACATCTTTTAATTGTAGATTGTTGGATCTTCCACAATGTGCCAACATTATTCCTTATTTCGCGACAATGGAAGTTAATCAGTTCCAATAAGTGTTCCCGATTGTGTATTGGATTGGCGTATACTAAACATTTTAGATAGCCCCACAAAAAAAATGTAATGGATTTAGGTCTGGTGATCGAGGAGGCCAAGCCACTGGTCCTCCCCTTCCTATCCATTGATTTTCGAAGACCCTGTTTAGGTGTTCTCGGACTACTAGACTAAAATGTGGCGGAGCCCCATCATGCATGAACCACATATTATGTCGTAGTTGCAGAGGTAGATCTTCTAAAAGTTCTGGCAGATTGTTTTGAAGAAATTCCAAATACCTTTCTCCATTTAACCTTCTTGGCAATACAAATGGTCCATTTAAGTGTTGTCTGATAATTCCGGCCCACACGTTGATGGGTTCAAATTGGTGCTGATGATGCGTTACAATAGAAGCATGGGGATTTTCCTCTGCCCATAAATGTAAATTATGAGAATTTATGATGCCGTTTTTGGAAAACCCAGCTTCGTCCGTGAAGAGAACTGAACCAATGAAATTTGCATCGTTTCTGTGCCGATCTAAAACCCAGTTACAAAATTCCATCCTTCGCGGAAAGTCTTCAGGAAGAAGCGCGTGGACTTTTTGAAGGTGGTATGGATGTAACTGTTGCTCTGTAAGGATTCTAACGATCATTGATTTTGAACAATCAAATTCGGCAGCCAATTTTCGAACACTTGCAGCAGGATCTACTTCTACGGCATTAGGGATGTTTTCTTCAAGACCATCAACGCGATGGTTTTGATTTCCACAATTGTGACTGGCTTTGTCAAACTTTCCTAAAATTATTTACGACCTAAATACTTTCAATCAAATCTTTATCATCCGATAAGTACAAATTAAAAATAAAACAACTTAGTTTTTACCTGTCTCTCTTAAACGACGATCTACTCTTTTAAAGGTTTTTCTGTCAGGAATTTTTCTGTTTGGAAATCGTTCTTCATACCGAAGGCATTACATGATGCAAGCCCATACATTAAATACATGTCGGCATATTCCTCAAACGTAAATTCCATACCAACACGAAGCAGAAGAAATAAGATCAAAAACTTAAACACACTCAATTTCCAACTGACACTGTCGTAGTTATTATTTATTTAAACTGGTACATATCAACTAAACCATATCAACAAAATAAGGTATTTATCGAATATTTCATAAAAAAAGGCATATAAAACAAAAATTTTTTTCTCGTAAACGGTTTACTTTATCGATGTCGATGAAGAGTACTTTTTTTTAGTTTAAGGTTTCAGCTGTTCAATAGTATTATTGATATGCCTCTATCATACAGGATGTAAAAAAAATAAGCATTATTCTGTTAAAGCTACTCCGTCCCTGGAAAACTAAATAAGCCGAATAAAATTAAAATGGTTCATTTTGAGGAGACTTACTCAGCAACCATCATACTGAAAAATTATTAAATTACACCAAGTAATTTAAGAATTATTCAAGATAAACCGATTTCCTGAGGCGTCCTTCAGGGGCTGATATCTCAGTAGGGAGGGCCTGTAGGAAATTTTTTTATGGGAACTTGTCATATTATTTTTTCATATTGTATCCAAATCCGGGAGATTGCCCACATATTCCGGGACACCCTGTATATACCTTAAACTTCAGAATGAGTCAACAACGGTCTCGAATGTTGTGGTTAACAAAAACTGCAAAAAAATTAAAAAATGAATCACTGCTGGTCTTGTGACCCCAATTAGGACTAGAGATAGGATGAAAATCAGATTATTAAAGAATTATAGTGCAGAATTGGAAAACGAATACAGGGCATATCGGAAATATCTTAATAAACTGATAAATAAGACAAAAACAATTATTACAAGTTGCGGGTCGAAGAAAATAAAAACAACTTAAAAAAAATGCATGACATTATAAAAGATGCAACTTACGACAATAGCAACAAAAAAAATAATATTACCATACTAAATGATAGTGGCAAAACCTTTGCTTGCGATTCCGACATGGCCAATTATTTTAATGATTATTTTGTAAATATTGGAATCAGTGGCGGCTCTTATATAGGAGCACTTGAGCACGTGCCTCCCTATGATTCAGCCCCACATCGACCGACAAATATTCACTATAAATTACATATTTAGTTTACAATACTACGTCTGTTACAAAGGAATTCTAACAGGATTTTATTAGCTCCCTATCCAATTATCGTTTCGCTAACTAAATATTTTGTAGCAGGTCTCTAATCCCGAATGCTTATCGCAGGAAAAATGTGCTCCGTGGCTATCGCTACTTGATATGGTCGGTTCGCTTCCCGTAATAAATGCACCTTGTCGTCCCCATCTCTTTTTAGCGCACGGCTCTAAATGGGCTTTCATTCCTCTCAAATGAGCACGCTTTTGCTGTGCTGCATGCTGCCGCCTTGTTTCGGATGGTTTTTGAGAGATCGTTTTATATGTTTTGCTGATCCGTGTAGCGCGGTAAAACCCTCCATAAGCGTGGCATAGCTTGTGTATGTCATGCAGTGTTGCCAGACCTTCTGTTTTATTAGAAGATCTCCTGCTTTTGCCCTCAGTCCTGTTATTCTTTTAAAAAATGTTGCAAGATATTCCTAACTTTAATGACTTAGTTACTGAGAAATTTGCTAAACTTAAAGACAGAAGAATGCATTTTTTGTTTAGACACTGTGTTTAATCAGTTCTGTTTTTTAAAAATATTTTTAGTTTTTTTATGTTGTCGTTGTTGACTTTTCTAGTTACTGCTTCCCAAGTATGCTGTATATTGGTAAGTTTTCAATTTAAATTTATATTTTGTTTTATTAAAATATCTACGTACAAAAAGAACATAAAAATTAGGAAAGCTTTTTACTCGTAAATTTGACACTTAACTACACAATATCTTGTGGTTGGAACGGAGGGGTGAAATAAAGAAAGGGGTAGTGGTGGGCGGATATATGCGCAAAATTTCGTTTTTTGCCATGCTTGATGCTTGTGAACCTCCACAAACTTCCGTCACGAGCCGCCACTGATTGGAATAGAGATGGAGAAAAAAATTCCTAATCCAAATCGGGTCTGCACTACTGGACCTGAGACGCCAAACTCTATGTTTCTCACCCCTTTGAGTAAAAATGAACTAATTAAACATATCTCAACATTAAAAAACAATAGTTCTCCGGGCCATGATGGAATAACCTCTAAAGTAATAAAGGAAACACCCAATGAGATTGTAATTCCAATGCTGCACATAATTAATCTGATTTTTGAAACGGGTATTGTGCCGAGTTCTTTTAAAACATCAATTGTGACACCAATCCACAAATCTGGTACAATTTCTAATGTTGGAAACTACAGACCAATTACACTCACAGGCAAAATAATCGATCCACGCAAATTTTTGATGAATTTAAATAGCAAATAACTTTTTTATTCGATGTCGGATTTAAACGAATTTTAAAGAATATTGTAGATAGATTAATGGAGAAACGCTCACATTTAAAAAAATTACAAAAAAATAGACGTACGTTTATAACATACAGGTTTAAACAAGAAGATGTTTTTTACCATAAGTTTGAGACACTCTGTGGAGTGGCGAAATAGTATATTAATCTAAATTAAGTTTCAATTATCAAATTACATCTATTCTCAATATTTCTGTTTTTGGTTGACCTCGATATCTTTATTTTTATGGAAAATATGGATTTTTTACAAAAACATTGCAATTTTAAATAATTTTTCTGTACGAAGAACTAAGATTGCCATGAAAGATGACAATAACAGTTTTTTTTTGCACAAATACTGTTTTTTTTAAACAAACAGTACAAACTTGGTTAACAAAATTTAATTAATTCTTTACAAAACCATAATAAAACTTGAAACTAAAACTACAATAATTAAATAAATACACACTTAAAAAATATGAATAACAATAAACAGTAACAACAAATAACTAAGTAACGAGTATTTCCTCCACGTGCTCGAATGACAGCCTCCATACGCCTAGGCATCCCTTCAATAAGGTTCCGTATACAATGGCATTGATTAATTTGCTGCCATTCTTCAATAAGTACTGCACTAAGCTCCTGCAAATTGGCTGGACCAGGTACCCGCGACCGCAATTTTCTGCCCAATGTGTCCCAGACATGTTCGATCGGGTTTAAGTCGGGGCTGCGGGGGGGGCAATTCATTTTTGGGATTTCTACCTTATCTAAATATTCATTGACTACTCTCGCAACATGCGGTCGAGCGTTATCATGCATGAGCATGAAATCGTCTCCCACAAATGGAGCAAAGGGAACAACATGTGGTTCTAAAACCTGACGAATATATCTATCCGCTGTCATTGCCCCCCCCCCCCCAACGACAATTTCCAAGCACACCATAACGGAGCCTCCGCCATAGCTTACCCTAGGCGAAAAATGGTTTGGCTCAAAACGTTCTCCGGTTCTTCCATAAATTCTTTGACGACCATCCGGTGATTTTAAACAAAACCTAGATTCGTCGGTAAATAGGATATTTTTCCACTCATCAATGCCCCAATATTGATGTTCCCTAGCAAATCTAAGGCGTTCAACCCTGTGATTTCTTAGCAACTCGGGAGCGGTTGCAGGTCTCCTTGCGTGTAATCCAATGTCAGATAACCTCCTTCTTATCGTTCTATCGCTTATTTGGACCTGCCGTACGTCGTCCAATCTGTTTTTTACCTCCACAGAAGTTACCCTTCGGTCACGTAAAACAGTTAGTTGAATAAAGCGATCATCTAGTTCATTTGTACACCTCTTCCTACGAAATTGACTCGTACTGTACTGCCAATGCTGATTAAACCGATTTACATTTAAAAGTCGTAAATAACATGTATGGGTAACTGTCACTGTCATGTTTCATGGCAATCTTAGTTCTTCGTACAGAAAAATTATTTAAAATTGTAATGTTTTTTAAAAAATCCATATTTTCCATAAAAATAAAGATATCAAGGTCAACCAAAAACAGAAATATTGAGAATAGATGTAATTTGATAATTTAAACTTAATTTAGATTAATATACCATTTCGCCACTCCACAGAGTGTCTCAAACTTATGGTAAAAAACATCTTCTTGTTTAAACCTGTATATTATAAACGTACGTCTATTTTTTTGTAATTTTTTTTAAATGTGAGCGTTTCTCCATTAATCTATCTACAATATTCTTTAAAATTCGTTTAAATCCGACATCAAATAAAAAAGTTATTTGCGATTTAAATTCATCGAAAATTTGGATGGATCGATTATTTTGCCTGTGAGTGTAGTTTGATTAGCAATTTTGCAAAAATCTTTGAGAAGAGTTTGAAGGATAGGCTAGTTAAGTTTTTTGCTGCAAACTCAATTATCTCGCTCAATCAATACGGCTTTATAGAGGGTTATAGCACCACTGATGCGATTTTTACTCTAATCTCCGAGGTAGTTAAAAATTTGAATCTGGGCAATAAGTGTTTGGGCATTTTTATCGACTTGGCAACAGCTTTTGACACTGTTCCTCATGATAAACTACTTAAAATTATGAAATGTAGTGGAGTCAGAGGAACGGTGCTAGAGCTAATAAAAAATTATTTAGGTAATAGGCGTCAAATGGTCAGGGTCAATAAAGTGTTGAGTGATGAGCTGGAGATAACAATTGGGGTTCCGCAGGGCACAGTATTGGGACCCATATTATTCATTACATATAATAATAATAATAATCCCTTTATTTTAAATCGTGGTTACAAAAGAAGTATAAAAAATGAATTGACGTCATCAAAAAAATTACTACTAACACCAATACTACATTACTTACAGTTATTATTAAAATCATTTAAACTATAGGGTTCTAAACCAATAAGTAAGATCTTAATTTCGATTTTAAACCGTTTTTGTGACTCTATTCCTTTGATCGTGTTTGGTAACGAGTTGAAGAGTTCTAAGCACATGTAATGTGGCGATTTTTAGTCATTGTCAGTCGGTGTATTGGGTATTCTAAGTCCATTGTTCTGGTTTTCTACTTATAAGGAATTTTTAAATCAAAAAGTGTTTGTGCTTAAAATAGAACATTAAACATTCATTGTATGTAAATAGCATATACCGTCATTAGACCCATTCCCTTAAACATCTTTCTACAGCTTTCGTTGTACTCCATTTTTTTAATAATTCTTATTACCCTCTTTTGAATTACAAAATATCTTGAATCAAACTATGCCTTCCCCAAAAGATAATTCCATACCTAAGTGCTGAATCAAAATTAGCACAATACTTAATTCTAACCAACACATACCTGCCCACAACCTGTATTCCATAGCAAACAGAGCTTAATCGCCCAGCCAAAGTGCCCAGATGAGCTGACCAATCAAAGCATTCGTTAAAATGAACTTCTAAAAATTTTACGTTATTTGAGACCTCAATGTCGTTATTATTTATTTTTATGAATGAAGCTATCTCTACTTTTGACTGTTTTGTTCTGAAAAGTAATATATTAGTTTTATCTTCGTTTAAAATTAATCTGTTTTTGTTAAACCATTCTGATGCAAGAGAAAAAAAACGTTTTGCTTTTATCAAGAGGTCTTTTAAATTTCTGCTGCCAACTATTAAATTTGTATCATCTGCATACTTAACAATGTGCTGATTTTCTTCATTCATCACGAATGCCAAGTCATTCACAAATTTGACAAAAAGCAGGGGTCCTTAAATACTTCCTTGTGCTATTCCAATGTTATTAATTAATATCTCAGATCTACCGGTGTTTGTTCCCTTTGAAATAGTTACAACTTGTCTTCAATCGTTTACATATGATATACACCATTTGTTTACATTTCCTCTTATTCCATACATCTCGAGTTTTTTTATAAGTAATTTTCTGTCCAAAGAATCATAGGCCTTTGATAAGTCAAGGAACATCTCAAGGGCTAACTAACCTTTTTCAAGGTGTTCTAAGATGGAACGAAGAAATTGAAATATAGCACTTTGTGTAGATTTTCCTTGACTAAACCCATGTTGATAATTATTGAACAAATTACATTCTTTCATGAAACTAATCAATCTCTTGCTCATAGCTAATTCAAAAATTTTTGAGAAACCGGGCAATAAACTTATAGGCCTGTAATTGTTTAGTTGTTTCGGGTCTCCCATTTTAAATAGTGGCTTTATTAGAGCCACCTTTAAATTTTCTGGGAAAATGTCAAACTCAAAAGAGTTATTTATTAGATAAGATAGTATATTTTTTGATTCCGCAATTAGAGATGTGAGAGGAGAATATTCTCTGTAAGAAAATTCTCCCGAGAATATTCTCTGGAGAAGTTTTTCTACATAATCTACTCTGAAAAATTTTGCAATAATTTTTAAAATTTTGAGCTTCCTCTAACCTTTTCTATAACTTTGGTAACAGTGTTTTACGTCGGCGCTTCTAGGGGAATCCGAGTATAACCGTAATTCAGGGAAATCCCCTAGAAGCGCGAACGTATAACCGTATAAAGCTGTCTGAATTCTAAATGATGTGGTGAGACTAGTTTTATTTTGGCGTTCCGTTCGGCTCAGTTTAGACCGTCTATAAGTACAAAAAGATGGAGCAAAATAAATTAAAGGGTATCACAAAACCAAAAAGTAACGTTTGAAAATATTTTAATACAAAAAATGTACTGTAATGTACTTAATGTAAAAATTTTATTTCTTTTTATTGCCATTTCTAGCGATTTTCTTATTATTCTCAGAAAATTCTCTAACTTGAGAATATTCTCCAAAAGATTATTACCGAGAATTTTACATCTCTATCCGCAATTGACATTTTTATTATACTACTAGGGATTTTATCAATACCACTACTATGCTTATTTTTTACTATTTTACCTCTCTCATCTCACAAATCTCATCAGGTGTTACTGGGGTCAGAAACATAGATCTTTCATTTCTCATTCTGTCACATGTAAAAGGAATATCAATCAAACCATTAAGGAGATCAGGAACAATAAATAACAGATGTTCATTGTACTTCTTTGCAATACTATCAGGACTTCCCTCTAAACCAATTCCACATGTATTTTGTTTTATTATCAGAGTCTCTTAATCTTTCTTATTTTTTTGCCCGGAAATTGATCATAGAGTATTTTTTTAATATTATATGCTGTTTTATCAATTAAATAAGTAGATATAGTATTAGAGGAAATGTGTGCTTGCGAGGTAAAAGTCCTACCTCTCAAACAGACCCCAAAGAGTTGTTATTAATATAATTTTAATGAGTTATTAATATAAATTATTTATTTATTTTTATTCAACAAAGCCCAACAAATGTAATATACAGGGCCGATAATTTACAATCAATCAAATCAAAAAAAACAAAAAATCCTTTATTGTCCTAAGAATATCTGTCTTGTTGACAAAGGTAAAATATACAAGGGTAACGAGGTGATAACAAACATAACACAAGAGTACAACAATATTAAATAAAATGAGACTAGGGTAAACCGTTAAGAGTCAAAACAACATAAAATAAATAAATATATTAGGAAACAAGTAGTTAAGAATAATAATTCAAAATTTAAATAGTAGAGTTAGCATACGTGATAATGTATTATCTCAACACAAACCTTAGCACCACACACATATCTGACTGCTCTTTCTTGCAACACAAAGACAGATTGAAACAAGTACTGTACACAAGATCCCCAAAAACAAATACCATAGCGAAGATGGGACTCAATCAGAGCATAATACGAGTCTTATGCCAAAGGAAAACCCAGATTGTTTGAGATAATCCTAATGGCATAGCAACCAGAAGATAGCTTTTGACACAAATTTACTATTTGGTTCTCAAACTTAAGATTGGTGTCCACGTACAGTCCCAAAAATTTACTAACATCAAGCATAGAGATCGCCTCGTCATTATCCAGACCACAGCGAAATCCAGGGTTGGGCTGATTTAAATCACGATTTAAATCATGATTTAAATCACTTTATTTAAAAAAAAAACATGATTTAATGAAACTATTTATTTTTAATTCAGAACAATGAAAAATATAACATACTAAAAAACTATTTACTTCCACTCCCTTGAACAATCAACATCAAAATACGCGAGACATATTGGTCCACGGCAATTTATAGATCGGGAAAGAATCAAGTCGCGACAGGAGTTTTCTTGCAAGAAGCGCGTTCTGACAATATTTTGGGTGGAATTTAGACCTACTATATTGTTAGACCGACATTAAAATAATTTGTATTAATTTGAAAAGAGACAAAAATGTTAAATTTTTAATAAAATCAATAAAAATCAAAAAAATCATAAAAATCAAAAAATCAATGATTTTTGATTTTTTTAATAAAAAACAAATTTTGCCCAACCCTGGCGAAATCCCAATAAGTTACCCTTTGAAATATTAAAGGATAGCAAATTCGCATCGCACCAATCCTTGATTTTTAGGAATGCCTATATCTAGGCTCAATTCTCCAGAGCTACTGTTATTAAAGACAACCGTCTGAACACGACTCGCCAAATACGATTGAAACCACTCCAAGGCCACATCTCTAAATCCATGAGCCTCCAACTTCCACAGCAGTATTCTGTGATTCACGCAGTCAAAGGCTTTTGATAAGTCACAGAACACCGCTGCAGCAGACTTCCCAGAGTTTAAGGAGACATATAGTATATAGTCGTTCGAGGAACCCGAAGTTGGCATCGCTCGTACAAACTGTTGCATGCTCATAAGGTTGCGTATATTCGAAAAAGCAATCATTCTAGACTTAACAAGTTTTTCCACTATATTGGACAAAGTGAGGAGCACTGCAATAGGTCGAAAGTTAGAGGGATTATCACGGTCACCGCTCTTAAAAAGCGGAACAACCACAGCCCTTTTAAGGCAAGAAGAAAAAGTGCCAGTTAGGAAGGAGGTATTTATTGCCTCAGCCAAGGCAATGCGTTGGCTGGTAGTGCAAGAAAAATCGTCAAGGATCATCTCATCCTAACCAGAAGCATTGTTGTTATTTATTTGGCTAAATATGCCTCTAATTTCCTCAACGCAAATAGACAGGAAAAAAAATGTGTCAGAAACGGATACATGTCCTAAGTAAGATCTAGGATCAGTCCCAGGAGAGATCCCTCGAGCTAAACCTTCAGCACCTGTGCAATAAAAATAATTCATATCATTTTGATTAAGAGTACATAAGCAATTTTATTTTTCCCCTTAATTTGTTGACAATTTTACAACATTCTTTTGCTTTATTGGTGGAATGTGCTATTCTTCTCTGAAAAACATTTTCTTAGAAAGCTTTAAAGTGGTTCTATTCTACGATAGGTATTTATTGAAAAATAGTTCATGAAACCAGCATTATTATTTGAAAACTTTCTTATGTAATACAGAGTTTCTTTTTCCCATCAATGCAACATAGATTTTACAAATATATTTTTAAAATAGGTATTTCCTATGACTATCACAGTTTTTCAATACAGTACACATCACAGAGAAATTGAAGACAAGAGAAGGACCATGTGTGTAATATTTTATTATAAGTCGAACACATCTTATGCACGGATGACGTACATACATAACATTACTCTTTGCTGCCAATAAATAGACATAATAACTATGTCTATTAGCAATTCTTGGCACATTAATGTTTTATTCACTTAACAAGTGAGGACAGAAGACTACCATTAACAAGTTTATGCAATAACAATATCTTTTGAATATCTCTACGTTTTTCCAAACTAAACCTAGCCAAAAAAAGCCATTAAAATTCCTGAACTTCAAATACATTTGGCAATTCAAAAATGTATCCACACTGTCCAGCATTAGCATTTAATTTCCACATTTAGAAATAACATTATCAAGACTAGTTAACAAATGTATTAGGGATAGAAAAACTAGATATCCAGAAACATTTTTCTGGACACACATTGTTAATTTGAAATGGTAGGCAAACTGTTATATTGGCATTAAGGGTATGTAATTTTAGTTCTGTGCACAGCAAATAATCTGATTAATCTAGGCATGTCAATCATTTTTTAATTGTATACCTAAATGAATTATTTGATTTGCTTAGTAGGTATCACTGTTATAAATAAGACTTTGTGCAGTATCTATATAGATTTATTAAACAAAATTCTATTAGAAAGTTTCACTGCACTAACGTTTTGGTGCGCTTTATGAAATAACTAAGTACCTAACTTAATTTTAGAAGTATCACTTGCAGTATCACCTTTAACTTCATGTTTGGCAATTGAATGATAAAAATTTTTGCAAGAATATTAAAGCGATTTAGGTAGTAGGTACTTAGGTATTTGCTGTAATTAAAAAAAAACAAATAAAAATTTCTAAAGAACAAACCTTCTGATTCTTCAAGCGCTGCTTTCTTCTCAAATCGTGTACCTACTTCAACATGCAGCGCCGTTTTTCTCACAAAGCGTGTACCTACTTCAACTTGCAGCTTTGGGATAAAAATCAAGATTTATAATTTGTTTGTACGATTCACTCATTTTATACTGGCATCTTTATCCAGTTTGGTCAATAAGAAAACCAAACAAGGTATTTATTTAGGACCTACCAAGAAACCATAAAGGAACAACCAAACAAAAACCACAAACCACAACCAACCAAAACAAAAGTCAGGTTAAGATCATAGACAAGGGAGATGCGCTTATGGTAGGGATAGATAGGCAACTCAACATACTAAATTGGTTCCCTTATAGCGCCATTCGTGTCTGGTTGAAGAACTAAATGTAGCACTGTGTACGAGGGGCGAGGGGTCGGCGCCACGCATGAAAATTTAAATATTACAACTTTGAATTCAAATTTTCGTGCTTCTAACTCTGATGAAAAAGTTAGAAGCGCGAACCTTTTGAATTAAAGTCAATATATTTTGGGAGATTAAAAGAAAGTTGTAACTACGTTTCTGATATGGCGACAAGCTTTATTAATATTAGATATTTACATAAATTAATATAATAACAAGGCAAGTTTTACCTAGGATTGTGCTGTAAAGAATGAACATAGGAACAGCGTTCAGCTCTGTTGCCATGCTCATTTTTTTGGTCATATCCAAAATGTGTGTGATAAACTCTATAAGTTTTTTGAATGCCAATCTGGTCTTTGCCACAGAGTAATGGATTTTGAATAGCATTTACCCAAAGTTTATGCGTCTAAAAATACACGGACATTATACTAAGATCGTAAACTGTCATAACTCTAAGAAAATCAGTATATAAGTAATGTTTATGATTATTCAGGATGAAACGGTGTCCTGCATACATTTTTTTTAGATAGCAACAATATTTTGTATACAGTATAGGCGCAAGGTGCCTTTTTGGCTCTTCACGATGCACCCTTTTTATCACTTCGCTAAAACAACAAACAACTTACCTTGCAGCTTTTTGGAAACCTGTGCATTTTCACACGTTTCCCACTTTGTACTTTACATCCGGGAACCCAACAATAAATCACCATTTTAGCAAAATAAACTTAATAAACTTATACGTCGCGCCGCTTCGTTTAAAAATTTAATTTTAAAATGTCAATGTCACTTGGGTCCGACTCCGGAAGATATTTTTATTATGGATCAGCACATACGTCATATTTTCATCTTTATTGCACCTTAGCTGGTACGATTGAATTCAGAGAGAGAAAGATAGAGAACGTTCCCCACGCTCATTCTAAATACATGTTTTGCCGCTACCAACGTTAGGATATGAACAACATTATAAAACAAAATACCTACAATAGCGCCATCATCGTCTGGTTGAAGAACTAAACGAACGGGGAACGATCCTCACCATTTAAGTTATCCTAGCCTGGTTAAGATGTTACGCTTACGCTCTTCTTCTTCTAGGGTTCCGATGGCGTCTTGCCTTTCAGCATCTAGCCATACACTAAGGCGGGTCGCACACTGGAGCAACCGGCAACTGACGATAGGTGACGGGAAATAATATTGTACGTTTGTATTATAGACAATATTTTAATGTTTTTTTAAGTGCTCTTCTCGTTTGTGATGAAAATCGGTCATTTTCTCTGTCAGGTTTTAGTTCAGGTAAGCCTTAAAGAAAATCGAGATTAGAGCTACTCTTTTGTGCTACTGATATTTTAAACTTTACGTAGGCCTTGATCGATTGGTCGGCTGTGTCCTCTATCATTTTGGGAGTTCGCGTATTTTTAGCTGCAGGTTTAGTGATACGATCGTCAATTATATCGTTCCTGTGTCTTGCCTCAGGAGATGTACCTACTAACGACCCCTTGTTGTACCTTGATTCTGGGGTAACAACAAAATAATAGTTAATTATTAATTAAAAAGTTCCTATCAGAACCTCTCGTTTTATTTGCAATTGCTGTTCATGCCATTTCTTTCATTCCCCTTTTGCTGTAATCTGTATATTATATACACAAATACATGGGTATTTTTTGACGATCTCGACAAATTTAATATTCGATATAGGATAATCTGGCATTTTTCGAATTTAATAGTAATTAAAAACTGTCCCCAAATATTATTGCCTGAATGTTGCTTTAAAAATGACTCGATCAACATGCAGATTTATATTATCGGAAATATGAATCGCCAAAATATGCAATAACTTATTCTGACAGGCAATTTTGCATCGCGTCAGTGTGCGAGACGGCGAGACCACCTTTGATCTTTAGTAATGTACTAAATGGGTGATAACATCGCGTATTGCTTATTGCGCGTTACTGCAGTGTGCGGCCGACTAAGAAGAAACTATTGAAGAGGAAAGAAAAATCCAAAATTATTCACAAATATTTAATATCTTGCTCTACGCGTTTCGGTTTCTTAAACCATTTCCAAGAGCTGTCTAAAAAGTTCATTTATATAATAATCTCAATTTCAAATCAAAATTATTAGGTGCTACTTACATAATATCACAAACATATAAAATTGATCAACGGATAAACCCAAAAAACATTTAAAAAAATAAAACAAAATATACCGAACCAGAGCGACATGTCCCACTTAACCAAATAACGTTAAAAAAACGTTAGATTAACGTTGTGTTGGAAAACGTTGACCCGCTGACGATGTATAAAGTAACGTTATTTTTAATACGAAAATAACATTTAATCGGCCGCTAAATAACGTTAGTGTATATAACGTTAGATATTTTAACATTTTTTTTAGTATGTTAATTTTCTTGCAAATAAACGATATACCAACTTATTTCTAGCGTAAAATATCATTTCGTTTAAAAACGTTGTTTTTTTTTAATGTTATTTTAACGTATAAAATTTGATGTAGAAGAACGGTATTCTAATCTACTTTGCTCAGCCTGATTGTTTCGGTTCATAATACCTAAAAACATGCTTTAATTTAATAATTTAAATAGAATGGGTAAAAATGCACATTCAACTAAAAAGTACTTAGGTAGGTAGGTATTATTATGGTAATCTCCAAGAAGTATATACACACATATTAATTGTATAAAACAATAACCAAGAAAAAACTAACACAAAAGGCAATTAAAAACCAAAATAAGTGTTCTTTATTAAATTTAAAATGGCGTTTTTTTTTATCTATTTGTGCTAAATCGTGATTTATAAACATTGTGAAAGGCAAAACTAAATACTTAGCTACTATATTTAGGAACCTCAATTTAGCTCTAAGTATATAGAATACAATAAATTGCACAAAGTCATAAAATATATATACTGCGTTAATAGCAACAGGTAACACAAGGTAACAGGTCTCCACAACACAGAACAATTAGTGGTGGGTCGTTCGCGATTGATCCGGTTCAGGGATCCGGATCCTTACTGGGACCCGGGCGACCCGGTTCTTTTCTCCGATCTTAACCGGGTCACAGATCCAGCGGTCGTACGTTTGGGTCAGGTGCGATTAGCTTTTTCCGATCATATCTCGATCTCAGTCCATCGCGTTGAGTGAAGAGCAACTTGAAGTACTTGAACAGCGAAACTATTGGGCCACGGATTGCCGAAAGACTCAGCGCCCGAATAATAATCCTTTATTTATTTTACAATGAGTGCATTGGCTAATACACTGTGTACAACAAATTAAATTTACAAAGTAAACACTACATTTTATAAAAGTCAACACTACATTACATACTATCGCTTATGGGTATCTGATTTTCTTGTGCTGTCAATTTAAAACTACATAATATAAAATTACACAATAAAATCATAATATAAAATAAAATGTGCCCACTCAACATTCATTCCCTACAGAATATTTAAAAAATATGGTCCAGTCACCAAATAAAATCTATTATTTAAAATTCATTGAATTGTAATTCGTTGAATTGTATCATTCTCCCTGAAGATGTTGTTTTAATGCAATTTTAAATCGGTTAAGGTGTCCCACATTTCTTATGTCCAAAGGTAAAGAGTTGAAAGCGATTAAACCCTTATGATAAACCGAATTTTCTGTGCTACTCTTATTCTTTGTCGTGACATGAAAGTTTTCTTTGTTTCTTGTTGGGTATGAATGAACTGACTCATTAGTGAGAAGCTTTTGAGTTAAGTAATTAGGTGTCAACCCATTTCTAATTTTGAATATAAGAATCATTGTTTGGTATTTAAGAAATTTCTCAACACAGAGCCAGTTTAATCTATTCAGCATATTTGTTATTGGTGTGGACTTTCTTTCCCCAAGGATGATACGCATCGCTCTATTCTGTAACTTTTGGAGTCTATTAATCTCGTTCTTGTTTGCCAAATAGAGTACTGAGGAACTAAAAATTAAATGAGGCAAGATTAAAGTATTAAACACCGTAATCTTTGTCCACTGGGTCAAAGATGTTGATACTCTAGAAAGGAAATTGACACTTTTCGTTATCTTATCAATAATATATAATACATGCTCCTTGAAACTCAGACCGCTATCAACAATAAACCCCAGATATTTAATTTTCTCAACACTTTCTATAACATTACTGCCTATGTTTACATTAATATTAAGTTGATCGAATTCACTTTGAAATTTACTATTACCTATCAACATAAATTTTGTTTTTTTAATGTTTAGTTTAAGTGAATTTTTATTGAGCCATTCATACAAGCGATTTAATTCTAAATTAATGCTATTTATCAAGTGATTTAAATCTTTTGAAAAAAAAAATATTAATGTGTCGTCAGCAAACAAGTGTATCGAACAAGTCTTAATTATTGTTGTTATGTCATTAATGTAGTGCAAAAATAATAACGGCCCAAGAGTACTTCCCTGTGGTACACCGATTCCATTTATGACCTCTCCTGACTTGTCATTGTTAATTTTAGTTACCTGCTTTCTGTCCTCCAGATAATCTATAATCCAGAGCTTGATGAATTATACCATATTTTGTATTTTTTTATTTTTTTTTTTTCAAAAACGAATCACTTGCAGGTTACAGGCTAATAGTAATACTAAGTATAATGTATTGTATTACCGTGGTATTTCCCCGTAGTACGAGAAATTCCAGTAATTCCCCGAGAAATAAGCTAAGCGTTATCGTTTTCTATTACATCTTAACAACGGTTGCGACATGCATTGCGGCTTGAGGCTCACTCCATTCTGCAAATTTATTAAAATCATTCGCGAGCGGAATCCGGCTCTAGGCGAACGATTCGACGGCGACCCACCCGATTGGAAACGAAACGTGCGAATCGGACGAACTTCTTATAAGCTGCAGATCCGCGTCCCGGGTCAGGGATCCAGATCTTTGTACTGATCTGTATCTGGAGATCCGGATCCCAAAAAAGACCCGGATTGCCCACCACTAAGAACAATGAAGAAAAAATGACGCCTCAAGGGCAATCATCGGTAACTGAGCAAACCGCCCCGTGAGGCGCTGCACCAATCGCGCGCTAAATTTGAAAACGTTACTTAAAAGATAAAAAAAGGTTAGTTTACCTAACGTTAGATCTAGACTCATAAAATGATGTGTTTGTAACATTAGAAAATAAAACGTCATAATTTACAACTTAAAAACATTGATGTTGTTGCTGACAGTATTAGTATTACGTTGCAAAAACTAACGTTGTTTTAAATAACTTTTTAATCACGATATTATAAGTTGCGTAAAAAAACATTACCCTTTTCACGTTCTTTTAATGTTATTTTAACAAAGTGTGTTGAGTGGGGTCGGTTGCACTAAAGGAGGTTCTATTATTTAAACAAACATTCACTACTTAAACTCGTTCACAATTCTCGTTGCTTCTCGCTATAGTGGGCGTTGACAGGATCATTCAAACACTCAATTTGATTATTTATCTCTAATTCGGCTATTTCTATATTTTTTAAAAAATTCAGCTTATGGCCTTTATTCGCAATATGTAGCATTTTAAACTTGTCTTTAGTTATAAAATTATGTAAATGCTCTCTTAAATGTAGGCCAAAAGCTGATCTCTTGTCATTAGGCGATTTCTGAGAGTTTAAATGTTCTGTTACGTAGTTTTAATATTAGAATAAAAGAATATTTAAACTCTCAGAAATCGCCTAATGACAAGAGATCAGCTAGAATAGCCAAATTAGGGATAAATAATAAAATTGAGTGTTTCAACGATCCTGTCAACGCCCACTATAGAGAAGCATCGAGAATTGTGAACGAGTTTAAGTAGTGAATGCAGTGTTGCCAGGCCGTTCAGATCAAAAATCGCTACCGGCCGCTCTCAAAGTCGCCATTTGTCGTTACAAAGGAATTTCATTACTTATTTAAGTAAGGTGTAATAAAACGATCAATTAATCAAATAACACAAAAATAACAACTAATTTATTTCAAAATAATTAAGTTTTTATGATAAAAAAAATATACATTATCAAAAATGTAAAAATAAAATCTAGCCTACCCTAATCTAATCACTGTCACTGTCGTTTATTTGTAAAAGACTATTCTTGTTGTAGCGTTGTAGGATTTTGATAAACCATGTTCATTTTTGTTCAGTGATTATCATTAAATTTATACGTTAAGCAACAACTCTTACTTTGATTTAAATCTAATTTAACCCTTAAAATACAACATAAAAGTTCAACACTTAATTTATTTCTTTTCTTCGTTTTTACGTCTGCCATAACCGAGAATGTTCTTTCAACATCCGCATTTCCATGCGGAATTATTAAAATAGACGTAACAATTTTGGAAATATTTGAAAAAATATATTCCTCATTAAAATTTTTCATTTCTTTTATTCGCTCCAAAAAGCTACTGCTGGTTTTTGCTTAAGCTGTTCTTGTTCGTCAATAAAAAAATAATTTTTAATTTTATCTAATTCTGAAAATGCCAGATTGTTATCAGCAAGATGTTTAAATTTTTCTAAAACAACATGTATATTTTTCGTGGAATTTTCGGTGAATTTATAATTTAAAATATTACTTGGTTCAATGAAATCAAGATTTTTCCATCCAAGAATCTTATACCGGAAATCTTTTGAGGGAATCAGCAGCATTTTTTTGGTAAAAACTCAAGCATTTTACCTTAAATTGTTGAACGTCACCGTTGTCTAAATTTTGGAACGCATTATAAGTTTCCAAGCTAAGCCCAAGTTGATTTTCTTCTAATGGGAGTAAGCAATGAGGATTGAAAAAATTAAGTGTAAATAAGGACTCATTAGCAAGAAGTTCAGCTTTAACAAATTTTCCACACAACTGTCGAATAAATCTCTTACTTTCTTTGCTAATCATGATGAATAAAGCTTTCTCTGACTGAGACCAAATTTTTTTAGAGATTGTTCAAATAATATAAATAATCCTTTAGCTTTCCCCTCATCTGCATCAATTTTTATGCAGTCTAAAAGTTGAGTTGTAAGATTATTTTTTAAGTTTACAAATCTAACTAAAATACACAGTACCCTCTTATTAGAAACATCAGTACTTTCATCTACTAATACTAAAAATGGGGCATTCTTTAGCTGAAATTTTAATTCATCACATATTACAGGTGAAAGAACATTTTTAACAATTAGACTGCATTTTGTTCTACTTAATTTAATTTTGCCACTTACTAAGGAATCATTAAAAATTATTTTCGAGATATCTACGATATGCTGCACGGAATTAAAACTAAAATTATGGGCTACAACTAATAGCGAGTATCGCAGGTCAGCGAACATTACGTCCTTAGTAATGTTCTGCTCTTGAAACAAGAGATTTAATTTTTTGGTATTGGAGATCTTCTCGGAGTTAAATTTACGTTTATTGGTATTAGAATGTTTTAACCAATCAGATTTTTTTGTTGATAAGTAAATATTACAAGCTATGTACTTAGCTTTGTCATCTTTAGTTTTTGTTAACCATCTTGAGAAAAGAGGATTTTCCAACCATTTAAAAGAAAAAATTTGTTTTCTCGATTTTCCCTTTTTTGCTGCCTTAGACGTTGATTTCTCATTCAACCCTACAGTTTCCTCATATTCACTAGATTCTGATTCATCGCGCCCTTAATAACAGAACAACTTCTTTATTTGGAGTATAAAGCAAAAGATTAAATTTGACTTACCTCTTTTCGAAGTTGAAGGTAAAGGTTGTTCGCCACTATTACCAGCTGGTATAAAGTATTTCTTTATAGTATTCATATTTATAGCCATGTAAACATAAAAAACACCGAGCCACAGTAAATTGCAATTACGCAAGAACCAAGCAATACAGGAGCACGAGACACGAGTCGGTTTGATTTCGGGGAAATCCTTCAAGTTGACTTGTGCTCCACACTCCACAGTCCACAGTGCCATCAGCGCCACGCCGATAAAGCAGGCAGCGGGCAATGCGGACATTGGCGTACGGTTTAAATATGATATTATGATTTGTTTATCAAATTAAATATCATTTCAGTTTTCAGTAAATGCAAATCGGAAAAAATTGAAACCAAAATTTCAATTTTTAAAAAGTCGGACGAGACTGAAAAAAATCAGAAATATTACAAAATAGAGTTTTAAGCATAATAACGGACGCTCAAAGATATGTACCGACAGACGTACTGCACAGGGACTTACGAATGGACAAATTAAATACTTTTTATGATAAAATTATTAAAAATACCATACGCGAGCAAGTACATCCACGAATCGGCTCACTTTAGACACACACATACAGTCATTACCAAACTCGAAACACAAATTCCCTAAAGATTGCCCCGCCCCCCTGATAAATAATACAGATATGTATTAAAGAGAATAAGAAAAGCACGTAAGACCAAAACAGAAAAAGATGAGAAAAAATCAAATACAAAATTCAAAATCAAGACCTTTCAAAATTGTTATATCGACCAGATATCTACAACAAAAAACAAGAGCAAAAGACTGATGTCTGGCTCAAGAAAATTGATTATAAGAAGAAGAAAAAGTCGCTATTTTCGCGACAAGTCGCTACGAATGGCAACACAGAGTGAATGTTTGTTTAAATAATAGAACCTCCTTTTGTGCAATCTAGATGTCGCTCTGGTTCGGTATAGTTTGTTTTATTTTTAAATGTTTTTTGGATTTATCCCGTTGATCAATTTTATTTAGTTAGTTAACCTGTGCTCGCCGTTGTAAGCTTGTTTGTGTCCTTAATGTAAAGTTTGTGATTATATTATGTAAGTAACACCTAATAACTTTGATTTGAAATTGAAATTATTATAGAAATGAACTTTTCAGACAGCTCTTGAAAATGGTGTAAGAAACCGAAACGCGTAGAGCAAGATATTAAATATTTGTAAAGAATTTTGTATTTTTCTTTCCTCTTCAATAGTTTCTTCTAAGTCGGTCGCACACTGCAGTAACGAGCAATAGGCAATACGCGATATTATCACCCATTTACATTACTAAAGATCAAAGGTGGTCTCGCACACTGACGTGATGCGAAATTGCCTGTCAGAATAAGTGTTGCTTATTTTGGCGATTCATATTTCCGGTGATATAAACCTGCAAGTTGATCGAGTCATTCTTGAAGCAACATTCAGGTAATAACATTTGGGGACAGTTTTTAATTACTATTAAATTCGAAAAATGCCAGATGATCCTATATCGAATATTAAATTTGTCGAGATCGTCGAAAAATACCCATGTATTTGTGAATATAATCGTACAGATTACAGCAAAAGGGGAATGAAAGAAATGGCATGAGCAGCAATTGCAAATAAAACGAGAGGTTCTGATAGGAACTTTTTAATTAATAATTAACTATTATTTTGTTGTTACCCCAGAAGCAAGGTACAACAAGGGGTCGTTAGTAGGTACATCTCCTGAGGCAAGACACAGGAACGATATAATTGACGATCGTACCACTAAACCTGCAGCTAAAAATACGCGAAATCCCAAAATGACAGAGGACACAGCCGACCAATCGATCAAGGACTACGTAAAGTTTAAAACATCAGTAGCACAAAAGAGTAGCCCTAATCTCGATTCTCTTAAAAGCTTACCTGAACTAAAACCTGACAGAGAAAATGACCGACTTTCATCACAAACGAGAAGAGCACTTAAAAAACATTAAAATATTGTCGTCAATGTCCGACATTATTCACAAAAAAATCGTCACTGTTTCCTGTTTTGTGTTGTTTTGATGTAAGACAAACGTACAATATTATTTCCCGTCGCCTATCGTCAGTTGCCGGTTACTCCAGTGTGCGACCCGCCTTAGTGCATGGCTGGATGCTGAAAGTATGGAGGGCTTTCATATATGTATTAGTACTATATGGTTATTACCCTGAATATCTTGAAGCAACAACAGAGATAGAAGATCCAGGGTCATTTCAACTTGTGCGCATGCGCCGTAAGGGTATTGCCAAATGTACTTTTATTTCTTTAGAACAGGGCAGAAGAGTGAGCCTTACAAAATTAGAGCAATGATAAAATTACCAAAAATCTTGCTAAAAAATGTAAAATAAGCATTAAGTCTGTACTTCCAAGTGCTTTCAAATTATTTGTTTCCATTTCTAAACTAAAACGCGTTAAATAACAGTTTCATATAACTGGAAGGTGACAACGTCTCATTTAGAAGCGTCTGATTGTAGCCCAAATGGAATACGTTGTTGCCAATTCTCGGCTGGGCTGTTTGGATTTCTTTCTGTTGGTGAGACTGAAATAGGGATAAAAGTGAGGTTATAGCCGGTTCTGTCAATCAATCTGTCTATTTTGTCTTCAGAGTTGTTCCGAAGTGGTTTCAAGTTTCCTTTGGCTTTCGCGTTTATGTTTGTTTAGTGTATTGATTTATTTTTGATTTGTACATTTCCTGTTCAATTTTACAGATTAGTTGCATTTTTTTGCTATGTCATCTAATTTAGAATGTAATATTTGTTCCAAGGTTTTCTCTTCCGTGGGAAATCGTAATAAACATTACAAGAAGCACGGGGACGGGAATCCTAGACCTACTGGTAAGTTTTTTTAGTTTTTTCTTAAGTAAAATTCCAGCTGCCAGAGATACTTACCCCCCATAACTTTATGCAATAATTATCTACAGTGGAGTAAAATACAAATCGATTATTTCCAAATTTTAGGTAGCAGCTTTGAGGATGCTTTATATAAGTGTTTTGAAGGATGCGAACTCTCGTTTAAAAGTTGCAAAGACCTACAACAACACTTAACTTTGGAACACGAATTTAATTTTGTTGAGAACCAAATGGACTTTGCAACATATGAAGGTAAATAACTTTATTTAAAAAAGGTTCATATTGCTTTATCCTCGGCTATATCTTTTTATCAGGCATTTTTTATTTCAGACTTTGAAATGTGGCTTCAAAAATTTGAGAAAAATGAAAATGCAAGATACTTCAAACCTCGAGGATCAAAGAGAACTGCAGATGGAAGTTTGGAAAAATTTGTTTTAAAGTGTTCTAGATCAGGTAAGAGGAAAATCAGTTTTCTGTTGAAATAATTTTATATAGGCTTAAATAGCTTTGATAATAATTGAAATAATGCATGGAACACCTTGTTTACAATTATATATTGATTTAAGTCATATTTTATAGGTAAAAGAAGAGTGGTATCTGAAGAGCTTCGTAAACGTGATGGGCAATCCCAAGGGTCTTCGAAGTATAACTTTGGTTGTACTAGCCAAATTACTGTTGCAAAGGAGGTTTCAACAAGTAAATGTTCTGTTGAATATTTTCCTACACATTATGGACATGGTGAGGAGATTCAACACCTACGCATTTCGAAGGAGTATAGGAAAGAAATAGCTCAAAAACTTTTGTTGGGTGTTTCCGCTACTAGGTGAGGATATAGGTTATTTATTTGAATTTTAAGTTACATTACACAAATCACAAAACTAAAATATTGGCAAAAACGATTTATTATAGGTATTGATTACAAAATGACAATACTGTTTCCTGATTGTACTCTTAGATTTTGATTTTATTCTATATTATAAAGTTATTTTCTTTTTTGCCTAATCCATATAGGTACTTAAATTTTGATAGGTAGAAATCTATATTTTCAAGTACATCATTAAGTAACCTATTTATTCTTTTAATAGGTTGTTGGATTCCACACGAGATAACATTACCGAGGAGCTCAATCGTGATCACATTGTGACTAGAAAGGATATTCACAACATCAATACATCATTTAACATAAATATTAGTGATGGATGTAGGCATAATGATGATGCTACTAGTGTCTGTCTGTGGGTAAAAGAATGTATGAATAGTAAATGTAACCCTATTCATTTTTTCAAAATACAGGGCGAACCTACTACTGAATGGAATTTGAATATTAATGATTTTCTTTTAATTTTTATGAATCAAGCCCAAATTAACTTATTACACAAGTTTGGTAATAATATAATATGCGTTGATGGCACTCATGGCTTGAATGCTTACAGCTTTGAGCTCACCACTGTTTTAGTCTTAGATGAATTTGGAGAGGGATTTCCTGTTGCTTTTCTTTTTTCGAATAGACAAGACACATATGTATATGAAATTTTTTTTTCTTACATAAAGAAAGCTATTTTAATTGAAGATGAATTCATTTGCAATGTGTTTATGTCTGATCTTGCTGATGCATATTTTAATGCATATTTATGCAAAAAGGTATGCTTTTTAATATTATTTAAAATGTATAATATATCACGATCAGTATTTACATTGGTTTTTGGTTTATAGGTTGTCTTGATTATGGGCATCGCTGGAGCGTGTAGAAGAGACGAGTTAGTAAAATGAAAATAGATGATATTGAATGTAAAGAATCCCTTTTAATAGTGTGCATTCCAGATTCAAAAACGAATTAAAGTCGGAAATTTACAATTATAAATGACACCGCAGAAAATGCCATTGATTACGTTGGATATTATAAAAAGTACATCCATTTGAGAGAACAGTGCAAGAATAATTTAGGACGCCGCTTGTTTTTCCGATATTCCAAGGGGCGTTGCACAAACCAGGTTATAGGAATGAATACCATTGGTAAAATACCCAGTGATATTGCCAAATATTTAAACTTATCGAATCCTAACTTATATACTGGGCATTGTTTTCGACGTACTTCTGCTACGTTATTGGTACATGGGGGTGGTGATTTGATACAGCTTAAAAAGCATGGAGGTTGGAAAAGTAGCAACGTTGCCGAAGGGTATAATGATGATTCAATGACCAACAAAATACAAACTTTTCAAAGAATATCTGGCCAATCTCAAACCCAAAAAAAATCAGATTTAACATTTCCTGAGATTTGCAACACTTCTGATCCATCAACATCAGGAATAAACATTAAAAGTTGTAAAAACTGCACTTTTAATTTTAATATAGTAAATAATAAAAAATAAGTCAATTTTATTGTATATTATAAATAAGTATAATATTGTATTTATATTTTCAATGTTCTTTCTGTATTCTGTTCCAATAAAATTTAAATAAAAAATACATAGTATAGGTACCTACAAATATTTATTAAAAAATTTTAAATGATAATATAAGGAAAACTTGGTTTTTTGTATTTTATTGTGTATTACATTTATCAATTTTTTAATAAAGCTGTGTGTTTTGTTTGCTTAGTTTTGTTAAGAATTTACGACAAACTTGGTAATAATACAAGTATTTTACTTAATTTTTTCAACAAAATAATTGTATTCTCTATTTTTGTTAGTGTAAGTTATTTTTGCTTAAATAACTACCTAACTCTTTAAATAAGAAAGTTGGCCCATGTCAGGTTTTAAAAAAAAAATTAAACTAGTGTACCTATACTATTTTTCCTATATATCGTGATCGTAGAAAAAATCTAGTGTGTAATTCGAGCGGAAAGTTCTTTGCCGTTTTCGACAGATTGCCGAGCTCCGCTGACGCGTCGCGCGGCAACTTTCTGTCTCAATCGGCAAAGTATCACTTTCCGCTCTTAATACACAAATAGCTATTTCCGAAAATGTTCTACTAGCCTATTTCGCTAAACTAAGTGCAAAATACAAACCATCTTCATTATGGTCATTTTATTCAATAATTAAATCTATGTTGAGAATAAACCATGACGTTGATCTGGAAAAATATGGAAAACTATATACGAGCGTTTTTAAAAAGAAAATCTGAAGGATTTCAAGCAAAGAAATCTTCCACTCTGACCTCGAAAGAAATTAAGACATTTATTGACAAAGCTCCTGATGAAGTTTTTCTTTTACATAAGGTAAATATACATAGGTATTTAATCTAATCTATTAAAAAACTCATATTCTTATTTGCTTCAGGTTATATTTGCTAGAAATCAACAATGATATTATACGCATGGCGCCATCTATGTGTAATAAGTAAAACTAAGTTAGGTTGTTATGTGGCGCTGTACTGTTCTTGTGGTCGTTGAATAAAAGCAGTTCTTTATGTATACCCGAACTGTGCGTTTCATTTTTTCCTGTTGGTTCCTGTTTAGTCCCGAAAATCTAACAGGTTATGAGCCCAGGACACCCTTAACTGCGCGAAATACGCCTAGTACATGTTGAAAGTGTTTCATCGAACCGGGAATAGTATTAGTGAAACGGAAAAAGTTTTATCGCGGGTTGAAGTTCTCGTTTTGCAGGCGGTCCAAGATGGCGGTCAATTATCTTTCGAGCGTACCCAGATTACTCGGTCGCGAAAATTACGCGGAGTGGTGTTTCGCAGTCGAAAATGTATTTGTGATTGAAGGACTTGTAAAGTGCCTGAATGGTACTGAGTTGGACACAGTTTTGATAGCCAAAGCGAAGGCAAAACTAATTTTTAACATTGAATACGAGCATCTACGTGCATATCAGAGACAAGGAAACGTGCAAAGGTGTTTGGGATACACTGAAGCGCATGTACGAAGACAATGGAATTACACGCAAAATTAGCCTCTTGCGTACCTTAATCTCACTACGCCGTGAAGACTGTGATTCAATGGAAGCATATGTGACCGAAGTTATAGAAACTTCCAGAAAATTGGATCGGACAGGATTCAAGATAAGCGAGGAGTGGATTGGTTCTCTTCTTTTAGCGGGTTTGCCTGAAAGATTCGCACCCATGATAATGGCCATCGAGCACTCTGGTATTAAGGTGACCTCTGACGAGATTAAAACGAAACTCTTGGACATGGAATCAGATGGCGACACCAGAAACTCGGCAAATGCTTTTGCCGGGAGGTCAAGCTGGAAGGGAAATCCGAGAGGTGGCAGCACAAGTAAATACAAAAGAAATGTCAGCAACGTCAAACCAGATCGAAGTAACATAATCTGCTACAGACTACAGATGTAAACAAGCAGGCCATTTTAAAAATAAGTGCCCGAATTTACAACAGATTGAGAATAATAATAGTGACAAGAAGAAAATAGAAAGCTTATCAAATGCCTTCAGTGTAATTTTCCTTAATGGTAACTTCGATAGAAATGAGTGGTACATCGATTCTGCAGCCAGCAATCATGTTACTGCCAGAAATGATTGGTTAAAAAACACAGAAGGGGCTCACGTTGATGAAATAATAGTGGCTAACAGTGAAAAGTTATTGGTAGAATGCTCAGGTCAAATAGACATTGTGACTGTTGTTAATAAACAAAAATGATATGATTGATATTACTGTAAGTGAAGTTTTGTATGTTCCAAAGCTTTCAACGAACTTGTTATCAGTTGCACAAGTCACTAGTAAAGGCAATAAAGTGATTTTCACTAGTAAAGACTGTCAAATTTACAACAGTGCCGGTGTTTTGATTGCAACAGCTGATGCAATAAACAATATGTACAAACTAAACTTGCAAAAACCAAAAAAACTTTTTGTGGCTACTGCTGTAAGTTCAAGTGTATGGCATAGACGTTTTGGACATTTAAATTATAAGGATCTTTCCATCACGCAGACAGTGGTTCAAGGTTTGGACTGTCAAGGCAAAGTGAGTGTAAAGGAAACAGAAGCCTGTCAAGTATGTTGTGAAGGCAAACAATGTAGATTGTCATTTAAACATGTGGGACAACGAGCAACACATGTGTTAGAAGTGGTGCATGGTGATCTTTGTGGGCCGATGGAGGTGAGTTCATTAGGAGGTTCGAGGTATTGTCTTGTCCTTGAAGACGATTATAGTAGAATGGTATTTATTTATTTTTTAAAAACCAAAAGTGAAGCATTTAAATACTTTCAACAATTTAAAACTTTGGTTGAGAACCAGCAAACTACTAAAATCAAAACCTTAAGAACAGACAATGGTGGTGAATTTTGTGGTTTATTGTTTGAAAGTTTTTTAACAAAAAATGGAATTACACATCAGAAGACCAATCCCTACACACCTCAACAAAACGGCATGTGCGAGCGAATGAACCGAACGTTGGTTGAAAAGGCACGCTGTTTACTATTTGATGCTGGACTGGACAAGGTTTTTCGGGCAGAAGCAATGAATACTGCTGTTCATCTGAGAAACAGGTCGATAGTAACAGGGCTAAAGAAAACACCTTATGAAGTTTGGACAAATAGAAAACCAGATGTAAGTAACCTTAGGATTTTTGGTAGTGATGTCATGGTATTGATACCAGCCGAGAAAAGGCGGAAATTTGATAAAAAATCCAGGAAAATGGTTTTAGTGGGTTTTTGTGACAATGTCAAAGGATACAGGTTGTTTGATCCAACAGATAGGTCAATTATTACAAGCCGGGATGTCATTATTAACGAAAAGATATCAAGGAGTTCAGAAAGTTTCGATTTAACTGTCCCAGAAGCTGAGAGCTCTAAAAACATACCAGCTACAGTGGGGGATGCAAATGAAAGCGAAGTCGTAAGTGATAACTCAGAAATTTATGACCCACAGGAAGACATGCTCTCAGATAGTGACACATCATCAACCTTCTATGATGTTATTAACGAGTCGATAAACAAGCCCTCAACAGTACGAAGGTCTACTAGGGAGAGAAAGCAAACTAATTATGATGATTATGTGACTTATGCCTGTAAGTCTGATGTTAACATGGAGGATGTTCCACTGAGTGTATCTGATGCACTCTCTAGATCTGACGGACATATTTGGCAGCAAGCAATTGAAGCTGAATTAGCTTCATTCGAGGAGAATGATGCTTGGGAGGTTGTCCAAAGACCGGAAAGCGAAACTATTGTGCAGTGTAAGTGGGTTTTTCGAAAGAAATGTGACAGTGAAGGTAAAGTGAGGTACAAAGCTCGGCTAGTAGCAAAAGGTTTTTCTCAAAGGCCTGGAATAGACTATGACGAGACATTCTCCCCAGTAGTTAGGCATTGTACACTGAGATTTTTGATGGCTTTATCAGTACATTTAGATCTAGAAATCACTCACCTAGATGTGACTACTGCTTTTTTAAATGGTTCTCTAAACGAGACAGTTTTTATGATGAAGCCCGAAGGGTATGAAAAAACAGTAAATAAGGATCAGGTACTCAAGTTAAACAGAGCCATTTATGGTCTAAAGCAGGCGTCTAGAGTGTGGTATGAGAAAGTAGAAAAAGTCTTACTTTCTTTAGGTTATGAAAAATCACAGTATGAACCGTGTGTTTATTTAAAATGTAAAGATAGTCTTAAGACATTTGTGGCATTATATGTGGACGATTTTTTCATTTTTTCGAACTGTCATGTTGAAACAAATTTTTTAAAAGAGAAGTTAAGTGCTCAGTTTAAAATAAAAGATTTGGGTAAAATACAACAATGTCTGGGAATGAGGATTAATGTTGATGAAACTCAACACACAATAACATTGGATCAGGAACAATATATAAATGAGCTATTGTTGCGTTTTAACATGACAGACTGTAAGCCAGTGAGTACTCCTATGGAATCTAATCTAAAGTTAATTAAAGGTGAAAATAAGAAAAATTGCGATTTTCCTTATCAACAACTTATAGGGGGATTAATGTACTTAGCTGTGCTTACGAGACCAGATATCTCTTTTTCTGTTAGTTATTTAAGTCAGTTCAATAACTGTTTTGACGAATCACATTGGAAATGTGCCAAAAGACTATTGCGTTATTTGAAATGTACTAAGAGTCAGGGATTAATATTTAAAAAACAAGACATCTTGGAATTAGAGGGTTTTGTAGATGCTGATTGGGCAGCAGATACTGTTGATCGTAGGTCATTTAGTGGATTTTGTTTTAAACTTTCTGGTTCCATAGTGTCATGGGAGAGTAGGAAGCAGTGTTCAGTCGCACTGTCTAGTACAGAGGCTGAATATGTTGCCATTGCTGAAGCTTCTAAAGAAGCAATCTATTTACGCAATTTGTTTGGTGAATTGACTGGAACCGTTGATTGCATAACTTTGTTTAACGACAATCAAAGTGCACAAAAATTGTGTGCAAATCCTTTATTCCATAAACGAGCCAAACACATTGACATAAGGCATCATTTTATCCGAGAAATTGTATCGAACAATGTTATTTCTATAAGATATTTACGAACTGATGATATGCCTGCGGATATTTTTACTAAAGGTTTATGTTTTAGTAAACATAAGAAATTTTGTTTAGATTTAGGTATGTTAAATGTTGAATAATACCATTGTTTAGTAGGGGTGTTAGAAATCAACAATGATATTACGCATGGCGCCATCTATGTGTAATAAGTAAAACTAAGTTAGGTTGTTATGTGGCGCTGTACTGTTCTTGTGGTCGTCGAATAAAAGCAGTTCTTCATGTATACCCGAACTGTGCGTTTCATTTTTTCCTGTTGGTTCCTGTTTAGTCCCGAAAATCTAACAATATTAATTATTGGAATTATGGGCGCATGCCGGTCAAACGAGCTTTATGAGATGAATATACCTAGAAGACGTAAAGGATCTTCAAACAAACTTCTTAATAACAATACCCAAGACTAAAACCAAAATTATTGTACGAACATTCGCCATAAACAGTACGTTTTACAACATTATAAAGAAGTACATCGATCTCCGCCCGTCACATGTAAAAATCAATTCATTCTTTCTAAATTATCAAAAATCCAAATGTACAATACAACGTATAGGAAAAAACAAATTTGCAGACATTGGTAGACAAATTGCCAAATATTTAAACTTGCCAAATCCTCAAACTTATACCGGCCATTGTTATCGCAGATCATCTGCCACTCTGTACATTGATGGAGGAGGCGATATAACTGGATTAAAGCGTCATGGGGGCTGGAAATCTACACAAGTAGTTGAATGTTACATTGATCAGTCTATGAGAAACAAGACAACTACAGCAGATACTATTACTAAACAAATAAATAGTAATGAAGCATCTTCTTCCTTTGCAGCAACCGACATTCCAAATATTTGTATTGAAAACTCTTCCAAACTTATTCATAGTTCTCGACCAATACAGTATTTATTAATTGTACTATTACTAATTTTAATGTTATTGACAAATAAAGTTGTTCATTAAAAATCTCAAATTAATAAATTAGTCGTAGATAAAGTAGAGTATACTACTCACAATAATGGCTATTATTACCTCAGAATATTTACTCCCTCGCCGCTTACGCGGCTCGGTTCGTAAATATTCCTCGGGAATAATAGCTATCATTATTGACGCGTGGTATAATCTACTATTATTGAAAATAATAGGTACAAATTAATAAAAACCTCTATGTGTAATTTAAATAGAAATAGGTGCACACACAGTATCTTTAGGTACCATCGTGCAACCGAACTAGTGACAGCCACAAGGGATGTTAGAATGTAGTAATTGTAACAATATTGTAATATTGCTGTTGCTGAATAAATATAAATATAAAATTTCGGTCCAGTTGTCAAAGTCAAATGTGATAACCTAATTTTTTTTCCGTTAAAACAAACGTCTATTTTCTTTCTGTCGCGCATGCGCATCTGCGCGAAATGACCCTGGCGGAACAAGGAACCTCGGCTTCACTACGTTTACATTGGTTAAATGGGCAAGGCCATATATGTATTAGTACTATATGGCTATTACCCTGAAAATCTTGAAGCAACAACAGAGATAGCAGATCCAGGGTCATTTCGACTTGTGCGCATGCGCCGTCAGGGTATTGCCAAATATGCTTTTATTTCTTTAGAATAGGGCAGAAGAGTGAGTCTTAGAAAATTAGAGCAATGATAGAATTACCAAAAATCTTGCTAAAGAATTGCAAAATAAGCATTAAGTCCGTACTTCCAAGTGTTTTCAAATTATTTGTTTCCATTTCTAAACTAAAACGCGTCAAATAACAATTTCATATGACTAGAGGGTGACAACGTGACAACGTCTCATTTTTGCTCGACATAACCTCGAAATCTTTAGCAAATGTTAATTTGGTTGACAGCTCGCTTCAGCGAGTAGATTTGTTATTATTAACGGCTTTTGTGTACTGTTTATCTTTACTTTTCTGCAAATTTTGATTGTGTGTGTGAACTGTGACCATTTTGTGACGATGCCGAGGCAAAACGGAATATTTTACATTATTTTAAACAGGCGTAGAAGCTTGAACAAAGATTTATCGTTCTACAGGTATGTACCCAGATCGAATGTTTCTTTCTATTAACTTACTTACGTTAATTTCGTGAGAGAACAATAACTAGGTAGTCCATTTCCTAAAGATTATAATTTCCTTTGCTGCTGTTGATATAATTAGGTACCTAGGTACCTATTTTTACCGAAAATTGCATGTACTCCAAAAAATCCTATTAAAACCTATTATTTTACCTGTTGAACTCTAAAAATGAATGTAAAATATCTAATAAAAGTTTTATTGATATATTTACCTGAGTTTTTTTTCTTTTTTCTGTCGAAATACTATACAAAATCCTAAACAAATCAAGAACTTTAATGTTTGTTTACAAATTTCTGTCCAGTTGTCAAAGTCAAATGTGATAACCTCATTTTTTTTCCTGTTAAAACAAACGTCATCTCACGCATGCGCACTGCGCGAAATGACCCTGGCGGGACAAGGAACCTCGGCTTCACTTCGTTTACATTGGTTAAATGGGCAAGGCGCCATATAGTACTAATACATATATGGGCAAGGCGCCATATAGTACTAAAGCTAAGTTCATATAGATGCGAATAACGAATTGCGAATAATGCTCCGATTGGTCAATTTCAAATATATATTTGGCGGCAAAAGTGTCGGAACGAAGTTTGATGATTTTGCGAATTCGCAAAATTTCAAATCTGGGGGGCGGGAATCTTGAGATGATGCGATTGGTCAATTTTAAATATCTATTTGACGTAAAAGTGCCAGAACGAAATTTATAGGATTTTGGGATTTCGCAAAATTTAAAATCTGAGGAGCGGGAATCTTGAATGTCTTTCAATATTTTACGAATATTCGTGCGATTTTGGTTATGAGCATGCACCCTTGTGTACGACCGCACAGCTGTTTCCTATAACCTTATTTTTAAGTTTAACTATTTGTGGTGTATACTCGAAAATATCAATTATATTAAAAATGAGTGAAGAACAATTATTATTCTTTGTGCGACGACGCAGAGCAATCGCGGCCTATCTGCTATTAAAGAAGCGAAGGTCTACGCCAACAGCCCAGCGTCGATTCAAGACCTCAAAGATGGAATTCGTGAGGCTATCGAGGACATAGGGGCATAGGGCAGCCACTTTGCGATTTGGATATGGAAAATTTCATGAAAAGGATATGGTCCTGTAGGCGTGGTCGTGGTGGTCATTTGCCTGATGTTATTTTCCATTATTAATGGCATACCTTCCTCTTTATTATGAAATAAACATCCGATCATTTATCTCAAAAAATGGCATTTTTCTTTGATTGTTTATTATTCTTATTGGAAAACCCTTTATATAAATGAAAATGGCTTGGTCATGAACTTCTTCAGGTTATGTAGTCTCGTTCGTTACCAACCGTTCAAAACTAAAAACACTAAAATCTCCGAAATTCGCATCTATATGATATAGGACAAAAGATGGATGCGAAATTCGCATTTCGCAATTCGTGATTCGCATCTATATGAACTAAGCTTAATCATGTACTAATACATATATGAGGGCTTGGATGAAAAGCAAGACGCCATCGGAACCCTAGAAGAAGAAGAGCTTAACATCTTAACCTGACTTTTGTGTTGGTTTTTGTTTGGTTATTTTATGTTTCTTGGTAGGTCCTAAATAAATACCTTGTTTGGTTTTCTTATTTACCAAACTGGATCAAGAAGTCAGTATAAAATGAGTGAATCGTAGAAACAAATTATAAATCGTGATTTTTATTTCGAAGCTGCAAGTTGAAATAGGCACACGCTTTGTGAGGGAAGCAGCGCCGCTTGAAGAATGAAAAGGTTTGTTTTTTAGAAATTTTTATTTTTTTTTTAAATTACAGCATACAAGTACTACCTAAATCGCTTTAATATTCTTGCAAAATTTTTTATCATTCAATTGCCAAACATGAAGTTAAAGGTGATACTGCAAGTGATAGGTACTTCTAAAATTAAGTTAGGTACTTTATAAATAATACCTAGTTATTTTATAAAGCGCACCAAAACGATAGTGCAGTGAAACTTTCTAATAGAATTTTGTTTAATAAATCTATATAGATACTGCACAAAGTCTTATAACAGTGATACCTACTAAGCAAATCAAATAATTCATTTAGGTATAAAATTAAAAAATGATTGACATGCCTAGATTAATCAGATTATTTGCTGTGCAGAGAACTAAAATTACTCTTAATGCCAATATAATATAACAGTTTGCCTACCATTTCAAATTAACAACTTGTGTCCAGAAAAATGTGTCTGGATATTTAGTTTTTCTAACCCTGATACAAGTGTTAACTAGTCTTGATAATGTTATTTCTAAATGTGGAAATTAAATGTTAATGCTGGACAGTGTGGATCTCGGTGTGGATACATTTTTGAATTGCCAAATGTACCTACCTATTTGAAGTTCAGGAATTTTAATGTAATAGATTCATTTTATTTTTGCAACAGGTTCCAATTTGTTATTTTAGTTAGTGTATTATAATAGGTAGGTAGGTACCTAATTATAATTAAAAATTGATTTAACGTAAAGTTAAACACACAATCTGCTCCACTAGTTTAATGTAAAATTTTTAAACCATACATGTTTCGGAGGCATAAACCTCCATCATCAGTGGGATTCAATTAAGTAAGTCAAATTAAAGAGAAAATACCAGAAACATTGTGAGAACTTTTGTGTCGCAGAAAAACTTCATCATTTTATATTAAATATAGGTACTTGTGAATGTGAAATAAAATAAAATAGAAAATGGAAAAAATTCTTATTATTTAAAAAACATTTTGTTTTTATTTAGTAGGTTATAATTAAAAAGCACATATTTTTTTGAATTTTTCGTGTTTTTTAATTATAAACTAAATAAAAACAAAATGTTTTTTAAATAATAACAACTTTTTCCATTTTCTATTTCATTTTATTTTCACAGCTAAGTATATTTAATATAAAATGATGAAGTTTTTTTGCGACACAAAAGTTCTCACAATGTTTCTGGTATTTTCTCTTTAATTTGACTTAATTGAATCCACTGATGATGGAGGTTTATGCCTCCAAAACATGTATTGTTTAAAAATTTTACGTTAAACTAGTGGAGCAGATTGTGTGTTTTACTTTACGTTAAAATATCACTCCACTGAGAGATGGACTTCTTCCATGAAAAAAAAAAAATTGATTTATTTTAGTCAGTAAATAAATAAATAAATAAAAATTCTGCTATTTTCTATGGCTCAATGTTAACTAGCACTTGGTTCAGTTCCCTTTTTAGGAATTTTAAATTAGAAATACTTTTTATTGCCTGCAGAAGTTTATTAAACAACTTTACACACATATTATAGTAGGTATGGATTTTTTTCATAATAGCCAAATGATGTGTTGAATATAGAAAATTTTGGTTTCTTGTATTATATAAATAGCTGTGTTTGTTGATACTCTAAAACTTTTATCTCTGTTCTTAAATATGAATACTATACATTCGAAAGTTTAAAAAGCATATTAATATTAAGTTTAATGAACATACCCCTGCAGAAACACAATAAAAACTCTCTACATTCCAGTACAACTGCCCCAAAATGTGATTCCATATCTACCAACAGACTCAAGGTTGGCACATTATAAGATCTTTGTAGAAGCTGCATTCACATAGCGAGCCACAACCCTTAAACCAAAGTCAATTCTGCCCAAACTCTTTTATTACCAACTGGCAGCGGCGATAAACACTGATGACTTGAGAATTTGCCGTTAGAGCTTTGCTGTTGGTGCTGTCGAAAGTTAAATTTCCGTGGGACCAATAACAAAGCTCAAAGGCCAATATCGCGGGTCATCATTGTTTATTGCCGCTGCCAGTTGGTAATAAACAGACCTTAGTTTTAAACATAAACTATCAATGCCTATGCTGGTCTCATGGCAGATATTCATTGATTACAAGACCTAAGAATTTTGTTTTGTGTGTTTCTGTGTGTAATTATTATTTATTATCTAATTGTTCAGATAGTAATGTCCTTTTGGCTAGGTTTAGTTTGAGAAAACGTAGAGATATTCAAAAGGTATTGTTATTGCATAAACTTGTTAACGGTAGTCTTCTGTCCTTACTTGTTAAGTGAATAAAACATTATTTATTTTATTTATTTATTCTGACTACATTACTAATATAATATAGTTTGTAGCAAGTCTTACAAAATAAAACAAAATTGAAAATTCAGAACAACAGTAAGTACAGTTAAAAAATAGAGAATAAGAAAATAACACAAGAAACAAAACAAAAAGCAATGTTACTAACAAAAAAATTAAATTAAAAGAGCAATATAGAGTCTCGAGTCAGATGGTCAAGGTACGGGCTTCCTGAACGAACTCCTCAATGGAGTAATAAGCCTTCTCAATTAAAATTTCCTTTAGCTTATTTTTAAAATTAATGTGCCAAGAATTGCTAATAGACATAGTTATTATGTCTATTTATTGGCAGCAAACAGTAATGTTATGTACGTCATCCGTGCATAAGATGTGTTCGACTTATAATAAAATATTGCACACATGTTCCTTCTCTTGTCTTGAAATTCTCTGTCATGTGTACTGTATTGAAAAACTGTAATAGTCATAGGAAATACCCGAGGAAATACCTATTTTAAAAATATATTTGTAAAATCTATGTTGCATTGATAGGAAAAAGAAACCGTGGTATACAGGAGCTTTGAGGGTTTCTGGGAGAAATCTTCATTTTCTGTGTTACATAAGAAAGTTTTCAAATAATAATGCTGGTTTCATAAACTGTTTCAATAAGTACCTATCGTAGAATAGAACCACTTTAAAGCTTTCTAAGAAAATTTTAATAACAGTAGCTCTGGAGAATTGAGCCTAGATATAGGCATTCCTCAAAATCAAGGATTGGTGCGATGCGAATTTGCTATCCTTTAATATTTCAAAGACTAACTTATTGGGATTTCGCTGTGGTCTGGATAATGACGAGGCGATCTCTAAGCTTGATGTTAGTAAATTTTTGGGACTGTACATGGACACCAATCTTAAGTTTGAGAACCAAATAGTAAATTTGGCCATTAGGATTATCTCAAACAATCTGAGTTTTCCTTTGGCAAAAGACTCGTATTATGCTCTGATTGAGTCCCATCTTCGCTATGGTATTTGTTTTTGGGGATCTTGTGTACAGTACTTGTTCCAATCTTTGTCTTTGTGTTGCAAGAAAGAGCAGTTAGATATGTGTGTGGTGCTAAGGTTTGTGATTCTTGTCATCCTTTGTTTCTTAATAACTCAATTTTACCACTTTGTTGTATCTTTATTCTGAAAACTGTTTGCTTAATGTTTAAAAAATATCAAAAAAGTGATCTGTGTATCCCCACCCATTATAACACACGTCAATCATTTCTCCAAAGCTTACCAATTCCACGATCCAGCCTAATTAAATCTTTAATTTATGGCGGAAAAAATCTTTAATCACTTACCACTTCATTTGAGAAAGCAACAGTGTCTGGGGAGGTTTATAAGAATAACCAAAAACTATCACTAGAAAAAGTATATTACACTCTTGGAGTATTTTGACGACGTGTTGAGATAATAAATTGTCACGTATGCTAACTCTACTATTTAAATTTTGAATTATTATTCTTAACTACTTTTTTTCTAATATCTTTATTTATTTTATGTTCTTTTGACTTTTAACGGTTTACCCTAGTCTCATTTTATTTAATATTGTTGTACTCTTGTGTTATGTTTGTTATCACCTCGTTACCCTTGTATATTTTACCTTTGTCAACAAGACAGATATTCTTAGGACAATAAAGGATTTTTTGTTTTTTTGATTTGATTGATTGTAAATTATCGGCCCTGTAAATTACATTTGTTGGGCTTTGTTGAATAAATAAATGAAAAATAAATAAATAATTGGTGATAAGAAAATTATTCTTCAGGTAATTTACAAATAAAATAAGACTCAGAATATTACCTTGTAGTTACCCAGTTTACTTGCTTTAACATTGGATTTTATATTATTAATAACAACTCTTTGGGGTCTGTTTGAGAGGTAGGACTTTTACCTCGCAAGCACATTTCCTCTAATACTATATCTACTTATTTAATTGATAAAACAGCATATAATAATGAAAAAATACTCTATGATCAAATCTTAAGGAATTCACGGACAAAAAAATAAGAGAGATTAAGAGACTCTGATAATAAAACAAAATGCATGTGGAATTGGTTTAGAGTTTAGATGGAAGTCCTGATATTATTGCAAAGAAGTACAACGAACATCTGCTATCTATTGTTCGGTGTTCCTGATCTCCTTAATGGTTTGATTGATATTCTGTTTACATGTGACAGAATAAGGAATGAAAGATCTATGTTTCTGACCCCGGTAACACCTGATGAGATTTGTGAGATGAGAGAGGTAAAATAGTAAAAAATAAGCATAGTAGTGGTATTGATGAAATCCCTAGTAGTATAATAAAAATGTCAATTGCGGATAGAGATGTAAAATTCTCGGTAATAATCTTTTGGAGAATATTCTCAAGTTAGAGAATTTTCTAGAGAAGTTTTTCTACATAATATAACAGTGATTCAGGGAAATCCCCTAGAAGCGCGAACGTATAACCGTATACAGCTGTCTGAATTCTAAATGATGTGGTGAGACTAGTTTTATTTTGACGTTCCGTTCGGCTCAGTTTAGACCGTCTATAAGTATAGAAAGATGGAGCAAAATAAATTAAAGGGTATCACAAAACCAAAAAGTAACGTTTTAAAATATTTTAATACAAAAAATGTACTGTAATGTAATGTAAAAATTTTATTTCTTTTTATTGCCATTTCTAGCGATTTTCTTACCATTCTCAGAAACTTGAGAATATTCTCCAAAAGATTATTACCGAGAATTTTACATCTCTATCCGCAATTGACATTTTTGTTATACTACTAGGGATTTTATCAATACCACTACTATGCTTATTTTTTACTATTTTACCTCTCTCATCTCACAAATCTCATCAGGTGTTATTGGGGTCAGAAACATAGATCTTTCATTTCTCATTCTGTCACATGTAAACGGAATATCAATCAAACCATTAAGGAGATCAGGAACAATAGATAGCAGATGTTCATTGTACTTCTTTGCAATAATATCAGGACTTCCATCTAAACCAATTCCACATGCATTTTGTTTTATTATCAGAGTCTCTTAATCTTTCTTATTTTTTTGTCCGTGAATTCCTTAAGATTTGATCATAGAGTATTTTTTCATTATTATATGCTGTTTTATCAATTAAATAAGTATATATAGTATTAGAGGAAATGTGCTTGCGAGGTAGAAGTCCTACCTCTCAAACAGACCCCAAAGAGTTGTTATTAATAATATAAAATCCAATGTTAAAGCAAGTAAACTGGGTAACTACAAGGTAATATTCTGAGTCTTATTTTATTTGTAAATTACCTGAAGAATAATTTTCTTATCACCAATTATTTATTTATTTTTCATTTATTTATTCAACAAAGCCCAACAAATGTAATTTACAGGGCCGATAATTTACAATCAATCAAATCAAAAAAACAAAAAATCCTTTATTGTCCTAAGAATATCTGTCTTGTTGACAAAGGTAAAATATACAAGGGTAACGAGGTGATAACAAACATAACACAAGGGTACAACAATATTAAATAAAATGAGACTAGGGTAAACCGTTAAAAGTCAAAAGAACATAAAATAAATAAAGATATTAGAAAACAATTCGTTAAGAATAATAATTCAAAATTTAAATAGTAGAGTTAGCATACGTGACAATTTATTATCTCAACACGTCGTCAAAATACTCCAAGAGTGTAATATACTTTTTCTAGTGATAGTGTTTTGGTTATTCTTATAAACCTCCCCAGACACTGTTGCTTTCTCAAATGAAGTGGTAAGTGATTAAAGATTTTTTCCGCCATAAATTAAAGATTTAATTAGGCTGGATCGTGGAATTGGTAAGCTTTGGAGAAATGATTGACGTGTGTTATAATGGGTGGGGATACACAGATCACTTTTCTGATATTTTTTAAACATTAAGCAAACAGTTTTCAGAATAAAGATACAATAAAGTGGTAAAATTGAGTTATTAAGAAACAAAGGATGACAAGAATCACAAACGGGGATACACAGATCACTTTTCTGATATTTTTTAAACATTAAGCAGACAGTTTTCAGAATAAAGATACAATAAAGTGGTAAAATTGAGTTATTAAGAAACAAAGGATGACAAGAATCACAAACCTTAGCACCACACACTAATCTAACTGCTCTTTCTTGCAACACAAAGACAAAGATTGGAACAAGTACTGTACACAAGATCCCCAAAAATAAATACCATAGCAAAGATGGGACTCAATCAGAGCATAATACGAGTCTTTTGCCAAAGGAAAACTCAGATTGTTTGAGATAATCCTAATGGCATAGCAACCAGAAGATAGCTCAAGCATAGAGATCGCCTCGTCATTATCCAGACCACAGCGAAATCCCAATAAGTTAGTCTTTGAAATATTATTATTATTATTATTATTATTATGTTTAACAGCAGTAAGCGGCTGTAGCCGATGAGACTGCTGTGTGCACATATGTCTTTGGTTTCTTTTTAATTTTTATTATTTCAGGCACTTTCATATAGTCAACATTTAGAGTATCACGTCACAGTTCACAGTCCAGGGACAGTTCACAGTTAAGTTTAAGGTAGACAACTAAAGATAGTGCACGATGGTGCCATTTATCGTTTCTAGGTTTTGTCAAGCCTGTTCTTGAAGATGTTCCGATTTGGGGCAAGGATGGTTTCCTCATTAAGGGCATTCCACCTGTACACGACACGGTTAGATAGGAAGTTTTTTCGTATCAGATGAGAGCTTTTCTCCTTTTTTAATTTTTGTGAGTGTCCTCTGAGCTCATTAGTATTTGAAATAAAGAAGTTTAGGTTAAGGTCACCGCAGTAGTTGTTGTTCAGGATTTTAAATGTTTCGATCAGGTCTCCCCTGTCTCTTCTCTCTTTGAGTGTGGTTAGTCCAAAAGCTGAGAGGCGTTCGTTGTAGGGTGTATCTACCAGGGTTGTTGGGATCCTGGTAAACCTCCTCTGGACTCTTTCCAGAGCCTCTATGTCCTTGGAGTAGTAGGGATTCCACACTGCATGGGCATGCTCAAGTTTGGGTCTAACATATGTTTTATAGATCTTATTCATGAATTCTACTGTTTTATTGGAAAATGCTCTTTGTATTAGGTAGATAAACGAGTTACATTTTTTTATAATTTGATTTATATGAGATTCCCATTTTAGGTCTGCCCGCATTAGTACCCCAATGTCTTTTTGCTCTTCCACACTTTTCAATTGTGTTCCATGCAGTGTGTATGTATTGTGCGGGTTTTTAGCTCCTATGTGCAGGATGGTGCACTTCTCTTCATTCAGCTTCAGCAGCCAGGTCTCAGTCCAGGCTTCTATCGCCGCTATGTCCTCAATAAAGCGTGCTAGGTCCAAGGTTGGATTACAGTATAATTTGGTGTCATCTGCGAAGTAAGAGATTTTCGTTTTGATGTGTTGGCTCAGGTCACTTATGTAGAGAATGAAGAGAAGTGGTCCAATTACTGACCCTTGTGGTACTCCACTGAGCACTTCATGCGATGTTGAGTAGACACCATTCACTCTGACTTGAAAGGATCGCCTGGTAAGTAGCCTCTCCAAAAATCTGCAGAGACTTCCCCTTATTCCAAAATGTTCCATCTTGTATGCTAGTCTTTTAAAGGGCACCTTGTCGAAGGCCTTCTCCTGATCCAGATAAAGAACGTCGACAGGATGACCGTTGTCAACTTCTTTGGTCCAGTTGTTGATACACTCTAACAGGTTTGTCATTGTGGAGCGCTTAGGAAGAAATCCATGCTGACTAGGTGGAATTATCTGGTTTTGGATCAAGAATTCTGTGAGCTCAGATACAATTACCTTCTCCATGACCTTACACAAGTGGGATGTGAGGCTTATGGGTCTGTAGTTTGATGGTTCCAGCCGATTTCCCTTTTTGAATATGGGTATCACATAAGCCATGGTCCATTTTTCAGGGATGTTGCCAGAAGTTAAAATGTTTGTGTATATTTGGTGTAAGATGGGTGCGAGGGTGTTGCTACATTCTTTAATAAAGATAGATGGGATGTCGTCTGGGCCTGGACTGGAATCATTCTTTAGTGATTTTATTGCTTCTTGGATTTTTTCATTTGTTATTTGTATAGTGGAAATTTCATTCACTGCTCTGGTGGCGGGAGATAAAGCTGGTATGGGAGTTGTTTTTTCCAATGTATATACTTTTGAGAACTGTCTGGCAAAAACTTCCACTATTTCCTCGTTTTCACTGATTTTGCGTTGGTTTACTGGATCTCTCAGGACAAATTCGGTTGTGCTGCTATTTAGGCTACGTTTAATGTAGTTGAAGAAGTGATTTTCTTCCTTGTATAGGTTGCTTTCATATTCGATTTTGGCTTTGCGAATTTTTTCTTTAAGTATGTTGTTCTGGTTTCTGTAAGAGTTGTAGTTTTCTTCCGTCTTGTTTCTTCGGTATTTGTCCCAGAATTTCCTCTTCTTGTCTATTTCCTTGAAGATTCCCGTGTTTAGCCATGGTTTTTTTGTATTTACTTTGGATCGTCGACATGGGAAGTACAAATTGATGGTGTCTGTGATAATTTTTTCAAATTCACTATATGTAGGCTGGTTATTTTCTGTAAATTTTCGGGTCAGGCATGCATTTACCTCATCGTAGTTTGCTCTCCAAAAGTTTCTTTTAAGTACAGTCTTGGTATTTCCAGATCGGGCTTAAAACTGAGCAGTTGCTTGGATGGTGCTGTGGTCGCTTTTTCCAATTGGAGGTAGTATATTAATGTTCGATATTAGTTTCTTGTCGCTGGTGAGCATCAGGTCAAGTAGTGAAGCTTGCAGCCCACGATATCTTGTGTTTTGGTCTATCAATTGCCAGGAATTCCATTGCTTGTATCTGGTTATGAAATCCATTGCAGATGCATTTGCTGTTTTCAGTGTCAGAGTCCTCCAGTCAACTTCGGGGTAGTTGAAATCTCCTAGAATTAGAGTATGGGGGTTATCGTTATATACTGTGTCGAGTGTATCCAGGAGTAGAGTGTTGTTTTGACTGCTAGTATTTGGTGGTCTATATATACATCCAACTAGTATTTCGTATTCCTGTAGCTTTATATCAGCCCATACAGCGTTAACTGCTGTCGGGCCCTTATAGGTTGTGTTTTCGGTGGATTTAATGGTGAGACCATTATGTGTATTCCTGACCATAATACAGACCCCTCCACCCCTCTGATCATCTGGCCTTTCGTTACGGTAGATGGTGTACCCTGGCAGGCATACTAAAGTATCTGGGATGTTTTGATTAAGCCAAGTTTCAGTTAGAAATATGAGAGTTGGTTCCAGCCTTTGCATGCATGCTGTAAATTCATCCAGCTTACTTAAGATAGAATTAATGTTAGTGTAGCATATGGAAATCTCGGAAAGGGATGTTAGTTTTTTGATTGGCTATTAGGATTTGGCTGTTTATTGTCATGCTGTGGCATTTTATATTTAATTATTTTTGGAATACCCCGGATATATTTAATTTTAATATCAGACTCACCAGATGTCTTCCTCTCTTCTAGTTCCTTAAGCACTTCTTTAAGGAATGTTCTTTGTGACAAGGTTTGATCGTTTTTTAGGTATTTACCTGTGCTGTCAAGGATTTTTTTATTTTTTAGGATTGCGATGGCTTCGTGCTTGGTTTGGAAGATAACCTTAATTGGACGAGTCTTTCCTGTGATGTATGAGCCCAGTCGGAACATCTTAATATTTGACAGGTCGGCATTAGGTTCAACAGAGTTTATGAGTTCCTTTACTGCATTTAAGTCACGTTCCCATATTTTTTCTTCGCTCTGAGCAGTTTGCTCATCGAGTCCAAAAACAAGGATATTTTTTGCTCTATTTTCTCGTTCCTGGATTTCTGAGATTGTCGGTTCCACCGTGCCATGGTTAGGTGAATTTGCCCGGTTTGTGATGATCTTCTCTTCAAGCTCCTGTACTTTTTCAGTTATGCCAACGATGTCTGTCTTGGTATTGCTGAGTTTAATATCCTTTATTTCACTTTTCAGTTTAGCAATTTGTTCATTCATCGATTCGATATTTTTTAAACATTAAGCAAACAGTTTTCAGAATAAAGATACAACAAAGTGGTAAAATTGAGTTATTAAGAAACAAAGGATGACAAGAATCACAAACCTTAGCACCACACACATATCTAACTGCTCTTTCTTGCAACACAAAGACAAAGATTGGAACAAGTACTGTTCACAAGATCCCCAAAAATAAATACCATAGCGAAGATGGGACTCAATCAGAGCATAATACGAGTCTTTTGCCAAAGGAAAACTCAGATTGTTTGAGATAATCCTAATGGCCAAATTTACTATTTGGTTCTCAAACTTAAGATTGGTGTCCATGTACAGTCCCAAAAATTTACTAACATCAAGCATAGAGATCGCCTCGTCATTATCCAGACCACAGCGAAATCCCAATAAGTTAGTCTTTGAAATATTAAAGGATAGCAAATTCGCATCGCACCAATCCTTGATTTTGAGGAATGCCTATATCTAGGCTCAATTCTCCAGAGCTACTGTTATTAAAATTTTCTTAGAAAGCTTTAAAGTGGTTCTATTCTACGATAGGTACTTATTGAAACAGTTTATGAAACCAGCATTATTATTTGAAAACTTTCTTATGTAACACAGAAAATGAAGATTATAATATCTGCCATGAGACCAGCATAGGTATTGATAGTTTATGTTTAAAACTAAGGTCTGTTATTATTACCAACTGGCAGCGGCAATAAACAATGATGACCCGCGATATTGGCCTTTGAGCTTTGTTATTGGTCCCACGGAAATTTAACTTTCGACAGCACCAACAGCAAAGCTCTAACGGCAAATTCTCAAGTCATCAGTGTTTATCGCCGCTGCCAGTTGGTAATAAAAGAGTTTAGGCAGAATTGACTTTGGTTTGAGGGTTGTGGCTCGCTATGTGAATGCAGCTTCTACAAAGATCTTATAATGTGCCAACCTTGAGTCTGTTGGTAGATATGGAATCACATTTTGGGGCAGTTGTACTGGAATGTAGAGAGTTTTTATTGTGTTTCTGCAGGGGTATGTTCATTAAACTTAATATTATAACAGTATATGCTTTTTATACTTTCGAATGTATAGTATTCATATTTAAGAACAGAGATAAAAGTTTTAGAGTATCAACAAACACAGCTATTTATATAATACAAGAAACCAAAATTTTCTGTATCCAACACATCATTTGGCTATTATGGAAAAAATCCATACCTACTATAATATGTGTGTAAAGTTGTTTAATAAACTTCTGCAGGCAATAAAAAGTATTTCTAATTTAAAATTCCTAAAAAGGGAACTGAACCAAGTGCTAGTTAACATTGAGCCATAGACAATAGCAGAATTTTTATTTATTTATTTATTTCCTGATCTCCTTAATGGTTTGATTGATATTCCGTTTACATGTGACAGAATAAGGAATGAAAGATCTATGTTTCTGACCCCGGTAACACCTGATGAGATTTGTGAGATGAGAGAGGTAAAATAGAAAAAATAAGCATAGTAGTGGTATTGATGAAATCCCTAGTAGTATAATAAAAATGTCAATTGCGGATAGAGATGTAAAATTCTCGGTAATAATCTTTTGGAGAATATTCTCAAGTTAGAGAATTTTCTGAGAATGGTAAGAAAATCGCTAGAAATGGCAATAAGAAGAAATAAAATTTTTACATTACATTACAGTACATTTTTTGTATTAAAATATTTTAAAACGTTACTTTTTGGTTTCGTGATACCCTTTAATTTATTTTGCTCCATCTTTCTATACTTAAAGACGGTCTAAACTGAGCCGAACGGAACGCCAAAATAAAACTAGTCTCACCACATCATTTAGAATTCAGACAGCTGTATACGGTTATACGTTCGCGCTTCTAGGGGATTTCCCTGAATCACTGTTAGATTCTGTAGAAAAACTTCTCTGGAGAATATTCTCGGGAGAATTTTCTTACAGAGAATATTCTCCTCTCATATCTCTAATTGCGGAATTAAAAAATATTCTATCTTATCTAATAAATAACTCTTTTGAGTTTGGCATTTTCCTGGAAAATTTAATGGTGGCTCTAATAAAGCCACTATTTAAAACGGGAGACCCGAAACAACTAAACAATTACAGGCCTATAAGTTTATTGCCCGGTTTCTCAAAAATTTTTGAATTAGCTATGAGCAAGAGATTGATTAGTTTCATGAAAGAATGTAATTTGTTCAATAATTATCAACATGGGTTTAGTCAAGGAAAATCTACACAAACTGCTATATTTCAATTTCTTCATTCCATCTTAGAACACCTTGAAAGAGGTGAGTTAACCCTTGGGATGTTCCTTGATTTATCAAAGGCCTATGATTGTTTGGACAGAAAATTACTTATGAAAAGCTCGAGATGTATGGAATAAGGGGAAATGTAAACAAATGATTTATATCATATGTAAAGATTGAAGACAAGTTGTAACTATTTCAAAGGGAACAAACATCGGTAGATCTGACATATTAATTAATAACATTGGAATAGCACAAGGAAGTATTTTAGGACCTCTGCTTTTTGTCATATTTGTGAATGACTTGGCATTCGTGATGAATGAAGAAAATCAGCACATTGTTAAGTATGCAGATGATACCAATTTAATAGTTGGTAGCAGAAATTTAGAAGACCTCTTGATAAATCAAAACTTTTTTTTTTCTCCTGCATCAGAATGGTTTAACAAAAACAGATTAATTTTAAACTAAGATAAAACTAATATATTACTTTTCAGAACAAAACAGTCAAAAGTAGAGATACCTTTATTCATAAAAATAAATAATAACATATAATAATAATATATTAAACGAAATTTCAGAAAAATAAAATGAAGAAATAAATAATAATAACAATGAGCCGGCCTCGGTAGCTCGGTGGGTAGAGAGCTTGCCTGGCAACCAATAGGTCCCTGGTTCGAATCCGGGCAAGGGCATGGATGTTTGTGTGAATGTAAATGTTTGAATAAAAGTTTTAAAAATAAAAACTACTAATAAAGAGAGATGCTGGCCAGTTGGTACAAACCAGAGCCAAAAAAAAAAAATTCAAAAATTAATAACAATGAACTAGTAAGACCACTAACGTCTTCAGTAACTCCTTTTAATGATGAAGATAATCCGAGGGATGACCCTATACGAGAATATGTTTATTTATTTATTTATTTACGGTATACACCATTTGCAAAGGCAAATAACAATGTAACTTATATATTCAATAAGTTGAATCTAATAACACAATAGATTAAAGATAAATATTTCATATTTTATAAAAATCACAGAGAGTTGATCAGTATCAGTCAGTCAAAGTGGCAATACATTACTACGAATTTTTCTCTTAAGATCTAATTTAAACTTAGAATGAGTGGCATGAATATCAAAGTCATGCCTATCGAAGTTACGCTGCAGCCTGGTCAAAGGACGAAACATGCCATAATTGGTAGAATGGAAAAGTAAACAGAAGAGATTTCTGCTGCGAGTATTGTGTCTTGTATTAAAATATAATTCAGATAAAAGATACTAAGATAGTCACAATCTATGTCACCCGTAATAAGCTTAAATAAAAAACACATATCCAAGTAAAAACGTCTATCTTGTAGAGAACAGAGATTTATACTGTTGAGAATGAGTTGATAATCTATATGAAAATTATGAAAACGAATTTGTAGTTTGTGTGCACAAATACGCAGAAATCTCTTCTGCACACCCTCAATCGCCTTGCACGTGCACCTAATAGTAAGGTGATCACAACACACTGGTATACTCCAGGCCGGATCTCACCATGGAGCAATACAGTAATTTAAATGTTTGACATGAAAATTCTTTACTGTTTCTAGATACAAATCCAAGGTTTCTATAGCCCGTACATGTAATAGAATTAATATGGTTAACAAAGGTGAGAGATCTATCCAGTATAACTCCAAGGTCACGAATATCCCCCACTTTATCCAAGACAACATCAGCTATATTATAATTACAATCAATAGGATGATGAGATCTATCGAAGGATATACTATGACATTTTTTTATATTCAAATCAAGACCATTCATCTGAGACCAACTATAAAGGCCATCCACATCACTTTAAAGCAAACCACAGTCCTCACTGGAGTAAATTGATCTATAGATTTTAAGGTCATTAGCAAATAACAAAAATTGAGACTGAGTAATAAATTTACCAATGTAATTTATAAAAAGTATAAAAAATAAGGGCCCACTATGGGAACCTTGTGGTACACCAGAATGCACAGCAATCTCTTTAGATACATAATTATTTGAGACAACTATTGGATCCCATTTTACACTCGATATAGGTAAGTCTCTTATGGTGCCTGTTATTGTCTTTGTATTCTCACACATTCCTTTTAGTTCCCCTGAAGATGACTGTATATATAGTCGAAACATGTAGGGACAATCGTTAAATTTTCAAAAATATATATTATTTGTGGAGGAAGACAGAAGTGTTGTTTTAATTTATTACCTACACTCCACTGCAAGTATGGACTACTATTCTTACTCTTTGAACCCTTTCAGTGAGGAAACTGAGAATCCACTGAAGAATGCCCGATCCAAAACCCCAAGCTGCCAGCTTAGCCACAAGCAGTTTATGATGTTGAGGAAGATAGAAATGCAGCCCTAAAAATATAACCACACAACTTGGAAAAATTGAATTTTCCAAACGTAATATCTTTCCACCACCAAAGTCTGGTATTTCAACAGTTCTGAAAAGCCTTCTTCCTTACCCATGTGAAAGGAAATCAAAGAAACTCAGTATTCGAGGAAAACAACAAGATCATTGCAGTGTTATAATGTCAGAAGAATGGCTTGACATAGAATTTTTCGACTTATAAAGACAATTTTCTCCTTCTAAGGCAAGTCTTTGTGTTGGAATATCTAAATATGATGAAATTCATTTCAAAGCACAACCCCTAATGCGATATAACTCTAGTTTGTTCAGAAGATAACATCTGTCCAAAGAATCATAAGCCTTTGAAAGGTCCAAAAATATGCCCGGAGCTATTCTTCCTTGTTCAAAACTAAACGAGTAAACTGGAAAATAGCTGTATGCGTTGATCTACTCCTCAGGTAACCATGTTGACTTTCAGAAAGATTTTAGTCGATCACACATAACCAGCACAAACAACTTTCGAAAACTCGGAAGAAAGCTTATGGACCATTGTCCATACTCTCTGAATCCCCTTTGTGGTTTAATTAACTCCAATTTAAGCTGGTCGGAAAAAACACCTTCCCTAAGTAAATTAACAGTTAAATTTACACTTACAAATCTTTACAAATTGTTAAAATGCACAGCTTAGCAATACTGGTAGGTATTTCGTCATCTCCACTGTTCTGTTTGTTTTCCATTTTTTTAACGAGTTTAAGATTTCTGAACAAGTAACTAGCCTTAGATACAAATATTTACAATTACTTCGTACTGTACAGGGTGTTTTTTTGTTCGTTGATATTATAGGGTATAGGCTAAACAGTAAGAGATACAAGAAAACTAAGATATGTGCCCCGTTCTCTTTTTTACTGTTTAGTTTAATGGCGCAATCAGATCTACGCTAACTAGATTGGTTTAGAAGATACAGGGTGATTCTCAAAATCTGCGGTTTTTGTTATCTCTTATGACTCGGTTATTTATGGAGATAAAAATAAACTTTTAATACGAACGTTTTATGACTTTTTACGTAGAATCCAGTGGCGTATTAAAAAATAATTTAGATGTGTTAATTTTTGAGGTACCATCGAAACTAGCATTTTCTTGAATGGGACACCCTGTATCTGGGACCTGGGTGTCTCAAAAAATTGAATTTTTTTCTTGCGAATGCAACAATATGTAACACTTAATATTTTGCTTTGTTCTGAATAGCTAAAATACCAAAAACCAAGAATTTTTTTAGTTGGGCATGGATTGAATTTTTTAAGCGTTTGTTTTTGTTTGTTTACATGTCATATCATTCATTCAAAATTAAGTATTGATTTTAACATTCGTTGTTAACGAAATCTTTTCGATTATATTTTTCTAGAAAAGGAATCTAAAATGAATATTTTTCAAAACTTTGAAAAATTAAACATGTTTGAGTGCTATATTGAGAGTAATAAAAATAAAGACGTAGCTTTAGACCTATATTTTGAGCGTTATCCGGAACGACGACAGCCAGAAAAACAAATATTTCAAAGATTATATCACAATTTATTTATTTTATTTTATTTTTTATTTATACATACACTGTTTAACAGTTACCCAATTACAAAACAGGTAGGTACGAACAAAACTTACAAACTACCTAATTTACTTACATAACTAAACAAATATGATTTATTACACAATATTACACAAAAGATTTATACAGAACAAAATCATAAAGAAAAAGGAAAATTAAACATCAAAAAGTCAGTCATCGATAAAAGTGACTCTTGATTGCGCTCAACCTGCAGGCAAAAATGTCGAAGGCATTAGCATTGGAGTTATAGCAGCCGCACATCGAGTTAATAGGTGCAAACTTAAAAACGTTGGTACGGAACGGTGGTAGGTAGAAAGTATCTGTGTTGCGAGAATTTAAAGTAGGAACCCTAAAATTTAGTTTAGACAACAACTCCTCACAGACAATATGACCGCTGACAAGCTTGCTCAAAAACGACTGAGATAGGTAATCACGTCTTCTATCCAAATTTATAAGCGAAAATCTTTGCAGCAGCTGTTCATGGGGAAAACCCTGAATCGGATAGACACCATCGGCTCTGAACCATAGAGCCTTAGCAAATCGCCTCTGCACCGCCTCTATAGAATTTATGTGGATATTATAATAAGGAGACCAAATAACTGATGCGTACTCCAGCTTAGATAAAACGAAAGAAAAAAATAAAGTTTTAAGTGGAACCGTATTTTGAAAATCTTTTGTTGTGCGTAAAACGAAACCAAGTAATTTATATGCAGCGGAGACGGTATGTTCAATGTGAGGAATAAAAGACAACTCACTGTCAAAGACGACCCCCAAATCCTTAAACACTTCGGGTCGCTTTAAAGTTTTACCATTGATGTTATAGCCAAACAAAAGAGGGACATTTTTTTTCGTGAACGTCATAACATTGCATTTTGAGGCATTCAAACTCAATCTGTTTTCAATACACCAGTCGTTTAAAATATCCAGATTACGCTGTAGGACCTGGCAGTCAGCCTCGTTAGAGACTGCAGAAAATAACTTTAAATCGTCAGCATAAAGCAGACAATGAACTGAGAGTTTATCGACAATATCATTAATAAACAGCGTGAAAAATAGTGGTCCCAGAATAGAGCCTTGGGGTACTCCATTAAGTGAGTATGGATCATTTGGAAAGCCAAGAGGTAAGATTTACAATAAGGAAAATAGAGAAAGAGATGAAATAAATACATTAGCTTGTCTTGCCGCTGATCCGACGGTAACTAGCCGTAATATTGAGAAAGATATCGGCACATGTAAATTTAAAGTTTTAAAAACGTTAAGAAAGCATAAGTATAAACAGTATAAAATAAGAAAGGTTCATAACTTACATCCTGGAGATGAAGAACGAAGAATTTTGTCATTGGTATTTGCAACAGATTAATCGGAATCCCAATTTTTTTTTTAAATATAATATGGACTGACGAGGTTTTTATATCTAGCGAAGGAATTTTTAATCGACGTAACAATCGATATTGGTCAAACATAAATTCTCATCAGACGGTCGCCAGGGTACAACAAGGACGGTTTGGGTTCCATGTATGGGTGGCGCTATATCAAAGCAGGGTCCTTAACTACATACAGGATTTTTAATGAAAGTTTGAATGCCTAAGGATACATCCAAATTTTGAAAGAATGTGTAATAATCGAGTTGGATAATATGCCATTAGCTGCAAGAAATAATGTTTATTTACAAGAGGATGGTGCTCCAGCACATAATAGCTATATGGTAAGGCACTTACTAACTGCCAGTTTTGGCGAAAACTAAGTTTTTAATATATAGCCAACTAAAAAAATTTTGTTTTTTGGTATTTTAGCTATTTAAAACAAAGCAAAATATTAAGTGTTATATATTGTTGCAATCGAAAGAAAAAATTCAATTTTTTGAAAAACACCCTGTGTCCCATTTAAGAAAATGCTAGTTTTGATAATACCTCAAAAATTAACATATCTAAATTTTTTTTTAATACGCCACTGGATTCTACGTAAAAAGTCACAAAACTTTCGTATTGAAAGTTTCTTTTTATCTCCATAAATAACCGAGTCATAAGAGATAGCAAAAACCGCAGATTTTGGGAATCACCCTGTATCTTCTAAACCAATCTAGTTAGCGTAGATCTGATTGCGCCATTAAAGTAAACAGTAAAAAAGAGAACGGGACACATTTCTTGGTTTTTTTGTATCTCTTACCGTTTAGCCTATACCCTATAATATCAACAAAAAAACACCCTGTACAACAATTTAAAAAGAAAATAGCAATAAAAAATTTCTCAAAAAAACTTTCCATACAATCCAGATTTGAACCCTGTGCCTCGAGGGTCACAGTCGTGTGTTTGACCGTTACACCACGGAGTCATTCATAAACGCAAATTAAAACTTAAAAATCTAGGTCGTTTCTCAAGTTATTAAAAACTAAACCGGGCTCAAAATTGAAGACATCATTCACACAGTTTAGAACAGGGCTCTTTTTGGCTTTTGTTATTTCCAACTTTTCCCGCAAATCGAGTTTTTTACCCTTCGAGCACTCGTGTAGAACGCTAATGCTCTCTTGGGAGAAAGAGTCTTGTGCTTAGCAAGTGGGTAGCGAAGGCAGAGTTGGTTTCTACAATATCAGTGTTCTCGAATTTCTTGACAATGTTTAAGTGTTCCCGCACTTATAACGCACGAATAAACCCCCGATCTTGATAAGGTATTAATTCTATCCTTGACATTAATTAAGTGTTTGCTTAATGTATTAACTGTCTTATAAGCGATTGATAAACCAGATGTTTTAAAAAACTTTCCCAGCTGAACTGAAATTTCTCCGAAGAAGGTTAGGCATTTATAGTTGTTCCCTTTAGTTTTCTCTTCAGGGAGTTTAATATGATAAGAACCCTTAAACCACTTTCAAAAACCAGTGGTGTATCTACTTTTGATTGCTTTGTTTTAAGAAGTATGACATTTGTCTTGGACTCATTCAGAATTAACATATTTTTCTTAAACCAGGCATTAACAATGTCTAGAAAAATTTTGCCACTGACTAAAATATTATTTAAATCACTACCACCAATGAGTAAGTTAGTGCCATTTTCATATTTTACTAAATTATTGGACAAGTCTGAGCTGTAGTTTAATCATTTATAAATATAATAATATATAGGGTGTTAAGTTTTAAAAAAAGGATATTTGATAATCCAAAACTATTTGGGACACCCTGTATAATTCCAAATACATATTATAAATTGTGGACTTAATGGCTCCCTATAACCCTATTCTCGAAAAATAATAATAGGTTAGGTAGTTTTTGGATAAATTTAATTGTTTTGGTAAGTTTAAATGTTTTGGTACATTTTTTTGAATCAACCTATGCACCTATTAGATGCGTACTTACATAAAAAAAAACTTTGGGCTTTCCTTAAAAAGGTTTGTCTTGGTGAACATTCTCCGTTTTCATTCATTTATACTTTCGGAGATACAGCAGTTTATTGTGAGTATGAGCTAGGCAATTGCATTTCAAAACACATCAACTATATTAACAAAATAGAAATGGTCTTAGTAGCGAGTATTTAGCTCCTCGAGCAACTCAGAACTTCTTAATCTGCCTGGCGTGGTATATTATTCCATTTTTTTGACAGTGCATTGGTCTTTACACATTTCTGCTAGGCTCTATTTATTTATTTATTGTAATGAGTATTTCCCTAACTACCAGTGGCGTGCAGTGACGTTGGAAGCAGGATAGGCAAAAAAGATAAGATGTCTTTTAACTTATGAAATGTCTTTTTAGATTTCAAATTAAACTTTTTAACACGCCGCATCGTCATAAAAAGTACAAGTACTAAGTAAAATATATGGGACAATTAATTGTGAATTAATAATTAAACTTTATTGATAAACAAGAAAAAAATGTTATAAACAACAAACCCGTTAGTAATTAATTGGATAATTTCCGTAAAAGCGGCGACTGCCCTGTAACCTGCAACGCGACACCTGACAGTCCTGACACAATGACGAATTGCGCTAAGACATCTTCCAATTGCTCGATCTCCTTTTAACATACAACGCTACATCCCTGCCTTTACATTCGTACTTTAATCAGAATAATTGTAGGTGCTGCCGTCAAATGAAGCTAAAGCGTCCATACAAAGATTTAAAACACCGTCGCCGTGCTCATATTATTATGGGCCACCTACATGGGTAATATTAATGCTAATTTCAGTAGTTTCGATCGCTTAAAATGCCTTTGTTGTGTTGGATGATTGATAGATTTATTGGAACGTTCTTTGATATGAGTGTATATAAAAAATATTGTTTTAAGAAAAATTAGATAAGGAAAACGCATATTAATATGGATTTCTGTAAAATTTAAATTGAAAAATTTTAAAAATTTTTCCTTGTGATTTTACGTTTTTGCCAGGGTAAGCAATGCCTTTTTGCCTACATTGTCTGCACGCCACTGCTAATTACTGCTGTAATTTCATACAGAATAAATCCACATTGTCGTGTTGGTGACCCTAGGTGACGGTTGTATGGCCACCCTGCGCCCTAATTAATTCCAAAGATGTTCAATAGGATCCATTTCGGGCGCGCAGGCTACTGGAATGTTGTCATACCTGAAATATCTGAAAAAAATTCGCTGGTCTGGTCTGGTCAGGTCTGGCCGTTTATCCTGCGAATAAAATGATTGGCAATTAACTCAGCAAAAGGTAAAACATGTAGCAGGGGAGAGGGAGGCAAGAGTAATAGGCGGGAAATTATCTGTAGTAATATATTAAGGGATGGGGAAATTATCGAAAATCATCCCGAAGATTTTCTAATGGCAAAAAATCTGAGAATGATTTTCTGATTATTTCCCAATCCCGAAATGTATTTTGAAGATTATTTACCAAATAAAAAACTAACGATTTCTGACGGGTGAGATTTTCACTTTTGACAAGGGTGATTTTACCAAATAAAAAACTAACGATTTCTGACGGGTGAGATTTTCACTTTTGACAAGGGTGATTTTCACCGGAGAGCGCGGGAGATTATCGCTGAATAATCAGGTGAAAATCAAGCCGCTTTTATAATGGATGAGGTAAATAATCTTTAAAATCAGCCTAAGTTTAATAAAGTTTGATAGGTGGGGCCAGTGCAAATTTTGGTTAATTGCATCTCAAGACTACAAGAGAGTAGAGAGTAACAGATTTCGATATATTATGAGGGCCATCTAGTAATTCAGCCGAATAGGTTAATATTTAGCGCGCCTTTTATGAAAGTTTTATTATGACGCGCGACAGCCTTGCATTTTCGGCGTGCGATTTAACTTGTGCACCAAATTTAATTGTATGTATGTGTATAAAAAAGTAGACCAGTTTTTAACGTTGTTTATATTGTAAATTCTGTTCTATGAAATATAACCTCAACTTTGCAAATCGGACAGGTGTGCAGTTGTCCCGGTAAAATGGGGAAAGTGCACACCTGCACACATTCCCTATGTGGAAAATCCTTATTGGTGGTGCTCTTACCCGATATTTTTCATTTGCAGGTCAATCAAAAGATGCTACGAATTTATATTAGTAGAAGTGAAACCTTTGCAAAAATACGTCGAGGGACAGTGGAACTTACACAAGCTGCACTTATGTATACTATCTCACTGTCGACCATACCTGACCATCTAAAAGGAAGACGTGATATGAAAAGTATGTCATTTGGAAGACCACCTGTAATCCCACTCGAGCATGTTTTTCTGTCTTTCGGCGTTTTTTTTTTTGTTTTGTAGCCTAACCTGTACCGAACTGCGCTGGCGTTTTGGTTGCGAGGAACAACTTTTTTATTGATGGCTCAAGTTGACAAGTTGGAATAACGTTGCGAACCGTATTCATGTGCTAAAGTCCACTTACCCTCAAAGGAGTAGTCCCCAAGTCTACCTCCGATGACTTGTTTGAGGCCATGCTGATGTAACCGTTGCAGCAGAAGCAGATGGTTTGCAGGCTCATATGAATATAATTCATTCTTATTTTTGCCTAGTTTTTTTTTTGTTATTTATCTCAAGATTGCTTATTACCTTTTTTTAACTTTTACCTTTCTAATCAATTTAATATTACCTTTTTCATTAACATTTTTGTACCTATTTTAACAGTATTACTTAATGTAACGCTTTCTCGACAACAGGTCCCCATTTTGGATAAACATACATCACATAATGGAGATATAAAGGTTTCTATAATCTTCCCCTAGGCCATACACGTTTTGACCTTAACCCTTGCGACTGGAAGAGCCATTTGATAATTTGACTCTTAAATCTTAATTACCTTATATTTAAAAATTTTAATTCATCTGAAAGCTTGCATACACCCTTTTTTTTAGATCCTACGATAATTAAATAAATGTGGGAAAATTTTTTTAGTTTTATTATTGTGTGGTTTTCCAATAAGTCAATAGACCAAGCGGCATCCAAGGCAAGACAACGACGAAGGGAAGGTAGTAAGTATTTATGTCTTTGGACCACGACCAAGTCCCTACGCAATTAGGAGCTGCGGTTCGCACTATGACAACCCCACGGAACTTTTTCTAGGCACTTTTTTTAGGAACTGATATAAACCATTAAATCTTCCAAAATAATGAAAAGTTACCGTCATCTAGGAATCTGAAGAAAGAGTCATACATGTCTGAGATTTTGTATGATATTCACACCTATTCCAAACCCAGGAATTTAAAACTGTTTGGCAATCTGACTTTAATGATCAGTCACCAACACTGTTGGAAATATGCTTTATAGTGTTCTGCGAGGTTGCATTCGCTGGGGAACACTACATAATAAGGAAGGTCGTTCACTAGTAATAGGGTTTTATATTGAGACTTCGATATTCGTAAAAAGTTATAAGGTGGTCGAGCAGTAGAACGTTTACCTACATTAAAATATTGCCAGCATATTTGGAGGTTGGTTCCAAATTTACTTAAATACTAGTAGATGCAAGATTCATCAGGTTCAACGAAGCCATCTCTCTTGAAATTACGTCCGTATATGTTTATTTTAGCTTAGCAATACTCGAGCAACATTGCTCGAGATTTTTAATCTGAAAGACCCACTGGCCCAATACAACGCGAACACGAACATTCAAGTTCGTTTCTCTTAGCAAAAGTTCTACGAATAACATTCCTTGATGAATAGTTGCTGTGAAATCTGAAGAACTGGCTTAAACGAAGAAATGCCTACCGACTACTAATCAACATCAATTATGCAACTGCAATATATTCTATTGCCTTGGTCCCAGTTCTTTCTGAGGGATTGTTCTGAACTAAGTAGGGATCATCCAGAACTCTTAAAGAAACGGACCGTATGTCTATTCGCTGAAAATACTGTTACAGAATATATATATATATATGGTACAGATGAAAAGAGGACATTGATTTAAAACTGAAGGATGCTTGAGCACATACAGCTAAATTTACTTGAGAGTCTAGTCTTAGACACAAGTATGTGTTAACGATAACGAATGTAATTCGACAAAATGATTCGTATGTGGTTCCTACTGCTTCCACAATCTGAAATGTAAAGGACCTAACAAAGCTGATTTTTTGCATTTGTAATCTATATCATTCCTATAAGTGATGATGCAATGTGTCTACGTGCTCCTATGTGTTGCCTGATGTACCTGCCTCTGCATCAGGATATACGATTGTCTAAATCATCCAGGCCAATCCGCGGTGTTGCCACGTTGCTTCATAAGCCTTGACCACTGCGCATGTTCTACGTTAGGCGCGGGAAAAGAAATTTGCTTCGCGTCTATTACAACCTGAACTAACCTAGTCTTCATTGTCTATTACTTTTAGTCGGAATCGATGCTAATGAAAGTAATGTTGATTTGTTTAAACAAAATAATGGGCTGAATTACAAATCTTTCATTTTATACTAGAAATCTAGTAATTTTAAATGTTTTGTCGTGAATTATTGATAGTTTGACTGGTTAGGTGATGATAGGGTAGATATGGGTCTTTAAAAAATCAAAATATAAAATAAATTATTGTATATTAAAAATATAATATTGTAAAACTACAAGCAAATCAGTAGTACAAAAATATAGCTATAACTAGTGTTCAAGTTCTACACTATCTACTTTGCTACAAAAAATAGATACCTACATCTATACAGCACTTTCGCATGGATCTATTTCATAGTAAATTCAATCAATGCTTTCCTGTACAAAAAGTACCACAAAGAAACTTCAACAAATCTAAGTATAGGTTGGATAGTCCTGAGATAAGGGAATGTATGGATCAGTTAAATGTTTTATATGTTTTAAGAAGTAGAAGCAATCAATTCAAAAATATATACAACTCTTAAAAGAAAGAGTATAAATAAAATACCTTGTTATGCGATTCCAAAAAATCCTATTTTGCAAATAAAATAAAAAATTCTGACAATAAATCAAAAAGTACATGGTCCCAAACAGCACAAATACAACTTGAAGACGTCTGTAAGGTGTCGCAACTCGACATCAAAGACGTCTTGGGAATGTCTGTTTACGCCTGTATGTGATCTTAAAGACGCCGGATGTTACAAAATGGGATGTCTTTAAGGCATTTTTACCTAGACGTATTTGCAACATTTGCGAATATTTGTTTTTAAAATAAATAAAAGTCTTATCTACGTATAAAAATATATATCGCGGGTGATCTGGCAAATGCTCCTATCTACTGTTAAGCTAACTTTACAGGAAGAGCTAAAAACGATAATTATAAGAAATTACTAAACATAGAAGGTTAAGATAATTACAGTAACATGCTAATGCATGTTTGTGACTTAAAACCAATTATTTGGATAGAACAAAACTGCTTAATGATTGTAACAGCAGATAGGACTTTTTGCTTCTGACGAGATGTCAGATAGGACTTTTATGAAATATAGCAATAGGAATTATTATTTTGCTTTCAATATAAAGAAGATAGGATAATTTGCTTTCATAGGTTCATTACCTTAAATTATTAGGTACAATAAAAAAATACAAAACATGTTGGAATCTTAGTGTAAAAGGTTATCATAAAAGTAGTGTGTATCCTTTGGAATCACAGATTTCAGTTCCTGGAGGTTTTTCCACTTATCTTCTTTAATTTTGCATGGTCCGGTGAGCAGCGGTGGATAATCTAATATTGGATCAAATTTCTTAGGACGACTAGGTAAATCTATGTATTCCTCTTCAAAACTAAGCTTTACTTGGATTTGTCCAATCGGTAAATACCTTATTACTCGAATATCGTTAATTACATGATCCTTTGCCATTTTTCCTGGCCTGATTGACTGATACCTTAAATCTTTTGACAACGAATAATTTTTAAAAAAATCAAACTCCAAAAGTTTCACTCTGTATGGAAATGGTGTTACTATAGACTCTTTGGATACACTGACATAATCACTAGGTAAGTGTATTTCACGGTTTCTTAGTTTCCTTTCAATAGTGCTATGAACCGAGTCACACTCCATCTGAGTATGGCCCGGTTCTAGATATTTCTGAAATACCTCTATTTGGTTTAAGACAGCAAAATTCAACAAGGCGTTAGAAAGAACGTTATTTCTGTTTTGGCTGGGACAACCGTCTGACCAAATTATTATTGGTATTTTTTTATCAGTTAAACAACTTTGAAGATAATCCAGAATACATGAAGTAAAAGTAGAGGCAACTAGTTGGTTGTTTTGATCTTCGGACCACCAATAGCAAACAACATCCTTGGTTGCCAAATTAAAAACTGTAAAGTTATGGCAACACAACTTAGTTTTGAAGTATATTTTGCCAGCATTGAGGTATGGAGATAGTTTAACCGCTTGTACGTCCATTGTGATAGTAATACAATTCTTCTCTTGTGACAAAACTTTATCTTTGGATTTTTCTATTCGTGCTTCTTCCTTCCTTTTCTGATGTTGCGCATGACGTTCCTCTGATATATTTCCACATTTAAATGAGACACATGTGTTACATTGGTCCTTCTTAGGGCTGTACACTGATAAGTTTTTAGCGTGGAAAACTTTAGAGAAGGATTTTCTAGCCAAATTTGGCACAGAATTATCTTCGGTGTAAGTTAAATATAGTTTATAAACGTCATTTAAAGACTGGAAATGTGGCTCTAGATATAATTTTAGAGTCTTTTCTGCAGTAGTGGGCGGGTAGTTTTGGTAGTTGATTAAAAAATGTTTCTAAGATTTCATATTGGGCTTTATGCTGTTCTTTGACTCGCTGTTTTGTATCGACTCTACTTTCTTTTTCAGCATGCATACCACAGAAACTTTGATCAACCCATGAGTGAAGTGTTTTGTAACCAATACACAGAGTATTAAGAAACATTTTACGACATACTTGCAAGTCATTTAATGTGTATATATAACTACCTTGTCTCCTAGAAGGCCCTTCTACTGTTTGACGCGTTTTAACCGTTTTTTTCACATTAGAGGATACAAAGACGCGCCTCTGATCCCAGTTCATTGTCTTCCAAAACTTATTAAAAATCTGAATTCTTGTCTGTTCTATAATTTCAAAGCAATGTCGATTCGTTGCCTTTTCACAAGCATTTGAAGAACAACGAGGTTTTAATTCTCTCTGGGGTTTGACCACATTCTGTTTTCTTTTTTCACTTTCATTTTTTTTAATCCCAAGATATTGTTGTCCTTGCATGCGAAGTTTCTTATTCTTATTTCTTACCCATTCTATTGCATTTGCCTTGAGGCGTCTTTTCCTTCCTTCATTAACATTTATCGCCACTTCATTTGCATCTGCTGGTAATTCCGCTATATCTTCTTGCTGATTCTCTAAAGTTTCTGATGATATTTCTTCGTTATCCGAAGGCTGATAATCACTTTCAGATTGGTGTTCAACATCCTTAGGCAGATGATTAGCTTCGGAATCTACAATGTGTACTGGTTTTTCAGGTCCTGTTGAGATTAGGTCTTGTACCAAGGTGTTTTCTATAGTTCCTAAAAATAAAAATAAAAATTAAGTGGCAAAAGTCATAGTTTCAAGCTGTTAACTAAAATTTGCATGTTTTGTTGTGTCCGCATTTAGCCTTTTTTAAATAGCAAATTAGGTACACTAAAACTTACCACCATCATCTTCCGCTATATTGTACAGAATCGGCGTGTCATCTGGGACAAAAAATTCCATAGTTTGATCTTCTATGATCACATTTTGTTCAATAACCATTTCTCTAATATCTGAAATAATTCTTACATTATTAACGGGAAATAAAACATTAACATCTAGGATTTTACAAAAAGGAAATAATCTACTTATCACATAAATTTAAAGTATGAATCTCATCTCTTATTATTGTAGTAATAATTAAACTAACAAATTAATTATGGAGGATCACACCTTACACCAATCTAACAAAATCAGTCAGAGAAGGCGAGAGGCAGCATTAAATAGCCTCACTGATGAGCTATGATATAGCGAAACGCGTCTGGGGATGGATCTGACGGAGGAAACAACCATACCTTTTATTTCAAATAAATTATAGAAAAATAATAATTATTACTATAATAATTAGGTAATTATAACCTACCTGCCGTATCGCTTGTTTGCTGACGGTCTAAATTTTCTGCTAAAACAACCGGCATTTCATCCGTATCTGAACATTTCATAGCTACAGCTAATTTAACCAGTCTTTTAGAACGAGAACTCATAATTTGTAGGTTATGAAAACTTTGTAGCACTATTATTATTGAAACCTAGACTTATAATGAAACCTGATACTTAGTTTAAAGGATGTGTTTATTTTTCTACAAACACATAACAAAATATCTGCAAAATATCTCTTGAAGATTCACGAAACACAAAAAAAAACGTCTAGAACTCACTGCTTGTAAACATAAACAGATGCAGATAGGATTAGTTATTCCATCTTAGTAACAGCTGAGCGCAGATAGGAGGTTTTACTTTAACCTTAAAACTTGTAGATAGGAGGGTTTGCCTCTAAATAACGGCTGCGTGTAGATAGGAGGTTTGGTTTTTCTTCATTTGTAATTTACTAAATTTTATTTCAGATATGACATTTTGTCAGTACATGCGTATAAACCTAAAGAACGCAATACTGCAGAAATCTCAATTTCTAAAAAAACGTCAGATAGGAGCTTTTGCCAGATCACCCGCGATATTATAGTTTGTTGAAAAATAACATATTCACATTATTATTATATGTAGGTATTTTAAATGTTTAAATAAACTTATTTCGCAAATTAAAAAAAAACAACTTTATTCTAAAATTTAAAGGTTCTTTTGTATTGCCGTAGCCCTCCTATCCGACGCTCTCCTTAGCCACGTCTGGATTGCAATTTCTATTTCCTTTTGAGTAGCTGATATTCCTGTGGCTTCTGCAGATCCTAAAATACCCATACACAGGTTATAGTTTAAGCTAGCTTATTTTCTTTGTATAATACACTTACTTAGTAAAAGTTTGGCCAGATTAGTATTCTTAAACTTTCTATTACCCTTCATTCCGAGCCAGCTATATTTCAGGGCTTGCTCATTGGCCAAAATCAATTTAAATGCCCTCTTTACATAATCGTACATATTATTTCCCCCTAGTTTTGATAGTTCTGTAGTCTGAAAATTAAAAAAATAATATTTGATTCCATAGTTTAAAATAAACATTTACCGCATTATGAAATTCTTCCACATTTTCCAAAATATTCTCAAATATCAAGAAATCGTCATCATCAGCGATCGGGAAATTTATTGAGTCATTTTGAAAAAAACTGGCTTTTAACTCTGTCGTTTTATTGGTTTTCAGGCTTTCTTTGAGGGCTTTTACTTCAGCCAGGGTTTCCATAATAAACCCTCTTATAATGTGCATTTGCTGCAGCAGTGACTTCATATGTTTGTCTAAAAAAATAGTTTATATATTAGGGTAAATATATTAAGTATTTACTTGATCATAATATAGATAGGTACCTTTTTCAGTGCATTGCCTGCAAACTGATGTCGGCCGCGCATATGAAATCACATTTTCATAGTTATTTGTTGGTGTATCCATGGTGTATTCTGATGATGTCGAAGCGGCATCAGCTATAGTATTTTGCGCTAAAATATTTTATTATTTTTGTAAAATTAAATAAACCTGCACTAGAAAGATAGAAAACTAAAAACTTACTGGGCAAAATTATTTCTTCCATATTATTTTGCTGCTTTTCATCAACTATTTTGATTCCTAAAAAAATTATTTTATACACAAAAAAGAAATATAGGAAACAGTAGTCCAACAATAAATTCATTAAAAAAAACACTCCTAATTCTTACCAGTTACTTTTTTGAATCTCTTTAATTTTGGAGGATCATCAATCATTGAATCTTCTATTGAATCCTCATCACTGCTAGATAATATTTTTTGGATTTTTTTCCTCTTAAGAGTACTACCACAGTTATCATCGGTGTTGAGGTCACTGGTGTCCTCCGCCACTCTCGCCTTTGCTCTAGCTCTAATATAGTCATCTAAAAACAAAAATATTTAAAAAAAACCCTTTACTTTCTTCTCAAAAAAAATTCAGCTGAAACTAAATAATAAAACATAGGGGAAACTGGTCCACATTCGGCACATTAGCCTTTAGGAGCGAAACCTGAGAAACTTGGGCATATTATTCATAAAATAATAATAACTAATTAAACTGTAATTTATTCGGAACCGGTTTAAAGGTTAAAACAAATTATATTTATAGAGTAGGTTCACGATTTTTATTTTATTATTTTTTTTCACAAATGGCCGGATGTACCCCACTGGGGGGGTACTTTCAGCTATATGAAGGGGAACATTCGGCTATAAATGGAAATATCTAATAACAGTAAATGAAACACAAAAACTTTATTAAAAATGTAAATTTTAATTATTTTATCTTACATTTAAATCAGAAAAGTTAACATTAAATTTAAAAACACTTGATGTCCTTGCAGTTCCGTGAGTGGAAGAGAAAGGCAAAACAGCTACAATGTCTTTTTTCTCTATAACTGAAATATCTTCGACAGTAGGAAACGAAAAGCTATTTGTGTTGCGTTTACGGCGTAGAAATGTAATTTCATATTCCTAATCTTGGAAAGAAATTATTTTACCCACGTAAAAAATTTCAACCTTGGAACTATTAAATTTAACAAGAACAAAGTTTCCTATTGCAATATTCGCATTGTCAGAGATGAGTTTTAAGTCTTCAAAAAAATCTTCGTCATAGTCATCAGATGAATCTTGTAAAACAACTTCAGTGCTTGACTCGCTTGACGTAGAAATATTTCTTTGTTTACCCACTGCCATCAAATCTTTTTTGACTGATGCCTTCTTCTGTTTTAAATTTTTTTTTCTGCTCCGTTCTGCTTCTAACGATTGTCTTTTTTCGTATTCTGGCGTGTATGTATATATTGTTGACTGTGATTTTCTCTTTTTTCCTTTTTTCTTTTCTTCCTGTTGTACTTTTGGATATGGCCTTATTTGGCACAATACGGATGTTGATGCAGAGACCACTGGAGGTGAGACTGGAGGTGCTTTGTTAATTACTTCGACATGGTTTGATGTCGAAGGAATTGGTGAGATTGGTCTAGTTTCCAATTCATTCTGTGTGGCGCCAGTATTATCGTCTTCGTTATTTTCCGTCAATGGTTGGTCAGTTACTTCGCTTGGCATAAAATCTGCATCACTGAATACAAGTCGATTCAACGGCCACAGACCAGTATTTTTAAAGGAGCTTGTTATATTTTTAATTGTGAATGCACATTCGTATGCCTGCTTAGCCAAACAAGCCAAATGTCGTATTGTAAGAGCTTTTGATGGATTTGAAAGCAGCCAGTCATGCTGAGCTCTAGCTAGATATGACTTAAAGGGTCCAAATACCCCTACATCTAAAGGCTGAGTTCGATGCGTAGTATGAGGGGAAAAGATAGTAGAGTAATCCCTTTTTCTCGACAAAATTTAATGGCTTCCACAGATATGTGAGATTCGTGATTATCCAGGAGAAGAAGTACTCGGTTTTCCACAGAAGTGAAGTGTTGAAGTACTTTTGGGAAAAGGTCAGACGTCATCCACCCTTTCTTGTTCCCTAGGGCAATGGCTGAAGTTGGGTATTCAGTGCCTAAATATTCTTGAGGGTTTCTTAGTCTAGGATATACAAAGACCGGCGGTACTGCTCCTCCAGCTGCACTTATCATCCCTACAAATGTCACAAGTTCACCTCTTTCCTGTGAAGAGATATGAGCTACTTGTTTTTTGCCTTTTGTCGCAACAACTTTAACAGGTGGCATCACTGTCGTTATCCCAGTTTCGTCGAGATTCCAGATCTGTTCCGGCTTAAACTTAAATTTTTCCAGGACGTGAGCATACTTGTTATAAAAATCTTCAATAACTGGTTTATTAAAAGCCATAGACCTGCTAATACTTGTGTTTTCGGGTTTGCGTAGCGATATATCGTTGCGATGTCTTTTCATGAAGCCACGTAGCCATTCAAGACCTAAAAAAAAATGATTCTTTGGAAACCTTGACTTAGGTATACATAAAAAAATAAACAAACCTGCCATTTTATTCAACTCCCAACTATGTGATGCTTTAGAATCAGATAAAGCGCGAGCAAAATCGTAGGCCAGTTCCCTTATCTGACTATAGTTCAGGCCATAGTTTAAGTCTGAGCATCTTTTTATATAACCTACAAGCTCTAACTCTTGATTTGTATTAAACACTTGACGAGCTGCGTATTTGCTTGTATAAGAAACTTCCTCTTCACTTTCGTTGCCTGAATCCTCCCACCCAGCAAGAAGCTCTTCTTTTGATTTTTTCATCAACAGGATCTTGATTCTAGATTGTATTGTTTGCCTTCTTACTTCATAATCTCGGGCAGCCTTGTATTGACTTAAACGCCCAGTCAACACAGCTTTAATGGCCAACTTCATGTTTTTTTCATTAATGTCGCAGCGAGTGGTCTTTTTTATGTAGTTCCTAGGCATCTAGAACAAATTATTTAACAATAATTATTATTTTCTTAGAGAGGAAAAAAATCATTGTATATTAAAAATCAACATGGGGAACATTCGGCAACCAGCCGAATCTTCACCATAAGAGTCAGCCGAAACTTCCCCACGTGCTCTGAAAATATTAGTAAATAAAATTCGAACAGTATGCACTCTTTGAAGGTTATGTTTTGACTGCACATTAAAAGGTAAATAACTTCTTATCAGATGCATGGTGATTAGCATTTATTTTGTAAAAAATAGACTTGTAAACCAAACAAAATATAAAACACAAAAACTTACCTTAGATTACACTAAAAATCACGTTACTAAAACAATATATTACGACTATAAATCTTTACTGCTCACACGCTGCCAAGTCCAGACACTGTCGTTTCTAACTGCGTGGATTGAAATAAGGCGCCAAATTCAAACGCAATTCGGACTTATTGTGAGTAGCCGAATGTTCCCTATGGCCGAATGTGGACCACTTTCCCCTACCTGATACACCTACCTACAAGTGCATTATGAACATGGGTCTATACCTACATATAATATAATACCTAATGATATTTTTATTTCAAATTGAGTTTTATTTTACAGAAAACAGAACTACAAAATTAAATGACTTTGAATCTTTTCAATTCGAAGTCGAAATTCTAATCAAAGAAATGCATACATTTTTTAATAGAAAGATAGTATGGAACTTACCAAAAGTAGCTTTCCGAAAAATTTTTATTGGGTGAGAAGGCCAGCAAGTATTTAAAGCTTCACACTTTTTTTATAGCATTCTGCATTTTTTGCTGGGCAAAGGAAGGCCAATGGCAAAAGTCGCCTTGAATCCATGTTGATGGAACGGCCTCTACAGTTCCATCGTCCAAAAATTGTACTACCGTCTAGGTTAATTCTTCCATCATTATAATATTAATGTGTAAACCATAAAAAAATATTTTTTTTATGGAAGTAGTCCATCTCACAGTGGAGTAATATTTTAAGTGAGGAATGAAACACAAAGTCTGCTCCACTAATTTAATAAATAAGTTCAGATTAAAATCCCATACATGGTTCAAAGGTATAAACCTTCATCTTCAGTGGGTAATTATTAAGATGTTGTTATTTATGAAGAGACCAATGACATTGTTAAATTTTAAACTAATGTTGCAGAAAAAATTTTTTAAGAAAACATGTAACTTTAATTAGGTAACATTTTGGTACGACTCCACCATGATGGTCGTACCCTATTACAATTTCCCAGTCAAATTTGTGTTTTTCAATAAATTTAAAATAAAACAAAATTCATTTTAAATTCATTTTATTTAGTTATTTTTACTTTTATTTTTAATATGTATTAGTTACCTAATTAAAGTTAAGGTAAAGTGGGGTAAGTGCGGTCACGTTTTCATATAGTGCCAATGTAATTAACCATATATCTCTTAATAGTACCCGTAAAGTGTTAAAAAAAAATCCTGACACTTCCTAGTTATTACCACTATGAAAATGATGAACTCAATTAAGATATAGAGTTCTCCCAATATTTAGAATTTTTTTATTTTCTTAAGTCACTGATTGCACTTTCCCTTGAAAAAGGGGAAAGTGCAACCACGGATTGTCTTCTGCTTATAAAATTATCGGGGATAGAGCAATCGATTAAGACAAAGTCAATTCAAGATAAAAAAATTTTAATATTTTTTTTAAATTTATCATTATTAGAGTTACAAAATTTTTAACAATGTTACAAATGAATCTAAAATAAGTTTTTGTTGTAAATACTACAAATAAAGTGAAAAATAATAAATTAAACCAGGTCTAAAATTCCAAAGTAAAAATGACCTCTTTTTTGGGTGGGATTTTCAAGAAATTTTATAATTTCTTTCTCGGATATTAAAGAACTATCTTCTATTTGTGGAAAAATATAGTACTCTGGATAATTAAGAGTTTTGATTTGGCGTAAGAATGTTGCATAAAAAGTGTTGTTTTCGAGCTCTTCTAAAATTTTACCAACAAATATTTTTGTAGTCTTTTTCGTAGAAAACTTTACTTGGACAAACATTCCTACTTTTGGGATTGTGTCATGTTTGTAGCTTTCTGTTTGTACGTTTTCGGATTGCATGTTTATGTTTTTTAATTGCATATTAGAGTTTTCAGTTTGTATGTGTGTGTTTTCGATTTGTACTATGTTGTTGTTTTCAGATTGCGTGTCTGTATTTTTGGTTAGTATGTCAGTGGTCTCGAGATGTATATCTTTATTTTTGGATTGTATGTCAGTGTTTTCAGGTTGTATTTTTTCGGTTTCATTTTCTTCGTTCTGTTGAAGTGTTGCTTTCATATCAAGTATATTTTCTAAGTCTGTAAATGATTCAGCGTCATCGTCCGTATCCATGTATTCAGGTTCTGTTAAATTACTCTCAGAGTCAGAATCACTGCCAGAAATATATTTCTCCTTTTTCGTGTTGTTCTTAAGTTTAATTTCTTTTTCTCTGTTCTTCGTTGCCTCTTTCTCTTTTAAGTTATTTTGCTTTTCGTGTCTTTCCTGAATTTCTAAGGTTGTTATAACTTCGGCTCCTCCTGCTATGCGCTTTCGAGTTGTGTTTGTGGAGATTGGTCTATTATTTTTGACTGTTTCTAACAAGATGTTTTCAAATGAAACTGTGGGCGGCATAGGCTCCTCATTGATGTCATTGTCTTCAGGTTCATTGCGGTTGTTCTGGATTATTTCGTTATTTTTGTTTTGAGTTTCCCAACGTTTTAGGGCTTCAATATCGAATTTTTCGTTTGGTACAACAAATCGGTTAAAGGGAAATACCCCGCCTTTTCGAAATCCACTAGAGATTACAGCAGGTGATAGTTCTTTCCAAGTTTCACCCAGCAATAAGGCAAACTCTTTCTTTGGGATTCTGGACCCACTATGTTTCCTCTGCCAAACGCATAGTTTTTGATCCCATTTATCCTTCAAGGATTTAAATACAGCCAAGTCAAGTGGTTGTAGCAAATGACTTGTGTGGGGTGGTAATTTAAGTATGGTAATGTTATGGTTCCTAGCAAGGGTAATGACTTTATCTGTCACATGAGTTGAATGTCCGTCGTATATAAGCAATACGGGACGGTTTTCACCAAATTCAGGAATTAGTTTGGCCTGCAAATAGTTATAAAAGATCTCGCTGGTGATCCAACCATTCTTGCTTGCGGCGTATGACATATTTGGATAACTTTCTTCTGCTATATCTGGTATCCAGCTGCTCCATACATTTAACCCTTTAAATATTACAAGCGGGGGAGCTTTATTTCCTGCGGCACTTACAGCAGCCAAACACGTTATATTTTCTTTCCCGCATCCTCCTGTAGTTCGCGAGCACGATTTGCCTTTTTGTCCAACAATTTTTGTTTTGCTTGGATCAGTACATACGCTCGTTTCGTCCAAATTCCAAACTAATTCGGGTTTATCAAATAAATTAAGATCTTCCAATTGTTTGTATAGGAGATCAAAGTAGCTCTGAATGACAAATGGATCGGTCATTTTTTTTCTTGAGAATTCCACAGCTTGTGGCTTTTTGATAGACAAGCCATGTCGTTTCTTAAAATTTAAAAACCAGTCCTCCCCGGGTCTTCCGTTCTTAAAGCGATTTTCCATCCCATTTTCATTAATAAATTTTTCGACGCAGTCGAACACTTCTGTACGATTAAGGCCAAACCCCCATTTCTCCATTATTTTAATGTAGTCGGCCAACTTCGATTCATTTTCAATAGAAAGGGCTGGTGCACGACCCCCTGTCAAACTTTTCACTTTGCGCCTACCAGAATTATACGACTGAAGAGTACTATATGGTATTTTGTAAACTTTTGCTGCTCGTCGAATATTCATTATCCCATTTTTTATATCAGATAGGGCTAATTTAAGGACATCTTTGTCATGGTTTCCCTTTGTAGTTTTTCGTTTGTAGGTGCGCACCATCTCGACGCTGTGTCTGCAAAAAATATATATTTATCATAAACTAAGTGGGCAATCAACTAATTTGCGAACACCGGGGAAAGTGCAATCATCCGATTGCACTTTCCCACGCCATCGTGATTGCAGTTACCCCAGTCCCCAAATCGACGGGGCAAGTGTAATCACTGGAATAACATAGCCCAGTCTAAGAAAAGGTGACCAAAAATATATATTTATTCAAAACTACACTTTATTACACTGCGTATACTACAAAATTCCTAGTACATACCTGTAAAAATATTTATTTTCTTGTTTTAATTTTGTTAATTCACACTACCACTTTGACCGGCAAAGACACCTGGACTGGCACTCTGTATACCAAATAAGGATAGAGATCCCTATCGCTTCGCTATTTAGTACTCTGTAACCACGTTCGGTCGATTCCGCGACTAGCCGCACATGACCGAAAAGACGATAGAGAAGAGAACGTAGCGAAAGCTTGATAGGTCTTTCTATCAAAAAGATTTATCGTCCTGTCTCAGTCTTCCTCTATAGAGTGAATTTTCTCTTTGTCTGATGGAAAAAGGTTTTGCGTCGTTCGTTATTCGTTTGATGGTTTGGCCTGTATAAATTAGTATAAACTAATTATTATTAATTGCAATCAATAGCCTGAGGTGAATTGGGAGAAAAATTTGATGGTAAGCATTGTTTTAAATAATTTAACTAAGTATTTCCAAAATGTTAACTGTAACTTTAACAGGAGGCAAGTAGTAAGTACTAACACCAACCTATTTGCGTTTATTCAAAGGACATGAATACATCTTTTTAAATTGCTAAGGGTTTAAGTAAAAATTAATATTTTACAGTTAAATAAGTACCCCTCATTTTATTAATTATAGAAGTCATGTCTACAGCACGGGCCCCTAAAACTCACCCGAACCAATGGGTAGTTCTTGTTGATTTTTTACTGGAGCACACAGAGATGGTGACTAAGACATTTGTGGGAATGGACGCCCGAGAAAAGTACAAGAAGTTGTGGGAAGAAGCAGCAACCCAGTTAAATAGTATGGGCTTTGGCTGCAAAACTGCCGAAAAGTGGATAGAAGTGGGTTTTAGTAAATTTTTCGATATTTTTACCAATACACCTAATGTATATTGTGTTTGTAGGCCTTTAGCAAATGGAAAAGTAAAGTAAAAGTGAAGGCACAGAATATAAAGCTCAATATGACGAAGACAGGGGGAGGTGAGCCTTTGCCCCCTCTAACACCCGTTGAAAACAAACTTATGGGAATAATTGGGTGGACTATTGTAGAAGGAGATGCCACACAGGAATTGGGTTTTGTAAGTACTTATCTCAATAATTAAGTAGAGGTACAATATAATTTTTAGTTTTGTTATACTGATAAACAAATTATGATTTTTAGGAAAACAATGATGCGCGTGCTACCACCAGCCAACAGGCAGTACAAAATGAAACAGCAAATTCCACCAACCAACCCCATAGTCCTGACACCCAAATGAGTACTTCTGAGGTCTGCAAAATTCCTTCTTTAGTAGCCATCAATACAAAGGCCAGATCCATGACAATGACTTTAGCCACCCCTTCAACCACAAACTTAGAGGATACTCCCAAAGAAGGTAGACACAAGGAAGAAGGTAAACCGTTGTTAAAAAAAAGAAGAGTTGCAGCTCATAGAAAAGGGGATGAAATGACCCTGTTAAGAATGCACCAAGAAAATTTGGTTGTTTTAAATAATATAAATGAAAACCTTGCCAAATTAGCAAATGGGCAAGAGGCATTTCTTAACAGGGTTCATGTCTGTCCTCAATGCTCCAAACATAATAAAGAGAATATGTAGGAGTGGGGTGTGGGGTACTCTTGTTTTGAAGGTAAAATACTATTAAGTTTTTTTTATATACACACATCAAATAAAATAATAAACCTCACCATGTGCCTTCCTCTAATTAGGCAAAGGAAGGAAAAAGTATTGGATTTTATTACTGTACACTACTGTATTTTTTTTTTGTGAAAGACTTGTAACTTACCGTTAAGTTTTGGTTCAGGTTAGTTCATTATTTGTTACTACTTATGAGGTATATTACTATACACTACTGTATTTTTTTTTGTGATACTTTGTCCAAAGACTGTTAACCTACCTTTAACTTTTGGTTATTTGTTACTACTTATTAGGTATATTACTATACACTACTGTATTTTTTTTTGTGATACTTTGTCCAAAGACTGTTAACCTACCTTTAACTTTTGGTTATTTGTTACTACTTATTAGGTATATATATTGTTTCTTGTTTGTTAATATGTTAGCATTATTATTTTTGGTGTGGATAACAGGATTTTGTTACTTGTGATATGACAATAAAAAATATGAACCTAAAAGTTTTGTTTTGCTATTTCTTTGTGTTCAAGATATTTCTTTTTTAATCTAAAGTGCTTATTCGTTGAATGTCTTAGACTGTCTATTTAGTGTGTACTGTGTGCTTGTTCTATAATTCCAGGCAACTTTTATACTTTACCATAAGTAAGTACAAAAGTTGTTGGGCTTTCTTTGGTACACATCAAGCAAATATTTTTACTTATAGAGGGTATTTTAGGAAGTCAAAATTAAAAACAATTTTATTCTTTTAACTGAAACCTATATATTATTGCCTTTTTATACATTAAATATACTGTACAGGGTGTTCCACTATAAATGGACCCCCCATTAACTATTTTATCAGATGGTATAGGAAAAAATGGTAAATACAAAAGTTGTAGGTTGCCATGTAAAGTTTTTTATAAAATACTTCTACTTCAAGTTTTATAAAATAGTTTTAAACTATACAGGGTATTGCAGAAAGGCGCAGCAAACAAAATTTTTTTTTTCTTATTGAACACCCTATATATTATATGAGAGGTTAGGTAATGGATCAGCAAGCACAAAATAGTAAGGTGGATAAAAGGTGTAAATACTGCAAAAAAAAAGTGGTAGACAGTATAGATTGTTACAAGTGCAAAGCAAACTACCATCAAAGTTGTGCGGTACGAGTAAATAACGAAGATTCAAGTGGAAAATTCTCGTGTTGTGATTACCCGGAAAAAAGTGAGGTTAAGGCCCAAAAACAACGAAAATTCAGCGAAAATTCTGAATATTCGCCGGAAATGGATGAAAAGAGAATGAAAGCCATCATCAGGGAGTCTTTCCAACATAACTTTAACCCGGTGGAGAAAAAAATAGACAAAATGGATAAAAAATTATCTGACATGGAAAGCTCAGTGCAGTTTATGTCAAATGCATTTGAAGAGCAGAAAAATTGTCTAGCAAAAGCACTTGAAGAACTAAAAGTCCTAAAAAAGGAGAATATTGAGCTCAAACAGAGAATTGTGACAATAGAAGCTAAATTGGACAACTTGGAAACAAAGGAAAGGGAATGTAACATCATTGTGACTGGCGTACCTAAGCAGATGGACCCCTGCCCGAGGAAGATTATTTCCAAGATTATGAACACCATTCAGGTGCCCATAGAGGAACAGAACATAACAGAATGCTTCAGATTTGGTGATAAGGAAGAGGGATCAATCTTGGTGAAGTTTGAGAACGTACAATTAAAAAAAGATGTACTTAAGAAAATTAAGGTAATGAAGGGGACATCAACTGCCAAATGTGCCCTAGATGGACCTAATAAGAATATTTATTTGAATGAGGACCTACCAGTAAACAAAAGAATACTGTTTAAAGAAGCTAGAGAATTCAAAAAAAAACATGGATACAGGGCAGCATTCTGCATCAATGGCACAATATTTCTAAAAAAATCTGACCATGAACTGGCAGTAAAAATAAGATCAACAGAAGATCTAACCCCTACCAAGTAAAAGCACTAACAAAAACATAAAATACTCTAAAAGAATGCGTGATAAAAACTGCAACGTTTTCAAGATGGCGTCAAGTGAGCGTACACGTAAAAGTGAGTCAGATCATAAAGTGCATTTTGAATGCTGTAAAAAGAAATCTTTTAATAGTATAGTGTGTGTTAAGTGTGGAAAAGCATTTCATAAGTCTTGTGCAATTCGAGACTGGCACGAAAAACTCGATATTATCGACGAAACAAGACTCATATGTTGTCAAGGTGAAGACAAGGTCATCGAGGTAAAGAACGAGATCTTGTGTGAAAAAATCGACTTATTGGAAAGATTACTTGAGGAAATGAGGCAAAAGAACCAACTCCTGCAGGAAAATAAGATCCTACTGCAAGAAAAAATTGAAAACCTACTGGAAGAAAAATCCGAGAAAAGAAAAACAGAGAAATGGTATGAAAAACCGATTGACCCTAAACAACCGGCAACGCCGCAAGTCCTAGAGATGCCCAGCGTTAGTGTTAATGTTCCGGATCCCAGTCCAACCGAACGTGATCTTGTTAGGGATTCCGGTGTTCTCTCAGCACATCAGGTAAATGCCAACAAACAACCAGTAAGAAAAGAAGAAGCAAAGAAGCCTGATCTGTCACAAATGTCAAATCCAATCAACCTCAATCACAACGACGAAATTTCAAAAGATACTGAAGGGAAAACAGATCAGGATGAAAATCCAGATGACTGGAAAACAGTTACTAGGAAAGGCAAAGGCTCCCGTAAATTAACAACAACAAATCGCCCTCGACCCCTAAAAGGGACCAACAGCGAGATGCAAGGACTTAAAATTGCCCAACAAACTGCATCATTGTTTATTTCTGGCCTTTCTCCTGAAGTAGAAAGCAAACAGATACTCGATTTTCTGGAAAACAACAATCTGCAGACTGGCTGCAGCTGCGAAAAGATGACAACCATTAAGCACAAATACCGCAGTTCTTTTAAACTCTCTGTGCCCTCCGGCATGCGAGATAAATATTTGGATCCAAATCTTTGGCCTTAAGGCATAATAATAAACCATTTTCTGAATGTCCAGAACCGATTAAAGGTGAACCCCACAAAAAAAACCAAAGATTGTCTGTGATGCATTTTAATGTTAGATCCCTAAGGAACAAAATAAACGATGTCGAAGTGTTTCTCGTTGACAAGAACGTCGATATCGTTTGTGTTAGTGAACATTTTTTGTCTGACGCCGAAGTAAGCTCAACTGTTCTTGGTGGTTATACACTAGTATCTCATTACTCTAGAGATCAGTTTACCTGTGGTGGTACCATGATATTTTTAAAGAACAACCTTGATGTGAAAGTGGAAAAGGTTCCCATCCGGTGTAATATTGAAAAATGTATCGAATGTTCTTGTATCTTCATTAATAATTTTAACCTATATATTTTAGCAGTTTACCGTTCTCCAACGGGACACTTTGACACCTTTTTGGATACTTTGGAGGGTATACTGGGTGATTTTGGGACAGAAAGATCGATTGTGATGGCAGGAGACTTCAATGTCCACTTTGGTACTGCCTGTTCAGAGGCAATCAAGATGGATGACCTTGCGAGTAGTTTCGACTTGCAGCAAACAATCTACAAAGCAACAAGAATGAATGCATGTCTTGACAATATTTTCGTAAGTAATTGCCTTGAATTACATTCTTCGGAAACCCTTACATTGGCCATCTCTGACCATGATGCTCAGCTTATTTCAATTTCAGTTGAGATTTCAGAGCCAGGTTTTGTCTTGAGCAAAAAAGTTTGTAGACCGATAACTCAGGCAGGTACAAATCAACTGTACGCAATAGTAGCTGAACAATCTTGGCTGTTTGTATCGGATGACAGAATCAGCATTGATGACAGGTTCTCAATGTTTATGTATATACTGGAGAATGCTTTTTTATCATCATTTCCTCTAAAAACTTACTCGGTACGTTCTGACCGTGCAAATGATATATCTTGGTTCACTAACGAGTTGAGAGGGATGAGGGAACATCTTAACCTTCTTAAGGATTTGACGAGGCAGTATGGTGGCAACCTTGGCTTTAGGGAACAACTTAAGAACTTCAAAAAAAAATACAGGGATGCGGTGCGTAAGGCCAAGATAGACTTCAATGACAACCTGATACAATCCTCAAATGACCCCACCAGGGCCATGTGGCAGATTATAAACAAAAATAGTAACAAAACCAAAACCTTAATGTCAGATGGCTCTGTAACACCAGATGCTTTTAACACTTACTTTGTGAATGTGGCACATGGTCTTGTAGGGGGTATGGCGGCCTCTGAACGTGACCCGATGGCATACTTGTCGGGCCTTGTCGGCGCACCTCTAGCTGCTGGAGATTTTAGATTTGTCAAGGTTACTTTCAACGAGGTCAGGGACATAATATGTGGACTAAAAAATAAGAACAGTTCTGATAAGTTTGGCTACAGTGTCAAACTGATTAAAACCTTAACCAATCTCATACTGAGTCCATTAACAAAGCTCATTAACTTGTGTCTTGCAGAGAGTATTTTTCCAACCATACTCAAGCAGGCTGTAGTCGTCCCAATTTTTAAGAAGGGGGATCCTGGGGCGCCTGAAAACTACCGTCCAATTTCACTGCTTCCAATTGTCTCGAAGATCCTAGAGAAGTGTATCGCCAAACAGCTTGTGTCCCACTTTGAGCTTAATAACTATTTTAGCTCCTCTCAATTTGGCTTCAGAAGGGGGAAGAGTACTGTCCAGGCCATTGAGACGCTGGTTGCTGATATACTGAATAGCTTTCATTCTCGGGAGTATAATACGGTCGTGTCATGCGACCTTAGTAAAGCTTTCGACTGTGTTGACCATGACATCCTCCTTAAAAAACTCTCCAAATACTATTTTTCTCAAGAAAGTATTGATTTGATAAAATCATATCTCAATGGCAGACTGCAGACTGTTAGGGTCGGTGGTGTGGAGTCGTCAGAAGGTACATTAACTATCGGAGTGCCCCAAGGCTCCATTCTGGGGCCTATACTATTCTTGATCTATATAAACGATTTACCATCTATTGAAGTAAACTCTAAATTTGTGCTTTTTGCCGATGACACATCATTTGCCTTTTCTGCTGACACCCTGGCGCTTTCTCAGGAGGGCTCCGCGGCCACACGGTCGGAGGTTGAGGGATGGTTTAATAGTAATCGATTGCTCCTCAATCAGGATAAAACTAACAGGACTGTCTTTACTCTAAGAGATCTTGGAAATCTCGAGGATGAGGAGACAGATGGATCCTCAATGAAATTCCTTGGAGTTCATCTGGATCGGGAACTGCGGTGGGATATCCACATAGATTCCCTGGCACGAAGGCTCTGTAGTGCACTGTACCTCATACGCAGTCTGGATAACTGTGTCTCGAAGCAGGTTTTAAGAGTGGCATACTTTGCCAATTTCCAATCTCATTTATCCTATGGCATCCTCATCTGGGGTCATGCCCCTGGCGCTCGGCGAGTGTTCGGGATTCAAAGGAAGGCTGTTCGTGGGCTGGCCGGTCTGCGTTTTAGGAAAGACTGCAGGGGTGCTTTCAGGGAGTTAGGGTTGCTTTCACTGCCATCACTGTGCGTACTGGAATGCCTCCTATTCATTAAGAGAAATCTTGGCAACTTTGATGCCCATAACGATATTCACCAACACAATACTAGAAACAACAATAATCTTGTTCTAGCCTACCGGCGTTTGAAGAGGTGTCAGAGTGGCCCGGGATATTGGGGGGTGAAATTTTTTAACGTTTTACCAATAGGTATTAAGGAGCTGCCATTTAATACTTTTAAAAATAAAATAAAAGCGATACTCCTAGAGAAGGTATTGTATAGTTTTGACGAATTTCTCGAATGCACTTTTTAAATCTTGAATCTAGTATGTATTCTTTGTTGTATAATGTCTGATGATTTGTATTTTAATAATTTTTTGTATTTTAATAATTTTTAATGTGTTGACTGTACTTAATTGAATAATAATTGAATTTTAATTGCTACCACTTTATTTTAACTATCTCTTGGGCAGGTTTTAATATTTTAATTTAAGTAATTTTATTTTTTAAGGTTTAAATTTTTTAATGTACCTACTGTGCTCTAATGCAGTTTACTGCTCATACTTTGACCTGTGTAAATCATGTATGTGATGTTAACATTAATAAATTGATTTTGATTTTGCAACTCCAGAAATGGAAATAAACAGTATTATGGACGACTACAAAGTCCAGGATACATTCGTGTGTAGTGATATGTCGGAAATAAACTTTTTCGAGAACTATCAAAGCAACATAAGTGTGATACATGTTAATATAAGGAGTGTATACCAAAACTTTGACCACTTCCTGGTATTCTTAGAGTCATTACAAAAGACTTTTGATGTGATTGTTATGTCTGAAACCCATTTTGTACATAATATCAAGGATTTCACCATACCAGGGTACAGCACTACATTCAACGAGAGCAATATAAACAGGTGCGATGGATGCATTGTGTATGTAAAGCAGGACATATTCCTAGGACATGAGATACTAATGGAGGATCAGCTCAAAATCGCAAAAGTAATACTACATAAAAATAATTTACTGATTAACATCCTGGCAACATACAGGGGCTTCGGTATATCACCAGATAGTTTTGTAAATAACTTAAACAATATAATACAAAAGGAAATCCATGATCATAACCAAATATACATCTTTGTGGGAGATACAAATATAGACTTACTAAAAATGGAAGAGGATACAACTAATAATTACCAAACAACGATGCAAAGTCATGGATTTGTTAGTGTGATAAATAAGCCCACTAGAAGGACTGTCGACTCAGCATCATGCCTGGACCATTTTTTTGTAAAATGTAAGGAACAATTTTTTAATCAAATCAATACTGTTGTCCTTAATCATGACTTTACGGATCACGATCCCATTCTGCTCAGCCTGGGCACAAGCACCAACACACATGACTCTAATAAAAACAATACATATCAGAAAATTAACTATAATAAGTTAAAAAGCAGCCTGCAGGTGGCAGATTGGGATGGTGTACTCAATTCATGGGACGCTAACACATGTTCCGATAATTTCATTAATAGGCTTATGGACATAGTATCAAGCTGCACAAAAACAATAGTAATTAATTGTAAAAATAAAGTAATTAAACCTTGGATAACTAAGGAGATCCTAGTATCTATCAGAAATAGGAACAGATTAAAAAAGGAATGTACACTGAATAATAATAATTTGGCTTTGTTGTTAAGATATAAAAAATACAGATCAGTGGTATCAAAATTGATTAAAAATGCTAAATATTCTTTTTACAAAAAACTTGCGGAAAAAAATTCAAAAGACCCAAAAAAGCTGTGGAAAGTAATTAGGGAAGCCACAAATGATCATTATACGGGAACTGAGATAAAAAGTATAGTCAATTCTGATAACATTGAGCTCACAAGTAAAAAGCTAATAGCTAAGGAGTTTAATGACTATTTTTCAAAAGTAGGAAAAAATCTTGCACAAAACATAAAAAATGCTGGGCCGGAGGAGGGAAGACTAGGGGCTATTGAGGTGGCACAATCTTGCTTCTTGAGTCCAATTTCTGACATAGAGCTGGTTAGGGTAATAGATGATCTGAAAAACAATGTAAGGGGAGGTAGGGACTGTATTAGTTCGGATATTATAAAGAAATATAAAGATTACTTAAAACGGCCATTGTTACACTTAGTCAATGTGGTTTTTACTGCTGGAATCTTCCCTGATTGTTTTAAAACGGCAACTATAATTCCAATATATAAACAGGGTGACAAAAAAAGTACAAACAACTATAGACCTATAGCCCTAACGAGTTCTATAAGTAAACTACTTGAAAAATGTATCAAATTAAGAATGATATCTTTTCTGGAAAAAAATAACCTGCTACATGAAAATCAATTTGCATTTAGGGAGGGTTCAAGCACGGAAAATGCACTCTGCAGAGTTACTGAAACAATTTTAAAAAAATTGGACCAAGGGAAAAAAGTTATAGGTGTCTTCCTGGACCTTCGGAAAGCATTTGACACTGTGGCACACCGAATACTGCTGAAACGACTAAATAGCATGGGGATCAGGGGAACGCCGAATAATCTAATAAAATCATATTTAAAAAGAAAGCATAATACAAAAATAGCGGAGGAAGTTAGCGATGAGATGGATGTAGAATTCGGTGTGCCACAGGGGACGGTTCTCTCAACATTGTTATTTAATGTATATATTGATGGACTAATGCGAGTTCTGGCGGAGAATGGAGTGGCATTCTGTTTCGCTGATGACTCGAGTATATTGATCTGGAGTGATGACTGGGAGAATGCGATACATTTAGCAGAGAAGGCCATGCAAAAAATAAAAAGTTGGCTAGACAACAGCCTACTATCTCTAAATGTTGACAAAACGAAATGGGTTGCCTTTTCACTGTCCTCACGTTCTCTGCCGGATTTCCAAAACTTGAAAATCCACAACTTTGATTGTGATTTGAGCCCGGACTGTGTATGCAATGAACTAATAGAAAGAGTAAAATTTGTGAAGTATTTGGGGATATACATTGATCAAAACTTTGTATGGAAGGAGCAAGTTAAGTACGTAACAGGTAAAATAATGAAATTAATATATAAGTTCTATGAGCTGCGAAATGTTTTATGCTTAAGCTCATTGAAAATGGTATACTATGCTCTGGTTGAATTAATTTTGAATTATGGGATGGTGGCTTGGGGTAGTGCCGGAGTGACAATTTTAAATAAACTTCAAGTTGCACAAAAATATATTATAAAAATCATGCTATTTAAAAATAAAAGGTTTCCTACTGAATCTCTTTTCAGAGAAAGCCAACTATTAGATATCAGACAATTACACTTAAAAGCTGTAATTAGATTCATGATAAAAGTACCATACTATAAAGAACCAATCATTCATGGAATAAACACTAGAAATGCAGCACAAAACAGTGTCACGCGTCAAAACCCTAAGCATACCGCGTGCCAAAACCACATTTACTGTCTGGGTCCAAAGGTTTTCAACTGCATCCCTAACAACATTAAATTAAAACCATACTACAAATGTAAAAAAGAAATAAAACAATGGATTCTTGAAAGTAATTATATAATTAGGTATGTAGTCTAAATTAGATGCATTCTGTACATGCACTCCTACACTTACACTAAAGCATAAGAACTCAAATATTATATTACATATTTCACTAACACTAACAGGTACAATATTAATATGCCATAAACATATAGTCTGATTACTATTATTCTTATCATATAAGGTTAACGTATAAACTACTGTAAAAAGGTTTAAGAAAATTAGTGCACACACAGTACTTTAAGTATCATTGTGCACTAAAGTAGAAGTTTTGCATGTTTTAATAGCAAATTTAAATTAGGCTAAAGCTTTAAGTGTTTTATATACTTATATATATATATATTATTGAGAATTAAAACCTTGTTAATTGATAGACATTTATGCCTTGTTATAATGTATTGTATGAACTGTAAATGTAAACTACTACAAATAAATAAATAAAAAATAAAAAAATAAAAATAAAAAAAAAATAAAATATTATTATATTAAGCTTAAATGACAGAGCTGGTCTTCCTGATAAAGAATATAGATAGATTGTTATACTTATTGTAAATGTTACAGTCAGAAAACACATATTTAAAGTTTAATTGTAGCAGGTCATGAATTGAAGAGAAATAAAAAAATGCATTAAGAAATAAACACAACAGTATATTCTAAAATTATATTACATTAGTGAAATACCTATTAACAACTTGCTGCCTTGTTTGCCTAGCCTCATTTAATATAGGGTAGTTAACAAAGCGAGCGAAGGGATCATTATCAATATCCTCATTATTTAAATGTAAATTCATGTCATATTCAATTCCTGCCCTAATAAGTAAATTATGTAAAACTGCACAAGCATTTGTAATTACACCAACTTTTTCAGGGCTGTATCGAAGTTTTCTTTCCCCCAAAAGACACCTAAAAATCATCTTAAAACGACCATTACAGCGTTCAATCGTGCTTCGTGTTATTTTGTGTGCACGGTTGAACCGCCCCTCAGGTGTATTTGGTTCAGGGGTTTCAAATGGTGTCAGTAGCCAAGGTTCCAAGGGATACCCTGAATCTCCCAACAACCATTGATTTCTTTCACCTAAAAAATAATGTACGTTTTAGTAGCATTCTTATGAAGTATATCAAGTTGAGGATTAGCAAGTTTAGGACATGCATGCAACGGCTCTTGCTAAAACATTATTTCTTCAGTCTTATTTAAGATTTAAGATTTTTTTGCTTACCTCTGTTATAATCTTGCTCTAAGACACGCTTGACTTGTGAAGCTCTCCAAATAAAAGCATCGTTTGCAGAACCAGGGTATCTCGCATTTATGTTCAAAATTTGCAAATCATAGCTGCATATTATTTGAACATTTTTTGAATGATACCCCTTTCGATTCACATAGTTATGCTCCTCATTTGATGGCCCTAGTATTGCAATGTGAGTGCAATCGATGCATCCAATTATGCCTGGAAACCCGGCTTTTTCCATGAACCCTCCTTTTATTTGATTTCTTGAATGTTCATTCTGAGGAAATTTAATCCAAGCAGGTCCCAAATGTGTGGCAATACAATTTGCAACCTCATGGATGCAGCGACTTACTGCTTGTTGGCTCGCAGACAGCAAAAATTCTTCTCCAATACCTGAAACCAAATACACATTGCCATTATAAGGCCAAGCAGGTCACAATCTGTTTAAAATATAATTATATCACTCCACCACAACAAACTTTATAGACTATTTATTTATAAAAGAGTTACATACCTCGTTGATAATTGCCAATTGCAAAAAAGCGTAAAGCAATTAATATTCGTGTTTCACACGAGATTCTTGTAGTTCTCAATTGACGGTCCATGTTGGGAACTAACTGAGCAAATAAATAAGCCACTAAGTCCTTATTTAGCCGAAATAGTTCGATGAAACGTCTATCATGCAAGGCGAATGGATCACTATCGTCCCTCATAACGCGTTTTTGGACTCTGTTTCCCTGAATTCTTTCGATATTTTCAAGTTCATTTATTACAAATCTTTGCACTGGCAACATTTTTGCGTTAAACAAATGAAGTTATACAAAGAAAACACTTAACAAATATCCAGTCACAAAACTTAACTTATAAAATTCAAAATAACTAATATACACAAAGAAAGTGGGGTTACGTCTCTAATGTCATGTTTTCTTCTCTTTTTTTTCACAAACCAGTGAAATTTGCAGATGTTTTCGGGACAGTTAATACCAACATCCGAGTGAAGAACACGAAAGTTGCCGAACAAATGACGAGCCTGTAAGTATTTGGTTACAGAGTACCACACACTATAGCGATGGCGAGCTTGTCGCTTGCCTATCCTTATCGCTTTCCTTAAGAACGAAAGATACAGAGTGCCAGTCCTGCTGATTTGACAATAAGCCGCTTCGCCGCAATTGAATGCTGTGTTGCCAAAATGTGGGGAAACTTGCGGAAGGGTATACGCGTGTGATTAACGGTCCGCTAAAGTAGAATTTATTGGAGTTGGTAGCACAACTGCTAAAGATTGCAGTTACCCCGAAAACGCACTTACCCCACTTTACCTTACATATGTTTTCTTAAAAAATTTTTCTGCAACATTAGTTTGAAATTTAACAATGTCATTGGTCTCTTCATAAATAACAACATCTTAATAATTACCCACTGAAGATAAAGGTTTATACCTTTGAAACATGTATGGGATTTTAATCTGAACTTATTTATTAAATTAGTGGAGCAGACTTTGTGTTTCATTCCTCACTCATAAAAAATATAGTCGCGTCTAGGATTTCAGCATCAATGTATTACTATGATAAAAAAAAAATAACCTACTTTGTTTCATAAATTTGGAAGCAAAAATGCCAGAAGGAAATAAAATTATAACAAAATGGAGTTCAATTACTGAATTGATAAAAAAAAAATAGAAAAAATATAAGAATCGAAAAATAATTCGACGTACCAAGGGATTCTATAGCCGTTAGCCTGATGATGGGTGGTAGGGGAGAGCGGGGAGGGTTTGGACAGATTTAACTAAAAAATTCTCTTATCAATACTGTTTGAAAAATTTGATAGTTTTTTTACTTCAAATTCTAGAAAAGCTATCTACCTAACGACAAGCAAATATACATAATATACTACCAAATAATTTAGAAGTTACCATAATGCAAGTATTAACGTGTCATTTGTCCGCACCCTCCCCTTGTACGGGGAGCATATGGACACAAATAAAATACATGAGAAAAATGGTACAAAACCTATAATGTAGTAAAACTCATCAGGTCCTGCTAATACAAACTAATTTATAAAAGGCTGTACTCATTTAAGTCTACGTTAAAGTACATCATATCATGAAATCGCTGTCTTGTGTCACAAACGGGCTGTGGAAGTTTTAGGATAACTTCAGAAAAATACACAAATGCCCTAGGTTCGTCGGAAATTGAGAACCGATTAGACGCCGTATGTTTTTTCAAAAACTGAACGTCATATCCACGATTAATGATGATATTTTCAATTCTAGCCGCATAACATCTGAATGTTTTATTTGTTTTTCCGTACACTTTGCAAATAATGTATTCCCCTTCTTTAAGATTTTCTGTATCCCAATCTTCCATTTCAACTCCTTCCGATGCTTCTGATGAACTACTTTCCAACGGCACTTCTTCATCATCTGATGACGAGTCCTGCATGACTTTTCTTTTAACAGAGTTGCGTTTTTTCTCACTTGTGGGGTTCTTTCTTTTCCGTTCCGCAATTGCATCCCTTTCGGGAGTATCGGTCGCTATAATCGATTTTTGTCTAGGTAGGCCTCTGTTTGTGAGCTTTCGCGCTGGAGCCTTTGGAAAAGGTAAAACATTTTCTGGGGTAACTAACAGCGGGGTTTTTATGTTTCCTATTTCCTTACTTAACTGTGGCGTGTGAAAATTCGTATCTTCCTTACTTGGCCCTGGTTGTGGTAAGTCTTCTTCCAAAGGATTACCTGTTACGGACACATCAATACAATTTTGATTTGTCACATTTTGTGGTCTATCGGTGACATAGCATGATAAAAAATCTGCTTCAGAAAATACATTTCTGTCAAAGGGCCATATTCCGGTGCACCTAAATCCAGACTTGATATTGGATGGTGTAGCAGCACGATCCCAAGCAGTAGCACAAAGAGCTGGTAGGTCGTGTATGGTCAGGGTTTGACCAGGATGCGTTAACATCCAGGCGTCAGCCCCTTGATTAAAAAATGTTTTGAAAGGACCAAAGATTGATCGATCCAAGGGCTCAAGCCTGTTTGAAGTATGTGGTGGCAAGGTTAATACGACAATTCCATGTTCTCTGCAATAATCTATGCTTTCGACTGATATGTGAGACTGATGATTATCCATAATTAAAAGGACTTTATTCTGCTTCGAACAGAGAGTATTTCGAACAATATGTTCCAAAACATTTATAAAATTGTCAGAAGTCATCCAGCCCGATCGATGTACTAAGCCTAGTGCCCCAGATTCAGAAGAAACACCGCCCATCATCCTCAAGGAATCAAATCTCTGCCTCGGAAATACCCATATTGGCGGGAGCGAATTACCACTAGCAGCTACAACCCCTACTTGTGTAACCAATTCAATTCTCCACGTTCCCTTGAGGTGACCTGTCCTACTTGATGCCGTCCTTTAGCGCTCACTACTTTTTGGACCTTTTGTACGGTTGTTACTCCCGTTTCATCCAGATTGAGTATAGAATTTGAATTAAATTTATGTTTTTTCAAAAGATGTTCTAGTTTGTCTTGAAAATCTTTTAATGTTGCAGGAGTGAAACTGGCTAATCGGGCTAAGCTCATGGCTTCTGGTGTTCTGATCGATAATTGTGGATTTCTATGCATAAATCCGGTAAACCAGTCGGCTCCGGCCATCTTATTCACATCCCAAGAAGGTGGGAATCGAAATTTATTTTTTACTGCATATTCGAAAGCGAGTCGTCTAGTTGCCTTTGGTGTCAAACCGCAGTAAATATCTGAGGACCTAATAAGATAGACTGCTAATTGTGACTCCATTTCTTTGGAGAACACTTGGGTTGTTACGTATTTTGGATAAAAAACTGTATTTTCAATTCCCTTGGTCTTGGCTTCATTAACATAATTACTGAGTGCTGATTTTGTTACACCATGCTTTTTAGCACTTTTTCTTCGACTTAAATTGTTGTCTATGACATCCCTAACTGCCCGTTTCATTTTCTCGGCGTCGAAAACTCTGTCGGTTTTTTTCTTGTAAGTCCTAGGCATATTTTCGAATAAACCAGAAATGTTAAAAAAGGAAGCATGTGAGTTGACAAAATTCGCCTTAAATACTTGCATACTAACCTCAAATAGGTATCCACAAAAAAACTTCAAATAAATCACGATACTAGTAGATAATTTTCCAAATGACACTATTAGATATAATGTAACAAACAAGTCAAAAATCGTATTTACGTTCTTTCGCCGGTAAAAAGGTACACGCACCTACGAATTCACAATGAACACTAAACTAGTATGCCGGCCGATGATCTGACATGGCTGCGAAAATACCTTCAAGAAATTAGCGCGAAATTTGAAACTGTCCAGATGCTCCCGTTGTCCATACCCTCCCCGCTCTCCCCTATAGGTGCCTGATGAGGGATAGTATAGATAGTATAGTGTGCAATATTTTATTTTATTTGAAAATAGAATAGGAGAATGTGTTAGAGTACCTAATGAAATAATCGTACTTAACAGTGCAAAAGAGGCATTGTAATTGTACATTCTTCAAATTTTAACTTCACACACTTGTAATCTAAAAGATTGCCATTAAATATCTCAATAGGACCTAAAAAGTCTTCCTGTGTCTTGAAAATACCTATTTCTGAGGATTCGCAGGGATTTTCATAAAAAGAACTTCTGCTTTTATATTTCCTTCCTATTAAATGAAAACAATCCTTTGATTTGATAATATTACTAATAACTACAATGCCCTTATTCTTTAAGCAACAGCAATTATCGGGTGGGTTTATTTTTAAAGTAAATGTTGAAAAAATAACTGTCTTAAAGTGCTCAAATAACCTCTTATCGTGACATACTGGTCCCTCAGTATGTAGGTCTTTAAATATTGGGAAACTATTATTTCCATTTTGTTCTTGTTTGACCAAATTCTTTTCTGGATATCTTTTGATAACCTGTTGTAAAGGTTTTTCAGATTTTCTTATTGATTTTAAAATCTTCTGTAAAAAGTTTTCGAAGGGAAACGCACTAAAATTGTCTAATGGTCCATGGTAGTTCACATCTCTTGATAGTTAAGGAGCTAGCGTGCAAAAAACGCCATAGTTGGCTGCCCGTCAGTCGAGTTTGAAAAAACGTTGCCATTACTCCACTGAACTGAAGTTTTGCTTTTACCCATCAACTTTAAGATTTATTGGCAATAATGACATAGGGCGATTGGCCATAGTGAGGAGCCCGTCAGTCAGGTTGAAAATTAGGTTCTGTAGGTTGCCAAGATCATGTATCTAAAATTTCGTTGCGATCTAACCACTAGATCGTGAATTAGGCCAAATGGAAGATTATAATTTGTTTTTTGACCGCCATTTTGTTGGCCATAGTAAGGAACCCCTCCAAAACTTGTTTCTACCTCTTCGTTTGGATAAAATGACAGCAAAAATGCACTTGACTGACAAATCGAATCACGACGTTCTTCCCTGGGTGACCTACAAAATCTCGAAAAATCCAATTTTTCAGTCTTTAGCATGGCTTTTTCAGAAATTCAACCAAAATCATCAGTGTTGTATCTGTTGTAATTAAAACTTGGGAATCACATTACGGATAGGTTGTTTATTTACAGTTATAAGTTTAATGAGAATATACAGGTAGACGGGTGGCACGTGTGCTCATCCGTCTAGGATGATTTTATGACTGACTGTGCTGGCGCTGTTGCCACGTGCACCTAACTATGAAGACATAGGGGAGAGTTTCCTTGAATCGGACAATTTTATTTTTTTTGCTCTGAAATATTGTTTAAAAGGAAAATGGTTGAAACTGTTCGATCATAATATGAGCATAAGGTTTGTGGATTCACTTTTTCATAAAAAGCTGAAGAAAAAAGTGGTAATCATATCGAAAAATAATTATAAGTTTATTATGTAAAATGTCCATTTCATGGGATGTTGCCCTTGTTATGGACAGCTATGTCCATGAAGTGGACAGTAGTACAAAACTCATGAAAACAATTAAAACAAAAATAAATAATAATTCAAAAACAGTTTTTGCAGAAAAAATTTAAATGTCCAACTATGCCACAAGATTCGTGGGCCCATTTATCACACAAACGACACTGAATAAATTCTTCGTTACTCAGTCGATATTCTTTACCACAAGCTACGCATGTAGAATTATCTTCCTTAGAATCTTCTTTCTCTTCTCCATTTGAAGAATCATATTCTTGATCTAGTTGACTCAAATATTCTTTAAGATTCCGTGGAGGTGGAGATTCATCGTGGAGGGAGATGTGACCGTCTGTATCTGAGCCACTAGAGACATGTTTTTGTTCAACTTTCTTAACTTTTTTAGCCTTGACACTTTTCTTCTTACTTTTATTATGTCTTTCTTCTTCCGCTTTCATTAGCTCATCTTTCTCAGGTGTGTCGGTAATAATAGAGCATTTTCCTTTTTTTCGACCACCCGTTCTAATTTTTTTTCTTAAAGGTGCTGTGGGATATGGTCTTAACATTTCGGGAGAGACTATTCCTAACTCTTCTCGTCCTTCCTCCGTGGTATTTCTCTTTACAATACCGCTTGTAGAAGGTCGGGTTGGATCGGCAGAAGTCGATGGCTGATCTAAAATATTGTCGTTCTGTGGTAGGTCGCCTTTCGATTCTGAGACGACTAGTGTAGTATCCTGGTTCATCACAGATGTAGGATCAGGTCTGTCAGTTATAGTTGAAGGGAGAAAATCGTCGTCGGTGAAGATGTTCGAATTGAAAGGATATATCCCAGTTTTTTCAAAACTCTTACAAATATTGCTGATTGTAAATGACTCACTGAAAGCTGGATTCACGAACTCAGCAACCTCGTATATTGTTACGGTTTTCCCTGGATTGCTTGTTAACCAATTATTCATAGCTTGCTTGTACCTAAAACAAGGAAAACATTATCAATATATTAATAATAAAACTAATTGCTAATAATATTACCTTGCCTTAAACGGGCCATAAACTGCCACATCTAGAGGTTGCATTCGGTGGCTGCAATGCGGAGGCAACGTTAAAATAATTATGTTGTTTTCTCTAGCAAAATCAACAACTTGCAGATTTACATAAGTTGAATGATTGTCCATGATAATTAATGCTTTTTTATCAGCGGTTGGTTGAACATGATTCACAAAATGTTTCAGGGATTCAACAAATATTTCTTCGGTCATCCAACCAGATGGATTTGCCATACCTTTGGCACCAACAGGAGCTCCCTTGAGCATGTTATCCTTAAAATAAACTCGTGGAAATATGAATACAGGCGGAATGGTCCCCCCCGAAGCACTAATAAAAAAAAGAGCGGTTGTCAGAGTTCCTCTTTCTGCTGAAGCAACTTGGCCTACTTGTTTCGTTCCTCGTACAGCTATTACCTTTGGTGGCTTTGTAACAGTCATGCACCCTGTTTCGTCGAGGTTCCATATCATGTTTGGTGCAAAATTGTGTTTCTGGTACAATTTTTCCAAATTTGAATAAAAAGTTGCGGTATTCGTTTTATTGAAACTGGAAGTTCTGCTTAATGATGTGCTTTCGGGTTGACGTAGTGACAGTTCTTTGTAGCGACTCATAAATCCATGAAGCCAATGTATGCCTGCTTTATTATTCTTGTTCCATTCTGCTGGTGTATTTACTTTATTGGCAACAGCAAATTGGTAAGCCAAATTTCTGGTCTGCGTTGTTGTCAAACCATGACACATTTTGGAGGTTGTTCTAAGGTAGGAAACTAACAACTTTTCCTGGTCTTCCGTAAACGTTTTTCTATTTCCAATATTCCTTATATATTTAAAATTGCCTTCTGGAGAGTTCTTATGTTTCTTTACCAAATCGGCCAATAAAGATTTCGATATACCTGTGCTCTTGGCAACACTTCTTATCGAAAGATTTTGATTTATTACAGCCTCCACAGCATCTTGAATTTCTTCATCAGACTTTCTAACTCTCTTGGCCATCATAGAAAACAACCTATACAAAAAATAAATTAAAAGTTACCTAAGCTTCTATAAAAATAATAAAAAAATAATAGGCGAGTAATATATTATTTTCTATTTGAAAATTCATCTTTATGTAAAAATATCGTCATATCATTTGAGGAAAATCAATAAAATAAATTCGGAGTACCGAAATGGAGAAAATATACAGCATTTTCCATGGTAAATATTAAGTGACATATCATACTTTTACATTTCCCTTGAATCGGACACATTGAAGCCCATGAATTGGACGTCCAGTTCTTAGGCGACGAGGTGTCCGGTTCATGGGATATGTGGTTTTTCAATATAACCTCAAAATATTATTTCTACGTATCGTTATATCAATTATTTTACATACCTGTCTGTTGAGGGATAATCACCTAATATTTCTATAAAAAAATCGGCCGATATTTGTCACTAGAATCGTAGTTATTTACTTCGCACAATCACCCAAATATTTACTTTACCGGCAACGTATTTTTCAATGTACGCCTTGTCAACGTGAGTCAGGCCACAGTTTCGACCGTTGTCCACGAGGGGTCGCTTGATGTTGCGGATATGAGACTTACGTAGACGATGCCTAATTACTGTTGGGTGTAGTAGAAAACTGCAGTGTCCGGTTCATGGGCTGTCCAATTCAAAGGAACTCTCCCCTACATCACACGCCCCACCTTAACAATAAAAATAACAACAGAACGATAAGTATAATAATGTAAATAATAGTTCGCATTTCTTAAAACTTAAAGGTCAAGTCTTTGAGGGGGACGACTTATTCTACCACTTCTTGTTATCATCCAGTCCTTCTGAGAGTCATAAGAGTTTTCCCCCTGGTTTTCACATAATTCAAGTGGTCGCTTACTGCCAGATGAGGGGGTAGAAGATGCTGAGGCTCTGTGGTCTTTTCAGTCAAATGATTAAAATTCTGGTACATCGGCTTTAAATAATGTCTATTGCGCCTATATTCTGCGTTATTTATTTTAAAGACGTAATCGTGAGGTCCATTTTTTGCTGTAACTTCTCCAGGTTCCCACCTCCTTTTTCCTTCCTGCAATAGAACGGGTTCACCAACGTCAAGCTGTCGTAATGTTTAGAAACTTTGTCGTAATACTGTTTTTGTCTGGTTTGGTTATTTTGTAATTCCGACCTTATATTTTGGATTGGGTATTTTGGAGTCAAAAGTTCTGTTTTAGCAGGTAAATTAGTCTTGAATTTCCGTCCCATTAAAAGCATACAGGGTGCTGGCAAATTTTGCTTTGGCGTTGAATTATAATCTAAGATTGTTAAAAATGGATCTTTATTACTTCGGTTAGCTTTAACAAATAGACCTTTAATTGTCTGGATTGTCCTTTCTATCATCCCATAACTTTTAGGGTATAATGGACTGGATGTTGTAAGTTTAATATCATATTGTTTTGCAAAACTATGAAATTCTTTGGAGTTGTACGGAGGGCCATTATCCGAAAAATTTCGAAGGGAAGTCCCATTGTGACAAACACATTTTTTAAACTGGAAATTACACTTGCTGCTGTTTTGTTTGAAAGTTAATTTACAATAGCAAATTTAGAGTAATAATCAACTATCACTATAAAATCCTGTGACGCCACTGTCATAAAGTCAATTCCTATTTTTTGCCAAGGTAGATGAGGCACTTGTTGTGAAGTTAATGGTTCTCGCACATTGCTTTTGGAATACATTTGACACGTTAGACAGTTAAGTACCATCTTCTCTATATCACTCATAAGTCCAGGGTACCCAGCCAGCACAGCAACGTTTCCGGAAAGTAAATAAACATTACAACACGCTTTTAAACCTCGCAAGCAACGTTATTTTTATGTATGCCACAACATTTCTGAAACGTTGAAATGTCCGCACCGTATGCCGATTATAAAATATTGCATAGAAGTTTCAATGGTATACTCTAAGAGATGTTCTAATCGCCGTAGAAATGCGTAGTGAAACCTTTCTGCAATATTGTGGACAACTATTAGGGAATGTAAATTTATGCGTGCGCCTAAACATTTCAATCCAAACATTAAAGTACCAGCCTATTTCAATATACATGGAACATTTAAAATTGATGTTCCCCTGATGATTTCCTTAAAGGTTTATGCAACATGGAGATCCAAACTTTCCTAAGAGTTTATAGTTTTTAGCAAATTTTTTGCCATTTTCTTTATTTGTCTTTACTTTTTTACAAAAATTCTTTATGCTCTTCACTGGGCTTGCTTTTGTATAGTGGCCAAAATTCATACTAACACTGCCGGAAACTTAAGATTAATAACATTTAAAAAATTAGTAACTTTAATTAATCAATTAGTTTTCCTAGATGTTATATTATTCACAACTTTGTCTTTTAGTTACTATACGAAAGGAATAAGTCAAACGAAGAGTATAAAGCTTTTAATAAAATATATAAAAAAAAGTAAAGAAAACTTCAAATCATTTGATAAAAACTTTTTGCCCAGTTCAGATCCTCCTCTTAACATGAATGGATGCATTATGTAAATACCGATCTCCCCTCTTCTCCACTAGTTATATACCATTTCAAAAATAAACTTTGAATACTATTATTTTTAAACATAACGACACAAATCAGTACAAAACATCACAAATCAGAATTTTGACTCTACTTTTTGTCCTTTCTAACTTTCCGGGTGTGAGCATGTCTAAGCCATTCGGCGACATGGTTTTCGAAGTTCTTTAACGTACAAGAAGTTTTCTGGCTCACCACTCCTGAAATAAAGAAATATTATTAAAATATGATCAGCTTTTTTGGGAGGAAAATAATATTGACTTTACGTTATTGACTGACAGGGTAAGAATAAAATAAATTGGTAGCTAGGGGGTTCTACTTACTATACAATAAATCAACAATTTTTAAATGTCTAATTTCATAATTGTTTTTGCGCCCTGTCCATGAGCACGCCTCCGCTACGCTGTCAGTCATTATGGACTTTAAAAGTCGATAGGTCCAATCCTTTTCATCATGGCCCCCAACCGATTTCAAAAACTTTAACTGAAAGTAAGAGTTACTTCAGTTAAAATTAGATTTAATTTATATTAGATTGTAATAGGTAAAATTTTCTTATTAAACTCAAAATATCCTGGCATGCAGAAAAATCAAACCACAGAGTTTTTTACTGGCATTTAACATTAAGAAAGTATTGTATGTATTTTTGTACATATAATTTGTTTAAAGTGCTTCCTCATAAGAATTAAAAAGTAAAAGTTAAGGTTAAAATCAAATGTTAATTTTTTTTTCTTGCCAGGGTAGATGAACGTTTAAAAACAAGTTAAAGTAGTTACAAATTTTTTTCTCTCCAGCTCGTTTTTTTGAAGTTCAGCATTGTAAGCTTCCAAATTCTCTAAATCTGTAAATGGAAGTGACTTTCCTAGCTCATCATCCAAACCAACATCTTTTTTGGTAAGGTCCGGCATTTGCTCTTTTATGGTGGCCAAGTCAATCTTCACATCTGCTACCATTCCTATAAGTTGATCTATTTTTGTTACTAATTGTTTTACTTCATTTTCTGAAAAACATAGTTATTGACCTTAAGGTAATTTGCATTAAAAATCTTATTCTAAATGATTAAAAGCGAAGTTCTTAAAACTGGGAAAAAATTATGATTGTTTAATTACCGTAGTTTTATGAACTGCATTATTTATTTATAATTTGTGTCATCATCATTAATTAAGTGACACTTGATAATGGTTAAAGAACATCAACTGTAAATATATACTAACCTGGTATCAAGGCATGGGTTATAAAATTTCCTAAAAATTATATTCATGATTAGTAATGAGACATAATTATCAAATTAACACATTTTTTAAAATTACATAAGCTAAATGGAATACGTACTGCACCTTCTAAGTTATTTTCCTCTGTTGTTGGTATTAAACAATTATTATTCCTTGAACTGCTCTCACTGTCTATGCCTGTTTCACTGACAGGCGAACTGTTTATATTAACTGTTTGAGTATTATCTTTTTGGTCGAACATACTTATAAATTTTATGGCTGATTCGCCAGATTTGGGAACATCTGGGGTATCTGAAAAATCATAACAAAATGTCAGTAGAAAATATGTTGCTGGGTCAGCAACAGTTATTATTTCATAATAATCTTAACTACAATCTGTATACACAGGCTTAAGCATTATAATATTAAAACAAAATCAAGCAATATATTTTTCGAGATATTTTTGCAACAAAATAGACAGTCATAAATAGAGGTCACTTTTAGCGTGCACTCTTTTGGAATCTCAGCTTAATGAAAAGTAAGTGGTTGGTGAGTGAGGTGGTGGTTTTAAATAAACAAATGCTTAAAAAAAGGTATGTGGGTGATTGTATGGATATTGATTAATTACTTTAATTGAATTTGTCAAGTCAAATATAATAGAAAAATCCTAATTAAATTAAATAAATGTGATCAAAAGAAGCGTTGATGTTATTTCGTGCAGTTAAACCGGCTTAAAAATGCTTAGTTATAGATTTTTTTTGGTATTTTATATAAAATAGTGACACGGGAATGATAAACTTTACATGGGAATGACAAACTATAGGTACATTGATATATTTTAGGTTTTAACTACACATCCGAATGATTAAAATTTTTTTTATAAAACTTGATATTCATTGAGACAGCATTATTAAAAAAATGTATATATTAATAAAAAAATAATAACATGGAAAACAAAATAGGAACTCAGTAAAAAAAAATAATCTACAGGCACATTCGAGAAAACTAACCTGTAAACTAAACATACAGTCTGTAATTATATCTAGAATAATTAACTTAAACATACTTATAGGTAATAATCTAGACAGATTCAGAAGCCAAGAGTGTGAAAATACCATAAAATCCGTCTATGCTAGTCTTATATACATTACTTAAAAATAGGGAATAGGTTAACCAAAGTTATGCAGTTTCAAAAACATGAATTGAACGCGGAAATTTGTAATATATTCTGTGCCCCTTATTTAATAATTTTGGTTCGGGAAGAACTTCAAGTATCTGTTCTTCTTGGACATAAGATATGTCATTTTCTTTACCGAGCTTAAATATATCTCCATTGACACAATCGAATAGTTTCAAAAAAGCTACTTTGATTTCACCATCCTGAAAATCGGATTGACATACAGCTACATATCTATAGTCTACAGACAGCTTTTTGTTAACACTTTTTAGAGAAACTAATACATAGTTTCCTGTTTTTGCCCTGGACCTGGAATATGAACATGTTGGTACTTCATCATCACTATAAACATTACTAAATTTTAATTTAGAATTATTTTTGAATAAAGTGCTAAGGGGTAATTCTTCTTCAGAGTCTTCATCTGACTCTGAAGAAACGGAGACATCTTTATAAGAGAGGAAGCCTAGATCAAAGTGATTACAGAAATCTGTACATATAAAACATGAAAGACTTCTTAACCAAAGCTTTTGCTTTACTGGTATAACCTGATGCACTTTTAAAGTGCCTTTAAAAGCTAACAGAGTTTGTTTATTGATAATAGATGCAAAAGTGTCTATATCTTTAGAATTAATTACATAAAAAAATATTCCAGGACAGCATTCTCTTAAAACATTAACGAGAGATTCAAAATTAGAAATGTCCTTCCCTTGTGCTACAACTCGATCTGCGGTTCTCTTACAAACGCCACCAATCCCATCGGGAGCTCCCTTGCCATGGCCAGCCTCATGGTAATTCCATGATACATTTTTAACTTCTGGGAAATGTTCCATGAAGTGATTAGTAATGAAAGAGAACATCTGTTTGTTTCTGTATTGGGTTGCGGGACTGTCGCTTAGAAAGTGAATCGTGTCGACCTCATTTCGGGTATATTCTTTCAGGATTGGGTGGAGATGGGCCCAAATAGCCGCTGGTCCATGATGCAATGATTCTGACAGAGTGCAATAACTTTTGGTAACCGTGCCCGATCCATCGTTAGCGTAAACAACAACAGTGTGCAATGTAATTTGCTGTCTCGCACCCCCGAAATGAAAAGACTGTATTTCTTCGGCGTACTTCAAAGAATAGTTCTCACTGAAATCACAATGAATTATGATTTCATTCGCTTTCAACACTTTTTTCAATTCGGAGATGGAGTGATGCTGATGTAAAATTCTGCCTTCATGACTCAAAAATATTGGTAGCTTTTTCAAGAAAATAGATACCAACTCGGCTGCTTTGACTTCTCTAGGTCGCTTTGCAATTTTTCTGGTTTGTTTTACTGTTTCTGTTTTCTTGTCAAAATAGTTCTGTTTTAAGTAAATCCACTGAAAATATTGTAAAAGGTCGCTTTCATTGTACTCTTTAAAATGAGGCATGGCATTTTCACAAATGTTGCATTTACGTAAAAGGCAGTCTCCAGCATATGTGTTGCAACATATATCTCTAATGATATCAGTGGTAGTTTTACCAAAAACAACATTATTTACGTACAAACTGTGAACAATCAATTCCATATTGGCATGGATAATACATTTGCAAGTATCTCTATCGGAAACTCTCATCGGCTTAATATAGAAGGGTCGAGCAAGACAAAAAAATTTGTAACTTATTTTGAAGTTTGGATAAGCGCGAATAAATTTGTTGTATAGATTCTTCAATGTGTTTGAAAGAAAACGCTTTTGTTTTGTTACCTTATTTTTTTTCACAAACTCTTTTTTGCCAGGGCATACTCTGGTATTATCTTCTAATTCTAAAAAGTCTTTTATCTTCTGTTTAATAATTTCTGTTCTTTGAATATGTTTGCCTTTTTTTCTCTCAAAATTCGTTATGTCTGTATTGTTGAAATTTGATGATTTTCGAAATTTCATGACTGTGGAAAGTTTGGTTCGCATTTTGTATTTTTTTATTACTCTGCCATCCAACATTTTTTTAAAGACTTGCTTCTTTTGATCGCTTTTTAGTTCTTGGTAAGTATTTACTAACTGCTGCTGTACTACTTCGCCAAATAATAACCTTTCTTTTACTTCTTCAACCTTTGAAGGTTCAAACTGGGATCTATTTAGTAACATGTTCACTTTTGTTAGTGGAGTCAAGTCTGGATCAGTAGTATCATGTTTTCTTTTTTGATTGCTCTTCCCTAAAAGTCTATAGTATTTCTTTCTATATAATTCAGCCTTCCTTTTCAAGTTTTGCATCTTACGCGCTGCTTCTTTCCGTTCCCTATATCGTTTAATTTTGTTCCTGTTTGCAATCCTTCTGCCCATCTGTCGCTGGAAAGACACGACAACGTTTGCCGGATGGTTTTCTTCGTCAGAAGAAACAGGGGGGGTATTTGACTCCAAAAATGACATTTCCTTTTGTGTTTGCCTCTTCTTTAAACTGTAGTTCTTTGAATTATTCTTCCATTTCTTTCGTATCTGTCGTAGTTCTCTTGGGGTCATGTCTTTAACATTTTTCTTAACATTATTTTGTTTCTGTTTCAAATATTTTTGCCTTTCCTTGTCTTTTTGTTCCTGCCTTTTAGCTGGATCTTCCCGTATTTTTCTTCTTCTTTCCCGCTCCCGCTCTCTTTTTTCTCTTAAAATATCTTCCCTCGATTTCTTAAGGCCTTGCCGTTTGCCCTAAGCCAAATAAATGAATGTCAGTATACATTTTTTTACTTTTTTCAGATTTTCGTCATTTTCGTGTCAAGCTTGTCATTTCCGTGTCAAGAAAATTACACGGGAATGACATATTGGGCAACATTTATTTAAAAAATAATTAAAAACGACATAAATTCAACTAAATATTGCATGTGCAACATGGAAACTAGTTTTAGTTCATTTTCACGTTATTTTTTCAAATATATATATATATCTAAAACTACTTTTCACTCACCATGGTAATGACGGAACAGCAGGTTACAGCTTGTGTAAAAACACCAATTCGCGTCACACAATATCAAAAATACCATATGCGTACTCGACGACGGCTCTTAGGCAACTGCCGATTTTAACCGAAATAACGGCGTTGTTATGCTTTTTATAGACCAAGGCCAAATTCCATTTAAACGGCGGTAAAGTACCGACACGGGAATGACGAGATTTTTAAGGGACAATCTTTAAAAATTCGTAATTTAAGTATGCTTTAAACAAGTCATATTTAATTAGTACCCCAATAAAATATAAGTATCTCACAGATATAAAAAAAAATGATGTGCTGATTTTTCAGCTTTTAGCAGTAGTATTATTATATTAAGTTTTGTTGTCAGGCAAGGGACAGCCACGGGAATGACAAAGCGGCAGGTTTTTATAGAAAAAAAATGGAATACATAATTTTTTCTTTACATGTAAATATATTACCATCAATTATATGAATAATTAGGTAACAAAACATTTAGCGGAAACTCTAATCTCACATACATTTTATTTAATACATCAGGGACATGTAATTACTCAGTATTCATACAATCACCCATGTATTTAATAAGAGATGGTATTCGTTATTTTCAAACCAAAAGCCACATACAGATGAACCACTTTTAAAATTGAATTATTTTGGCCATAGCATCTGGCAGATTTTTACAAATCCATTATCTCAAAAACTAAAAAAAAATTTAGCAACCCTTTAAGCAAACTTTTATTAACGATAAAAAAATACAACATTTTTCTATTTATTAGGCCTTGTCTTTTTCCCGTTTCTGAGTTTCCAATACCCTGTGAAAAAGCCAAATTTTCTTAATTTTATTTTTAAGTTGAAAAAATATTTTTCTCTCCTTTAATAGGGGTTTAAAATGTAAACTACTTACCTTTGTTATCTAATTTTTTCTTTATTCTTATTCTTTCATCCTCCTCTGCTGGCGAAAAATAGTCTCTTGGTTTAATTTTTCTGTGCCCTCTTCCGACATCAGTCTCTTCCTTGTCTGTTTTTTGAAGTTTGCCTTTGGCTTCAGCATGTGTTTCTAAATCATTTTTAAAAATTGACAAGACAAAATTATATAACAGCTCCAGCAACAGTAGTCTGGATGAATGATGTGATGAGTGATGAAGTGATAAAAGTCGCTATGAAAGTATAATTTACCAATGTCTTTGTGGCCTATAAAAAATTTCTTCTCAGGAATGAAAACTATTAATCAGTCATTACTATAAATGGTACTTCGTTTAATACTGGGATGCATAAACTAAACCAACATCATATTATAAGTAAACATTAAAATAAATAGGTACCTGTATTAATTATTACCTATATAAGAAGAAAAAATTTAATTTAAATTTTTAAAAAAAGTTTTCAACGTGTATAGTATTGTATCATTTAGAACATAAGTTTTGTAGTTTAATTAAAGTAGTAAACGATAAAAAGTTACTATTTTGCAGGTTTTCTTATGGATAGTGGACTTTTTAGGTACATCTTAAAAAAAAATAAAATAACAAATACCACAGAAGTATTCCACTTCAATTGGAAATTCCTTCCAATCATCCTTGGGACCAAACTTCTTTGCGATATAAACGCTAGCGAATTTTTCTGCGGGCCATTTGCAATGCGTGTTGTTTTTGTTAACCAGCTGGTGGGTACTTCAGAAACCACTTCTGAGTCACTCTCTGTAGTTTCATTTATAAATTTTACCACAGCATATTCCATATCTAAAACATATTAAAAGCCAAAAAAAAACAGTTTCAAACATAACAGCAGCTCATTAGACACTCTATTACTGTACCGGGTGATCATGTATAATGTACCCCCCTTTTAAGTTTTTTATCCAATGGTATTAGAAAAAATGTTAAATAAATACAAAAGTTGTAGGATACAACGCATAAAGTTTTTTACGAAATAGTTTAATTATATATAGGGTGTTGCAGAAAGACGTAGCAAACAAAAATATGCTTTTTTCTTATGAAAACCCTGTATATTTTAAAATTTTCTAAAGATTCTACATAAGATTCCAATTATTTTTTATTGAAGGCATTATTAGTCTATACTCAATAGTTTCCGAGATATTGACTTTTGAAAAATTACATTTTTGAACTTTGACAGCCTATAGCTTTCTAACAGTACATCTTAGAGCAATACGGCTTACATGTCCCTATCTTCGATTTTTATTATCTTTCCAAATAAATCAACTTCCGGTTAAACCAGAAGAAATATATTTCCTGCTTTCGAGTTACATCCGGTTTAACCGGAAGTTGATTTTTTTCGAAAGATAATAAAAACTGAAGCCGTTTTGCTCTAAGACATACTGTTAGATTATTACTATAGGCTGTCAAAGTTCAAAAATGTAAGTTTTCAAAAGTCAATATCTCGGAAACTATTGAGTATAGACTAATAATGCATTTAATAAAACATAATTTGAATCTTATGTAGAATCTGAAAATTTAAAAATATGCAGGGTGTTCCATAAGAAAAAAGCATGGTATAATAAACAATCAAGCAATTAAAACTTTTTAAAAATGTCAATCTTATCTTAATTAATTAGAAATCTGTGATTCATGAGAATGAGCTATTGGTAGTGTTACAAAAAGTTCTTGAAAAGGAAGTACCATCACTTTACAAAAGATATCATTTATTTCAAAGGAACTTGTAAAAGCCGTTTAACCGTTTACATATCATGCAAGTAAAGGATGCAAGCATCTTAATAATTAACCAGTTGTACCAATATAATTAAATAATTTTGTATTGATTTATTTCTTCCCTGTTTATATTCTACTTAAATTGTATTTTTAAACTGAAAAGCAACCACTGCTAATTACTGAGCATGTTTGCAAACAACGAAATATTTTAGTTTACCTTGGCTTGGCTTTGCTTAGCTTGGATCAATGGATGAATTGATTTGTTTATGTTTTGGTACCTGTTATCTCACCCAAAAATTGCATGTCATGTGACATAAAAATAGCGCGTGTTCTAATTTGACGCAATGCAAAGAAAATTGCAACAGCTGATTGCAAAGTCACAAGTGCGCATGCTTACAGGCAATTTTTTATTGCATTGCACCTGCAATTTCCTAATGTAAACAGGCTTTAAGGGAATCGGAAGAATCACCAAATGAAACTAAAAAAATTCCTAGATCTTTAGAATCAATAGGTTCTTTAAAAAAACTACCCTGCAGTCTAAGGTACTGACCTGTTACATAAATTAAACTATCTTTTTTCGTTATATTCGTAATTGTCAAAAATTTACCATTTTTCAACAAACAGACATTATTTGGTTGTTTATTTGAGAGAGAAAAAGTTTTGCACTTTAACATTGCATCCTTAACTGTATTGAGGTTCTCATTATTGTTTGCTTTATTGAGTTTTGCAGCTTGTTCACTTAATCTTTTTATTAATTGTTGCAAAGGTTTGCCAGACTGTATCCATATTTTTTGTTTAATTTGAAACATATGGTTTTCCGCGGGAAAAGCACTAAAATTATCTAGGCATCCAAAATTTTTGACATCACTAGGCAAATGTATGAGATTGTGAATATTATAAGTAATAAATAAATTGCCATATAGTTCACCAAAACTTACAACAAAATCATGTAATAAATTATGTGCACATTCATTTAATTCAGTGCATAAATCTGGTGTAATAAGAATTCTTATTGCAATTGAAAGATGTGAAAAGTTTTGGTATTGATCTTCTGATAAAATATTTTTCAAAGCAACAACCCCCGTATAGAGCAAAAGCTGCCTAAATTCAGTGGCCTTAAATCGATCTACTTCAAATAGTGTTCTAGGTTTTCGTGAAAAATCTGAGGTAATATATTGCTTAAAGTTTAAAATAATATCTGAAAGATCTGAGAAAAGTGGTGTGGGTATTTTCAGACCTTGGCGACCCTTATGCCAAAATTGAAATAAACGTTTGGTAACCCCTAAGCAAACAAGATGCATATAGTCAATTGGTATTTGGGTTACCATTCCAATATTTAAATTCGCTAGTAATGAGTCACCTGTATGATGATACTCATCAGACTTAGTTCGAAAAGAATCATCAGTCCTAGGAGTACTATTAAGTTCAGGAAAAGTCATTCTATTTAGTATAAATTCCCCTTCCTGTATAGATTTGGAACAACCGTGATACCCTGTGTGACTCTTTGTACATGATATATAGGCTCGAACAGGTGCATCACAAACAATATGACTGATGTTAACATGTAACGTCTTGTTTTGAAATAAAAAACCATTCTCTTGTAAGTCTCTTATTTCTTGACAAAACATAAAAAATCATTAGGTGACTTTGGTTTCGTATAGCCATGGTAAACTCCAACAACAAATGTTTTTGTCATAAAAACCCCTTTCAATTCTGAATGGGCAAACCAGGCTATTATAGGCCAAAACTGGCTACCTGAGCTTTTACTTAATGGTAAACCATCAACATTTATGACAATTTTTATGCATGATGGAATTTGAAAATCTTCAGGTAAAATTTCAAGAAACTTTAAAATTTGAGTTTTTATTCCAAGATGACTATAATTTCCTGGAGGAACACTAATGGTATTAACATCTCTTTGAGTATTCATTAAAGTTCTTGCATCTTGTGGTACCTTTATGTTATGTTTTCGAAGTACACCTAATAATTTAGTTACATGAGCTTGGGGTGACTTGCATTCGAGAGCCCAATCTTTTAAATCACATGTTAAGTAAGAGCCATCAATTCCTTGATCTTTTAAATTAAAATCATTCCCATCTAGAGTATCACAGCTGCTTACTTCTGAACTGGTTTCTGATGAAACATCTTCCAAGTCATAATGTTGGTCAGGCTCAAAGATTATATGAGTATCATTATTTGGCTTAATGGGGACAGCACAATTAGCAGCTTCCTGTGTACTACAGCTGCCAGTTACCCGTGCATTTTGTTGGTCAACAGAAACCATTTCAAAAAAACTACTATGATCCCTATCCCTACCGTGACCAGCATTTAATAACATTTTCCGCTTACGGCGTCGTCTTTGACGAGCAGAAAGACTACTAATTGATTTGTACATTATGTATATTGACAATACTTACCTAGAAACTATGTTTAATTTTTTTCTTTACCACAACCTCCAAAAATCAGCAACAAACCAATAAATAACAGGAAAAAGAGCAAAAAAGGGGCCTTCCACAAGCTCAAGCCTGAAAATTGCAAAGCAAAATGAATGTAAGGTTAGGTGAACTAGGGGAGGGGATTTTCTTCTTTTTGTCCTTCTCCTCCTTGAGCAATAACCCAGCAACCTTTATGGACCATTCACATGTAACATTACCGTTCAATATACCGCAAATCACCTGTCGTTCTAATAGAGAATTCTTTTGATTTCTGTCTACGTTATTATCGCAAACGTTAGGAATACGATCGGCTGATCGTTATAAAAGAGTTCTTTTGCAACGTATACGCAAACCACACGTTGTCTTTAATGACAATGACAATGACAATGAGAGAGGAGCTTCCAAAACATGGAAGAAATATTAAATGTGGGTGTTTTGGGTGGTCTTAATGACCAGGATTTAGAAGACGCCGTTATTCATCACATTTTAAATCATGGTGTTGATGGTGTTGGTAATAGAGAAGCACTCTACGGTCGTTTGAATTTGGATAATGTAACAGATGAAGATTGTTGGCTGAATTTTAGATGTTTAAAGCAAGATATTCCAAGGCTAGCCTTAGCATTGAACCTTCCAAATAATATTAGGACTCCAGCTGGATACACCACTACAGGTTAGCAATTTTTGTCGATAATGCATATTATTTTCTTATGGATATGTTCTATTGGTATTGGCACCCATAAGTACATCAGTTCTTCATATATTTTTTTTTATTTGGATTGTACTTAGGTATTGAAGGTTTATGCATTGCATTAAGAAGATTAGCTTATCCCAACAGGTGGAAAGATCTAGAGCGCCTGTTTGGGCTGTTAAACAAAACTTTATCAGGTATCGGATATGAAGAGGGAGGAGGGTTAAATAACTAGTCAGGTTGTATTCAGGTCAAATAGGATCTTTATTGTTTTGATCATCTATTTATAGTGTCTTGTGACATATGACGTTATTGGCATTGTTGCCAATCTATGTAAGAGGTGTGTTCACATACACACGTTACATCTCCCCTTTTAAAACTATCTCTTACCTAAACTATATATCACAGATTTATAATAATATCACATAGTCACATTTTACACTTATTCACTAACATTTTATAACATTTACATGGTGTAACAATTAGTTAATTTTTTGACCTCATATATGTATACATTAACGATTTATAAAATACATTTCCCTTTTTCTCCCTTTTAACATGTGAGAGACATTATTTAAAATTGAAGTAGTTATTAAATTTAGCAGGCGTTTTGCTAATTCTACCCGACTTTGTAGTTACTTTATTATCAGGAAAGTCTCTTACATATTCTGTCAAAGCTTGTGCTTTATTAGATTGCTCTGACTCCAGATGATAATTGTGTGGTGAATCATCTCTACAATATATAAAACTGTTATTTTGAATGTCAAAATTTGTATTTTGGCATATTTCAAAGCTATTTGCGTGTGATTCACCGTTACCATCATTTCCTGGGGTCAGACTTTGTGTTATATCGGTCTCCTGGGAGCTTGTATTGTCACTTGTACTATTTTCTATAGGTAAGTAGATATATTTTTCGACTTTGTTCAAATACTCGTCATCAGTGCTAGGTGGTGCAATTTTATTTTGTTTAGTCGTTTCTTTAAATAGTCTAATACATTTTCTATTCCGTACTAAAACTGCACCGTCCTGCAACTGCACTTTATACATTCTTATCCCTATCTTATTTACAATTATACCCTGAGTCCAGTTACTCTTAATAGTCTTTTTTATTAAAACTCTTGCTCCCTCTTCTAATTCTGATAATTCTTTTACACCCCTTCTGTCAAAATAGTATTTTTGTTTACATTGAGAATTTTTTATATGTTTATCATATTCCTTCTTATTATTTATCAGAGGTTTATAATATAAATTTTGTTTAGGTAAAAGATCTCTTAAATTTCTATTAAATAAAACGTTTGCTGGCGTTGTGTCATTATTGAGAGGTGTATTTCTTAACGCTAACAAAGCTAAATATGGATCTGTTTTGTCTTTTTTACATTTTCTTAAAATTGCTTTAACTGTTTGAATCGACCGTTCAACTTCACCGTTTGATTGTGGGTATCTTGGTGACGGAAATTTATGCTCAAATTCCCAATCTTTTGAAAAAGTCCTGAATAAAAGGCTCGAAAATTCTGGACCCCCATCTGACATTACAATCCGAGGTATTCCATGAATTGAAAACATTGTCTTTAAGTTATAAATAACATTTTCACTAGTCAGATCCTTATTTAGGTTACGTATCTCTATAAATTTGGAGTAATAATCAACAACAATTGAATAGCTATATGCAGAAACAACACATGTCCAAAAAATCAATTTTAGAGAAAATGAAAAAAACACTTTTAGGTTTATTCCAGACCATATATTTTGTATCAAAATTGCCAGAACGATAGCTTGAAGTGATCCTAGGGAAGTGACAATCCGACATAAATTGAAAAATATTATTTAAATTTACTAGATATTTTCAAAAAAATGGACATGTGTCGTTTTTGCGTAGCTAGGATTTTAAATAATAAACTTTCTATTTCAAAATAAAAAATATATAACAGAAAGTTTACAAATTATTACGTTTATTTTTTAATTGGTAGTAGTAGGCCATAGAAGTATTGTTGCATAAAACTCTTGAAATTCTTCCTCCACAAACGCAGCGCATTTTTTTATATGATTCATTTTGCTTGATTTTATTGCAACTTTTCCTAGTGGATATGCTGCAGCAGATGGGAAAGTCGTCATAATTTTACCAGGTTGCTGGAGTTTGAAGGTATGCTTCATAGCTCCATCGATAAATTGCAAGACAGCAAGACATCCCTTATTTTCACTGTCGTAAATAAACTGCGAGTAGGTACTGATGTTAAAATTAACTTTTGAATTTCGTGGTATGCTTTTTGAAATCGTTTCCTCAGATATACAGTTTTTTTTTATAAAACTTTGGCCACCAATCTTTAAAATTCATTACATCGCTTGTTGTTACTTCTTTCACTGAAAATTTCTTGGTTGTGCTGCTGGCTACAATAAGCTCTGTTAGTTGATGAACTGTGAAAATTCTGTCGGTTTTTCGCAATTTGCGTTTTATTATCGCGAAGTCTCTGTCGCAGGGGAGGAATGAATGTCCCCTGACTGGAAAATAGTGAATAATTTTTGAAAATTGGACAGTGTCAGTTAATGCAAGGAGCATGCGTATCAATGTATGATTTTTATTTTGCCCCCAGCAGTTATCGCTAAAGAGGTGCAGTTCAGTCATGTCTTTAGAAAACTCTTTTAGATAATTTAGAAGAAATGAGCAAATTTCATTACCAGTTTTCTTTGCTTCCCCTTCATGATATATATAAATTCTTGCAGTATTTTCCTTAATGTTGTGAATGCAAAATACTGAAACCGTTAGTTGTTGATAATAGAACACATCGCCAACTGGTGTCTTTGGCAACTGAATATTCTGCATGAAGTCAAAAGCTAGTGCCAACACATTATCGCTCCTCGTTGCTTCATTATTCTCATCTGTTAGTTTTCTATAAAATTTTTTACTTCTACGTTTGTGTACCATAAGCTCCGCTACTGCTGTTCGTTTCGCTGTCTCATTCAAATTTTGGTCTTTAATTTTATTATTTAAAGTTTCACATGTTGCACACACGTCTACTTGCGGACGCCCAAACCGCAAAGAGAAGTTATCACGAAAGTATCGGGTGAAATAAGGATAACTTAGTTTAATATCTGGATACTTTCCCTTAAATAAGTCATACATTATTTTAAGGTTTAATTCACTGCTTAGGTATTTAATTTCTTGATTTGCATAGTGGCTTATTTTAAGCGGAAATGACATAATGTGTTGTCGTACCACAACCTGAACATGTTCATCAAATTTGTTTACGCTTGGGTTTTGTCCACGTAAATCTCTTGGCGATTTTCCAAGTATGGCAAGGTCCTTTAGTCTTCTAACTTGGCTTAGAGAAACTGCATACATAGAGGAAAAAGCAGTCAAACATACCTCAATTTTAGTAGATCCTTTGTATACGAAATATTTGAAAACATGCGCCTTTGGTTTGTTTCCTACTTGAACCCTAGATCGACGCCTATGAACGTTGTTAACGTTTATTAGTCCTTGTAAAAACACATCTTGATTGTCTTTATTATCCAGCGAATAAAAACGTTTAAAATTTTCTTGCCTTTCTTCGTGGGACAATTTTTCGTAGCATTTTGCTCTGCAACTAAAAAATTTAATTTGTACCTATACCTACAATAAAATTTTACCCCCTATTTGAATTAAAATACCAGAAAACGAAAATCTACCTATATCAACAATGTCTTAAAACTGCGAGACAATAAAATATGTAATATTAAACTGAAATATTACCTGCAGATACGGACCATGGCTTTACCAGGAATATAAACGCCCTTGGAATTTTTATAGGGCTCGCCTTTTACACGTGCTTTTTTCACAACATTGCGTTCGTAATCCTTGGGAGTTGCCTTTCTTTTTCCCCCTGAACTAGTATCTTCATTATTTTCCATCTCACACTATTAATAACTTATATAATAAAGTAATAATAATTTTGCAAAAACAAAACCACATACATCGAGCAATAACAATCTGATAATGAAACAACCGCCAAAGCAATCAGGTGACTAACGCCTCCCTGTCCCTGTCAAAACACGCATGGTCGCTAAGCGAGACAACAACACTGTATACCTCGCGCTAAGCAACAACCTCACATGTCCGGGACGTATGCTGTTTCTGTGTAGTATGTCTGAAATATATTGGTGTTTATTACAAACTAGGCATTCGGACGTGTGCGGTTCTTGCATAGTACGATGCATTTACCCATGTAGATGCAATTTTCGTCATAAACTCATTTTGGCCTAAAATGGATATGTGTTGTTTCTGCATATTGCGATTCAATTAGAAATGAAACTCCCTCAAAATGAAAAATGTCAATTCCGACTTTATACCAAGGAATATTTATGACCTCGTCCCTAATTGCCTTGTTCATGCCTGGCCAGAAAAAAGAGTTATTTGCCCTATTAACACATTTATTAACACCCATATGGCCCAAATGCAACTTCGTCAATATTTCTTTACGCAAAGCTCTTGGAATAATAATAATAATAATAATAATAATAAATGATTTTTATTTTCCCACTCATAATTTTTTTTTTACATATTGTAACATTTAATTACACTTAAATCTAAAAAAGTAAGAAAATAAAGGCCAACATTTTCAGACTTCTGCACCGAAATGCAGATTCTGTTATTATAATGTGGCCCTGTGTTTTGAAAAGCAAAATTATTTATCCTTAAACTACCTATATTAAAAGTAATAAGTTGAAAATATAAATGTAGACAAGAAGCACCAAATCGACAGAGAGAGAGAGAGGGGGAGAGAGAGAGATGGAAAGAGAAAGAGACAGATAGAGAAAGAGGGAGAAGAGATGAAAATTTGTAAGGACTGCTTACTAATAAATAAATAAATGTATAGGGCACATTCGTTGTTACGTTAATAACTTTTTTATATATTTCTTTTTAAAGGTTTGGCAAGATAGGGTAAGTTGCGCTAAGTTTAAGTCGAGGGAATTTATGAGTACAGAAATATTATAAGAAAACGATCGTTTAAAAAATTCATTTTTATGCTTTGGAATTGTTAAATTTTGCCTACGCAAATTTAAGTGATGAACATCAGTCCGAAACGTTATTTTATTGTATAAATAATTAGGGGAACGAAATTTTAAAATTTTATAATAAAAGCATGCAGCATGAAGTTTACGTCGATTGTACATATCAAGCCAAGACATCTCCTTAAGTTTGTGGGAGACCCCATGCCGTCTTCTGATACCAAAAATGAACCGAATGCAACAATTTTGAACCTTTTGCACCCTGCGCATGTCTAAACCATCCAGACATGGGCCGTAGACACTGTCGCAGTGATTGAAATGAGAGAGTATTAATGATTCACACAATATTTTTCTTGTATCCTGTTGAAGGCAATGTCTGTACGCGTAAATCGATTTTAAGGTAAAATATGTTTTTTTTAGAATATAAGTAATATGATCTTTAAATCTTAATTGAGAGTCAATTATTAAACCCAAGCTCTTACCCTTATCAACAAAGTCAAGTTTATTATTACCTATTTTAATATTTATGAGATTCTTTATTTCTCCAGTAACATTTTTATTTCCAAACAATATAATAGTCGATTTAGACGGATTCAATTTTAACATATGATCAGAAGAGACTTTCAAAAGCGCATTTAAATCAGAGTTTATCTTATTTTCGGCAGTTATATACTCCGCAGGAGAAAATGAAAAATACAATTGTGTGTCATCCGCATATAAATGATAGTTACAAAATTGTAAAGCGTTATGAAAATTTAGTGTATAGATGCTAAATAGTAACGGTCCTAATATGCTACCTTGAGGTACTCCGGTAGTAACAGGAAGAGAATTTGAAACAGAATCTTCAATTTTAACCCGCTGCGTACGATCTGTTAAATAAGATCTTATTAATATCAAGGCATTTTCAGTGAAGCCAATATAATGTAAAATAGCATATAAAATTTTATGATTTAAAAAATCAAATGCCTTTGAATAGTCCAGTAATATTAGTGCCGTTAATTGGCTTTTATCCCTAGCTCTCAAAATATCGTCTGTAACATCAGACATGGCTGATGTACAGCTGTACCCTTGTCTAAAACCAGATTGCTTAGGAGGCAAAATAGAATTAGTATTTATAAAATCGCGAATTTGAATTTCCAAGATTCTTTCTAATACTTTAGAAAAAGTGGGCAGAATACTTATAGATCTGAATTGGCTGAATTCTTTAGGATCATTAACTTTAGGTAACGGGGTTACAAAAGCTTCTTTCCAGCTTTTAGGAAAGTAACAGTTTATAATGCATTCATTGACAATATGTACAATATATTCCAAGATATGCGGACAACATAAGTGGATTAATGTTATGTTTAACTGATCGGAGCCAAAGGCTTTACTTTTAATATTTTGAATAATTCGAAGAATATCATTATATTCTACAGTGTGGAATGACAGTAAACCAGATAAATTATTTTTTAGATTATTTGAGTAGAAATCTATAGTTTCATTATTTAATGCATTATTGTTCTTCGTTGCGTTAATAAAAAAAGAGTTAAATTTATTTACATCCTTAAATTCAGGAGGAATTTCTTTGAATCTTGAAGGTCGAAGTTTGTTAATTTCTTTCCACTTTTCTTTTATAGTTGAGTTTTGAAATTTTTGTGTAAAATATGCCTTTTTTTCAGCTCGAATAGCCGATGTTGTTAAATTTCTTAATTGTTTGTAATATGCCCATTTACCTGGTGTTTTATTAGTTTTAAATTTTTTTAGCGCCTTGTCTCTTAATTTTTGCATTAATCTAATGTTATCGGTTATCCATGGAGAATAATTTTTTTTTCGAGACGCAGTGCTTTTAAGCGGAGCATGATAAGCAAAGAGTGCAAGTAATTTATTACTTAAAAATTGTACCTTTTCGTCGATTTCCCGAATGTCATATATTAGGTTGAAAGGTATGGATTCTAGGTCCCTTTGAAATAACTCCAAGTTTATATTTTTTAATGATCTATAGGACACGTGATTAACCTTGTTTTTTGTACTTAAAGAACATTGTACTTGACAAAATACCGACATATGGTCTGAGAAAGGACAGTCAATGACCCCCTTGTTAACTATATTCTCCACATTTGTAAAAATTAAATCAATTAGAGAAATTGTTGTGTCAGTGATACGAGTCGGGTTATCTATAACTTGAATTAAATTGAGCGGCTCAACAATTGATATCAGTTTGCTAGTTAATGAATTAGTAGTGTTTAAAAAATTAATATTGAAGTCCCCCATGCAGAATATGTGGTCATAATTTGAAAATATATCAATTAAGATATCTTCAAACATATTTAAAAACAACTGACCATCAGTATTAGGCGGTCTATATATTGTTCCAACGACATAAACCTGCTTTTTCATATATATTTTCAACCAGATACCCTCCAAAAAATCACAACTTTCTGTAAAGAGTATATCAAATTTTATATTTTTTTTTAAATATAGAACAACGCCTCCACCTCTTCTATTGTGGCGATCGTTTCTAATAAGGTTATAATCGGGTAAGCTTACCAAATTGTCAGGAATGTCCTGGCTTAACCAACTTTCAGTAACTCCGATCACATGAAAATCTTTATCCGAAATGAAGTCTTTAAAATCGTCGAAGTGTGCCAATAGAGATCTAACATTAATGTGAGTTATGATAAAAGTCATCCAAGCAAGATATTAGAAGCAGTATAAAAAGGAAAGATAGATAGAAGGAAGGAAACCGAAGTTTGATAGAACACTAAGTAGGGTAAGGAGTGTAAGCTTGTATTAATAAGTTAACCTAGCAGGAAAAAAATTTAGTATGGTATGTTTTAAAGAACAAATATTAGCAAAAGCACTCTTTACCACTATAAACATTAATGTAGGTATGAAAAGAATGAAGGTATCAAGCAGGCAGCCATATATACACCAGAAGGCAAATAAAACAAGATATGCAAAGTAATGTGTTATGGTGCCTAGTTAGATAATGAGCGAGCTTACATGTGGGTACACACACACAATATACACATACATGCACCAGAAGGCAAATAATAAGACATATAAAGTAATATGTTATGGTGTCAAGTTAGACACCTGAGTGCATTCACATGTACACACACTCACTAGGTATATAGAATATAAATGAGCCAGGGTAATTAATAATAAGAGAGAACAGAAACGTAATATTAGCAACTCAATGAAAAAAATCAAACCTAACATGCACAAGATTTAACATAATAAGTGAAACAATAACATTACCATAAACAGCAATAAATCAACAGGTTGCCGTAAATAATCCAAAAAAGAGATGAACTAGCATTAGTATCAATTATTAGCAATAGGCTGTCCCTCATAACTTTTTAATTTAAATAGATCACTATCGGAACTAATTAAGATTTTCTTATTATTAGCACTCGCATAAACACGACCATTGAAGGTCCAAGACGATTTACCCATCACCTCACGCACCTTTTTAAAGAGAATAAAACTCTCACTTGTTAACATCTCGGTAATTAACAATTTCGAACCTTTAAGATGCTTTTTGTTGAAAAAGACTTGGTCCCGCAACCATTTCGTACAAAACTGAACCACAACTGGCCTTGGATTGGAATTCTCGCTATTTTTTTTACCCATACGATAACAATAGTTTATGTCGCGTATATTGATATCGTTTATTTTTAAATTGCGGTGAAAAATATCCACAAGACTTTGGTAATAGTTATTATCCTAACAAGTGCGGAAAGAGCCACTTTCCCGCACGCGACTGCCGTTACCCGAACGACGCGAAGCGGAGTTCGGGTAAGCAGTCGAGTGCGGGAAAGTGTCTTTCCGCACAAGTTAGGATCAAAATTTTTCCTACAGGCGTTGGAAAAACTACAACAAAATATTTCTAAAAATTTAATTTTACTGAAAAACAAACACAGATTTAATTTCTAATTATAACTAATATTTACATTAAAAGTACAATTTGATGCATTATGCAAATTGATTGCGGATGAAGCCATTGAAGCCAACTGATCCTGATGAGCGGATGGTTGCAAAGAAAGAGGTATCGAGCTGTTGTTAGCGCTGCTGGGAAACTGTGGAGTTTTTGCTTCTAAATTATAGCTCAAACTTGATGGACTATTGAGATTGAGAATTTTGTTAGACATGTTTTTTTTGTGTGTGATGGATTCCTCCAGGTAGCCTTCGGCAACAGACGTGGATTTCCATCCTCCTAAACGTTTAATGTTTGTTATTTCTTCGCCAGAATTAGCAAGTAGAGTGGCCGAGGAACGTCTAAAACTGTGGCCTGTGTATAATTCTGGATTTTTGAGTCCTATATAAGCTGCAATGTTGGAGGGCATTTTTCCTATGGTATTAATTCCAACACATTGGGTACTGCATTTTCCATGTTTGTAGTTCAAAAAGAATCGGCGGTGTGGAGTTTGCTGTGGACGTAAGTTTGCATATTTTCTGTATAGATTTAGAAAAATTTCATTATTGACTGCCTTAGTTATTACAAAGGATCTAGCAGAATGGTTTTTGGGAGTCGTTTATTGTGACAATTATAACGTCTCCTTTGTCGTCTATGTCGTCAATGGTAAATTTAGTTAGCTCCTCACGGCGGCAGGCACCAGCCAGTCCAAAAATCGTTACCACTTTAATTAGAAGGAAAATTTCATCAGGTGCTTCTTTCATAAATTTCGCAATCTCTTCTTGTGTAAAAACTTTTGCTTTTTTTGCTCGAAAACCTACATTTTGTCTCTTGATGTACGCAGTAACTTTATAGTATTTACTGATATCTAAATCTTTCTTAACCTTAAGTACACTTTTCAACATGGAATATCGAGACCATAAAGTATTTGGCTTCCAAAGTTTAGACATTTCCAAGAAATATGCCAAAAGTACTTCTTCTCTTGGTGCTTTTACATTTTTCGCTTCACACCAAGTAACAAAATTATCGTATTGTTTTTCATACCTGACTATTGATTTTTTTGGTAGCAAATCCAAATTTGCGACACTTGCAGCTTTTAGAATATCTTCTGGAAGCTCATCGTCCGAGAAATTATCTATGGAAGACATCTGTATCAGAATCTGAACGAAATTATAAATCAAAGCCACGCTCCGGTGAAATGTTGTAAGGTGTCACTTTGACAATTAAATTTTATGTGTGTGTCGTGGTTACCATGTTAACATCTATGTACGGGGTTTTTGAAATAAACCGTTTTAAATCAGCTTTTTTAAAAATGTTTAAAATAAACGGCAAAAATTAGTGTTTCTGTAATATACCTCATTTACTTTCAATAAAAATTTATATTTTATTTATTAAAGTGTCTTTCCGCATGAGTTAGAATCAAAATTGTTTCTACAAGCGTTAGAAAAACTACCACAAAGTATTTCTAAAAATTTAATTTTCCGTGCGGGAAAAATTTTCCCGCACCGTGCCGGAAAAATTTTCCCGCACCGTGCGGGAAAATGGGTCTTTCAGAACCAAAACGAGTGCGGGAAAACGGTATATCGCGCACGCTTGTAGGAAAATATTGTTTACGTTTTCGTCGATACCACGTACAATGATGATATTTGACAGCTGTCTGGATTGGTTATGTTTGTGATCCTTTGCCATGCCCTCGATATTCAGCTTTAAGGTCTTGACTTCCTTTTTAAGATCGGTAAGGGATGAATTGATTCTGGCTTCGAACATTTGGAATTTCATAATAAAATTCTCAGGAACTGCCCCTGTCACATTAGGAGTTGGAGAAACTGCCGTCTGAATTTCGGCCTTAAAATTTTCAAGTCCCGCCTTGAAGTCGAGTGACAGCTGCTCAACACGTGCACTTATTTCCTTCAGTTTTGTCCCCTTATACAGTAAACCATCTGCCAATGTTATTTCTGATTTAAATTTAAAATAAAAGTTTATGATATCTGGTACATCCTTGATATTGTTTGGCCAACTTGTAATTTGATTTTTTAAAACAAAAAGTTCTTCATCTTTATTAGTAAGGTTCTTGATTTCCTCTATTTTTTGCTTAGATGCATTTAAGGATTCGGAAATCAGACAAACTTGAGCTTCCAGCTCCAAATCTACATTTTCATCAAAAATTTTGTTTTCAAAAGCCCTAGACAACGTGTCTGCGATTATTAGGTGCTTGCCTGGTTTATATATAAGTTCAAAATTATATTTTTTTAATTGTATCAATATTCTTTGCAACCTTGCCGGACATGAGTTTATTGGTTTATTTATAATTGAAATAAGAGGTTTATGATCAGTCTCTACCTGAAACCTTCGAGCAAATACATACTGATGAAATTTGACACATCCAAACCAGATAGCTAACAGCTCTTTCTCTATTTGTGCATAGTTTTTCTGAGTTTCAGTGAAAGCTCGTGAAGCGTGAGCACACGGAACATTATTTTGTATTAGGGATGCTCCCATACCATTCTGTGAGGCATCAACAGAAAGTGTTATGGGTTCGTTAGAGTCGAAATATCTTAAACATGGTGCCTCACAAATAAGTTTCTTAAGAATTTGAAAACATTTATCCTGCTCTTCGTTCCATTCAAACATACTATCATTCTTCAGCAAACATCTCAAACTAGTTGTTTTCTCAGACAAATTTTTTACAAATCGTCCTACATAATTTACTAAACCGAGAAATCTTTGCAAGTCTTTTTTGTCCTTTGGTACTGAAATATGTTTAATTGCCTCTATTTTAGAGTCGTCAGGTGTTATACCCTGTTCTGAGAAAATATGACCCATGTATCTAACCTCATTCATACCAAATTTACATTTTTTTAGATTGAATTTAATATCAAACTCTGCTGCTCTTTTAAAAACTTGGGTTAAAAGCTTTATGTGATCTGCTAAATTCTTTGAATACAGTATTATATCATCTATATAAACTTCACATCCTTCTATATTTCCAAATATCTCGGACATTCTTTCCTGAAAAACCTCTGCTGAACTAGCTAAGCCGTATGGCAATCTAACAAATCGATATCTACCCATTGGGGTGGCAAAAGTGCAAAGTTTTGAGCTTTGATAATCTAATTTAATTTGCAGAAATCCTTGTGTTGTATCTAAAGTACTAAAAAATTTTGATCCTGTTAATTTTACTGTAAGTTCCTCTAAAGTTGGAATGTGAAAATAATGTCTACATACACTCTCGTTCAAAAACTTTGGGTCTAAACATATTCTTAAATCACCTGTGGGTTTCCTAACTAAAACTATTGGATGCACCCATTCAGCACTACTTTCATCTTTTATTATAATTTTATCTTTTTCTAGCTGATCCAAACTTATTTTAAGCTTATCTTGGATAGCAAATAGTACCTTCCTAGGTAAATGTACTACTGGTTTTGCATTTTCTTTTAACTTTAAGTGATATTGTTTTTTTAGACAACCTATTCCTTCAAACAAAAAATTATATTTCTTAACCACACTCTGCATTTCATTTGCTCTATTTTCATTTAACGAATCAATTATTTTAATCATATTTAACTGAATGCATGCTCTAAGTCCCAAAATGCAATAGCTATTTAAATCTACTATATAAAACAATAAACTCTCACTCTTATCTTTATATTGACAATTCAAGGTGCAATAACCTACAATTGGCAGACTATCCCCAGTATAAGAAGTCAAACTTACATTTGTCAGGGTTAAATCCTTAATATTAAAACCAATCCTACGCAAAATATCCAGAGGCATGACATTGGCTACAGCGCCCGTATCCAGCTTGAATCTGACCTCGTGTACATTGACATTGACTACTGCAACCCATGAGTCCATCTCGATGTCATCAATGCCCATTTCGATACTACCTATGAAAAGAAAATTATTGTCAAAGTTTGTCTTAACTACGTCTATGCATACATTATGATTCTTTTCACAACTACTGTTATCAACAATACTTTCTACGTTTGTATTATTTTTTTCGATTGTTAAAATTTTGCTGAAAGAAGTTTGGTTAGTATTCAACTTATTTTTGTTTAAATATTGACCCTTGTTAAAATTTAAAATGTTACCGTCCCTTTTAAATCTGCACTGCAAAGCAAAGTGATTCATCTTTCCACATTTATTGCATCTCTGTCCATGGGCTGGGCATTTACCATATCCATGAAGCCTTCCACATTTCTGGCATTTTCTTAAACCTTGGATTGGACCAGTTCTGTTAGTACCATAGTGCTTTGTTTGAAAAGGGTGGGACCTGTTGCCAAAAGTTTTTCCTTTTCCTTGATAAGGTGCTGTCGATTGACTCCGGATTACATCCATATGACCATTTTCCTGAGCTTCTGTGATTTCCTTGTTTCTCTGTTTGATAGGTTAGGTTACGGCGTGGATTGAAGTAACCTTCAAATTTTTCCAAAAGGGGTTTTAATTTGCCTTTTTCTGCGTCTAAAAGGTCAAAAGTGTTGAAGACTCGTATACCTTCTTCGCCTACCAGAGTTAGTAGCTGTGCACATTGTGTATTTTCTTCTTTTTTGGATATTTCTGTTGCGATTAAGTAAGTCTCGAACCTTTGTCTCCAAAACTTCCAATTTTCTGCCAAATTTCCGGAAAATTTCATGGGCGGGACACCTCGGAAATCCATTCTTACGCGTTTTTAAGTTGATTTTCAGTCGTATTTCGGTTCAGCAAGCGTTCATTCGTTGGAAAACTGCGAAAACCACCCAAATTGCACGTGAACGACGGTTTCTTGTACAAAATGGCGGTCCTCTTCTGCTTTTTCACACCGACTGCGCCATATGAAGAGGGAGGAGGGTTAAATAACTAGTCAGGTTGTATTCAGGTCAAATAGGATCTTTATTGTTTTGATCATCTATTTATAGTGTCTTGTGACATATGACGTTATTGGCATTGTTGCCAATCTATGTAAGAGGTGTGTTCACATACACACGTTACATCGGAAACCATATAATAGATCTCATCTATCATAATAAAGGAGAATTACTTTTTGATCTTGGCGAGCTTGAATGGTTAGATCAAGGTAGATTGAGAACATATTATGCTCAGGTAAGTAGGTACTTAATTATTATTCTATATTTCAGCAACCTCCTCTTACCCTATAATCTAAATTCCTATACTTTCGAATCCCAAATTATTACAAGATATTGAACACTTATTATTCATTTTAGGCAATTTCTGCTAAAGGTGCTCCCATGCAGAACTGCTGGGGTTTCATCGATGGAACGGCACGTGCGATATGTCGCCCTACTTTGGAACAAGAAAACTACTACTCAGGTCACAAGAGATTTCATGCTCTTAAATATCAGTCAGTTGTATGTCCAGATGGTATAATTGCAAATTTACAAGGTCCTTATGAAGGTAGAAGACACGACTCTGCTATATTAAGGGAATCAAGACTATATGAACAATTAGAAATACATATGGCTTTTGATGATGGAATGTCGTTTGCTCTTTATGGAGATTCTGCTTATGGAATAAGAGAATTACTACTAACACCGTTTCCTAATACCAATCATGTAGTAAATGCCGAGGAACGTAGAGCACAACAGGCTTTCAATTTGCATATGAGTGTCGTTCGTCAATGTGCTGAATGGGGTTTTGCAAAAGTAATTCGAGATTTTGCCTTCCTTGATTTCAAAAAAAATCAAAAATTGCTCTTGCAAGACCTGGAAGCCATGTATAAGACAGGTGTGATTTTATCGAATTGCCTCAATTGCTTATATGGATCTGAAACATCCAACTATTTTCAAGTTGTACCACCTACTCTCGAACAATATTTGGGAATTGCATAATCGAGTTAATAAAGTGGAAAATATGCATATTACGGCCATATTTAATCATATGTGTTAAAAACGTTATTAAAATTAATTAGGATACGTTACTTAATCTACATTACAATAAAGCATAATTTTGATACCCTTTGTAATTTAAAACTAAACCAAAAAAAATTATAAATAAATGCGATTACTTTTTGTATCTTAGGGTATTAGGGGTTAAATAAAACTATGATAATAGTACTAGTATTGTTTTATTTATTCATAGCCATAGCCTAGGAATAGGAAAAGAGTATGAAACAATTTAAAGTAGGTATTTATATCTTAAAATAGAAAAGGTATAAAAACTGAATTAACTCTCACAACCTAAAAATATTGTAGCTTTATAAAAAAACTGTCATAGGTACATGTTTGTTTTATGTATTTAATTTTTTTAAAAGTAAATCTGTGTGCCTTTGATAATTTTCTATGATTTCATGTAATTTTTTCCTGCCACTTTCTTCCATTTTCACTTTGATTGCCTCTAATTCTAATTTTTTCTTATCCATGTCAACTTGATGAGCTAGTTTTTTTTCTTCAATTTCAAGTATTCTTTCTTCCAATTTAAGTCTCTTCTCCTGCAACTCGAGTTCTTTATTTTTAATATAATGTTCTTTATCATTTCTAATTTGAAGAAATTCTAGAGATGCATTTTTTAACCTTTTTGGAGTTCGGCTTTGATTTGGTACTAAAAATATTATTTCCTTACTAATTAGTAAGTAGCTAGGTACTTAATTAATAACTTACTTAAAACTGTCTGTGTTTTATTTCTAATTTTACTACCCAATATTCTCTTCTGTATGCCATCGTGGGACTGCAAAATTATATTTTTCTCAGCATCCCTATTTGTGGAATCAATTGCAAGATCCTTTTCAATGTTTTCATTATCAGATGTTGGGCCATTAGGCAGCTCAGATGTCACATCTGAAATATGTAACATAATAAAAAAATATGTAGTGTAACAAAAAATATTGCTTAGTGCCTATGCTCATGGTGATATTTCTATTATAAATGCTTACCTATCCGCAAATCAGATACTTCATATTTTTTAAACTGCTCTAATAAGTTTTTTCTCATTATTTTTCCTTTTTCTATAGAATCCTTTGCAAAAAATGAGCTAGTATTCTGGGTTAGTGAGTTTTTAAGACCATTCATTTTCATCTCTTTCATGACTTCATTTATCTGCTGTAGCAGGTGATCCATTTCGTTGTATGGCTCTTCGATTCCTGTCCTACAATATCCAAAACCAGAGTATAAACTTTTTACCTTAACATTATACTTACATTGTTTTGTTCTTTTCATCTTTGAAGACAAATTTTTTCAAGAGCAAATCTAGGTGCTCTCGAAGGGCTCGAATGGTAAAAACTTTTCTTGTTTTCTCATTATAAACTTCCTGTAAGGTAGCCCATCTTCCTCGATCTTCCACTGGATTTATACTTAGAACTTCCCTGAGGAAAATTAAGTCTTCTTGGGGTGTGAAGCGAACACGTTTATTTTTATTTCGACACAGTTCTTCCATTTTATTCAGACATATGAAAGATTGAAAAATTCGGAAACGCTCTAGTCCTCCATAAATAGAATAGAACACACAGAAAACATAAACGTATAAAAAAAATTAAATCAATTTTGACAGTTTTGACAATTATGACATTGCATAGCGTTACCGTATGAAGCCCGTTAACTTCCCTAACATAACGGGATCCGTTAACGCTAATACGGTTAGCGAGGTGATTTTTGACAGATAGCGTTACGTAAATAACGGAATCGCAGTCAAAAGAACTCTCTATTTACGGGTACGTATATAACGCAACGTGTCCGCAATGTTTATTTGTGCATTTTATTCTTGGGGCTTTATAAAAATAATATTATAATATTCCATAGGTATGTCAACAACATTTCATTGTAATGTTGTCATAAATGCAATAATAAAACGTTGGTGGGAAGTTGCTGTATTTAGCTGGAAAAATGTATCTTTAAAACGTTTTTAAAATGTACCACGTAAGTTTCTCGAAAACCATTCAAAGAAACGTTAAATTGTCTATTTGAAACGCTACAGTGCGGTTGCCACAATATAACCTTGAAATGTCTGTTGAGGCATTAAAACAAACGTTGCCCAACTTCCCCTCAATGTTTGTGCTGGCTGGGTAATATATTGCTTCTTGGGCTTTTTTTTTGCATGATACTATTCCTTGATGTGATTGATGTATAACATTCAGAAATTCGCCTTTTAATGATTCGGGTATGATAAGTCGCTTGTGATAAAATAGCACATCTTTATGTAGATAAATATCATTTCTCATCGGCCAATATGGTTTAACTTCACTCGGTACTGAGTTTTTGTGCATAGGCCTACCATTTAACACATAATATTTGACTTTTTGAAGGACATGATCTAGGTCAATTTCTTGTTTTAGGCGCTCCTGATTTTCTTTACTGGTTGTTACTACACAATATACCCTTAAGTTGTTTTCTAAGTAATCCGTGTTTATAGATTCACTTATCGGATCCCTACTTAAAGTGTCTGGGACTTTCAGATTTTTACCAGGGATGTACTTTAAATTAAACTGAAACCTCAACAATCGCCTAGCAAGTCTTTGAATTCTTGGGGACATCTTGTCAAGTGGCTTTTTCAAAAGACCTAATAATGGTCGGTGATCTGTTTCAGCTTCAAACGATGTACCATACAGGTAAAAATAAAATTTTTCACATCCAAATACCAGACCAAGCAATTCCTTTTCAATATGGTTGTAACGTCTTTGAGTGGGTGTCAGTGACACGGATGCAAATTCAATCGGGCAGCCATCTTGGGATAATACCGCGCCCAATCCATACGGGCTTGCATCAACAGATAAAACTGTTTTCTTTTTAGGATAAAAAAAATGCAAGGTTGTGATTGAAGATACCAATTTTTTTATTTTATCGAAACATGCTTGCTCCGTTGCAGCCCACTGCCATTCATTTTTTTTACTTAGTAGTTTTCTCAGTGGACTTGTTTCGTTTGACAAGTTTGGAACAAATTTAGCTAGGTATACCACCATACCCAAAAAACGCTGCAACTCCTTCCGACTTTGTGGCGCTGACATATTCATAATTGCTTGTGTCTTATCACCATCTGGAGAAATTCCTTCATCACTAATTTGATGACCCAGAAACTCAATCTGATTAACACAAAATTTTGATTTTTCCCAGTTTAGCGTTAAACCACAACTCTGTATTTTCTTTAACACTAATTCTAGATTTCTATTATGTTCTTCTACAGTGCTGCCATATCAGGGTTCCCACCAAAAAGTCAAAATAAAATTCCCTGACTTTCCCTGACTTTCCAGGTCTACTTCAAAAATTTTCCCTGACTTACATCAGATTAGAATGATGAAATGATGTCCTTAAATTCGTCGCACTCCAACCAGCCTTCTTGAAAAAATGTCTTTTTGGGACTCATCCTAACTTATTTTAATTTAACCGAAGAAAGATAATCAAAACTAAATAGAATCGGCAAATAAACTTTATAAACTGTGAAAGTGAGGTTATGATTACATTCTTCTTCTCTCATGAAAATGGGCGGTAGCCAATATAGTCACAAACATCGAGTCAATCGCGTCGCATCTGTTTCAAAACAACATAGAACAAAAAGGGAATTAAATATTGTGACAAAAATTATTTTTTCCAGGTTTATGTATTAAATTCCCTGACTTTCCAGGTTTATGTATTAAATTCCCTGACTTTCCATGACTTCCCTGACTACTTTTCAAATTCCCTGACTTTCCCTGACTTTCCAGGTTTTCCAGAAATGTGGGAACCCTGCATATACTAAAATATCATCAAAGTACGTAATGTGCCCGGGTACATCCTCTAAGAGTCTGTGCATATAAGGTTGGAATATTTCAGGAGCACATGATAGACCGTAAGGTAACCTTAAATAGCGAAAACGCCCAAAAGGAGTTGTGAATGTGCATAAGCGGGAGCTCTCGTTATCCAGAGGTAGCTGCAAAAAAGCTGATGAAGCATCCAATAGCGAGAAATATTTTTTATTAGCAAGATTTGCGAATAAAGTGTCTTGAGTTGGAATATGATATCTTTCCCGTTTAATATATTTATTTAAGTACACTGGGTCCATGCAAATTCTAATATCAGTACCATTATTTTTTAGCACAACAACTATCGGGTTTTGCCAATCAGTAGGTTCACTAACTGGTGCAATAAGTTTATTCCGCACCATATCATCGAGTTTCTTCTTGACTTTGTCTCTTAGAGAAAGGGGTATTTTTCTAGTACCGCTAATAAAAGGTACTGCATCGTGTGATAAAGTTATACTAAAAGACTTGTCAACTTTACCAATACCAACAAAAACATTTTTATACTTGTCCAAAATTTCCCGCACTTCAGAATTTATAACATGTACAGTTTTATTTATTGTTTTATCGTCGACTATTTGAAATTTTTGAGCTGCTGCTAGTCCTAAAATCGATTTTGAGACATCAGTATTTAATACATAAAATAACAAAGATTGGGTAATATTTTTATGCTGACACTGAAGAACTATCTGTCCAATGACATCGATTTTATGCCCTGTATAGCTAGATAAAGTGCTTGACGCAGCTTGGAGGTCGTTGTTATCTATGTTTAACAGTCTGAAATCACCATAATTTAGAATATTGACCTGACTACCAGTGTCCACTTTCATATTTATTTCACGAGAGTTAATTTTAATTTTTTCAAACCATTCCACTGAGTTAACACGACAGTCTACTAAAGTATTGTATTGACCAAACTAAATTCATATCAGAGTGTGTATCATCGTGCGATTTAATATCAGAGTCATTTATTTCATGAACATATTTGTCTTTATTTTTTGGACAGAATTTCCGGTAATGTCCCTTTATAAGACAAAGTGAACACTGTCTATAAAAAGCAGGACACTTACCCCTTTCATGTTGAAGTCCACATTTATCACAAGATAAGACACTTTTACCTCTCTCCTGTTGTTGATACCTGTCGTAACTATTTCCTTCGGAGTTTCTGGAAAAATGTCCACTACTACCTTTTCCATTCCCAGAGTGTCCTGAAAACTGCCTGTCTCTGTCATTAAATTGTCTTTCTCCACTTTTTCTAATAGCTCGTACTTCTTTTGAAATCTCTCGCTGTGTTAACATGCTACTTTCCATTGATCTACAAATGTCTATGGCTTCATTAAGCTTTAAATTTGAGCACTGTAGTAACTTTTCTTGAATTCTTGGGTCACGAACACCAATAACTATACGATCTAGAATCAAAACATCTTTTTCTTTGAATTCACATGACAATGAAAGTTGCTTCAGAGCGGTCACGAACTGATCGATACTTTCATGTGGTAGTTGGTCTCTTTTGAAAAATTTAAAATGCTCATACACTAAGTTTTTTAAAGGACTGCAGTATGCATCCAGTTTTCCCATCACTACGGAATAATTTTTTTCACCACCAACGTTTTCATATTCAAAGGTGTTGAATATTTGTAGGCCCTCATCGCCTAACTGATTCAAGAGAATGGCTATTTTTATTGTGTCATCTTTGTTACTTTTTCCTGATGCTATCAGATATAGCTCAAACTTTTGTTTCCAAAATTTCCATTCATTAGCAACATTATTTCCTTGAAAACTGAATGGTTCAAGTAATCTTCCTTGTTCTGACATTTTGAAAGATTTGACAAGCACTAGAGCTACAATACTTTTAAAATTCACAAGTCAAATCACATCAACTAGTTTTGCCGTAGCAAACGTAAGTCCGACAACAATGTCAACTGTCAGCCCGCTTTACACAAGAGAAATATCGTGCACATCACTACCCGACTGTTACTAAGCAAACGACATTCTTTAAACACCGGCCAAATTCTCAACCTATTCGTCACTTTTCCGCTGCCACCATGTTGTATCTGTTGTAATTAAAACTCGGGAATCACATTACGGATATGTTGTTTATTTACAGTTATAAGTTTAATGAGAATATACAGGTAGACGGGTGGCACGTGTGCTCATCCGTCTAGGATGATTTTATGACTGACTGTGGTGGCGCTGTTGCCACGCGCACCTAACTATGAAGACATACATCACAATCAGTAAATCATTTTTCCTGATTTTTAGACATCCAATTAAGTAGAAATCACAAACGACTGACATTTTCCTCGAATATTTTCAATTTGGCCATACTTTGAAAATTTTCTGATTTTGGACTTTTTTATAATGGCTCAATAATGCTGTTCCAAATGGACTTAAAAGTAAAACAATGTACGACGATAATGTTTGATGACCTAAAAAACGTTTCAATACATAACTATCACCTATTTACCCCTTCCTCCACCCCTCTGCTACCCTCCACCCCTATTCATTCGTTGAATTTAGGTTATATTATATTGGATTCAGTAATCAAAAAATATAGAATTTTTGCCACAAAAAGATGCGATAACCAATTTCAGCAGTAAGAAATGAATAATTACTGAAGAAAATCGAAAATTAAATGGTTATTATTTATTGAATGAAATTGTTGGCATATTTGGGTTGAGCAAGCTGGGTTGTGTTAGTAACATTTGAATTTCAATATAGAAAAAAACAGATATTTAATTGTTGATTATATTGTAACTATTACTTTTACTTAATTTACATTAATTTAATCATTATATATATATATATATATATATAGATATTTATATCATAACTAAGCCACTTGAAAATTCATACAATTCTGATCCAACGATTATTTTTGTATTTAAAAAAATGGGATTGGAATATGTCTATTTATGTATATTCGTGTTTGCCAAATTTCAAATATATATACAAAAATTAAGTTAATAATTTTAAAAAATCATGTATATATACGTTCTAAATTCCGTACCCTTTTAGGCCATCTGCAATTTCCTACCATTCTTAAGCCAAAATATACAAACATTTGTTCACCTACGGCTAATACTAAGCCAATACATTGTTGCCAGTATGGGAAAGTGGACTTTAACTATTTTTATTCAATTAATATTAAACGGGCATTAACGCCAACTATTTTTTAAAATTTATTTTAGGACATAGGTAGTTTATTTTGTAATATTTATAAGTTTACTGTTTCCTTTTTGACTAATTTATGGAAATATGAAGAGGATTGGGTTGCCACCTCCAACTAAGAGACTACCGGTTTTGATATTTATTATGGTTCGGGATAAAAATACCATGCAACAAAAAGAAAACAAAAAAACTTTAAATGCTTGAATTTCAAAAAATATCTGAATATTGAGTACTTACAAGTTGCAAGACAAGTCAAAAATGCTATTAAACTAGATATATATGAGGATGAGTTATACAATTATTTACTTCTTCTTAAAAAAACGCAAGAAAATGCACATAATTTCGAAATGGACAAAATATGAAACAAGATATTTTAAAATGCAGAAATGCTGCAAATGTTTAAAATTGTACGTAGATTGGTGTCACTCACTATCACAACGCTTATTTTCAATGGGTATTTCATTAATGAATAATCTGTGGACTGACGAAGGCAATCGAATAATTCTAGAGGCAGAATTAAATTATACACTAAAATTGGCGTCTCACAAAATCTCCGTCTCAGGTCACTCTTAAAGGTGGCGCCCAGAAAAGAGAAGGTACGGAATTATAAAAGGTTTTTAGGTTTAGTTTAACCAATTAAGATGTTAGAATAAATTAACCGTGGGGCTGCGCTGTCTGCGCCGAGCAGGCATGTACTCAGTGCTCAGGCAAATTTTTACCGAGTGTACTCGGTGCTCAAAAAGCTACTATAAAATAGTCAGAAACATAATATGTACATACTGATATACCAAATTCTTTAAATATTAAGTACCTACTGGTAAGATTTGTAAGTTTAAAGGTACTTGTAATTAAGAAGAAAGATGTTGTGATGATGTACATAATAAGCTTATCTCCCATCGCCGAATTTACTACTAGCGCTACAGTTTGTTGTCAGTAATTTGCGAGATTTTGAGCAAGAACAGGCAATTCAATAAAATATACTTTATTAAGAAACTATAAAAATAATAACGCTCTCTAAATCTGAATAAATAGGTACTAAAGAATATTAATAAAAAACAACAACAAAACAACTAATATTAAACAAGAACAAGATATTTTAAACTTTAAGTTTTTTCATGTAGATATTATACACGACAGCCTTGATTGACGTCCACTTTTTATTCTTAAACTTATCTGGGTATTCTTCAACAAATTCCTCAACTTCATGTTGTTTAGGAGCTCGCTTACATTTAATATGTTTTGAAAAAAAGTTCGCAATAATATTTTTTTGCTCCTTAGTCCATGATTGTCTTAAATCTTTTTTAATCGGGATTGATTTGGTGGTTACGCCTTTTTTTGTGTCTTTTGTAATCCCTATATCTGCCAAAACATCTAAATTAGGAATAATCGTAGTTACAGCAGCATTGGTGTCCCTATTATTGATTTCGTCGATTATATCTTCCACTTGATCACCATCCTGTGCAATAGGATTTAAATCCATATTTATATCATCCAGATTCATCCCTTTATATCGTTCAATTCCTCCTTCCGATGCAAGAAGTAATAGCTTTGAGACTTTAGCAGTTTGATATAGATCATCCGATAATCTATACACATTACAATGAATATTTAGTGTATGTCCCATAAATTTTGAAAGCTGCTCAAGGTCTTTTTCGGAGAACTGTAGAAGCTGCGTTACAGTAGCCAAATGTTTGCGTAATTTAGTAGCACTTATGCTTTTTGGATTCTTTACCCCGCATTTCTTTGCGTACTTGTACAAAACTTGGGTTCCGTCAATACAATTTTTGCCATTGGTGTGAAAGATAAAATCATTGTTCGTAATAAACGCATCCCTTACGCGAATTAGGCAATCAAAATAATTTCTCATCTCCTTTGAAAATAACACGGGAACACCTCGTCCTCTTTTTCCTCGAATTACGATACGACTGTAAGAACTCAGAAGCATTTTTTCTACTTCAGTTAAACAACTTTCAAATTCATTTTCTATCTTAGAATCCAAATTGATCGATTTGTAAGTTTGTACCTTTAGCTGAGCCACTTCAGCGGGTCGCCTTCTATTTAATAGAATTATTTGGACATATAGTACATCCTTAAGAATATGATATGATATTGAATCACTTTCATCCAGCAATAGTTTATTATACATCTCTTCTGCGGTTTGTTTTAAGTAATCATTAAGTTGAATAAGATCAGAAGTGAGTGGAAGTAATTCATCTTTATTCCATTTTTTTTCATTAAGGTTAGTAATTGCTTGAGCTGAAACTTCGTTTGCCCATTGCGAAGTAACAAGTGTTTTTAAAATTTTAATTTGTTTTCTTTGGTTTTCCGTATCTGGTTTTTGAAGCAAATATATGTATGCCAAATCACAACATTTTTTTAACAGAGTACCAAAATTTATAGCGACTGTTGGCGAGTCATAAATATCTGTCTCAGAATTGTAACAGCCGATTTTATTTACCCCTTGGATAATTATCTGAAAGAAACCAGGACGTAATAAATCTATGAGATGTGTTATTTCAGTACTTTCATTTCTTGCAAATTTTAATAATTTTGCCAAACGTCTCATGTCCTGTCTTACTAAATCCAAATTACCCTTGCTTTTTCTTCCTTTAAGGTAAGAGTATCCATATTTGCATATTAATGTATCCTTTCTAACTATAAGACCGATTTCATCAGCTCTCATGTGAGGAAATAACTCCTTCTTTAATAATTCATCATGTTTAATTAAAGTTCCCAGCAAAAGTGTTGTTTGACCCATACTTTGAGAAGTTTGCCTTAATCCTTTCTTTCCCAAATCGGGATTTTCTGGACATTGTTTCGTATGTCTGTAGAGGCTTCTCTTTTTATAAAAACCCAAGCAGTGTGCACAGGGAAGAAAGTCAGCTGCTTGTGGTTTGCTTTGTTTGGGTACCCTTTTAACCGGTCTTAATTTCGTATTAGTTCTGCTTCTTATAAAATTACCCTTTTTTTTTAACGAAGACAAAGCTTCTCTTCTATTTTTGGATTTATTTTTGTACGATAAAATGCGTTGTACTTCTACTTCGGTTTTGTGCCATGTATAAAGATGTCTGGAAAAGTGAGAAATATCCTTTTCGCAAAAAAAGCAAAAGTCTCTTCGGTCGGTGTAATTTTTACGGCCAGCCTTCTCAACTTCATCCTAAAAAAGAAATTAAGATTTTAAACAATGATTAACTAAGCAGCAGCTTTGACTGAAAAATAACATAAAAAACGTGTATTTTAAATTTAGCTTAAATCATAGTGTATTATTCAACGAGAAAATAATAGTCTATAGCGCGAGTAGAATACTATGCTTTTTCTACGACTGTTTTGAAGATTATATGTATTCTATAGATTGATAAAAACATCGAAATAATCAAGTATGCTACTGTAATACCAAAATCGCATGTCCTATTATTAATTTTAACGTTGGCCATGGATGTATTTCATTGACGTAAAATCAAAGTTTTCTTTGATTTTCGGCGAATAAAATTGGATTTGAGATTTTAGGAATATCTTTCAAAGCTGCGGCAAGGTGTTCCTTCCTTAATTCATCATTAAAAATTGCGTTTTCATTGAAAAAACAAAAAAAGGAAACAAAAAAGTCTTTACACGTTAAATTAAAGACTTGAATGATTTTGACATATTATTATGGTCTTGTCAATTGTATCCATAGCTATCTTGAACACATTTTGTACATAGCACTTTTTGATTGGTTCGTAAACTGTTGAATAATGAAATAGCTATTTATACAACAAGTTACGAAATAAAGGTATTTTAGGCACGCGACATATAAATTGTCCTACCAGGCGAAGCCGAGTTGGACAACACGTCAAAGTGACTAAAAGACATTGTTTCGTAACGAATGATGTACAATATTTTTTCTACTGAAGTTTTATAATAAAAAACTTCATTTATTTTACCAAACATTTTATAACCTGTGTTTCATTTACACCTTTCATGTCAAAAAAATTGACACTTGTAAAAAAAAATCTATTATAATTGTAAATAATTACTTTTGGGCACAGCGTGCTGAACAGTAATTACTTTTAGGTACAGCGTGCTTAAAAGTTTTTTAAGCACGCTGTGCCTAAACGGAAGTTATTTAAAAATCATAATGACAATCAAAAGGGGTTATTATAAATGGTAATCATTATTTATCTAAAATTGCCCAATAATGAATGTTTTATTTAACAGACGTAGGAAAATAAGCATTATTAATTTACCTCAACCTCAATCGACTGAGAAATATCAGTGTGAACTCTTTTATCTTGAACATCTGGGCCCTAAAACAATAAGATGAAAACCTAGTTTTATTTATGTTACAAGGCGAGTTAACTTAACAAAACTGTAATACTACTTTTTAAAATGAAGAATCCTCTTCTTTGGAGTCGAGCTATTTTTTACTTTTCCAACGAACGCGTATGCATATTTTTTTACGTATTTAGGTATATCGAATTGGAAAACACATAAGTATTTTATTAGTGAAGAAAAATCCATTCAACGTTTTAACAAGATTTGAAACTATTTTGTGAGACTAATTTGCAGTCAAGGTTTGTTTGTTATCAATTTTATACATTTAAAACAAAGAAATTTTTAATTTAGGCGAGGACACTGTATTTATAACACTGCAAACAACCTTAAAAATCGATATAACTTACCTCTAAAATCTCATCAGGGCTTGAAACAAGATTTGATGAACGACGGAAAACTATTGGCGAACATATAGGTATCTCGTTGTTGGATAAGTTGCTTGGCCCCTAAAAGTAATATGTTATGTTATGGATTATTCAAAGTTAATAGGAGCATAATATGCATTCCGTTCCTTTGCTCCGCCGGGGAGCAAAATAAAACTTGTCCCCCCCCCCCCCCCCCGTGTGTTCGAGGCGACATAGGCAAAGGTCGAAAGGCGAATTGACATAGTTGGACAGGGCCTAAAAACAAAAAAAAAATATGTTCCCGTTTTAAAATTTTGCCAAACATACTTTAGGCGATGTAGTTACAGATTTTGCAGCCTGTGCCAAGTTGCTGCCGGTATGCATTGCATCCCTGGGTAGGAACGGCCCTGAGCATATAAAAATATTTATCAAAAAACAGCCTTGCACAAACTTTAAGCACCCTTCACATTTACCAAATACAATTACTACGCCAATGCGTACTTTCTTTCAAGTTAGTTTGTTTTAAATTATTTTGTGTTACTCGTATGTGTCCATCTGTCCATAACACCACACAAGAATTTTTCTCTTCCAAAGAATTTAAAAGACAGAGTTATTAGCGTGTAATTTTTGTTATCATTTCAGTTCATTAAAATAGGGGGGCTAGGCCAATTCTGCAACCTCAATTTTTTCTTATGGTTCCGGAATCAAAAGACCTACGTCATTGAGCTTATAGGAATGTGAGGTCTCTAAAATAGACTTTTGCTTATGTATCACATACCTAAGCTCAATGACGTAGGTATTTTGGTTCCGAAGATATACCCATAAGAAAAATTGCAGGATCGGTCCATCCCCCTACTAATTTAAGTCTACCTACCGTGTCAGAGTTATATGAGTGATCAGAATGGAATCCACAATCGAAATTATTGTTGTCTGAGGCACTGTCACTTACAATCTCTTGTTCGGATGAAGGCGTGATAATATTATTTTCAGTTCTAAAAGCTTGCTGTTCACTTTCTTGATCAATAAAATTTATATCATATGGGACTTCCTCAATAATAATGAAATCATGTGATTCAGATAAAGTAGCTACCTCTTCTTTGGACGGAACTATCATCAACGGAATACAATCATTATTGTTAGCGGAAACATCCATGTCACGCGAGTCCTTCTCAATATATTGAAAGTCATTTTTTTTCAAAATAAAATCAGAAATAATATTAATTTTTTTATTATCAGCCTTAGGACTTTCTTGTGACTCCATTAGGAACTTGGGCTCGACCTCTATTACCCAATTCGAATATGGTTCAAAATCATCAGAAGTATCTTTTTTATTGTAGTCTTCAATAGAAGTACTTTGGGTATTTGGCGAAGTACCTATAATAAATTAGTAATAAGTATTTAAATGGCACTAAACGTATAAGTGTATCAGCCCATAAATCATATTAACGATTACTTTTTAGTGCTAAATTTAATTTTCTTACATTTTGTGAATTTCTAGTTGCAGAACGTAAGATATCCGCTATGTTTTTAATGTCATTATTCAGGAAAAACACCAATTGTTCTTTTCGTTCCGTTCGAGTCGATTAAACGCGTATTCTTATCAAAAGCTTAATTAGTTATTTATATTGGGTTGTTCCAGTTACCTACTTAATAAGTCATCTGCGCATCGTCCACCAATTTTTATCCTCGTCCGACAATATGTCATTTTTTTCCTACTAGATACCTTCATAATATACTATTAGTCAAATAACTTATTTTATGGAAGTTTAGAAATATAAAACTCACAATTAAAGTAATTATTTCGAAAAATACAAAAAAATGGTACATGGAAAAGTTTTTCAGAATTAGAGTATATGCCCAAATACATACATTTGCGCGTTTTTAATGTTTTTTTTTTTCTAATTGTAGGTTTTTGTCTTAATTATATTGTTTTGCTTTAAAAAGTAACTTTGGAATTATACCGGGTGTTATAATAATGTTATGTTTTTTTATGGAAATTCAAAACACCCTGTGTGATTTACTAGACATTGCAAGTTCTCGCAATTATAGCCAAATTAAAGTCTTGTGTTTCCTTTACATTTTCACACACACAAAACACCCGGTATAATATCAAAGTTACTTTTTGAAGCCAAACAATAAAGGCAGTGATATGCTTAATACAAAAACCTACAATTAGAAAAAAAAATCATTAAAAACTAACCACAAATTTGGAAAATACATAACATTAAAGTTGAGGCAAATTTTTCGTTATGCGTTAAATAAGCCGCGCAGTGTAGCTGAAGCCTACTACTAAAAAAAATGTCTGATTGCCCTCTTTATAATTCTTTTAATAATCAGCTGAAATAGGTATTAAAATGATTCGCAATAAAATGAATTAGGCATACATTTTTTCAAATTAGGCAAATTTGTAGAACGTTTATTTTAGTTAAACACAAATTTTATATTTGTTGAATGAAGAAGAATTCACTTCACAAAGCTTTGGAATCAAAATTGTCCATGGTATCTAAACGCTTGTCAAAGACTTGATCGTTCTCTCGGCCTGATCCATCCCGAGACTAGTTTCGCCGTATCGCGGCTCATCAGTGAGGCTAGGATCTGAAGAAAGGAACGACTAAAGTGACACTTTACGGTTATATAGGCCCTAAATGACTCTGAAGTGTCACTTCAGTCCTGCCTTTCGTCAGATCCTAGCCTCACTGATGAGCCGCGATACGGCGAAACCGGTCTGGGGATGGATCAGGCGGAGGAAGCGACAAAACTTACGATTTATAATTTTCCTTTACCAAATAAGTAAGAAATAGGCAAGTTTACCTCAATTTGACCCTCATCGCATCTCTTAATGTTTTCGAGATCTCCATCATGGCACCATAAAGCATAAGTTAAATATTAAAAAAAAAACATACAGGAGTTATTAAAAATTTTAATTTTTTCGTTGTCTTGGTAGGAGGCTAGAATGGTGGGCAAATCGTTTTGAACAATTGTCACTGTGTGTGCATGTGTGATATTTTTATTTGGCTCTGGATTCAACCAACTGGCCAGCAATTTTCACTTAATAACGGTTTTCTGTATCTTTAACAATAATGTACTGACTGAATTTTATATTTTTTCAGATCTCATAATTTAACAACAAAACAAAATCACATTCGTACCAAACTTAATTAGCCATGGCCATACCTATACTGTATACTTACCGCTTTCAGGTTATGTTTATGGACTATACCATTTATAAATTAATTTACTACTTTAATAATAGGAAACTGTTTTCATAATAACAAAAATGTTTCTTTACTTACCCTTAGTAGCATTTTCCTTTCCCAAAAATGCAATTTTTTTGCTTCTTTGGGACATAATTACATTGGGCACACACAAACGGTTAACTAATTTAAATAGGTACTCAACGAGCTTCTAACGACAAAACAATAATGAAAAACTCTTACACTGTTGTCAATTGTTACTGGAATAGATTTGTTTGTTTGCAGATATATACTTGTATATTATCAATGGTAACATTTGCGCCCCTATCGGATTATTAGGGAACTATATTTTAAAGATTCATACAAACCTGAGCCAGTATAAAATTAGTCCTATACCCCCCTCCATAAACCAGAATACTCGTTTTTTTATGTTATCCTATTCTTAATACACACCGCCATTTAAAAAAAACACCAACGGTTTTTTTAATGGCCGCGTCATAAATTAACAAGGGAAAACAATCCTGAGCCATATATATGGCTTGGGATTGTAAAAGTGGATCAGGAATGTGCGTTCATGTTGCTATGTCTGGCTTAGTTTTACACCATTAATGGAAATATATATATATACAGGGTGATTCACGGTGGATGGAACATTAGACGTTTCTGACGAACCAGTAAAGGAATCGTTGCGAAAATTTGGTTGCTTACATAAACGGATATGCTCTACCCATCTAAAATATTTCTAACAATACAGTGATGCCGCTTCCACACAAAAATAATAGTAACTTTGATTTTTCAAATGGAACACCCTATATTTTATTTTATTTTCGAAACACCCATTACTTTTCTTACAATTTTTGTTAACTCTATTCTACACTTATCTCTTACCGTTTCTAAGATATAAATTAATTTCCGTTTTTTTTGGCCGAAAACTTCACTTTTAAAAATGCTGATAATTTTGAACTCTAAAATACTGAAACCCTGAAATTGGGTAAATAGTTAACTAATACCATAGGGCTCTTTGCCCTACCCTCAAATCTTAGTTGCAATATACAGGGTGGTTAAAAAATACACTTATTCTGGTAACTTGAAAAAGTGACCATAAGTCCTTTTTTTGAAATGTAACACCCTGTATATTATTACGTATTTGAAAAGCTGCTGAAATTTCTCCTAATTCTTGTATATTCATACCTGTACCTAACTAACTCGTTTAACCATTTTTTTGACGTATTAAGCATGATTTGTAAAATTTTCTATACAATTCAATTTTCATTCGGTTATTAGTAAGTTAGCCATGACAAAAACAATGATGTTGACTTATGTTACTATGGTTATCGTTTTGACATTTTATTAAGTTTAGATACAAGATAGTTACAGTACAAGACAGTTTAAAATCATGGAAGAAACCTATACAAATGCAGTTCTTATGAATTTATTTATTTTATTTGGACAATGTGATAGAATTATCACCAGGACATGTATAAAGTTTAACGAAATGTACCCTAATTTACAGCCAATGTATCTCAGAAAATTCATAAGGATCCAGAACAATTTTATTAAAACAAACATATGTTTGTCCCTTATCCTTTCCATCAGACCCAATCTCTGGACGCGTTTCGCTGTATAACAGCTCATCAGCAGAGCTATAGGGTCTGACGGAAAGGAAGGGACTGTCTGTGACTTTCATCACTATATATAGAAAACAATATAGGAATGAAGCACAACGGCGACATCCCATGGTAATCGCTCGGTGGTACGCTCGATTACCATGGGATGTCGCCGTTGTGCTTCATTCCTATATTGTTTTCTAATTTTATTAAATGTTAACTAGTGAAATAATAAAAGACTACTAAAATTATAACTAATAAAATGCTATTTTAACAAATGTTCAAAACGCTGGCCGTTTACATCCAAACACTTTAATATGCGGGTGTTGACTGCATTTGTCGTTGCAGATCTAATTTCGGTTGGGTTTAGATCTCTAAATACTTGAGTGACTCGAAGTAGCAGCTCTTCTTTAGAATTTACGGGTGATTTGTAAACTTTTTCTTTGAACATGCCCCACAAGTAAAAATCCAATGGATTGAGATCGGGTGACCTTGGAGGCCAATTCCAAGGTCCCAAACGTCTTATCCAACGATCGTCAAAAATCCTATCAAGTTCTGCACTAACTTCCCTAGTGCAATGTGCAGGAGCTCCATCAAGTTGATACCAACAGCTTCGATAATCTGCAAGTGGCAGATTATCTACAAAATTTTCGACATCTGTCCTCAAAATATTAACATAGTTTCTCGAATTTAATGACTCCTCGTATATTACATAATTTAATTGATTATCCATTAACATGCAAAAAACATTAAAACTAAATTTTTCTTGAAATCCGGCTTCTTTTGTTACATGCGGGTTTTCTCTGGACCAGAAATGACTATTTCGTCTATTAAAAATCCCTTCCCTTGAAAATTTTGATTCATCGGTCCAAATTATCCTATTTAAAAAATTTGGATCTTCTTGAGTGCGCACCAATATCATTTCACAAAATTGTACTCTCTGTTGAGGATCTTGAGGCTTCATGGCTTGAACTTTTGTAAACTTGTAATCATGCATGTTATGTTTTACTAAAATTCTTTGAACTGATGAATATGTTATACCTAAATCGTATTGAGCACATCGTATTGAAGATTGGGGAAATACATGAAAATATGCCAAAACATTAATCTCGTTGTCTTCGTTAGAAGTCACGGGTCGAGGCAAGTTTCTTGGAGCTTTTAAAGCTGAACCAAAGGCAGTAAAATCGTTCTGGATCCTTATGAATTTTCTGAGATACATTGGCTGTAAATTAGGGTACATTTCATTAAACTTTATACATGTCCTGGTGATAATTCTATCACATTGTCCAAATAAAATAAATAAATTCATAAGAACTGCATTTGTATAGGTTTCTTCCATGATTTTAAACTGTCTTGTACTGTAACTATCTTGTATCTAAACTTAATAAAATGTCAAAACGAAAACCATAGTAACATAAGTCAACATCATTGTTTTTGTCATGGCTAACTTACTAATAACCGAATGAAAATTGAATTGTATAGAAAATTTTACAAATCATGCTTAATACGTCAAAAAAATGGTTAAACGAGTTAGTTAGGTACAGGTATGAATATACAAGAATTAGGAGAAATTTCAGCAGCTTTTCAAATACGTAATCATATACAGGGTGTTACATTTCAAAAAAAGGACTTATGGTCACTTTTTCAAGTTACCAGAATAAGTGTATTTTTTAACCACCCTGTATATTGCAACTAAGATTTGAGGGTAGGGCAAAGAGCCCTATGGTATTAGTTAACTATTTACCAAATTTCAGGGTTTTAGTATTTTAGAGTTCAAAATTATCAGCATTTTTAAAAGTGAAGTTTTCGGCCAAAAAAAACGGAAATTAATTTATATCTTAGAAACGGTAAGAGATAAGTGTAGAATAGAGTTAACAAAAATTGTAAGAAAAGTAATGGGTGTTTCGAAAATAAAATAAAATATAGGGTGTTCCATTTGAAAAATCAAAGTTACTATTATTTTTGTGTGGAAGCGGCATCACTGTATTGTTAAAAATATTTTAGATGGGTAGAGCATATCCGTTTATGTAAGCAACCAAATTTTCGCAACGATTCCTTTACTAGTTCGTCAGAAACGTCTAATGTTCCATCCACCGTGAATCACCCTGTATATATACATAGATTCCACCTTTAGGAAGCCAAAAACGCTATATTGGACCGAGTTTGCGAAGCCCGACACCCACTTGGGAAGCCCGGATTCGGGCTTCGTAATTTTTCAATGCTTTTTATCAAAAATACGTAGTTAGCGCTATCTTTCAGCATCTCAAGTAAGTGCATTAGGTTGCCCATCCATATGGGCTTCCTATAACTGCTATGGCTTTGTTAAACGCACAATAGGTGGCTCGATAAAAGCAATATCTTATCCGAATCCCGGGCTGCGTAGGACTGTGTGATTTCTAAAAAAATACACTTGTAGTTCTTGGTAACTGCCACCAGTTGGCGGTACGAAAAAATGTTTATACACTTTGGGAATAATACGCATATTACGAAGCTATCGTTTAACAGAAGCCCGGAAGATTGGCAACATTGCTTTTAATAAAAGTACTTATAAAATTCAAACCATTTAGGTTCATGATAAAGTTTTATATAGAGTTTTACCAAAACTGGTTGAATTTAAACTAAAAAAATGTAAAAATTCGATTAATTGTTGAAAATGTAATTTAGGTCTATCGTGCATTTATGTAACCAAAATAAAATAACATTTGCACAAAATACATTTATTACTTTAAAAATGAAAGTGCGGTACTGTTGAAATATTTTGTTATGTTACGTTATAGGTACTGATTTTAGATAAAATAACTATAAAAAATTTAAATCAGTAAAATATCGAATTTTAACTATTCAAGAGAATCTATGAAGCAATCCTCATAAAATGCAATGGTAAAAAAACGTAAGATCAGTTTGATTGATATCACGTCTTGAAGCATACCTAATTTTGCGGTCTCCTGTCTATGGAATTTACACTATTTTGGTTATTAAAAACACAGATTTATTTAATAATGTCATATATTTAAAAATAAAAAAAATATTTTAAAATCAAAGACCCTGTACACACCACTGGTGGATTAGGAAGTTATTTACCGTGGCACAATACTCCTATGGGGCCTAATTAATTCATAATATAATCTTTATTCTTTACTCAATTCCCTCTAAAGGTGTTATAAACTAAAGTTTTTACCCTAACCCAATCCTTATTCTGAAGTTCCTTCCCATATTTAGCAAGAAACTGGTCACACTCGTATTTTTTAGGTGTTACCTTATTCTTGATATGTTTTGTAAAATACTTAATAACAATATCTTTTTCCTTTTGCGTCCATCGAATACGTCCCAAAATTTTATTCCCTTTTGAATTTTTATTTTTGGGTAATTTGTTCTTTTTCATATTTATTGGCCTGCTTGCATGGCTTTTTGATTCTGTATCACTTCCAGTATTAGATTCACTACTCTCCATCAGTCTTTCTTTGCATATATCCGTTGTGTCTGGTTTTTTTCCGTTGTCTTCTTGAACTTTTTCTTCGTTTAAAAACACTTCTGTTGCATTTTGTTCTTTAGAGCTTAGTTCCTTTCTTTTCAATAAGTTTGTAATTACCTTCCTTTTTTTTTACAATCGTATTACTCTCATTCTCCTCATCTTCGGAAGAGTTTGAACTGTAGTATATATCTTTTTCCAATTGTATGTCGTTTATTGATTTTCCTTGAAAAGATTTCCCTTTTCCTTTTTCGAGGAGTAACAGTACTTTTGCCACTTTTGCTGTTTGGTAAATATCTTGTGGGAGTCTACAATAAAAAAGTAGTATAAATAGTATTTTAACAATCGTAGGATTTTTTTTCAAAAATAAAAAATAAATTTAGGAGATAACCTAAAATGTTTTGATTAAGTTGACCTGCATTACGAACGAGTTTCTTTAGATATGCCTCATGCATGGAAATAAAGCTTTTTCTTTAAGCTTTAATAAATATGGCATTTATTGACGTTATGGGTAACAAAAAAAATTAATTTAATTAAGAATAATTAACCTACAATTATTAATCAGGTATTTTGATAACTTTGTCATTTTGTTGACATTGACAGTAATTTATTCGTAATCACGGTAATAACATGGTTAAAGTGTATCCATTTTTTACCAATTTTGGTGAATTTTCAAAGTATAATGTCGGGTTGCACGAATATTTTGAACAATAATTAACTAACCAGCAACTTTGACTGTGGCATAAATGTCATTGGCAAAAATGATTTTCTCACAACCATCATTCAACTTGATTATGAATAAATTATGATTTTCAATGTCAGTTATGTCACAGTCAAAGTAGCCTAGTTAGTTAATTATTGTTAAAAACCTTTGTGCAACCCAACATAAACAAATTACCATGTTATGTAAAGTTAAACGAAACAACTTAAAATATACCTGTAAAATTCGGCATGTGTTTTTTTGGTGTGCCCCATAAATGTGGCTAATTGCTCCATTTCTTCCGGTTGCATAGTCATTAATTGTAGGGTTGTGGCTATATGTTTTCGAAATTTTGTAGACGTGAGCAGCGTCGGTCGTTCAGCGCCACAATTTTTGGCTAATGTGCCAATCACTTTTACCCCAACCATCCATTTTTTTTCTGAACGCGGATTCGCAAATAGGAAAGGGTTTGATTTTGGAACTATAGTACCCATTTCCCTTATTTGTAATAGGCAGTTAATATACTTCTGCATTTTCTTACTAAATAAAATTGCAACGGGTTTGGATCCTTTTCCACCAGTGACCACTCGTTTAAATTGCTGGGTTAGTATTTTTTCTACTTCAGTTAGTGACTGAGTAAATGCTTCTTGCTCAGTATTATGCATTTCCTTGGTATACGTTTCAATAGTTAAATATTGCACATCTCCCACTCTTTTTCTGTTAAACATTATTGTGTGAGCCAAGATACATTCAGTAAGAATTTTATATTGCTTTGGAAGATTTATGTCATTAATTAATTGTTCATACGCGATTTCAGCTTGCTCATAGATATGATTTTGAAATAGAAGTATGTCGCTTGCCAATTGTAATTCTGTAGGTTTCTCCCAGTTTCTCTCTTTTAATGTCTTAAGGGCTAAACTGGAAATCTCGTTGCACCAATGTCCCTCAATAAGTTTTTTAAGATCTTTAATTTCTTGCCTTTTCGTATCGTAGTTTTTCCAAGTTATTGTTGGGAGTTTTTTTCTCTCTAGTATTACTTTATAAGCTACACTACATAGAATTTTGAGATTTGTTCCCATATGCAACGCCAGAGAGGGAGCTCTGAAACTTTTTTTTTTGGCATCATATCCGCTAATATTTTTTGGTGCTAATACAAAACAACTAAAAAAGTCAGGTTTCAGAGCATCAAAAAGATTTATAATACTTGGATTTATTGATCTTAACGCAATCAACATCCTGGCCATTTCTCTAATCTTTGAAGATATCAATGTTGAAATTTGTTCTCTTTTATGTTTTGACAAAAGTACCTCTCCATATAAACATATCAAAACATCACTTTTTGCAGTTAAGCTAATATCATCTGCAATCATAATCGAAAAAACTTCTTCTCTAATTCTTAGTGAATTTAAAAGCGCGTCGTTTTTGATCGTTATGGAAGCCATAAATGTTTGACAATATATCGTTCAATTCCTCCTTCCGATGCAAGAAGTAATAGCTTTGAGACTTTAGCAGTTTGATATAGATCATCCGATAATCTATACACATTACAATGAATATTTAGTGTATGTCCCATAAATTTTGAAAGCTGCTCAAGGTCTTTTTCGGAGAACTGTAGAAGCTGCGTTACAGTAGCCAAATGTTTGCGTAATTTAGTAGCACTTATGCTTTTTGGATTCTTTACCCCGCATTTCTTTGCGTACTTGTACAAAACTTGGGTTCCGTCAATACAATTTTTGCCATTGGTGTGAAAGATAAAATCATTGTTCGTAATAAACGCATCCCTTACGCGAATTAGGCAATCAAAATAATTTCTCATCTCCTTTGAAAATAACACGGGAACACCTCGTCCTCTTTTTCCTCGAATTACGATACGACTGTAAGAACTCAGAAGCATTTTTTCTACTTCAGTTAAACAACTTTCAAATTCATTTTCTATCTTAGAATCCAAATTGATCGATTTGTAAGTTTGTACCTTTAGCTGAGCCACTTCAGCGGGTCGCCTTCTATTTAATAGAATTATTTGGACATATAGTACATCCTTAAGAATATGATATGATATTGAATCACTTTCATCCAGCAATAGTTTATTATACATCTCTTCTGCGGTTTGTTTTAAGTAATCATTAAGTTGAATAAGATCAGAAGTGAGTGGAAGTAATTCATCTTTATTCCATTTTTTTTCATTAAGGTTAGTAATTGCTTGAGCTGAAACTTCGTTTGCCCATTGCGAAGTAACAAGTGTTTTTAAAATTTTAATTTGTTTTCTTTGGTTTTCCGTATCTGGTTTTTGAAGCAAATATATGTATGCCAAATCACAACATTTTTTTAACAGAGTACCAAAATTTATAGCGACTGTTGGCGAGTCATAAATATCTGTCTCAGAATTGTAACAGCCGATTTTATTTACCCCTTGGATAATTATCTGAAAGAAACCAGGACGTAATAAATCTATGAGATGTGTTATTTCAGTACTTTCATTTCTTGCAAATTTTAATAATTTTGCCAAACGTCTCATGTCCTGTCTTACTAAATCCAAATTACCCTTGCTTTTTCTTCCTTTAAGGTAAGAGTATCCATATTTGCATATTAATGTATCCTTTCTAACTATAAGACCGATTTCATCAGCTCTCATGTGAGGAAATAACTCCTTCTTTAATAATTCATCATGTTTAATTAAAGTTCCCAGCAAAAGTGTTGTTTGACCCATACTTTGAGAAGTTTGCCTTAATCCTTTCTTTCCCAAATCGGGATTTTCTGGACATTGTTTCGTATGTCTGTAGAGGCTTCTCTTTTTATAAAAACCCAAGCAGTGTGCACAGGGAAGAAAGTCAGCTGCTTGTGGTTTGCTTTGTTTGGGTACCCTTTTAACCGGTCTTAATTTCGTATTAGTTCTGCTTCTTATAAAATTACCCTTTTTTTTTAACGAAGACAAAGCTTCTCTTCTATTTTTGGATTTATTTTTGTACGATAAAATGCGTTGTACTTCTACTTCGGTTTTGTGCCATGTATAAAGATGTCTGGAAAAGTGAGAAATATCCTTTTCGCAAAAAAAGCAAAAGTCTCTTCGGTCGGTGTAATTTTTACGGCCAGCCTTCTCAACTTCATCCTAAAAAAGAAATTAAGATTTTAAACAATGATTAACTAAGCAGCAGCTTTGACTGAAAAATAACATAAAAAACGTGTATTTTAAATTTAGCTTAAATCATAGTGTATTATTCAACGAGAAAATAATAGTCTATAGCGCGAGTAGAATACTATGCTTTTTCTACGACTGTTTTGAAGATTATATGTATTCTATAGATTGATAAAAACATCGAAATAATCAAGTATGCTACTGTAATACCAAAATCGCATGTCCTATTATTAATTTTAACGTTGGCCATGGATGTATTTCATTGACGTAAAATCAAAGTTTTCTTTGATTTTCGGCGAATAAAATTGGATTTGAGATTTTAGGAATATCTTTCAAAGCTGCGGCAAGGTGTTCCTTCCTTAATTCATCATTAAAAATTGCGTTTTCATTGAAAAAACAAAAAAAGGAAACAAAAAAGTCTTTACACGTTAAATTAAAGACTTGAATGATTTTGACATATTATTATGGTCTTGTCAATTGTATCCATAGCTATCTTGAACACATTTTGTACATAGCACTTTTTGATTGGTTCGTAAACTGTTGAATAATGAAATAGCTATTTATACAACAAGTTACGAAATAAAGGTATTTTAGGCACGCGACATATAAATTGTCCTACCAGGCGAAGCCGAGTTGGACAACACGTCAAAGTGACTAAAAGACATTGTTTCGTAACGAATGATGTACAATATTTTTTCTACTGAAGTTTTATAATAAAAAACTTCATTTATTTTACCAAACATTTTATAACCTGTGTTTCATTTACACCTTTCATGTCAAAAAAATTGACACTTGTAAAAAAAAATCTATTATAATTGTAAATAATTACTTTTGGGCACAGCGTGCTGAACAGTAATTACTTTTAGGTACAGCGTGCTTAAAAGTTTTTTAAGCACGCTGTGCCTAAACGGAAGTTATTTAAAAATCATAATGACAATCAAAAGGGGTTATTATAAATGGTAATCATTATTTATCTAAAATTGCCCAATAATGAATGTTTTATTTAACAGACGTAGGAAAATAAGCATTATTAATTTACCTCAACCTCAATCGACTGAGAAATATCAGTGTGAACTCTTTTATCTTGAACATCTGGGCCCTAAAACAATAAGATGAAAACCTAGTTTTATTTATGTTACAAGGCGAGTTAACTTAACAAAACTGTAATACTACTTTTTAAAATGAAGAATCCTCTTCTTTGGAGTCGAGCTATTTTTTACTTTTCCAACGAACGCGTATGCATATTTTTTTACGTATTTAGGTATATCGAATTGGAAAACACATAAGTATTTTATTAGTGAAGAAAAATCCATTCAACGTTTTAACAAGATTTGAAACTATTTTGTGAGACTAATTTGCAGTCAAGGTTTGTTTGTTATCAATTTTATACATTTAAAACAAAGAAATTTTTAATTTAGGCGAGGACACTGTATTTATAACACTGCAAACAACCTTAAAAATCGATATAACTTACCTCTAAAATCTCATCAGGGCTTGAAACAAGATTTGATGAACGACGGAAAACTATTGGCGAACATATAGGTATCTCGTTGTTGGATAAGTTGCTTGGCCCCTAAAAGTAATATGTTATGTTATGGATTATTCAAAGTTAATAGGAGCATAATATGCATTCCGTTCCTTTGCTCCGCCGGGGAGCAAAATAAAACTTGTCCCCCCCCCCCCCCCCCGTGTGTTCGAGGCGACATAGGCAAAGGTCGAAAGGCGAATTGACATAGTTGGACAGGGCCTAAAAACAAAAAAAAAATATGTTCCCGTTTTAAAATTTTGCCAAACATACTTTAGGCGATGTAGTTACAGATTTTGCAGCCTGTGCCAAGTTGCTGCCGGTATGCATTGCATCCCTGGGTAGGAACGGCCCTGAGCATATAAAAATATTTATCAAAAAACAGCCTTGCACAAACTTTAAGCACCCTTCACATTTACCAAATACAATTACTACGCCAATGCGTACTTTCTTTCAAGTTAGTTTGTTTTAAATTATTTTGTGTTACTCGTATGTGTCCATCTGTCCATAACACCACACAAGAATTTTTCTCTTCCAAAGAATTTAAAAGACAGAGTTATTAGCGTGTAATTTTTGTTATCATTTCAGTTCATTAAAATAGGGGGGCTAGGCCAATTCTGCAACCTCAATTTTTTCTTATGGTTCCGGAATCAAAAGACCTACGTCATTGAGCTTATAGGAATGTGAGGTCTCTAAAATAGACTTTTGCTTATGTATCACATACCTAAGCTCAATGACGTAGGTATTTTGGTTCCGAAGATATACCCATAAGAAAAATTGCAGGATCGGTCCATCCCCCTACTAATTTAAGTCTACCTACCGTGTCAGAGTTATATGAGTGATCAGAATGGAATCCACAATCGAAATTATTGTTGTCTGAGGCACTGTCACTTACAATCTCTTGTTCGGATGAAGGCGTGATAATATTATTTTCAGTTCTAAAAGCTTGCTGTTCACTTTCTTGATCAATAAAATTTATATCATATGGGACTTCCTCAATAATAATGAAATCATGTGATTCAGATAAAGTAGCTACCTCTTCTTTGGACGGAACTATCATCAACGGAATACAATCATTATTGTTAGCGGAAACATCCATGTCACGCGAGTCCTTCTCAATATATTGAAAGTCATTTTTTTTCAAAATAAAATCAGAAATAATATTAATTTTTTTATTATCAGCCTTAGGACTTTCTTGTGACTCCATTAGGAACTTGGGCTCGACCTCTATTACCCAATTCGAATATGGTTCAAAATCATCAGAAGTATCTTTTTTATTGTAGTCTTCAATAGAAGTACTTTGGGTATTTGGCGAAGTACCTATAATAAATTAGTAATAAGTATTTAAATGGCACTAAACGTATAAGTGTATCAGCCCATAAATCATATTAACGATTACTTTTTAGTGCTAAATTTAATTTTCTTACATTTTGTGAATTTCTAGTTGCAGAACGTAAGATATCCGCTATGTTTTTAATGTCATTATTCAGGAAAAACACCAATTGTTCTTTTCGTTCCGTTCGAGTCGATTAAACGCGTATTCTTATCAAAAGCTTAATTAGTTATTTATATTGGGTTGTTCCAGTTACCTACTTAATAAGTCATCTGCGCATCGTCCACCAATTTTTATCCTCGTCCGACAATATGTCATTTTTTTCCTACTAGATACCTTCATAATATACTATTAGTCAAATAACTTATTTTATGGAAGTTTAGAAATATAAAACTCACAATTAAAGTAATTATTTCGAAAAATACAAAAAAATGGTACATGGAAAAGTTTTTCAGAATTAGAGTATATGCCCAAATACATACATTTGCGCGTTTTTAATGTTTTTTTTTTTCTAATTGTAGGTTTTTGTCTTAATTATATTGTTTTGCTTTAAAAAGTAACTTTGGAATTATACCGGGTGTTATAATAATGTTATGTTTTTTTATGGAAATTCAAAACACCCTGTGTGATTTACTAGACATTGCAAGTTCTCGCAATTATAGCCAAATTAAAGTCTTGTGTTTCCTTTACATTTTCACACACACAAAACACCCGGTATAATATCAAAGTTACTTTTTGAAGCCAAACAATAAAGGCAGTGATATGCTTAATACAAAAACCTACAATTAGAAAAAAAAATCATTAAAAACTAACCACAAATTTGGAAAATACATAACATTAAAGTTGAGGCAAATTTTTCGTTATGCGTTAAATAAGCCGCGCAGTGTAGCTGAAGCCTACTACTAAAAAAAATGTCTGATTGCCCTCTTTATAATTCTTTTAATAATCAGCTGAAATAGGTATTAAAATGATTCGCAATAAAATGAATTAGGCATACATTTTTTCAAATTAGGCAAATTTGTAGAACGTTTATTTTAGTTAAACACAAATTTTATATTTGTTGAATGAAGAAGAATTCACTTCACAAAGCTTTGGAATCAAAATTGTCCATGGTATCTAAACGCTTGTCAAAGACTTGATCGTTCTCTCGGCCTGATCCATCCCGAGACTAGTTTCGCCGTATCGCGGCTCATCAGTGAGGCTAGGATCTGAAGAAAGGAACGACTAAAGTGACACTTTACGGTTATATAGGCCCTAAATGACTCTGAAGTGTCACTTCAGTCCTGCCTTTCGTCAGATCCTAGCCTCACTGATGAGCCGCGATACGGCGAAACCGGTCTGGGGATGGATCAGGCGGAGGAAGCGACAAAACTTACGATTTATAATTTTCCTTTACCAAATAAGTAAGAAATAGGCAAGTTTACCTCAATTTGACCCTCATCGCATCTCTTAATGTTTTCGAGATCTCCATCATGGCACCATAAAGCATAAGTTAAATATTAAAAAAAAAACATACAGGAGTTATTAAAAATTTTAATTTTTTCGTTGTCTTGGTAGGAGGCTAGAATGGTGGGCAAATCGTTTTGAACAATTGTCACTGTGTGTGCATGTGTGATATTTTTATTTGGCTCTGGATTCAACCAACTGGCCAGCAATTTTCACTTAATAACGGTTTTCTGTATCTTTAACAATAATGTACTGACTGAATTTTATATTTTTTCAGATCTCATAATTTAACAACAAAACAAAATCACATTCGTACCAAACTTAATTAGCCATGGCCATACCTATACTGTATACTTACCGCTTTCAGGTTATGTTTATGGACTATACCATTTATAAATTAATTTACTACTTTAATAATAGGAAACTGTTTTCATAATAACAAAAATGTTTCTTTACTTACCCTTAGTAGCATTTTCCTTTCCCAAAAATGCAATTTTTTTGCTTCTTTGGGACATAATTACATTGGGCACACACAAACGGTTAACTAATTTAAATAGGTACTCAACGAGCTTCTAACGACAAAACAATAATGAAAAACTCTTACACTGTTGTCAATTGTTACTGGAATAGATTTGTTTGTTTGCAGATATATACTTGTATATTATCAATGGTAACATTTGCGCCCCTATCGGATTATTAGGGAACTATATTTTAAAGATTCATACAAACCTGAGCCAGTATAAAATTAGTCCTATACCCCCCTCCATAAACCAGAATACTCGTTTTTTTATGTTATCCTATTCTTAATACACACCGCCATTTAAAAAAAACACCAACGGTTTTTTTAATGGCCGCGTCATAAATTAACAAGGGAAAACAATCCTGAGCCATATATATGGCTTGGGATTGTAAAAGTGGATCAGGAATGTGCGTTCATGTTGCTATGTCTGGCTTAGTTTTACACCATTAATGGAAATATATATATATACAGGGTGATTCACGGTGGATGGAACATTAGACGTTTCTGACGAACCAGTAAAGGAATCGTTGCGAAAATTTGGTTGCTTACATAAACGGATATGCTCTACCCATCTAAAATATTTCTAACAATACAGTGATGCCGCTTCCACACAAAAATAATAGTAACTTTGATTTTTCAAATGGAACACCCTATATTTTATTTTATTTTCGAAACACCCATTACTTTTCTTACAATTTTTGTTAACTCTATTCTACACTTATCTCTTACCGTTTCTAAGATATAAATTAATTTCCGTTTTTTTTGGCCGAAAACTTCACTTTTAAAAATGCTGATAATTTTGAACTCTAAAATACTGAAACCCTGAAATTGGGTAAATAGTTAACTAATACCATAGGGCTCTTTGCCCTACCCTCAAATCTTAGTTGCAATATACAGGGTGGTTAAAAAATACACTTATTCTGGTAACTTGAAAAAGTGACCATAAGTCCTTTTTTTGAAATGTAACACCCTGTATATTATTACGTATTTGAAAAGCTGCTGAAATTTCTCCTAATTCTTGTATATTCATACCTGTACCTAACTAACTCGTTTAACCATTTTTTTGACGTATTAAGCATGATTTGTAAAATTTTCTATACAATTCAATTTTCATTCGGTTATTAGTAAGTTAGCCATGACAAAAACAATGATGTTGACTTATGTTACTATGGTTATCGTTTTGACATTTTATTAAGTTTAGATACAAGATAGTTACAGTACAAGACAGTTTAAAATCATGGAAGAAACCTATACAAATGCAGTTCTTATGAATTTATTTATTTTATTTGGACAATGTGATAGAATTATCACCAGGACATGTATAAAGTTTAACGAAATGTACCCTAATTTACAGCCAATGTATCTCAGAAAATTCATAAGGATCCAGAACAATTTTATTAAAACAAACATATGTTTGTCCCTTATCCTTTCCATCAGACCCAATCTCTGGACGCGTTTCGCTGTATAACAGCTCATCAGCAGAGCTATAGGGTCTGACGGAAAGGAAGGGACTGTCTGTGACTTTCATCACTATATATAGAAAACAATATAGGAATGAAGCACAACGGCGACATCCCATGGTAATCGCTCGGTGGTACGCTCGATTACCATGGGATGTCGCCGTTGTGCTTCATTCCTATATTGTTTTCTAATTTTATTAAATGTTAACTAGTGAAATAATAAAAGACTACTAAAATTATAACTAATAAAATGCTATTTTAACAAATGTTCAAAACGCTGGCCGTTTACATCCAAACACTTTAATATGCGGGTGTTGACTGCATTTGTCGTTGCAGATCTAATTTCGGTTGGGTTTAGATCTCTAAATACTTGAGTGACTCGAAGTAGCAGCTCTTCTTTAGAATTTACGGGTGATTTGTAAACTTTTTCTTTGAACATGCCCCACAAGTAAAAATCCAATGGATTGAGATCGGGTGACCTTGGAGGCCAATTCCAAGGTCCCAAACGTCTTATCCAACGATCGTCAAAAATCCTATCAAGTTCTGCACTAACTTCCCTAGTGCAATGTGCAGGAGCTCCATCAAGTTGATACCAACAGCTTCGATAATCTGCAAGTGGCAGATTATCTACAAAATTTTCGACATCTGTCCTCAAAATATTAACATAGTTTCTCGAATTTAATGACTCCTCGTATATTACATAATTTAATTGATTATCCATTAACATGCAAAAAACATTAAAACTAAATTTTTCTTGAAATCCGGCTTCTTTTGTTACATGCGGGTTTTCTCTGGACCAGAAATGACTATTTCGTCTATTAAAAATCCCTTCCCTTGAAAATTTTGATTCATCGGTCCAAATTATCCTATTTAAAAAATTTGGATCTTCTTGAGTGCGCACCAATATCATTTCACAAAATTGTACTCTCTGTTGAGGATCTTGAGGCTTCATGGCTTGAACTTTTGTAAACTTGTAATCATGCATGTTATGTTTTACTAAAATTCTTTGAACTGATGAATATGTTATACCTAAATCGTATTGAGCACATCGTATTGAAGATTGGGGAAATACATGAAAATATGCCAAAACATTAATCTCGTTGTCTTCGTTAGAAGTCACGGGTCGAGGCAAGTTTCTTGGAGCTTTTAAAGCTGAACCAAAGGCAGTAAAATCGTTCTGGATCCTTATGAATTTTCTGAGATACATTGGCTGTAAATTAGGGTACATTTCATTAAACTTTATACATGTCCTGGTGATAATTCTATCACATTGTCCAAATAAAATAAATAAATTCATAAGAACTGCATTTGTATAGGTTTCTTCCATGATTTTAAACTGTCTTGTACTGTAACTATCTTGTATCTAAACTTAATAAAATGTCAAAACGAAAACCATAGTAACATAAGTCAACATCATTGTTTTTGTCATGGCTAACTTACTAATAACCGAATGAAAATTGAATTGTATAGAAAATTTTACAAATCATGCTTAATACGTCAAAAAAATGGTTAAACGAGTTAGTTAGGTACAGGTATGAATATACAAGAATTAGGAGAAATTTCAGCAGCTTTTCAAATACGTAATCATATACAGGGTGTTACATTTCAAAAAAAGGACTTATGGTCACTTTTTCAAGTTACCAGAATAAGTGTATTTTTTAACCACCCTGTATATTGCAACTAAGATTTGAGGGTAGGGCAAAGAGCCCTATGGTATTAGTTAACTATTTACCAAATTTCAGGGTTTTAGTATTTTAGAGTTCAAAATTATCAGCATTTTTAAAAGTGAAGTTTTCGGCCAAAAAAAACGGAAATTAATTTATATCTTAGAAACGGTAAGAGATAAGTGTAGAATAGAGTTAACAAAAATTGTAAGAAAAGTAATGGGTGTTTCGAAAATAAAATAAAATATAGGGTGTTCCATTTGAAAAATCAAAGTTACTATTATTTTTGTGTGGAAGCGGCATCACTGTATTGTTAAAAATATTTTAGATGGGTAGAGCATATCCGTTTATGTAAGCAACCAAATTTTCGCAACGATTCCTTTACTAGTTCGTCAGAAACGTCTAATGTTCCATCCACCGTGAATCACCCTGTATATATACATAGATTCCACCTTTAGGAAGCCAAAAACGCTATATTGGACCGAGTTTGCGAAGCCCGACACCCACTTGGGAAGCCCGGATTCGGGCTTCGTAATTTTTCAATGCTTTTTATCAAAAATACGTAGTTAGCGCTATCTTTCAGCATCTCAAGTAAGTGCATTAGGTTGCCCATCCATATGGGCTTCCTATAACTGCTATGGCTTTGTTAAACGCACAATAGGTGGCTCGATAAAAGCAATATCTTATCCGAATCCCGGGCTGCGTAGGACTGTGTGATTTCTAAAAAAATACACTTGTAGTTCTTGGTAACTGCCACCAGTTGGCGGTACGAAAAAATGTTTATACACTTTGGGAATAATACGCATATTACGAAGCTATCGTTTAACAGAAGCCCGGAAGATTGGCAACATTGCTTTTAATAAAAGTACTTATAAAATTCAAACCATTTAGGTTCATGATAAAGTTTTATATAGAGTTTTACCAAAACTGGTTGAATTTAAACTAAAAAAATGTAAAAATTCGATTAATTGTTGAAAATGTAATTTAGGTCTATCGTGCATTTATGTAACCAAAATAAAATAACATTTGCACAAAATACATTTATTACTTTAAAAATGAAAGTGCGGTACTGTTGAAATATTTTGTTATGTTACGTTATAGGTACTGATTTTAGATAAAATAACTATAAAAAATTTAAATCAGTAAAATATCGAATTTTAACTATTCAAGAGAATCTATGAAGCAATCCTCATAAAATGCAATGGTAAAAAAACGTAAGATCAGTTTGATTGATATCACGTCTTGAAGCATACCTAATTTTGCGGTCTCCTGTCTATGGAATTTACACTATTTTGGTTATTAAAAACACAGATTTATTTAATAATGTCATATATTTAAAAATAAAAAAAATATTTTAAAATCAAAGACCCTGTACACACCACTGGTGGATTAGGAAGTTATTTACCGTGGCACAATACTCCTATGGGGCCTAATTAATTCATAATATAATCTTTATTCTTTACTCAATTCCCTCTAAAGGTGTTATAAACTAAAGTTTTTACCCTAACCCAATCCTTATTCTGAAGTTCCTTCCCATATTTAGCAAGAAACTGGTCACACTCGTATTTTTTAGGTGTTACCTTATTCTTGATATGTTTTGTAAAATACTTAATAACAATATCTTTTTCCTTTTGCGTCCATCGAATACGTCCCAAAATTTTATTCCCTTTTGAATTTTTATTTTTGGGTAATTTGTTCTTTTTCATATTTATTGGCCTGCTTGCATGGCTTTTTGATTCTGTATCACTTCCAGTATTAGATTCACTACTCTCCATCAGTCTTTCTTTGCATATATCCGTTGTGTCTGGTTTTTTTCCGTTGTCTTCTTGAACTTTTTCTTCGTTTAAAAACACTTCTGTTGCATTTTGTTCTTTAGAGCTTAGTTCCTTTCTTTTCAATAAGTTTGTAATTACCTTCCTTTTTTTTTACAATCGTATTACTCTCATTCTCCTCATCTTCGGAAGAGTTTGAACTGTAGTATATATCTTTTTCCAATTGTATGTCGTTTATTGATTTTCCTTGAAAAGATTTCCCTTTTCCTTTTTCGAGGAGTAACAGTACTTTTGCCACTTTTGCTGTTTGGTAAATATCTTGTGGGAGTCTACAATAAAAAAGTAGTATAAATAGTATTTTAACAATCGTAGGATTTTTTTTCAAAAATAAAAAATAAATTTAGGAGATAACCTAAAATGTTTTGATTAAGTTGACCTGCATTACGAACGAGTTTCTTTAGATATGCCTCATGCATGGAAATAAAGCTTTTTCTTTAAGCTTTAATAAATATGGCATTTATTGACGTTATGGGTAACAAAAAAAATTAATTTAATTAAGAATAATTAACCTACAATTATTAATCAGGTATTTTGATAACTTTGTCATTTTGTTGACATTGACAGTAATTTATTCGTAATCACGGTAATAACATGGTTAAAGTGTATCCATTTTTTACCAATTTTGGTGAATTTTCAAAGTATAATGTCGGGTTGCACGAATATTTTGAACAATAATTAACTAACCAGCAACTTTGACTGTGGCATAAATGTCATTGGCAAAAATGATTTTCTCACAACCATCATTCAACTTGATTATGAATAAATTATGATTTTCAATGTCAGTTATGTCACAGTCAAAGTAGCCTAGTTAGTTAATTATTGTTAAAAACCTTTGTGCAACCCAACATAAACAAATTACCATGTTATGTAAAGTTAAACGAAACAACTTAAAATATACCTGTAAAATTCGGCATGTGTTTTTTTGGTGTGCCCCATAAATGTGGCTAATTGCTCCATTTCTTCCGGTTGCATAGTCATTAATTGTAGGGTTGTGGCTATATGTTTTCGAAATTTTGTAGACGTGAGCAGCGTCGGTCGTTCAGCGCCACAATTTTTGGCTAATGTGCCAATCACTTTTACCCCAACCATCCATTTTTTTTCTGAACGCGGATTCGCAAATAGGAAAGGGTTTGATTTTGGAACTATAGTACCCATTTCCCTTATTTGTAATAGGCAGTTAATATACTTCTGCATTTTCTTACTAAATAAAATTGCAACGGGTTTGGATCCTTTTCCACCAGTGACCACTCGTTTAAATTGCTGGGTTAGTATTTTTTCTACTTCAGTTAGTGACTGAGTAAATGCTTCTTGCTCAGTATTATGCATTTCCTTGGTATACGTTTCAATAGTTAAATATTGCACATCTCCCACTCTTTTTCTGTTAAACATTATTGTGTGAGCCAAGATACATTCAGTAAGAATTTTATATTGCTTTGGAAGATTTATGTCATTAATTAATTGTTCATACGCGATTTCAGCTTGCTCATAGATATGATTTTGAAATAGAAGTATGTCGCTTGCCAATTGTAATTCTGTAGGTTTCTCCCAGTTTCTCTCTTTTAATGTCTTAAGGGCTAAACTGGAAATCTCGTTGCACCAATGTCCCTCAATAAGTTTTTTAAGATCTTTAATTTCTTGCCTTTTCGTATCGTAGTTTTTCCAAGTTATTGTTGGGAGTTTTTTTCTCTCTAGTATTACTTTATAAGCTACACTACATAGAATTTTGAGATTTGTTCCCATATGCAACGCCAGAGAGGGAGCTCTGAAACTTTTTTTTTTGGCATCATATCCGCTAATATTTTTTGGTGCTAATACAAAACAACTAAAAAAGTCAGGTTTCAGAGCATCAAAAAGATTTATAATACTTGGATTTATTGATCTTAACGCAATCAACATCCTGGCCATTTCTCTAATCTTTGAAGATATCAATGTTGAAATTTGTTCTCTTTTATGTTTTGACAAAAGTACCTCTCCATATAAACATATCAAAACATCACTTTTTGCAGTTAAGCTAATATCATCTGCAATCATAATCGAAAAAACTTCTTCTCTAATTCTTAGTGAATTTAAAAGCGCGTCGTTTTTGATCGTTATGGAAGCCATAAATGTTTGACAATTGGACAAGCAATTTTTTCCTGGTTTAAAAACATCAACAGGTCTACTTTTACATTGATTTACATGTTTATACAGTAAAGATTTTGAGTAGCCTCCTAAGCAATATTGACAGATAACGTAATTAGTATTGGGATTTTTGGAATTTCTTACTGGGTTATTGATATTTTTCTCTACTTTTAAATGAAAATATCCTTGTTTTCTGAGACCTTTAATCAGTGCTATTCGTTCTTTATTTTTTGGACCAAGTTCTCTAATTTTCTTAACTTCTTCACGATCACTGTGATGCCTTAAGAGATGTCGCGGAAAGTGTGTAATAACATCATCAAAACAGAAAGGACAAATTGTTGGCCTTTCTCTTGCTGACGCTTTTTTTAAGTATTTGTTATGGATATCCTGCAAAAAACGTTTATATTATGTTTCTTTGAAAGTTATAGACTTAACTTAATTAGTTTGCTTGCACGACGTTTTGAACAGTTGCATCACTGATCGTTTTTAAGTCAACTCGGTTAAATAAGTCTTCGAAAAGAAGTATGAACAAACAAATAAAAATAATGTATGTTATTGAAAAATGTTTTATATATAAGTCATACTTTACGTTGTACAAAAATTTTAAACAATAAATAACTAACCAGGCAACTTTGACTGTGACATAATAGAACATTGCCAGGTATTATTTACTCACAATCAAAATTAGCTTGTTAGTATCATAGGAATTAAGTTAACCGAGCCACTTTGACTGTGAGAAAATTATTTTTGCCAATGTAATTTATGTCACAGTCCCAACAATAACTTGGGAAAACTACGACACGAAAGGGCAAGAAATTAGAGATCTTAAAAAACTTATTTAGGGGCACTGGGGCAATGAAATCTCCAGTTCAGCCCTAAAGACACTTAAGGAGAAAAACTGGGGAAAACCTATAGAATTACCATTGGCAAGCGACATGCTTCTATTTTAAAAGCCTATCTATTAGTGCGTTGAAAACGCTTCTTATGAACAATTAATCATTAAATAAAAATCATCCAAAGCAATATAAATTTCCTAGAGATAATATTGAGCAAGAAGCAATTACTCAGTCACCAACTAAAGTAGAAAATATACTAACCCAGAAATTTAAACGAGTGGTCACTGGTGGAAAAGAATCCAAACCCGATGCAATTTTATTTAGTAAGTAAATGCAGAAGTATATTAACTGCCTTTTACAAATAAGGAAAATGAATACTATAGTTCCAAAATCAAACCTGTACTTATTTGGATTTAAGTTACCTGGTTAGTTAAATATTATTTAAAATCTTTGTACAACCCGCCATTACACAAATACCAAGCTTCAATTTTTTTTTAGCAAATTAAAGCTGAATTGAAACGCTCAAATCAATCACTCTGAATCGTCAAATTGATTAAAATGTTTGACATGTTAATTACTTTTGCGACTCCCTATAAGGGCAACAAAGGTACTTGAAATTTCTTTGTGAATCATTGTGTCAAAAAATGTTTTGTATATTTTTGCCAATAGTTGCTATATTTCCTAAAATATGACAAAATGACTTATTGAAAAGTAGCTAGAAAGTGTCAAAGGCGAAGTCACATCCACCCGTCCACTAAATAAGGATAATTTACTCTCTGCAGAGAATGATGTTTCCGTCATTTGCTGCCTCTTCATTCTATTAATGCAAATAAGTAGTTTGCATACCGATTCAACTTTTAGTACGCTGTGTTATAACATTAAACTTACCGGATATAAATTAGTTTGCATCCCTATATTCAAATTTGGTTTATCTGTATGTTTTTCAAAACCATTTTCTGTATTCTGTTTTAGTACGTCCTAAAAGAAAATAAATTTATATATGATTTTCTAATTCTACTAAAATTTAGGGTGCGTTTTTTATATGTACAATGAGAACGTAAAGGTTGAAACAAATTCATTTAAAATTCATGTGTATTTTTCGAAAAAACGCCCGGACCCGTCAATTTTTTATATTTGTTACATGTTTTTTTTAGGGTTATTTCATATAAAGATTGTCCTAAAAACATGTTATAATAATTCACTTTATTTTTTAATTTATTTTGGAGTTGTGCATAAAATTTTATACATATTTTATAAAATATGTCTTTTACCATTCAACCATTTGCGAGTAAATCATTCTTTTTTACTTAACCGTACCAATTTTTTTTAATTATAATTTTATTAAAATAATTTTTCTGAGACACTGTTTACCTTAGATAAAACGACAAGATGACCATTCCTGTCAGTATAACTACCAGACTTTATTTACAATAATGTTTAAGAATTTAAGATTTAATTAAAAATAAGAAAATCATTCTTTAATAAACCAAGTATCGATTTTCTCGCAAACGACATAATATAAATATATAGCATTTAAAGAAACATAGTGAATTGTCGTAACTTATTTTTGGGACAACCTTTAACCAAAAATAAAATAATTGATAGGTCCTGGCGTTTTTCGAAAAAAAAACAAACATGAATTTTAAATCAATTTGTTCGGGTTTGTTTACGTTTTACCTGTAGATTAATTTAGGAATACGTTATTGCCTTGTGTGAGAATAACACACACACATTAACTTTTTATAAATCCTTTCTTAAAGTTACAAAATTGAAATTACCTTGCTGGTTGATGGCTGACTAGCGGCATACTTAGGTAAAGGCACTGCTTTTTCGGGTTCCGTGAAAGTTTCTAACATTTTCTTTTTTCTTGAATAATTATTTTTTGTTTCACCAACCTGGTAGTTTTCTAGTAAATTGTTCTCATTTTTATTTAAAACTGCTCCAATTATATCCTGGTAATCTTCCGACGTATCGGATGCCACAGATGCTGTTGATGGACAATATTCAGATCCTGAGGACTCAAAATCTGAGAAGTCTGAATAACTATCTAGATGTTTGCTGGTCATTGGCGCAATATACGTGGCACTGAGTAAGTTTTCACCTTGAAAATTTTGGTTAGATAAAACTGCATAATCGCTATTTGAAATATCAAAAGGTGTCTTTTCGTCTTCAAGATTCTGTCCAGTATTGGGTGTATTTTCTTCTGGAAGGTTATGGTTTACATCTTCATCAATTTGACTTGGCATTGGTGTAATATAATCATTGGTGTTTCCTGGTGAATTTTCGTTGTGAAAATTTTGGCTGGTCATTGGTAAAATACAATTGTTGGTAGCATGGAGGGCATTTTTATCTTGTTTAGTTTTGCTGAATATTGGCGCAATAGATTCGTTGACAATACAAGGGGTTACGTTTTCACCTTGAAAGCTATGGTTGGTCATCGTTACAAAGTCGTTATTTGAATTCTCATAAGGTGTGTTTTCGTCTTGAAGGTTTTGTCCAATATTTACATTTCCTTCATTAATGTGACTGACTATTGGTGCAATAAAATAACTGGTGCATTCTGGAGGTGGATTCTCATTTTGAAGGTTTTGGCTGGTCATTGGTGAATTACAATCTTTGGTAATATCATGGAGGGCATTTTTATCTTGCTTAGTTTTGCTGGATGTTGGCGCAATAGATTCGTTGACAATACAAAGAGTTACGTTTTCACCTTGAAAGCTATGGTTGGTCACCGTTACAAAGTCGTTATTTGAATTCTAATAAGGTGTGTTTTCGTCTTGAAGGTTTTGTCCAATATTTACATTTCCTTCATTAATGTGACTGACTATTGGTGCAATAAAATAACTGGTGCATTCTGGAGGTGGATTCTCATTTTGAAGGTTTTGGCTGGTCATTGGTGAATTACAATCTTTGGTAATATCATGGAGGGCATTTTTATCTTGCTTAGTTTTGCTGGATGTTGGCGCAATAGATTCGTTGACAATACAAAGAGTTACGTTTTCACCTTGAAAGCTATGGTTGGTCACCGTTACAAAGTCGTTATTTGAATTCTCATAAGGTGTGTTTTTGTCTTGAAGGTTTTGTCCAATATTTACATTTCCTTCATTAATGTAACTGACTATTGGTGCAATAAAATAACTGGTGCATTCTGGAGGTGGATTCTCATTTTGAAGGTTTTGGCTGGTCATTGGTGAATTACAATCTTTGGTAATATCATGGAGGGCATTTTTATCTTGCTTAGTTTTGCTGGATGTTGGCGCAATAGATTCGTTGACAATACAAAGAGTTACGTTTTCACCTTGAAAGCTATGGTTGGTCACCGTTACAAAGTCGTTATTTGAATTCTCATAAGGTGTGTTTTCGTCTTGAAGGTTTTGTCCAATATTTACATTTCCTTCATTAATGTGACTGACTATTGGCGCAATATAATAACTGGTGCATTCTGGAAGTGGATTCTCATTTTGAAGGTTTTGGCTGGTCATTGGTGAATTACAATCTTTGGTATTATCAGGGAAGGCATTTTTATCTTGTTTACTCATTGTGATAAAATCCTCGTTTTTATTATCGTTAAAATCAAAGCAATCTTCAGAGTGATATAAATTTTCAGACGATGAGTGGACCTAAAAACGTTTTTAAAATAAAACTCTAGTCAACAAAAAATTACTTTCTAATCCATAACTTTTTTATAACTAAATTTTACCCGCAAAGTTTTGTTTACGCCAAAGGTTTAGCAATGTCTCATTTAAATTATAGCATAGTTTCCAACAATCTCTAGTAGGATTCAAAGCAAAAAAAATTGCTACAACCTTGTATAAAAAATTGCTGTTTGTCGCTACGTTTTTTTAAGCATTAAATTAGTAATGCATTACATTTTGGAATGATTACTGCCCAGCTCTGCTTTATGAACCCTAAATTACTAAAACTTACCTGTTCATAATTAGGTGAGTCTATTTCAAGGCCAGCTTTACGAAGAGTGTCAGTGACAGAAATCACAGTCAATTCTTCAGAAAGAACCGCCAATTTACTTTCAACCGCCAATTGAACTAACATCTTGGTACGCGAACGGCTCGCACGATTCAAACTCATTGTAATCTTATATTTACCAGTATTCACTTTCCTAAAGACACTAATTTTTTACAAAAGGATTAGGCTGTTTTAAATAAAGTTTAAAATATCACATCTACCCCATATTATAGAATGATAATATACAACTAAAATTAATGCAACTATACACATGCCGATATTGATGGGCTGCTTATAATCAACAGGATATAAAGTTATATATACGTATATGGGCTTCATACAATCGGCGTAGTTACTGCAGTATAAATTAAATGCTGTCTGATTGCCTGGCAACATTGTCGGGCTTCATATAACATGAGTTCTGTAAATACCCCAAACTAGTAAATACACCTGGGCATCGTAATACCGGAGAATAACGACATCTCCAAAATCCCCTTCCCCGTAACCCTCGGGCTTCCGTTAATGTGTGGGTTATAGTGGGCTTCGTAACATGCGCCAGCCATGTATATATATATATATATGAAGAAGGGTAGTCGTTGCTGGACTAGTTAGGAACAACAAGTCTTTTTGTGGGGAAGCAGCAAATGAAAGTGCACTCTTTTAAGTTAAACCGAGCTTTCGGAAATGTTTATTTCCATCTTCAGGGTCTGAAAAAACAATTCGATGCAATATTAAAATATATAAATTGCAAAGTCACATATGGTTACTTACATCTTAGATGAGTTTGTTCATAGTTGATGTTATCGTATTGTTTTTCAGGAGATATATATACAGCATTACAAACTGAAGCTTCTAGTTTAGTTTTAACACAATAAAATCCATAGATGGTCTAACATAACAACAATAAATTAAAATTATTAAAAATTTTTAAAATTTACAACGTACTACATCATGATGTCGACAGTTGAATATGTCAGATGACAATTAGATGAGGTTAGGGTGAGTTTGAAATTGAAAGTGGGTATTTCCTCTTCGGACGGAGGTTTGTATACGATGCACTCTCACTTGTAATTGAACGTTACTGCTGTTTTGTCCACAGAGTCAAAATATAAAGAATTGTTTTAAAAAAATTGTGAAATAATTATTTTATGAAATCTATACAGTTAAAATAAATAGACGGGGTTATTTACTGATAGGTGTTACTGTGGTATAGCTGTTGAGAATTTTAAAATCTCCCTTTTTACCATCCCATTGACAGAAGAACTCCCAATCTTACAAAGAGTCCGACAAATTTAACTGGTTGTTGTTAGAGTGTGGTTCATTATCTAATGTTAATAAGTAAGAATAAATTTCACTGAGGTGGTGTAAATCAGTTCTCTTGTTCATTGAGTTTTGTTCTTGTGCAATGAAGGCCATTTCCAAAAACAATCTCTTTTTATAGTTGCGTTCTGTGGCTAGGATCAAGCTTCAGTTTGTAATGCTGTATATATATCTCCTGAAAAACAATACGATAACATCAACTATGAACAAACTCATCTAAGATGTAAGTAACCATATGTGACTTTGCAATTTATATATTTTAATATTGCATCGAATTGTTTTTCAGACCCTGAAGATGGAAATAAACATTTCCGAAAGCTCGGTTTAACTTAAAAGAGTGCACTTTCATTTGCTGCTTCCCCACAAAAAGACTTGTTGTTATATATATATGTTTATCTTATTAGGAAAACATTCATAAACTTAATATTCATTCATCATTATCATCGTCATTATCACTTTGGTAAGTCACATTACTCTCTATTTCATCTTCCTCGTCATATAAGTCAGGATCATTGATCACAACTTCAGGAATTGTAAGGTCTCTACCGATTGAATCAGATAGGGGCAGATTTTCAAAATTTATTTCTCCTCCTGTCAATCTATTCATATTTTCCGTGAAATCTGTAAAGACAATAAAATTTGTTCTCTATTATAAAATTATATTATATATTATATGTATATATATATTGGTATTTGAGTAGATGCACGTAAGGGTGTAAGGGTGTGTGTGTGTGTGTGTGAGAGAGAGAGAGAGACTTTTTATGATTATATATATACAGGGTGTTTCGGGAGGAAAGGGAAATATTTTAATGAGGTATTCTAGAGGTCAATATAAGAAAAAAAGGTCATATAAATGTGGGTCTGGAAATGCTTTCTTTTCGAGATACAGTGTGCCAAAAAAAAAGTAATATACATTTTTCCTTCAATACCTCGAAAACGATTTAAGGTATTACACTGATCATGGGTGTGCGCTATACTGGCATGAAAATACGTTTTCTCGATTTAAAAAGTTTTTACCATTTTACCAGTGGCGTACGCGACAGAATAAAATAAAATTGTTTTGGCGAAAAAATTGTACGCCTCTGGTATTTTTCAAATCAGGGGTCTATTTCTTAATTTACAGTCATTTCTTAAAAGAAAAAGTATTTTGAGTTTTTTTGGTAGAACAAACCATTTTCAAGTAATAGTTAGAATGCTGTTTTATTACGTTACTGATATTTCGACTTCACGACATTTATTTTGTAAAATAATCGGTTCTGAAATGTACAATAAAGTTTATTTTAACAACAAATAACTAAATCTAAATACTAAACCATAAAAAAAATCTTAACGAATGTTTTCAAAAATACCACCGCCTGCTTCCATACATTTATTCGCTCATTTATTAATTGCTCTGGTAGCACGGCGAATTGAGAGACGGTTATTACGGATAATAGCTGCAGCATTGTTAATGCGATCAAGCAACGCTTCCCTTGTTTCTACTCTTGTTGCATAAATCAATGATTTCATCCACCCCCACAAGCAATATTCCAAGGGATTAAGGTCAGGTGACCTTGGTGGCCAATTGTAAGGACCACCTCTGCCAATCCAACGATCAGGTAAACAAGTATTTAAAAAATTTCGCACTTGGAGACTAAAGTGTGGTGGGGCACCATCATGTTGGAAATACAGTCGTGCCCTTACATCTAAAGGAACTTCATCAAAAATATTAAATACGTTTTCTTGTAAGAAGCGTAAATAGCCCAGTCCATTAAGATGTCCATCCAGTACAAAAGGACCAAACAATTGATCCCCAAGCATACCACACCATACGTTAATACTAAATCGATGTTGAAAGTTTCGTTCGAATGTAGCGTGAGGATTTTCTTCTGACCACCTATGTTCATTATGACAGTTATTAATTCCGTCACGGGTAAATTGAGCTTCATCACTAAATAAAATGTACCTATGCAGTTCTCGATTTTGACGTATCCATTCACAAAACTCTGTTCGTAGAGCATAATCACCATCGTGAAGATGAGGAACTGGTTGTATGTGAAACGGATTTAAACCATTTCTTTTCAATGTTATTCATTAGATGAGAGATTGCAGATTGTTATCTTGTTCTACAAATGCCAAGAAAATGCAAGAGAATATTTCATTTCGGCAATATTAAGTAAATTTGTCAAATTTTTTGACTTTGAAGGATTCAAAGGTGATTATACCTTTATTACCTAGTGTATGTTTCAAACAGGTTAAAGTTAAATTATACTGGATAAAACATTAAAATTTAATAAAAATAGCTGTCACAATATTAAATATTTTAATCAGAACGGACAAAAAAAAATCACTCGTTCCAAGAATCGTATAAAAAAAGCTATGTTTCATTTAAAAAACACCTTATCCATAGCGTAACTCTTTTGTTTCTGGTTCAAATAAATTTTTGGTTTTATTTTTGAATTCTGCAGGAAAAAGTACATCGATGGCTATTTTGGATTTTTCTTTAAATACAAGGAAGCTCAAAAATGAGCCCCTGTTCAGTCCTCGTTGGAAGACCCTGTACATGTATACATATGTATACATATCAAACAGCTTGAACAATAAACCTCACAACACCTAATTTCTGACAATTTATTTATTTCATAAAATTCTCCAGATTCTTTTATTACCTTCCAGTAGATATTATTGCTACTTTCTATGTCATATTTTAAACTTAGAGCTTTATTATGCCTTTCAAATATATTTTTTAGCATAGATGTAGGGGAGAGTGGTTCACAGTGAGACATTTTTTTTGTTACTCTAGATTTTTTAAAACTGGTTAAACATTTATTAAAGAAAACAGGTTTATAATGTAAAGTAACCTTTATTTTCCTAAAAAGCATAAAGAAAATAAACAAAAACTTAAAAACTTAAATTCTAGAAATATTTATTGTTAACATTGCATATCGTCACCTAAATGTGTATAACTGCTAAGTCCATTATACCTAGTTTTACAGGAGATGAATAAAACCTTTTATAATTTTCACTACCTAAGGGATCACAAATTTGTAAATACCATTTCTTTATTGTTACCTAAACATTATTTCCTAACTTTAAAAACATGCCCCAATCTTATTCTTAATTTTATATTTATATATTTTGGAGATAGCAGGTTTTCAATTTCTTTTTTTTTTTTTTTTTGGATTTGGCAACTTCCCTTATAGTGTAATAAGATTGATTTGAAACCGTTTTTTTGCTAGAAAATTTCCTTATATTCAAAAAAAGTTACATTATAATAAAAAAAAACACTTTATTCGGGAGGAAGCTTATCATAGTAATCGTGATAGTCATCGGCCAAAGTAGTCTTAAGAGTCTGCAGATCCATAAACTTTCTGTTTTTAATTTTAAGTCTTTTCGAATGAAGCTGATCTAGTCCATCTATAGAACATGCGTTAACTCCTGGAATTCGCCTTTGAGGTAATATTTGCCATTCATCAGAAAACCTTAATTTGTAGTGAACGTCTCCATTAGGACTATACCTAAGCGCTCGTATATCCAAAACCTAAAAAAACATGAACAATAATAGATTACAATGATGGAAGACTGGTTAAAAACAAAAACGACAACACTAATTTAATAAGTAATTTTGAGATAAAATATAAAGAAATAGATAAGTTGACAGCATGGCAAGTTAAAGAAAGGTACCTATTTACTTAATAGTTTTTTTTTTAAACCATGCATGTAAATGCAAAATAAGTTTTATAGTAATCAAAGTTATTCTTACCTTTGAATCTCCCTTTATTTTTCCTGTGCGAATGCTCTTGAAAAATTCAACTTTATTAAATTTTTTAAAAAACGTGTGGTTTATATAAGACACATCATAGTTATGTGGTTTCGTGCGGGCTTTTCGGCATATTGAGTAATATTCTGCCGGTACATTGATTGACTTGTCTTTAAGCTGTCTCTCTATTGTGCTGTGCATAAAGTCCGCCTCCATTTGCGTATGGCCAACTTCCAAGTTTTGTTCAATAGTTATTTTGCAGTTAATGGCTACATTAAGTAAAGCGTTCGTTACAGTAACATTCCTATTTTGGTAGGCACACCCATCGCTATACAGAATGATTTTTATGTTTTCAATATTTTCACGGTCAATAGAGGGTAATACTTTTTCTACAAGAAATTTTGAACAAATGGAGGCGAATTCTTCAGCGTTAACTCCACCTTCAACTTCGCTTTAGAGATAACAAAATCCATCTTTGTTAATTATGTTGTAATAGCAAAGATTATGTACAGAGAGCTTGGTTTTATAATACAAGCTCGAAATTTTTGACTTTGGTGCCATTAGCACTGCCTGTAAGTCCATTGTAAAGACGAACCTTTCATTTTCTTTATCTTTCGCCTTTTCTTTTCTAGCCTCCTCTTTTTTCTCTGTGTGTAGATTATATTCTTCTTCCGAGACGTGTCCTACTTTAAATCCTGCGCATTTCTCACATTGATCTTTCTTAGGATGATATAGAGCAATGTTGTGCAATTCTAACGCCTGGGTAAAAGTTGTTATGGAAAGTGGTGATACGCTTTTAGATTTGCAAAAGTCATTAATATAAAATTTATAAAGGCTATTTTTTGACTGCCACTCTGGTAAAAGATACTGTTTTCTCGTAGAAGCCCTACAATAATGGGATTCCATTGTCGGGAGAGAATTGACAAAGTTTATCAGTTCTCTATTTTCTCTTTCAAAAGGTTTACCATTATTATTTTCTGCTGTATCAGTCTTCTTCTGTTTATTTGTACCAGGCCGTTTCTGTTGTTTCCAATTTAAAACAGTCATTCTGCCTATGACAAGAGTGTTGAGGAACATGACACGGCATACCCGAATGTTAGTATCATTTACTCGTAAATGATATAAAACGGATTGAGATATTCTTGAAGTTTCAGCGTTTTTACGATTTCTAGGACGGTTAATCGAAACTAGTGATACCGTGCTGTCAACAAAGATTTTCTTCTCATCCCAAGATAAGCTCCAAAAATATTTAAATATTTCCTTTCTGTCTTCCTCCGTAATAGAGCTGCATTTTAGGTTAACCTGCTTGATCGAGAATTTACATAAACATCTTGATTTCATTACACGAGGAGCTTTTTTAATATCATATACACTCTTGTTATATTTTTTGCCTCTACCAAGAAAACTGCAGCCCTTCTCTCTAAGCTTCTTGTTCTTCTCTGAAAACCATGCATTTTTATCAACCTGAAACCTCTTTTTTCGGGATTTACTTTTTGTTGGATATTTCGTTGACACATCAGAGTCGGAGTGATCTGAATATGGAACTAAACTAAAGTCAACAGCACTCTCGTCACTAATTGGGACAGCAGCTACCTCCTCTTCGGGATTTTCCAATTCATTTTGAGTTTCCTCTGAGTGTATCAAATTGGTAGCCTCTGGAATAACTCCTTCCATACTGGTGACACTGATAGTTGGATTTTGGCTACTTTTATAAGGAAGTTACGTCTTTCAAACGAAGAAGTTCGTTTTTAAAAAACACGTTTTATTTGTTAAGCAGTTACATTAACATGTACATGAGAATAAAGAATGATAATATAATCTTAATAGATAGAATTTATAAGCTTCGTCTTATCTCTTGCTGATGAAGGCTTCTTAGGACTCGTGGACTTGGTCAGCTGTTATGCTCACATAACTCCTCCCGTCGAAGTCGAAAACAACAGGGATGAGGGGTTGTTTTCGGGGGTTGCTTCCCTTGAGGTTTCTTGAGTCTTTGGCTGTAGACTGGCTAGACGCTTTTTATATAGTTTCCAAACTGCGAACATGATTAAAGCAATGATTAGTGTAATTGCAAGTGAGAATGAAAGGCTCCAGGAAAGAGGGTGAATTCTAGGGTAATTTTCTGGAATCTTCAGTGCCCTGGCTTGTTCTTGAAGAAATTTGATTTTATCCAAATTGATTGATTCGAGTTTGATTGGTTTCACTTCTATTGCAGTTGGTTTAAAGTTGCTGAACTTGATTGGGGGTAGAGAAAAGGGACTACCCTTAATAACTTCTTCCTTGTTCCAAAATTGGGTATTTTGAATACTTATACCACAATTTAACGGGATGCTAATTATACTTGGTTCCTTAACGAAAATAATTTCTTTGTTTTCGCAATTCTTGTGGACTTTTATTTCTTTCTCACTGGGTATAGTTAGGACATATTGATTTGTGATTGATTGAATTATTGGCGTCGAGACTTCAACTTTTGTTGTGGAACAGTTTTGATTTTCGGCTTTCTTGATAAGGGCGGTTGTACAGTCATCAGCTTGTGGTCTCAATTGGTTTTGGCAAATGTAAAGGTCTTCTATTATCGGACAGGCTTCATCTTGATATTGTTGTAGGTCAGTGCCCAGTATAAGGTAGGATAATTCAGGAATAAAAATTGTATGATTTATAGGTATTGGGAATAGATGGAATATCTCAAAGTTATCTTTTGTAAATATTGGCAAATGAATAGCGAATATAATCCTATCTTTGATAAAATGGACTTGTAGGCCTGCTAATTGATAATAATTGGCTACATTATTGAATCTTAGAATTTTATCGTCACCATACAGGGTGGACAAATTAAAAATTATTTGTTCTAGTTCTGAGGCTGAAATAACTGCACTGTGTAGGGTGCTTAATTTTGCGAACATAATTGCATCTTCCAAATTGTCTAAAAATGTTATAAAACTCTGGCAGTTTAGAATAATTTGAAATAATGTATCTTGGACTCGTAAAAACGTAGTTATGTCCGTTACTGTTTTATTTAGGTTCTTTTCAAGGGCGTCTATGTGAGTTTTAATCAGTACTTGATTTTTGTTTAGAAGGGTTATGGTACTATTATAGTTATCGATCAGCTGTTTTGTCAGTGAGATTTGTGAACTCATTTCTTTTCGATACGAATTTTGATTCTGACGTAATTCAGTGATTGCTTTATCGTATTTTTCGCCATCATCTGAATCAAGGGTACCAAAAAGCCATTTGGAGACTTTTCCTCCAATATTTAGTAAACCACGTTTAAAACGATTATGAGGTTTAATATTATTTAGTTTTACTTGTATTTGAGAGATAAGGTATTTTGCGTGATTAAGCAAATTATCTGCACTAACAGAATGCTTATTTTGAATATGTAAAGGCGTAAAAATAAGCGTTTTCTCTAAAATATTATAAGCGCGTTCTATACTAGTTAATTGAGCAATAAGCGGGGGTATTTCTACATAATGTAAGAAGGTATGTTTACTTTCTATAATTCTAACATTTCCAAGGCGAAATGGTAGTAGGGGTGTTTTAATAGGGGTGAATTCGATATCACTTTTCATTATTGTTGGGGCTATCAACAGCGTGGCTGCAAGAAGGTGTAGCACCATCAGGTTCATTGTTTCCCTGCGAAGAAGAAAAAGCTTTAGGTCGTTGGATTTGTGATTTGTGAATTACTTTCTTTTTTCTTGTAATTATTTTGTTGTCAATATCTTGATCTACTATATTGGGTATTCTTCGGGGTTTATCTTTGCTTCGTTTTGCTGTCTTATCGGTAACGTATACTTTTGTACCAGGTTTTAATTTGGGTGCATTTTCGCGTTTTTCATTTTGTTTTTCATTTAAACGAGCTTTTGTATCAAGGGATGTTTCGTATATTTGTTGATAAATTGTTTTTAATCTATCACGTCGGTCTGTTACGTATTTATTGAGTATAATTTCGTCAGTAAGATCAAATGGGTCTAATGCATTTATTCGGCCATTTATGACGTCAAAAGGTCTTTGTTTCGTCACGCTATGTGTTGCGGAGTTATATCCTATTATTGCGTATTGCATTAATTGTTTTGTATTGGCTTTCGAGTCTTTAATTTTTAATACTCTAAATAGTTCAATCAGTGTTGAATGAAGTCTTTCGACTGGACTATTACTATTTGAGTTACCGGGTGTTGTAAAATGAAGTGATATATGGTGTAATTTACAAAAATCTAATAATAGAGAAGTTTTAAATTCAGTACCGTTATCACAAGTTATTTGTTGTGGTAGGCCATGGTGGCTGACAAAGGTTGATAAGTTGTCTAAGACAATGGTTGCTGTACAAGCGGGTTCTAAAGGGTATGCTTGGGCATATCGTGAAAATACGTCAATTATTGTAAGAAATTTAACATTGCAAATTTGAAATGTATCCATATGGATTGACTCTAAAGGTTGTGATGGAGTAGGTGTTAAGGCAAATTTTATCTTAGGTGGATGCCTGTCGTACTTAGCTTGTTGACATGTTTCGCAATTGTTTATATATTCAGTAAGGTTAGTTACCATATTAGGCCAGTAGTAAAGTTTCTTAAGTGCTAATAATCCTTCGTTTATTCCACGGTGGCATGTCTTTGTGTGATGGTACGTAATTAATTCATTTTGTCTATTTTCGTCATTAATGTCATTGAGACATATTTTTGACAAAACCAATTTGTAGGCATGGTTTCTAAACGTATTTGGTAGTATGACACTTATTTGTGAGGTTAGGTTAACTTCGGAACTTTTTACAAACATACAGTATAATTTGGTTGGGTTCAAATATTCCTTAAAGAATTTAATTATTTCTTGTCTGTAGTTTTGTGTCAAATAAACCGTGTATCTGGTTTTCGTTAAAAATGGGTTACTTCTTATAACATGAAAATGTCCATTTTCTTTTTGAATGAAAATGATTTGATTTGTGTAAATATTTAGGGAGTTTTCCGTTATCGGTATATTTAGTATTGGATTTTCTGCTGCTGAATGTACCGTTTCGTCGTCTGATATATCTGCTGATCTAATTTGTACATTTTCGATTATATTGATTTTCTGGGAAGTTTTATTTGTTTCTTCGGGATTAAATATTTCGTTCATCAGTTCTAGTTGTTCAAGACTAACGTTTTGGTTTTCTTCTGTAGATATATATTGATTGATGTCGTCACTTATATCTCCTGGATTTCCAAGTAGTGATTCGTTTTCCATCATATTGATTTCAATACGAGATAAGGCATCTGCATTGGTGTTTTGTTTTCCGTTCTTGTAACGTACTTTATAGTCGAATTCTTCGAGCTTCAAGCGCCATCTTACTAATCGTGAATTTGGTTCTTTCATATTGAACAAGTATTGGAGTGGTTTATGATCGGTTACTATAATAAATTTACGTCCAAAAAGGTAGGGTCTAAAATATTTAGTGGCCCAAACAATTGCTAATAACTCTTTTTCAATCGTTGAGTAATTGATTTCTGCTGGGTTTAGTGTTCTTGATGCGTAAGCAATCGGAAGATCACTACCGATTTGACCTTGGCTGAGAACTGCTCCTAGTGAAATATTTGATGCATCTGTCGTAAGTACAAATGGTCTCTCGAAATTTGGGTATTGAAGAATCGGGTCATTACATAATATTGTTTTACAGAGTTCAAAGGTTTCTAAAAATTCGGGGGTGTGTTCAATATTTACTCCTTTCTTAAGGCATTTAGTAAAGGGTTTTGTTAATTTTGCAAATCCTTTAATAAATCGTCTATAATATCCCAAAAGTCCTAAAAATGACTTAATGTCTTTTGCTGTCTTTGGCAATGGAAATTTTTGGATTGCAGCTATTTTCTTGGGGTTCGGTTTAATTCCTTCTTTTGTGATTATATGTCCTAGGAATTCTACTTCGATTCTAAGAAATTCCGATTTGTCTAGTTGTATCTTTAGTCTCGCTTCTCGTAATCTTTCGAAGACTAATTTTAAATGTTTGATATGTTCTTCAAGGCACGTTGAAAAAATAATGATGTCATCCATATATACAAGACATATTTTTCCTTGCAAATCTCTGAGTATGTTATCCATTACACGCTGGAAGGTGGCAGGCGCGTTTTTTAGACCAAACGGCATGCGCACGAACTCATAGTGACCGTTCTCTACGTTGAAAGCTGTTTTTTCTATGGAGTTCGGATTCATTTCTATTTGGTGGAATCCTGACGAAAGGTCAATGGTAGAGAAATAGGTACATCGTCCTAATTTATCAAGGATATCATTGATATTGGGTAATGGGTATCGATCGTCTATTGTCTTTTCGTTCACACGACGAAAATCACAAACAATTCTCCATTTTTGCTTTCCGCTAGCATCCAACTTTTTGGAAACGACCCAAATGGGGCTGCTCCAAGGGCTTTGACTATGTCGGATTATTCCATCGTCTAACATTTTATTGATTTGTCTCTGGACTTCTTCTTTATGTACGAATGGGTACCTATATGATTTTGTATGTACTGGAATTTCATCGCTTGTTTTTATTTCATGTTTAATTTTGTTTGTGAATGTTAGTGTTTCTTTTTCACGGTGAAAAATATCAGAGTATTCTTTGCAGGCTTTTATTAACTCGTTTTTTTCCTCGGCATTTAAATGTTCACAGCGAATTAATTTCGAAATATCGGTTTGATTAACAGAAAGTTTATTTACATGAGGTAAAATATTTTCTAAGTGGAAAAAGTCAAAATTTTCTTTGTGACAATCCGGGAAAGACCAGACCTGTAAGGGTTCGGGGAATTCTAAAGTTATACTTTTATCGGTATAATTAAAAATCTCTGCTTGAGCAAAACCGTTTTTTGCTGTCGTTAAGGTCTCAGGAAAATACAGATCATTTATAGTACTTTCTGGTATGATTACGTCGACATTGTTCTGTGATACGGGAATTCTCACGGTTAAAACTTCGTGGGCGTTAACTGAAATGCTATACATCTCGTTTTGTGGTTCGCGATATAAAATTGGAATATTTATTTTATTGTTAATTAGCTGTTTATTTGCAAGATTAATAGAGAAATTGAACCTTCTTAGTTCATTTAAACCTAAAATACCGTCAAAATATTCGTGAAAGTCAAAAAGTATAAAGGACACGTCTGTATTTTGTTCAAATTCGGGAAATGCAGGAATGTCTGCTTTAAATAATATTTCTTTTTCACCTACGCCGGTTTTTATTATGGTAGGGCAGTGATAAATTTTTTCTGCATAAAATCTTTCTATTACTTTTGGTCTAATTATTGAATGATAGCAACCGGTATCAATTAAAAGTTTTAATGGCGGGTCTTGAATTTGGATATAGGGTAGACTATTATTTATTTCGGTATTCATTTCGGTTGTCAAATCATAGAAGGGGGTTGGCCCATTAACGTAAAATTTTGATATTCGTCGCTATTTTGGGGATTATAGGAAAAATCAGTAAAGTTTGCAATTGAATCGTAATCTTCATAATTTTGGCATTGATTGGTAAATTCCGCGTTCTGATATTGGTTGGTAGATTCTGCGTTAACATATTGGTTATCGAAAGTTATATTATTTTCGGCATTAAAATCATCTGTAGTTGGTTCTAGTGTAGCGATTTCTTTACTGGCTGCACCAGTCATTACACTATTATTTTGTATGGTGTCATTTTCGTCAATATGGTATAACTCTTGCGATATAAAGTTTTTCTGACCGTTTTGTCTAAAGTAATTAGATTGTGGTCGATTAAACTGTGGCACGGTATTACGCGAGGTGGTTGACATGGGCTCTGGCTTATTGGTAGGCACTTGACCAGTGGGTTTAAATACATTTTTTGGTGGCCCAAAAACTTGCCTGTTTGTTGGATAATGTCTATTAATTTGGCGAGGTTGCACATTTATTGGTGCACTCGGAAAAGACGAATTTTGAGAGAAATTTTGCATAGGCATTTGTTGTGGCTGCGCCGGCCTATTGTTTAAAAAGTTACCATTTTGTGTGTTATTATATTGCCAGTTATTATTGTATGGATTTCTTTGTCCATAATTCTGTCTGTTTTGTTGATGGTTCGAATTAAATGTATTTTGTGCATATACAGGGGTATGCTGATAATTAAAACTACGCGTTTGCAATAATTGTGGTCTAGGCATAGTTTTTGGTGGTACTGGGACTTTAAAAAGATTTTGTGTATATTGGAAATTTTCCTCTTCATTAATTTGTGTCATAGCTAACTCTAAACAATCAGGATTTTTAAGTCTGATAATGCTTTGTAAAGACCCAGGTAAACCTCTAACGAACGTCCTTAAGGATACTTGATCGTATTGACGTAAATAAATCAATTTAGTTGCTTTATCCATTTCAGTGTCACTCAATGAATTTATTTTTTGAGCAAGATTGCTTCGCAAAACTTGTAATCTTTTCGCGAAGTCTAAAGGATGTTCATTTTTATACGGGGTGGCCATAAATAAATCTTGTTCTAAACATTCCAAGTTTCGTTTATCGCCAAAACAATCATTTAAAGCTTTTTTAATTTGATCCCATGTTAGGAGTTCCATTCTACAACCTACTAATATTTGTGCGCGATCGATTAGTTTCATGCGAATTGTTCTTATCAAATATATTTTAAGAACCTCGTCATTTTGTTGACCATAGGTTGCAATAAGGAAATCGCCAGCTGATAGAAAACTTGATAAAGTATTAGGGTCGCCATTATATGGGGAAATTGTATCAATAAACATTTTAAGTAGGGTGTAATTGACACCTTGTTGTGCTTGAACTTGCACTTGATTATTCATTGTAAGTTCTTTAGTTTCTAACGTTAAAGTATTAAAGAATTGACTGACTAATTCGTCAATATCTGGTTCATTCATAAAAGTTATATTAATTGATGAAAGTAATTTAAAAAGTACTTTCTTTTCCTAACTTAAGTATTCTTAAAATTTAATAGAAACTGTTTGTTTCAAAAGAAGCAATTATGTTCTTTGTTATTTTGTTTGATTTTGATTTTCTTAAAACTAACTTAACCTACTTCTACCGTCCTATCCAGGGAGGATAAAAGGATTCAATAGGAATACTTGGACACTCACCCTTAGATTTCTCAGATCTGTTGAGCCGTCAGCCTTTTCTTCCTATCGGGTGATTCTCTAAACTCGGTACTGCCTCGTAAGCTGCCTGGGGTGTGATGCTGGACCGCTGTGTTGACCTCAGTTGAATTCAATCACTTTTTGGTGCACAAGAAAGTCACAATAACCACTGTTCGTTGGAGTCTAAGGGTTGAAACCCACGTTTCGCGGCCAATCGTACTCGATGACGTGGCTTGACCGAAAACTACCCCAATCCTACCGACTGCGCCAGTTACGTCTTTCAAACGAAGAAGTTCGTTTTTAAAAAACACGTTTTATTTGTTAAGCAGTTACATTAACATGTACATGAGAATAAAGAATGATAATATAATCTTAATAGATAGAATTTATAAGCTTCGTCTTATCTCTTGCTGATGAAGGCTTCTTAGGACTCGTGGACTTGGTCAGCTGTTATGCTCACATAACTAGGAGTATTTGTGTCTATCAATATTTCTCTCTGATCCGAGGTATTTTCATTACTATTAATAATTTTCAAATCTATAACTTCAAAGCATACATTTTCCACAACAGAAAGTTCTGAGAAGTTCTCATTATAATATGTCAAAGAATCAGGTCATTCAATATTTTCCATTTGATCTACGGATCATTGGAATTTCATAAGGTACAGGTTTGTCCGGTTCTTAAGGTTTGTCCAATATCCGTTCAGGCATTAAACTTGAAACCGATCCTGTCGCTAGCTCTACTAACTTTCTTCCGCGAGACATCTATAATGCAAAATGAAGTAGGTACTTTACTATTAAACTGGTATTTTTAAATATTGCGAGTATTTTTAAATATCCCTATTTATTATTTAAAAACAGTTTACATCGGTTTTGTAATATTATATTACAATACAAGTACGTGTATTGTACGATATTTTATCTACAAGCATGTTTTAGGGCACCAATATTAAAAACTCTAAAAGAGCACTGTTTTAATTTACCCCGTAGGTGCCTCGTAAGTCGTAAGTCGTTATCAACAATGCATTAACATCAGGTTGCTAGGGAAATAAATGATAGAGTGCTGTAAAGTGATACTTACCGCACTCAATTCAGTGCCGTAAGTAGTTACTTACAGCACGCTTGTAGATAAAAAGTACGTTACTATTAAACTGGTATTTTAAATATTGCTATTTATCATTTAAAAACTGTAAAAAGACGCCCATGCGTATTATGAGTATCGACTAAAAAAAAAATGAAAACCTTTCTAATTTAAACATTGCTAATCGAGTTGCACTCTTTAGTAATTTTAATAAAGTATCATTAAATAAAAAAAAAAACTTGCCAGCTGTGTGATTTGAACCCGTGACTAAGTCCAATATATTTATGTAAAAGTAAATATGAAATTCTGCTAGGTCCGGCGGCAACCTTAAAAATTGTTAAAAATTGCTATAAGTAACGCGTACATGCAAAATGTATGGCTTAAAGTTATACCAAACTATATTGAAATAACTTACCTTAATTTCAGTTATATTATTTCACTACAAATAGGGTAAACGCTACAGTGATTGGCCACTTAAGGGTTATAGTTTATTAAACATATTATGACTTCCCATAATACTAAGAGATTTGTAAAAGTAATTACCTGAGTACAATGAAAAAATAGTCTTCTTTATGACTTAATACACACTTTTCTTATTATATAGTGTTTTCTATTAAAAACACTACTTTTATTTCCACTAGTACAGATTTTACAGTTATTGGCCAAGTCCGTATAGTAATTGGCATGGCAAAATGGATAGTCATTGGCCACCTTAAAAAATTGGATCAAGTTAAAAAAGATTCGACAAAATTAAATGGAAAACGCAATTGCTTGAAAAGCAACATTTTTATTAATATAAGTTACATATTCAGTTTATCTATACAAGCATTGCATATAAATTGTTTCATTCCAAAGGCTTTCATCGTATTTTTGGCAATACATTTTATGTGGTATGTTCTTGTGCAATTTGGACATTTTACCCCATATTGGCTTCGAGTTATATTGTGTAAGCAAGTAAAACATATTCCATTGTAAATGGTTTGATTCTGAAATGGATTAGGGGCAGACGGTTTATCAATAATAACCATACTTATTATGTTAACTGCTTGCTTGACATCTTCGACTTTCTCATCTGTAAACAGCCTTCTTTTTGTTCCCTCCGGCACTACAATAATATTTTCAGCCTGTTGAGGTTCACTCTGGCAATCATTTTGGGATAATAATATGTTTGTTAAAGAGTCATTATTATGTTTAGATATTTTCGTCTCATCCTTTCTTACATATGCGTTTTCAGTTTTAGTTAGATAATCTTTTGTATTATGTTCAATGACTTCCTCTATATCTTGACTGCTTTCAACTTTTTTAGATTCTTCCTCTGTTTCATATTGACTTCTTTTGTCATTACCAACACACTCGTCTAGTTCAAATTGAACAGTTTCATTTATATTTTTTTTACTTTCAGGTGTATTTGGCATATTTACTTCTGGCTCTTGATTATTTTCAAAAAACTTTGGTGTTTTTTTAATGGTATTTCTGGCAATATCTTCGGCATCGTTTAAAATTATCATTTTTCCTTTTTTAACCAGTGTTTCCTTCCCTTTTATCTTTTTTCCTTTCTTGTTCGAAAGTTCTTCCTTCATTTGCTTCTTATTTAACCTATCATATTTACGTTTTTCTTTTTCTTCCTCCGCTTCTTTTTTTATTGCTATTTTCTTCTTTAATGCATCTTTTCGAACTGACGAAGTTAGTACAAAGGGTAGTTTTTCTGTATTCCTTTTTCCCTTTCTTTCGGGTGTTTTTGGCCAAATGACAAAATCACCTAGTGACGATGTATTTACTACGTATTCCTCTTTGCTGGCCGATGAGGTGCTTGGCATTTGACATTCGTAATCAATATTTTGTTCTATTATAATAGGAATATTTTCAATATCAAATTCCTGGTCATTACTAACACAATCAGCATTTTCCTCAATAATCAATGTTGTATTCTGATCGTTTGAATTAATATTCTCAAGATTTGATCCTGGTTCAAAATTTTTCATGTGCTGGTTTTCGTTCTGATTAGTCTTTAAAAATTCTTTATAGACATAAAAAAGCGTTAAAAAATTTTCACTGTGCCCGTCGTTCTCGCTTAAATTTTTAAATTGTTCAATTTTGTTCTCTCCAACAACTTTTTTAAATGTTTCTAATGTAATTGTACTTGCTTCATTTTTATCAGGTTTTATTTCTTTGTTCTTACCAGTACATTTGGTATAATCAATGGCAGATGGGTTCCATGGATAAAGCCCGCAAGCACGAAAACCATGTTGTATTGCTTCCGATTTGACGTTATCAACGACAGTTTGTAAAACTGGCGCAAAATTTTCTTTTGTTACAACTTCACTTGTATGCTCTCGCTGAAACTTTAACACAGCCTTTTTCCATCCTTCCTTTAATGGCTTAAATACCGCCACATCAGCGGGCTGCATGATTCTCGTAGAATTGGGGTAAAGGGAAATTAAGATGATTCCTAATTTTGAGCATAACTCGCTAATTTCATACGTCAAATGAGTGCTATGACCGTCCACAAACAACACAATTGGAAATTGAATGTTATTTTTTTTTAAGCTAGGATAGAACACATTTCCTATGTACTCATAGAAGAGTTGGTTCTTCATCTACCCATTGTCGCTGCATCCGATTCCCCATGTATCCGGTACTGACTTTAGAATTTCGGATGGTAGTCTCTTGTAGGCATAAATTATCATAGGAGGAGTTACATCTCCACGAGCTGAAAATGTGAACATTACTGTTATATTATTCTTAGGATGGTGTTGTATTTCGTATACGTTTTTTGCTCCTCGTGGGGCAAGAACTTTTTTGTTATTTGGACAAAGCCAAAAACATGTCTCATCCCCATTGTAAATTCGACTGGGATCCTCAAAAATATGTGTCATATTTTTTTCCTTTACATAAGCTTCTACACTGGAAAACCAACCTCGTATGTCAGCTTCGGCTACAACTGAGCTGGCCGATGTTATTCCTTCGGAGGTTCTTAGGGTGATATTCGGGTGACGTTTTAAAAAGGCTAGATACCACCCTCTTCCTGGGACGTTGTCTTTAAATGGGTTTTCTCTTGGAGTTGCGTCAAGAAAAAACTTAACCGAGGCTTGAATGTCTTCCATTCTACGCGGAAACCCCTTTTTGTGTGATATAAGGATCCAGTTTTCTAGCAGATCCTCTTCTTCCAAGGTCAATATGGGTTTGGGTCCAAGAGAAACCTTTTTGTTAAATTTGTCACTTGACCGGAATTGAAGAGTGGCTCTGGGAATATGATATAGTTTGGCAGCATCTCTTTGACTCATTCCATTCTCGATGGACTCTAAAGCTTTAAAAATTGTCTCTTCCTTATATTTTTTTCTATAGAAAGCACCATCAGAAACCTTTGGCATTTTGTAAACTGTTATAACTGAAATAAAAAAAGACTGCGATAGTGATTGGCCACATCCGCATGCAACCATTGGCCCCCGGCCAACAACTGTATACACTGTTAAAAATGCAAAAACCAACAAAATTAAGTAATCATTATAATGATATAAATATAAAAAACCAAAAATATTTAAATATTAATATATTAAAGTTTACTACAGTAATTGGCCGGCCGGCCAATAACTGTCAAAGGGTAAAAAATTTAATACAGTTAATGGCCTATTAAATTCGCGCCCAATTTACTAACCTTAAAAGTTTAGGGCACAGAAAATGATCAATTATGACTTCTAATTTAGTATCCATACATATATTTATATAAATTCACAGCCATAAGAGTTTTATGCAACAAAAACTAGCATGCAATCCTTATGAAATGTGTAAGGTTTACCTGTCTGTGGATAAAACAGCTGCACCAAGAAACGCACATGTAGTTTACACTGTCAATTACCAACCTAATAACACGAAAATCTGGATGTGCATTAAACATTGTTGTCAAAATGTAGAAATAAACTCGAAATACTTTCTAAACAGCCGAGATTCTTAATAAATTCAATTTTATATTAGACCGGCCAATTACTATCGCATGGCCAACGACTGTACCACTTACCCTATGTTAAATTCACCAAAATATACTACAGAATACAAAACACGTGAACTCAGTTGAATATCAACACACAAAATGGCTATCTCAACCGGACTTAGCATATTTACGGTTTATATATTTATTGGTTTGGATATAGCACATTTTCGTGAAGTGGAATATTTCCGTTAATTGTGCTTGTGGGACTTAGGCGGCTTTACAGTTAATTTCTCTATTTTTTTGTAATAAAATGACACAAAAATGATAAAAACTATAGAAAATGGACTTAGCAGGTTTACACTCTTAGCCGACGATATAGTCTCACTGTTCCCCATGGTGGTCTAGAGTGAGACTTAACGTGGTCCACAGTAAGACAACCCCTTATTGGACATCTAGCTGACCAAAATTAACTTTAAACTGGACACATTGATTTTGTCGTTTTGTTTTACCAAATAATGTTGGAACTGGCAAAATCATTACGATGTCTTCAAACAAAACAGTAGCAACTTCTGGAACATTTGGGTAGACGAATTTGTTTGATCTATTTTTTCTTCGCAAATAACTTTTTGCCAATGAAATATTTTGTTGATTTTTTCCCAGAAAATTTTACTAGGACGTAGTCGTATATGACAGCATTTCTATCTAGTTCCTCAAATCCAGTAATAGGAGCATCCATGTCTACATCATACTCGGATGAGCTATTTAGAATCTCTGCTTCGTCACTAGATGAACTAATTTCCGGTTCGAAAACTTTTTTTCTTACAATATTGGCTTTTGCTTTGCGTTTCTCGGTGCTCTTTGCTTCCAGTTCTAATTTTTCCGGAGTGTCCGTTGGACTAAAACTTTTTCCGCGCTTTCTGTTTTGCACTTGTTTTCTCTGAGCAGCTTTGGGAAATCCTCGAAACTCCTGAGGAGTTAAAAATGCTTTTGTTTTAATGGCTGTGGCTTTAGAAGTATCACAGTTGGCTGAATCTTTTTCAAGTAAACCGACGGGAGATGGTGTTTTCATAACAGCAGTATCTGAAATCGTAACCTCCTCTTGCTGTTGTTTGCCATTTTTGGTAGAATTTGAAACTGATGATTCAGTAATAGCATTTGAGGATGTAGACGGTTGGGGCTCAGGATTTAAGGACGTGGACGGTTGCGGCTCAGGCCTATCTGTAACGGAGCTAGGTAGAAAATCGTCTTCTGTAAAAATGTCACGATTATATGGAAAAATGCCTGACTTACGAAAGCCCGATGCTATGTTAATCGGAGTCATCGAACGCTGAAATGCACTGGTGATACACTCTGGTAGGGGAAACTGGGGCAAAGCGGCCCCCCTAAGAGTCAAAAAATCACCATCGCCTTATTTTTTGACATTTTTTTCCATAAAGTGCATCTTTCATTTTAGGCTTCATTCGTCCTAATTAATCATTGCCGATTTTTGCCAAATTGAGTCATGAATATTTTTTATCTGCTCTTGTTTAAAAAATTTCAAAAATGCCCACTTTGCCCCATATGTGGGGTAAAGTGGCCCCGCATATGGGGCAAAATGGACATAATGGAAAGAAATCGACAATCCAATGGTGGTTTTACTAAGGAAAACGAAAAAGACACATCAACATCAGTTTTTATTCTAACTTTGGACGAGAAAGCTCAACAGTTATCATATGAATAATAACAGGTGCAAAATAACAAATTTTTCTTAGAACTAGAAGATGAAAAATAAAGAAAACTCATATAAAGGAACTTATTTAGCATTTAAATAAACTTTTTAACGAAAACTTTGTTCATAATCTTAAATGCTAAGAAAGAAACGGGCAACACGTTTTAATAAAAAAAAAACTCAAATAATTTGCATTTTTCCATGCCTCAACTTCTTCGCTTGGACTCTTCCTGCTATCTCCCACTCAAAAATTTCACTGATATCATCCACGTCTGGAAAAATGAAAACATTTCGGCTTTGTCGATACTGTCGTAAGAATTTTACTTCTATTTTATTAGTCTCACCAGAATTTCGCTCTGTGTCAATTATTTGAGCCACGAACTGTTTCTTGGTTTGTTTCTCTGAAACCAATTCAGTCAAAACGAATTCATCAACTTTCAGATCTTGAATATTTGTTCGTTCTGCTTTAAATCCTGAAAGCTTTGGATAATACTCCATACTACTTTCTGAATCGCTTGGTTCAGGATACTCGATATCAACGGAACTTTCTGATGAAGAATCATTTACCGCCTCTCTCTTCTGCGGTAGTTTTCTGGGTGGTAATGTCTTACTTTCTACTATTTGCTTTTTAACTGTCTTCGCTTTTTTTGGTTGACTTACTTTTGCCGATTTTAGTTCCTGATAATCTGGAGTTGATGTCAGTATCATAGTTTTCCCTTTTTTCACTGTTCTTTTATTTTGGCGTGGCCCAGCCTTCGGAAGAGGGAGAATGTCTTCGGGGGAAAAATATAGATTTTTCGCGTCTTGTCTGTTCGTGGTGATTTTTTTCACTGGCTCAACTGGGGTTGAAGGTGGGGATATTTTAGTGCTGGGACCGGGTTGGGGTGAAGCAGTCCTATTAGAAGTGGTTTCGGCTTGAACATTCTCGACTTGACCTGGCACCTCTTGGATCTGAAGATTAACTTCTTCATTCTGTGGCTGCATTACTTCCTCAAGTAGTTCTTTATCCTGCAGTTGCGTGACTTGATTCTCAGCTTCATCTTCTCCATTCTGAGGCACAGGTCGATCTGTGGTTTCTGAGGGTTTGAATAAATATTCTGGGAATATATCTGGGTTATATGGGGAAATTCCTGTTGCTCTAAAGCCATTTATGGCCGTTTCCGTAGTTGCAGCCCTCTGAAATGCCTTGCCAAAAAGTTCTCCAACTTCATAAATAGTTACGAGTTTTCCTGGATAATTTACCAGCCACTTTTTCACCTCCTGTTCATAATAGGTCATATGGGGGCGCATAAAAGCTATGTCAAGAGGCTGCAACCTACGAGATGTATGTGGAGGCATAACTAGAACATGCAAATTGTTAGCTCTTGCCATTTCCACAAATTCCAGATTTTTGGTATGGGTTGCATGTCCATCCAAAATTAATAGGACCTGATCTTCTTTGGTAGGTTTCGTATATTTAAGGAAATGTTTAAACCAGATATCCGAAAATATTTCTGATTGCATCCATCCTGACTGATGATAAGCAGCTATGGATTCTGGAGGTAACCCCTTTTCAAGAAGTGGAGATTTGCGCACTCTTGGAAAAATTACTAGAGGGGGCACATAAAAACCTGCAGCATTGAAACAAATCTCCAGCGTGCAAAGTGTGCCTCGCTCCGCCGATGACAAACAACCGACTTGCTTCTTTCCTTTTAAGGAAAATATTTTAGATGGTTTATTTGGTACTGTCAACAGTCCCGCTTCATCACAATTGAATATGCATAATTTTGTTCGCAAAAGAGATGGTGTTAACTATGAAGAGTCTGAAACTTATCCTTTCACAGACCTAAATAGTTGTGGACCAAGTGTACGGGATCAAGGATCTGAAGTAAGAGAAATTTTTGCGGACTATTTCATGGACGCAGGAGCCGTACCTTTTCAGAGACATCACATGTTTTAAATTTGATAAATACAAAACAGAATAATAAAATTATATTGTTAAAACTTAAACATAAATAACAAAATAAATTCTACTACCCTTTTTCTTGCCTTTCTACATCTGTACTTTCTTTCCAGTCGTCAAACATAATATCACCTATAGTAAACCAGCTTTTTTCTTTTATATTTCGGTCACTGTATTCTTTACAGCTTTTTTCCCATATGGCTGGGTGTTCTTCCATGCACTGGATATACTTATCAGTGTCGAACATAATTAATATTTTGTCACAACCAATCAAATGCAACTTAAAATTGTCCAAATCAAAAAATATAACCTCAAATAAGAAATAAACGCTCCCGTTTAACTGCAATGTATGAACGCTACCATTGAAATTAGTGTGTTCTTGTTGATGTGCGTTCCCGTCAAACGGCAGCAAGATGCGGTTGAATCCTGTCTGTCCGGCGGTGCCGCACATGTATAGACGGTCTCATTTAAAACAATATGTTGTACCTATCCCGCCAAACGGGTCCGGCTAAAACGCTCCCGTCAAAACGCAATGTATGGTCCCACACTAACTCCTTCCAAAATTCTAAAAAAAAACGTAACAATGTTCTAAGTTGTGCTCATGCTCACCCAAGGTAACATTTCTTGCTATGCTACTGGCACCTGCAGATATCATGTAATATGCGGGAAGTAAAAAGTACTTGACCATTGAATTGAAAACTTACTTATTTGGTCTAACGCCATTAATTAATTTTGATGCAACCACCTGTCTGTCCTCTTTTAACAATCTTAAGTGTTGCAGGTCAATAGTGTGCCCATAATGTGTTTTCTGCCATTGAATATCTAGGTAACTATTAAGATTGCTAATTAATTTAATCTGGCTAGTGCAGCTTGAATCCATTTTGCTTGAACCTTGACTCTTTAGCATGCGTTTATATTCCTTATTTGGTTCTCTACTATTCTCGGATTTTCCTGAAAAATGCAATTTTTTAATAGGTTCTTATTTTTCTAGTAGTAATTTAAAAGCTTACCACCTTTACTTCGATTGCAATTATAATAGTATATTTCCCCATTTGTGCTGCTAGATTTTGATTTAAAAATATAATTACAATTATTTTCTTTTTCAATTATGGATTTCCATGCTTGAAATTCTGAAATTCTCATTAAATTAAAAAATATACCTAGTTAGAAAAAAATAGAAATAATCTATTCAGGGCCCACCCAGACCTAGCTACGCCACTGTTTAGACTTTATTATTATTTAATTAGTACAAAGGCAAAACTAACCCCCAACCATTTAAAACTGACTCGCAGCAGGTAAATCATATCTACAACATTGCCTACAAAACTGAAGTCATATTCAGCAGCTAGCAAAATAAAATCCACACCCATATAGAAAAAAAATTGAAAAATCAGTAAAAACCAAAATCCAAAGTACTAACCACAAACAACCAAAGCCACAAATAACCAAAAGCCATTATAGTGTATACAAAGTCCATTGAAATGACATGAAAGGTAACTACAGACCAGTAGTCGGCGGCTTTGTTCTAAAAAGCAAATAGGGACTACTGATTGATTTACCTTTGTCATTTCAATTGACTTCATAGTATTATAAACTTTAACACTAGCTCTTTAACCAGGTAAAAAAGCCAAAACCAATTGAATTAAATATTTTTTAACAATATTGTCAATATTATGGTCCGACTTCACCTGATGGTTTTCCTTCTTAACATCTCACAGTTGTTATCCAGCACAATATTTATTTGGAAAAATATTTTTATTACTAATGAATTGTAGGTATAGAAAAACAGAAACAACAAAATAGAAATTAAATTAGGCCTAATAATTAATTAAATTATAGATAAAACATATATCATTAGCTAAGTTGCCTTCCAAATAGTTCTGATGTTAGGGGTTTGATCCTCTGTTACATGAGGACAGAACTTACCGTTCATATCCTTGACTGAAGTTTTGATCGTCTCAAATATTAAACTGTGAGCCTTAGTAAGATGCTCAATCAGCCCATTGCTCTGCTTAAACGAATTGTTGCAATCATATTCCAGACATTTAAAATTGCACACGCTTTTGTCATAGGAAAGAGGGCTTGTTGTCATCTTATGAATATTTCTTTGATGCTTATTCATATTACATCGGGTTGAAAACACCTGATCACATACTTTACATATGACTGGCATTTTAACGAAAAAGGAACAAAAATATTATTAATTTGTGGCAAACCAAAAAAAAAACAATAACAACGAACTAAAAAAAAGAGTTAGCTTCTTATTTCAGGTTATAGTATAACTGTCAAACAGTAAACACGATGTATTTCGGGTTGCCACCTAACAGACGCGATGTGGCAACACCGAGGATTGGCCTGGGGAATTTAGACAATCGTCAGGATATTCTCTTAGTCACAATTTGAATGACAACATTTTAACTGCTCTTAAAACAATTCACTGCTTCTGAAGAATAAAATAGACGCCTTGCAACAACAACAAACACTAAATATGGAAAAAAGCCGAAAACAATTTAATATGATGGAAAAAAACATTATTTAAGAATGGAAAAAGCAATCGTATTTTAATCACATATTTGATTGAAATTATCTTAGAAAATATTTTTTAGGTTACAACCGTAGTGCAAACGAATTCTGAATTATCCTTTGCCTGAAATTGATCAAACACGGAATACTAAATGCCGTCAGTTAATTACGTAAATAATTCTTAACTCGTTTAAGTACGCTGAATGAACGTTCACCGCTTGCATTGCAGATAGGCATTGTTAGAAAGATTCTTAAGATAGTTTCTACATTAGGAAATGTAGACTTCAGTCCGTCAATTAATAATTTATACATATCGACAAGATCGGATACGTTTTCTTCCTTAGCATATTTGATGAAATGGAGAACTTCATTTTTAAAATAATTAATATCAATATCGTTACGGTATTTTACAGTTAATCTATCAATACATTCAATAATTTGTTCGCTACTTACTTATTTTTTTATTAAAGAACACTTGGAAATCATTCAAAACTTTTTTCTGGCATACTCCAGTCCTTGTGGCTTTTTTAACCCTGGAATACTATTGCTATTAATCATGCGCATAATACTATTGACACGTAAAATTTACGTAATTTAAAAAACACAAGCTTAAAAAAAAATAAAAAGCTTTTACGGAAAACTGTTTATTTAGACATTAAAAATACAAAAAAAAAGAAATGCCTTAAAGCAAACCTACAAACATTATTTACATATTTTAACCTGATGTTCCCCACAAATGGGTTTCTTGCATTTGGGACAATAGATAACTGTCATACTTTTTTTGGCTGAAGGACAAGTGGAGCAATATTTTCGTTTTCCTTTTTGATTTTCTTCTGTAATGTGCTCTACAGGTTCTTCTTGTTCCAATACATCTGCAATAGTTTTCTTTAAATTCCGACTCATATTAGGTGTATTTTGTAAGCGAAACATTTGCTGTGGTTTACACAATTCTTTATAAAGTTCTATCATATATGCTTGTCTAGACAAGGGTTTCCCACCTTTCAAAATCACATTGTGAGAATATATCACAAAAGAGTTAATGCATGCCATGTTAATCATATCTAAAAAAAAAAAACATAATGGCCACCTTCTAGTTTTACGGTTGGCACACATGTTTTGGCACATTTGATCAAATGTATTATCTACCGTAAAATGGGGTGAAATTGTGCCACTTTTTAAGGTTTTCTTATTATTTCTAAAAAACTTAGCAGAAATATTTCTAATTACATGGGAGAAATTAAATCTGGAAACTGTCTGTTTGTATTACAGTATAAAAAAAGGTTTAATATTAATTTAGAATTTGAAAAAAAAATAGATATTTGTGGCCTATACACACCCCTGCTGTTGGGGTGAGTATGTGCCACGTCAATTTTCAGTGCATATCTTATGGAACAAGCCGAGTGGCACATTCTCACATTAATATTTTGAAAGAATAAATATAGAGATGTAATCAAATACGTACTCAAGCGTTTAAAAAAATGTATTTTGTCAAATTTAAGTGACTTACAAATACAACGATATTTAATACAAAATAGAACTAAATGTAAATCAAAATAAAACGATATTTAGGTAGGTAATACAAACTAAAACTAAATTCGAGTTACATCATATTGGTAGGTACCTACTTAAAATAATTCAGACACTTTAAAAATTTCCCTCTTGGATATTATTGTATATTATTATATTGGAAAAAAAAAAAAAAAAAAAAAAAAAAAAAAAAAAAAAAAAAAAAAAAAAAATCATACTGATATCTGATGCTAATAAGACGTGTGTTCTGTGCTCCGTATATTTACCCATATTTGACCAGCTTCTAGCTCGAATAAAGTAGTGGATAGTGCCTGTATTATGTTATTTTGCATCGGCAACTGAATGGTGATACCAACAAACTTGAGCTGTGCTCCATTTGCGAGGTATTTATGATTTTCCGATGGCTGTTATTTGTGGAATTTGCAATAATTCGATAAATGCCAGGCGTCCCGCTATTTTTTGCTGCAATTGCAAAAAACAATTTCATACCCATTGTGTTTCTAATAAAGAGGAACTCTCAAATTTATTGAATGATGTTAGGGGTCTATCGTGGAAGTGTAATGACTGCGTTAGTACGTCTATCACTCTTAATCAAGATGATATTAAAACCCTAATTGAGAGTCAGCTACAGGATGCAATGGCTAATTTGAAGGCAACATTTGAACTGTATACAGCGGACTTTTTAAAATCGGTGCGATCCAATCTACAATCTATCCTTCCTAAACCGCCGTCCAGTGCCAATTCTGTCGCACCTGCTAACATTAATTATGCCAGTGTTCTCCGTAATAAGGCCCAACCAGCAGTAATAGTTAGGCCTAAATCACATCAGGAATGTTCTATCACTAAGGCGGACATGATGGTAAATATATGTCCAGCCGACTCGAATATTCAGTTTGCCAAGGTTAAAGCTGTCAAGGATGGGGGCTTGTTGTTGGGGTGTAGAAGCGCTGATGATAACAACAAACTGAAGAGGATTGTTCAGCAGAAGATGTCCGATAAATATGAAGTATTGGAGGTTCGTGGAATTAATCCTAGAATTCGCATAGTTGGTATAACCGAGAAGTATGACAATGCCAGATTGCTTGATCTAATTAAAAAATGTAATCGCGGTATATTTTCTGACTCTTCAACTACTTCCTTAATTAAGTTCTGTCCTATTAAGAAAAATCAAAATGTCTATCAGGCTACCTTGCAGGTGGATAAATGTACCTTTGAGAGTGCCTTGGCTTTTGGTAATATTTTTGTTGAGTTTGATTGTTGCAAAGTATTTAATGCTATTGATGTTTCTCGGTGCTACAATTGTAATGAGTTTCATCACTCTTCAAACAATTGCAAAAATTCTGTCACGTGTCCCCGTTGTGGTGGAAATCATAAAGTTCAAGACTGCAAGTCCAGTTCGCTGAAATGTTCGAATTGCGTGAAGCTTAACGCAAAACTTAACGGAGCGATTGATGCGATACATGCCGCTTGGGATGTGAATAAGTGTACTGCCTATAAACAAGCTTGTGATCGGCTTCGGTCGGACGTCCTGGCCGATCGGTAACAATCACAGAAATCGCTGGCCCGATCCTCCGTGGCGTCCCTGGCGTCTGTTCAATCACTTCAATCCGATGACCGGTTGAGCGATAGTAGCATATTACTGTACTATCAGAATACTCGTAGCATTAAAAATTGCACTACTGATATTTATAATTCATTAACTCATTTTGAATACGATATTGTCGCTTTGACTGAAACTTGGCTTGATTCTGCGGTGAACGATATAGAAGTATGCCCTTGCGACTTTAATTTATTTCGTTGTGACCGGAATTTTGCGGCGGCTGGTCGTCGTAGGGGGGGTGGGGTTGCGCTTGCCATTCGTGATCGTTTCCCGTGTGAGGCGCTCAATCTGGGATTGGCCAGTGCGAATATTTCTAGACTTATTGATGCCGTTGCTGTTAAGTTGTCGTCTGAGAGGAGCACGCTTTATATTCTGCTATTTTACATACCTCCGCGGTTAAGCGTCGAGGAATATCAAACGTTTCTAGAGCATCTGTCATCCTTAGAATTCCTAAATAGATCTGATGTGCTCATTCTAGGTGATTTCAATATACCCAATTATGCGGACTTTTTTTTAAGAGATGGGAGGCCAGACAATTATGTAACTGCCCTACTTAATTTTTTAAATATAACAGGATTGCACCAGCATAACTCAATCATTAACACTGATAACAGACTGCTGGATCTCATAATTTTTAACCGGCATTGCGATGTCAGTAACTCAGAAGTGCTCCTAACCCGAGTTGATGAATACCATCCCGCGTTATCTGTTTCATTTTCATACAATAATAGTATTAACCTAAATCGTCATATCCCTAACCGACGAACAGGGCAATATAATTTCAGAAAGGCTGACTTTACCTCTATGTATAATATGTTTCTTAACTTAGATTGGACGTTTCTTGACCTGTCGGACAACTTGGAGGAATGTTGCAGAATGCTTTATGATAAGATCTACACTGTTTTTGATGCTTGTGTGCCGAGGTTTGGATTATCCAATCGTCGCAGTTACCCGCCTTGGTTCACTGCTAACATCAAGTGTAATATTCGCCTTAAAGCCATACATTGGCGGAAATATAAGCGTACTGGAAACAGATCTGATTATGACAACTTTTCTGCATTAAGGCGCGAAGTAAAGGCTGAAATTGATAACTGTCTTAGGCATTACATGCGGCAGATCGAAAGCTGTGTTAATGTCGACCCTAATAAATTTTGGTCTTTTATAAGCTCTAAAAGAGGATCAAATTCTATTGCTCGCAATATGCATCTTGATGACACTACTTTTTCCAGTGCTGATGATATTGTCAACGCTTTTGCCGATTTTTTTAGCGGTTCTTATCTAACAGCGTCTAATTCAACCGCAAACTCTGATCAGTTGTCAAGTTTGAATATAAATATTGCCAGTTTCAGTAGGGAGGATGTCTTTAATGCAATTAAGCAGATTAAACCTAAATTAACTACAGGACCAGACAGCATTCCAGCGTTTATTGTCAGAGACTGTGCTGGTGTCTTTGCCCATCCTCTGTCCGTATTGTTTAATAAATGTCTCGACGTCGGCATGATGCCAAATATTTGGAAATCTTCTAAGGTGTGCCCTGTTTTTAAGAAGGGTGACAGATTGGATATATCTAATTATAGACCGATATCAATAATTTGTAACTTCTCCAAGGTTTTTGAAATTTTATTACATAATATCATTTTCTCTAGGGTTAAGAACGTTATTATTCCGGAGCAACATGGATTTGTTAAGGGTCGTTCAACCATTACAAACCTAGTGTGCATTACCCAATGTTTGACTGAAGGTATTGATCGGCGTAAGCAGACAGACGTGATTTATACGGACTTCTCCAAAGCCTTTGATCGGCTTGACCACGCCATTTTACTGCAGAAATTGAGGTACTTCGGATTCTCCGATCAGTTGATGTTATTCTTCGATTCCTATTTAAAGAATAGGAGTCAGTTCGTGGCTTATGGCGGGGTCAGATCGACGGAGTATTTTGCCACATCTGGAGTTCCCCAGGGTTCCATCCTTGGTCCGTTGCTATTTACGCTGTTTATTAATGATATTGTTGATGATCTCTCAGTCCGCTGTTTGCTCTATGCTGATGACCTAAAATTATTTTCAACAATTTCTAGTGATGGTGATTGCTTGGATCTGCAACATAACTTGGATATTTTGAATGATTGGTGTGTAAAGAATAGATTGAACTTAAACGTTTCGAAATGTAATATTATGACCTACACTAATAAAAACACGATCATTCATTTCAACTATAACATAAATGGCGTCAATCTGCAACGACCTGAGGTGTTCAAAGATCTAGGAGTAACTTTTGATAAGGGACTGTCCTTTGTTCCTCATATCGAAGACACTGTGTCTGCCTCGTATAAATTACTTGGTTTTGTCTTGAGGGCCACAAGGGAGTTTCAGAGTGATGTTCCGTTAAAAACTTTATTTTTCTCTTTTGTTGTATCTAAATTGGAATACGCATCGGTGGTTTGGTCTCCCTATTATAAAGCACATATAGATAATATTGAATCCGTTCAGAGACGATTCGCGAAGGCTTTGTGGTTCAGATCGGATGGGGTCTACCCCTTTAGGGGCTTTCCACACGATCAACTGTTGCAGAGGTTTTTGCTCGTCAACCTGTCTGACAGGCGCAGATGTTTCGGCCAGTTGTTTTTATATAAGTTAATTAATAATCGACTAATCTGTGAAGAGCTACTACACAGACTAAACTTTAGAATTCCATCCCTGAACTCGCGGTATGCTGATACATTTTACCTACCTAACTTTCGTACAAATGTATTTAAATATGCGCCTCTCAATAGAATCTGTAGCTTGTACAATGAAAACATCACAACGTATGATATTTTCAACTGCAGCCCGGCCACGATCAAGAATCATTTTTACAGCCACCCTGTGTAGGTCTTCTGCCGCCATTTTTCTTTTTCTTTTTGTTGATTGTTATTTCTATGTTACCTATTATTAACTTTATTGACATGTATATTGTGTAATGTAAGAATTTAGGTTAAATACATTAGTTATTAAGTTTATAATATTAAATTGTTTTGTACCTGTTTTGTAACTGGGAAACTGTAAAACAGTGTATTGAAATAAATAAATAAATAAATAAATTTGATTTGGCTTATTAATTTTCTTTTTAATGTCTTCCAAAGAATACCAAATGGAATCTGGTTTTATAGGCCACTTCCAGTTTCCACCGCACTTCTCCATTGCCGAAATTAAAGCTGTATTATTTGCAACTTTTTTTACTTGACCTGGATATAGTTGAGTTTCATACATAACTAGTACATAGTCACCCTCATTAATTTCATCTTTCTGCACGCTTGTGTCATGTGATTGAATAGGTTCCATTATTGTTACAGATTCGTCGCTTAGATGAGGTGAATAGGGGCTTTGATCACTTTCTGCATACGATACATGTCCTGTGCTTTCATCATCACTATCTGATTCGTTATTAATCCTCCTAAAAGCGCGAGGAGGATTGGCTTGCTTACATGTCTGTCCTGACGAAGTTGAAGGTTGTTCCAAGTCAAGTGATGTGTCAATATTATTTTGGGGGTTGAGATCAGAAACCGTGATACTTTTTCCAGGAGGAACGTTAACTTATTTTCTTTTCTTGTTTGTTCTTGTAGAAGTAATGGCCTGTCTCTTTAAATTCAGGTTTTCGATAAAACTTTCACTAAGTAGTGCTTTTACTTCAGGTAAGCCTTCAATATTATACATGGGCAGTTTTTGTAACACTTCTTGTCGATTTAGCGGAGCAATACCACATTTACGAAAGCCAGCTTTAAGGTTCTTGGCACAATTTTCTTTTAAAACCTCTAGGAGTTTTTTCAAAAGACCTGGAAATTCATCCTTGGGCACAGTCATACACCGACTATTCCTAACATTTTCTTTCCAGTCGTTTAAAACCTTTCGTCATGCAAACTTGACAGGTCTGAAGAATGCCACATCCAAAGGTTGCAAAAGGTGGGTAGCATTGGGGGGCAAAGAAATGAAGGAAATGCCATTCTCATGGCAAAGATCGATCACTTTAGCATTTGCGAACTTAAGTTGTCGCCCAAAAGAATTTTCTTACTTGGTTGTTTTTTTTAAAATGGGAAACATTAGGGATACAAACCAGTCTTCAAAGCATTGAAAATCAAACCACCCTGATTTTGTGCGGTTGTAACGTGTCTTCTCAGGGCCATTCTCTGCCCAACTTTCCCACATCTTTTCAGCCTTATAAACAACATAAACAGGTGCTAGTTCACCACCCCCACTTCCACACATCATTATTGATGTATTTGACTTTGACGAATTCTTTATATTTTCGGAGTATTTGCAACCCCTTTTAACAAGGACTTTAGACATGCCCGGATCATCTACTAGACACGTCTCTTCATAGTTCCAAATGTTCGATGCAGGAACACCTTCAATTTCTCTTTCTAAATGAGCAAAGAACTCATTTACCACTTCTTCATTAACAGAAGCACGATTGTAAGTAATATTTCTTGCAGTACGATTAGAAATTTGTTGTGCGTGCCTTTTTACAAAACAATTTGCCCATTCATTACCGGGCAAATTGTTTTTGAATTTCCCGACTGTTCTGCCGTGCTTATCTAAAAAACTCTTAACAATGAATATAGTCTGTCCTCCACTCTTTTTAGGAGCTTTGCCCTTTAATTTATTACTAAGCACGTTTCGGTGAATACCATACTTTTTAGCTGCCCCACGGACAGAAATCTTTTTCGCCCTAATTTCATCTAAAATTCTTGCCAGTGTTTCTGGATGATAGTTTCGGTAATGCCTCGTACCCAATTTTCTTACGTATTGGCGCGGCATTCTGAAATCAAGAAAAAAAAATGTTCTATGGAATCTTTTAAATCTGATCTTCAAAATGCGGGGCGAGAATGTGCCACTCGATGGCACATTCTCACCACAGGTATTTGTAGCATAACCAACAATTTTTTGTAAATCACAAATACAAATGAAATAGCTAATTATCATAAGATTATACTTAAGCTGAATAAATAGTAAATCGAAATTATTTACCTGGATACTTCAATCTGCAACACAATTTTCGCACCACCACAAAGTTTACAGACGAATGGGGATTCGTTTAACAACGTGTCAAAATTCACGTGGCAACTGGGAACAAATGGTTAGTGCGGTTGTGTTCGGAATAGCGCCACAAGATGTCGCAAGTAACATTAGACTCGCAGTAAATGGCGGAATATCTGACAATATTTTGTCCGAGGCGCCAAATTTAAAGATGTGTATAAAAACGTTGTGGCACATTTTCACCAAGCGGGGCACAATTTCACCCCATTTTACGATACTCCTTTAGTTGCGTTATAGGTTTCTATTATACAGGGTGCTGATAAAGTCTGGAATAATCGATTTTTCTTGAAAACGCAAAAGTTTTTCGAAAAACGCTCGGACCCGTCGAATTTATTTTATTCTTTAAATTTTTTTGACGTTCTTCAATATTATACCGGATGCGCCAAAAACGCTAGGCAAGTGTCAACTTCATTTTTTTCAAATAGAATACCCCTTTTTTCTTCAATATTCAGATTCCTCTCTAAACTCTAGACAAGTTTCATATAACATGTTGTATGGCTAAAGTCAACAGGAATTGAAATACAGGGCCCCCAATAAAAATCGAGGTATAATTTTAAAGCTTGTTTTCCATGACAAATACTTAGGCTAGGAAAAAAAAATTAACAGAAAATTGGTAATACAGTGAACAATCTAAAATATTATTTGAGTAAGTGTTGAAAATGGTGTCCATTTACGGCTCTACAATGTCCCAATCTCTCAACAAATTGTAACTGTACATTATGTACAATTTCTGGGGTAATTTGTCTTATGGTTGTTATACGGGTTTTGAGAACATCAATATCTTCTAGTTTATTTTTGTAAACCCTTTCCTTAATATAGCCCCACAGAAAGAAGTCCAATGGCGTTAAGTCGGGGGACCTCGCAGGCCACTCTATTTGACTCCGTCGACCTATCCAATGATGATGAAATAACTCATTCAAGTATCTACGGACTTCGGCCGAATAGTGGGCTGGTGCACCATCCTGCTGAAACCAGATAGTTGTATCATGTGATTCAGGAATGTTCCGATCGGGAAATAGGGCAATCAACGCTGGAGCGAGGTCTTCTTCAAGAAACTGCAAATATCTTTGGCCAGTCAAATTTTCCTCAAAAAAATAGGGTCCTATAACAGTATCTCGAATTATTCCTGCCCATACATTAATTTTTCTCGGCCGCTGGGTATGAATTTCTCGGAACCAATGGGGATTCTCGCTGGACCAGTACCGGCAATTTTGACGATTTACCATGCCATCCAAGAAAAAAGTCGCCTCATCGGAAAAAATTATGTTACTGGGAAATGATGCATCGTTAATCAAGTAATTATCCATGATAATTTCACAGAACTCATTCCTTCTGTCAGGGTCGCCTTCCAAAAGTTCCAGTACTCCTTGATATTTATATGCGTGCCATTTTTCCTTTTTCAGGAACTTTGCCACCGTTGAATCGTGGAATTTTCAAAATTTTGAGAAATGCTTCTTGTGCTCGAATGTGGTCTCTCTTCCAACGAAACTAGAATATCAAGTTTGACATCGTCGGAAATTTTACGTCGTCCACTTCTAGGTTTATCCCTAACGTGACCAACTTTATCATACTTCTTAACAATTTTGGAAACAGTTGCCTGATTTATGTGTTCTCTATTTGGATATTTATCAATAAAATACTCACAAACTTCTATTTGTGTTCTCTTTCGATCTCCACATCCTACTATTATTAATATTTCGATTCTCTCAGCTTCCGTTAGAAACATTTTTATGGGTAAAAGTGACTTTGGAGTAAATATTAAATGTTTTGACATTTACCTCACTAAGTTATTATGTAGAAACCGGTAAAAAGGTAAATACCTAGACCTTAAAATTATACCTTGATTTTTATTGGGGGCCCTGTATTTTAATTCCTGTTGACTTTAGCCATACAACATGTTACATGAAACTTGTCTAGAGTTTAGAGAGGAATCTGAATATTGGAGAAAAAAAGGGGTGTTATATTCGAAAAAGTGAAGTTGACACTTGCGTAGCGTTTTTGGCGCATCCGGTATAATATTGAAAAACGTCAAAAAATTTCAAAGCATAAAATAAAATCGACGGGTCCGAGCGTTTTTCGAAAAACTTTTGCGTTTTCAAGAAAAATCGATTATTCCAGACTTTATCAGCACCCTGTATAGGGCTTTTTCGTATCAGATTTAATTGTTCCATCTGTTGTGTGCACACTGAATATTAGATTTACTATTTTATTATTCTTTGGTTTGTAAGAAACTAAAGTACTTTTATCGCTACAAACAAAAATTGAAGTACCAACATTGCGATTTTTTTTATTTTCTATAATTTGTGGAGGGAGATGGGGTTTGTTCTTTCGATTGGTACCAACTATTGAAAGATTATATGGTTTTGCCACAAACCCATCCACTAACGGCACAGAAGTGAACTAGTTATCCATGGTTAGGTTTCTGTCAGTTCCATGAATGGGGCAGTAAGTTGCTCAACAAAATATTCGGCAAAGGCTTTCCATTTGTATTCGTGGATTTACCCAAATATGGACTTGCGTTAATCAAATATTTTGTGGCTTCATCACAAAGCAATACAATTTTTAGACCATACTTTGCGGGTTTATTGGGAATATACATTCTAATTGGACATTTCCCTCTAAACCGTACTAACTGCTCATCTATAGTTACATATGTGCTGGGCTTATAACTTTTTTTACAGATCTCAAAGAAGTCGTCCCAAATTTCTGATATTGGTGCAAATACAGATTCAGCTCTTCTTTCATTCCGTGTAGATTTATCATCAAATCTAAGACATGCTGTTAGAAATTCAAAACGACCCTTACTTATTGTTGATTTGTAGCGTGTACCAGGATATGATGAATCAAACATAATTTTTGTTGACAAGTTATTATCTTTCAAAACAGCGGCGAGTATGTAAAGGCCCAAAAGTGATTTTAGTTCTACCAGATTTGTTTCCGATATAGTTTGTGATGCTACTTTATATTCCGTCTGTTGATTTCCTGATTAGTGTGAAATACTATTTTGTTTGAAAGTGTATCGGGAAAGAAAAACTGAAAATTACTCACAGGTTGTATGAGTTCCCTAGCTTCTTGTATCGGACCTGTCATTATATGGACAATATTTATGGATGGTGTTTTGCCTCTCTTTTTAGCTTGAGTTTTCCACACATAACCATTTTTGACAAGTAAAGTATCAGCCTCCGGGACTACTATACAATCCGAAACCACTTCATCAGATGAAACTGAACTATTCTAAAATAAAATTATTTGGATAGAAAATATATTATAAATTAAATAAAAAATCTTACCTAAGTACTTGGAGCAGATAATCCACCTTGGGAAAGTTCAGAACGCTCTTGCTTTTCAGAGATACGATTAGTACCTGACTTTGACCATATATTTATCAGGTTATTCTCAAATGCTTTCTCAATGTCGTTCTGGTCAGGGGCAAAATCAGGATCGGCCACGCTATCATCAGAGTCACTACTGAAATCATCCTCAATTTCGATATGATCTTCGGCTTCACTATCACTACTCTGGTGCAAAAGTTGTTCCAATTCATAATCGGTTAACCCTCTACTAGACATTTTTTGGTAATCTAATCTTGCTTAATACTCTATACCACGTCAAAATTACGTACTAACTATAATACGCTTAATACTATTGCTACGTAAAAATTACGTGTCGGCTTTTACAAGATCGAGTATAACCACGTGCTAAGGATACTTAATGCAGACTAATTTATGCGTGTTATATTGACGATGGAACACTCAAAGCACTGCTGGCGACAGAGGTGGGGGGCGTGAGCGGTAGTGAAATTACTGGCTTAGGAGTAGAACCGTACGTAAATTTTGCGTATAATAGCATTCCAGGGTTAAAGACAGCCTGTGCCTTTTTTTAAAGGCTAAGAACCAATCCTCGCCAGGGATTCCATCTGTAAATGGCGTTTTTACATTATTTTTTGTAACATACTTTGCCACTAGTTCTAAAATGTCCTTTCTGCTCAGCCCCCAACCCCACTTCTCCATGGTTTTTATGGCATTTACTAATTTTTCTTCATCAGCTGCAGGTATTGCAGTAGGTCTTCCTTTGAATGTGCCTTTTGCTCCTCGGCTTCCTCGTAGGTGTTTTTGAAGAGTAGAAAATGGGATTTTATACCTCCGAGCAGCACTACGAATACTTATACCGTTTTGTTCGATCTTTTTAAGCACATCATTTAAAAGTTCAGCACTGTAAGAAGGAACTTTTTTTTTTTTCTTATAGTTTCTCACCATTTTGAATAACTCACTACGAACTGTATAAACTTAAGTTTTTGGTACCTATGTTATTAGGTGGGTAAGGTAAAGTACCCAATAGATGACAGTACCTACTATTTTTGCTAGAACTTAGGATTTAAATAAATGGTTAACAATTTTGGACATAATGTTAGAAAAAAACATTCAATATTAGGTAATAAACGGCAATGAAGAACAACTTATATATTAAAAAGTAATCTAGAGACCCTGCAGTACAAAGTACAATGGCCCAATAGATGACATAGGTTTAACCCAATAGATGACACTACCTACTATTTTTGCTAGAACTTAAGATTTAAATAAATGGTTAACAATTTTGGACATAATGTTAGAAAAAAACATTCAATATTAGGTAATAAACGGCAATGAAGAACAACTTAAATAGCTTAAATTTCTTTAACAGGCAGTGCTTTTTTGAAAACATAACTTATTCTTTCCCCCTGGTGAAAATATCTGGCTGAGGAACTCTACCAATAACCTGATCAAAGGATATAGTAGATATATCTAGCTCATTTGGTATGAACTCTTTCTTGTCCTTGTCGGTGGATTTAAGTCCCATAATTTGAAAATTTAACCCCTTGTCTTGAACAACACAAAGATAAACAAACTTCGTTTGATTTCGTTTACCACCAAAAAATTTGCACAGCACAAAATCACCTTCCATCAGGTTATCAAAGCTTACTGATTCGAATGGTAAATTATCAACATCCGTATTGAGATGTTCGAAATTTTAGTTCCATGAAGAAGAATCACCACTTTCCAATGATAATGATTCTGAAGTTGTTGAATCATCGTCCATCTGTTTTGCTCGTTTCCTTTTAATAATTATTGAGTCTTTATTCTTTCTTCTCAGCTCTTCAGCAGCTTCCTTTTTTTGTCGCAATTCTTTACTTTGTTCCCTTTCTTCTGAGCAATTTCTTCAGCTTTTCGTTGTTTATTTTCTTGTTTTGTTTTATAATATTTAATGATTTGGGGCGATGAAAGAATGGAAGGTATCTTTTCCCTTTTCATCCTTTTAGACACGATAGCTTTTTGCTCGGGCCAAAACAACGCCCGTTTAAATGGAGACGGGATAGTAGGATCTGTTACCTGATAACTACATGATGGTTGAACTTCTATGGATACTGCAGCAATAGAGTCCTTCTTCTCGGGTGTCTTAAATTCAGATGGTCCGGGTACAATCTCCTGCAAATTATGACTAACAAGATCTCTTTCATTTGGTTGTGGGGATGCTGCTTTTACCAAATCAGGATCACCGTGTGTTGCAGTTTGTAGTGGTAACTAAAAATCATTTATTAGTTTTCAGAGTAATTAACAAATTGCGCACTTACTTACCTGCTGTAATTTTTTCGTGTTTTGGCTCCATATGTTGTAGAGAGAACAATCTTCTTTGATTCCTTTCCAGTCAGCTTCATTATTTTTAAATTGATTCAATTTTTCAGCCCCAATTTCCTTCTCTAAATATAGAAGGAATGTTTTAGCATCTTGATTTGTGTGACCATTAGTGTTTTTGCAGCTGGTAAAATATTTAATGGCAAAGTTATAGCTTGGGGATTCCACGGAACCAATCCACATTTTTTAAAACCATTTTTTATATTTGAGGGCTCAATTCTTCCTATAACTTCTTGCAGAAGTGGTGGAAAATCTTTTTTCTTTAGTTCTTCTCCAGTATGAGCCATCCTCCAGTCTTGCACTTGTTTTCTCCAGTCTGTTTTTAAGCTATGAAAAACGGCAACATCCATCGGTTGTATTAGGCGAGTTGCGTTAGGATATAAGGACACAGGCTCAATTTCATTTTTTGCGCAATACTCTAATAAATGTGGTGAAATATGGGAAGAATGACCATCTAGAAAGAAGACAACTGGCAGATCAATCTTCTCTTCTTTGAGCCGTGGATGAAAAAAATTAGCGATGTACTCATAGAATAACTCTTGAGTCATCCAGCCATTTTCTGATTTTCCAATGGCCCAGGTTGGAGGCACTGCCTCAGCGATCTGTACTGGTACTCTCTTGTATCTATATACAATCATAGGAGGGGCAATTTGATCAGCGGCATTCATTTTGTCACTCACGTAAATACCTAGTAAGGATTCATGAACGATCCCATCTTTTACGTAACGAATACCTAGGGACACATTCTCCCTGTTATTTTTATCTCTGGTTCCATCTTCTAACAATGTGAACATCAGATTTTTTAATATCGTCCACTACGCTTTGACGTACTAATTCTCCTAATATGCCAATAATTTCATTTTGTATTTGAGGAGAAGTATACTTGACATTTTTAGGAATGTGTTTTATTGCGTCTTCAAGAACTTTGTCCTTTTTAAGGGTATAATTAAAAAGACTTATAAATAAACCTCGTTCTTTTTCTTCTTCCATAACATAGCTTCCTCGCAGCGCAAGTTCGTTGACTGCTAAGAACTGGATTACCTCAGCTATTGATTTTACATAGTACCTATATTTTTCAAGCAACTCGCTGTTGATAAGTGTTGAGACTGCAGTGCCACTGGAGTCTCGAGAGGATCGTTCCTTCCACATAACCATTGCTTTCAAATGAATTTCCGTTTTTTCATGTCGCGGGAATTCATTTTTAGAATCCATTGCGTTTTTCCAATTTGTAAATCGCACTTGAGTATATATAATATCTTTATTAGAAAACGGCTGAAATTGCCGACATGCATAACAAAAAACTGCATCTTTTTGTACAGAATACTCAAGCCATTTAAATAATTTAAACCAACATGCTCGAAACACACGCCCGTTATTTTGTTTTGGATATTCTCTTAAAATAATTTGCTTTATGGGCTCACCTGTTTTCGGTAGATCAAGATCAGTTACTTGGATATTCACGTCCTGTGCCTTTGAAAGGGTTGGCAAATTTTTTGCCTCGGCAGAGCAGCTAGGATTGTTACCAGTAGGGGAGTCTTCATCGTCTAATGGCCGTTTTTTAGTCAAAAATTTTCTTATATCCATTGTAAGAAGATTACCGCCAATAAAAACGCCTGGCCTACATACAATCAGCACGATACGCAATGCAATAATACAGGACGCTAGTTATTCCCACAGTTTCGGTTTCGCGGAATCACTGGAACCGGTTTATTCTCGCCGCGCAATGGAGGCGCCGCGCGCCGGCGGCGGCGGCCCCGTTCCCGTTGCACTGTTGCCGTCGGATAATTCCTTAAATTTTCTGTCAGGGCAAAATATTTGTCTGTCAAGGCGGCGCCCTGATCCGCCCTATTGTAGCTACGGCCCTGCATGATAATGAGGCAACTGATGGAGGAGCATCACAGACATCTGAAACAATGTTGCCAAACCTTTTATTGCGCCCGAAAATGTTTCTAGATTTTAGTATTTTGATTTTATTGTGGTGTGTCATCTATTGGTATGGGAAATAAGGGGTGTCATCTATTGGGTATTTTACCTTAGGTATTTTAAGGATTTTAACACTGTTTTTATAGTTTAATTTAGTCTTTAGTACGTATTTACACTATTTTTTCATACACTGTTCTTATTAACCTGTAAAAATAGAGAAGATGCTAGGTTAGGTTTAAGTTTCATAACCTAAAAATTCAACGAGGAGAAGGCTGGGGCAAATGTAATCACGATTACATTTGCCCCAGTCTCGCGATTACACTTACCCCATATACGTATTTTGGTGGGGTAAATGTAGTCGCTGGTGTAATATTTTTTGTGACCATCCAAATCCAAATCTGGCAGCAGAATCAAATTCCTTGTTGGAAATTACCTAGAAAAGCGAAATATTAAAACTACACAGTAGTATTTGTGGTAGTAATGGGGAAGTAAAAATCATACAAGACACTCACAAAATTAGTATAAATGCAGACAACATAAAATAAATAGTAAATACTCCGAAACTGAAACTAAAAGAGATTAATTAAAAGTGATATGGGTATAAAAAGGGTCATATTTTCGAATTTTGGACAAAAAAAGTTCCAAAACGTTTTAAAAAAACTACAGAGGGCCTGATTACACTTGCCCCGGGATTACACTTACCCCACTTAAAATTAAATGTCAAAGTACAGGGGAATATTGTCCATAAATTTTCATAATTTTAACAATAAAAGTTGCCAACTTTCAACTATAATTAAAAGCAAGAATTATTATGAATTGTTAATGAGAATATTGGGTAAACAGTAAGGTAAATATATAATTTAATTAATAATTATATATTAGGTACCTATTACAAATTTCAAATATTTTAACTTGCATGGGTGCATTACAAGTAGATTAAAAAATTATGCATTAAAATATAAATAAATAAACTCGCCCTAAGCCACTGTAATAAGCAATGCCAAAAGCGTTGTCCCAGATAAAAACCTTATTCGAAATTCCACTGTTTTAAAGGTTAAAAGTAGGTACAGGTTAAAATAAAAAATTGTTTATTTTACAAGCCCCGTTACAATTCTCTGGTTAAAGCCAATTTTATATCGTACTTCCATAATAATACACATTCTTTGAATGACAGGAAAAAATAATACGGCGACATCTAAGCTTTTTGTGGCGACTAATGTTTCATAATTGAGGCATGTAAATGGAAAAGGTTGTAAGTGCCAAGTGCCAAAATCAAAAATGTCCAGAAATCGATAATTATATCTTCAATATAAAATATTGGTTTAAAAAGTTGAAATTCGATAGGTGGTTAGAATATGACATTGTTTGTTATATATGAATCTCGTTAGATTTTTTGCTTTTTTTGATAAAGGATAGGCACAGGAAAGGGTGGAAGTCCAATGTCATTTACTTGGAAAATGCTGTAACTCCAATCTAATCTCCTAGAAAAGGGTGTAAGTCCACAATGTTCCTTTAAAAAAGGCTGGAAATACTGAAAGCTTTTGTTTAAACTGTTTTATTTTTCTCAAAAATGTACAAAAACTAAACTTATTTATTTTTTTGGTTTTCGTCCTCTCCTCTTCTTGCGGGGGGGGGGGGGGGGGAGGGGGGGGGGAGGGGGGGAGAGGGGGGGGGGGAGGGGGGGGGGAGAACTTTCTTTTCCACAAGGTGATATCTCTTCAGGTGGAGCTTCTATAGGCGGTAACTCCTCACGTGGGGCTTCTGTTGGTGAAGCTTCTTCCCCAAGTGGGACTTCTACAAGTGGAGCTTCTTCAGGTCTTACTTCATGTGTTGAATTTTCATGGAGCGTCCGAAGAAGGTCTCGATAAAACTAACGATCAGCTGGTTTTTGTAGGAAAGGTATCATCCCCATTAAGTCTTTGGCTTTTTCAGAAGTAATCTTAGGCGTAAATTTAATTTTTGGCAAAAGGTCCTTATCTGGGAGCGAGTTCAATTTTTTTTTCTTTTTTAGAACATCAATTTTTGTCCAGACTGGAGGGACATCATGTTCAAGACCAAAGCCTGTTGATATTTTTATAACTTGAGGTTTCTTGTGAGATACACGAATATGGGAAGCTTTGCTAATTTGTAATGCTTGTGTGTTAATGTACTGGTTCGCAAGGCTTGAAAAGTCAACGAACTCTTCTGTCTTCATGGGAACAACACGAAATGGATTTTTAACACGGGCAGTCTTTATAATATTTTCGAGATCCTGAGGAACCATAGCGCTACACTTTTTGCGACGTTTTTCAATAACCCCGAAGTCTCGATCACAGTTCATGTAACTATGACCACTTACAATTTACTTCAAGTCTGTTGAACGGTAATAACCTTTATAAACAAGATAATAATATATAACAGCCATGAGAAGCATTTTGTTTTTATTTTGCGAGGCACAGTTATCACACCACAGCATAAGTCTATTTCGAGAAATATTTCCGGGGGTAGTTACGATTTTGAAAAAACAGGACGCTATTTCGTTTCCTCCACGACCGCAATACCCTCATGCCACGTACACATAAATGATGTACCATTAGCTCCTAAAAGAATTCCCAGATTGTAGTTAGAAAGCTGTCCGCTGTAGAACATGGTACTATGAGTCAGTATGCGAACGAACATAACCTGCTGTAAATCCATACACATTGTCGTGAAAAAACCAGTTGGAAGTTGAGATACTTTCAAATTTTCTGTCATAAACTTCTGTGCCTTTTCCGCTTTCCTGTGATGAAGTTCAAGTCTGGCAGCAGCCTCTCTTTTTTCCTGATCGTTTTCACCAGAAGTTGCAGTAATTTTTAACAGGTCACATTTCTTGCACGCGTCTACGGTCGGGCGTTTGAACTTTAATTTTGAAAAATTCTTATCAAATACTTTGCAATAAAATCTGTAGGAAACGGCATTATTTGGGTACTTTTCTTGAAAGGCGTTGAAGAGGCGATGCTTATTTAAATCAGGTAATAAAAATTCACGTTCGGATTTGTGTCGCGAATAGTGACTTTCAGTTCGCGGAAATGAGTTTATATGATCCATCACAATCTTTTTGTCATTTTCTGTTAATTTAAATTTATGTTTATGAGATCCAGGATTGCGTCCCCTTTTGTCCTCAAAAACTAAAGCTCCCATTTTTTTCTTCATTTGCAAAACCCGCAATCTTTTAGGCGAAACTGCAAATACCTCTTTAAAAGTCTTAGAGCACACCTGTACGTTTTGACCCGAGCCATTTGGCACAAAATACGAGAAAGTACATTGACGTCTACTCTCAGAGGGTTCATCATAACTGCCGTGACGCCTTCTAGCGATGTGCTGAATTTGCATTCGGTTCATTAAATAAGTACCCTGCATTTTTTCTTCGATTTTATAAAATTCCAAAAACAACAGTCCTCTTTGTTCACAGGAGTACTTACATGAACAGTTTGATTGCGGTGAGGGTTTTTTGCCTACGATTTCTTTTCCCGACTTTGTAACGTAAGGTTTTCCTTGTTGCCTAGCCACACGACGAATTTTTGTCGAAGTGTTTTTTGTTTCACCACCAGCACCGTCTAAACTACTCATTTTTACAAACTACAGAGCGCAAAAATATTAACAAAATAACTAAACGTGACACAACGCATTCTTTTCGATGATAAAATCAAATTGACGCTATCAAAGCCGTTCTGTACTGTTTGGCACATTCATCATGGCGGTTCATCAGTAGTGACACCTATAAAGCATTACTTTCTGTAAAACTAGTAGCCGGCGGCACATACAACCTTTTCTACAGTATTAGCGATCGCATTTAGAACCTTTTTAGCGAAAAAAATAATTTTTGGGGCTTCTGGCACTTACACCCTTTTCCATTTACATGCCTCAATTATTGACCCATGTTAATTTAACGGAAAGTAAAAATATCAGTAGGTACTTATCAAAAAAGCACTCGGTTAAACAATTTTCTAAACAGTGGTGGCTCGTGAGTTTGGAGCTAGGGGGGCACATTAAAAAAAAAATGCGCCGCAGACGAAAATTTTTGCACATTTCAAGGTCAAACTCCTCAGATGAAAAGTAGTAAATTAGCTAGGTAAAAAAAAACTCGTTAAAATGGAGGTTTCCTAAGGGAAATTTGTCGATTTGTTGTAAAAAAAAAATGTTGCCATGTTTTGTTAATAAAACTAAAAGTAAAATACCAGAAAAATATCCGTATCTTTTTACTCGCCTGCTTATTTTTTATAATTAAATTCCATTCTTCTTTCTTTGTCCGCGGTAAACTTCTCAATTTCACGTTTTTGTCAAATTTCCGCGTAAAACCCGGTCGACTTTTACTTTACACCCTTTTTATACCTCAACATCTTTTGAATAAAACTATATTTTAAATAAATTTTTTCAGATTTTTATAAAATGTGCACAAAGAAAACAAAATAAGCGTTATTTGTACAGAAATTCCATCCGTCTGTCTTTTTTTTTACTAAATACGTCGATCACTTTATTGTCAAAATCAGGAATAGATTGAATAATTTTTTTTTTCTATTGACAATACTGCCAATGCATTGAGTCGATCTTCAGACATGGTGCTTCTTAGAAAGGTTTTAATACGTTTTAATGTAGAAAAACACCTTTCACATTCGGCCGTCGATATCGGTGTTGTACAAATTATGTCTACTAACTTATTAGTTTCCGAAAATACGCTCGTTAAATTATTGTCATAAATAAACACTAAGATTGACAGAACACCCTCTACACTGCACATGTCGTCTCTCTCATAAATTGCAGTCAGTTCCGTTTTTAGTTTTATGCTGTTTAACATAGGATAAGATTTTACTGTAGCGTCAAATTGATTCTGCGGAAATGTCTGCCTGTAAGTTTGAAAATTCTTAGCATCAAATAATTTTGCCGCAGACAAATGATCCTTAAAGTCAAATCGGTATTTCACTTGACTTAAAATTGTGCCGCATACTTCCTTGGCAATAACACTTTGTCTATTGCCCTCGGAAGTTATTTTCTGTCGCTTGCATTTGGTAGGGGGTAGTTCTTCTTGTTCGGGTTCTTTCATAGCTCTTATTCGAATTTGACGTTCAAACTGCTCTACTGCTGCCTGCATTTGCGAACTTTCAATACCGCGAGTTTGAGCTTGGTTAAAAAAAATTTCGACATGTGGCATAATGTTATGAAATAATTTTAACCAATACAGAAAGTCGGGACAATCCAGAAATTTAATTAGACCAGATGCCTCGTTTACTGTTTTTGAGTCTATTTCGGTTGCATCTATAATGTTTTCTAGACATTCTTTGAGGGTATCTTTATATTCAAAAACAGTATTTACAACACGGCTCTTGAAATTCCAGCGTGTAGCCACAGCGCTTGGTAACCTTCGTTTAACGACGGCATCTAGAACGGCAGTACGTTCTGGTGATCGAGAATGCCTGAACATTTGCAAAAAAAATTTTAACGCTTCGGTTACAATTGGCAGCTTGTTCCATAATTAAATTAAACTGATGTGCATAGCAATGAATGAAGTGAGCATAGGGAAATGTTCTCTTGATAATTGCCTGGACTCCATTGTTTTTCCCACTCATCACTGATGCGCCGTCATAGCTTTGAGCTATTAGTTTAGCATTATCCCCAGGAAGATCTAAAATTAACTGCAATTGCTCCATAATGGCATTGGCTAAAATATCAGCTGTATATCCTTCTGGCTTAATAAATGCCCAGAACCTTTCAAAAATCTCACCTTTGAAAACGTACCTGATTATAACAACCATTTGTTGTTGATTTGCCGCATATGTTGTTTCGTCAGCTTCCAAGGCAATAAAGTTTGCAGTCTTTATTTGATTAATTAATTCCTTTTTATATACCTCTAACATAGCATCCAATAAATCATTTTGAATTGATTTTGAAGCGCCTTTAAAAACTTTAGCATCTTTTAAGTGTATCGAAAGAACATGCAGAATCTAATTCAGCAGCAAAATTAATTAAGCCCATATAAATACCTGGATGGCAAGGGCCTAGCGACACTTGAAGCACCGGTTCCCGTCAGATCACTGAAGTTAAGCAGTGTCGAGCGCGGTTAGTACTTGGATGGGTGACCGCTTGGGAAACACCGCGTGCTCTTGTCTTAGGGAAGAGTGTAAAATGAATCGACATCAAAACCATCCTATTCACGCCGGACAGGCCGGATGAGATCGGATATCTCGTAGGATGAAGGTGCCGTTTCACACTCCCCAGTCGGTAGACCGCACGATTAAAAACCGTACGGTCGATGACCGGTTCAAGATGGCCTCTGATACGCCGACGAACCGTAAAAAATAGTAAATAAAAAAAAAAAAAAAAAAAAATACCTGGATTTTCAGAACACAATTTTTCGTCATGCCCCCGTAATGATGAACTCAAAGGCTCCGCAAAATTTGATACACATAATAAGTCGCCGTAAAATATGTCGATATTTGTCCACTTCTTCATTGCATTTTTGTTTGTGCTGCAAATATGCACAATTTAATTGTTCTCGTATATCTACTTTGCCCAAAACGTTAAAGTCCACATAAGCATTCATATGGGCCACCGAATTTTCGTGTTTCCTCGCCCTCTCAGCTAAATGTTTTAAGTCATTGACACCACCACAAGTCCACGCAGTACGCTCTTTTTTTGAAAATAAGCACACAAAGCAAAAAAGTTTGTTTATTGTTGCACAGCCACATATCCACTTATACTGGTCGTAAACGTTTTTATTAAAAACTCTATTGAAACTCCGCATTTTACTTCTTGACGAATAATTTGTAAAACAGGTGTAGGTCTTCCTTTCTCCTTAATTAAAAGCTTTTCTTTATACTGCAAAAGAGTATTTTGCAATAAATATTGCACCGAGTTTATTTCCGGTTCCATTTTTAACAATATAAACACATAATATTATTATAATATATTATTATTATTATTATTATAACAAATGTCGAGAAATGTCAAATACACTTGCGAAAGAGACGCCGACTTATGACATGCGATTCTAACCCTTCTGTATTACATAAATAAGAGACGCGTGGATACGGAAATGCCCATTCGCAAACGATTTTAACATTAAATAGACCGGCGCCTTCACCGAAAATGGCTAAAAATTGGTAGTAAAATAGGAACAAAATCTGATGTGCCCCGGGAAATGAGTTTTGATAGCAGCGGCCGGCATCGATCTACTCGATCGATGCCGGCCGCTGCTATCAAAACTCATTTCCCCGGGCACATCGACGTGAGATGCAAGGGAAATTGTTTCTTTTCGATAAAACATTTGTTATTTATTGAAAATTTGAAAATTGCTTATTATGTGTTATTTTATTTGTATTGTTATTGTAATTTTATGTTATTTGTTGAATATCTAGGGTGGGCACGTGCCCTTTAGGAGCAGCCGCCACTGACATTGTGGGGCTTCTGTGACAGTGAAACATACGAGCGCCTAAATACCAACGTGAAATCCTAAAATTGCGCATGCGCGAGTCTGTCACTTTCACGTTGGTGCCGCGAAATTTAAATTAGAAATAAATGATCAGACATTAATAAAACTACCTACGTTATTAATTTCATAAATCAACGTTAAATTTATTAAGTAGTACTATTTGTTTGGTTGGATAATACCCAGATAGCACAAGTCTTGTAAACGCCTCAATACATCTTTAAGACGTCTTTTTTTATCGATTTGTGAACAATCAAAACATCTTTTAAGACGTCTTTATAAGACCTTTGTAAGACCTCAGTTTTTTTTTTAAACCGCATAAAAACTAATATTTTGGAATAAGTAACTTATTTATTAAATTTAATATTTTATAATAAAAATAATTTATTATTAAAAAAATTAGGTTCTATCTTTCGCAAATTTTTTTTGAATTGTCGAGCGCCGGTCTGATGCCCTTCGTAGCCAGGTGGCTACCGCTACTTCCACCTCCGACTGGCTCGGTGTTATTATTGCCTTTTCAGCAGCCACTAAAAAAATATGTGAAAATTAATATAATGAAAATATATTTTAAAAAAGAATTGCAAATAGTTATATTTACGCTATATAATTATAAAGATACAGACACGCAACTATTTTAAGTTATTAAATTTAATCGTATAAAACTTGAAGAACATAAAGTTAAAATGTTATACTCACTAATAATAACTTTTAACATATTAGTTTTCTTAAACTTTTTTTGCCCTTTCGTCCTAAAAAACTGAATTGCAGCGCAATTTCATTGGTAATTAGGGTTGCCATGCTTCTTTTTACAAAATTATATGTGTTTGAGCCACCCAGCTTGGCTATCTCCTTCACCTTTAATATTTACATTTGGTTAAAAAAAATCAAATACTATATTTTCTTAATCAACTTACGGCATTGTCAAAATCTGCTTCGATAAGAATTTCTTCTAATTTGTTAAAATCTTCCATGTTATTAATAGGAAATGTAAGATCTGGGTACTTAAGAAAAAAACTTTCAGTAACTTTATTTTGGGGGTTATCTTGTTGATGGTCCGTCCTTAATTTTCTTACTTCCTGAAGGGCCTCAGTTACAAGACTTCTTAATACATGGATTTGTTCCATGATAATTTTCAAATTTTTATCTGAAACAGATAGAATACACTGGATTATTACACAAAATTGAAGTTTTTTAATGGTTTTACCTTTTTCTTTACAACAAATACAAATATTTTTGTGTGGTGAAGTGAACAAATCATTATTTACCACTGCAGTACCTAAAAACAAAGATTTATTAAGTATCTTATAAATTCAGAGACAGGCTGCAAGTTTTACTAATTAGGAACAATAAAAAAATAAAAAACCAGAACATAATTCATGGATATCTGATAAAATATCTCGAAAAATACTAACTTATTTGACTGCAGTTTGATTCAACTTCACTTGTTGTTCTCGGAGGTGGTGTCTTTTCTTTCTCTGTGTCCTGGTTTTGCCCTAAAATATCAAGAATATGACTTATGCAATATAAGTTATAACTGTACACTAAATGATGACTGGTTGTATAACAATGGCTTAAACTTAGCTCAACTAAACTAAAAAGTGTATGTAAAAGCTTCCCATATAAAATACATTGCTGTCAAAATGAGTCAAACATCTTTCAGTTTTGACAGCAATCCATTTTATATGGCAAGCTTCATATATACCAAGAGCTTAGTTAAGCTAAGCTTAAGCCGTCCTTGTACAACTGGGCATGAATCATTTATTTCTAAAAGGAAGGGAGGATTACCTTGTTCGAGGAAATACCCAAAAAAATTTCAGGTTAAAAAAAATATATATAGTGTTTCTTTACTTTAAAATAAGAAAAATTAACTTTAAAGTAAATTATTTAAATTTTAAAAAGTTTTCTCATACATTTTTCTTTTATATATGGTAAATCAAATTTTTTCCCAGCCTAAAAATAAACAACTTTCTAAGACATCTCCGTAGTAACATAACCCGTCGGCCTAATGACTTTAATTAAAAAAAATTGTCCAAAAACTGCATATTTTTACGTAATTAAAAAAATTAATTTAACAAGATATTACAAAGAGTGTGAGAACCAAGGTTCTCTATTTATCCGGAGAACAAAGAAGTAAAAAAAAGTTTAACATACATCCAACTGTTAGTTTCTTTAATTTGGGTGGCATTGGGAAAGAAATATCACCACTACTGTCTAAGTCACTTTCGCCAGAAGAAAGAACCTTTTGAATTATCTTTCTTTTGCCTTTTCCCTCTCGTTCAGCAGAAGCATCACTGGTCAGGTCACTTGTCTCCTCCGCAACTTTTGCTTTTTGACGTGCTTTACCATAATCGTCAAAAATAAAAAAAAGTTAGAGGTCAACAATTAAAAATATTGTTATACATAGCCATTTAAGTACTTACCGAAAGTTCCATTTCGAAAATTTTTAACTCTATGACTTGGCCAACAGGTATTTAATGGTTCGCTTTTTCTAATTGCATTGTACAACTTGGGTTTTGCAAAGGAGGGCCAATGACACAAATCGCCTTGCACCCAAGTTGACGGTACAGCCTCCACTGTAGAATCATCTATAAACTGTACAATTGTCCACGTTTTTTCTTCCATTTTTCTTTGATTTCAGTCTTATAACATATATTATGGAGCGAACAGCCAATATTAAAAAAAATTGAATTATTACATACTATACACTTTACTATACAGGGTGTTATGGAAATGACTTATTATTTTTTAACCCGTAAATCTATAGGTCGAGCCGAATTGGGGAAAAATTGCGTTAAATGGCGCTCGAAGCTAGAAATTCGAGAAAAATGCCTTCAAAAATTTAGCTCAAAACACCTACGCGCCAATGATCAAACAGCTGATTCGTATTACTTGTCAAAAAAAAATTGTTGACAAAAATCTGACAGTTACTGTCAGATATTGTCTTTAGATATCGTCAGCCCAAAACATGTGTTTTGAGCAGTGTTGCCACATTTACTACATCAGTTTCATCAGATAACCTTTTTTGAATATTTAATTTTTTCTACTTAACTTTAATATGCTTTAGTTTCTACCCTATTACACGAAAAATTGTCTACGTATTGCTCTAGTTTTATTTGTACATACCTTGAAATAAAAAACATATCGGCAAGAAATCCACGTTATACCGTTACCATTTCAAATGATTCTAGCGGGACATTTATTCACTTTAACAACACATTAACTGTTCGGGACATTATCAAGTTATTAGCTCTTTAATTCTGTGTTATTAATACAAGAAATTACTAGTTATAGACTTAATACTTTATAACAAAATCCGGATTGAACACAACGCGTTTTGGACGGTGGCATTACTGCCCCGCTAGACACACGTTTGATACGGTTATGTAAATCAGCCAATCAGATGCGGTCAAGCGCTCGCTAAGCCGATTGGTCGTCATTTTCAATTGGCGCGCGATTTAAATGAGTTAATTTAAAAAATGTTATAAAATGATATCAATTTAGGAATTTCTAGGTGTTAGAATAGGATAGCAGCATACATATTTAATGTTACAGATGAGTCTTGAGTTTTAATACTTTAGAAAGGCAATATCCATAAAAAAATAAAACGACCATTTTTGAGAGGGCCCTCGGAAAAAAATGTTGACCCACTTTGTTGCACTCGCATTGTTTAAGAAGGCTTGTGCATTACTAGTCGTAACTAATATTTACTGACCACAAACTATTCAAAAGAAGTTTTATATTGGCACTATTTGCTCTAAAAAAATGTATAAGTAGAATGCAGAGTTGTATACCTACCCACTCAAATAAAAGTATATAAATGTATTGTAAATATCAAGGGCTTGGTATCTAAGTTATCCAATATTTTTATAATGTAATTGCCTTTTAAGTAGGGCCACCGAATCGTGTTTAGTGCAGGTATGGATAAAGTATTAGTTTATTTAAAATTAACGGTTTAGACTATCTAACTAAAATTTTACACCTTTCCTTTGGTATGTGTATCCACGTAGATTTTTCAGATGGGTAGTAGGGACTACTTTAGTTTAAAATAGCCTGAAACCCTTCAGGAACCTCGAAGCACTTGTAAGCCCTTTTTGCTAATAATTTTTAGAAAGTAATTGATTGAACAGCTCAATTTTTTGTTTTCAAAAAAAGGACCTCAAGGCAAATCACAGATAGGGCTTACAAGCCCTCAAGGTCTAATTTTGGCAGTGAATGCTTCAACCCGAGATGTGGAAAATGTTTAAAAATAATAAGCGAATTAACAATAGTTCTTTATTTTATGATTCACAAACTGTTAAGGAAAACAAGCAATAAAAAATGGTCCTAAACCAAGTTATTCCTGAACTCTAGTGGAAATTTTACGCCCGGATTGTCAGTTCAGTCAGTACTTCTGCTTTTGCCAACCATTTTCTTATGGTGCGTTTTCACGTTCATGCAATTTGCGCAAATAGGTTTGTACCTGCAAATTTGCACAAGTAAATTGTTGTGTGAAAACCAAAATCGTTAACTTGCACCAGCCAGAATTCAACAGAATTCAATAGGATTCAATAGGATTCAATGACTCAGTTCATTTGCGCAAATTGACATGACAAGTCTACTTGCGCAAGTTGCACCGAGCGTGAAGACGCACCATTACAGTTAAACTTGATTGCAAAACACCTGGAAAAGTTCAAAAAACAATAGGGACACACAACATTTAAACACGATAGTCCAGGGGGCGGGAAATGTGATTTGTTGCTGTTCTGTGATTGGGTACTGAGCAGTTCAAAGTCAATGGCTTCATATGTGGCTTCATAAATTTGTTTTTAATATCATTTCTTATTATTCATTTACTTGCAACGGCATAAAATTTGTTTGCGTTTTGCTGCTGGAGTGTATAGTTCTTGAATAATGTGATACATGATAGATATATTGCTTGTTCTTGTTATTCTGTGGTTGATATACGTGGCGCCCTCTGAATTTATGTTATGAGAGTGATTCTAGACATGGCGAAGGTATTGTTATCATCAAGAAAGTAGTAGATTTGTTTATAATCATTTGCACAAAAGTTTTACAAGATTAAAGACTAAATATGAATTTCGTTGTTATTAATTAAAGCCCACTTTATATAATAATACACATGTGATGGGAATGTTTTGTGATGTGATAGTTTATCTGTGTAAATTTCGAGACATAGGGCTTGTTGTTGGTATCTACGATTTTTACTCAGCGAAGTATTATGATAGCAATACAATTTCATGGGGTGAGTAAAAACTATACCTATTGAATAAGGCTTGTTTAATTGAAATCGCAGTATAGTTTTTGATTTAATCTTTTTTAAAAAACCTAAAAAAAAGATTTTCCCGAATACTTGGCAACGTCGCAAGGTAATCAGCTGTCTGTAGAAATTCCGCCAATTTGTCATGTCAAAAACACGTGTTTAGGGGTAATGAACTTTCATAGAGGCACAGATGGTCCGGTTTTAAGGTATTTTACAAAATTCAAAATACTTCCGATTTTAGAAAAAAAAACTATCAAGTGTAACTCTAGGCCACCCCAGGAGTGGCCCCTTAAAATATAATAAGTCATTTCCATAACACCCTGTATACAATTATGGAAATATTTCAAAAAATAAAGCGTAAGTGTGCGTGTGTACAGAATATTTTAAAAAATGTGTATCATCGCTACTGGAGAGATGACTGGATCCTGATCCAAAAATAAAAATGGTTAACCAAAAAAATATATAAGCATGGATCCGAACATGCTTTGTTTGTCAAGGTACAGTTTTAATTTTTAAACGTTTTTTTATAATATGTTAAAATAAAGCTGAAATATTATTTCTAAAAATAACTTGTCTTGTAGACAAAATCTAAAATTATTGTTTTTCTTTTTGGATTAGGTCAAGTCAGGTCTGGAAATCATCCCTGCAAGTAATGGTGTGCCCTGTTTTTTTAACAATACCTATATATGTGGGTGATATGTCTAAAATAATGGATTTAATAAAAGGATATAATTCATGAGCTGGAGCATCCTATACACTAAAATAGTAATTATGTTGTGTGAAGTAAACGAATGAAAATACTATCTGATTTGTGTTCCAGTTCTAATTTTACAAATTTATAGGTAATATTATCAATATCAAATAAAGACAATGGTCCCAAATTTTCGCTTTTTGACTGATATATATTTAAAACTGATGATTCCATAGGAATAGTATAAAAATTATCCAAATGCAAATATTTGCGACCAAGAATTTTAATCTTGTCATCATTTAATTTTAAAATATTATATATCTTTACAATGGTGCCATCGCTAGGTCCACAAGAATTATTTGGCCTTTCTATTTTTAACATAAAATTTTTAAATAAAATAGTCTTAAATTGTGTTTTGACAACTAAATTTTCTATTAAATAACCATCAGAATGCTCATCCCTAAAGATTGGATAATTTATTAGATCTTTTTTAATTTCAACATTAATTCTCTCCGCATGTCTTTAATTATTTGTTGAAGTGGTTTATCATGTTTTCTTATAGATTTTGGAATATCCTGTAGATAGTTCTCAAATTTAAAAGCACTAAATAGGTCAACAGGACCGTGATGCTTTACATCATCAGATAAATGTAAAAGATTGTGTATATTGTGTGACATGTGTTCCGGTCCGTATAATGTTTTAAAAATACTAACGAAATATTCTAATAATTCTGATGCATAACTAATATGTATAAAATAGTCTGGACTAGACAAAATAATTAAAGAGACATGTAAAGATAGAAAATTTAGGTATCGGCCTTTACTTAAGACTCCTTTAAGAACTATAGGCCCTGTATAAAGCAAAAATTGGCGAAACTCTGTTGCTTTCCATCTTTTTACTTCTTTTAAGGTTCTAGGTTTTCTACTGAATTCCACTGGAATACAAATTGATAACTCTGTCAATAAAGTGGATAGTGATGATACATCATGAAATGAAATTTTGGTCTTCGGAGTTCCAAAACACCATAGAAGAAGCAATTTTTTTCACCACACCCAAGCACACTAGGTGCAAATAATCCAAAGGAAAATTGATGACCATGTCAAAATTTGGTATATTTTCTAGAACCGAAACACCTGTATGATGTTCTTCCTGCACTTTTAAACGAAAGTCACTATCAGTTCTTAATTTTAAATCTTTAAAGGTGGGGAAACAAGTTCGGTTATTAATATAACTCCCCTCAATGGAACACTTCGTGCACGAGAAGTAACCTGTATGACCTTTTATACATTTAACATAGGATTTTGCAGGAGCATCACATATAATAGATTTAATTTTTACTTTGTATAAATGATTCTCACAAACAATACCATCATTTATAACACTAATAGAATCATTTACAAAATCTCTTAAAAATAAATTGGCATCCTTAGGGTTTTCATAGCCATGGTATACCCCTATCATATCAACAATGTTGCTAGAAGAAATAGAGCAGAGTATAGGATATACTTGACTAGTTGAACTTTTTGATAGGGGTAACCCATCAATATTTATGTTTAAGTAAATTGTATTTTCCTTAAGTAAGGATTTATCACAACTTTTTATAAAACGTTCAATAGTTTTTTCAAGGCCAAAATGATAATACAGACCAGGCTCAATTTTTTTTAATGAAATTTGTCTCGGAGTACTCAAAAGGGTCCTTGCATCTATCGGCAGGTCCTCTGGAACAGAGTTTTTTAGTAATTGAAGCAAATCACTAAGAGCATTGTGGGGAATATTGTATTGAATGGCCCAATTTCTCAAACCATCCTTAAAATCCAAAATGTTTCTTCGGCTTCCCTGGCTTTCCCAATCTATTTCTAAATCAATTGCTTGATTACTTATGTTAACAAGAGATGAAGTATTTTCATCCAAGCTTTTATTTTCCAATAAATTCAGGGCTAAACAATCTGAAAGTGGTGAAGAATGATCTAGGTTATCGTTAGATTCCTGATTGATTTTGGGATTATCGCTAAATGACTGGGAAATTTCATAATGGGTTAAGTTGAGGCCTGAGGTACTGGGTGCCTGGATGTTGGTGTTTTTATTATCAGGATTAGTAGTATATAGAAGGGATATTAAGGAGGTAAAATGAGTAAATCTACTTTAAACCGCCAAGAATAGGTTGGGAAGATGAGGAGTAAATGTGCTTCAGACCATAACAAAACAGAGATGGAGGAGGAGGAGGAGGAAGAGTAAAAAAATCACAACCACCACTATTCAAAGAACAAGGATGGAAATTTCCACAATATAAAAGATGTTACAAATCTTTCAGGTTAGTTTAGAATTATGGCTGATTCTGTACGAGATGGGTTATTTGAAACTCTTAAAAAAATTGAAAATGATTTTTGTGATCTAGTTAATGAATGTGTAGAAAAGGCCATGCAGAGTAATCCAGAGTTCTGTCATATGTATAATGCTGATGCTGATTATTTTAGACGTGGTGTGGAAATGATACAGAACTACTATGAAACAGAAGATATGCTCAAGCTTGTTGAAGATTGTAGGACAAATGGTTTTATTGAAGAGTTGTTCGAGTTTAAAGAATTTGTGTCACCAAATGATACGGCTGCATATAAACTAATATTAAGTGTTGTGGAAGAGGCGTAACTTTCTGAGATGGGTCCCAGTCCGTTATTTCGTTATGTGTGATTAGTGAAGTGAAAATATTAAACATGGAGACAATAGTTACTGAAATGTATGAAAACTTTATTATGTCAGAAGCTTGTTCGCGTTATTATGCTCTAGTGGGTGATGATGATGATGCTGAAGCACAAAATTTTCCGTGGTACATAGACTATATGAAGCATCCTTCTCAGTGTAAAAAAGCTTCCAAAGCATGCTTGAACTTTTTAAAGACAAAGAATTTAATAAAATTAGTTATAGAACTTAAAAGGTTAGGTTTATATGAAGATATTAATGTAATAAAAACGAAATATAATGAAATAAAACAATAAATAAAATGTGATTTTTTTATTCATTCATAAAAAAATTATCATACAAATAAAATACATTATAAAGAGCACACATAGCTGGTGTCTTAGTATGAAAAAAACATTTTGGTGTTGATAAATGTAGAAGTGGTTTTTCATTTAATTCTACTATTGGTTTGGTACAATACTTCTTGATATAGTCAACCTTTTCACCTCCTTTAATAAAAACAAATGTTGCATCTCTTGTTAGCTCGTCAATAATGGTGGAAAAATAATGAAGGGGTGTATATCCAACATTCCAGTTTATGCAATGATAGTTTTTCATCAACCACAAAGCTTGCTTGTGTAAATCTGGTGAAAGTAAACGTAACGGAAATGGTTGCTTAAACACATAGTGGTCAATTCTATTCCCATCATATGTAGCCAACTCCTTTGGAATAAACTTGTTATGCTTATCCTTAAATCCCTGCACATCCAAAACTAATCGCATATTTTTAACAATGAAAATTTCTTTAAGATAAATTTTTTAGATGTATACTCTCGAATTTGATTTTTTAAAACCTTTAAGTTTTGAATAAAAATTTCAATGTGTTGCATGTTAGGTGAAGACATGCTTATGACTACACAAGTACTAGTTAAGAAACTTAAATAAGCTTAGTTTATAAGAGAGGGGATTATAGTTGTTTAACAATTTTTGTGAGTGGATTATAGCTAAAAATTTTATCATGTATTATGAGGCAATATGCTGATGTTTTAGCAACCATTTTTTCTTTTGTTTCAAATTCAATCCTCATAGTTGCAGGACCAGTTTGCAACAAATCCCTTTGATGTGAACAATTAATGTATGTAATAGGTGCATTACTCTTAAATTCTGCAGGATTAAAAATTGGTTCCATTGGTGAGTTATAATACACTTGACGAAAATCAGAAAACATTTCATACAGTGTGGCAAATTTGTTGTTTTTGAAATCGAGTTGAAGATCGTTATACGGATATCTTTCAGAGTTTAAAAACACATTTATATTTCTTAATTCGCAATGATCAAATTTGCTCATATCCATTTTTATATTACCACCTCTATTTTTCTGGAAAGCGATTAAAACATGACGGGGTGTTTCAACCTTAGTGGAAGTTTTTACAGGCCAGTTGTGTCTTGTTGTTTCCAATAATTCAGGATATTCAACCAACTCCCAACTGCGGAAAGTAATTAGTATGTCACTGTTCCTATCGATAAGTTTTGTTAATGCTAATTCTTGTGGGATTGCCACAGTAAGGTGAGGAACTCGCCAACAAAGCCTCGTTATTACAATTTTTGATGTTTCATTTTCCTCACTGGTGCGCAATAAAGCGTCTGTGGTATCATTATTTCTAATGAGTATAAGTTCTTGTTGAGCATTTAAAATAATTTTATTATAATCTTCAAAAAATCCAGAATACATCTTTAATGGCACACATAAAGAAACACTCCCTTTGTCGTCAGTCATAATTTTTTCTGCAGCTTTTGCTTTTGGATACCATCCCGCATTTTCTAATTTTGCACTCTCATTTTGATTAAACGATGTATATCCCTTAAGTGTTGAAGTGATGCCAATATCTCTAACAGAGTCAATAGTGACACCATTTAAAACATAACGCATTTCCTTAAACAAGAATGCTGGGGCATTGTTGATTAATACAGTGTTTCTTAATGGAGTACCATCCTCTTTAGTAACTTGTAATTCTAAATATATTTCACTTTTGCAAGGTAATGGATACTTTCCAGTCTGCTGTAAAGCAATCCTAATTTCATCATTCGGTCCAAGTTTTGTGGGATTAAAGGGGTCAAAGGAAAATACCTCCCAACTTAGTATTGAATCATCAACAAGAACATTTTCTTTAACGTTTAAAAATTCCATTTTTAACTTTAAACCCCAAACTTAATAGAAATTGACGATTTGAAGGTGTTAGTCTTCGCGAGTTTGGTTTATTACTAAATAAGTTTCGATTGATTTCATTCTTATTAAGCTTTCCACCAAAGTGACTTCTGTTATAAATGATCACCATCGCTCATCTAATTTTTTAAGATGTAGTCTTAGCGTTATGGTTTCTTCTCTAAAATTAACACGTTCCCCCTCTTGATCCAATATTTTAATAGTAATTTTATCTATTACTTTAGCAGTAACTGGAAAATATATAACGTTTTGGGGTGATTCTATGATTTTAAAACCAGGAGCTACACTGGGAAAAAATTGATGGATTATATGAACAGGATCACCATTTAAGTATGAACCTTCAGCGATACTACAATCGATATTTATAGAGTTTACTTTAATTATTTCTGCAGGTCGTTCAGAAATATGAACTTCTCCTGAATCAAGAATCTGATTTTCAAATCCCAACAATGTGCCTATAGAGCCCTGTCTAAAAATAATATTTTCGGAGCATTTAATTACTGTATTATTATTAGCACGAAGATAAAACGAAATTTCTTTTTCCTCCAATTTGTTTTGAAGCAATTTATTAATATTACCAATTTCATAACTTCCCGGAGGAATGGTTACAAAATTGCCTGATTCGCCGTAAAAGAAGCGATTATTACTCTCATCAATGTTGGGAATTGCATTAAATGTTTCAAAATTTACAAGTCCTATAACATAGTCGATATTTTCTTCTAGATAAATCGGAGGATAAAATTCAGATGTTAAAATGGCAGAATTGCCACTAATAACAAAACTATAGGACATGTCACTTTAATATTTCGACAACGAATAAATCTTTATTGCACATCATGTATTATTATAAAGAAATTTTAGACATAATTGGCCACAATTTGTAGTGTTAAAAGTTTGATACCGATTGTAATTATAATTTATAACATTTTTATTTTTGTTACTGAAAAAATATTTTATTAATTCAGCTGGAGGCCGTAAATTGCCATAGCTGTCAAAGTATGTTATTTGTGTTTTTTTTTTATGTATGCAGTCCAATGAGTCCCATCACCATTAAAGTCATCTAAATTAATAATACCACATTCAGTTTCATTTATTTTTTTTGGAAGCTTATTTCGCATAAATATACCCCTAAACATGGGAATTTTTAGAAATTTGATGTATTTAAGTAAATCAAAATTAGTAAGAGTATTTAGGGGTATATGTTCTAGCAGTTTTTTGAATATGGTTTTAAATACAAACCACATCCTGTTTTATATGGCTTTAGATACAGACCGCTTCCTTTTTGTCCTACTGCTATAGACTCCATCGTTTTATTGTGTCTTTTATCCTCTTCTAATTTTTCTTTGGCAGATTTGGCATCATTCACGGCTTTCGCAATACCCGCAGCCCCTCCTGCAAGGGCGCCTAAAGCTGATAAACCCGCAAATAATGGTATAAGTGGTAAGAATCCCCCACTTTTTGGAATAGGTATTACTCTTCTTTTAGTAGGGATTGTCTTACCAACTTTCCTAATAGACTTCACAGCTGTTTTAATCCCCTCATTTAAACTTTTAAACCTTTTTCCCTTAATTCCTTTTCTAGCTTGAGCAATAGCTTGAAATAATGTGATTCCTCGCCCCTTAGTCTTTTTTCGTTTTAGTCCCATACCTAACTTTCTTTTAACTTTCATGGTACCACTAATACCTAATGCTGCCACTCTTTCTCCAAAACTAGCGTCCTTAGCTCTGAAGCGTGCTATGGCTTTCTCAGACAGTAGTTGATCTGCAACGTTCCTCCTTTTTATATCATTTGATTGTGAATATGCAATGTCATGCTCTTTGCACGCCTCGTCTAATAAATTTATTCCCTTGTCACCCCTCGATAATCTTTTTTCTAATTTTGTCCCAGGTCCACAGAAATTGTAACCGGGAAGGTGTAATTCAAAGGGTAATTTATTGATAAGAGTGTTTAGTAAACCTGATCCCCGTTTCTTACCCCAAGATTTGTATGGTACTCGTTTGGGGGATGATTGGAACATTATATAGTTAAAGTCTCGATACAAAATGATTAGTTTTACTTTGACCGTGAACTTATGTACTTTTTATAACATGAGAGTTGAAAAACAACCCTACACTGTAACAATTAAGGATCATGAAACATCAACAAATAAATTTAGAAAACATGGAAAATTGTTCGAGGGAAATAGCAAAAGAGGTTTAATTGTTGGCCCCTCAGGGTGTGGTAAGACTAATGTTTTACTTTCCTTGATCGAAGACCCCAACGGATTACGGTTTGAAAATTTGTATATTTATTCAAAATCTCTATATCAGCCCAAGTACGAATATTTAAGAACACTTTTTAAATCAATAAAAGAAATTGGATATTACGAATCTGAGAATGAAGAAAATATAATTTCACCACAAGAAGTGTTGCCAAACGCTATAATGATTTTTGACGACATAGTATGTTGCAATCAAACCATCGTAAAGGATTATTTTTGTTTTGGAAGACATAGAAACACCGATTGTTTTTATTTATGTCAAACCTATGCATCGATCCCCAAACAATTGATCCGAGACAATACGAATTTAATTGTGATTTTTCAACAAGACAATTCAAATTTAAAACATGTTTATGATGACCACGTCAACGTCGATATGAGTTTTAATCAGTTTAAAGAAATGTGTTTATTGTGTTGGAAAGATAAGTTTGGGTTTCTGGTACTAGATAAAGATTCCACTATAAATTCAGGCAGATATCGAAAAGGATTTGATTCATACATTTACTTATAAAAACAATAGCATTAAGCGAAAACTGGTATTTTAAAATAATCTGCCATGAATGAACAATTAGCGAGACAACTTGTAAAATCAAGGAATGCAGTTAAGAAAAAATATCAAGCTTTAAAAAATGCCGAATTTGAGTCTCATTCGAGACTGGAAGACACTTATAAACCAATAACACAACCATTGCAAGAATTAATTTCAACCATTGGTAAAATTGAACCCCATGCCATAAAAGAGGAGGATCCATCCTTTACCAGATATTATAAAACATCAACTCCCCAAAGGACAAAAAACGCGAGAAAAACTGGAAAAACCCCAGTTTTACCCACAGAAGTACCATCCTTTTTTGACGATAGTATTGCCTCTGTGAGTCAGATTCCAAGCATACAGGAAACGAGTGTGATAGCCGAAACATCACATGGAACTTCATCCTCATCTGGGTCGACAATAGGAAATCTTTCAGACATATTGGAACAAACTAGACAAACGATTCAGACATATGTGGGCACACCAGCCTATCAAGAATGGTTACAAGAGTTTCACGAATTACCGCGCACATTCATTGACAATCAGGTCAGAGACACCGCAAACACCTACGACCACACATATGGAATAATACACGACCTTGAAACTGACAAATTTTTCTTAGGTCTAACCCAACAGCCTGTAGAAATAATTGGGAAAAACGTCAAAATACAAGGTATTACATATCTTGGCACCCCTGGTTTATCCGAATTACTATTTAAAAAGGAACCCAAAGGCTACAGTATTAAAGATTTAGACAACTATATGGACATTCTGGGTCGAACTAACGCTTATCGTAGGAATAACAGTCCCAATGAACAAGTTCAAGGAAATGGTTCACGTAAATATGTTACAATAATAGGTCCATACTTACAGAAGAAGGGAATAACAAAAACAAGAGCTCTTAACCCTGCCTCAGAAAACCTATTTCAGCATTCGACATTCACAAGACAGGTGGCCCCATATAGAGCTCAAAGAAAAGCACCGACTACACAAGGATCGGGTTTAACTCTAAAGGATAATAAAAATGACATTGATTATGTTTATTGGGATAACGTTAACGAACTTGTTGACAGACTTCGTTTGTTGGTAGCCTCAATGAATGCAGGTCACACCGGTCATAATAATGAAGTTATCTCCATTATAGAAGAACTACGAGAAGCTAACATCATCATATAATAGAATGTAACATAGATTTAGGCACATTTAAATAAAAATGATCGATAAGTTTGGTTGTCATATTTCACAACGGTACAAAATAACTGATATAGATATTAAAGATCTTGTCAAAAAAGTTGAAAATGAGGTGACCAACAATATTTCAAAAAATTTAAACTATATTGAAAACAAAGTTGTTGAACACTTTAAATATGGATTGCAACAAAATCAACTGGGAATTTCAAATTTCGAAGAAGAGCTAAAGTTGCAAAATAAACGCTCCCTTGAAGTTTTCGAAAATATTAGCAATATAACGAAAAAACTAAAATTTTGTGAAGATCAAGTAACAACATTAGAGCAAAAATATAAACAGGAAGAAGGGCGTGGTAAAGAAACTCTAGAAAATATCGACAAGAAAATATTAGATTCTGAAGTAAAAGTAGGTCTCATAGAGAAACAGATAAGTGGCATTGCTAGTTTACAACAAGAAACTCAGAAGGCGCTATTTAAATTACAAACTAATATAAAAGATACATCAAAAATCGACGACATTCAAAAAATGTTGACAAAGGATCTTAAAACAAAGTTTGAAAAATTTTTAAGTATGGTTTATGATAGGATTTCAATGGAAGTGGAAAATTTCAAAGATGTTCATGATGGAATGAATAAGAATACAAAAAATATTGAAAGGATGTTGAATTTACATTTACTGACTCACAAGAAGGATGGGGACAAATTAGTGGCATTAAAAGAACAATTCGAAATTATGTCACAACAATATTCAGAATTAAAATCTATAGAACATTTGAATAAAGAAGACATAGTAATTATTAAAACAACTTTACAAGAGAATAATAATATTTCATTAAAAATTTTAGACATTGAGAAACAAGTTGATGAAATAAAGAACTTGGGTGCAGATTCAGATATGAATGCCAATATTAATCAAATTATTAAAGATGTTAAATCATTGGAAGAATTCATCAAAAATGAAAATATAATTTTAAAAGCGAATGTTGAAAGAATAAATGAAATAATGAATACAAAAATTAAGGAGGTGGTATTTTTTAATACAAAAGAAAAAATTAAAGGATTTAGAAATGATGTTGAAAATTTAAATACAACTATAGGAGAAATAGTAGATAGTTTTCTTAATGGTCGACAAATATATGAGATATCTTTGATAGAAAGGCGAACTGTTGTTGGCATTCAATTATCCATAAAAAATATAGTTAAGAAATTAACTGAAGAAATCAATAAAATAGATGAAGGAATGGGTGAATTGGACACCATACTTAATCCAACATCACTAAAATACCTAAACACAAAAATTAAGGAAAATTTGGATAATTTAAAAAAAGAAATTGATAAAATTAAGGAATACTTAAAAGAAGAGGATAAAGTAATTTTAAATCAAAGCCTTAAAGAACGTATAAAAGCTATTGGGACAATTTTTGTCTTAAATCATAATGTCTCACACTAAAGAGGTGGTTGTGAACGAATTACATAAACCTGCTAGAAAAAATTACAAAAGGAGAAGAACAATCGTTAAAGGATTAAACGATCTTTGGCAGGCTGATTTAGTGGAAATGCAACCATACGCCAAAATAAATAAAGGATATAGATACATTTTAGTAGTAATAAATGTATTTTCAAAATATGTTTTACCACTTAAAAGTAAACAGGGAAAAGATGTGACTCTAGCTATGAAAGTTATATTAGACAAGACAATTAACCCAAAAAATTTGCAAACCGATCTTGGAAAGGAATTTTATAATAAAAATTTTCGTCAGCTTATGAGTGATTTTAAAATAAACCATTATAGTACTTTTTCCAATCTAAAAGCTAGTATAGTTGAGCGGGTTAATCGAACTATCAAAAATATCATGTGGAAATTTTTTAGCAACCAAGGTAGTTATAAATGGTATATCGCTTTGCCAACTATAATAGAAAAATATAATAATACTGTTCACAGAACTATTGGATATAAACCTATCGATGTTAATCTCAAAAATGAAAAATCAATATTATTAAATTCATACACTTTTAAGAAAATTATAGATTTGGAACATAGTAAATTTAAAGTGTATGATTTTGTTAGAATTTCCAAACAAAGAGAGGCGTTTGATAAGGGGTTGTTCTGTAACTCGATTTTCCTATAAATAGCGAATTTGCGCTCTGTAGAATCAGTCATTCACGGGGGTTCAAACAGATAAGATCAAATTAGCTGCAGTCATCATATGACGTCATATCTCGAGTTGATGAGATGTTTTCACAGTAAATAATAAGTTGTTTTTGTATTGGAATAAAAGTTACCTAAAGCATAATCTGGGACTTTTTGGCAGTTAATAAAGTATCGTAAATTGGATGAATAAAAGTTTATAAAAGTTATTAAAGTTGTTTATTTTGTGTTTTTAAGTTAGAAAAAATACTTAGACATAAAATAGTTTTAAGAAATAAAATATTAAACAAAGTTAGAATAGAACTTTGATATTTTAACTCCATTTTTAATAAGCTGTTGGAAGTCAGACACATGGCTTTAAATTTCGCAGCAGTCTTAGACCGAATGCAAGAAGTGCTGCTACCGTCTTCGCCGAGCGGCTTCCTGGAGGCCTGGATCATCGATGCCATGGGTACTTCATTGCCCAATGGACAATCAGAACTCCAGGGAGTTAGCTATGACTCATCCGTCGACGTTGCGGAGGTGGCAAAGGGCCCAGACCGAGATGCCAACTGCTTGCTTGGTGTCCAGGACCTGTTAGGGTCTTCCAAACCTCCGTCCTGCTGCCGGCCGAGTGGCATAGAAGTGGCAAGCGTGGCAAGCGACCCAAACCCCGTGGGTGGCTCAAAAAGGCAAACAACATCGATGCCTGAAGAAGAGGATCTCTGGTCGTGGAGTAAAGATGTGCAGCCGTGGGGAATGCTGGGTGAAAGTGAAGAAAAAGACGTTTACGTCGAATTAGCTGAACGTCAGCATATTAGAAATTGTGGTGAACGTACGTCGGAGCTACCTGGGAACGTAGACGTAGCGTTACACTTCATGGCGCCCGAGCAACAGACCGTTAAAGGCAAGGAAGACTTAAAGCCCTTCGATACGCCTAGGTCAAAGACCCATTTTAACGTAAAGGAAGAGATTTTGAAGAAATATGACGTGCCTGAAGTGGTGTCCCATCAGGAGGAGATAGATAGGGAAACAGTCTTGTGGCTACATGGCAAATTGGAGAAGGAGGCCCCAGGTGATGGGCGGTGGATAACCGCACTCCTAGGGATCGTTGGAGCGCAAGCAATAGACCCGGCTGCCAGGGACCTGCGTGAAAGTATCCGAAGAGGAGCTGAGGTGCCGCTGGTTGACCGGCTTGGAGTTGTGGGGCGTCAGGAGGAAGATGGAGTGGCGGTGTGGTGTCCGAGGACCCACAGGAAGAATATACTCAATTTGGCACATGGAATACGCCACAACACGCGTGAAGGGATGAAAGATATTATCAAGAGATGGTTATGGTGGCCGATGATAGACAAGGATGTGGACACGCACTTCAGCCAATGTATGTTATGTCAACATTTTAAAGAAGATGCCCTGTGCCACGGAATGTTAAAACCGTGGGGCACAGTTTTAATTACAGTCATAGAAAATTTACCAAGGACCAGACACAGTAGATATACAACAATATACTGTGCTGTTGACGTATACAGTGGATTTATAGAAGCAAGACCACACAGAAGTATTCACCCAGCTTCTTTGATAGAATTTGTACAAGCCGAGGTAATTAGCCGATGGGGAACACCCAGTTTATGGATGCTAATGCCAGAAGTGGCGAAGTACCTAGAGAAGATTGCCCACGCAACCAACATTACAACAGTTGGCACGGCAGAAAAGTTGATAACTTCCACGATGATACCGTTTGAGCAGTTCCAAACGAGAATTTTAGCGATGCCAAGAGATGAGTGGCCTCTACAGTTGCAGTCCCTGCTGAATCAAGCTAGGAGCCGCAGAGATGACCACAATGGAGCTACGGCCAGAGAGATGGTGACGAACACCAGGACAATCCTCCAGAACAAGAAGTTCTAAAGTGTAAATAGTTAAGTAAGAATTGTAAATGTAAATATTTTGTTGTTGTTGTTCATTCGACAACAGCTAAATTGATCTCTTTAGTGGGGGGGTGTTCTGTAACTCGATTTTCCTATAAATAGCGAATTTGCGCTCTGTAGAATCAGTCATTCACGGGGGTTCAAACAGATAAGATCAAATTAGCTGCAGTCATCATATGACGTCATATCTCGAGTTGATGAGATATTTTCACAGTAAATAATAAGTTGTTTTTGTATTGGAATAAAAGTTACCTAAAGCATAATCTGGGACTTTTTGGCAGTTAATAAAGTATCGCAAATTGGATGAATAAAAGTTTATAAAAGTTATTAAAGTTGTTTATTTTGTGTTTTTAAGTTAGAAAAAATACTTAGACATAAAATAGTTTTAAGAAATAAAATATTAAACAAAGTTAGAATAGAACTTTGATATTTTAACTCCATTTTTAATAAGCTGTTGGAAGTCAGACACATGGCTTTAAATTTCGCAGCAGTCTTAGACCGAATGCAAGAAGTGCTGCTACCGTCTTTGCCGAGCGGCTTCCTGGAGGCCTGGATCATCGATGCCATGGGTACTTCATCGCCCAATGGACAATCAGAACTCCAGGGAGTTAGCTATGACTCATCCGTCGACGTTGCGGAGGTGGCAAAGGGCCCAGACCGAGATGCCAACTGCTTGCTTGGTGTCCAGGACCTGTTAGGGTCTTCCAAACCTCCGTCCTGCTGCCGGCCGAGTGGCATAGAAGTGACAAGCGACCCAAACCCCGTGGGTGGCTCAAAAAGGCAAACAACATCGATGCCTGAAGAAGAGGATCTCTGGTCGTGGAGTAAAGATGTGCAGCCGTGGGGAATGCTGGGTGAAAGTGAAGAAAAAGACGTTTACGTCGAATTAGCTGAACGTCAGCATATTAGAAATTGTGGTGAACGTACGTCGGAGCTACCTGGGAACGACGACGTAGCGTTACACTTCAGGGTATACTCCGAATTGGTCCACTGAAATATTTCAAATAAGGAAAGTGAAGTTGACAAATCCAACCACATATCTCCTAAAAGATGATAAGAATGAAAATATTGAAGGTGGGTTTTATGAAGAAGAGTTACAGAAAGTGAAATATCCCGATGTGTACTTAGTTGAAAAAATATTAAGAAAAAAAGGAAGTAAGGTGTTTGTTAAGTGGTTGGGATTAAATAAATCGCATAATTCATGGACTCTAAAAAAAGAGTATTATAAAACTAACATTTAGATATTTAAAATAAAACAATGAAAATATTCAAACAAACTTTTTTATTATTTAAACCTTTGACTGTAAATGAAATGTCTATGATTTACATCTAATATTTTACATATTGTTTTTCACATTGTTTTATCCTTTCTTCAAAACGAAGTCTATCCAGATAGTGTCTTTGATAATCTCCTTTTCGTGCTTGCCTAGACGCATAGTTCCACACAATTAAAAGATACAGTTTGTTTTCACATTCATTAATATTCACCGAGTTCTTCATAGTATTTTATTTTTGGGGGTGCTCTTCTTAATTTCACTTCCATTGCATCTCTAGCATTGTACTAACATTTTCACTATTAGAACATTGTCTGTGGTTTAATACATTGTGAACATCCGTAAACAAGTCTCGAGAAGTATTTAAAGTATTTTGAAACACATTAATATATTTTTGAAATTCCTGTTTCCTAAGGATTTCTATTCTGTAATCAATTAACTCTTGTATTTCAAACAATTTATCCATAGTATCTCTAGCAAGGTATAGATAATCCACATCACCCACTTGAAGTTTAATAACACAACACTCATTAATTTGTTCAAAATGTATTATAATATCACCAAACTTGATCGGAAATGGATTGTTATTTGATGAATAGAAATAGTTGACTATTACTCCCTGATACTTTAGAATATTTTTCCAATCCTCTTCACTTAGAATAATATTATATCCTTTTTGACTGCAAATAGAAATTTTTGGAGAAAAATCATTTAAGCTAATTCCAACAGACACATATTTTGAAAATGAATTATTCAAACTGTATACCTTACTATTTAAAAGCTTTTCTTTACATATTTTTTTTAAACTACCACTTTTAGGGTTACTACTATATGCTTGAAATGTCGACATCTTAAAGAACTAAACTGTTAAGGTTACATTCCTTTTTATAGATCTCTCCCCACCCGAAACTAGATTGAGGAGGGTGTTGGTGTTAAGGAGTGAATTAAAATACAACTATACCATTATCTAAATTTATTAAATAAGATTGAAATTATGCTGTGACAATCCCACAGCAATATCATTAGCTTAAATGGCTAAAAATATTTTTACCATTGTCAATACAATACACAACACAACAATTATTGGATCAATCTTAAAAATTATTGGAGAAGTGTTACAACTGACACTTTCGTTAGTTTTATACTTGCTATACCATAAACATTCAGCAAATTCACAGTTTTTGGACAATCTATAATGTTCAATAATAGGACAATCATAACTAGTCCACTGAAATATTTCAACACCACAGTAGAAACATTTACATACATCCTCGATTGATGTATAATAAAAACCAGAACTCGCCAACATATCTGGAGATGGTTTCCCAATCCATTTCTTAAAAGAGGATAATCTTGTTTGATACTTTTTAAATAAGCAATCAATTTCTTCGTCAAATGATTCTAAGCACATATTTGATGTGAGCAAAGATTCTTTATAAATAATAAAATTTCTGAATGATTCTTATATTTATTTATTTAACCTATGTGGTGAGGGATACATCATTTTCATATTCCATAAACCACAAATAAAATGGAATATCCTGGTGTCCCCATGCTAAAGTGTCAAAACTGTGTGGTATTTTAAATCTTTTATTATCAGATGAAGTTAGTGCCAACTTGTTTACCATTTCAGTATAAATATTATGTGAGCGAGATCTAAACATATACATTGAACAAAAGGTTCTCGAATTTTTCTCTACAACTTCTTTATAATGTACAAGATCTAACTGTTTATTAATACTACTTTTTTTAACCCCTTTAGCTTTTTTAAGTAAACAAGTTTCTGTTTTAATACAATAAGCTTTCGCCCCCGTACCATAAAAACATTGAATTGGTTTACCAGCATATTCATCCTTAAATTTACCGACAATGGACTTAGTTATGGGCATATTATGAATATTATCTTTAAAGTTTGATGTGTCATACATATCAATATTATTTTTTATATCTTCATATACATTGTCAGTTTCAATTTCTAAAATAAGGGAGTCTGTATCTGTATATAATAATTTCACTTTATTTTTATATAATTCTTTCAAAAAACCATAAAAAAATTCATACATAACATTTTTAGATATATCTAAAATAGAAAATCCAACATAAACTGGCTTGTTATATTTAACTAATACTTTTTGCATTTGAATTGCAACTAAATGTTCTGAAAATATAGTGTGATCTTTAAAGTATGGTTTTGCTATTAAATTTTCAGCACCATTTTTATTTTTATTTTTAGCCCAAGTAGTCACCAACCTTACATCTGTCCTAGTGTCAACATTTTCCATAGTTTTACCATATATGCTATTATTTGTCAATTTATATGTGCTTCTTTCAAACTCGTTTTCAGATTCATTTCTTAGTTTGGTGTTAAAGTCAATATATTTTTTTAACCATGGGGATTGGGTGAAGCGTATGACTCTATGTATTTTAGTTAGTTTCACTCCATAATTTATGCATTGTTTTAAAGATGTATAATGAATTATATATTTTTGTTTATTATTTAAATTTGGAATTAACTTAAAACTTTTCGAGTCTTGAGGTTTTATATTTTCAGGGCAAAATGGATATTCATTGTGAGATTCATGTAAATTCTGAGGATATTCTAAATCAACCTCCAACACATAACCTCTTTCGGATGTGTCAGAAACATCCATTATATTTAAATTTTTAATTTCTTTTTCTGAGAGCCAAGCAAAATTATTTTGTGGTAGATATTGTGACATTGCATATCCGTAAAGGTTGGTGGCGTCTAGGTACATGATGTATTTATTTGGTTGTGATTTATCATAATTTGATAAGAATTTGTTGTTTGCTATAGATTTTCTACTTATACATGTACTTACTCCGCCCCTTATATTATTTTTAAAAAAATGTAACATATCTGGATCGGTTAGTAATTCTAAACTTACATTAGTCATGCGCATGCATGCATCCAGGCTTAAACCTGGAAAACTATAATACTGGACAACGTCTAGTTTATACTTATTCAAACAAGTCTTTCTAAAATTTTGAAATATATCTGCCAATAGCAATACATCAGATTTGAGATATATGTCTGAATAATCACCAATTGTAGTACAGTGAAAAATATTCCAAACATGTTTTGCGCGCTCATATTCTGCATCGGTAATATGCTCATCTGTTAAATTATTGTAAAATTGTTCTTTTTCTGGTAGACCAACATTATCTAATTTATGAAAATCGTCAATGTATCCATAAGGGAATACACCCTTTTGACGAATATATTTAAATTGTTCATAATCAGTAAAATATTTCCTAATTTCGCAACATTGATTGTCACTAAGTGTATCAGATAATTTTGCCAAAGAATATGGTAAGAATTGAAAAGAATCTATAAATCTACTTTTTCTTTGGTGTGTTAGTTTTTTTATCAATATATGTGCCAACTTCGATACACTTTTCAAATGAGATATATTTTTCTTTATTTTGTGCAATAACAGATAACTGTTCTTTGTTCTGGCATAATTTTTTTATAAATAAATGTGAATCATAATTTCTCAAGTTGTGAAACACAACTGGAAAAAAATTTGGAAGTTTATAATTTAAATTACATACAGAATGGGCAGGACCTCTATATTTGCCTGTTATGTAGCAGTGGTCTGCAACTTTAATTTGATTATTTAATATTGGGTTTTCACAAATATGACAATCATTGTTGTAATTGTAACTTAATTTCTCCATTCCATTTAATTCAAGCATTGGTTTAATTGTTTTTAGATATTTATTATATAATATGTGAACATCTCTTTCCAGAAAATGTATAAAAGTTTGATCACAATTAGGACCTCTAGAGAATTCATATTTCGATATACTGTCATCAAAAGAGCACTTAATGTAATATGCAAATGAGTGTGGAATGTGTTCAACTTTTTTGATTCTGTAAGAACTATTGGGATCCAAATTATTTTCATTATTACTAATCGGTTTTAGTATACATTCAAAATCTGCATATATGACAAATGGAACTTCCATTTGTTTTTGAATGTTTTCAAACTTAAGAATATTTTCTGGAACATTATTACCATATTTATCTATTTTCAATTCCGTTGACGGTAAAGTCATTCTAACAAAATCACAATCATTCGCAACATGTCTAACCAATAATTCTTCACTACCAAAAAATTGCAAACACCCATCACAAAGATATTTTTTGTCATTATGTTTAGACAATTGTTTATTAAGTAATTTTGATAAATCAGAAATATAACAATAATGAAAATTTCCAAAGTCATCACCAATTAGCAGTAAATTAACATGGTGATCTAGTTTAGTTTTTGTATAATGTAGTGGTCCAATTATTTCATACTGTTTTTTAAAAGTTGTTTGAATTTTTTCTAATGTATAAACATTAATTGAAATATTATTTTGTTTTTCGAATTTTGGGATATCTTTAATATTTATAGGAAAGTCAATACCTGTTAAATTTAAAACTGTTGAATAATGTGGATATGATGTTATTGCAAAATCCATTCCGGAGGGTTGGAAGAGTGCTGCTACTACTGACCAAGCAAAACAGTATTCATCATTATTTTGAATATTGACTACAACTTTTTTCATTTTGATTTCTTCTGGCAGGTGTATGTGTGCAGTGGCTCTCAAGGGATTGAATTTGTTAATGTTTATTTCCAAATATAAAAATTGGAGTAACATCCAACCTAAAAAAAAAAATATTGATATAATGTGGAAAATGTCATGAGGTGTTGTGCTTATGTTTATATTGCTAAATGGATTACCTGAATCTTTTTCCGCAAACTCACTCGATTTCCCATCAACAATCTTAATCATTTCATCCAATTCGAATGATATATTTGAACTATTACACATTACTCTATATGGGGTGTTAAATGATTTTATTTGCTTAGTTTCATCTCTCGGATTCATGTATAGACCAAATAATTCCAAGTTTAATTTAACGCAAGTGTGTCTTCGGATTTCATTTGCCATTATTTTGCTTACTTTGGGTGTCAGCTCATTAAAGAAGTCCACAATGTTTAAGTATATGGAGATTGGTGTAACCTTGTAAGAAATTATTCTCTCTTGGAAAGCTGATTTAATTACTTCTACTTGATCTTCAGTTGTACTGTGACTTGCATTTTTTTTATGTGAATTTGTTCTCATGTGGTAAGGCCATAACTTCCCAATGATAAATTTTCGACATTTTTGACAATATTTCCATTCTAAAATAAATGATGAGAGGGGATGAGAGGGGGGTGTCACAACAAACTACTACTACTAGCTTTCAAAAATATTGTAAAAACTTACCAGACTTTGAATTTGGTGTAATTGAAGGGGTTGGTTGTTGTTTTCCTTCATCCACCTCACAAACAGTTTTTAAATGGCGTTGTAAATTATCTTTCCTGGAAAATTTTTTCTCACAAAATTTGCACTCAAAAGTCATTTTGCCACTCTTGTAGGAACGTTTGCGGAGCAAGTAATAATATAAAGTTGTAGATTGTTTATGTTAAATACCTAGTGAAATTTAAGAGGGGGGTCTAATTAAAAGAATTAACAAACTCATCAAAAAGTAACTCTAAACGTTTGAAATCTTGTTGACTTCGGTTTGTTGCTGAACTCTCAATGTGATCCAAATAAAAACGAAGGGATTTTAATTTTGCTGTACTTTTTAGTGACATTTTATCACTTGGTATTATTTTATTTTTTATTGGTTTAGTTGAAGGTGGTTGCACTGTTTTTGGAAAAAATATGTCTTCATCACTCATAATATCGTCATATGTCGGTAAATTTTGCGTATTGTTTGGTGAGATGTCTTCATCGCTCATAATATCGTCACATGTCGGTAAATTTTGCATATTGTTTGGTAAGATGTCTTCATCGCTTGTAATGTCATCATATGTCGGTAAATTTTGTGTATTGGTTGGTGAGATAATGAGATTATTTGAATATATCCCTAAATAATCATTAATTAGAGTTGAATTATTACTGTCTTGTGTGTTACTTTTTTCTGGTTCATCATTTGTAAAAAATATATCTTTTGTCATATCGTCAAATTCTGTCATGTTTATTGGGGTTTCGAATAGGTCAGAGTCAAATAAATTAAAGTTGATTTCACTAAATGTGTCTAAAATTATTTCTTTGTCTGCTATTTCATTGATATTACTGTTAGGAAAAATTAAAAATTCGTTTAAAACATTTTTGATTTTTGCTGATTCACCATGTGCCATTTTATTAACTTAACTTAAGATTTTTCGATGAGTTTGCTACACACAAAATTTATTATGTACTAGAGTATTTATTTTCACGCACGCTAGTGTTCAAGAAGAAGATTCTTGATGGACTAGTATTATTTTAGATTGTAGGAAACTGGAAGTATGATTATTCTTATAGAAACGGCGGGGAGGTTTGGTTTGGCTGGTCTATGACGCTCTGCGATTTGGTTGGTCTAGCTGGTCTATAACGCCCTGTGATTTGGTTGGTCTAGCTGGTCTGTGACACCCTGTGATTTGGTTGGCTGGACTGGTCTGTGACACCCTGTGATTTGGTTGGCCTGACTGGTCTGTAACGCTGTGATTTGGTCTGTAACGAACACCCTGTCATTCCACCAAACTACTATAAAAGTGTATAGTTTAGCGATTTTAATGTTCTTTGGTTAACGAAAATATTGTTTTGAATATTGTGGTTGTGTAGTTTGTGCTAAAATGGATGCTGAATTTGATATTGGTTTGCTCTTAAATATTGTGTCGCAGTTCGACTATGTGGAAGAAATGAATCAAGATAACTTTGACTCTACGCTGACCAATTTGTTGCAAGGGGATATCAACAATTTGGCGATTGTGGAAGTGGAATCTGGAGACGAAGACCTAGACCTAGACATGGAAGACGACATGGCTAGGATGAATATCAGTCTAGTCAATTCGCCACAAGAACAAAACTATCTGGATGTTGTTTTTTGTGTAACGCAAAGTTATGTTATAGTGCAAACTGCAAGAACTAATACATTGTGCCATTTTTGTTACTATATTCACCAATACTATTTAAATTCACAGGCGACACATAACCATGTTAATACCCATGTAAAGAGAAGGTTGAGGTATTCCAACCTCGATGTGCATTGTGTGCTGTGTTTAAGACCATTGTACCAAATTATTTTGCCCGAAGTTTGTTTACAATGTAATGTTGGGACTCGGCTCATTGAAGTTGATTGGGATAGCAATATCCCAATCATCCCATAAATATGCTTTACTAAATATTTTATTTTATTTTGCAAATAAACACATTCCAAACAAATAATTTCGTTTTAATTTACTTTCAAGATATTGTCTTTAACTAGTTTTATTGTGACTTGAATTTGTAGTTTTTATTGATTGGTATTTGAAGCACACATCTAAACTATTTTGTGGTGTAGCCAATTTGTTTCAATTTACTAAAATAATTTGTATTTTAAAATACTTTTCAAGATTTGGAAGGTCTATGGTTGTATAGCAAAGTCATTTTGCTATGAAAACTTTTATTCTTGTAGTAATAGATATTTAATTCACCAAGCTTCTATTCTTAATATGATAGTATATCAAATTATTTTTTTCCATGGTCGTTCTAGTAGGAATAATACTCAAATTTTAAAACAATATTTTATTCAGAAAATAAATGGTCTTATATTATGTTTGGAGACAATTCGCCAAGCTTCTATTCTTAATAAGACAACATACCAACTTATTTTGCTAAGATCGTTCTAGTAGGAATAATACTCAAATATAAACACAATATTTTATTCAGAAATTAAATGGTCTTACATTATGTTTGGAGACAATTCACCAAGCTTTTATTCTTTTAATAAGGTAATATATCAAATTATTTTTCTATGGTCGTTCTAGTAGTACCTACTAATACTCAAATATAAACACAATATTTTATTCACATAATAATATTATGTTTGATGACAATTCACATAGCTTTTATTCTTAATCTAAGACAATTATTCATTATTTCAAAAAGAAACATTGTATATATGCTAGTAAAAGTTTGGAACCTCTTGCCTATATCTTTTAAAACATTAAATGATAATCAAACAACAAATAAGGTTGAAAAAGTTTCTTGTCAAAAAAGTGCTACTACAGTGTCACTGAGTTCCTGAACGAAAAAGATTTCCAGGATTTTAAATAAGTGCTTTTCAGCGGCGGATGCCTGCAATTATGTAGGTCCTAATGCATGATTAAAAAAAAAACATTTTAATTGTCTGTTGGCTTTTAATTATTTTAATTAATATGTTAATAATTAGTTGTATGTTTAGTTAAGTCTAATTAGGTTATCTTTGGTTTTGCTCTTGTTGACACGATCTACACCCTAAAAGGGTACATTGTAATGATCATGTATTGAAAATAAATAAATAAATAAATATAGCTTAATGACAATAATACTGTCAATCCATAAATATTTTAGCAGGATGAAGACAAACTTTGAATGTTTATAATACACTTTTCAAGACCTGACCGCAAATCTGAATTACACACCTATAACATTGTGACAATGGGTATACATATTTTATTATTGTAAAATCAAAATTTTGACTAAGAGCGTTTTATGGGGTTCAAATTCATATTTAATTGATTAGGAACAATACTACTACTATTTACTAGTTCTAACTAAACACAACACGCGCGCACATAGAATATGGAGGTACATTATCTGGTTGAAATATTTGTGGTGTTGTCTATCACACTATTGTTGTTGGCTTCTTTGACACAATCGGCATGGAAGCTTCATTTGTTGGGGACCAACTTGAACCGTCACTTAATTTTGTGAGGATACAGTATCATCTTGTACCGGACCTGGACCATATGACCAAATAGGATTTATTGGTGGATCCGTGTGGTCTGGCACTGTAGTACTAATAATGTTATACTGCACCCTCACAAAATTCCTATCCGGGTGCGGTGGTGGCACCCTGGGTCGAGGATAAGCTGCTGCTTGGCGACGCCACATATTCCTAATCTGGCGACGTCGCTCAAAAAACATTTCATTGTTATTATTAACAACTGGTCTAACGATTTGAATATTGCCTTCCACAATTCTCAATTCTCTCCCGTTCCAATTTTGTTCTTCGTTTTGCATTTTAATTAATCACTTTATCACTTTAAACCACTTCACACAACTTCTCGAAAATACTAAACTTGAGAGTCGACTGAAATAATGAATGTTTTCGCTTTAAAGGTGTGGCTTGTAAACTTTATCATTGATTGGTGACAAGGTACCATACCTTGGGTACCAATGAAAGTTATTTGCGACGTGATACAAAGAATGAAGCTCTAAAGAAGAATAAGAAATGGGTGCGGCCAATAAGTGTTCATTTCGCTGTTGGGAATTGTACATTAATTTATTAAATTTAATTAACATGTGAAGCGTGTCTCTTGCGATAAGTATCTTGACTTGTTTGCTGAAATTGATCGTTGTGCAATTTTGCAACAGCTGTCTTGAATTTCTTTTCTTATGCGTGTGTATAATTTTCACACCACATGTTTCTTATCTGATGTGCAGTGCCAATTAAATACTAATATGTTTGATACTTTAATATACTGTGTTTAATTAGTATTGCTATCTCCTTATTAGCATACTACATTTTATTAAATTGCTTGTTATTTCATATTTATGCTGTAATATTTCCTTTAGTTATACTAATATGTTTGATTTTGGGGAGATAACTTTTAATATGGTGCATATATTTATATATATTTTATGTATGGGATAGTCATAATTAATAATTTGTGTTTAATGAGGATACTTATTGTTATCTGTACATCTATTTTATATAAGCAGTGGACGTAATTATCTGTTTTGTTGCAGTCTAAAGCACATATTTTACTCCTCATCTTCCCGTCATATTCTTGGCGATTGGCCTTGTCTGTCCGTCTCTGTTTTGTTATGGTCTGAAGCACATTTACTCCTCATCTTCCCAACCTATTCTTGGCGGTTTAAAGTAGATTTACTCATTTTACCTCCTCAATATCCCTTCTATATACTACTAGGATTATTGTTAAATTGCTGGTTAGAGGTTAAGTTGAGGCCTGAGGTACTGGGTTCCTGGATGTTGGTTTCAAGAGTGTAAGGTTGATGAGCTCTTTTAGCTCGCATATATAACTTTCTTAACTCTTTATTCATTATAATTAAAAGTACTTAGTTATAAATACCTTGTCCTTGTATAAAATTTTCCCTAGTCCGGCGTGGACTTTGTCGGTTCTGGTTTTCGAACACCAACAACAAATTTAAGTTTCACACTTCATATAAATTCACAAATTGATATCTAAACTAAACATCTAATTTACTACAAACAACAAACAACATTTTTATTTATTATGCTGCTCTGATAACCGGGAATAGTTGGGATTCTGATTCGGACGTTGGGGATGACCGCGCTTTTTTCAGGATAACCTAACCTCAAAACACAGAAATGAATCAGGTTTTAATTCAGGGGTCAAATATCAAACACAGCAAACTCAACATAATTAAAATGTTCAGTAATAGAAAAATACGCTATTAAAAGTATTCCATTGAAATAACAGAAATACTGAAGCTCAGTAATATGGGCAATAATATTAGGTATGATATTTTTGCTCAATCATTTCCACTAAACTCATATTTTCACGAAAATTTTAATAAATGTGATGGAGATTGCTAATTTTGATATTTAAATTTGGATATTGCTGTATCTGTTATGTGAGCATATGGAGATTGCTGTCTTTGTTATTATCACATTTTCCATGGCCAAACAGGGTCGAACTATATAAGTTCTACCAAAGTAAAAATGCCCACCTAATAATTTTAATGTTTATTTATTACATTCTTAAGATTAAATAGTAATAAAGAAACAACTCCTTTTATAACCTGTAGTGTGAGAATAATTTCAATATTTTCACATAAAAAAAATTGTTATTTGATTTTGTATGACTTAAATATACAGGTAAGTTATAACTCGTAAGAGCAACACTTTAGCAGATTTTGTATTATATACGCAAGTCTTTACTGTCTTCTGTGTGCTCAACACAATAATTTTTTTCTCCATCTTCCCTCATCGGATTTGTAGTTGCTTGCATTTCTTCTGCCTTGGTGGTAGATGGATTTCCTATCGGTATGACTTGATTAAAATACTTTAGCTCTGGTAGTGAGTGCCATTCTGTTCCATAATGTTTAGTGAGCAAATTATTAACATCCCTTATTTTTAGTGGCTTTACTTGAATACCACAAGGTATCTCACTAGGGATTATCATATTTATAATTTTTCTCTTTTTACATATATTTTCATACTTTCCAAGCTCAGATTTGTAAAATGGCTCTCCATCAATTAAAGCGTTACCTTGTTTTTTGGATCTTTTTATAAAAAAACGTTTACATGTATTGAATTTAATATGCCACTGTTGTGGAGACTTGATGACAGGTTCTGCAGCTTTTTTCCAGTCATAAACTAAACAATTCTGACCAACATTTACGATTGTTGCATACTGCGATATTATGTTGATGTATGTTTCAGGATCGATGACTACTTCCTTTTTCTTTATGTGTTTTTCTATTTGTCCAAATACCCGATCTGATGGCAAATAAGAATGTCCTGTGATGGGAAAAATGACTTCAATTTTCTTGATGGCGAGATGTTCTGTTAGCCATTTGCAGCACATGGCCAATAAAAATGAATTTTTATTTTGGCCACCACAGCCATCGGCTATCAGGCGAATTGTGTTAATGTTAGTCATGTCGGAGTTGTTCAATCTATGATAAATTATTGATGACACTGTATTGGAATCTTTGGCATACATATCTTCTGTCCAGGTATAAGCAAAAACATTATTTCTGGTTAATTTATCTTTTGAGCTGCCTTCCACGACGGTTAGGTTGTAAAGGTAGAGCTGTCTGGTATAATAACAAGCTTGGTCAGGGACTTTTGGTATGGGCTGATTTTTTTGACAATCAAATGAGAATGTTTTAACACCATCTTCTTTTGCCTTTAAATATGAGTAGAACGCTTTCGCGCGCAGTACATGCACCCTTTTTTGGATGATTAAATCACTTCTTTTTGCATCATTTGTTTGCGACTTAATTTTTTCTTGGTATTGTAGACAAGTTGAACAAACGTCACTACGTGGCGTCCCGAACCCCAAATTATATTCTGTCTGGAAAACTTTTCGGAACAAACCTAACTTCGCATGTTGCTCGTTATCGTATTTGTCTTTGTACATCCCGTATATTTTTTTAAGGTTTAGTTCACTTGGCAAGTATTTTCTAACTGATGTGCTGCTTCTGCAATAGTGGGCCTCGGTGCATTTTAGAGATGTTAGGAATTCATGAACACTCTTTCTAATTTCTACAAACAAATGGGATTTGTGGTCCCCGCCTCTTTTCTCTGTTGGAAATTCTCCCGTCTCAAAATGTTTTTTCATGATATACTGTATTCTATACTTCGTTATATTTAATATTTTTAAAAATGTTTTCTGGCAGACTTGAACCTCTTTCCTGTCGACTGGAACGTAGAATCTTGTAGTTAGTGATTTTTGACTGTGTGTATTATTTTTTGGTCTTCTTCTTTGTATAGGTACTGCTCGGCAATACTTCAGCAGTAATGCATCTTGGTATTGTTTACATTTTTCTTTGTAGAAAGCGTTGTGAAATCTCATCATTGCAGCCATATTTACGGATGAGCATTTAAATCGTGCATTATTATGCATACAATTTTTTTCTGGCAAACTTCTAGGAGTATATCTGAAATAGAAAATAAGCCCATATTATGGTGTATTCACGTGTAAGATGTGAAATAAATAATACTACACAATAAGAATTGGTACATTGTAGAAAAGTAAAACCCTAAGGACGCTAAGTACAGTAAGTACACCCCTGGAAAAATTAATCTTACCGTAGTTTTTTAGCCTTGTTTGCCCTCCACTTTTCCGGCTGTCTCGGACGATTTCGGGCTTGACCTTTTGGCACTTTGATACAATTAACTTCCATTCTATAGTATTACTCAGCAAAATTATTTAACTTTTCACTAAAACCCTTAAAATATTAATAAAACCGTAGCACAAATTCAGCCTTTCACGGCAAAATCGCCATAACTATCGCGTGAGCGTTCTGGCTTGTTATTGGTTGAAATGGAGTTTGCTGTGTATGTTATGATGATAAGGTGATATTGCTGTCTTTGATGCTAATCCAAAAGTTTACAATGGAATTTACAAGGGAGATTGCTTCATTTGACGTGAATTTATTATTCAAATCGAAGGCAAATTTAAGTCTAAAAACGTATATGTCAAAAAGTCGGAAACAAAGAATATTGGAGTTTGCTGTGTTTGATATTAGAGCCCTGAATTAGTTAAAGGTTGTGGTTCAAGACACGCCGAATAAATATATAACCGTAAAATATCTATTATGATATACTAATTAAAAAAAATTGCTTGTATAACTATAATTAATATCATTTACATAGTCAACCCAGAGTTCGCAAATTAACTCGATTTTAAAGTTTTTTAACTTGTGTGACTATAATTACTGGGAACTTTTGCCACTCCCAGCGCGTGAAAGTCGGAGAATGCGCCGAGTTTGGTCACAATATTGTGACATTTGTCAATTTCAAACAAATCTAAAACCCATCCCAACACAAACCTCAAAGATTTTGGTTTTGAAGAGCCAAAATTCGTCTATACAAAAGTTAAAAAAAAAACTAGGTACACTAATCACCCTTTATTAGGGTATAATTTTTTAAGAAAAAATTGTATTAGGACAGGCGTAAAAAAGACGTTGTTAAGATGTCGGTTTTTTGTCTTGTTCGGATATACGTAAAAATGCCATAGTCAAGACGTCTTACAGACATCTTCTTTGTGTCTTCAGACGTTCAGATATGAAAACGACTTAAAACAGACATCTTAAAGACGTCTGGTGCTATCTGGGTAGCGTTAATTCTATAACTTATATAGGATCAGGGGGATGGGAACCAAATATTTTTCCCATGGGTAGGTATACTGCGGAAATAATTTAAATACTTAGGGGAGAAGTGTGTACCTTGGGACATAAAAATAAAAACTGCGTTATTTCTTAGTACTAATGTATTAGATCGTTTTGTTTCCATTTAGGTGTTACATTAACGCATTTCATGAGATCATGCCCATAAACCTAGACTTAAATGTTAATACAAAAGTATAAAAACTGTTAAATACTAAAAAACTTAATTTGTTCAAAGGTACACTAGGTAACTGTACCTTGGGACACGTGCTAGTGTTCCTTGGGACTTAATGTTATTATACATTATAACAGGAAAAATCAACAGTAAAATACATTTGGCGACTTCGTCTCTCAGTTCCTCCTATTATTTGAGGAGCTGGTAAGGTCATAATTACGTCCGACTTAGATATTTCAAAAATAGTTTCATCATCCAAAATAAACTTATCTCCTACTATTTTTTTTAAATATTGTACGTTTAGTGTTTCATTTGATAATATTTCAGTTACTTTCGCAACAAAAAATTTTCGAGACTTTTTCCCGTCCAATTTAACCAAAACGAACCCATTTGTTATAATTTCCTGTGATATTTCATCTTCACTCTCTTCTTTTGCACAATCCACATCTTGTAAACTGCTATCGGAATGTACTGACCGCATCTCTTCTCCCGAACTTTTACTGCTGCTTGAAACAACAATTTTTCTGATTGTAGGCTTTTTAATTGTAATTTTTCGTCGCTTAGCTGCTGCTTCTTCTTCTATTTCATGTTTTTCAGGTGTATCAGTAAGAATTCTACATCTGCCTAATTTTCGCCCACCACGTCTAACGCCTTTTCTCGGCTCTGCCTTGGGGAATGGTCTTATTTTGTCGGGAGTTATATGTCTTAATCCTGATGTACTTTGTTCTGATTGGCTATCTATCTGTGACAACAGAAAATTGATTAGAGCAATATAAAAAATTCGTTTGCAAAGAAAAGTTACCTGTTGTTGATATTCCTGCGTCATGTACTTCTACAATATCTGAAGTAGAAGAAGAATTCTTGGCTAGTACTAGTGGCCTATCTGTTACATACGAACTTAAAAATTCGTGTTCTCCGAACACATTACGGTTAACGGGGAATATCCCAGCTACCCGGAATCCAGATAGAATATTTTCGGATGTAAATGCTTTAGGATAAGCCTTGCCCACACATTCGGCCACATCATAAATTGACATTGGTTTACCACAATTGGAAAGAAGTCACTCATTACAAGCCGTATTATAGTATTTTTTTAATGGCCCAAATACAGTCCTGTCTAGAGGCTGTAGCTTGTGGCTCGTGTGTGGAGGTAAAGTCAGCATGACAATACAATTCTCTTTTAAAAAATTTAATATCTCAACTGAAATATGACTGTCATGGTTATCTAGGATTAAAAGGGTTTTATTTTCTTGACTGGAGCGTGTAAATTTTACAAAATGGTGCAAATATTCTAGGAATATTGTTGAATTAGACCAACCAGTAGGATTAGCCTTGCCTTTACTACCTGGCGGAGCTCCTTTTAACATGTGGTCCTTAAAGTGAACCCTAGGAAATACAAATAAAGGGGGAATAAAATTTCCTACTGCATTTATTGCACCAATTAATGTTATGTTTTGCCCCCTCTCGCCTGATGTCATACTACCAACCTGTTTATTCCCTTTCGGGGCTAGAATTCGGATTGGCACATGAACTGTGGACATGCCAGTTTCGTCGGCATTGTAGATATTTTCTGGGCCAAAATTATATCGTGTCATCACATCGTCTAATTTACTGAAAAACGTGTTAACATTCTCTTTATTAAAAGCTGTTGATCTTGCCAAGCTAGTGGCCTGCGGCTTCCTTAAACTAATGTCATTGTTTCTTTTAAGAAAAAATTTTAACCAGTCCACGCCAGCTTTTTGTTTGAGGTTGCAAGAATCAGGACATTTTATACCGTTTGCTGTTGCATAGTTGTATGCCAGCTTTTTTACTTCGTCTGTAGATAAACCATAATGCATATTAGCGCATTGCTTTAAATATGAATTAACTTCGCGTTCTTGAGCATTGCTGAAAACTTGTTTAATGGCATTACTTGGTGCATAAACAAACTCTGTATGACCATCATCTCGAAATTTTTTCAAGTGTCGACTTAGAGTTGATTTGGAGATACTATATTCCTTAGAGGCTTGTCTTACGCTAAATCCATGATTTATAACCTTATCAGCTGCAGCCATGACAGCCTCACGCGACGGATTGGGTCTTTTGATTTTATTTTTACTTCGTGGCATCTCTAAAAATAAAAAAAAAATATGTACTGTGTACTTTGGGACATGTCCCGAAGTACACCTGTAGTAATGTCCCAAGGTACACAAAATGTTTAATACAGAAATATGACATAATTCCTAAATCAAAAGTATCTTATTTATCTTTACATTGAAAAAAGACTTGCAAAATAACACCACAAACACCCCCATTAACGTAAATATTAATAAAATTACTTACTTTGTTTTCCACACTAAACGATATTACCCGATTAAAATTTACTTTACACGGGTGTAAATCACAGTTGATCCGTATTTCCACCATATGCAAATAAAAACGTGACAACGTTCGCTTAGCGCCAATTCGACAGAATACCGCAATATCCTTAGTTTCTATGGAAGTGTCTCAAGGTACGCAGTGTCCCAAGGTACACACTTCTCCCCTATACAAAATTTTTTCATGGGTTTTTATTTAATTTTGCGGATGCTTGTGATGAACATCAATAGAATATTATTTACAGTATGAATGGTCATTACTTGAATTTGCGGATATATATAATTATTCTGGTTTGCCAATTAACACATTATTATACTATTAGTCTCTTTTTTATTGGGTTTGGAATTCTTTGAAGGTAGTTTGCTTTTTTTCTTCGTGGAAGAAAACCTTAACTGAGGCGTAATATTTTTGTTTACTGGTTCATAATTCCCGTTTTTATTTTTAAAATTGTCTATGTGAAAATTATTGTTTGACACAACTAAGTTATCTAAACTATTTAAATTGCTATTAATTTCTGAAATATATTCATCATCTAACGTATTTAAATTTAGGTCGTTTAATTTGATAAATGTATTTTTAATTTTTTCCGCCAAGTTGATATTATTTACATATCCAGAAATGTTTTCATCTATATTTACTGTCCCTTCAATAGGTAAATTATTATTAAAATTCTGACTTTGAACCTCGTCTAATTTAGTAATTTGTATTTCTACAAATTGTCGTATAAAATTAATGTGTTTACATAATAATATGGTGAGCTTTCCAGTAAAATCGGCACAACTACAAGAATACATATGTACACAAATTTTACAAAAAGAGCAGGTTAATTTACAGCAACTCATGGTTAAATGTTTTATGACTAAGCAGCTTATTCTATTATTAATAAAAATTTCCCAAACATTTTCACTTTTTATTTGAAAATTAAATTTACTTGCTAATCCTAATTTATGTTTTTTAAAAATATCTCGATTATAAATAGTGTTTTTACCTTTAGTTAATTTTATAACCCTTTCTATGCTTTTATTCCTTACATATTTTAAAACTGCATGCAATCCTTTATCTAGCCTTTTAATTTTTTTGTGATCCAAATAAAAGTACTTAATTACTTTGTGCATTGATCCCAATCTCATGTTTGTGTTAATACCTGCCTTTTTTCTAAAGCAATAGGCCCACAGTTTGTAATTTTTATATAACTTTAAAAAATACGTTGTATATGAATGTATCTTTACGATTAGAAAACATGAATGCACATGGAACACCTTCTCCAAATTCATCAACAATCATTATGGTTGACATTTCAAAGTCATAGTTGTTTATGGGTGCCGTCAACTGCTATTATACTATTTCCAAATTTTTGAAGCATCAACTTTTGAAAGTTATTCATAATTAATAAACAAAAATCCATTTTATTAAAATTCTGATAATCCCCTCCTTGTTTTTTGTAAAATAGCACCATATTTTCATGAGACGGTTTAGACTGACATTGGGTACATTCAGGCGGTCTCAGCCGCTAAGATTCTCCACTCAACTTGTTGTGGCCGCTGTTAATAAGCGCAGTGATTTCTGCTGAATGCGTCGCTTACACTAAATAGCTAATCATAAAGAAAAAATAATCTAGTAATGTCAGGTCGTTTCATGTTTTGTGACCAAAACGTCATTAAAATATTATATGTCATATCGTGGGTTCTTTCCTTCAAATTATAAGCTGATTTAAGCAATTTGAAATTTCCATAAAAATGGCCAATGTGTTATTACATCAAATTGTTCAGGAAGCCCTTCAAGAGAATCTTAATTTTAATGGGGTTCTCGTGGCTGTAGAGCAAATTCTTCAGCCTGTTCATATTGTTCCCAATCCTAGGGAGGTACCAAAAAGAAATGAAAACTACTATGAAGAAGTAATTCCCCGATATACACCTGATGATTTTTGGTGTCACTTTAGGATGAGTAGGGCAACTGTTCAGGTAATATTTTGTTCATAAAATTATTAAGTTTTATGGCTTAAGGTTAATGCGTTTCTAGTTACTCTTAAATCAATTACCCAGAGGGCAAGAAAGAGAAGATGTTATTTTTGAGAAAAAATTACTATTTTCGATATGGATATTAGCAAAGCCAGAAAGTTTTGTCGCCGCAGGAGATAGGTTTGACTTGGCTGCAGGAACAGGTCATACAATTTTCTTTGAAATGGTTAACCGAATTTGTCAGTTGAGGCATGAAGTTATTGTTTGGCCTAATGAAAATGAAAGAGAAAGGATTTGCGGAGATTTACAGAATAAATCAAGTAAGTATTAAAATGTTTTATTTACATAAATATGTGAAACTGGAGCAAATGATGTAAGTATGCACATTAAATAATCAAATAAAGACGTAACTTTCTATTTTGTGCATAGGTTCTTTTACCAGGCAGACTGCTTTTGGCCGAGAAAAGGGTATATAATTTTTTGACTCATTTTTAGATATACCAGGAATTATTGGAGCCATTGATGGGTGCCATATTGCCATAAAAGCCCCACCAAACAACGGTGTAGACTATTATAATAGAAACAGCTACCATTCGGTTGTATTGCAAGGAATATGTAACGATAAAAAAGAATTTATAGATGTATTTGCTGGAACACCTGGCAGGGTCCATGACGTTAGAGTCTTTCGCACTAGTCCGATATTCAATCTTCTAACAGAAAATGAAGCAGGGGCTACCATATCACCAACAAAGCATATTCTTGGTGATAGTGCTTATCCTCTATCTCCTTTCCTCTTAACACCTTATAGGGACAATGGACAGATATTAAACGATTTGGTATAAAATCATACAATAGGGATCATTGTTCAACAATTTAGTATATAATATTCATTAATCAAACTCGTAATTAGGTGCACCCTAAGGGAAAAAATGTGTAAAATAAAAAATATTTACCTAATATATCTTTATTGTCATTAATAGCATTAGCTTTACAACTGGCCTTAGCATTATTTTCATTATCTGAGTAATATGTTTCCACTGCTGCTATACCTGAAGCTGCCAGACCAAACAATTATACTATTCGAGGAGTTAGTGGAATATAAACTAAAGACCCATCTGAAAATTGTACAAATATTTTACAGTATTTCTTTATAATATATTATCTTAACACACTTTCAACATTGTGTAAATTATGCTTACCCTTAATAATTTGTAACAAAACCCTATTATTTTCGACTATAGCGTTTCCCTCAGTGCTAACAACCAGAAAATGAGTCTCAGGACTAATATCCATCTTAAACTTCCACTAAACGGCAATATTTATGACGGCGATTTTTAAATGTCATTAATGACAAAATACCGATTCCGCTTTTTCAAAAGCGTCTACTTTTTACGCTGAGCAACAGCGGTGCATTCAGCTGGACTTTTGACTAAGCAGTCTCAGCCGTTGGGACCGCCTGAATGTACCCATTCTGTTACCCAAAGGTCAATGGAGACAGCATCATTTGGATGTCTTTTTCCCTCTTTCGCTTCTATGTTGAATTTCCTTTTGATGTTATTTACATCTTTAGCAGTTAACAAATCAATTCTTGTTAACTGTTCCCCTATTTTATCCCTGTTCATGTCCAAAACCCTAAAAAATATAAAAAATAAATATTATACTTAAACACAACCAAAACAAACATCCTTACTTGTTGGCGGATACACCACCTATTAATTTTAAGGCTACTAAATTTTTCGTTCTTTTTGAAAGTCTGATATGCTGCAACTCCACAGGATGATTGTAATGAGTTTTAATCCAATGGACAAATATTTTTTCTGATTTATTAACTAATTGGATTTGACTAGTACATGTAAAATTTAATTTACAAGTCCCTTGGCTCTTTAAATTTCGCTGTCTTTGGTGCTGTTTTGCCATTTTGTTCGATTTACTTCTATTACATTTATAGTGTGTAATTTCGCCATTAAAGCTATCAGCCCTTTTCACACAAACAACATAATTGCATTTGTATTGTTCTTCCACCATAATTTTCCAGTTTTCAAATTCTAAAATATGTAGATACTCGAGTAATATTATGTTTATGTAAGTGTACAGTTACATTTATTTATGTAGTATGTACATAGTTAAAGGTGTAAGTACAGTATTAACTTACCAGTTAAAGTGGCAAAATTGTGATTTTCCATTTCGAAAAATTTATTGTGGTACTTTTTAAGATGTGATATTAAATCTTAAGATCGTTGAAATGAGGAATTGCAGTTACTTTCCATACATTTGGAGTTCCATACAGATTTATCGTAGGAAACTGCAGAAGTTTCTAGCTTATGTATATTCCGAATATGTCTATTGAGGTTTGACTGACTAGGATACATTTTTTTACAATACTTGCAGAACACACTCATCCTATAAAAAAACCTTTAAAAAAACGGCAAACGCTAAAATTCAACTTCTTTTGTCAAACAATTTTTCGCAACACGAAAACTCCAAAGCTTGAAATTTGAAATCTTGAAAACAAAAACCCTTTAGACAAGGAATCTAAGCAAAAACCATATTAGCTTTTTTCGGGTTTCGTCTGGGACGGTCCTAGAAATGTCAGGAGTGTGCGCAGTTAAATTCCTCGTGTTCGGGTTATTTTGAACCGATTTAGAACTGATATTTTGACAGTAGTTTGTTGTTCGGGTTTAATAAGAACTGTTCTGGGACCGTTCAATAACTATCAGAAACAGTCCTTGGTCCAGAGTAAGAACTGGTTTGTTCAGGATGATTGTTTTTACTGTTAAAACACCTTCTTATATATTTAAACTTTTAATAATCAACAAATAACTAACAAAAAACTTTTACTAAAACATTGCCAGATTACGGGATACTTCAAACGCGTACATCTCTTCTCTTGCCTTACTTCATTCTGTCAAAAATAATCTCCATCTACTTTACTGCAACCAACAATACTCCAGTTCAAAAGCTCCCTCTATCATTCAGTATACCATACCAACGTTAAGTTTAGCTTTGCAAGATATCATTTACTTTAACACCTTCTCCTGATATATTACAAAGAAAAACCAAAAAGTTAAAAAACCCTTTTTTTCTACTTTTATGTTTCAAGATTGATTTATGTTTTAAATGTTCATAAGTGTTTATAGCTTCAGATTTTTAATTTTTTTACATTTTAGGATTTAGTGGTTGTCGTTTTTTTATTTAACAAGTTTCATATTATGTTTTAAATGTTTGTTACGGTTCAAAGCTTTGGTCAACACATCTGCGATCATGTCTTCACTACACAAATAATCCAATGTTATAAGTCCTTCTTTTACTTTTTCATTTATAAAGTGAAAACGTACGTCGATGTGTTTGCTTCTGCGATTAAACTGTCCTTGTTTTATGATAGTCATTGCACTTTGATTGTCCATGTTTAATTTTACACTTACTTTTTTATTTGTTAATTATTCTAACAACGCTTTTAGAAACAACAGCTCTTTTGTACAGTCGGCTGCTGCAATATATTCAGCCTCGGTGCTGCTAAGTGCTACTATTGGCTGTTTGCAAGAACACCAACTAATAGGTCCATCTGCAAAGTAAATCACAAATCCGGTTGTGCTCTTTCTAGTTTCAATATCTCCAGCGAAATCCGAGTCACAAAAACCGATAATTTCTAAATTGTCCTTTTCACTTTGCTTGTACAACTTGCATTAACCACTGGACTAAAAATGTCATCGTAATCTAAGCCTTTTTTCTGTTGACAGCCTCGTACAACCAGTCTTGCTTTATATGTCCCATCTTCTTTGATCTTAAATATCCATTTATTTGACAACATTTTTTCCTTTCAATATTATCCTCTCGATCTACCAATTCCCATGTCTTGTTTTTGTCTAATGACTGTTTTTCTTCTTCTATTGCTTGCATCCATTTGTTTTTATCTGGCTGTTCTAAAATTTCTTCATAGGTCAATAACACATATTCGTCATATTTCTGTGGTATCTTGATGTTACGTCCTCGTCTATCATGTCTCTGTCCTTCCCCTAATCTGTGCACGTATTCTCTTTCGACATCATCGCTTGTCACACTCAGCTGATAGTCTTCTTTCTTCTTCTCCTCGTTCAGTAAATTCACGTTCTCTATCTCTCTCTTGAATGTCAGCTTGGATGTCGTCATTTCCTTCAAGGTTCTCCATTTCGTGGTTAACTTCGGTTTTATTTTCAACGTCTAGGTCAATGACTCTTACTCGAGTTTCTGTATTTGTTTTCATGTCGTCATTTTCTGTGTTTGTCTCACAGACAGCTTGTCGGTTAATCATTTGCTTTTCAGGTTTTTGAAATATTACGTCTCTGTAAACACACACTTTTTGTTTTTCTTCGTCCCAAAGTCGATAGCCATTCAATGCATACCCAATAAATGTGTATTTTGAACTGCGTTCATCTAACTTCTTTAAATAACCGAGATTTTTCGCATAAGCTGTACTTCCAAATATTTGAAGACGTTCTAAATTTGGCTTTTTATTTGTCCATAATTCTATAGGTGTTTTTTCGATAGCTTCACTAGGTATTCTATTCAGTATGTACACGGCAGTTCTCAAAGCTTCACCCCAGAATTTCTTATTCAATTTTGAATAAAAAACTAATGATCTGTTTATATCCATCAAGGTTCTGTTAAGTCGCTCCGCTTTACCATTAAGCTGTGGAGAATGTGGACCACTGTAGTCAATAACAATGCCCTTATTTTTACACCAATTTATTAGGTCATGTCTTTTATATTCTCCCCCATTGTCACACCGTAATTTACTCACTTTTAGGTTTTTATAATTTTCTGCACGGTTTATATAGTCTTTTAAATGTTCAAACACCTCACTTTTATTTTCCATTAGAAACACTTCAGTATAGTGTGTAAAATCGTCCAATATTGTTAAAGCATAATTTTTATTGTCCCATGTAGGAGGGTCAAAAGGTCCTGCTACATCTGTGTGCAAAATTTGAAGCGGTCTGGTAGATCTGGTCCTTTCACTTGAAAATGGTTTGTTTTGATTTAGTACACGTTTCACAAAATTTATTAAAATGTTCACAATCTTTGTTGTTAATGTCTAGCCCGGTCACTAAATTTTGATTTACCATTTTTTGGATTTTCTTAATGTTTGCATGTCCTAATTTTCTGTGCCAGTCTTTAATTTTTTCTTGTTTAGAAACTGCAAAAAAACTGTTTTCATTTTTAACATTTATATTAACTGAATAAAGTCCATTCTCTTCTTTCGTTCCTTCAAAAATGTTTTTATGGTCTTTTGTTATTAAAACTTTCTCTCCTTTAAAAATGACTTCACCACCTTTTTCTGTGATTGCACTAACGGAGAGTAGGTTTTTGCTTAATTGCGGCACAAAAAGTACTTTTTCTAATATGCATGATTCACCTTCTACTACCCCTTTTGCTTCTGCTTTCATTGATGAATTTTTTTTAGCGACTCCAATATCTGTATTTATATTTTCAAAATTCTTAAACAAAATTGTATTGTTGATCATGTGTGACGATGACCTTGAGTCAACAATGAATGTATTGTTACCTTTTTCCTGCATGTTTTTTTCTTGTATTTCTGTTAGGAAAGCCACTTTTCTATCTTCCGGCCTTTTTCTGGTATCCTCTTCTCTAAAGAAACAATCTTTCTCTCCATGATTACTTTTCTTACATATTTTGCATGCTGCTCTTTCTCTTGACACCTCTTTGACACAATTCCTTGCATAGTGTCCTTCCAGTCCACATTTATAGCATTTCATATCTTTGCTTGTAGTTGTCACACTCTTAGACCTACAGAATCTTCCTAAATGTCCTTTATTCTTACATTTATAGCAGAACTTTTCATTTGTATTAAAAACCACTGTGGTATTTTCATTTTCTGTAGCTTTAAGTAAAGATTCTTCTTTTATGAGTCGAGATGTTAGATTTGTTATTATACGTTCTTGTATATGAGTGGATTCCCAGGCAGTACGAAATGGTTTGTACATGTCTGGTAATGTACTCAGTATTTAGAGATTTTCATTTCATCACTTATGTCTTCATTTATTGCCTTCAGCCCAAATGCAAGATTTTCAATTTTACTAATATTTAATGACATATCTGAGTTTTTATCAAACTTAAAGTTGAAGAATTCTTGTAACAGTACGCATTTCTGCTGCTCAGTGTCCTTTTTAAATAATGAACATAATTTATTGTACATTTCTGCAGAAGTTTGGCAATTTATTTTGTGCATTAGTACCTTCTTTTCAATGGATATCACTATGACATTTTGTGCTCTTGCGTCTTTTCTAGACCATGAATTTTTTTCTTCGTCTTTGGTAAAATCTTCTAATTTTGATTCACCTGTAACAATTTCATGAAGTGCGTGTGCTTTAAATAATATTCCAATTTGGAAATTCCAGATCTGAAAAGATTCTGCACCACTAAGTTTTTCTATTCGCGCGGTTTCTTCAAAGGTAATGTTGCTGTTCGCCATTTTTTCGTTCACGGTTTTTACACTGCAGCTTTCGATGTTTAGTTTTTCATGAGTTTTTACTTTAGTTTTTCTGGTTTTTACTGTTTTTTACTCGCATATCCTGGGCCCATAACCTGTTCAGGATGATTGTTTTTACTGTTAAAACACCTTCTTATATATTTAAACTTTTAATAATCAACAAATAACTAACAAAAAACTTTTACTAAAACATTGCCAGATTACGAAATACTTCAAACTCGTACATCTCTTCTCTTGCCTTACTTCATTCTGTCAAAAATAATCTCCATCTACTTTACTGGAACCAACAATACTCCAGTTCAAAAGCTCCCTCTATCATTCAGTATACCATACCAACGTTAAGTTTAGCTTTGCAAGATATCATTTACTTTAACATGGTTTGGGATTATTTTACAGCGCATGTGTTAAATATATTTTCTACTTGCAGCAGTTTTAAAACGTCAAAATAGATAATAACCTAATAATTTGTTTGCTTTATTAAAATTTGTTTAGGCCGGTTTTTTGTTTTCATTATGGATATCGAGTACCTACTGGAATCCACTTCATCATCATCATCATCATCATCGGAGGGTGAAGAATTTATTGAGATGGTTCACAATGTTATTATACCTGAGTTGATAAAAGACAATCCCAAAAATGAAAATTTTGTTGAAGAAACTTCCTTTGTATAGTGAACAACAATTTATTGAGCATTTTAGGTAAGCAATTTAACATAATATTTGTTTAATTCATTTCAATATTATTTAACTGGATTATTTCATTAGGTATAATGTGCTAATGAGAAGGGGTTTTGTTGTGGAAATTAAGAAATATCATTTTCAGTATCATCATCAATAGGTTTTCTCGATACGTACCTAAATAGTAAGTACATTTCGTTGTTTTAGGCTTCCTAGAAGAGTTGTGGACCCTCTCGTAGTCCAATTTGAGAATTCAAGATTTTACAAAAAAAAAAGATACGGGTCACCAGAGGATTACGAGTAGAAAATGTATTCTTGCCTTTTTATGGTTTGCAAGTAATGAGGCAGCTGGTTTTAGAGATGTGGCAGATAGGTTTAATCTCGCCCTAAGTACTACACATGGCATTGTTGATAATGTGACACAGTTTGTATCAAATCTTTCTCCACAAGTTATTGTTTGGCCATCTGTTGAGGAATGCAGGGCAATTATTGCAGAACATTTTAATGAAATGGGCTTTCCTGGTATAATAGGCTGTATTGATGGAACTCATATTAGGATTAATACCCCACCAGAAGATCCCGAATCCTATTTAAATAGAAAAAAATTTTATTCCATACAGGTAAATTATTATTCATGGCTGGGTAGTTCTTACCAAACGTTAATAATTCACATTTCAGTTTTCAAGAAAATAAACTTAATGATATTGAATATATTTTGGTATATTCCCTACCAAAAATATATTTATAGCACTCTTGTTCCCACGGTTCAACACTTTAATGGTTATTTTTTGGAAAAACGAGATTTTCGTTAAAACGGCATTCACGGAGATGAAATGAAATTCACGGAGGTGAAATATACCAAAATTTCGTACAAAAAAGGAATTTTTTACGCTTACGATAAGAAAGAAGACGTTAATATTTATACAAATATTATGCAGAACAATTTTGTTTCATCAAATGCCAAAAAAAAATCTTTCACGGATGTGAGAGGAAATTAACGGAGGTGGAAATAACTTGTTTGAACGATAAATAAATCGTTCTTAGTCACTTTTTGAAAAGCAGATAGTGCTATGGATTAAGCTAGAATGGAGACGTTATTGTTTATATTAGTGATCAATCAATAACTTACAAAAACATAATATAATTGAAAACTCATTTATTTTCTTTTTCAATACAAAAGTGAAAAAAGTAACAACAGTAGTAACAGTAGTTAAATTTTAATTCCAACATACTATGAGTAATAATGACAGTTTGATCAGACATTTTAATGTACAAATTTACAAAGTCTAGCAAATTTAAATACATAAAAAATTAACCTAAGTTTTTAAAAAGCGATAAATCAGTGCTAAATCTGTAGTGTTCTTGCTCATCTACTAGAGGTGCCGGGAGAACTGATACAATATCTTTCTTATTAATTAAAGAAATATCATCTTTGGTTGGGATAATGAATATTCCCTTTTTAGTATATTTTAGAAAGCGAATCAAAAAATCATTAGGGTAATCATCCAAATGAGTTATCTGAACCATACCCACAAAGTGACTAACAGATTTTTTTGTGGTGAACTTAACCATTACATAGTCGTTCTGCTGGGGTTGAAGTGCAACCACATCTGACAAAGGTTCACTAATGAATTTAGTGATATCTTCAGACTTCTTTATGAGACGAGCTAAGGGTATCATATCTTCGTCTTCATCGGAACTTGTATAAACTTCTTCATAATGAAGCCTCCGCATTGCTGAGGGAATACCTGAACCTACTGTCAAGGAAATCATTGTAATCAGCTACATAATTAAAAAAAAATTATCTTACAAAAATGATTATTTTATATTTTAACAAAAGGATACTTTGTTTAAACTGGTATACTCCCAAAGAGAAGTGAGAACACTGCATTGATTCCGCACAGTCGAGACATGTGAGTTTTCTTATATCTACAAATGCATTGTCTTTCGCCCAAACTATCTCATGGCACTGCAGAATTCCTTTGTAGGGTGGTAAATTTTTCGGTAGATAATTTTCTATACTTTTAATGTCAGAATCTTCTATTTTTACTTCAATAATACGGATGCCCTTACACTTGTCTCGCAATAAAGATACAAATGTTTCTAAATCAGGTATATCTGCTCCTCTAGCAACAATAGAATCAGCTGTCCGTTTCAGAACACCACCAACTCCGTCTGGAGCTCCTTTTCCGTGCCCTTTTTCACTGTAATGCCATCTTAGTTGTTCAACTCTTAGCCGTTTGGAAATATAGTTAGATATTAAGTGGAACATTTTCCGATTCCGGTACTGCGTCGTGGGTCCATCACTTAAAAAATGTACTTTATCCAGATGCGCAATGTCTCTCAGCAGTTCTTCGAAAATTGGGTCCAGATGTGCACATATTGCCACGGGGTCATGACGAAGATTCAAAGAAACTGTACAGAAGCACTTTTTTTTCAATATTTCAGACGTACCCTTGTAGTAAAGTACAACAGTGTGTAATGAAATTTGAGATTTTGATCCTCCGAAGTGAGCAGATTGAACTTCTTCGGAGTATTTGCATCCATAATTTTTGGAAAAGTCTATATGAATAAGGGCCTCGCTTGCCTTTAGATTGTTTTTTATATCAGAAATTGCTTTATACTGGTGTTGAATGTTTCGTACATGCAGAAAAAATGGCTTGACAGATGTCTCCAAAATAGAAATCACTTCCCCTTTGGTACTAACTATTTTCTCTTTGACCGTTCTCAAACATATTTTTTCTACTCCTTTTACTATCATTTTAACTCGTTTACTGATCCATTTTTCATAAACTAAAGTATCGGCCGGTTCCCACTCATTGGAAGTAACAATAGTCTTGTTCATACAATCTTTGCATTTTCGTTCTAAACACTTTTCCTTCAAAGAATCGCCTGCGCAACAAAGACTTATGCATAACTCGTGAGGAGTATTTTCTTTTATAATATTCACGGATCTAAGTTTTTTACGACTAGCATAACATTTGTGTGTGTAATACAAAGGCACGTATTTCGGTCTTCTACTTTGGGTTGAACAACCCAGAATGGTCTTGATCGGCAAAAGGTTGCATAGCTGATAGGAATATTTTTATGTGCCATGAAATTCCGATGCAAAACTATTAAAGAGTGGTTTAGAATTCTTTTCTGTTTCTTAATTTTATTTTTTTTACATACTCATTCTTCCCTGGGCATAATCTGCTAAACTCATCTGTTTCAAGGAAACTAGCTATTTGTTGTATGAGATCTTCCCCATTTGATTTTCTCTTACGATTTATTTTACTGTCCGTTAAAAAAGCTGCGGTGACAACTTTTAGACAATTTTTCTGCCTATATTTTTTCACGACTTTCCCAGAAATAAAATTCCAAAACTTCCGTTTGTCCCGTGTTCTTTTTAAATTTTGGTAATTCTTATTGAGTTGTTTTTTAATAACCGCGGAGAACAATAATTCTTTTTTAATTTCTGGACAGACCTGTTGACCTTTAACCAGAGTATTAACACTTTCAGTAGGAGAATTCCTATTTTTTGTCTCTTTAATTCTCTTCAAGCGCATTCTGTATTTGTTTTTTTTATTGGTTTCTTTGAGCAATTTTATTTTTAAGATGCCAATTTCATTTTTCAGTTTTTTAATGTGTTTTTTTCTTTTTATTTTTCCATATATTACTCTTCCATCGTATTGTTTGGGATATATTCCTCTTGTGATATTTCCGAGGTAGGAGTCTGTGGTGGTGAATCTTCTCTTAATCGGTCTTCAATTCTTTGTGCTTGAATTTTTCTTTCATAGTATAATTAACTACGAGATCTCCAATCTTTCCTTTGTATCCTTTTTTCTCTATCAGACATCTCACTAATAGGTTTAATTTTACCTTCTTTCTTTCTTTTATAATAACGTTATCGTTCTTTTCGTTTTTCCTCTTCATATATTTCAGGATCATTTTTTCGTGCTTCACGGAGTTTTCTCATAGCTTCTCGTTGCCTTCTTTTCTGTTCTTCATGATTTGCAGTCGTTTTTTTTTTCTTTTTTATTTTATGAGTAGAATTCATGTTCTGAAAAGAGGAACAATATACTAATATCACATCCGTGAAGCCTATCTCACCTCCGTGAATTGTCATATTCACGGAGGTTAGATTCACGGAAGTGAGAAAATTTTAGGTTTTTATGAGATATCTCGTTTTAAATAAATTATTTGAAAATAAAATTTTAACACATTTCATACATTCAACAATTTACTACATTTATATAAAAATTAATCAAATAAAATAATTCCCTACCTTGTATTTTGTCTTCACGGAAGTGAAAATCTCGAATTTCTCATGCAAGTATCTATACCTTGGGTAAGCGAAGAAGCTGTCCGTTCACCTCCAACGCCAGATCTTTACTGATCAGTAACACCGGCGGATCATTTTACGACGCCACGCGATCGAAGAGGCCTGTACTGCCATCTTTCGAGTAAAGAGCCAAATAACAAAGTTGCTTCACGGAGGTGAGACATAAAGTAAGGAACATCGACTTTTATTAATATAATTCAAACTTCGATTATTTTTTCACTAACATTCGATCATGGCTGCATTGTTACATGTTTAATATGGATAATATACTGGAAATTTGCTGTACCAATATTCTATAAAGCTATATACTCAAGGATACGACATTACGACTAAGCAGAGGAACAGTCACGGAGGTGATATTTTTGATGTTTCCGGGGAAAAAACTTGCTCTTGAAATATATTTTTTTTAATTTCCGCCATTTCTTATCCATTATAATTGTGTTTAGGTCTCAAAACATTACAATATAGAAATATTAATCATATTTATGCACCAAAAAATTGCGATGAACATCGATTAACAATTGTTATTCTTAAAACGGGGGTCGGTATTATCCTGAAGGGATGGTGAGATAAAATGAGAATTTAAAGTATATATACCAACTTTACCCTTTTAATTTCCCAAACTAGCTCATCAGGGTGGGTTCACTGGATCTCATATCTGGTCCTGTCCAATACCATGATGCCACTAAAAAGCATTACTACCATACTTACTTCTTACAGACCATGGAACATCAAGTTACAATCTATAAAGGGCGCCAGACAGTTTTTACTATAAGCAAAACTGCCAAAAATAATATAAAATATAGAGCCAAAGCACCACAAACAGGCAAATCAAACACAAGATAAGGTTGACTGGTGTATATTAATAAAGAAACTACCCTGTAATTGGGTGAAGCCCTTAAATAATAGGGTGTGATTTAGATGGTCATACGATTAATACGGCCAAGTACAAACTAGGAATTCTCAATTCCAAAGTAACAGAAATGCTCTATGAGCAATATTTCAAGAAAAGTTTCACTAACTAGTAAAATAAATGAGTTTAACCTGGTATACTCAGCGCAGTGATGTCGACATTACCTTACAAAATGCTGGCACCTTACAGCATTATAAAAGCATGATAATTAAGTAAAAACACAGATATGAATAAAGTTAACGATTTAGAGATTCATAAAATAAATTAAGGAGGTTTCAGCAGTCTAGGTTAAGCTTGCCTTCAGCCACAAGAAAGCTTAAAAGGTATCTCCACCAAGAGATGTAAAAAAAAAATTAATAAAGTAACAGGGCCTTGGCAAACGGTTGGACTAGTCTGTCTGAGACTATAAAAAAGAAATCATTGGTATTATTTTAAACAAACTTATCTGTCGCTGAAATGAAGGTCCATGTACTCGATCAACTGCTACCAGGCCAAGGAAAAAGCAGGTTGGATCTGCTAGCAAAGCATTAATCGGTTATAGGCTGGTAAACCAACTATCTATCACAGGTCCAAAATCCCATAGTTTTAGGAGACTTCAAAGGTAAACGTCCAACATGTCCCGAAATACCTTGGGTTGGCTTTAAGCCAGAAAATGTTCCATTAGTAAATAATGTAAACCAGAAAACTCAGAAGACAAAATTTTCCCTTTAAAATAAAAGACATGTGCTGCCCTTTTTATTTTAACCTCAAAAAAAAATCTTAAAAAAAACTCAAGGTCGACACATGGTCAAACCCAATATATCTACATGAAATTAAGGTAAATTTCACCTCAAAGTATCAATTTTCACCAAAAATTTAATCATAGAAAAATGCAAAAAAAGAACCAAACTTACCTCTCAATACCATGGAGGGCCAAAGAAAACGTGTCGCAAAAAAGCCGATGTTCAGTAGCTATAACGTGAGTAAAATCCGAGAAACTCGCTAATTAATCCATAAAACAAAACCTACATAAGGCCAATTAGGGTTAATTAAAATTGAAGTCCAGCCAACATATTCGCTACACAGCGTGAATTTTCCGAAGAAATTCGTCCGTCGGTCTGGCTTCTTTCACGTTTGGACATAAAGTAAAATGGAGACCCTAGAAGGATTTAAGAAAAACGAGGAAGTGTCAGGTTAGAGTGCAATTCTACTCTAGGTCAGTAGGCCACTTGAAGAGAGTACGAATGAGAACAGACCTACGCCCACCCTATCGAACTGTATCTACGCATAAAATAAGTCGATGCAAACGGCCGAGCGAATAAACGGTCCGAGCGACGTACCAATAAAAACGACCAAACAGCTGACTGGCAAATTTCATATGTAAACAAATTCAAATCTGGTTTTACAAATGTATTACTATGGATTAAAAAGAAATACGAAGCAAGAGAAATCACGATGGATATCAGAAATAAATAGCCATAATTGATTACCTGACAAATTTAGTAAAGAATGACCGAAATACAAGGTATGCTTGCAATAATACATAGTTAACAAATTCCAGACCATTACACCACCCCCCTACCAAAAAAAAAAATTACCCCGTAATTTTCCCTAAAACCTAAATTACCAAAGTAGAGAAAACAGGTGTATTACTAAGCGAAAACTGACCTCAAGGCGAAAATACCCCTAATAAAAAAAAATTTCTACTATCTAAAAACCAAAAATATTCCAACGTACATCACACAGGAAAAGACACCAATGAAGTTCCCAAGGAAAGAAGTAAATGCTTCAGACTGCCACCATGGTTAAACGTGTCCAAGGTAAAAAGAAAACAAATAATAAGAAAATAAAAAAAGAACGATGTTAATGTGAATTTGAACGTTAGCTAAAATTGCGTTGACTTCCAGATCAGTGTGGAGCAACCTCGTATCATAGCCTCAAAATGACAAGTCTGAAAAATAAACCACCAACCCGAAGCAAAATCAAAGATATTCCCCCATGGGGTGTAAGCTGAAAGGTGGAAGAAAAGGATTAAAAATCAAAAATAAAACTAGGATAACCCAAGAGTCCACCATACAAATGGGAGTGAATTGTAGTACCCACCAAACTAAAGAATACTAGGAAGTATTGTAAAAAAATCCAAAAACTTATTTTAGGGTGTTCCGAAAGGCGGCACTATCAAAAATCCTCCAAACTCAAACGAAAAGGGAGCTCAGGACCCATACAGTAGTACGACCCAGCTTGTTTCCCGAGAAAGCTAAGTTCCGGAAGCCCAAGTCAATACCCCCCATACAGACCCCTTCCAATTTCGGTTCTAACCCAAGTTAGAGATGAAAATGGAGCTATTTAATACCCAACGCCCACCGGCCTGTAAAACAAAAATACAATTTTAAAAATCCTTAACACTATCTTTAGTGTAAGCAAAGAGACTAGTCGAACTAATGTCTTTAAATCGTCTCATACTAGGAGAAATCGTCAAAATCGGTATAACTTATCTTAAAGCATGTAACTTCATAATTCAAAAACTGCAAGAGAGTTACCAAGAGAACCTAAATATGCACAAAAAAACGAAAGAGAGCCAAAGGGTTGTTCAAAAATTTACCCACCGCTAAGGGTAGTTAGCTGAAGACTAACATCCTAAAACCAAAAACTCTAACGAAGTCTCACCACATGTCGTATCTGCACTTATCCCATTTCACGCTAAGATAATTGCCAACACGCCGTAGGCTAAACCGCAATTAGAATCTACTTTACCAAAACCCAAAAATTCCAAACAAACCAAAACGGTGGTAACAAAAGTAACAAGGCAGCTGAAGGCTATCCTTAATACAGCATTTTCAGTGGGCTCCTACCACAACTAGTGCTCAGTGCAGGATAATTCTTTGATGTAATTCCAGCAGTGTCTATACATCCATCCGTCTTGTGCCATGATAAATGTCTAGATACTCTGCAGCCCATCACCGCAGGGCTGAACAACCCAAAAAAACCAAAAAGTTATTCAGTTACTCTCCAGTAGGAGCGTAATAAGGTTTCAAGTCCTGAACGTGCCATCTTCCCTTGGATTTGTTGTCCTTGTCGACCAACTCGTACACACAGTAACCACATTTCTTTTTGACCCTATAAGGCCCCTCGAATTTACCAGCTAACTTAGCAGAAAAATAGTTACCAGCATCTGACAAGGCATACAAGCGTTTCCAAACTAAACTACCCACAGGAAAATGAACATCGCGACGTCTTAAGTTATATTGATCACTATTCTTTAAATGTGCTTTCTCTAGTTTCTTAGCTACAAAATTTCGCAATTTATCTAAACTTTCTACTTTCTGAACTACTCTATCTTTAGGAGGTTCGTTGTCATTAACCGAATCGTTATCTGAATTATGTATATCGTCTAAGATTGTCGCCCTCTGATATTCGCTACCGTGTAGAATCATTTCGCAACCAAAATTGAGAAAATAAGGAGTACGGCTAGTGATTTGGTGCACGGACGTATTTACAGCGCACTCAAGAGACGTTAGATTTTCGTCCCAAACACGTTGAGTGTCTGTCACGAACGCAGAGATCATAGTTTTAAGCACTCTATTGACACGCTCCGTTAGATTTGGGGGTGGATAATAATTAGGATTAAAAAGTATTCTAGTGCCATATTTTTTTGTTAACTGATCAAAATTGCAACCTTTAAATTGCTTGCCATTGTCACAACGTATAACTTCAGGTACGCCAAAACGTAAGAAAATTTGTTCTTCAACAAGTTTGACAATAGTTTGTGCGTTTGCGCGCCTAATAGCAAAGAAACGATTCATTTTACTAAAAGTGTCCGTAACAACAAAGATGTACATATTGCCTTGCTTAGTCTTAGGAAGTGGTCCAAATAAGTCCATACTAATAATCTGCCAAGTACGATGCGCAGCAACAAAACCACCCATATGACCAGCTGGAAGCTTTTGCTCAGGTTTGACGCGTTGACAAGTCAAACATTCCTTGACATAACGTGCAACATCCGCTTTAAGACAAGGCCAATAATAAAGTCTAGAAACCTTATAATAGGTTTTATGAACGCCAAAATGTCCACTAGTCGGAGTGTCGTGACAAGAATAAATAACTTCCTTGCGTTTCTCCTTAGGTATCACCAACTTCCAATACTCAGCATCTTCTCTCAATTCGGGAACATCGAGCTGAACATACTTAAAAATTTTGTCATCACTGACTCGCCATTGTGAATAGGATAAAGGATTTTCCAAAATACGCTTCCTAAGTTTAATATACCACTTGTCCTTAATATCCTGAAGCTCAATGTTTGAAGTTTCCAATTCACCGCTAGTCTCTGGAACAGCTCTAGACATCAAATCTGGTCCACAATGATCACGACCCTTCCTATGAACGACATTATAATCAAACTGCTGAAGGCGAAGTGCCCATCGACCGAGACGACCTTGCGGATCCTTCAAATTATCTAACCACTTCAAACTATAATGATCCGTAATAACAGTAAATCTTGTATATTCTAAATAGCAACGTAACTTTTCAATGGCAAATAGTACTGCAAGCAGCTCTCGTTCAGTAGCAGAATACAATCTTTCTTGACGACTCAAAGTCCTTGAAATATAGCAAATGACATGTTCTCGACCCTCATAAAATTGACTTAAAATGGCTCCAACTGCGTAGTTACTGGCGTCTGTAGCTAGAGTGAATTCATGCTCGAAGTTAGGGCATGTCAAAATAGGTGCCGAAATAAGTGCATTCTTAATATCCTGAAAAGCTTTCGCACAACTCTCATCCCAAACAAATTTTATTCCTTTCCGGAGTAGACGAGTCAAAGGAGAAATCACATCAGAATACTTTGGAACAAACTTACGATACCATGATATCATACCAATCACTCTACGAACTTCAGTAATGTTTTTAGGAGCTGGCATGTCAGTAATTGCTTGAACTTTACTCGGGTCCACAGAAATTCCATTACGGTTAACTAAATATCCTAAATACTTTAACTCAGAGCGACAAAATTTCCTTTTCTCCTTATTCAGTGTTAGGCCAGATGTCTCCAGACGTTGAAATACCTCTGCAAGAACCTCTATATGCTTCTCAAAAGTCGGCGTGACCACAATCACGTCATCGAGATAACAAAACACATAAGGCTGCAGCTCAGGACCTAGCACCGTATCAATTAACCTCTGGAACGTAGCTGGAGCGTTGTGAAGACCGAAGGGTAAACGACAAAATTGAAATAGTCCGCGTCCTGGTACTGTAAAAGCCGTGTACTGCTTACTGGACTCCTCCAATTCCACTTGCCAATATGCGCTCTGCAAGTCCAAAGATGACAAATAGCGTGCTCCACCTAGTTTGTCCAAAGTAGTGAAGCGAACGCTTGCGTCACCACTCCCAGGTAACTCCGACGCATGCGCACTCCAATTTAATATTCGCTGACGATCAGCTAGTTCAACTAGAACTTCTTCCTCTTCGTGTTCACCCAGCATTCTCCACGGCTCTATATCTTCACACCACGACCAGAGATCCTCTTCTTCAGGCATCGATGTTGTTCGCCTTTTTGAGCCACCCACGGGGTTTGGGTCGCTTGCCACTTCTTTGCCACTCGGCCGGCAGTCGGACGGAGGGTTAAGGAACCCTAACAGGTCCTGGACGCCAAGAGGGGGCCTGGCATCTCGGTCTGGGCCCCTCGCCACCTCCGCATCGTTGACGGAAGAGTCATAGCTAACTCCCTGGAGGTCTATGTGCCCTTTGGAAGTCGGTGAGTCCATGGCATCGATGAACCAAGCCTCCAAGAAGTCGCTCGGCGAAAACGGCAGCAGCACGTCTTGCATTCTGTCTAAGTCTGCTGCGAAATTTAAGACCAATGTGTCTGACTCACAACAGCTTAGTTAAACGGAATAAAAATATTTGAGATTTTATTCCAACTCTGTATAATATAGAAGTCTTATTCTGACCCTATATATTCTTCTATTTGATATCAGTCTTTATGCCTAAGTATTTAATCTAACTTAAAAACACAAATTAAACAACTGCGTAATATATCCAAAACTTTTATTCATCCGATCTGCGATGCTTTATTACAACCAAGAAAGTCCCAGATTATACTTTAGGGCACTTTCATTTAAATCTTAAAACACTTTTTATTTACTATGAAAATAACTCATCAACTCGAGTTATGACGTTTATGATGACTACAGCTAATTTGATCTTCCTTACTTGAACCCCCGTGAATGACTGAATAGCATACGACTTTGTCGGCTATTTATAGTAAAATCCAATACCAGAACACCACCCCCCTGAAGAGATCCAATTAGCTGTTGTCGAATGAACAACAACAACAAAAACATTTACAGTTACAATTTTTTACTCATCTATATCTACACTTTTCTTCTTCTGTTTCTGGAGGATTGTCCTGGTGTTGATCGCCATCCCTCTGGCCGTAGCTCCATCTCTACTCTATGCCACGCTTTAGAACGTCTTGTTCTGGAGGATCGTCCTGTTGTTCGTCACCATCTCTCTGGCCGTAGCTCCGTTGTGGTCATCTCTGCGGCTCCTAGCCTGGTTCAGCAAGGACTGCAACTGTAGAGGCCACTCTTCTCTGGTCATCGTCAAAATTCTGGTCTTCATTTCTTCAAACGGTATCATCGTTGAAGTTACTAACTTCTCTGCCGTACCAACTGTTGTGATGCTGGTTGCGTGGGCTATCTTCTCCCTGTACTTCGCCACCTCTGGCATAAGCATCAACAGACTGGGCGTTTCCCATCTGCTAATCACTTCGGCTTGTATAAATTCTACTAACGAAGCTGGGTGAATACTTCTATGTGGTCTTGCTTCCACAAATCCGCTATATACATCTACAGCACAGTATATCGTTGTTAATCTACTGTGTCTGGTCCTTGGTAATTCTTCAATTATTGTTATCAAAACTGTGCCCCACGGTTTTAACATTCCGTGGCACAGACCATCTTCTTCGAAGTGTTGACATAACACACACTCGCTGAAGTGCGTGTCCACATCCTTGTCTATCATCGGCCACCATAACCACTTTCTGATAATATCTTTCATTTCCTCCCTCGTGCTGTGGCGAACTCCATGTGCTAGATTGAGAATCTCCTTCCTGTGGTTCCTCGGACACCACACCGCTACTGCTCCGTCTTCCTCCTGTCGCCCCACAACTCCATAGCGCCGGACTACCAGCGGTACCCTAACATCTCTCTGGATGCTCAACGGCAGGTCCCTGGCAGCCGGGTCCATTGCTTGCGCCCCAACGATCCCTAGGAGTGCGGTTATCCATCGCCCATCTACTGGGGCCTCAGCCTTCAATCTCCCATGCAGCCACAACACGGTTTCCCCATCTATTTCCTTTTGATGGGACACCACTTCAGGCACGTCACATTTCTCCAAAATTTCCTCATTTGATGTTAAATGGGTCACTGACCTAGGCGCATCGGAGGGCTTTAAGTCTCCCTTGCCTTTAACGGTCTTTCGCTCGGGCGCCATGAAGCGAACGCTTGCGTCACCACTCCCAGGTAACTCCGACGCATGCGCACTCCAATTTAATATTCGCTGACGATCAGCTAGTTCAACTAGAACTTCTTCCTCTTCGTGTTCACCCAGCATTCTCCACGGCTCTATATCTTCACACCACGACCAGAGATCCTCTTCTTCAGGCATCGATGTTGTTCGCCTTTTTGAGCCACCCACGGGGTTTGGGTCGCTTGCCACTTCTTTGCCACTCGGCCGGCAGTCGGACGGAGGGTTAAGGAACCCTAACAGGTCCTGGACGCCAAGAGGGGGCCTGGCATCTCGGTCTGGGCCCCTCGCCACCTCCGCATCGTTGACGGAAGAGTCATAGCTAACTCCCTGGAGGTCTATGTGCCCTTTGGAAGTCGGTGAGTCCATGGCATCGATGAACCAAGCCTCCAAGAAGTCGCTCGGCGAAAACGGCAGCAGCACGTCTTGCATTCTGTCTAAGTCTGCTGCGAAATTTAAGACCAATGTGTCTGACTCACAACAGCTTAGTTAAACGGAATAAAAATATTTGAGATTTTATTCCAACTCTGTATAATATAGAAGTCTTATTCTGACCCTATATATTCTTCTATTTGATATCAGTCTTTATGCCTAAGTATTTAATCTAACTTAAAAACACAAATTAAACAACTGCGTAATATATCCAAAACTTTTATTCATCCGATCTGCGATGCTTTATTACAACCAAGAAAGTCCCAGATTATACTTTAGGGCACTTTCATTTAAATCTTAAAACACTTTTTATTTACTATGAAAATAACTTATCAACTCGAGTTATGACGTTTATGATGACTACAGCTAATTTGATCTTCCTTACTTGAACCCCCGTGAATGACTGAATAGCATACGACTTTGTCGGCTATTTATAGTAAAATCCAATACCAGAACAGTAGCAGAGATATAAGGCAATGGGTATGCGTCCTTAGCGCTGGACATATTAAGACGGCGAAAACCGACACAAAAACGCTGTGTCCCGTCGCGCTTAGGTACCAAAAGAACAGGACTAGACCAACTACTGGTAGATCTTTCTATTATACCCGAAGAAAGCATTCTATCAACCTCTTGATCAATTAGTTTCTGCTTAAAAGGTGATACTGGGTAATACCGCTGCTTAATAGGGTCGCTGTTAGTGACTATCTTGTGTTTGACAACAGAAGTACAACCTAGTTTGTCTCCGATCTTATCAAAATACGTAGAAACCAATGAATCCAGTCTTGCTTGTTGATTAGCTCCTAAGTCTGCTTCACACTGAACTAAAGAAAGCTCTGGGGCAGAAAAGTCTTCATCCGAAAAATGCCACTCACCTTTTCTCATGTTACTTAATTCAAAAATCAATGCCCAAAATCAGTTCATGACGCAGCTCCGGTACTACATACAAATCAACTATCCTAACTACGTCACGTACCCTAACTGGCACACAAGCAATACCAATGCAAAGGCAATAATCATTATTCGCGACAGTACAAGTAGCTGTCCTATTCGGATCTAATTTAACTCCTAAGTTCTTTAATTTAGTCCAACCCTTTTCGCCAACAAAAACCTTATTTGCGCCCGAGTCAAGTAAACCATAAAATTGTAAACCTAAAATATTAACTTTTAAGTATGGACACTCTCCAGGACCTACGTGAGCAAGAACGTAATCTAGAACGATTCTATCTTTAAAATTCAGATCTGTAGAATTAAAAACATCTAAACTATTTTTATTTGAAATATCAGAGGTCGACAAAACAGTGGGAAGCGCGTCTCGACCTAACGACGTTCCCCGGAGTCGTTTCCCGAACTCTTAGATTGTTTTTTGTTACATTCAGGGCAATTCTTTTTAGTAAAATCTTTTTTACCACATTTAAAACACTTAATGATTTTAGAAGTGCAGTTTTTAGCCATATGATTCGGCTGATTGCATTTAAAGCAAACCAAAGAATTACTACTATTGCCCGATTGATTACCCTGAACTTCACGAACTAACGGTTTATCTTGATGTTTTGAAAAATCACGCCTAGGCGGATTATAATCTAAGTCAGGTTCCAAAGATAAATTTCCTCTGCGAGGTGGTCTAAACTCTTCAACGCGTAACCGAGTCTCTTCAAGTTTACGACATAATTCGATGACAAAAGGTGTGTGAATGTCATGTAAAGTTAAACGCTCCTGATAAAATGGTAAAATGTTAGCTCTTAAAACTTTAAGCCTCAGGCCATCAGACACAGGTAAAGGCATACGATCAAAAAGTTTAGTCATAGCCGCTACATAAATACCTATCGGTTCATTATTGCCTTGAGTCCGCTCTAAGATTTGCCGCCAAAGTTTATCACCCAAGTGAGAGGGAAGGAACTCATCCTTTAATAATTTCACTAAACCATCCCAATCACTACAATACCTAACAATGAGATGATAATAATTTAGGGCATCTCCCTCAAACAAATCCGCAGCACAACGAAACAAATCTGCTTTACTAACACTTCTCGAAAAACAAAGTTCATTAACGCGTTCGAGAAAAGCATTAAAACTTAAACCGCATGAGTTTCCTGAAAACTTAACGTCCCACTTCCAAACAGGTAAGCTATTAAATGAAGTTGAAGGCATCATCTGTGTAGATGGTCCAGCTTGCGTTAAATTAAGAGGGCTAACATTTGGGAGTGGCGTATTTAAGTTATGTAATGTAGACTGTCCAGTAGGTGTCGTTTGAACTGGATATTGTAAGACCGAATTAGAAAAATGCGGGTTTAAAGGACCTACAGGTTGAGTTTGTTGAGTACCGATCACTCTAAGCCTATCTTCATAGTCCGAAATACAAGTGGTCAAGCTAACTAATACTTTAGATCTTTCCAGATTTACATCCTTATCTTGATCCGGAATCCTATCAATGCGACCTACTAAATGCGCTATCTTAGTTTCAATCTTACGAGATTGTGTAGAAGATCCATTAAAAGCTGTAATAATATCGCCTAATTCTTTTATTTTATTACTACACTCCGTAATTTCAGATTGAGGATCAAGAGACTGTGAACTATGAACGCTACTACCCGATCTCTCTAGAGAAAGCAGCGAACGCAAACATTTTCTTAAGTTATCTACAGTTCCAGATTCGGAAATACCGCGAATTTTCAGCTCGTACTCTAACTCACATTTATTTAAACGATCAACGTCCAAACTATACATCGTGCTAACTATGTTCAAAACCTTTTTTTTTTTTAAATATCAAAAGTAGAACCAACGTTAAAATCAAGTAAAGGTAATAGCAGTTGCTAACATACCTAAAGTAAATCAAAGTATATCAGGTGAACTCCCAAACAAAGCAAAGTTTCAATAAAAAAAAATCAAAACCTGAAAATAAGTTCACCCTGTATACAATATTACCAACAAAATTTGTCCAAAATATATCAGTGTCAAATCCAGGTATTAGCACAAAAGAATAAATCAAAAATACCAAAATATTTCAAGTAAATTACCAAAATACAAAGTTACTATCAGGTATCAGTACCAAAAATATTCAATAAATGTGCTAAAAAAATTAAAATGTCATAAAAATATTTAAGTGTCACAAGATTATTCCATGTATCTGTAAAAATACCATCACAGATATCAGCAGAACCAAAGAGAAATCCTTTAATTTGTTCTACAGGTTTATCAAAGAAAAGTCACACTACTTGGCAACCCTGTATAAAAAAAATATTGAATTTCAATTCAATATACCTCACCCCCTCAAAAAAAATAAAGGAAATTATTACCAAAAAAAAATTTACAAGTCACTAATCAAGTTAGGTCTAAACCAAAAAAAAAGTGTACCAAAAAAATTTCTAAAAACACTTCAAATCAAAAATACCCAAGCTTGACAATGTCTATTACTAAATAATTCCCTTAGCTAAACTGGGGTTTCAGCCACAGTAGAAAACAAGCAAGTGCAATTAACTTCCCTATCAAAATTCCAAAAAGTCACTTAAGTTTGCAAAGGCATTAAATTTAAAAAAAAAAAAAAAATTGGTGGAAAGCCAAGGTTATGTAATAAATTTAATTTTAAAAATCGAAATAAATTTTCAAATCAATTTTCAGAATAGAAACTTGATATATCAATGTGGAAAGTAGGCTCGTAATAATCTATCGTGCCACAGTACTATTTAAACAAAAAAAATAAAAAAAAATTTTACTCAAGCAAGGTCGAATCAAGTTCCTGCAACCTGAGTATTTTACTACCCCAATAGAACAAAAAAAAACAGTTGGGCGCCAGTGTTGAGCTAGTGTTATTCTTAAAACGAAGGTCGGTATTATCCTGAAGGGATGGTGAGATAAAATGAGAATTTAAAGTATATATACCAACTTTAAATAACGAGATGTCTATCAAGAAACACCTACTCAGAGACAACCAAACAATGATTCTTTTAAATCACAACCGGATGGAAATGGCAATAATCATCTATCAGCAGAAGATAACCAGCCTGCAGGATGTTCGTTCTGGGAACGAGAACGTACCCCACCTTTAAACGTACAAATACCATCTTTACAGGATTCGACATCCCTTATATCGCCAAAACATATTATTCCCATTCCTAAGGTAATTCCAAAACAAATTGCAAAAGGCCCCAGCAAAAAAGGCAAATCAGCAATTATCACATCTTCTCCCTATCTTGAAGAGCTAAAGGAAGCAAAACAAAAACCAGTAAAGCCACAAGAAAAAAAAAGAATAACTCCAAAATTAGACATGCAACACGAACCTTTAAAAAAAAAGAAAAATCAGCAAAGAATCATCAGATTCAGAAGCCAATAGTGACATTCAAGAGGATAATCATCCTTATGCAGCAGCAATCCGTTAACTTTTTAACGGTAGTATTTCCACTAGAAACGGGTTAACACAGCCACTTGATCTTTTCCAACCAAAGTTAAGGAACAGCTGTTTGAGCTGTTGCAGAATTGTTAAACGGATCGAACTGTCAAAAATGTTTAACCTAAGGCGAATTCGGCAAGGTTTTGGTATTTGGACTTTGGTAAGTCATTGGTTAACCATTATGGTATATGCACGTCACAGTAATGACGCCACTACATGATTCTATCCGAATTCGTTTGGTAGGTACCAAACAGCTGTAGGTGTTTTGGTTTGTAGGTTAGATTTTTTCGTTCTTTTTGTTTTTGGCTGTCCATGAACCATGAATAAAAAGAGAAAAGTTTTGGTGGGTTTCCTGGTGCTGGAAAGTATGAAACGTCGGCGAACGGACATTTGGTTACTTGGTAATGCAATACAAAACTATTTTGTGTTGTCCTCAGCGTTGGCGACTTGCACGTTCTTGACTAAAAACATCCATGTGAGAATAAGTGATTTCTATGAAAAATGGATATCCTGCTACCTGGAAAGCGATTTTTTTGGACATTTTCGAATGGGAAGAAAAACTTTCAACCTACTTTTAAACCAAGTGGGACAAGAGAGGCAAGCAGAAAATTTTAATGGATCTGGAAGTGGTCGTGTACCATTAGAAAAGGGCCTATTAATGACAGTTTGGTATTTAGCGAAAGGAGAATCGTTAAATTCTATTTCAGATAGATTCGGTGTAGCACCTTCAACATGCCATGACCACATCAATGAAAATGTAAAAGCTTTGTCAAAATTAGCAAAAAAATTTGTGAAATGGCCACGAAAATCTGAATGCCAACATATTGTAAATCAGTTTATGGCCATATCTGCCTATCCTAGTAAGTAATAAGTAGCTATTTTTTAAGTTTTGTATCTGTATGTAGATCGTAAAAAGTATATACAATTAAAGTCTATAAACTTTTCTCGCATAGCATATTTTCAACGTAACATGCAATGGCTACCATAAACATTTTAAGTAATATCTGTTTATTTCAGATGTAATTGGAGCTATTGATGGGTGTCATGTAAATTGTAAGGTTCCTGAGAAGCAACAAGAAAGTTATAGTAATAGAAAAATGGGACACTCTATAATTTTACAGGGTATTTGTACACCCTTCAAATTATTCACAAATATCTGTATTGGCTTTCCTGGAAGTGTTCACGATGCCCGTGTAAGTGTTTTAATAAATTTTAGCAAGATATTTATATGTAATTTCAGAGAAGCTGTTCTAGATTGGTAGATACTGGATGGAAGGACTATGTTACAGACTTGGTTTATAATTTTTTTTGGGTTCGGTACCTACAATAAAATTCATTAATTGTATGGAAATTTTTAGGTGTTGAAAGAATGTACTTTATATGAAAAACTGCAACATTATGGCAAAGACAAATACTTTGTAGCATTTTAATTTACTTACCCTATTAAATCAATCAAATGTTTTTTTATGATACTTTTATTCTAAAAGGATACAATAGTTTGATGTATAAAGTATGGATTTCACTCAAGTATTCTCTTAATATTATATAGGCATTTTAGGTCCATAGTTCTATGACTTTACAGCTTGCTAAAATACAAAATCTCTCTGTTAATGCACATATTGTGTAAGAGATAGGTAAGGGCGAATAAGGTCATAAATAACATTAGAATACAGTTACCTTCTGGTGTTAGTGGGTTGAGAGTTGATGAAAGTTTGTTCCGAGCCACTACGTACTGCTATATAAGAAGGATGAGGAAGTTCTTTACTGATTGGCATGAATTGTCCTATTAACTGTTGGTATTCTGCTGTTATTCTCATTTCGGTATGGTTTATTTTATAGCATATAAAAAGTAAAGTTTTATATGACAAATAAATATAAATGTCTACATAACCTGTATGAGAGAGATTATTATGTGCTTGATTGATGTACTTACTGATAATTATTGGTTATTCCTGGCGTTAGATGCCATTGTGTATTATATTTTCTTGTAATTATTTGTTGGTATAATTAGCTTGTTTTGTAATTAAATAGATGACGTTTATTGCTGTCAAACTTGAAGTTATGACGAATGTGACGTCTAGTCTCAGGTGACGTTGTTCACAGAGAATTTGGGGATTTCTCTTGCTGCTTTCTTTGGCGCTAAGCCATTATTGACGGTTCCGCGTTATTAGGGCTCGTTCACTTTAAATGAACTGACCTTGATTGCTGCCAACTTATAATGTAGAATGGGACCGGAAAAGGGGTTTAGGTTGGTCAAGTGATTTCCGGCGACCTGTCGACGGATCATGTTTTCTGACTGGGAGACACTTCCAGCTAGAACATCATGGAGTCACAAGGTCACCTCTATAGGTTGATCAAAGTTTTTCATCTTCGATCATCGTGACCACTAAGTTACCTTGTGGGTATTTATCTCCGCTAGTAGATAGCAAAAATCATGGTGAACCAGTTTCCGTGAGAAGTTTGTCAGAATTGTAATGGATGGCAATATTTTTTTGAAAATTTGTATTATCGCTTCGTAGACGTTGAGTATGGTTATGGTTCAAGTGGAAATTCCTGCAAATTCCCTCATAGTAAGAGGTATGTTGTCTTTTAAGTTGTTATTTTTCGGCAAGATTATTTATTGGCAGATTTTGTGCATTTTTCTTTCACTGCATTTTAAGAGGTGTGATTGCCTAGGTACTAAGGCGCACGTTGTATTTTAGGGCTCAAACTCGACCTCAATTAAAGTCAAGCATCAAGCTCGTAATCCAGGTTCAGAGCAATGATTCGCGAATCATACCTTGAAGTTCAATTTCAGGGGCAAGGTTCCAAGCTCAAACTCTTAAGTTCCAAGGCACCAATATAAGTGCAGATGGATGGATGAACAGGAGTGGGAAAGCTAATCAGGCCAGTGTTTAAATCATATTTACAGTATATTCGTCATATCAATCTTCGTGTTAATATTCTAAACTATAATCATATATCAATTATTTATCCGTCATATTATTACTTGTGATTAATGTACTTGATAATAATCAAATATTTTCTGACAAAAACTAAACATTTTAACCCTAATTACTGGAAATTTACTGTATGTAAAGCATTTTGGTATAGAGTTGGATCATTGATCTTGCGCCCAGACTGAAGTTCATGAATTTCCCTGGTAGATTTACTGCGTATTTTTTTTATAGATACGATTTTCACCACAGGTGTGTACCAATCTCTGCTGTCTTATATTTAATATGTTAATAACATTTGTAAATATGTACATATGCTGGGGTTCTACAAGAAAGTAGTATAATATAATAATTTATTTTCATTTTACATCAGCACAGCTGATAAGTCTGACACTGTCTTGTTTCAGTAAATTAATAAAATTTAAGTTGTTTTGATATAAAACATTCGTTGTCTTATTCATTACATTTTCAGTTAAGGAGGTTTCTGCTTTTTTCCTTAAAAAAGGCAGTGGCGCCCCAAAGAATTTATTTGCACATTAATAATCTACAACAACGATATAAACACAGCTGATGCAGTAGAGGCCTTACCCATGGGAAAGAGAGCTAGCCGTAGGCCGCTATAGGTTAAGTAAATAACGCTAAAAAGAATATGACGCTGCAACGTGAGACAAGTGTTTTGATTTTGTAAAAATCAAAATATTTAGACTGCAAAATCAGTTGTGTTTAATCCTTACTAAATTTTTTCAAAATTGTATTTTTCAAGTGTTTAATATTGGTTCAAAACTTTCTTGTAGTAGCATTGTACATGTTGGCATTGGTCAGAGAGATGGTGATTACATTTATTATTTTTTTTTGTTTTACATCCATATCTTACAAGGTTTGACAAACGGATAGAGCTAACTAGTTATAATGAGATAATTTCTATGTGGGATTAATGTTTTAAATAACCCAAACTTGTGCAGTATACAGAGTAACGCACAAAGCTGATATTTTTATATAGATTTGGAGTCAAGGAAGACATAGATACTTTTTTGAATTAGATATTTTTTTACTTTTGAAATATTTTCAGGTAAATTATTTGATATATGGCAAAGTGATTTTGGTTATTTATTTACTTGATACCAAAATTATCTCGATGTCATATTTTGTATTTCTGAATTTGGTATTCAAATTAATTTTGAATTTTATATTGCCAGTTTGTTTGGTTTTGTCGAAGGACATATAGGGCGTATGGCCAGGGTACGGCAAGATTTATTTTGGCTCGTTATGGTTGGGTGATACAACCTTATTGTTTATTTTGAAACTGTTTTCCTAAGGGAAAAAATTTGACCGATTTTTTTTTTGGCATTTGAAAGTGAATACCTATTGACATTCTTATCAAAAAATTTTTTTTTTGTGATTTAAATCTTGATTTATAAATTTATTGATTATGGAGACTGAAACTTTTCAAGTTAATCATTTGCACGACTATGAAATTGCATATGAGCTTTCAATTCGAAAAACAAAAACAGGACGCAATCTTAATGATCAAAGGAAAATTTTGAGAAGACTATTATGTAAAGAAATAAATAAACGTGGGGGTCTGATTGATTTGTGTTCATATGTTTGTGATTTTGATAAGGAACAAAGAGAAATAGAAAAAACTTTTTATGATATCACAGAAGCTATTATTGATTTTTCTGATAGTGGGGATCAAAATGATAGTCTTTTTGCTCGTATAAAATCAAGAATTGTTCATGTCACATTAAGGGTAAAAACTTGGAAAAAATTTTACATATACCTGAAGCCATAGAGGCAGAGGATAAGGAGAGAATTGAAAGATATTGTAATGAGTCACATGCTACTTGTCTACAATTAGAAGCAGATTTATATGATAGCATAAAAATACCTAATACAACAACTGCTCATGCGCAAGCATCTACTCCTATCATTAATGTAGCAGCTCCTATTGTAACGTGTTCTGGTAATTCAATTCCTATTTCGTAGTGGGGAATAAAGTTTAATGGGGATGCTAAGTTTTTGTTTTCATTTTTGGAGAGAGTCAGTGAGTTGGCGCAGGCGCGTAAAGTGTCTGACGCAGATCTTTTTAATTCAGCAGTAGAACTTTTTGTGGGCGATGCTTTTGCATGGTTCAGGTGTAATAAAACTAACTTACGTACTTGGGATGAATTAGTTGCACTTCTTAAAAAAGATTTTTTGCACTCTGATGCTGAAGATCAGATATGGGAACAGATTAAGCAACGTAAACAAAAGAAAAATGAATCAGTTTCTATTTTTATTGCTCATATGGAGACCTTTTTTTGTAGGTTGTCGAAAATGCCTGCGGAGGTGACAAAAATTAAGCTAATTAGGCAAAATTTGTTATCCGATTATATTACGCAACTAGCTTTGGTCGAAATAAATTCAGTTTCTGAGTTGATGAGTTATTGTAGAAAATTAGAGGAAGCTAACTATCTAAAGAATAAAAACAAACCTTTCGAAATTTCAGAAATAAATGATTTTAGTCATCAAGCTCATTCTTCTTATTCGGGTAGTCATAGAAATGACAATAAATTTAATAGTAATTGTAGTAACAATGAATATAGGAAAAGAACCAACCATTTTAATAGAAATAAAAAATCGTCAGGAAATAAATTTTGCGATACTTCTAAAATTAGTAACAAAAATAAATCAAATGAAAATTGTAGTCATGATAAAAGGCAAGAACAAAATTCATTATTGGAAAAAAAAACTATTGAATGCTGGAACTATAATTTAGCTAATCATACTTTTTATGATTGTAAAGCAGCGAGGAAAGTTTTTTGTTTCAAGTGTGGTAAGCCTGATGTCAAGTCTAGCAATTGTAGTTCCTGTTCAAAAAACTAATTCAAGGTGATGCGCATTTTGGCCGGCGCATTGAACCTATTTTGAGAGCCACTGGTAGAAATCATTTAGATAATTGTAAAAATAAGTATTTTAATAAAAATAATTGGAATAAATGGCTAAAAATTGTTGAAGATTTTTATAAAAGTGCAAAGTTAGATGGTGTTCAAATTTCACCTCTATTTGTTGAAAAACCATCAGATATTAGACCGTATATTTCTGTCAAGCTGTTCGACCAGTTTATTACTGTTTTATTTGATTCTGGGGCGTCTACATCTGTCGTGGGTTCGGCTGGTATGGCAATATTAAAGAAACTTAAAATTAAAATGGTTGCAGATACTTCTAAAAATATAAGCACAGCGGACGGAACGCAAAAAAAGGTATTAGGGACAGTAGACCTGCCCGTAAGTATAGGTAATATGTGTAAAATTATTAAGTGTTTGGTTGTACCTTCTTTACCACAAGCGTTTATTTTCGGTTGTGATTTTGCAAAGTTGTATAAAGTGATAGTAAATTTTGATAACGATTCTTGGCGAGTACAAAGTGATTTAGTACAGTGTGATATAAATATAGTTTCTGGTGAAAAATTTGGTGATGATATATTTAATAAATTATGTTCTCTTGATGACTTAGCTCCAGATGAGCGAAGAAAAGCAGATGAAGTTATTCAGGCTTTTAATGAAATTTCTGGTGAGGATGGATTGGGAAGAACTAACAAGATAAGTCTGACAATTGATACTGGTGATGCAAAACCCTTTAAGAAAAAACCGTTCGTGTCGTACATGCAAAAGATATTGAACGATGAACTAGATGATATGTTAAAGTTAGGGGTCGTGGAGCCTTCAAATAGCCCGTGGTGCTCCCCCGTGTTGTTGGTGAAAAAGAAGAATGGAGAGTATAGGTTGGTTTATGATGCCAGGGGATTAAATGAATTGACACGCCCTGATGCATATGCTATGCAAAATGTGGATAGAATTTTAACCTCATTGAGGGGTGCAAAATATATTAGTTCAATTGATTTGAAAAAAGCATTTTGGCAAATTCCATTGGATCCAGCTTCGAAAGAAAAAACTGCCTTTAGTGTCATTGGAAGAGGACAGTTTCAATTCGTGACGATGCCTTTTGGGTTAATAAATGCAAGCTCGACGCAATCAAGGCTGATTGAAACTATTTTTGGGCCAAAATATGAACCAAAAATTTTTTCTTTCGTAGATGATATAATCGTTACTGGTTCCACTTTTGAAGAACATCTCCAACTTTTGAAAATCGTGCAAGAAAAACTAAAAGAAGCTAACTTGACTATTAATTTAAAGAAATGCGACTTTTTCAAAACCACATTGAAATTTTTAGGATACATTGTAGGAAATAATTCTCTTAGGACAGATCCAGATAAAGTTTCTACGATGGTTAATTATTGCAGACCTAAGACAACTACAGAGATCAAAAGATTTACAGGGATGTGTTCCTGGTATAGAAGATTTATTAAAGACTTTTCTACTTTAATGTCGCCTATTAATGACTTGTTAAAGGGAAGAAAAAAAGGTCAGTCGATCAAATGGACAGATGAAGCGGAAGACGCTTTTGTTAAAGTTAAAGAATTGTTAGTGTCAGCACCGATATTAGTTCAACCTGATTTTAATGAGAAATTTACGATACAGAGTGATGCCAGTAACACAGGTCTAGGGCGGATTTTAACACAAGTTTTGGATGGTGAAGAAAGAGTAATAGCTTATGCTAGTCGCTCACTTTCACGTACAGAAAGAAATTATACAACCTTAGAGAAAGAGTTATTAGCCGTATTATTTTGCATAGATAAATTTAAACAATACGTCGAAGGAGTTAAATTTGATGTGATTATTGTGGCTGAATAACCTTAAGAATCCTTCTGGTAAATTAGTAAGATGGGCAGTAAAACTTCGTCAACACACATTTGACCTTATTCATAGAAAAGGGTCATTAAATGTGGTAGCTGATGCACTGTCGCGAATTCCCTACGAAAATGAGGAGATTGCTGCAATTTGTGAAGTTGATAAGGACAGGATTGATCCATGGTACGATAATTTAAGATCTAAAATTGTGAAAGATCCAGAAAAGTTTCCGCAATGGAGAGTGGAGGATGACTTTGTTCATAAACATATTCCATCAAACATGAGTATGAGAACAAACATTCCAGAATGGAAAATTTTGGTACCGAAACCACAGCGTAAAGAAGTAGTCCGGGCGTGTCACGATCCGCCCACCAGTGGCCATTTTGGGTTTTATAAAACATTGAAGAGAGTACAGCAAGAGTACTACTGGCCAAAAATGCGTGATGATGTGTTGAACTATGTTCGTTCATGTAAGGTTTGCGGCGAACAGAAGATGCCAAATACTTTGAGCATGGGTCTTATGGGCAAAGAAAAAGCTATAGACATGCCCTTTCAACTTTTAGGATTGGATCTAATTGGGCCTTTTACTCGTTCAAAGAGAGGAAATAGGTGGATTCTTGTAATTTCTGATTGGTTTTCGAAATATGTGTTTTTGTTCCCTTTAAAAAGTTCAAAATCACCTTATATCAACAAGTGTGTAGAAAGACTATTTTTGGAGCATGCTACACCTCAATATATAAGAGTAGATAATGGAAAGCAATTTGTTGGGCGTAGTTTTCGTAAACTGTGCGATGCTTATGAAGTTCAAAAGATTTGGTATACACCATATTATTCTCCGCAATGTAATTTTGTCGAGAGAAATAATCGCACCGTAGAAACAGTCTTAAGAAGCTACGTAAAGGAACATCGTAGTTGGGATGAAGAAATTTTGAAGATTCAGCTTGCCATTAATACAGCAAAACATGAGGTTACTGGTCATTCACCTGCATTCTTGATTTATGGGAGACATACTCCAATTTCAGGAAAATTTTATGGACGGCTTCCTGCCAATGAAGATGTTGAGGTCATGCCTGGTGATAGAGACGGATACGCAGCGAACTTGAAGGAATTGACACCTATTTTTAAAGAAGTGAGGCAAAAGTTGCATGCCGCATACCAGCGAAATGCTCGGTCATATAACCTCAGAAAGAGGGATGTATCCTTTCAGGAAGGCGATTTAGTTTGGCGACGCAACAAAGTCCTTTCTGATGCTGCAAATAGGTTCTCTGCTAAGCTGGCCCCTCGTTTTATTTTATCGAAGGTTCGGAAGAAAATTTCTAACCTTGTTTATGACCTAGTGAATGAACCCGATGGGACAAGAGCCGGTAAATGGCACATTAAGGACTTGAAACCCTATTGTGGTGAGTCTGACTCTTCAGATTCCAGTTTGGAGGACTGAAAAATTGTGCTTTAAGCAAATTTTTTTATGTATAAATTTTTGTTTTGTTAAAATTAGATATTATTATTATATAAAATATTACAAAATATATCTGATACTTTCTCAAGTTTTGTTGTGATTTACGTTTCAGATAACTTCTGTTTATTTACGGTGTTAGGATCTTCGCTCGAGATTAAATTTCACTTATAGGGCTCGAGAATGTCCGTAGGAGTATCCGTGCTTGAAGCGTCTAAAAGTGTCCGTAAGGGATCCTAAGCCTAAGATTGGAAAATTTATGTTTTGATGTTAGTTGTATGTAGATAATCATTTTGTATAAAGTCTTTTGGATTTTGTATCCTTTTTTATGGCTTGACCTTTTGTTATACTTTTTTTGGTAGACCCAACGGATTTTGACATTTCCCGATTATGACTTCACGATGTTGACCCCTACAGGGCGTTTGATACGCGTTAGTTATCGACCCAAAAGAGGAATAATTCAGAGGAAAAGCTAGTTGTAAAATTTGTCTATAGTGAAAAATGGTCTATCGGCATAGCCCATTTTTTTCTCGGAGGGGGGTAGTGTAGCATTTTAATTTACTTACCCTATTAAATCAATCAAATGTTTTTTTATGATACTTTTATTCTAAAAGGATACAATAGTTTGATGTATAAAGTATGGATTTCACTCAAGTATTCTCTTAATATTATATAGGCATTTTAGGTCCATAGTTCTATGACTTTACAGCTTGCTAAAATACAAAATCTCTCTGTTAATGCACATATTGTGTAAGAGATAGGTAAGGGCGAATAAGGTCATAAATAACATTAGAATACAGTTACCTTCTGGTGTTAGTGGGTTGAGAGTTGATGAAAGTTTGTTCCGAGCCACTACGTACTGCTATATAAGAAGGATGAGGAAGTTCTTTACTGATTGGCATGAATTGTCCTATTAACTGTTGGTATTCTGCTGTTATTCTCATTTCGGTATGGTTTATTTTATAGCATCTAAAAAGTAAAGTTTTATATGACAAATAAATATAAATGTCTACATAACCTGTATGAGAGAGATTATTATGTGCTTGATTGATGTACTTACTGATAATTATTGGTTATTCCTGGCGTTAGATGCCATTGTGTATTATATTTTCTTGTAATTATTTGTTGGTATAATTAGCTTGTTTTGTAATTAAATAGATGACGTTTATTGCTGTCAAACTTGAAGTTATGACGAATGTGACGTCTAGTCTCAGGTGACGTTGTTCACAGAGAATTTGGGGATTTCTCTTGCTGCTTTCTTTGGCGCTAAGCCATTATTGACGGTTCCGCGTTATTAGGGCTCGTTCACTTTAAATGAACTGACCTTGATTGCTGCCAACTTATAATGTAGAATGGGACCGGAAAAGGGGTTTAGGTTGGTCAAGTGATTTCCGGCGACCTGTCGACGGATCATGTTTTCTGACTGGGAGACACTTCCAGCTAGAACATCATGGAGTCACAAGGTCACCTCTATAGGTTGATCAAAGTTTTTCATCTTCGATCATCGTGACCACTAAGTTACCTTGTGGGTATTTATCTCCGCTAGTAGATAGCAAAAATCATGGTGAACCAGTTTCCGTGAGAAGTTTGTCAGAATTGTAATGGATGGCAATATTTTTTTGAAAATTTGTATTATCGCTTCGTAGACGTTGAGTATGGTTATGGTTCAAGTGGAAATTCCTGCAAATTCCCTCATAGTAAGAGGTATGTTGTCTTTTAAGTTGTTATTTTTCGGCAAGATTATTTATTGGCAGATTTTGTGCATTTTTCTTTCACTGCATTTTAAGAGGTGTGATTGCCTAGGTACTAAGGCGCACGTTGTATTTTAGGGCTCAAACTCGACCTCAATTAAAGTCAAGCATCAAGCTCGTAATCCAGGTTCAGAGCAATGATTCGCGAATCATACCTTGAAGTTCAAGTTCAGGGGCAAGGTTCCAAGCTCAAACTCTAAGTTCCAAGGCACCAATATAAGTGCAGATGGATGGATGAAAAGGAGTGGGAAAGCTAATCAGGCCAGTGTTTAAATCATATTTACAGTATATTCGTCATATCAATCTTCGTGTTAATATTCTAAACTATAATCATATATCAATTATTTATCCGTCATATTATTACTTGTGATTAATGTACTTGATAATAATCAAATATTTTCTGACAAAAACTAAACATTTTAACCCTAATTACTGGAAATTTACTGTATGTAAAGCATTTTGGTATAGAGTTGGATCATTGATCTTGCGCCCAGACTGAAGTTCATGAATTTCCCTGGTAGATTTACTGCGTATTTTTTTTATAGATACGATTTTCACCACAGGTGTGTACCAATCTCTGCTGTCTTATATTTAATATGTTAATAACATTTGTAAATATGTACATATGCTGGGGTTCTACAAGAAAGTAGTATAATATAATAATTTATTTTCATTTTACATCAGCACAGCTGATAAGTCTGACACTGTCTTGTTTCAGTAAATTAATAAAATTTAAGTTGTTTTGATATAAAACATTCGTTGTCTTATTCATTACATTTTCAGTTAAGGAGGTTTCTGCTTTTTTCCTTAAAAAATGCAGTGGCGCCCCAAAGAATTTATTTGCACATTAATAATCTACAACAACGATATAAACACAGCTGATGCAGTAGAGGCCTTACCCATGGGAAAGAGAGCTAGCCGTAGGCCGCTATAGGTTAAGTAAATAACGCTAAAAAGAATATGGCGCTGCAACGTGAGACAAGTGTTTTGATTTTGTAAAAATCAAAATATTTAGACTGCAAAATCAGTTGTGTTTAATCCTTACTAAATTTTTTCAAAATTGTATTTTTCAAGTGTTTAATATTGGTTCAAAACTTTCTTGTAGTAGCATTGTACATGTTGGCATTGGTCAGAGGGATGGTGATTACATTTATTATTTTTTTTGTTTTACATCCATATCTTACAAGGTTTGACAAACGGATAGAGCTAACTAGTTATAATGAGATAATTTCTATTTGGGATTAATGTTTTAAATAACCCAAACTTGTGCAGTATACAGAGTAACGCACAAAGCTGATATTTTTATATAGATTTGGAGTCAAGGAAGACATAGATACTTTTTTGAATTAGATATTTTTTTACTTTTGAAATATTTTCAGGTAAATTATTTGATATATGGCAAAGTGATTTTGGTTATTTATTTACTTGATACCAAAATTATCCCGATGTCATATTTTGTATTTCTGAATTTGGTTTTCAAATTAATTTTGAATTTTATATTGCCAGTTTGTTTGGTTTTGTCGAAGGACATATAGGGCGTATGGCCAGGGTACGGCAAGAGTTATTTTGGCTCGTTATGGTTGGGTGATACAACCTTATTGTTTATTTTGAAACTGTTTTCCCAAGGGAAAAAATTTGACCGATTTTTTTTTGGCATTTGAAAGTGAATACCTATTGACATTCTTATCAAAAAATTTTTTTTTTGTGATTTAAATCTTGATTTATAAATTTATTGATTATGGAGACTGAAACTTTTCAAGTTAATCATTTGCACGACTATGAAATTGCATATGAGCTTTCAATTCGAAAAACAAAAACAGGACGCAATCTTAATGATCAAAGGAAAATTTTGAGAAGACTATTATGTAAAGAAATAAATAAACGTGGGGGTCTGATTGATTTGTGTTCATATGTTTGTGATTTTGATAAGGAACAAAGAGAAATAGAAAAAACTTTTTATGATATCACAGAAGCTATTATTGATTTTTCTGATAGTGGGGATCAAAATGATAGTCTTTTTGCTCGTATAAAATCAAGAATTGTTCATGTCACATTAAGGGTTAAAAACTTGGAAAAAATTTTACATATACCTGAAGCCATAGAGGCAGAGGATAAGGAGAGAATTGAAAGATATTGTAATGAGTCACATGCTACTTGTCTAAAATTAGAAGCAGATTTATATGATAGCATAAAAATACCTAATACAACAACTGCTCATGCGCAAGCATCTACTCCTATCATTAATGTAGCAGCTCCTATTGTAACGTGTTCTGGTAATTCAATTCCTATTTCGGAGTGGGGAATAAAGTTTAATGGGGATGCTAAGTTTTTGTTTTCATTTTTGGAGAGAGTCAGTGAGTTGGCGCAGGAAAGAGAGCTAGCCGTAGGCCGCTATAGGTTAAGTAAATAACGCTATAACTTTTATGAAGACCAATACCATTTAGTTGGGGATTCGGCCTACCCTTGCTTAGATTGGCTTATGACGCCTTATAGGTAAGGATCTGGTTGGCATTACTTTGAGTGATCATAGGATAATTATATACAATATCTTCTGAAAAGTTCCTGTGAAACAGAAAAGTATCATTGGAAAAAAACATGAACAAATTCTATATGCCTAGGGTGTCTAATATGTATTAGGTATAACTTTTGCAGGGATACAGGAAGGTTAACAAGAGCCCAGAAGATCCACAACACTACATTAAGCAAAGCCAGAGTGGTGATTGAAAATACTTACGCACTATTAAAAGGTAGATGGCGAATTCTGAAATATGTGGACGTGTACTCTACTGAAAAAGTAATAAATGTGATCAGTGCCTGCTGTATGCTCCACAATTTTTGCCTTTTAAATCATGACATATATGAAGAACGAGACTGTGCAATTGAGAGAAATGAAAATGAACCATATGTTGGTATTGTTCCAAATACTGGAACCACAAAACGCGATAGTATATGCAGATCATTATAGTATATGAAACCTTTTTTTAATATAATATTATTTTGCATTTTTACTTTGATTTATAACCATTACACGCAACTGAACAAAAAAAACCTTTATACAAAAATAAATATATTACTTGCATCTTGATTTTTATCAGTCTAATAACTTACTACTACATAGGAACCATTATTTTAGACTATCCTTGCCTTGCTTTGTACTTACAATCCTATAAACTATATATCAAACAGTGTAACAAACACACTGTTTCCAAAAGATTAGGAACTTCAGTGATATAAAGAATGTTTGTACTATAATAGGATAGTAGGAATCTCTTGACTTTTATCAAATAGTCTAATAACAAAAACTTATTACTACTAAGGAACCATTATTGCAGAATATCCTTGTCTTGTTTTGTACTTGCAATCCTATAAACTAAATAAAAAAATGGTGAAACAAACGCACTGTTTTACAAAGATAAGGCACTTTAGTGAAAAATTGTAGCCTATAACACACGTAAGTAATACCGAAAAATATATAAAGCTATTCCCAAACAAAATCCTTTCTTTCCATAATGCAAAAATAAACGCTAAACTAAGAACATCACACAAAAGTAATTAATCAGATTCTGACTCTGAGTGCTTTCGTTTTTTATTCCTTTTATCCTTCTGCATAATTGCAGTAAGGAGTTTAACAATCGATGCTTTATACTCATTCTCTTGTTTTTGCATTTCATCCTGGCGTTTAAAATGCTCCGCTATCATTTGACGATTTTCAGCCAAAACCAGCTTCGATGTATTGTGTATTTCCCTTAAAATTTCAGGGGTCGACGCTGGCGGTTTAGTTGTCTTTTTGGCGTCAAATCGACTTGTTGGACTTTCAGCCTCTTTTGAGGATCCTGCGTCTTCTCTATTTTTTTCGGAATGATCTTTTGACACATTTGCACCTTCCTGAGTACAATTATCACTACTGGCAAGTTTTGACTGAGATTGGCTGTTGCCAATTTCAGCCGGATCAGGTGTATCATTTTCCGAGTCGAAGATTACTGGTGGATTAATTTTATGCTTATCTCCTAATATCGCATCAACATCATCATAGAACCAGGGCTTGTCTATTGCCCCTGCCCCAGTTTGTCGCATATTGTTTTTAAAATTTGTGTACGATTTCTGCAGGTTTGCAAACTTTTGTCTGCATTTTTCCCCAGGAGCTTTATCTCCTAGATTATAGCCCATTTGGGTCAATTCCTGTGCAACCTTATTCCATAACTGGCCTTTTTTGATATTTATCTGAACCTCTTAGCAACAGTAAAGAGCTGGTTGTTTCCCGGCTAAACTCTTTTGATTTCCCTTTGTTGGGGCTAAATGCTAAAAAGAATTAGATACATTTTCAACCTTGAGTAACTTTTTTTTCTTATTTACTACTTACCATCTATAAATCCTTCTATATTCGGCGAATTTGCAAAATATTCTTCACAACTTTGAGAATCTAAAAAATGTATAAACTGTATATTCTATGAAAAGTAAAAAAAAACAGAAAATCTTGGCATCCCAAGGGTATTATATGTTTGGTTACATGTTTCCTAACACTACACCTCCCATATCCTAAAATTTAGGCTAAAAATTACTAATTTATCATAGGCCTCCTCAGCAACTACTTGCCTGATGTATTTTCAGCTTCTTTCAATGCATCTGGTGCAAAATCCTGTTTTGCATCTCGAATTATTGAAAGGGAGTCAACATCGTCAACTGATATCCCATGGTTCACCAGTTGGCCCGATAATACAGCACGTCGTATATAATCAATGGTATAGGCATCATCTAAAATTAATAAACAATTTAATAACCTTAGAACTTTAATATTTTCTTCTTTACGTACCCTCTAACAATAAACGGCAATTATCTTTACTTTCACAGAACGCTAAGGCTTTGCTTACATTTTTTTCTGTTTCGGTAAATATCGACCTATTTTGGTATTACGAATAAATAAACGCATTAATCAGAATAATTTCAGATGGAAACGCAAATTTAAATGAATTTCTACCTGCGGAGAATATTATTTTCCTATCGCCGAGCTAGTGTATAGTTTTTGTGCGTTCGAGATCTGGCGTAAGTAGGTAGGTACATATGTTTTATTTTGCTTATTTAATTTGTTAACAACACCTTTATGATAGGTAGGTACTTATTTACGTTTTTTTCTAGATATGGATTGAAATTAACCAGGAAAAATACGCAAACAAAGCAGCAGAGACGTTATTAAATTATCATAATATGGCCAGAGCTTTTAAGCAGTGTGAAGAAAATGATACAAATATATAATAGGTATGCTGACAGAAGGTTATTACGCAATAGATTACCTACATACCTACTTTATACCTACTTTAATTAGGGCTCCTAGGAAATCTTTGCTTTGGTAATAGATGAATGTATACATACATACACATTTTTGTAGGTTATAAGATACCTACAGATTTTCAAATGTGCTTCTTATTTAAAAATCAAAAAGGGTATTGGAATTATGCCTGGTTAAATTTAGAATATGACAATGATTACTTTAATATAAAGGTAAAATAACTACCGTTTCATTTGAACATTTTAAGTGTTATTTAAAGTATTACAGACACCATTTAATACACTACGTAGTAAGGTGAAACCTTTTATGTGACTTTTGATTTTATGTTATAGAAAATTCCTGACCAAATTTTTTTAAAGTTAGGTATCAATCAGTACCTTTTTTCTCACATAAGTTTTAATGTCTAAGTATCTTTGTGTCCAACAGTATCTTGAATATGAGCTGGTAGTATAGTCGGGATAAGAAACTAATGTTAGTCTAATACTTCGGTAAATATTGGCAAACATATTTATTATCCTAGTTTTATTGCCCTATTCCGACTACACTACTAGCTTATATAAGATTTTAGTATTATTAAATTAAAAATGTTGTTCTCAATTCAATTAACTACAATTTATTTCCAAATAGGTAACTGTTACAGTTCATTATGTAGAATAAAATATAACTTAAAAAATTTGAACAGACATACCAATAATTATTATAATAATATTAGATTTATAATGAATTTCAAATAATTTAAGTATAATTCAAGAAGTAGTCCATTCTCTGTGGCGAGATTATGAAAGAAAACAAGGTCTGTCTATACCACCAAAATAAAATATATTTGTCCTTTTAGGGTGAAATAAGGGTTAAATAGTGTACATAGTTTAATTTGACATTAGGTTGTACTAGTTTCGACTTTAGTCAAAGTCATCTTCAGCAACCAAGTAATAAAGAATTATGTTTTTTAGGATGTACCTAAATAAACAAACTAAAACAAATTAAACGGGGGAACGAAGTGGTTCAACAATACATGGTCATAACGTGTACCTTATGCAGCCAATGGACTCGACAGAAGATAATCACTAACATAATGCTACTTTTAGCAATGAAGGAAATATGTAAAAATTGTATTAGAGGACAAAATTCTAAATGGAATCATTTATAGTTATGATATGATGTATAGATGTCTATAATGAAATTCAATAAAATCAACGTTTCATGAGTCAACTCCGAGAGGGAACATGATTTATATTTGGTCGGTCAGAATTTTAATAAGAATAGTAATAAAGTAAAAAAGGGGGGGGGGGGAGAGGGAAATTAAAATGAGTTAAAACTATTTACGTCATTGAGTAAGTTGGGGTCATCTGAAGGAGAAAATTATAATTTTAAATGCTGTAGTGAGCCTTACCATATGTGTGATATACAACATTTTATATAAGACCCAGAATTTTGGTTTTTTTATGTATTTAAAATGATTTTGACATTTGACAAAAAAAATTGTGATATTACACAAAAAGTGACAGTGACTGACGAAACAAAACAAATCATAGTTTGATTAAAAATGAGTAATGTAATAAAAAAAATGAGTGATTTAATAAGTTCATTACATCACTGAGTGATGTAATGAGTTCATTACATCACTCAGTACGATAATACAGTATATTGCATAACGCAAACAGGCTAAAATGGGTTATGTAATAAGCTCTTTTCGTGTGGGTCTTATATAAAATTAATTAAACACCAAGAATTTGCTCTTGAAAAACGGGTAGGGACCTAGACAGCAAACACGACATGTCAATAAGTTGAAATGAATAAAAATAATGAATTTATTCCTTTTTTCTACTTCTACACACCAGCAGCTTTTTTTTGCAATTGAAAAATCTTTCAAAAATACATGGAACTCATTATGGCTTGGCGCGCACCAGCAATTAATGCTAGCCCATATCAAATCAGTGTGTTGTATTTAAGCCATTTTTAAGTTGCACAAAAAAAGTTGCTAGTGTGATTTTGATTTAGAAATAAGTAAGTTTAAGATAAATGTTAGTTAGTGTCCTACTGGTCCTCCAGTATATTTAAATGTTCTAGGTTAGGTTAGTTATAGTTAGTAGGTACATTAAGTTCTGTTAATATATTAAAGTTATCTAAGTTGCCAAACTCTTTTAAGTAATTTAATTTTAGCGCCATAAGTGATAATTCATTTTTCCTTTCTGCAATAATATTTTGTTTCTCCCATAATTCATTTTTCCTTTCTGCGATAATATTTTGTTTCTCACATAATTCGTTGTTTTTTTTCATCGTCTTGTTGAATTCCTCCATTTGAACTACCACCTGCTTTTGAACATCTAGAGTCGTTTTCTGTGATGCTGAAAACGACTCTATTGCAGACCGTAGGGTTGTGCTGGAGCACCTTTCGTATTCATTTTTTGTATTAGTTGACACTAAAATTAAAGTTTATATTTACCAAAACTATTAAAAGGGTAGTAGCCATAATACAAAGCCTTCGGAAGAGGTGAGGGAGCAACGGGGCTGATAGCCCCGATTCTCACCTTTCTTTGAGGCCCTATCTCAAGTAAAATAAAAACCCAATACACCCTATAGAGTAATTTTGCAGTCTTAACTGTAATGAATATGCTTTTCTGCTTTTAATGCTACTCCGTCCTGGCGATACAAATTAAGATTGCAAAATTACTCCACAGTGTTATACAAACGAACTTAGGAGAGAAAACATACGTTTTAATTTTTCTGTATATTTAAACATGTAGGTTATAGGTACTATTTTTTAAATAAATTAATACAAATTAATAGATACTTACATTTATCTACAATTTAAAAAAATATTTGAATCGGACTATGGAAAAAAAAGTTAGTGACTATACATATTATATTGGATTAAATTTTTGTATGGATCGAATTTTATGTCAGTGAGTGTATTATAAAATCAAATATTCGTTATATTAATGTGTGTGAAAATGAAGAACTTGTTGATTGAAGTAAAATTATAAGTATCCCAACCTTATTTACTTATTATTGTTTACCTCTTTTAAATTTCTTCCTTGGCGGTTCAGTTACTGTTGTTGTTTTGTTAACAGTTTCTAAAAATTTTTCACTCAATTAATGAAAATCAACATTTCTATGCTCTCTTTCTGTATTACCAATATATTGTTATAAGTAATATGAAGCAACTGAGAAAAAATAATTCTGAACTTTTGGAATTTTCCAAATATTTATTAGTAAAATTACCTTCTTTAATAATTGTCTTTGACGGCATCTCGATGTTTATTACTGAATCTAAAAACAAATGGTTTTATTAAATATTATTTGTAGTATTCTGAGATTCGTAGTCGTATTGATCGTAAACTGCCGTTCTGCGAACGGTTCAGGTTAATTTTCTTTACATAGACTATGTACCTTTTAAAATAATGTATTAAACCTTTTTGATTCCACAGGAGAAAATTTTGATAAAAGTCAATCTGTTTTTGACTATAGTGTACTATATATTATACCGTAGATTATACATACGTATATTTGTTTCAGGTTTATTAGGTTAGTTTTCTTTATTTTATGTTATTTTAATGTTAGGTACTAAACTAAATTTTATGTTATATTTATATTGTTATATTGCAAGTGTAAATATGTAAATAAATTTACAACATATACCTGAAGCTGTTGGTAGTGGGTTGGCCAAGTTTAAGCAGTCTTGAATCTCTGGGTCACCGAAATGGATATAAGAAAGAAGCGCTAATAACTTCTCTTCTTGAACTGTTAAAATTTGTTTTATAGGGGGTCCACCCCATTTCTATTTTAATATTTCTACTTTTTTTTCTGATGTTCGTCTTCCATTCGCTCCAGACCTACAAATTTAGTTGTTTTTACTACACTTTTCTTTATATGATAGGTACGGTCAAAATTAGTCCAAATAAAAAAAAATCAATTGCCATGTCTGTACAGTTTTACCGACCTGTACGATAGCTTGTCCTCGGGACGAAAACTTTTTTTCGATTTTGACATGTAAATTCTGTCTTGAAGTAGGTATAGTAATAAGTACACCTAGTAGGTATTATAATATATAGATGCATGAATATTTCTGTAATTTATTAATTAATTATCTGTTCAAACTTTAAGGCGATATTCCTAACTTCATTTTAAGACAAGAAGTTTATATAAATAGCAGATAAATAAACGTTTTGTTAATATACAATTTGATAGTTGGACATTTAGTTTTGATTTTTTTTTAATGTTACCTAAGCCACTTGCAGATACGACAATTTCTATTTTGTTTATCTAATTTTTTCCATAATTGATTTCACAATTATTATGAAATTTTAAAAAAGTAAAGGATTGGAATTTAAAATTTAGCCTCGGGCATCACCCCCTTTGCACACACTTGGTCAAATAAGAAAAATCAGCTGACCTTTTCGTTTTTGTCTCCTGCCCCAGGAAAAGTCACATACGCTCCTATATATTGATTACCTACTTACTTATTACAGAAATGATAGTTACCCAAACATGGTATATTTTCGCGGAGATATTCCCAAAAGTGAATGACAAATTAACCCCCTATTCTATCACTATCTATTCTAATTTTAATTAACTTCATGGTGATTAAATATTTTCTTTAGATACATAAAATTTTAGGGTTAGAAATTAGTAGTAGAACAATACTTTCGATACAGAGTATGAATCGATACTTTGAGAGTCGATACCCGATTACTAAGTATTGTAGGTAGAGTTGGGGATGGTCAATTGACCGCTAGCTATTTGACTGGTTAAATTCGGTCAAAATATACTAAATTTTTACAGCATTTTATTTAAGTTATATCAACATTGTTTTATTCGTTTGTCATCAGTCCAGTTTACCTACACCCGTATTGACTCTCTACCAGTGAATGTGAATCCCAAAAATGTCTGCTATCGTGCAATATCGGATTCTGATATCGAACACCCAGAATCAGATTCCGAAGATGAATCTGATTTTGATAATTTACCATTATCCAGCCTAATTAACAAAGTTTAATATCCCTTTGTTTATTTTCGATTTATTAAATTTATTTTTAAGTTTTTCATATTTAAATATGTTTATTTGCATTAAAAATTTGAATTTTTTATTTGTTTGTTTTATTTTATTTTCAAATTTATTTTGGTCAATTGACCAAAAACAATTTGACCGGTCAATTCCACAACCCTAATTGTAGGTATACTAAAACACGATACTACAAGTGAATAAATCGTTGTTTAATCTCTAGTATCGTGCGAAGTACTACCACCACTAACCCTCACTAATTTTCATTTCATAATGATCAATAAAATTTAAATTTTATTATTTTTGATCCAAATGCATTTTTTCGACTTACAGGACTTTCTGGATTTAGGAAATGGCTGTCAACCACAGCAATATAAATCCACGTCGACATGAATGTTTGGGGTTATCCCCTTTAAATTTGTATCTATGCTTACTCATGTTTGGAATGTTTATTTCAGTCGTAAATTTTATTAAATGAATACATTTTTTGTCTAAATCAGTTTAAATTATGAATCTTAACCACAAGTGAAATAATTTAGTTAGGTACTAGGTACCTACCTACTTTTTTAAATTTCTTTATAATATTATTTATTGTTATAGGTACTAGATATAGCATATTTATTGCTTATCATAATATTAGGTTTTAGTAGGTACCTACTTGGTTTTCAGCTTAGTTTAGTTTATTTATGGAAAAAACTTACATAAGTTTCTTAACTTGGTCAACGAATTCAAAATACATTTACAATAATTACAAAACATTTAAATTTTCAGAAAACCCCCGAAAGTACATTTTACCTAAAACATCCAAACCACAAGCACACCCACTAAATCCAGGACATTACTTTAAAAGTCCATATCTACCACTCTATATTTTTGATAAAATCTAAAAGTGGGTACATAAAAATTACTATAAATTGTAAATCAACACAAATCAATTTAGTTCAGTAATTTTAACCTGTAAAGCTGGATTTATAACCTCGAAAAGTTGGCGAGGTTGAAGTTATGACCAAGTTTGTGAGGTTAGATATTCCGAACTCCGAGCATAGAAATTGATTATCTCGAACTACCCGGGAAGTTTTCGAATATTACATGAGCTTTACATGAACAACATGAACGAGTGTATAAATGGAACTGAGTGTTCCCTTTAGTTTAAATTGAACTCCTATTTCCAACACCAACTGAACCTCAACCTCACCAACTTTTCGAGTTTATAAATCCAGCTTTAAAGTGTATTTTTAACTTACCTGTATAAAAAAATATCCATTTTTTCTTTTAAACGCATATATAAGAGGATGAATTTTCAATAAAAAACACTTCGATCACTAATTTTCGAAGCAAAAACCGAAAAATTCTAACAAAAAGCAAGCAAGAAACGAGGTTCTGTCATCTGTGTACTGTGAAACGAGGGCATCCGAAGTGATTCGATATCCGACAGGTGCGGGTCCCTGATTGGCTCAAAATTTTAAACGGGGTCCGTTTAAACGAAGCGTCGGGTCTTTCGATGCCGATAAAAAGCCCGTTAAAACTCGAATTAACCCCTGAAATCTAACGGAAAAGTTGTTGCTGCATACCAAATCGCGGAAATAGCATGGGATTTTTCTAACGGGTCCCGTTAGTTTGGAGTTAACGGAAAGTTTTAATCTGTGTGCTGCTGCATAGGGCTGAATGTTGGTTAAAAAGATCTACCCACTCCCTAAATTCCCTCAGATTATGGTCAAACCATGGACAGTGATTTTTAAAATTATTTTTAGGATTAGTAACTCTATAGGACTTTTTGGGGAAGGCAGATTTGTAAGCTACGACCAACCTATCAATAAAAAATAACATCTTGTCATTCAATGTTAGTGACTCATCATCCAGAAAATTCCAAGAAATTTCCTCGACAAGTTGCAAAAAATTTACCCTACCGGCCCTTGTTATAGGTCTGCAAACCCTCCTAGCAGGAGGCTCCATCCTACCACTGAGCTCGATTTCAAGCTTTAAGAGCTGAGCCAAATGATCAGACATATTAAAATCCTTGCCCTCTGCCACACACTGCTCTGAACGGAAACTAAAATTTAAAAACATATTATCCAAACAATTATTGCCCCTAGTTTCGTTAAAAAACATTTGCTTAAAGCCATAAGTTTCCATAAAATCTCTGTACCTACAGTCATTAATACTATTTGACCCAAAGTTTATGTTAAAGTCTCCCGTCAATACAATTTGTTCAACACATCCTATTAGGTTCAGACCTTCCTCTAAAACATTCAAAAAAAGGTCAAAATTGCCAGAAGGCGACCTATAAATTGAGAAAATGTACATTTTAAATTTTTTTACATATATACAACAGATTTCTACATTCTTTTCAACTGAGAACCCTCGAATGTCCAATATTTCCCCCACCTCCATGGCGGAGTCCACAAAGATTGCAGATACTCCTCTAATATGCTGCTTACGACTGAATTGTGCCGCTAATTTAAAGTTGGTCATGTTGACAGTTTTAATTTCCTCTTCTTCCATGCTGTGCTCGCTAAGACATACTACATCAATGCAATTCTCATTTAAAATTATTTCCAGTGTATTTGTCTTATTTCTTAAAGAAGCCACATTGTAATGCATAATGTTTAAAATGTCCCCGCCGTAGGCCTCTGCTGAGGCATTGTTGCTTGTTTGAGGCGGCTCTGTAGATTCATAAAATGGTTCATGGTTGCACCTTTAGGCCAGAATGGGCCTGTATTTATGTCACTCACTATGGATTTGGGAACTCCCAATTTGAACGAGCTTCTTTGGTTAGACTTTTTCGTTTTCATTTTTTCGCAAATACACTTTAGGTCATGTCCATTTTCTCTGACATATTGCAGGACGTCTTCAGATTGGGTATCTGGTTCAAAGCCTGAAATAAACAACCATGTGTATCTTTGAGCCATTTTTAGATTTTGTAACGCCTCCTTCGTGCCCCTACTCAGTGGCGGTCGTTTAGCGGGTGATACCATGTTGCGATTTCTCCCGTTACGTTTATTTTCCACCAATTTCCAGATATTTTGATCATTAGAGGATTCCGGGTCCGTGATCTTAATTTCCTGAACTTTATTTTCGGTCTGTTTTTGTTGTGATGTTGATGGTTCTGTTACTGCCGCTTGAGGCGCTTAGATGATTCGGTCTCAAAAAACAGCACATAAATCTAAAAAATTAGAAATAATCCTAAAAACAATACAAAATGACTACTTTTCCTTAAAATGTTTGACATATTCCTCAAGGATACTTGTCCTCTTTTCTCTATCTTCTTGTCTTTTTGCTGCAAGTGTTAGTTTTTGTTCTTCTCGCTTATCCTTTTTTTCATAAAAATGTTGTAAGTCATTTTTCATTTGGAGAAGAATATCATTTCTTTTAGAATAAGTAGGACTTGGCTGACGTTTTCTTTTTGGGGTATATGAACTAGATTGTGTGTAAAAGCATGAGGGTTGGGGATCTTTTTCGTGAGGTTGTGTATCTGCATGAGTTTCTATTTCTTGTGTTTCAGGTATTGAAATTTCAACTTCGTTACTACTTGTACTTGGTATGCTTATAGTACTCGAGCCCAATAAAATTAAAGGTTTAATGTTTCTCTTTTTTTTTAAATAATGTCCATTTCTTCCTCAAATTCAAAATTCTTCCTATCTCTTCCACTTTGATTGTTATTATCTATAACTTTTTTATAATTCCTTTCCAGTACCTTAAATTTATTTTCACATTTGCTGGCTGCTATTGTTATTCTAAACTCATTTGACAGGTCTTTGGCAATTAACTCCCACATTTTCTTCATGGATTTAACTCCCACGTGCCAAGTCGCTCCTTATATTGTTTGTAAAGGTCCAAAAGCTTTAAAATTTTCTCCCTGCTGAAAAAGCGCTCTTTATCTGTTTTTTCTTTAAAGGATAAAAACTCGTCGACGTTACTACCAAACAAAATAAGAACTCAAAAAATAGTTTTGGTTTAAATTATTTTAAGCAGAACCTACCTTCACCAGCCATTTCAAATTAATTTATATAAATAACACTGTACTGTATACTGTAAACAAAGGACGTAAACGTGAAAATAAAATTAGGTTAGGTTCACTTTTTAAAAGATGCGTCAGCCAAAGTTCGTTCGGGTTTACGCACTTCTCTGATAGTTCGCGGATAATTTCAGAATCGTTCTAGAATTTATGCTATTGCGCAAGCAGTCCTGCGCAATCCTAGAACAGTTCCTGAACCGTCAAAATTTCGAAACCCGAAAAAAGCTATTATATTATTATTAAATTCAAAAGTCAAAAGTCAACGAGTGACAGGTGGCCGGCTCGCGCATGCGCAATTTTAGGATTTCACATTAATATTTAGGCGCTCGTGTGAAACATGGGTAGCTAGGTTCGGGTATCACGTTCCGTTCACTCCGTGCGCTCCTTACGTGCTCCAGCCGTTCGGGTATGGCCATTTTGTGCAAGTAGAGTGAATCCGTTTGCATTCGACTATTACGGAGTAAAGTAAATCGAGCTCACTCTAAAAGTTCCACTTCGAGAAAGCGGATTCCTAGAGTGAACTTGCGCAGAAAGGAGCAAACTGTCAAAAGTGTTCTTTTTAGGTTACCAAATTCGGTCACAATTCGTATTTTTATAATCAAACAATACTTCTTTTCTTTCTTTGTTTTTTAAAAATTAATACCATGACAGAAATGGAAATAAACAATAAAACTTGTGTGACCAACAAATGTGTTTTGGTGGACGGTTCATTGTTGCTCTGCAATCGGAAGAGTAAGTATTTTTACTTTCGTGTTATTTAAAAAATTAACTTAAATTCTTAGGAAAAAGTAAAATACTTGGGAATATATATACACACCAATTTTTTGGTAAAGCACTTAACTTGCCTATATTTTATTATGCTGTTAATTCTTTTTTTTTCTAAGAATTAAGACAAAACATTTCCATAACAGTCCTATAGCCTTATTGAAAAGACTTATGGTGGTATGCACCGTTGATATGTGTCTCGACTTAGCAGCCTCTCGAACGTAAATAGCACATTTGTCATTGCCATAAAGATGGTGACTTAAGTTTTAAATCTGGAAACATATCTAAGGTGTATATCAGAATCAGTGTCATACGTGAACTGTTTGATACAAAATGTGAATATTAATTATAATAATAATATAAAATTCCCTACAAATATATGACACAAGACCGATACTCAATAAATACACAGAATATCAGCAATTATGTGTTTTTTTTTATGTACCTAACTACTATTTAATACGTTTTAGATTCAAATTCTGAGGAAAATTCACAAGTAAGTTGTGAAGATGATGCGGCTACTTTGACTGCAACAAATGAAAATACAACAAAAGTCTGGTCATCAGAAAGCACATTGGTTCTTATTAACCTAGTAAAAGAGCACTATGACCAATTCGCCATCAGTTTGAAAAAAAAGGTATGGGAAAGGGTGGCAAGAGAAGTTTCAAAGATGGTAGGTAAATTAATAACAGCAACTCAGTGTGAAATTAAATGGAAGACCCTTAAAAGAACCTACAAGAACATTGTTATTTGTAATAACACCTCAGGCCAGAAAAAAAGATATTGGGAATATTTCGATGTTATGAATGATGTGCTTTTCGATAAGCCCGAGATAAACCCCGTTGCTACATGCAGCAGCCTGACAGGCTTGGAAAGAAAAAGTAAGGAATATAAGATATTATGCCTTAAAATTGCGTTTGAAGTGGTTTGTTATATGCCTTGGTGTTTCATCAGAGGAGGTAAAAGGTAGATGTGCATGTCATGAATTCCACGTACATTATATCATGGAAAAAAATCATCGGCCCCACATCAAATTTGCTTTATTGAATTCATAAGGTAAAACCGAGGGATATGACGCACGTTTGGAAATGTTTCAATTTCTCAGTTACCATTCACAAATTTCCCATATAGTTTGAATTTCTATCTACCTGCAACCCTAATGTATCATAAACAGAAAGTGTTGGTGATTCTAATTGTGCTAACTATTATTAATTAAATTGTTTATGAAAATTGAATTTTGCGTCATATCCCCGACGGGGTTGGGGATATGACGTTTAGGGGGCTAGGGATATTGCTTATGGCAGTTTATATGTAATTATTGGCTTTTGCTGCTTTTCTAATGGATGGTCCCTCAGCAACCGCTTGAGCAGCAGCATGAAGATTTTCTTCCGACCATGTCCCTCGCAGACCCTTGGCTTTGTAGTTTGGCATTTCTAAAAAAAAAATAAAAAATGTAAGTAAGATAAGTACTTCAGTTCCTAAGGCAAGAAAAGACGGGGATATGACGCGCGTCATATCACTAGTTATCCGCGATTTTATTTACAAAAATAAAAAATCATAACAAAGACAAAGATGACTAAGTCGGCTACATACTATCAATTTTAGAAGTCGTATTATGCTATAGAATTTATAAAAACAATTAAAAATCTAGAAGGAGACCTAATACAGAGCTTTAAAAATAACGCTATAAAACTTTTGGAGGTGCTCACCTGATTTAGATGACGAAAATGCGTGTACTCTTGAAGGCAACTGATTCAACAGTGAATGGCGTGCTGTCGATGAGGTGTTCGCCAATGGAACTAAAGGATATTCGACGATTAAGGTTCATAGATACCTACATAAAGGAGATATCGCGATTGCGGCATATCCCCGACCGCGTCATATCCCTCGGTTTTACCTTACATTTCTTCTGATTTTTGCCTCCCCCTTTTCTTAAAATGTAGGAAAACTATAGACATTTTACTTTCATACATCTTTTTAAGGCAACTTCTAACATTGTTCGGTGGTAGCAAGATACAACTGATGTTTTATTAAAAAGTGTTATATATTGTGAGGCCACCACCTGCCTCAGCTAGCTCAATTGCTCGGGGCAGTTGCAGTTCGGGGTGGTTCTTATTTATTGGGTCCCTGCCTTGGTCAACAACAGTCTGCACGTGTGCGACCCCCAAAGGATGCTGCCGTGCAAGCCCAGATCCAAGATGGAAATTGGGGCGCCACTCACAGTGTCTTATAGCTCTAGCCTGACACAACAACACCTATTCCTGTGAGCGAGACAATGGGGTCCGCACACAGTGCCAAAACAAAACAAAAATCAGTGTGTAGTAATTTAATTTAAAATGCTTGAAAATATCTGACAGTTCATTAGCTTTGCAGCTTGATAGTAAAAGTAAAAGTTGCCAAAGCGTTTATTTACTATTACAGCGCAGCAGTTGCAACCACTTTACAATACAGCTCTATAATCATAAGTGAATTTTAATGAGATAAATTACGTGTATGGCTAACTAGGCAAAATTGCTTATGGCTCTCTCGATTTAAACTAATAAAAATCAGTACTGTCTATTACTACATAATGGTACTTATCACTGATCCCCGTGGCTGGTTAACTTGTAGGAATTCCGGCCCTCAAGTGACTTTACAGTGGCCTTTGATATTCCTACCTCTATCTAGATGGCTGGGTTGGACAATGTACTTGATTTCGGATACTTGACGGTATTAAAACTTGAAGTAAAAACTTCAAACCAAACTCAAATCCAAAACTTGGATCAGCTGAATCAAAACTGTATTAGCTCATATCAAAGTCTGTACTATCTCATATCAAAACAGTATTCGCTCATATGAAAATTCATATCAAAATCTGTACTAAACCATATTGAAACTGGCCCTACAAGAAAAACATGGAGTTTTAGGTTATGTGCCAAGAATCTCTCAAAAATATTTATGAAGGAGGAAAATATGTGTTGCAAACTTACCCTATATGTGCCCCGATCTAATTTTAGGGTGGAAAATACAAAGATGGGTAACGATTTCCCAGGGTTTTCCACTAGGCAATAAAAGTTCGGCCAACTAGCAAAATCGTTTGACTAAAAGTGACTCTGATGACAGTCATCCGTCAAAACCAAGCCGCCACCGAAAGGTCACCGAGAAACCTTAAAATCGAAAATCGTTCTGTGCACGAAGGTAGATCCACAGAGTTGCGATTCTACGGCGCAAGATAATACAAACAGAACAACCTGATAGTAACAACGTTACACTGCCCTCCTCCAAAAAAAAGAAAATTGACAAATTTTCGTAATAGAAGCAATTTCAGCCAAAGACATACTACATAGATCTGATCTTCGTCAGAAACTATGGATACAAAATTTAAAGTTAAAGTAAAAAGGTTGTAGCATATAATACAGTGTCCAACTTATTCAATTATGCGCAGCACCGAAAAGAAAACCAAAAGACAAATCATAGGCGGGGTACCGAAAAGAACCTTCCAACTAGGGTGGTAAAATGGTGGATCGTTGGTTTCTTTTGGCACCAAAAAAAACGAAAAATAAAACCTTTCATTAGAGGTTTCCGAAACAACAGCAAAATATCCTCACATCTGAGAACAACAGCCCTGTAGGAATCCCACAGCTTAACACACAACAAATAAGTGGCCAAAGGGTCTAAACAGAATTATCAAAAACGTTAATAATATATTTAAGAAAACAAAACAATTTGGACTTGCACCCGGGACATGACCAATGCCCTGGCATTTTTGTAGCAAAACGCCGCGCTGAAACATATACTAAATATATGGGATGTGAAATGAAAACCAAATGGGATACTCCGTGATTAGACACTGTTGACAACCTACCGAACTGTGACAATGGGGAGCGTACCTGATACCCAGGTCGCTATGCCTTCATGGTCTTTCACATGGTTTAACATAACGTTGCCCTATACGAGGCTTCCATCGCCACTGCTTGTCCGCAATGAACTCACAGTTCGAAATCTGCCAACACCTGGCAAAAAACAGTCCCGAAAGAATTTAAACCACAAAAGTAAAACGTAGAACGTACCTCTCGGTACTAAACGACTTCCAAAAGCTGGTGTTAACTAAATGCAGACCAAATAAACATTTGTTAAAGTTTAACGTTAAGGTTTAACGCTAACGTAATAGGCTATAACCCCCTAGTAGGTCCAAACAAAACGGACTTGCGGCCAATAATCACAAACGCAAATATTCTACGTTAAAAGACAAAACTGAAATCTTTAAGTAGGCAACTCAATGTTTTAAACATTCATGAACTTACCGAGACTCAAGTCTAAATTTTTAAAAATTTCTTATTACATTTGAAATAAAGCTGCAGTGAAACTGTACGGAGCAAAATTGCAAAAACAACACTCTGTGTCTCTCGAACCGTCAACCGCACACCCCCAATACGTTTCACGCCGCCCGGAAGTGAGCAATTGTCATCCTCGAAACCGAGTAGTATAATTACAACCTGCTAGATCTCGATTAGACATTAAAGTGTAATGGTGCAAAGCAATATTATAAGAAAAAATACACTCTATTTCTTAAACAGCCAACTGTACACCCTCAAAACGTTTCACGCCGCCCGACAGTGCACACCTGCCATCTTCAAAACCGAGTAGTATAATGTAATTATTAAGATCAGAATGATCCGACAATACAACAGATAAATTCAGTCAGTCATTAAACGTAGAACTGGAAAAATTGTCATTAACACGAGTCAAATCTGACAGAGAACAAACAGTAAGATGTTGACTGCTCACAGAAATAGCGGTGTTCATTTGCTCGCCTCCTACGATTAGGTTGATACAAACCTCTGAGCCAATTCTCGACCGGAGCTCAGACGGCCGACAACTCTAACAACGTAGCGACACTGTAGTCTGTCACATGTCCAAATAAGCCATACTAAATTTCCTGAGTAGAAAAGGTGTTATAAGTTTAAACTATTATTTACAGACTGTCAGAGACAGGAAAGTCAGGCTTTAAAATGGAAGACTACTCCCTCAATTTACCTTAAACTAATTTCATATCAATATTGATACATACACATATATTAATATATTACACCATGGCCATGGCTAACCTAATCATACTATACAAAAGTCCTAAACCTACAATATATCAACAGTGTTGACTAAAGCGAATAAGAGATGATGGTAAAATCATCAAATCTTCTTAAACTAGATCGATCTGTACATATTTACAAGAGCTCTTTTTACAAAACTAAGTCTACTTAACGTACCTAGAGGTTTTCAAAACCCGAAAAATCATCTTTATGATAAAAAAACGCGCCAAAATGGCCGCGAAAAACGAAAAATATGACCAAATTGTCACCAAAAATTTGACATGTGAAATTATGTCTTCAAATCACTTTAGTTATAATCCCAAGTAATGCTTTATTCAGCTAAAAAATTAAATTGTTTTATGTCCAAAGAATAAAAAAAAATCTCTCAGGCGTATATTCACGGTAAAACTAACGCTCTGACAAATCAGAATTAGACCCCAAATATGGCTTTAATTTGGACACATGCCAAACCCCAGCATCGGTACCATCCAAGTTGTCAAGTTCGTATACGATGTTTGAACGCGCTTTTCTTATTTTACATAAAACAAATCGGTCTGCCAGTTTAGCTGAAAAGTCATTGGCTGCATTAGACAAAACAAAATTCCTTTTCCAAACTTTGTCACCTCCTTGATAAACATGATCACGTCGCCTGAGATTATATTGATGACAGTTTTTTTTATATGCATTATCAAGTTTCTTTTGGATTTCCTCATATAGTTGTGGAAATTTTTTTAATTCTTGAGCATACGCCACACGGTCACAAGAGTTTAGGTCAATATTACCTGAATTCACCTCGTCATAGAAATCTCCAGAGATTGGTACCTTTCTCCCGAACACTAGGTAATTCGGACTATACCCAGTAACTTCAGACACAGCACTTCGGAGAGCTGTTGCTATCTCCTGTATATGAAGGTCCCATTCTTTGTGTGAATCTTTAACATAGGAACGAATGGCTGCACCAATTGTTCGATTTATTCTTTCAACTGGGTTGACCTGTGGGTGGTATCGGCAATTAAACCAAACTTTATTGATTTTATATTTTTGAAAAAGGTTTTTAAATACATTACCAGTGTGAGCCGGCGCGTTGTCAAGAACTAAAATACGAGGAACACCATAAGTTAGAAAAATATCTTCCAAAAAGTTAGATATTGATTGAGCCGTTGCTTGACGCACCGGTTTAACAAGGGTAAATTTGGAAAAGTAATCCGCAGCAACAACTAAAAAAGCATTTTGTCTGGGACTACGAGGGAATGGACCCACTACATCCACTGCTAATAATTCAAACGGAAACGAAACTTTTTTCTGTACACCCATAGTACCAAAACGCGAAAAATTAGGCATTTTTTGGCTATGACAAGTTTCACAGCGACGAACATACTTTAGTACATCCGACCTTAAATTTGGCCAATAATAAGATTCTTGAATTCTCTTCAAGGTTTTAAAATAACCTAAATGCGCCCCTGTAGGAATATCATGGCAAGAAAACAAGATGTTTTTTCTCTCAGCTTGCGGCACAACAAGTTTCCACTCAGAAACATTAGTCTTTAAAGGCAATCTGTTAGAAGTATGTTTGTAAATATACTCATCTTTAACAGTCCAGTGAGGATAGTTGTCTGGATCCTTCTAAATCTTTTCTCTTAGACTGATAAACCAATTGTCTAAATCCTTCAAAGAAACGTCCAAAATGTCAACATTGCTAGTCGGCTGCAATCTCGATAGAAAATCTGGCACAACATGCTCCTTTCCAGGACGATACTTAACTTCAAAATCATACTGCTGAATAGTTGTCAACCATCTCGCTAACTTACCTTGAGGATTCTCCATATTACGAAGCCACTGAAGACTCGCGTGGTCAGTCCTTACCTGAAACTTTTGACCTTCCACGTAACACCTAAATTGTTTGAGACCAAAAAGCAAAGCAAGAAGTTCTCTGTTGGTAGTCGACAAATTTCTCTCTGGACGAGTAAGACTCCTACTAGCATATGCTATTACCTTTTCATCTCCGTCCTGTCCTTGAAGTAAAACAGCACCAAGTCCATACAGACTTGCGTCACAGTCGATAGTAAAAGGAAGCGAAAAATCTGGTGAAGTAAGGATCGGAGCAGAAACCAATCTCTCCTTAATTTCCTTAAAATCATCTTCTGCTGGTGTTGTCCAGACAATAGGCTGATTTTTCCCACGACCTTTCAATAGGTCATTTAAAGGAGCAACTAGAGTCCTAAAATGACTAATAAATCTCCTATACTAGGAACACATAGAAACAATACTCTTGACCTGCGTGGTAGTTTTGGGAGGTGATGTCTCAATCATCGCTTTAACCTTGGATGGATCTGTTCTTAAACCAAAACCATCAACTACAAAACCAAGATATTTCAGGGAATCACGAAAAAATTGACATTTCTCAAAGTTTACCGTGAGATTTGCATTAAGCAAACGGCGATGGACTTCCTTTAAAACCGAAATATGATCCTCAAAACTGCTACCAAGAACAATCAAATCATCCAAATAACAGAAAACCTTCGGTTGCAATTCAGGACCAAAAATAGAATCCATCAACCTCTGTTGATTCTGCGCAGCATTAGTCAGGCCAAAAGGTAAAACAACAAATTGAAATAAACCTCGAGAAGCTACGGAAAAAGCAGTCTTTTCCTTTGAACTCTCAGACAAGGGAATCTGCCAAAAACTGTGCCGAAGATCAATACTGGAAATATACTTAGCATCTCTTAACATAGCAAGAATGTCGTCAATCCTAGGCAAAGGATAACTGTCCTTCTTTGTCAGTAAATTAAGACCTCTACTGTCTAAACAACACCGGTAGCTACCATTTTTCTTCGGAGTCATAAGAATGGGTGAATTCCACGGACTTTTAGAAGATTCAATCACTCCCAACCTAAGCATCTCGTCAATTTCCTTATTAAGGTGTCCCATCATGAAGGGCGACAAACAATACTGCCTCTTTTTAAAAGGCTTGGCATCACCAGTATCGATATCAACAAGTCAGTACGACCCAATCTATCATCAGACGATAAACCCTTAAACATATCTACAACACCATCAGCAACACGTTCTTGTTCAGGCGCTAAAAACGTACTAAGGCCAACATCATCGTCACCCCATACCTGATCAGAATTTGAGACTAAAGAAACTGTTAAATCATTATGATCAGACAAAATATTCCAGGTATTGTCTTTGAAATTTACATTTAATGAGAATTTTCTGCAAAAATCACTTCCTAAAATAAGACCGTATTTCAATGAAGGTACTACTAAAACTTCTAAAATTTTACAAATATTGCCTAAACATAATGGAATTTGACAAATTCCTGTATTATCTTGTTTTCTACCATCAGCTACTGTTACAGTTCTAGGTAGTGAGTAATCAGTTGATATTTTATATTTGTCGAGTAGTTTAAGATCAAGTTTGCCGATGCAAGTTTGATTAGCACCGCTGTCTAAAAGTGCAGTTACATTCTCATCATACAAAGTGACTGATATGTATGGTCGGTTGTCTAACGGTTTATTAACAAAAACGGGCGCTGTGTGTTTAAAAAAATCTCTAACTAACAATTTCCAAGAATTCCAATCGTTAAGGTCAGTAGTAGGATGTACAGAAAATCTAGAATTATTTTTACTTAAATGACTAATACCAAGTTTACTATTAAAAAATAACCGACTATGTATTTTGACTCTAGGAGCTTGATGGCGGTTCACAACAAACTCTTTAACTAGTTTTTTGGTCTACATTTAGGGCAAGAATTAACTGTCACATTATCTAAACCACACTTAAAACAAAATTTCTTACGTGGGTCAGTGCAGCGCCTAAAAGTATGCCCGTCTTTTTTGCAGTTGTGGCATAAGACAGCAACTTTATTTTCAGGTCTCGAAAAATTTTTATTAGAAAAACTAGATGTTGCACTACAAGAATTTTCTTTAAAAATTAGATCGCTTTCCAAACAATTCGCGGCACTCGACTGCACATAACGTGATTTAGCTTGCGATGCTTCATCTATCAACTTACACAAGTCAAGAAGTTGAGTTAATGACTTAATATCTTGCAAGACTAGTGCATTCACTTATTTAGGCAGAAGATTTCTACGAACTATCTTTAATTGATCCACTAAACTGGGCTGAATTGAAAGTCTAGAAAATAAGTTCTGCATACAAGCAACAAAAAGATTTACAGGCTCAGTCTTACCCTGAAATCGACCCTTAATCTGGTCTAATAAAATCTCATCATAGTCTGATGGCAAAAAATCCTTCAACAGACGTGCCTCGATATCATTCCAGGATTTAAAACTATCACGGTTTGCGCTAAACCAAGTTAAAGCAGGACCCTCAAATAAATCAATGCTAGACTGAAACAATTGATCGTCCGAAACCGATCTAGCCTTAGCAAGTTCTGCAACTCGCTCTAAAAAGGCTTTGACACTAGTGCCACCCGAAAAAGTAACAGACCATCTACACACAGGAGTAGAAGAAACTACAGGTATCGAAATTGGAATGACAGTTGGAGTCTGATTGACACCAGTAGGGATAGTGACAGGAACAATGCCAGGATTTGTATACCTAGCTCCAGGCTTCATATGAGGAGATGCTTTAAAAAGAAGTGTCGTATTCAGCTCCAAACATTTACATGTCCAATCACAAACTAAATCTTGGTATTCCTCTTGTTCATCAACAGGAACCTGAAAGCGTTTAATTCTGAAAAACAATGACATCAACCGAGCTCTCAAAGATCTACAGAGTACATCAGACTCTGTGCCATTAAAATCAGTAATTAACATCTCTAGAGCTGTCAAGGTATTCCTAATAAAATCTGTTTGAATCTGAAGGTTAAAGTCTTCATCAGTTAAACTTTCAAAGTCCTGTCTTTTGACCAAGTACCCTGCCAGGATTTTACGTCGAGCTTCCAAATCTCTTTGAGATCGTGTCGATAGTTTAATACGACGTATATCTAACTCATAATTTAATTCAGCTTCAGTCAAAAGCCAGGGGTCAATTTCACCTATGATATCACACATAATGAAACACTAAAGTCACTTAAGCAAAAATATCAAAACTCAAAAAAAATACTTTTAAATTAATTTAACAGGGAATAATATACCTTACAAGGTAAAATAAACTTAGGCTCTACCTAAGAACCGAAATTATTTAAATCTGAAATAATTTCAAATCAAATTCAAAGACCAAAACCCAAAATACTAAAAGTTCAAAAAACTTTTTAAAATCAAAAAGGTTTTAGACAAATGTTACCTATAAACCAAAAAAAATCAAACTCAAATCCAAAACTTGGATCAGCTGAATCAAAACTGTATTAGCTCATATCAAAGTCTGTACTATCTCATATCAAAACAGTATTCGCTCATATGAAAATTCATATCAAAATCTGTACTAAACCATATTGAAACTGGCCCTACAAGAAAAACATGGAGTTTTAGGTTATGTGCCAAGAATCTCTCAAAAATATTTATGAAGGAGGAAAATGTGTGTTGCAAACTTACCCTATATGTGCCCCGATCTAAATTTAGGGTGGAAAATACAAAGATGGGTAACGATTTCCCAGGTTTTTCCACTAGGCAATAAAAGTTCGGCCAACTAGCAAAATCGTTTGACTAAAAGTGACTCTGATGACAGTCATCCGTCAAAACCAAGCCGCCACCGAAAGGTCACCGAGAAACCTTAAAATCGAAAATCGTTTTGTGCCCGAAGGTAGATCCACAGAGTTGCGATTCTACGGCGCAAGATAATACAAACAGAACAACCTGATAGTAACAACGTTACAAACTAAATAGATATCTTATTTATTTTCAGGTGATGAAACAGAGGTACAAAAAAAAAATGAAAAGGAAATCCTTTTCCCAACCACATCCTTTGAAAGTAATTTTTCTAGAAAAAGGAAAATAAAAGAATCTGAAGTTTAAAGACACAACGAAAAGATGATTAGGTTGGACAGGTTTAATGAAATATTTGAGAAGATGGTTGACAAATTACCTTTTAATAATGAATGACTAGGTTTTTCTGTTTCTGTTGCAAGAAAGAATGCATATACCCAATATTTGTTTTAAGAGTCAATCACCGCAAGCCATGGCCGACACGCAACCGACCTTACAGCAATGTAAATTAAATGAACGAATTTCGAGAAAACTGGTAAATTATTTAGCTTCGGTTAAAAGGATATTGAAAGGCAATCCTATTTGCAAGGTTTAACATTTTGCAAATTTTTTTTTTAAGGACCTACATGTGGAGAAAATCATGTGTAAAGTTGCAATTCTAACAGTGATAAATATATTACTGCATACATTTCAAAAACGAATGCCGAATAGAAAAATCTGCAACATGTTAAACCTCGTAAACAGAGTTGCCTTTCAATATCCTTTTAACCAAAGCTAAATACATAATTTACCAGTTGTCTCAATATTCATTGACAGCTGAGCGCAAGAAACCCTATTTAATTTACATTGCTGTATGGTCGGTTGCGTGCCTGTCAGGGCTTACGGTGATGGACTCTTAAGTGTTGTTGTTCCGTTTTTAATAAATGCTACAATAATTAAAATAATTTTTTATTGTAAAAAATACTACCAATTTATAAGAGGCAATCTATTTAAAATGTTATTTCTTTTCGCAATACCACGATTTTGATTTCCTACTTCTCTTTCATCTAAATTCTGTAAAATATGTGGCTCGTTTTGCTGTAACAAAATTCTTTCCTCTTCGAGGTCCACTATATCTGGAAATAAGTCTCCGTTTAGAATACAAAGATTGTGAAGTATGCATGCAGCCATAATATTTTGTACACATAAATCTTCTCTAACAGTCTCTACAAATTTTAGTCTGCGAAACCGACCTTTTAGCAGAGCCAACGAATTTTCAATTTTAACTCGAGCTTTACTTAAAACTTTGTTAAAATTTTATTGTCTTTCAGTTAAATGTCCAAAATTCTTAAAGGCAACAATTAAATTTGTTTCAAGCTTGTATGCTAAATCCCCAATTAGGTGTGAATCATCAAAAAATTGTACTTCTCCCCTCTGAATAGCGCGACAAATTGGAGATTTTTTGTACATTGAATAGTCATGCAATGAACCTACTTCTCCGATGTAGACATCAGTAAATAGCATCTTATTGTCACATATAGCTTGCAGAAGTACAGAATGGAAACCCTTCCTATTAATATACGAATTGGCATTATTTTTAGGAGCAACAACTCGTATATGGGATCCATCTATACATCCTACAATTCCTAAAATGGATTTTGTGAATTATTATCATTTGCTTTCACTGTTGCTAATAAGATAGAAACATGTCTACCTGGAAAGCCATTTACTCCAAAACTGTGAGCAATATCGTGCTGCCTCTCCTCATTAGGCCAGCTAATTATTTTGTAATGGTTATTTATCTGCATCAGCATCTTACAACTTCGCCTTAAAATGTCCCAGCTTGTTGATTTAGTTAAGCCAAATCTATTTGCAACTGATCTAAAAACAATACTCTCATGAGATGTTTGTAATACCAGCTTTACAGCTAGCAAGTTTTTTTTGCCTGACAATTTTAATTATCTATCGTATAATTCTAACTTCATTCCCATTTTCCATTCTTTCTAAGCACGCATGCCGCTACTAAAGCGGTTAAGGTCTTTGTAATTAGCCTAAACAAGAAATCAACAGACAATAAAAACTTGCCAGTCAGCTTAACATGCGACTGTATGATTGTGGTACATGAGCTTTGTAGTTTGTGGTAGGTAGGGTTGCCACCTTTGATTTTCCAATATACAGGACACAGGGCTTAAAAAATCAGGACATTAGGAAAAATATCGGGACATTTCAAAATAGATGACTTTTTTAAGAAAATCAAAAATAAAGAAAAACAACCATGGCAATAAACATATTTATTCATTATTAAATACGAACATTTTGCTAATTCAAACTAAAAATACATGTTTTTTAAAAAGTAACTAAAACAATATAGGTACCTAGGTATAAGATTCTTAAATTTGACCAAAAGCGAAAAGGTTAATTTTTTGTCTATAACAAAGTTAGGTGAGAAACCGTGAAAAGTAAAATAAGGGATAAAGCTAACTTGCTAACTAAACTCGTAACTAGATAGGTATACAGATATAATTATTTTTTTAAAATGTATTTTGCATCAGGTTTTGTTGCTCGTAGCATTTTTTTTATTGTGCAACGCATTTTTATAAAATTCTTTGCAGTCTTCCGTATAATTTACTTTTACTTGTACCTCGGCTTTGACGTGCTCAACGCTTAAGCGATTGCGCGCCTCAGTCCATGAAGCATTACATAATGAAAACACCCTTTCAGCGTCTGCATTAGAAGCAAAAATGGATCAAACAAATTTAACTATTTTCATAAAGTTTGGTAGTTCTGGATTCGACTGAAATATCGAATTCCACTTCTCAATAGTACATTTATCTTTTATAGATACCGCCCTCGATATTGAGTCTATCAGTACGCAGTACTCTTCGTATAGGTTATTCATATCTACCTCATCATTTAAGTTTATTTTAGTAACAATTTCAGTTAGGCTTTGAAAACTAAATTCGTTTGACAATGAAAATATATCCATTTTTGACAAAATATTGTTAATCGAAAAATCAAACTTTGATTCAATGTAAAAAATAATATCAACATAAAACTTTTTAAAAACTGACCTTATATTATCTTGACTAGCCTTTGGCAAAGATTTTAAAGTATTTGTACATATAAATCCCAAAAACTCATCTTGTAATCTTTGTTTTAACTTGGTGTACAAATCTTTTAAAATATTAAATACATTAAAACAGAGAAGATTACGATTTTCCAGCTTTTGCTCGATATCATATATAACTTTTAAAACATTATGAAAAAATGTTAAATAACTCTCTATAATAAGTATCCTAATATCATCGGAGTCTTCGCTAAAATAATCTCTCATTGCTACTGGCATATTTTCTCCAAGAGAAACAAACTAGCTTTTTAGTGCTGGAAAATTACGAACTAATCTTTCAACTGCAGGGAAGAAAGATAGCCACCTGGTAGGGACATGTCGAAGCAAGAATTTGTATTCCAAATCCACAAACTGAAAAAATTCTTTTAGTTCATTGACGCGTTTTGCTTGAGAAGAAAAATGGTTATATATTTTTAATACTAGATTTCAAGATCAAATGTACATTTTTCCAAAATAAATTTAACCGAATTGTTAACCATGTGCGCCGGACACCCAACTGGTAGTATTTTCGGATTTTCGCTATGAAGCAACGTATATACCAAGTGGTGACGACCAAAATTTACATTGGCGTTATCTGCTGAGTAAGAAGAAACATATTTTAAATCAAGACCCATTGCCGTAAGTCTATTTTTTAAATTTAGAAATACTGCATTGGCAGATTCATTGGAGTCTTCAAAAAAGTCAAGAAGGCATAACTTTATTCCTTCTGGTGGACTGTAATACCTCACTAGAATCGGAAATAACTTATGACTTCCGTGATTAGAGGCGTCGGTAGATAGGCTAAAATACGTATTATTTTCTTTAAGTTCTTTTAAAGCCTTCCCTACTGATGCTGGCCCTAACACGTTGAAAGCTATTGCGCTCGCCTTCGTTCTACCTAAACGTATTTTTGCAGCAATTTTAGAATCGTTGTATATTATAGGAGCAATCTGACTTAAACAGCTTAAAGAATTATAAGAATGACTATGTTTAATAACATGAAATACATTGGTTAATTCTGCTGCTAGAATTTTTTCTTCATCGGAACTTATAGCGTCCCGGCCGTCCCGTGTTAAAAATCCTGCTAAAGTTTTATTTTGTTTAATTGCAAGTGTATGTTTTAAATGTTCCGCTGTTGATACATGTCTTTTAACGTCTCCTAGTCCGCCATACATAGCAACGAAAGATTTTCGACATAAATTGCAAAATCCTTTCGAATGTCCTGCTGCTGCTGACGAGTGGCACTTTTTTTCGGTAAGCCAAGAATATTGTTTTTCCCATTCTTTGCGGTAACTGCATAACCGTTTTAATTTTTTTTTTGGTGGAGTTGCGTCAGCGTCAGTAACCGCGCTAGCAATCGACTCTGACTCTGACTGATCTGGATCTGACTCTGAATCACGTTCAATCATTTAAAATGAATAAAATTAATTATTTTATTCACAAATAGAAACCAACTGAAAATAAAGGAGGAAAATTTTACAACCTAACCTGAGATTTTCCTACAACCTACATTCTATTTTCCTACCTACATAATATGTTATATATATTATTATGTCATGTATAAGCTTAGAACTTAATCAACTATCACTTCACTATACCACGGTATAAATAAAATTTCTGTACTCCGACTATACTATCAGGCAAAGCCAAAGCAAACTTACCGTAAAAAATAGCACTAAAACAAACTGCGCAACTGCGCCGTAAAATCAACAAAATCAATACAAAAACATAACCATTCAAACGATGACTGGTAATGGCTAGAGTTTCAGTTCTCGTGCCGATAACATATTTTTGTGAAAGCGTTTCGAAATAGACTTATTTCTATATTGATTAGAATTTTGAAATGACGAATGTGACAGTTTTAGGCACTAGTGCCTAAAAGTAAAATTGAAACATTAAAATCAATGAAAATATCTATTTATTATATATGTTAAATGTACAATTATGTCAACTGTTGAACTGAATTCTAGAGGCATCTACCTTCTCTTCTTTGAGAGCAATGTAATTATTAGTAGTCGGAATGGATAAACTGTGAAAGTAATTTTTTCGAAAAACTTTGCGGGAAAAAAGGCAAAACGCGACGTTTGAACTTGACAACACACTTGACATTAAATAATGCATAAACAATGCCTTAGAAACAGATTGCCTGCCTACTTTTCAAAATGTTTAAAAATACTAATAAAAGCTTAAATTATCAAATTCTCCGCTTTCACAAAAAATCTTGTATATAATTCGTTACGAAACGATGTCTTTTAGCCACTAGACGTGAAAATTGTCCAACGAGGCAAAGCCGAGTTGGACAATTTTCACGTCGCGTGCCTAAAAGACACTCATTTCGCAACTTATTGTAAAAATAGCTATTCCGTCAACGTTGCGAACGGTTAAGGCTCGCTTTCCTCGAACGCGTGACGGAGACGGGACGGGTATCGCCGACGTTGCTGTCATTTTAAATATAAACCTGCGCTTTCCTAGGCAGCGCTAGCGCGACGACGGCGGAGCGCAATTGTTTTGGCGCGAGCAATATCAAATATCACGCCCCTAGTCGGTCGACAGGCATCTTCGACGGAACGCGAGGGCGAAAAGAAATGAATCAAAATGTCTACTTTTACGGAAGAGCAAAGTGAGTTGCTAATTGATTTAGTGAGGCAGTATTCGGTGTTATATAATTTAAAGCACAAAAATTATTTTAATAACACAATTAAGGAAAATGCTTGGAAAGCAATTAGTGAAGCCCTACAAAAACCTGGTAAGTAAAAAATCGCCGTAGAAAACTCGCGTTCGACTCATTTTACAAGTTTTTATTTAAGTTTCATCTGTCCGTGTCTCTGGGTGTGTATGTATATGTGTGATCAAATCTTGCAAGGGGTATTTTTAAGATTAGATATTTTAAAAACGGTAAGACAAATTAAAATACGGTTTTCGATGTTAGCTTGCACAATGTGTGTAGATTATACCCTTGACTGCTGGATCTTTATGTATAACTGGAAAAGGTTTGTACAGTGTGTAAACTAAAACCCCGCATTTTATACAAAATTTTATTTAATATTATTAAATTTAATTCTTCCCAAAACAATATTTTAATTATTCTTATATACAGCAGAAGGATGTACGTTTAGATACAAAAAACAATTTCTTGCGTTTTTTAAAAATTTTCTTTTCTTGAGATATAGTATTTGTTTTCGAAAATATTGACATGACATTACAAAAAAAATCCTTATTGATTAGTGATAGTCCAAATCAAAATAATTTTGGTAATTTGGTATGTTACAGTTGGCGAATGCAAAACAAGATGGAAAACCATCAGAGATTCCTACAGAAAGCAAACAAAAAAACTGGGATCTGGATCAGCAGCAAATAATAGATCAACATACAGTACTGAGAAACTGCAATTTTTAGACTGTGTTGCATTCCAAAGAGGGTATGCTGAAATAATAGTTAAGTAAAAAAAGCCTAATTATGTTAAAACAATATTAAAAAACAAATGAATTAATTTTTATTTTTTCTTCTTTGCAGATCAAACACTAATATAACTTTTGTGTCTAAAACACAATCTCAAGAGTCTGAAACACAATCACAAGTGCCTGAGACACAATCACCAGTATTTCAAAATGAGTTCACCCAAAATACCCAAGAAGTTGAAGCAGAACTTACTGACAATCTTAACGTAAGTTACGAAAATGTAGATGTACAAAGAATGAATTCTGCATCAGATGTCGAGACTACCTCAGAGTTCAGTAGTGTAAGCCAATTAGGAACTAAACGAAAAAGAAGTGACATGTTAGCCGAAGAAATAAAAAAAAGTCGCATTCAAAGGGAAGACTTGATAAATAAATTCGTCGGCAAAAAGGAACGTGATCCCGTAGACATATTTTTCGAAGGTATTGCTGCTGCAGTAAAAACATTCCCCCCCGAGTTAATAATTGAAACAAAGGTATCTATAACAAACCTTATTTCTGAATTTGAACGTCGTGCATTATCTTTGAAAAGAAGCGCAGGAGAGAAGTATACAAACGTGGAAGGTGATGTTTATCTTACTTTATAAAACGTTTCGAGGGTGTTACTATAATAATTTAATCATGTTTTTTTTTTAAATAAAGTTTTCTATTTCATTACCTTAGTTGTACCTACCAGTACAAAAATAAAACGTTAGTTCAAAAATAATGTATTTTATTTATTGTTTATTATACAACACATTTATATGACATATAAATTATAATAAAGTAGGTAATTATAAAAATAATTTGTGTTTGACACGTGATTTAATTGCCAAATCAGTCTTCCTTGTGCGCTACAAAAATAAGTCTTGAATGTGTCGCGTATACGAAATGCCTCAAAAGTAGCATTTCCGCCCATTCGTTCCAAGGAAAGCATGTTTTCAGTTGGTAGGATTATGGCATCGCTTGGAGCTGTATTTTCCTCTCCTGGATATGGTATCTTTTCTTGCCGTAAGAAATTATGAATAATACATGCAGCGGATATTAGATTGTCTGCAGTATCAGGAGAAATTGAAATTGGTGTGAAAAATACTCTAAAGTACTGGCATAAAATGCCAAAGCCATTCTCACTTGTTCTTCTGGCACGACTATGACGATAATTGTAAATTGCCTTTTCTGTATCCGTATTTGATTGTTCTTTTGGATAAGGTCGCATCATATGTGACGTTAATTTAAACGCCTCGTCGCCAACTATAACATGCGGCAAAGGAATGCCCTGTTGTGCGATTTTTTTTGGAGGAGGAAATGAGAAAAGCCCCGAGTTTATCCATTTCCCCATATTGGATGCTGCAAAAAGTCCAGCATCTCCTTCTTTACCGTAACCTCCAACATCTATTGCCAAAAAACGATAATCAGGGTCTACTAAAGCTAGCAAAACTATTGAAAAATATCCTTTATAATTAAAATGTAATGAGCCAGTTTTACTAGGACAAGTTACTCTGATGTGTTTTCCATCTATGAAAGCTACGCAATTTGGAAAATTCCACTTTTTACGGTATTTAGCCTCACTATCTCGTAGTATAGCTTCTGTAGGTTGTGGAATAGCCACCTGTAAAAGACGCTCGGATATAGCTTCTAATACATTCTTCACAATGTGACTAATCCAACTGTTGGAAATTCTAAACCCAAATGCCAATGATCGAAAACTCTCTCCAGTAGCCATATACCTGTAAATATTGTACGTTGGTTGCAATGCAAATTATTAAAGTTAATATCCATTCTTACCTTAGCGTTAAGCACAGTTTCTCTTCAACACAAATTGGATCTTTAACACGATTGTACGGCGTTTTCGAAATATCGTCTTTTATATAGGATAGGATATGATAAAAAAGTTTTCGAGATACTCGAAAGAATTCTCGAAATTTGTCCTCGTCTTCAAACAAATATTTCTTAATTAGCACTCTATAATATCCTTCTTCTGCCCGTCGCTTAAACATTTCGTGTTCACTTTCTCGTTTTGATGACATCTCAGCAATAAAAAGCTCTTCATCAATTCGTCTATTAAAATAAAAAATAGTAAATCTTCGCAATCCATTTTCACACACGTGTTGCCGAACCTGGCGTGTTACTGTCTAGGAAAGCACTATACAGCTCAGCGCGATACGACGGGACACGCGATGATTCCGTCACGCTTGCGCTGCGTCTCCGTCACGTGTTCGAGGAAAGCGAGCCTTTAGGGTGGCTTCCGTCGTCCGAATAAATAAAAAGCATAGTTGCCAGACTTATTTTATTTTACCGACGACTTTTTTTTGAGAAATAAAGTTGATTAATATAGTATTATTAGTATTTTCTTAAAAACTGTTAAGCTACCAAAAAAAAGGACAATATGCGTCCTTCCGGACCTCTTGGAAGGACACAGGACTGAGGACCTTAAATCCAGGACGTCCTTCCTAATACAGGACAAGTGGCAACCCTAGTGGTAGGGCACCACTAGCTAGAATACCACAATTAGGAGAGTTTCAAGATTTACATGCCTAAAGCTTTCTATGTTGCCCAGGTACCAAATGGTAAGCATCACTTCCTTTTCCAGAGTAGTTCGTGGAAAACCTATACCTCTTCGATTTGTAACGTTATGTAATTTTGCTAATAAATCCTCGAAAGTGGATGGTGTCAGTCGAAAATGTTTTTTAAACTGTTTATCATTAAAACACGGTACTGTAGTTTCGGCGAATTGTTCAACTTTTTCTACCACCCTTTCTTCATCATCATCCTCGTCGTCTTCAAAGAACATTTCTTTTGAAAAATTAATTATTGGAATGCAAAGCCTAGCCATTTCCAAAAGAAAATAGCCCCAAAATAACCAACAAACAACAAAATAAATCAAATCAGCTGATATTGACAAGAGACAGATTGACTTTCTTTCGCTCTGGTGGTTCGGGTATTATTTTTCTGTCCTTTTAACTCCAAAATATTATAACAAAAATCTGTTCGTGCTCTACTACAACTCCGTTCTGAATAGACGAACCCACCTGGTATAGTGTGACATACGTCACACTCACACTATCACCCCTTCCTTACTACTTTAGTTTGATCAGGTTATGTTTGGCGGTAACTTGCAGTTGTTATTGTTATGTTATATCGTCGGCTGAATGCAAAAACTAGGTAACTCAAAATTTTGTGATTTTGAGTTATCTACGTTTTCATATAGTCAGGATCAAGCAGATGTTAATGCAAAAACTAGATAACTAGTTATTCTAAATTGGCGCCATCTATCTGCAATTGTAAAAAGTAGATACCAAATAAATGTAGTCTTTTTTTACACTAAAAATAGATAACTAGAGATACCCTTATATTTTTCATAATTTACAGACCTTTTTTTTTAATAAAAGTAGACAATTTAAGTTACCTGCTTTTTGTACGTACTTATTCTAATGCTAATAATGGCTAACTAAAGGTACCTAGTTTCTACAGAACTTCTATCACTTAATTTATATGTTAAAAGTTGGCAACTTCAGATACCCATTTATTGCACAAAATATTTATGATTTATGTTTATGTTATTAGTTGATAACTAAAGATATACAGTTTTTATCGTACTTTAAGAGCTCAAATTACGATGACTAAGGTAGACATCTGAAGTTATCAAATTATTGCAGTAAATATTCAGGGTCAGTTCCGATGTTTACGTCTATAGATATACCCCGGTAGTTGTGATTATTACCTGCAAAGTAATGTCCAGGGGCGTTAAAATGGTGAATTTAGTGCTCAAATCAAAAGTTGAAGGTAAGTAAATGTTTTCATCCTTTTTTTTTATGTATTTCCCAATTTCATACCTCATCATAGTCATTTACATCTTGACAGATGTGTTGTGGTTCATCATTGAGCTTCAGCAGCTCGGACAGCCTGATAAGTGACCCTTCTCCATCTATCACGGTCATTGGTTATGTGTGCCACCTCCGTGTATTGTTTGTTAAAAAGCTTTTTTGTGATGTCTGCCCAACGTTGTGGAGATCTACCGCGCCGGCGCTGACCCTGAGGTCTTCCCTGGACCACCAGCCGTTCCATTTTGTGTTCGCTTCTGTGGATATGACCAAAGAATTTCAAAATTCTGGAGTAAACCGTGCTTAAAAGACGTTGATTAGGTTCAATTTCATTAAGGATTGAGACGTTCGTGCGGTGAGCCGTCCATGGAATTCTAAGTAGCCGTCTCCACGTCCACATTTCAAAGGCGTCTATGCGCCGTCTATCCGATTCTTTGACCGTCCAAGTCTCACATGCATATTGGAATATGGAAAATACCAGTGTTGAAACGAGTCTCTTCTTGTTTGCCATGGTGATGTGACGGTCACGCCAGATCCCGGTTAGTTGAGTCATTGCCGCTCTTGCAAGTTGTATGCGTCTTCGAATTTCGGGTTCGCAACTGCCTGTATTATTTACCATCGCTCCAAGATATATCATAGAGGAGACCACCTCGCATCCCGCGATAGTTCGGGTCTCAGGAAATTGTTGTTGACGGTCGATAACCATAATTTTAGTTTTGGAGTAGTTAACCATGAGACCAAACTTTGCACTTTCCACCTCGAGTCTATTAAGGATGTTAGCGATTTCTTCCGGAGAAGAGGCCAGAAGTGTAGTGTCGTCTGCGAAACGCAAGTTGGAGATTTTGACACCGCCTAGGTTTACTCCCCCTTCCCAATCATCCAGCACCCTACGCATTATGAATTCTGCATAGATGTTAAATAACAACGGAGATAAGACGCATCCCTGGCGTACTCCCCTCTCTAAGATGCATTCATCAGACATGCATCCGTCCATTCGAATATGCGCCAGGTTGTCTTGATATAGTCGACTAATTAGATGAGTCAGGTGTTCAGGAACCCCCATTGTCGTCAGTATACTCCACAGTTTTTCCCATCTGACATTGTCAAAGGCCTTGACATAATCTACGAAACATATAAATACTGGAACGTAATACTCTCGGGCTTTTTCTATAATGTTTCTCACATTGAGGATTTGTTCTCTAGTACCTCTGCCCTTCACAAAGCCCGCCTGCTCTGGTGGTATTTGCCAACTTATGAAGTTTTCTAGACGTCGTTGTAAGATGTAAAGGAGCACTTTACTGGCGTGGGAAATGAGAGCTAGTAGCCTATAGTTGTTACAGTTATTTGTTGGGCCTTTCTTATGAAGAGGAATGATTATGGTCCTTCTCCAGTCTTCGGGCCAGACGCCTGTATACCAGATCCGATTGCATAGCTGGTGCAAAATTTTTAATCCACATGACGGAAGATGTTTTAAGACCTCAGCGGTGATGCAGTCATATCCTGCTGCTTTGTTTTGTTTCATACCTAAAAGTTAGGAAAACTCTGTTTTTTTTAAATTCCATTGTCAAAATGACATTATGGACAAAATAATGTAAAACCGTCAATTTGGTGAAATTTTTAGCATACAAAAGTCTTGTGTTGCCAACATAGTTACTAAATTATTGACTTGGGGAAGTGCATTTAAAAAACAGACTTTAGGTTATAAATATGTATTAGTTTGTCTACCCGACCGTCGGACGGAGTTTAATATTTTTTATTCGTCGGACGGACGGTTGTTAAATTTTTCGTATCGGCGGATTTGACTTCTTCTCGTGTAGAGGTTCTTCTCGTGTAATACATAGATTTTTTAATTTTTTAGATTTGCAGGACCGATCTTTTAATACTAGTTTAAACCAAGACGAATCTGAAAAAAATAAATCGGAGGTTGATAAAGATTTTCGCTGTGAAGATAACTTTAATAAACTTCCTTCAGATGGAGACCAGTGCAAGATCAAACAGACTTCAATAGCTGTCCCGTTCCATAATGTGTTTATGCAAAAATCTGCTGAGGAAATAATAATATTAGGTTAGTTTAAATTTTTCCTGGTGTAACCTTATTGATTTTATTTTTTTAACGGGAATTTTCAATATGCGGTACAGAATTCCATGCACAGGTCTGATCACGAGACAATTCAGTATAAAATCGACCAGGTCACAATACCTGGATTAAGTCATGATGTGGTTATAGAAGAAACCGTTGAGGAGGAACTATTGGGTAAGTTTTATTAATAATAGGTTAATAATACCATTATCTAAATTTGGTATTTTAGATGCTGGCCCCTCAGAAGGGAATTTTCAAAATGAAAAGAAAGATGACAGCTTTAGCGATTTTTCTCCAGACGAATCTGAATACCTCCCTAGTACTAGTTCTTCAGATTCTAAAGAATAATCTACTGGAGAAATTAAAGAAAATCAGTTAGTTGGAATGGAGGAACATCCAGAAGTGACTAATAAACCTCGAAGGAAAAGAAATAAACCAGAATTGTGGGAAAGAAATATTAGAAAAAGAAACAAAGATGAGGGAAAAGAATATAAATCAATAAAAGGGGTGATAAAACCAGCTGCTAAAATGAGGGACTCCTGCAAGAAAACATGTCGATTAAAATGTTTTAATATCCCTGAAGCTCAACGTCTTCAAATTTTTAACGCCTACTATGGACTGGGTAACTACTCGCGCCAACGAGATTTTATCCTTTCTAATTCAGAAAAAAACGCGAAAAAGATTAGAACCACTCAGCACGAATCCAAGAGGAATTATTCGATGAGTTACTTTCTTCCGATTGATGGAAACAGAAAAAAAGTATGCAAACCCATGTTTCTAAATACCTTAGGCATTAAAAAAGGTGTGGTTGACATTGCTATGGCAAAGCGATCCAAAGAAAATATTTCAGCTTCTGATGGACGAGGAAAGGGAAATAGTAAAACCTTGGATGCCATTTTAGTTCAAGAAATAAAGTCACACATAGAAAGTTTTCCATGTGTTCCCTCCCATTATTGCAGAGCCGATATTGAGCGAAAATATTTGGACTCTTTTTTAAACTTAGCCACCATGTATAGGATGTAGTCCAATGGTGTCGAGAAAATGGAAGGCCAAAGGGGAAGTTATCCACCTACCGAAATATTTTTAAAGATAACTATAATTTAGGATTCCATAGACCGAAAAAAGAACAATGTCGGATTTGTGTGCACTATAACAGCAAAGCTAATCCGACCGACGAGGAGACGAAAGATTACGAAATACATCAAAAAATAAAAGAATCTGCTTGGGAGCAAAAACGTCTGGACAAAGAATTTGCCGTTACCAATGATAAAATGGTAGGTTGCAATTTTGACTTGCAACAAGTGTTACTTAGTCCTAGTGATCCCACAAACAATGCTTTGTTTTACAAGCGCCGTTTAGCCACTTATAACTTTACTGTTTACAACGTTGCCAACAAAAAAGGAGATTGTTTTATGTGGCATGAAGGCCAAGGAGGTAGGGGTAGTTGTGAAATAGCAAGCCTTCTATTTAGGTATTTTAAATCTCTTCCAAATTCCGTAGAAGAGATAAGGTGTTTCAGTGATAGATGCGGTGGACAAAACCTTAACAAGTACGTTGTTTCGATGTGCATGTATGCAGTACAAGTAATTGAGAACCTAAAAACCATCCATCTCAAATTTTTGACACCTGGTCATAGTGAAATGGAGTGCGATTCTATGCACTCCGCTATTGGCAGTGAATTTAAAAGGGTTGGTAAGGCACTGTGGCCAGGCGATTGGAAAACTATTGCCAGAAGTGCAAGGAAAAGGGGAGATCACCCCTATGCTGTGCATGATATTGAAAGCAATGATTTCTTTGATTGGAAGGCATTTGCTAATAGCCAGTTAACCATGAAAAAAACAGATATTAACAACCAGCCTGTTTTATTTCAAAAGCTCTGCTGGTTTTACTTTACAAAAGAAAATGCTTACCAATATGGGTGCAAAGAGTCTTTTGATGCTGCTAGTTTTAGACAGGTGGATTGTAAAAAAAAAACTTTACGCAGGCAATCAATCAGTTTACTGCCTTGTTATCCTCAAGGTCATCCTATAACTGAACAAAAATATAAGGATTTAATGTCCTTGTTTTCTACAAACCCACCTGCATTATGTCGTGATTATTTTGATTTTTACTTTAACCTACCACACGGTCAGGCAAGAGCAGAAGAAGAAGACGATTAAAACCCACCCACACCAAATTGTTTAATTAAAAGTTTAAATTTATAATTTTCTTAGTTGTCTTATGTATTATTTGTATACCAGGTTTAAGTTTTAAGAAAAAATGTTAGTGCAAAAAGTAGGTAACTTTTATTTTTTGTAAAAAAAAATGTTATGTTTTGTTTTTTTTTTCATATTTCACACTGATAATGTATTCTTTTGATAAAAATAAAGCTCTACAAACAAAAATTAAGTTATTTTTGGTAATGGGATTACCTCAGACATGTTTTAATTATGTCACTAATAATACTTTATCGATTTTCTCGAAACTACAAAAAACGAGTTACCTAGTTTTTGCATTCAGCCGACGATATGTTGTGTTTTTAGCGATTTAAATCCAAAAATAGGTATGTAAAATCTGTATTAAAGTTCCCTTATTTGTCCCATAATAATTGAAGGGGCAAGTGGATGAAGGGGTTAAGAGACATTTTTTGAACATTGACGATTTTGTTGTGGATGAAGGAGTTATGTACATATGCAACTTGTCCCCAATCCTATTTAACCCTACTTGCCTTTGTTAAGAAGATATGAAGTAGTAAGAAGGGGTTATGTTACAAAAGTTACTTAATTATGTTGTGAAAGAAGGAGGTATGAACCCATAACCCCCGCCTTTGCCTAAAATCACCACGTTTTATAAACCATGTTATTGTGGAAGAAAGGACTATGTACCCATAACCTCTTCATCTGCTTAAAATAATCAGATACGTTACTGTAAAAGAAGGGTCTATGTACCCATAACCCCTTCATCCAAATTATTTTCATTAAATTATTAGTGGCGTTTCTGTGAAAGAAGAAACTATGTTCCCATGGCCCCTTCATCCACGTTAAAATCGTAATATGTTAAAATTATGTTACGGCGTTGAAGGGACTATAGATACACATAACCCGTTCATCCGTTACCAACGTATATTTTGCCGCATGCCGCGTGTGACTTGACACCGGCACAGAACATAACCTGAAAATTTGACTTATTATTGTTTAGCTGTGCTTTGTTTAAAATTAAATAAAACATGTTATCGCGGGGCAAATTAATGGTGCAAATAGTGAAAGAGTTGAAAAAAGAAACTACTGAATGTAACCCCTTAAGTGAGAATAATGTAAAATCTACCAAGAGGCAAGGTAAGAAGTTTGATTTATTGTTCCTAGATTAGATTAAATTAACTTAAAAAAGTGTGGTATTACAGAAATAAAAGAAGTACAAAATAAAACAGGTTCTTTGCAAAATTGTAATGATGTACGATGTAGAGCAGAATCAAGTGAAATGATACAAAGTGAACAAATAACAGAAATCCCTTCCTATTTTCTACAAGATAACCAGGGTGTGGCCAGTCCATCTAAAGGTATGTCTGTATTATAAATAATATTAAATAATAACACCTTTTACTTTTAGTATGTTCTTTGTCGACTATGCTAGGAGATGATATTCCACTAACCAAAGACAACACTGATGACTTTTTGCATCAATGCATTGATAGTGTGTCGAATCCAAGTCAAGGTAGATGTAAATATTTATATTATTTTGTATTGTTAAATCCAAATACTTAAAAATTATGTTTAATTTTAGTACGTTCTTTGGCACCATTGTTACAAAATGATAATGTACAGTATGACAACCACGTAACCAAAAACAGCACTGATTCTTTGCAACAAGATTTACAGAATGTGTGGAGTGAAAATCAGTGTATGTATTTATGATCATTTATACCTTGTGAACAGAATACTTACCGGTTATATTAATTTTTAGTTTATTCTGTGGCACCTTTGTTTGAAGATGATAATATGGAGTGTGATAAAGTAACCAAAAACCGAGCCAAAAACATATCTGATTCTTTGGTTAAGGACTTTGATATGCATAATGTGGCAGGTTCAAGTAAAGATAGTTATTTCTCTCAACACCATGATCATGAGGTGGAATCAACTACTGGTAAGTAGTAGTAGTAGTAGATAAAAATGTTATAATATATTATGTCAATACATGTTTTTTAGTTAATCATTATTTGGAAGAAAACAGCGATTCCTCAATTTGCAAATCAAGTGGTAGCGAATATGAACCTTCTGAATCAGAAGAAAGTGAACCGGATGAAGGGCAAATTGTACATTTTAATGGCACGGATGACGAAGTACCAAAGACCTCGCCAAAGACCAATACAACTTTGACTAGCAGGGGTACAAAAAGAATTAAAACATTCTCAGTTAAAGAAAAAGTTTCCAGAAAAAGGATAAGAAAGCCAGATACATGGAAAAAAAAATCAGCAGCAATTAGTAGGGAAAGGGGGGAGAGTTACATTTCATACAAAAAGCGTGTTGTCCCTGCAAAAACTTTCTGCTCGGGATGTTTATGCAACGAAAGATGTAGACTGAAATGCAGCGCAAAGTTTGATTTAGATTCACGAAAACTAATATTTGAGGACTTCTATAAACTTGAAGTTAATTCAAAAAATGCCTTATTGTTTAGAAGTATCACACCTTTACCTATTGCACGTGAGCGAAAAAATGCTACTAAGCATAAAACATCTTCTTATAAATACAGCATGATCTTGACTAATCAAGAAGTATTTGTTTGTAAAACAGCTTTTTGTGCCTTGTACCAAATTACCCGTAAAAAAGTTGATATTATAAAAGAAAAACTAAAAAGTGGAAAATCAGTTCCATCTAAGGATAGACGAGGTACTCATACAAACAGGCCCCATAAGATTAGTGAAGCAGTGGAGGAAGCTATTACGACTCATAATAAAAAGTTTCCATCGGAGGAATGCCATTATTCACGAGAAAGCAACCCACATAAGAGGTATTTGGCTCCAAATCTTAACATGTCACTAATGTATAGATTGTATATTGACGAATGCAAAGAACAAAGTATGCCTAACAGCTTTTTAGTTAAAAAATCAACATATGCAAAAATTTTCATAACCAAATTTAATTTGTCATTTTCTCACCCAAAAAGTGATACCTGCAGTAAGTGCGACTCTGGTAATTCTAATGCAGAACATGAGAGGAATGTCCATCTAGGCTTTCAGTTGATGACCAAAGATCGCGAACATGCTTTAAAAGACCAAAAGGTGTGCTACATAACTGTTGACCTACAGCAAACTATGCCTTTACCGAAAATCACTACGTCCAAAGCATTTTATCTCAGGCAAATATGGTTCTATAACTTGGGCATTCACGTTATCACCACCGAAGGGCATAAATCTGTAATGCAAACCTGGACTGAAGACGTAGCCGGTAGAGGAAGTACAGAAGTTGTAAGTAGCTTATGGAATTTTGTGCAAACTTGTGAAAATGCTAAGGCCAAAGATCAACTTATTGTGTGGTCTGATTCTTGTGCAGGCCAGAATAAAAACTTTCAAATGGTATGCTTTTACCAGCTGTTGATTTTAAAAGGCCTTTATAAAATTATTGACCACAAATTTTCAGAGGTAGGACATACATATCTAGACTCCGATAGAGATTTTGGCCGGATAGAGAAAGTCCTAAGAAAAAATAGCAATATTTATACTCCGGACCAATACCGACAACTGATAAAAACAGCCTGCACAAGAAAGTCAACGGTTAATGACATGGAATCATACTTCCGTGATGTCGATAGTTTACAAAATAAAATGGGATTGATCCATAAAAAGAAGAATGTATTAAATGAAAAAGTTCCTTTTAGAGACGGCATTAAATGGATCCGCGTTATTGAGTTTGGCAGCTACCTTTACAAAGAATCATATGATGAATATACTCCTTTTAAAAAAGTTTCCCTTTTCAAAAACAACTCTCCACTTGCAAACTATATGCCTCCTACAGATATCGAATTTCCCAGGATTGGTCACAAAACAGGGAATATATCAGAAAAAAAAATTGCCAACATTCGTGAGCTAATGCCTTTTATCTTAGAAGAACATAGAGGCTTTTATGAAAACATTATTGGTATTGAAGAAGTTCCCAAACAAAAGAAAGCACGTCGTTGTACCTAATAGTTACTGTTATTTGTATTTCTTTACTTTAATTTAGTTCTAATAAAGTACTTGACCCACTTTTATGTTCATTTTGATTAGTACCGCCTAAGGAAAATTTGGAAGAAGGGGTTATGTACATTCAAACATCAAATTTTACTAAAATAAATTATATATCCCAAAATCTTTATATATATTAAAAAAGCATATTAATTCTTTTTCTTGCACGGCGGGTATCAATTTAAAATATTGTTTTTTAAAAAAGTAGCAAAAACATGAACTAAAACTCAATTTATTCAGAAACTACTTTTTGTAACATAACCCCTTCATCCACTTGCCCCTTCAATTACCAGAGTACTGAAACTTTATAGGATTTTTAAAAAAAGTGAGGTTATGTTTAAATAATTTGTTACCTCGTTTTGCTTTTTAACAGCAGTGGGAGTACGAAACTCGATCGACACGATCGAACAATCGAATACTCGATTCGAACGAGTTGGTGTCGATATGCACGAAATTCGATCGAGTTACCGCTCGGCAATCTTCGCCTGTCGGCGCTTGTAATACTGTTGCCACACTATGAAAAAGAGAGAAAAGTAGAAAAAGAAGAATATTTGGGGTTAGATATTAGCTTTCTGAAATTAAAATTTTGTTATTTATTTATCCTATCAGTGAATTCGGTATTGGATTGCAGAATAATGTCTTTTAAACCCACGGACAAACACTGGGAGATATAGGGTTGCCACCTTTTTATTGTTGTTGACCTGGAGACTATGCCAGGCACGGAGCCAGGAGTTCCTCCCGGGGCCTCGCGCCGAAGGCGCGAAAAAAATAGCGCCGCAGGTTATAGTGCTTGGTTTTCAAGTGGAAAAAATAAAAATTCTTTTATTTTTATAAGTTTTATAAGTATGGTCTCGAAATATTATATTATAATAATAAATATAAAAAAAAACTTTGATTCTCAAATCATATTAAAACTTTGGGTATTGGTAACTATATCATAAAATGTAACAAAAAACTGTAACTTTTAACAAAATTATACTAAACACTCGAATAAACATTAACAAAAATAAAATATATAAAAAAGTAATAAGTATCAATAAAGGATGCAATTGCCAGAAAATATAAAAGTACTGACAAGAAAAATGGAGCATTTGAAACTTTATAGGATACAAAAAATATAAATGTCATTTTATTTATTCAACTTAAATTTGTATTTAGTGTTGCTTTGACAAGAATGTAATAGTGCCTTTTGTTCTTTTTTCTCCAAAAATTCCGCAAATTGTTGACAAGACATATTAAAGTTTATTTTCACGCATAATTCTGCCTTAACTAAGCCAACAAGCATTCTATTTCTCTCATCTGTCCAAAGATTTAACATTAACGAAAATATTCTTTCCGGAAATGCGTTACTAACCGGAATTGAAAGAATTTTTCCAACAATCTTGAGCAAATTAGGTAAATCAGATATTTGAAATATTTTACACCAAATTTCATTGTTTCCAAAACTCTTATGATCTTTTTCAAATTCCTGTAGCCAACTTTTAAGAATAACAATTTCATTGTATAATGCGTCATCGTCGACATTATTTATTTTTGCTGCATCTTTCGCTTCCAGTATTTTTTTAAAGCAAATATTTGCTTTATGCTTCTGTAAATTTAAACAGTCAAAATACTGAAAGGGGCTGTTTTGGAAATCGTAAAACTTGGATATGTAGGGCGCGGTGGGGTAAAAATGAAACATTTTACATATCTTTTCATTTTATTCCCACTAAACAAACCCTAATGTAAATGGAAAAATAAATATGGTGTGTAGAATTGTGTGGGGAATTACACTAAATTCACAAAATGTGATAAAAACAAGTATTTTTTTTACAAATATTATATATCCCTGTCTCAATTTTTTCCTGCCATTGGGGAAAAAATAAGACATGCCTGTGAAAAAATGAGACAGGGTGTTAAACGAAGCTTCTCATCTTATTATTAGGTCTAGGGCATTACTGAAACAGGTTAGTCTAAAAATAAGACAATTTAAAATTGGTGTAAAAAAAAAGTTTAGACCTATCTATTTCACACAAAACATTTCAAAGTCTATAGGAGAGGCAAACTTAAACCAAACTCAAATGAAATACCTAAACGAAATGAACTGAAAAGTAAATTCTACTTTTAGTAGGTAGGTATAATAAAAACATTCACCTAATTAACACAAAACTTTTCAAAGTCTATAGGAAACGCAAGTTTTTGAGACATTCTAGCAGTTCCTCCTTGGCAACTGGGGGAGGGTAATTTCATTACAATATCGTCTCTGTTCACATTATACTTCTCATGCATTTCCGGAAATACAAATTTGTCGACTTTACGACGCAAATATGATACAGAATACTCTCTTCCTGTAATATTTTCTACTAAAGCAGCGTAATATACCAGTTTCTTTTTTGTAGCAAACTTTATCAAAACATAGTCCCCAGATTAATCTCACTTGAATCGGTTTCAAATTTTTCATCTGAATTGTGCGCAATTAGATCAGCTAACGTCATATTTTCATCAACATCACTTTCGTCTTGAAGAACAACGCTTTCAGATTCACTTTCCGAGGAAGAACTTGGAACTCGATCTATCTTTTGAATTTGAACCCTTTTCTTTTGTACCTTTTTTGTTTGGACTTTAGTACCCTTTTGGATGGTTTCTTTTTTTTTTAATGCCTTCTAAATATTCTGCACTCGTAAGAACCGCACAGTTTGAATCAATCTTGCGCCTTCGCTTAGTCTCAGGATTTGATTTATTAATCTTAGCGAGCAAAATTTCTTGGAAGCTTGGACTTGTCCATTCAAAACTGTTTTACTGCCTCTCTCACCCCGAGTCTTCCTTGCTTAACATGATTTATGGCTTCTTTTAGGTCCCTTTTTGTATAATTTTTGGGTTTAGGAACGTACGTTCTAGGCATTTTGAAAACTATTGTAGGTATTCTATAAGAATAATAACATATTAATGAAAAAAAAAGACGTTTTACCTTTCTCATTTTTACCCCAACAGGTGTCTCACATTTACCCCCAAACACGTCTCACTTTTGCCCCAGTACAACTTTACAAACGTTTGGATGAATTAACAGAGAAAGACCGTTGCAATTGTTGCAAATGGTTCCAACGTACAAGGAAAATGACACCATACTATTCCGACTTTAAACGAGTCGCTCCGACCATTTAAGCTGACGTGGAAACAAAAGTTGGCGCCCTTTGTTTAAAAGTTTTATGAGTGTTTACTGTGATATCTTTATATAAATGATATTTTTACGTTTTTTTTTATCATAATTGATTGAAGTTTATATATGCATGTACATCTAAGAAGTGTGCTTAACGTTTTTAACCATTAGTAGTGAAGTAAAACACGTTAACTAATAGAAAAAAATGAGTGTCTCATTTTTACCTCAAATTTGTTCTGTCTCATTTTTACCTCAAATTTGTTCTGTCTCATTTTTACCCCACCGCGCCCTAGTCAATTGTTTTTTAGTACACTAGGTTTGCCTCTTTCACAAACATTTGTTTTTCTCTCGGTAGAAGGTACTTTAAGGCTGCAAGCACCTTGCTTCCAAAAAATTGATCATTTTGCCTTTGGGTTATTTGTTTCTTTAAATTGCACATGATGTCATGTAATTCAGTGCTTGTCAACTGATTACTTTCCAGTTTAACAATGTGGGTATTTAAAATGTTCATATAATGGTGAACAAAGTAAATGTAACACTCCGAAACTAGAATCTCAGAGCCAATATCATCTTCTAGGCCATGTTCTTGTTTATTTATGAATTTCCAGATATTTTTATCGCAACTTTCTTCTCCTAAGTCATGAAAATATTTTTTTACAGCTGGCCAACATCTTAACAGTCTATCAAGAGCGCCATATAAAGAAAGCCATCTTGTTATTACATGTCGCAACATTTTTTTGTAGTCCATTTGTAGGTATTCAAAACACTCTTTTAGAGCTTCAGATTTCTTTGCACTGTTGGAAAATTCTGCATATATTTTCAAAATCAAATTTTCCACGTCATATGAAAGAGCTTTGGAGGCATTTCTGCCTGCGTTATGTATCACATGGCAATTACAATTTGCTTTTAATAATCCTGCATTGATATCTAGAAGTTTTTTGTGAACGGAATTATGGACACCATAATTAACGGAAGCGTTGTCGGCACTTTTCTAAAGTAGTTAATATGCTTGTTGTTATCGATGCGGAAGATTCATCGTTATTTTCTATAAAGTCCAAAAGTTTATTCTGGATTCCATTTTTTACGCTGAAATATCTAACCGCGACCGGAAATAGCTTTTGGTTTCCTTTGTTAGACGCATCAGATAAAATGGCAAATGGCACTGATGACTCTGAATTGACTTTCATTTCATCTAAGACATTCTCAATACTTTTAGGAGCAAGACAGTTCTCTACAATGGCTTCTGCTTTTGTTCTCCCACAGTGCACTTTTTTCGCCAGTGCAGAATCTCGATACAAGTAAGAGTTTAATTTTATGGCACAATCTGTACTTAAATAACTCTGGTGATGGGTGACCCCATGATATACCTGAGCAACTTCAATCATAGACACAACACTTTTCTCGTCACTATTTTTTTTTGGAAAAAATGCAGTTACAAATTTATTTTTAGCACTGCTGGTTACGGCAGTAGAATGTCCTTTGCTTTTTAGATGCGTTTTTAGAGCCTTCTCACCCTCATGTTTTATAGTGAATTTTACACTACAAATAAAACATTTTGCGGTAAAATTGTCCACTTTAACAAGCCAGTCTTTATAATTATTATTGTGCCTTCAAGAATCTTGAAAAGAAGTAAAATATTTACGTCTTTTCTTCGCAGGTGTCGCATGCAAAGACGATGCACTTGGTCGATTTGATATCGCCTCATTTGAGTCGCTTTTGCTTGTTTCATCACTATCGCTCATGTTACCAAATCAAAAGATTACATTAACTAATTGCAGAAAACAGATTTTCTGAATTTCAAACTAACGTATCCCAACAAATCACAACTTAACCAGAAAAGTGGCCAACTAGCAAACAGTTCGCTCTTGTTCACCGACAGGAATAAACAACGAATAAAGATAAAATTAATAGATCAATCGACTTACCTGTAAGGAAGGTTGATCATAATTATATGAACAGTCTCGTCGAAGGATTATAAACACCAGGTAGTTGTAGCTTACCACATCAATTCATACGTCGTTTAAAGAAAACAAAATTTTCTACTACGGACCTGTTCGCATCACTAGCCTAACAACTAACTTCATATGCATCGTCACTGGTTGAAAGTACCTCCTAGTTTTGAAAAAACCTACTCAGGTAGGGACAAACGGGTGGGAAATTATAATCCTTCGACGAGACTGTTCATATAATTATGATCAACCTTCCTTACAGGTAAGTCGATTGATCTATTAATTATATTTCACAGTCTCGTCTCGGATTATAAACACCAGGTAGATGTTTAAAGACCTGGCGTTTTTTAAAAAAACTAGGCTTCCCTAAAAAAGAAATTGTCATATTCTCTCAATAAGATTCAACTGTTGATGTACAAAAATTTATTAACAAACATACAACAGTGTTATAACTTAACCTAGCATGTATCTAAATAACATCTCCACACTATTTTTGAGATCCTTTAAGAACCCCTTGAGCAAATACATCAAATGAACTTAATAACGGTTTATTATAAAATCTACAAAAAACTTCAGACTTTGGCGTCCACCCTGCCGCCTTACGGATTACCTACAAATTAACCCCAGCTCGATTAGCTGCCGAAGTGGCAGCATGTCTAGTACTATATCCCGTATAAATATTAGTATTAATACCACAAGTCGCTAAACAGTCTTTAATCCACCTACTAATTGTCTGCGCACTTGCTCTGTGAATAGGCTTTTTTATAGTTAAAACTAAATGAGTTTCCTCTGGAGGCCTTATACTCGCCACTCTCTCTATATAACTTGCAAGTGTTAAAGCTATACAAAGCGCAAGCCTATCCTTAAAATACGGTAACATCAAAACTGGCTGCTCTCTATTTCGACCTGACGACTTAATTCTATCGCAAATAAATATTTCTATCCTATCCTCAAACCTCCTAATATTTTGCAACTTAATAAGGCTTAGAGTTTGCATTCGTTGTGCACTAATTAGTGCTAATAATGTGACCAATTTGAATGTTAACTCCTTTACAGACAAGCCCTCAAGCGGAAATAAAGTCTCCAAATAAGTCGATAGTGGGTGAGGATCCCAAGTAGCCGAATATTTAGCCTTAGGTGGCTTTAAATTATAAAGTCCTCTTAAAAACCTCTTTATCATTTTATTATCTTGATCTCTATCCATTGGAAAAATTAACACCAGAGCAGATTTGTACGAATTAACTACTGAAAATGAAGAACCTTCTCTAAAAACAGCACTTAAAAATTCTATTATCATTTTTAAATCATAATCATATGGACTAAAATCTAATACCGTGCAAAAATCCCACCATTTTTTATATGCTGAATTATATTGAGCCTGAGTTGATATTGCTATCGACGACCAGATAGCTTCTAATCCTGACTCCGGGAAGGATCTTCTTAAAAACGCCTTCCTGACAAAAACCCTACCGCCAGGATAAGCGTTTTCCACATTGGATGGGGCTGCCTAAAAGGAGACAATAATAAGTTCTCATAAGGTCCAACATAAATAATTTCCCCCACTGCTAACTTTTCGAAAATGGGGTACCAAGGTTGCCCTGGCCAATGTGGAACTACTAATACACCTTCTGCTCTATCCGAAATAACTTTCTTTAATATTTTTGATATAATTACAAAGGGCGGAAAAGCATAAAACTTCCATTTTGTCCACGATGTCGTGAACGCATCTACCAATATGGAATCAGGATCTGGTTTCCAAGATATATATCTTTTACATTTGGTATTTAACTGAGAAGCAAAAAGATCTATCTCCGGAAAACCAAATCTAAAACAAATTTTGTGAAAAATATCACTTGACAGTTCATATTCAGTCTCTATTTCTATTGATCTTGATTCCAAATCAGCTTCAACATTTTCTTTAGTATTTATATACGATGCAAAAATAATTATATCTTTCTCCTCACAGTAAGTCCAAATTTTTTGTGTTATTCTATTTAACTTTATATTTTATTCCACCCATACGATTAATATAGCTAACCGCTGTTGTGTTATCAATTCTCAAAATTATGCTCATACTTTTAAGATTTTTTGTAAAACATTTTAAAGAATTGAAAGCTGCTAATAATTCCAACGAGTTTATGTGTTTTTCCTTTTCCGAAACTGTCCAATAGCCATGAGTCTTTTTCCCATTATAACCCCCCCCCCCCCCAACCCTTCGTTGAGGCGTCTGAATATATTTCAAAAATATGGTTTGGTTCCTTTAAAGGCATACTACCTGTACTTACTTTAATATACCACCAATTTATATCCTGCCCAATTTCTCGCGTTAAAACCATTAATTTATTATAATTATTATTATTATTTCTTAAAGCCCAGTATTTGGCTTTCTCCAAAATTTTTGTGTGGGCCTCGGTGTGGGCCCACCCATACTTTACTGCTGGACAGACCGCCACTAAGACACCAATAAATTTTGCAAAATCTCTGATTCTGCATTTCCTTTTCTGTAAAAACCCCCTACATAAAGTTCTTATCAACTCAACCTTTTCCCGGGGTAATGACATTTCCATTTTTAAATAATTAAAGATAAAGCCTAGAAACTTACAGACCTGCTTAGGTACCAACTCACTTTTTTCCTCAATAATTATAAATCCAAAAAATTTTAACAATGTAGATACCTTGAGAGCATTCCTTTCACACTCTTCACTGTCTTTAGCAATAACAATAATATCGTCTAAATATGCTATACATACTATGCCTTGCTCTCGGAGAAGAGTTAAAACTGGCTTTAACAATTTATAAATTAGGAAAGGGCAAGAAAAGAAAAAAGAAAAATCAACAATTGGAAATTTTACGAATCTTTGATAGTTAAAGTTAATTGAAAATCTTAGATAAAAGTCAATGTAAAAATTCTCACCAATTTCTCGTTACTTACTTTGTCAAAATATAACCAACCACAAAACACAACATACAGGTATATATATAAAACTTAAAACATTAAAATTTGGGGCCTAAAGGCGATGTAAATTACATGATGATATTAAAAAAGTTTTTAGTAAACACATAAGGGGCTGTACACAGACCCATTGGCATTACATTAAACTCATACAATATTGTCTTATACTTAAACCTAAAGTAACTTCTAAACCCTTTGTCAACATTTATTAAATAATATGCATCCTTTATATCAATAATACACATAAAATAAGCGTCATATAGCAAGTTTTTAACACTCCTATAATCTTCCAACTTAAAGTGAGGAGGAGATAGGAAAACATTTAAATTCTTTAAATTAAGGATGAATCTACTCTGCCCTGTAGATTTTTTAATAAGGAAATAATTAGAAAGGAACTCCTCTCTAAAATGTTTACACTCTGATATTACTCCTTTTTGTAAAAGTTCCTGTATTTTGTCCCTAACCTTCCCCTCATCCTGCTGGGCTATCAAACAACCTGGGGGTTTTATTTGCTTGGGTTTTAAATCAAAAGGGATTTTATAACCCTCGACCCACTTCAAGATGATTTCATTATTAAAACGTTGCTTCCAATTTCCGTGAAATTGGCTAAGCCTCCCTGCATAACTCACCTCTATGTGGGTCTCCTTCTCTCTCTCCCGTATGGCTTTTGCCGCTTGAAATTGCTCGCTGCTTTGTACTTCCTCTGCGTCTCGTATTTCCTCTGTGTCTCGTACCTCCTTGAGAACTTGCTCCCCCCCCCCCCCTCGTTTTTGTTCCGAGCTTTTAATGGCTGGCGCTTCCAGTTTAAATTACCACTACCCTGGTTATGAGGTTTCAATGGCATTCTACTTCCTTTCCTTCGCAGTTCTGCACTCGCCTTCTTCATTTCTTGACTACTCTTTATATTTGCCGAAAGATTTTCCCCAAACAGATATTTATCTATAGTACTTTCTTCCATAACCGTTCTTATGGCAGGGTCCAATTGATTCATGATACCTAACCTTCTATGGACTGATACGGAATGATAGACATCTATTAATAATTGGGTAGCATCGACCAACTTCTGTAACTTATCACTCCTATCCTCTGTCTGATTCCCAATTGAGTTATTCAGAGCCATACCTATAGCACTTATAGCTGCTCTTAGTTGATGCTGCATAACAGTAAAAAAGGCATCTTGTTTAAGACTATATGCTCCTAAGCATGAACTAGCCTCTTGATTAACCTTAGGTGGTTGTAGCTCTGGACAGTTCTCTAAATATGGATATTTATCAACCATTTCCTTTCTTACTGTTTTATTCAGGCCCTTCTTTAATATCGTTGCCCACCTATTTGCCATTTCTGGATGTGCCGCTGGTCCAGGCTTAAGAACTTCTGGCACACCTTGGCCTAACAACAGCTTAACCTGATCCAAATGCTCTGGTTCATTTACAATAAGGGCCATAATAATATGTTCTCTAAATTTCAAGAGACGGATATTTCGATCTTTAAATTTTTTGTATATGTAGCACGAGTTCTAAATGCAAAGGTCAGTAAATGAAAAAATATTTTCCTATACCAACGCAAAGTTTTTCTTGGGGTTGAGTAGTAGGCCAACATTTGGTCGGATCTGTCGATCCCAGACATGTTTTTATTATAGTCTTGCACACATAAAGGTTTGATTTTTACTAATCCTCTCTTTGTTTGAGTCCCTATCATTTCATGCTTGTGTTTTGTGCTAATCATCCTGACATTTCGTTTGTCTTTCCAAATCGTAACTAGTACTGGAGCCTTTCTCTTCCAAATTACTTCGCCCTTTTTCATTTTTTTCTGTACCACTTCCTTTGGATTTCCTCTCCTATTTTCACGCAGCGTACCCACGCATGTTGCTTTCTCCTTAAAAAGTGCTTCCGCCAAACTTACACTGCTATAAAAATTGTATATATATATATTGTGTTACCCTTCCTCAAGTAGTCAGTAAGCAACTTTTTGAAAACAGACTCTGAATGAGAGGTGTTTTCGTCTTGGAGCGTGCTCTTTCCTGTGTAGACAAGGATATTTAAAATGAAGCCATCATATGTAGTTAGTTCATATAATTTAATCCCGTATTTGTGACTTTTGTTAGCTATATACTGTTTAAAAGACAGTAGCCCTTGCCAGCAAGTCATAGCTTCATCTATAGACAAATGTTTGTCAGGATAAAACACCGATTTTATATATAGCATAATTTTATTTAGTATTGGTCTTATTTTAAAAATTTTATCAGTCGGATCAAAATCATCATGGTTAACAAATCGCAGCATTTTTAATATATTTTCAAATCTATTTTGGGACATTGTGCGTCCAAAAACTGGATGGAAATACATAGGATGTTTACTCCATTGTTTTGAAAGCGTAGGGAAAACTACAGTCCCACTCAGGCAACAAAGACCAATAAACTTTTTCATCTCATCTATGGCTATACTTTTCCACGCTCTATCTCGCTTAGATCTAGTACTTCGGGATTGCAAAACCGCGTTAGCTCTTTTGTTAGTTTCATCAGTAATTATCTTTAAAATATCATCTTCAAAAAACAAATTAAAATCGTCTATGGGGTGAGCATTATGCGGTAGATTTACATCAATACGAGGAATACCTATAAAAGGCATATCAGGTGGATCTTCCTCTGTATCAGTCCATGCATCATCGTCGTCATTCGGTGGAGGCGAAGTTGTAGGTGAGTTTTGTGGTGAAGCTAAAGGCGAATTTTGAACCGAAGCGATAGGCGAATTTTGTGGCGAATTTTCACTTTCGTAATCTAAAATTTTATTTTCTGTTGCATAATTCTTGTTACCTACTTGAATTGTCTGATGGGCAATAATTCTTGTCTTTTAAGTCGTCATCACTAGAAAAGTCCGAAAAACTGCTGCTGGATTCGTTAGCCAATTTTTCTAGATCGGCTGTTGTCAAAGATTTTTTTCTTTGTGCATTCCATTTCCTTTTTCTTAATCCCGAACTAGGCCTGCAAGGAAAATACATATTCTTAAAATGAAAAGAAAAAAAGTAAAGTTTGGCAACATCGCAATTTAATCAGACAAGACCTAGCAAGAATAGGGTCCCCGCACACTGCAGACTTTCTATCGGCCGATAGTTTAGTCCGGTTGGGCTGTTAGCGCGCACACTACGCCAACTAAACTGTTGGGTTGGTGGTGAGTGCGCAGACTTGCCGACAGTCGGCCGACTGTTCTTCAAATATTTGCTTGTTAGTTAGTGACAGTGGCGGCTCGTCCATTAGGGCACTGGGGCACGTGCCCCATCTAGAAAAATCACCTAGAAAATTCCCGAGGTATAAAGGTATAACTATTATTAAGTAAACTCTTGATATTTCGCACATTATTTGTTGAACGGGCAACATACTATGAACGAACGGCAACCGGGCAAAGTACAACGAACGAACATAGGCACCTGGCACACTATTGTGAGCCCCTGCATGCTTCTTTGTTTTAAATCGTATGCGAAATAAGGACAGAGTACTGGATGATAGTAAATTACTGTGGCATGTGGCTATTCGTTCAGCATTATACGGCAAGTCTGGGCACAGCCCTCTGTCTATGACGTATAATTCGTCACGTGTCATCCCGCATTTCGTTTCTTAGATCAGAGTTCACAGTTAAGTTTAACTGATTTAACCCGGGTGGCGTGACCGGCGCCGCGGCATATATATCGTATTTGAGTGTTTGTAAATAGAAACAGGTGTCTAAAAATATAAAAATCGATTTATTTCTTCATTTTTTAGTAGTTTGGTTATCGAGTTTCGAATTTAAATATTATACATAATCACTATGAATTCTGTGAACTATATAATAAATAATAATTTATCGTTTGAAGACCGCGTACGGATAAAAAACCTAGGACGGCCATTGCCAGATTTAACTATTACACAAACTAACGTTATCAAAAATCGTACATTTAAAAGAAACTTTAATCGAAATATTTACGCGAAGTGCAAGTGGATTTGTGGCTGTGAAATAACTAACAAATTATTTTGTTTTCCATGCATTTTAACTAAAAAAGAGAGTGATACGGGGTGGACAAAAGAAGGTATGTGCGATCTTAAGCATTTAGACAATAAAATTAAATTGCACAATATTTCTGAAAGACATTTAGCGAATGATTTTGAAATAAATATGTTAGGAAGGGTAGATATAGGTAGTCAGTTAAGTAGTGTTTATCGCGATTCAATTAAAAAAACATAATGAAGAAGTAAAAAAAAATCGTTACGTATTATCAAAATTAATTGACTGTATAAAATTTTGTGGGGCATTCGAGCTTGCGTTACGCGGCCATGATGAAACCTCACAATCCGAAAACCCGGGAATTTTTAAAGGACTTGTTAATTTTGTCGCCGAAATCGATGTCATTTTAAAGCAGCATTTGGAAGAAAAAACAGTTTTTCAAGGCACATCAAAAACTATTCAAAATGAAATTTTGGAATGTATGCTAAATGTATGTCGAGAAGAAATAAAAAAACAAATTAATAGCGCTAACTACCTAGCAATTCAGGCAGATGAAACCACTGATACCTCCAATAAAATGCAAATGGTTCTAGTATTTCGTTACACATTAAACGGTAATATTTTTGAAACATTTTGGGGGTTTTCAAATCCTGCCAACCATACTGCTGACGGTATTTCTAAAGAAATTTTTAGTGTATTAAATGATATAGAAGTTTCAAAACAACCTGAAAAACTAATAGCGCAAAGTTACGATGGCGCTTCTGTCATGAGCGGTTCTATAGGAGGAGTTCAAGCAAAAATTAATGATATTTATAAAAATGCAAAATTTATTCACTGCTACGCACATCAATTAAATCTAATAATACAGAACTGTACATCTAAAGATAAAATGCTTAGAATATTTTTTGCAAATTTATCTGGCTTTTCGACCTACTTTTCGCGATCTGCCAAAAGAACTGCGATTTTAGACAGAGTTGTCCAAAAACGACTACCACGGTTTGCCCCAACGCGCTGGAATTTTACTTCAAGGTCAGTAACAACAACTGATCAAAATTCAATTAATCAAACTCAAGGCCTCATTAATACTTTGACAAATAATAATTTTAACTTTTGGTTATTTTTCTTTAATAAAATAATGCCCCACGTTGACATTTTGTTTCAACAACTACAGCGTAGAGGCCTAACTGCTTCTGTAGCGAAGGAGAATTTAAATAATTTTACTACTGCAATTCAGCAGGTTAGAAATAACATTGATGTATACATAACTCAAGAATTTCATAGTAAAAATCCCTTGAAAAATCCAGAGATATGTTCTAAAAGAAGAAAGATTGACTATGGTGATAACATAAGAATTTCGAAAGAAGTTTGCGATATCATTTTAATGCAAATATCTGAAAGGTTTAAATTTACCACTCATTTAATTATAGCAAATTTATTTGAATTTGAAAAATTTCAAGGATATCGTTTAAATTTTCCCCATGAAAATGTAAAAAAACTTTCTGAAGTGTTTCCTGATATAAATTTTTCTAAATTAAAAAATGAGCTAGCCGTTATTTACTCTCGTGAAGATTTCAAGGAACATAGTGGTGTACTTGCTCTATTACAGACTTTTATTAAAAATAATTTGTCTGAAACATTTTCTGAATCCATTAAGTTACTGAATATTTTGTGTACGATTCCCGTAACAACTGTGGAAAGTGAAAGGTGTTTCTCGACCTTAAAAAGAATAAAAACTTTTTTAAGAAATACTATGTCCCAAGAAAGACTTTCCGCGTTGGCTATGTTGTCCATAGAAAAACAGTTGATTAACAACATTCCAAACTTTAACGAAAAAGTGATAGACAAGTTTGCTTGTCAAAAATCGAGAAGAATAGAGTTGCAGTTCAAATAGTAAATTTAGGTGAGTCTATATTCTTTAAATTATTCGCACAATTTTTTCACGGTATTAGGTACACCCGTGCACCGGACAAAGTATTTTTTTTTTTTAAGGCTCAAGAGGCGAATTTTATTTTTTGTGTCCTCAAAATAGCCATATTTGGGCGCGGCCCCCGAAAAATTTTTGTTTTGTACTTTTCAAATCCACGAGCCGCCACTGGTTAGTGAGCAGCTTTTGGAGAGAGTGGTTACATGATGAAAGTTACGAAATTATCTAAAAAAGTTATTATTGCATTTATACAACGGAGGAGATGGACCAAGACGAGAAACCGAGAGTATTGGGTGCATCCCATCTACAGTGATAGATTAATAAATGGAAAATTTTATACGATGCATTCCAAATTACTGGATTACCCGAAAAAATTCTTCGCCTTTTATCGAATGAGCATAACCAGCTTCAATAAACTTGTCAGATTAATTGGACCAGCAATAGCGAAGGAGAATACAAATTTAAGACTTTCTATACCTGCGGAAGAGAGATTGAGCGTAACAATACGGTAAGATAAACTACAAATAATTATTAAATACATATTTTTATTGAAAAGTCTCAAAAGTTTACAAGTCGAATATTTGCGAATTATGTGAATAATTAGAAAAATAGGAGTGAACTGTATCGTTGGAGTTGCCTGGTGATGGAATGTTCTTATCGTTGGAGTTGCCTGGTGATGGCATGTTCTGAACCAAAGAATTGGAGGATGGAGTAGAACTGTAAGTCCGTGGTTGTGATGGTGGCAAGACGTTAGTTTGTAGATGATGTACAGGAAAAGATGACAAGGGTTGCTGTAATATGTCGTAGTTAGATGTTGATTGAGAAGTATTCTGGACACGCCTGGCTAGTCTTATTTGTTTAAAAATATTAAGAATACCAATCTTAGCGTCGAGTTTTTCTTCTGCGGTTAACTCCCGGAGTGAAGGGACAAGAGACGAAGAAAAGTTCATATCTTCATCAACAGTATCAGTTTCATTCAATGCTTTTAATAAGGCTTCATCCAAATTCGTTTGCTTCGGTAGATTAGTCCTCTTTTTCCGCTGACGAATAGGTGTCGAAGTAGAAGGACCAGAGTCGTTATCATCTTCATCATTGTCTTGAGAATCATTCAGTTCCAGGTTACTTTCCGTTTCTCGATTTTCCATGCATGGAAGAAGAAATAATAATAATTGGTCAAAGTAGACATATTTACGTCTCTTAATCGCAGCTTGTCCCGACTTTGTGGTCTTTTGTAGGTTCAATTCTCGACGAAAGCAAGTACGTAAATTAGCCCATCTTTTTTGAACATCCCGACCTGAAAAATAATTTATACAGTGAGTCCCAGAAGTAATGTCTAAACTCATTTAAAATTCAGCGGTAAGTTTTTTGAAAAAACGCTCGAACCCGTCGATTTTTATTTTTTAATCTGTTTTTTTTTGGATTGTTTGGACTTGGTAATAACATACTACGCCCTTATGCAAAAAGAAATTTGAACTACACCAAGCGAATTTTTAACTATAGACATACAAGAGCTCGGCGCATGGTTGAATGTACTTTTGGCATTCTCGCTAACAAATGGCGGATTTTTCATCGCCCAATTGATGTGAATATCAATTTTTGTGTTCAAATCATTAAAGCTTGCTGTGTCCTTCATAATTATGTACGTATTAAAGATGGAATTAATTTCACAGATACTCTCTACAGTTGTCCAATGAAGAACTTAACGATAAATTAGAACAACCGAGGAAGAAATAATATGGATAACGTGCGGCAGTACATGTCGTCATACTTTGTTTCTCCTGGAGGCGCAATTTCGTGTCAATATAACAAAGTGTAATCATAATTTATTTATGACCGAATAAATAAAAATATACATGTATCGATGCGTACCTTGTTTTGTTTTATCCTCGGCACTAAGCTGATTCCAATCTGGAACAACTGCTTCACAAACTTCCTCCCATAGTTTTCTCTTCAGATTCGCATCAGAGTACTCCTTCAATTGTTTTTTATAAAGCGCCGGTCTTTTTTCAACTTCCTCTATCAAATTTACAATTGACGTCTCGGCGAGTAGCGATGAAGTAGAATTGGGCAGCGCCATCATGAAAAGAGTACGCACGACCGTCCGGCGCCAGAACTCGAAGCAAACTGAACTATCGGCCGACTAAACAATCGTCAAGTGTGCGCGCTTCGACAGAGCGCCATACTGATCTAGCCGTTGGCCGATACTTAAGTTTGAAGGCAAACGTGTAGCCATTCAAACTTATTTATCGGCCGATACCAAATCGTTGTAATGTGCGCACTTGCATACATCTTCATACTGATTAAGAACCCGACTAAAGTATCGGCCGATAGAAAGGCTGCAGTGTGCGGGGACCCTAAATCAAATTGCAAGTTGTGGTAAAATTTTGATATAGGTACTATAATAGTAAGTATAAGTAATTATTTATCCCAATCATAATAAAATATCTGCATGCATGAATATTACTCACCCTGGTGTTGACAAGTTATTTTTGTTTTCATCCATTTTACGAGAAAAAAGTCACAAATGTACCCGCAAAGCAATACAACCATGCATCTCAGTGAATATCACTGCACTGTTGACATGAGCCTTTTGCTTAATTGAAATTGGTGCTATCGGTAAAATCCGATAAAAATCGGAGTAAACTGTTTGTCTGTCTTTGTTCGGATTGATTTAAAATTTTGGCGCGAAATTATACATAGCTCGCAGCCGAAATTACAATTCATTCCCCGACCCCAGCTTTCTGCGATTCTCATTAAAACCACATTACAAATGTGTCCAGTTAATTGGACGCGGGCTCTCAGAAGAAACCAATGTGTCCAGTATACTGGACGTTGGCACTCAACCTGTTAATTAAGAATTCACAGTAAAATCCTAGCAATAGATCTTACCTAAGTATAGTAGGTACGTATGGGATACCTACCTGCGCCTTACTGTTTTAACGATGTAATGAAAAACTAAGAATATTCTTTCTTTTCAGCGTAAAGACCAATATGCCTCGAGTCTACAAGAGGAAATCGAATAAGGGCTTGCAAGGCGGAAGATGGGCACAAGAAAGTTTAAACGAAGCAATAGAGTGCGTTTTATCAGGATAAATGTCAGCTTACCATCTAAACGTTATAAGATTCCAAGATCTACCTTAATATTAAAAACTAAAGGATGGGGTGGAAGAAAACCGAGGAATTCTACAATAAATTCTGGAAGTGGTGGAAAAAGTCCGGCAATTTCCGCAGTTTATGAAGAACGACTTGTGAAATATCTAAGTGTAATGAATAAATGGGGCTTTGGACTTACCAAAGAAGAGGTGAAAGACATTGTACAAGAATTCGTTTAGAAGAACAACCTTACTGTCCCTTTTAAAAATGACCGACCTGGGGATGATTGGTGGAGAAATTTTAAAGATCGTCACAAAACTTCTCTTAAAAAACTTGAACGTTTAGAGGGTTCCCGTTCAAGACAAGCCGGAGATCCCTTTATTGTTAATCATTTTTTTGGTCTAGTTGAAGAACTTATTTGTGATTTAGGTCTAGAAAACAAGCCTGGAGCTGTTTGGAACTGTGATGAAACTGCATTTAATAGTGACCCCGGCTCAACCAAAATTGTATGTAAGAAAGGTCAGCCTACGAAAAGATTAACTGGCGGTAGCGGACGAGAGACAACAACAGTCTTGGCATGTGGAAATGCTAATATAAAGGGGAAATGCTACCCCCTACAATAATTCATAAGGGAAAGAGAATTTGGGATAGCATGTTTGGTGGTCAGGACTCATTTCCAGGGACATTATATTACACAACTGAAAAGGGATGGATGACGGAGGTGGTTTTTCTTATGTGGTTTAAGAAGTGTTTTTTAGTTCATGTTAGACAACGACCAGCTATTTTAATTTACGATGGTCATCTGTCGCATATTAACATTGAACTATTGGAAACAGCACTGGAAAATGATGTTTCAATTTTAAAACTACCTCCCCATACTTCTCACATTTTACAACCATTAGACGTTGGTGTCTTCAGAGGATTAAAAATTAAGTGGGATCAACTTTTAACCAATTGGGCACGGCATCATATTGGGCAAAAATTATCTAAAAGTGAATTTTCAAATGTTTTAGGACTGGCATGGAAAGCAATAGAGTCATCATGGCTCATTAGTGGTTTTAAGAAAACGGGGATTTGTTAACGCGAGTTAATAGATCAGTCATTAAAAAAGAAAATTATCATCCCGATAAACTAAAAAGATTTAAAGAGTGTATCAAAAGCAAAGTCCAAGAACATCCAACAATGGTCAACGCCATAACCAAGACGATAATAGAGGATGCTGTTGCTGGCCCATCCGTCAGTCCATTAAAAGAGCATGATATCGCTGGCCCATCTTGCATCACTCCATTAAAAGAGCGTGAAATCGCTGGCCCATCCTCCAGTCCATTACAAGGGAGTCAAATCGCCGAGCTTGCTGTCAGCGAAGAAACACCAGGGAAAGTGTTTGAGCATATGCTTCTGGAAAAGATAGTTCAAAGTAGCGTAAAAAAAAACTGTTAAACGAAGAATTGATACCGCAGAAATAATAACAAAAGAAGAATACATTAGTGCTTTAAAGACAAAAAGGCTGAATCCATTAAAGAAAAACAGAAAAGCGGTCCAAAAACGATCAAGAAAAAGTCAAAGAAATATGAATCAGATGAGGAGATAGAAGATATGTCTTTAGAAGAAAGTGACGAAACAGAAGAGGAATTGTTACAGGAAACTGCGACATTGAAACCGGTAAATGAGGAACATATTAAGCAAGGCTCGTTTATAGTTGCAACTTTTATGGGTGGAAAGCGTGGTAGAACTGTTTTCAAGTATGTGTGTGTAATCGAAAACTTTGATGACACTAAAGACGAAATAGAAGTGGTAGGATTAAGAAGTGTTGATAAGGATAAAAAGAGTTTTGTTGTTAATGAGAAAGACAGGTCATTTTTTAGAATGTCTCAGATTATAGGAATATTGGTGGATCCTATATTAACCCTTAATGGTGAAAGAATTCGATACACTTTTAATCGAACAGTTAATGTTTTTGAATGTTAGATGTTACTGAGTTTTGTAAAAATATAAAAAAATTTTCAATAAAATATATGTTTAATAAAAACAATGGTGTTTTAAAAAAGAAATTTGCACATTTTTTTCACTGAAATTGACGATTTTTCAAATTTAAAAAATTTTATAATATTTTTTTAATGGTTTTCTCTGTCACACCAAGTCACACTCAAACCTAGATGCTTATAAATGGCAAAAATTGCTGCTTGTCACACTATCCCTGACCTTAGTCACAGTAACCCCATAATGAAGGGATAGTGTGACACCTAACTCACTTAAATAAAACATAATATAAAATAAATTTGAAAAGCGTGACATGCCTACTCACTGTGCAATGGTTATGAGAATTGACCCTAAATTCTTCATTCAAAATTTGAAACCGTTCAATTCAAAACAAATATTTATTTTTTGAACTTAAAGTCAAATTAGCATATTTTTACGTCACACTAACCCTAGGTGACCCTATATCTGGAAAAAATTGTGAAAAGTTTTAGAGTTGGGTAGCGCTATTTAAGATTTTAAAGTGCTTGAGGGTAGTCCGCAAAATACCTCATTTTCCCCCACGTTTTTATAGAAACTATATATTAATTATCTTCATGACGTGTAGAAAATATAGCCATTTTAAGTTTTCAAATTGTCACCCAGTATAATGGGTACAGTGGACAAAATATAGCAACAGCCAGGAAGGTAGGTTAACCCCTTTCCACAGGCCTATTTTTTTTATTGATGTGTAGAAGCAAATCCTCGCTACACCCGGGTACACCCCTGAACATCACACCTTTTTAGAAGATCCAACCCTTTAATAATTAGTTCAACTTATCAGAATTCTTAGGAACATTCTCATTTTCTGGCTTTTTGTTGCTTTCTAAAATATCTATCAATTTTTTTAAACTGATTTAAAAATTCATCTTGCTTTGCCAGTTTTTCTCTATGTCTACGTTCAGTCTCGCTGGCATGCTGCTTTCTCTTTTTTGACATAGTTGACTCTATCTTAGAACAACCACTTGTAGATGGTTGGCTTGTTAAATTATTTTTGTTTGAAGATTCTGTAGCAGAAATCCCATTAATTTTCAAACCTTCACTGCTACTGCATGTGGCAGGTGGTGTAATTTCTGGTTTCTGGTAAAGAATAGAATCCATTTTTTCAAAATATTCCCATTTTTTTCTCTCCTTCCCAGAAGTGTTGTTATGACCTTTGATATCCTTGTACATTTTATTAAGTGATTTCCACTTCGAATCGCACTGCAACCACGAAAATTTCGTTTTTAGTTTGCTATTAATTAAATCGCAAATTTTAAGCCAAATGTATTTTTTGACAGTATTTTGAAATTTCTCTTCAAATTCTCCAACTAAATTAATTAATAAAAGGGTTGCTTCCTTAGTCCATAACTTTTGCTCAGGAGGCGTCTCACGAGGCTCATTTTTTTCCACAATTAGGGTCACAACTGATTGGTTTGCTTCGTCTTCACCTATAAAAACAAATAGGTTTATATAATTACATTTCTAAAGTACCCAAACATTTGTCAATATCCATATAAAATACATACCGATCCTACCTGAAGTTTATTTAATAAACCATACTATTAGTATATTATTATTATTATGGATGTGAGATAGGAAATTAGCACAAAATAGAAGGTAGGTTCACTTCTAAAAATATCAAAGAAAATACTTAGGGTCAAGTGGGGTGAAAATGAGACATTTTTTAAAACTTTAATTTTTTGTGTGTGTTAGACTCCCTTAAAGGAATTGATAAAAATTTTATGGGAAGTAAATGATGATGAGAAAACTATTAAAAGCTTAAAAACGTATAAAAATGTTCTTTATAAAAGTGAAAAAAATAAAAACTGTCTCATATTTAACCTAGAAAAAGTGTAAAAATCAGACAATTATAAAATGCACGTTTAACAGTCGTGCCGTCCTCTAAACCAAAAATAAGACATTAAGGGAAAAAATGAGACAAAATATTTTTATTTTTTTTTAACTGAACTGAACTGAACTCAACAAAACAGTAGAAAAATATTTATTTATGGAAACATACCTACAAAATATAACATTAATTTCTAAACTAAATTTTAATGTATGCAAAACTAAGGCAAAGAAGTGCTAATATAAAATAATAGTTTTTGTTAAAAATAGGCTACAAAATCCAAAACACATTGAACATGCAAGAACATATTAACGAACTAAATATCTATCAAAATCTATTGGAAAGGCAAAATCATCTGCTGCTCTAGAAGTTCCTGCAAGCGGAGCTGAGGGTGGTAGCTTTAAAACAATATCTTTCTTTTCCACATTATTGATTTCCGGAACTGCTGGATAAACAAATTTATTTCCCTTGCGTCTAAGATAGGAAACACAAAATTTATCATTAGGTAATAAACCTTTTATAATTGCCATGTAGTGCACGTCTTTATTTTTGGTTTTAAATTTAACCAAAACGAAATTACCAATAGTTATATTTCCTTCATCTGGGGATTTAAACCATACATTCTGTGCTAGTGGCATATTCTTTGACTCACTTTTATCGTCATTTTGAACTTCTTCTTCTTCAGTTTCATTTCTTACTAAATCAGCTAGTGTCATGTTTTCGGTATCGCTTTTATCCTTATACTTAACCTCTACTTCTGATTCAGATTCTGAACTAGTAGAAGGTAGTTTTTTTAAAATTGTCTTTGTTTTCCGATTCTTTGTTCCTGCTTTATTTTTCTTTCTGTCCTTTTCTTTATCAATATCTTCAATCAGCTTTGCATATTCTTGGCTAGTAAGTATTTGACTGCTGCTAAGTATTTTACGACGCTTTTGTACAGTAGAGGGTGTTTTATTGATTTTCTTCAATAAAATGGTTTCAAAAGAAGATTTTCTGTCTCCTGGTTCAAGTGGAGATAGCGTAGGAACTACATTGTTATTGGAGGCCAAACATCGGAATCTTCAAAGTCTGCTGGGACATTGACAATTTGTTGTTGGGGTTCATTATTTTCCAATTGATCACACTGTATATCTAAGGGGTCCTTATTTTCTAGCCGTAGAGCTTCATATCTTTCTAGTTTTGTAGTATCCAGCCTTTCTATAGGATACTTCTCCCTTGAAAATGGAAATATTCCTGTTGATGCAAAAGAAGAAACAATGTTCTTTTTTGAAATTCCTTCTTCCCAAATGGAACAAAGCAAATCTGAAAATTCACTTTTTGTCAACCTTCTTTGATTCTGGCGCTGCCAATCGATTAATGTTTCATTCCATTTTAGCTTTAATGGACCAAAGCAACCTCGATCCAGCGGTTGAAGTAAGTCAGTAGAATGTGCAGGTAGCTTTAGTAATGTCACGTTCTCTCTAATGGCTAGTTCTATGGTATGTTTATCTAAATGTGTCAAATGCCCATCTAAGAGAACCAAGAGCGGTCTATCCCTTACAATTGTGCAAAACTTGGCAAACCATTCATTGAAAATAAGGGTTGTCATCCAACCTTTTTCGGAAACACCATACATCGATTTTCTAATTCATTGGTACCTTTCCACGAGCTCCACAGATTTTGGCCTTGAAATATTATTAATGGAGGTAAAGAACATCCGCTTGCTGATATACACGCCATCACAGTCACGTTCTCCTTTCCCGATCCTTCAATATTCCTATGTACCTTTTGTCCTTTTGCAGCTATCCCTTTAATCCTTGTAGGATCCATGGAAAAAGAAGTTTCATCAAGGTTCCAAACTTGGGACGATGTAATATTTAGGTTGTTTATGCATTTTTGAAGTTTATCATAAAACGAATAAATAATAAATGGATCACTAGTGGCTAAACGTCGTGACTTTTCAAGTTGCTCCATTTTTTTCTGACTAAGATGATTTCTTCTGCAAAAATCTCTAAACCAGTCATCGCCTGGACACCCATCTTTAAAAGCCGTTTTAAGGTTATTTTCTTGCACGTAGGTCTGCACGGCATTTTTAACCTCTTGCTTAGCTAGTGCAAACCCCCACTGGGCCATTGTTATTAATTTTAAAGCTAAATCTTGCTCGACCTCTAAAGATAACGATGTTTTTCGCCCTTGTTTTGTTGAATTCTTCTTATTCATATAGCGACTTAGTTTCGACTTGTCGATATGGAAGGCATTGGCTGCAGTTCTTACAGAAAAACCCTCAGTTCTCACTTACTTTGCTGCTTTATCGAGATCTTCCTTCGTATATTTCTTCGGCTTGGGTGTATAGTTCTTTGGCATCTTGGTTTGATAAATAAAAGCTAAAAAATAATTAAAATGTTTGTCTCATATTTAGACCTGTGGTGTCTCATTTTTACCTCCACGCGTGTCTCAAATTTGCCCCTCCAAGAAAAACGTGCTCACTCGTAAACTGATCAATTTGAACTGAAAAGCAATTGCCCTATTACCCACGTTGCGACGGTAATAGACAGCCTAAGTGATGACGTCACAAGGGGCGTGTTTTAAAAAATCTTTCCAAACAAAAATAAATTGCATTGAAAATCCCATAAGAGATTTTTGCAAGCATTGGTACACGTTTATAGGCGACAAATAAGCAATTTCTTCAAATTATTTATATTTTTGGTGATATGATTGACCCATTTACAGCCACAGATAGAGGTAAGTGTTTCCTGAAAATATTTAATCGCCATCTGAAAAAGTTTGAGGTTATGTTATTGTTGTTTACATTATTGTTTATTTAGACATAATTGTTAGTTTTTTGTAAAATAAAGCTTGTGGTAGTGTTTATTTATTAATATCAAGTAGACCCAGTCTATAGCCTAAATAATTTATACTATAGATTCAATATTGGCTAAAGTGGTTACGTATTTTGTTACCCGAACAGAAAATTTTAAAGTTTGTTGTATTCCCTGCAAAGATAGAAGAGAGGAATGCCTGGTCATCACCTATAAGCATCTTATAAGGTACATAATAGAACAATTATTATGTTAAAAAGGGATAAACGCCTTGGAGTTGAACCATTATTTGCTTTACAATGGTAGAAGTCAAGATAGAGCAGAGAACCTTCCCAACATTCTTTGGTTTGTACCTGCCATTTTGGGCACAATGACAGAAAGAATAGGGCTACAATATTTGAGTTCAGCGCTAAAAGGCAATTTAGCATTACATCTCCAGAAAAAAGGTATGTTATAGCTTTTATTATACAAAATGTATTCACGTTCCTAAAAACTAAAGTAAAAAATGTGAACATTTAATAGTTTGATTTAACTTTTAATAGAAAAGCAATGCCAACATTATATTAAATTATTTTTAGAAAAGAAGTGAGCACACAGATGTTACCGAAGATATTGACTCATGCTTTAGGAGCATCGTTAGAAGCAGAAAAGTATTTTTTGATACGAGATTTGGAAGAAATTTCAAAAAAACCTTTAAAAACTTTTAGTACGCTTTAGTTATAACTATTCTCATATCCTTATGTATGCACAGGGATATCAATGCTATACCTAATACAATTAATTTGAAATATATATTATGTAGATTATAAAACAATGTAATAAAAATAACAATAAATATTTGTTTCAATTTTTATAATTTCAGTACATCAAATGTTGTTAAGGTCTACAGTATTTCTAAAATTGCTGATCAATCTGATGATCCATAGCTGCATGAATAGGCTTACTGGGATATAGCTCCTCAGCTGTTTTAACTTCGCTGGATTTAGTTTTTTGGGCATTTCGAAGGCACTTCTTATCAGTGACTGATAGGTAGTAGTATCCAAATAATGCAGTTGATGATATTTTATTCCCGCTAGAACATAAACAGTTGGCAGATATTGTGTTGCATTTTTTGTTTAGTATAATCTACAATTAAAATATTATTTTGCATAAAGTATATAAGAAAATTTATGATAGATTTAAATTACCACAATATTATAACTTTTGTCTTTCATCATAGTGTGAACTTCTCCGATCTGAATCAAATTGCATCCATAGGACATGGTTTGACTCCAAGGCATTTACCCCTTTTTAACATAATAATATTTGCTCTATTAGGTACCTTATAAGTGATGTCCGAGGTTTCCTTTCTTTTATCTTTGCAGGGAATACAACAAACTTGAAAATTTTCTGTTCGGGTAACAAAATACGTAACCACTTTAGCCAATATTGAATCTATAATATAAATTGTTTAGGCTATAGACTGGGCCCCTTGTGACGTCAGACTTAGGCTGTCCATAGGATCTTAGCGCGAAGCGACTTTAACCGAACCACTCAGATTGACATACGAACTTGCACGACTAAAGTTTAAAAGCCGGTTTTAAAAGATAGAAATCGCAAATGACGCGTTAGATTTTGTAATTTTAATTTTGACGTTATTTGTTACCCAAAAATGAAATAAATTGTTGAGATGATGTCTTTACAAGTGTTGCTATACATTTATAACAAGAAACCGATTGGAATTAAATAATTAGCAATTTTATTTGAGTGTCTCATTTTTCACCCAAATATTGCGTGTCTCATTTTTACCCCACTTGACCCTACTTGAAAAAGCGTGATCATTTTTTAAATGTAACGTTACATCATCTGGATTTACCCAACATGAATCACATATTTTGCAGCTATAAATTACTGTTCCCTCAGGAAGACATGAAAAATCCATTTTCGATGATTTTTTTTTAGGTTACAAAAATTTTGAAATTTGACACTTTTCCGGGCAGATCTGTTCGCTCGAAATTTTTAATTCGAGCGATGCGAGCTCCCTCCGAGTGCTAGATTTTGGAATTGCCGAACGGAAAAATAGGCGAAAGAGCAACTCGAGGAGACAGATCTGCTTAAACCGAACGCGGTTAATGAAGAAGCAACTACTCTAAAAGTGGCGCAAAAAATGGCTTGCATATTTGTTTCTGGTTTTGCACCAGAGGTTGAAAGCCAGGAAGTTTTAAATTACCTAAAAGGCAAAAATTTCCAAAAAGTCCGCATTTGCGAAAAAATGAAGACTTTAAAAGAAAAACAATATAGTTCTTTTAAAATGGCAGTTCCCTACAATAAAAGAGAAGAATATATGACGTCTGACCTCTGGCCAAGAGGTATCTCAGTAAACCATTTTTGGAATCTTCAGCGCCAGCCAATGGTATTTGTAAATCAACAACACTCCAACAACAAGACCCCAACCGAGCGGCAAGAGCACCTTAAAAATTCTGCATGCAAATGTTAGATCCCTAAGAAATAAAATCCACGAAATGGAAGCATATACCATCGATAATGACATAGACATTGTTTGTGTGAGTGAGCATTGGCTTTTACAGCAGGAAATTATGACTCTTAAACTGGGAGAATACAACTTGGGGAGCTACTCTGCCAGATCACAGAGCACTGGTGGAGGGTCTGCAATTTTTGTTAATAAGAATTTATATGTAACTATTCTGGATTTGCTACAGAATCCCTTTTACCGGGAAAGAAAATGATATTTAATTTTATTGGTGGTATAATTAAAGGTCATGTGGCACTTAAGAGGTATGATTGTTGTTCTGTAGGGCAACGACCGGCTAGTGGCTAGCTCTATTGCCGGAGAGTGGAGTGGGTCAAGGTTGCGCCACCTGTTTTGGGGCCCTTCGGTTAGAACAACAACCCTGTTAACTTAAAATTGACAGATAAGACAGGAAACGTTAAGACACTAAAGAAAACACCTGTTAACCTTCAGATCACTTTAATAATAAATTAGGCTGACAAACTAACGTAATGTAATGGTATTGAAAAGTGGCTGCGCCATCGCAGAGCCGCAACAACGTCACTATGCGAATATACCGCGGATTCGCAGGACCGCGAGGGCCTGCCGCGACCTGCGTTTGGGCGGACGGACCTTTACGGGCGTGATCCTATCAGTAGGCACTAGCGTTACATTTATGGAAACTGTCAGATCCAATAATTAATTATTAAACCAAATTAAACAATAATGTTGTGTTAATTAACTAAATATATGTATGTTTTTTTGGTCTGAGGGACCCTAAGAAGTAACAATTAGTTTAATCCAGCCTCACAGCTTGGATGAATGACAAATTAAATTAATAATTTAGAAGATTACATGTATTTTGGTCTGAAGGCCCCTAAGAGGTAGGAATTACGTGTTCAGTTCCCACAGGTTGGAGAGGGTGTACCTTGTATACGTATACCTGGCTTACAATGTTTATGTGGGTGTATATTGGGATACCCCAACACAGTATAACTGCCTACTAAAGTAATGCACACGTTAATTTGATTACAGCGCGACTTATCTATTGCTTACTGCTACGTTGTGCTACAACCCGTATGATAATAGGTTATATAATATAAGTAGAATTAAGCTGACATAACGTGCGATGATGACTGACAAATAGTGGTTCCGAAGACATGTACGAGGCGCTCTGGCCAAGGTAAGCAGTAACAGCCTTATACCCAAAAGAATAAATAAATAATAAAATGGATTGGACTTGCCAGATTCCAGGTTAAAAAGAGGTTCAGTCACTGGAGGTCCGAGTACCATCTAGTAGCGACAGGCTGGCAGGGGCTTTCACAAGTCAAGTTTTATGCCCTAGATGACTTGGTGTAGCTGCTATATCACCTATGTGGGACACTCCCAGTAAACCATGCACCGATAATTAGCAACTCATGCAGCGAAGCTATTCCCAAAGATGGTATGAGAGTAGAAAGCAGAAGAAGAGTAGAACAATAGAAGAAATAAAGATAAGCAAGAAGGTGAGTAGAAAGGAAGAAAGAAGCCTAAAAAAAAAGAGAATAAATAGTCTACCAGTTTGCCAAAAGTATACCTTGCCTAGTAATATGCATGATATTTATTTTACCTTAGGTGGTGTGTGGCTTCTCCGATTTATAAATTAGTTTGGCCCAAATTCCAGCAATCCGTATTAAATCCCCAATCAATGGGATGGAATCACCTAGACAGGATTATCTTCCATACTATGCTAACTCGGACAGCGGTAGGCTCAACTTGATTAAATCCCCAAACAAAAACTATGGGACATGGTTCGTCTTCAAGAACCTAAAACCATGTGTCTAGCACCTCCTGAAGGCGGGAGAATCCCCCTCAGGATCAAAAAAACGGAAACGGAAATGCCTCCTTAGGTAGATTTTGAAATTTAGTGTTGGCAAGACTTAAAAGTACGGGCAAGTTATATATGGGCTAGAGTTCCATCACAGGTTTCCTGACTGAAACAGCTTCTGCTACTCATACCAATGTAGACAAAGTGAAGAAGATTTACCTGAAGTTGGTGACCTTTCAACTTAACCTGGCCATGACCATGGCCATGACCTAACCTTAATATCTTTGTTTTGATTTGAGACCCAGGAATGCATAACCTAGAAGTGTAAACAAATCCATCAACTAAAACAGAAATCCCAAATTTTATTACCCAGAATACAAATGCTTAACCTTAATTATTTGAAACGAGAAATATATAGCGATGCTAAACACCCATGAGGTAAGTCATAATTTAATTCATATTGAGTACCCATATTTCGATCGGAACCAAATAAAACTGTAACAGATTTTGTAAATAATTTTAATGTAGAAAAATGCTGTGAGCTGTGTGGTATTTTTATAAAAAAGTTAAATTTGTGTATATTAGTTGTTGGAGACAGTACATAATTGTGATTTTTAGTGTTTCTTTTTTCTTTGTTAAAACAATATTTCTTGTAACTTGTTTCATTAATAATTTCAATAGTTTTTATAAATAACCTTAGAACGCCTCTGCACTGTAAGTTGGCAATTTGTTCTGAATTGTGTTAATTGGGTTGCCTAATGTTTAGCGCCGTTTGCTTATTTTTTATTTTGAGAATTTTGCTATTGGTAACACGAGTTTTTAGACAGTATCAGATGAGAAGAAAATAATGTAGTCTTGAGAAAAGTTTTAAAGTTTTTAAAAGTTGTAATAAATGCAGTTTAGTTGAAAAGCACGCTATTTAAATTATCGAACTCAGTGTTTTGTACTTTAGCGGGTAGCTAAATTGTCGGGACACAACATTAATTGGTGACCGTGACAGGACTTTGTGTGTTTTTTCGCAGGACTGCGTGGTTTTTTCACACGACTAATGTAAGACAAACTTTTACCGACTGTTTCTTGTTGTTTAAAAGTTCGGTGGTTTGACCGGGTTTGTCTTAACGCGATGGAAAGCTGTAAGAAAAATCGCCGAGTGGTTCGTGCGGCTTTCACGAAATGTTTCAATGTGTTAGAACGTTTGTTGTCGGCCGATTTAGTGCAAATTGACTTGATTACCGTTGAATACGATATGTTACAACAAAAGCATACGACTTTACGAGCCCTGGACGAGGAAATTTATGCTGGATTGTTGGAGGCAAACGCCGAGGAAGAGGTTTTAGCTTCTGAAATGGATGCTTCTGATGGTTATGAAAAAAAGTTTACGGCACTCCGTTTACAATGGGAGAAGATACCACAGCAGCAGGACGAAAACGCTTCAGTTAATGGTAGCAGGTACAGTGACAATGCGAGTCAAGTAAGCAATAAGTTAGAATTAGGTAGACGGTTTAAACTTCCTACTATAGAGTTTAAAAAATTTAGTGGAGATATCCGTGAATGGTTAAGTTTTTGGGCACAATTTCGCAAAATAGATGAGGACAACTATATTGACGAATATGACAAAATTTCATATTTAATTCAAGCTACTGTGCCAGGCAGCCGAGCAAGGCAATTAGTCGAGAGCTTCCCTGCAGTGCCCGGGAACTACAACAAAATTATTGATAGTTTAAAATCTCGATTTGGCAGAGAGGATCTGCAAATAGAGGTTTACATTAGAGAGTTTTTAAGCTTATTTTAGGTAATGCACTGGCAAAGACAAGAACTGACATTTCCACTTTGTACGATAAAATAGAAACACAGCTCAGAGCACTCGAGACACTCGGAATAACTAAAGGTAATTGTGTTGCTATGCTATTTCCCCTCATAGAGTCTTGTCTTCCCGAGTACTTGTTAAGAGCTTGGCAGCGTTCACCAGATTATTCAAGTAACTCCGAAGTGCTAGGGGAAGAAAACTCTGGTGGTGTTATACCTTTGAAGAAAAAGTTGGATAGTTTGATGAGTTTTCTAAAGGTAGAAGTAGAAAGTGAACAAAGAATAAATTTGGCCGCTGAAAATTTTGGTCTTAGTTCTTTCCTCTCCGACAAAGTCTCAGATAAAGGTGAAAAGGAGTCACGTAAAAACAGAATAAGACAATACGAGTCCAATGTACCCACTGCAGCTGGTTTAGTCAATATTGATGAGAAAAATACTGTGAAATGTTTATTCTGTGAAGCTACCCATTTACCTGAAAATTGTTTTAAAGCACAAAATTACAGTTTAGATCAAAAACGAAAGGTATTGACAGACTCAAAAGCTTGTTTTAGGTATTTTAAGAAAGGACATCAGTCTCGAATGTGCAAAGGGCGTCAAAGGTGTCTAGTTTGTTCAAGGTCTCATGTTACGTTCATGTGTCCAGATCTACCTTCGCACAAAGATTCCAACAAAGATACTAATGACTTCGAGGAAAAGCACTCCAAGAATCACAAAGGTAATATACAAGATTCAAAGCCTGTCGAGCATGCGCTATCTACACTCTAATGTTTCTAGACATGCGAGAGTGTTTCTTCAAATTTTGTCTATTTATATCAATAATGGGCCAAAATCTAAGAAAATAAGGGTGTTAATTGATTCTGGGTCCCATAGATCCTATATTTTGAAGTCCACAGCTCAAGAATTATGTTTTGATGCTTTACGGAGCGAGAGGCTAACGCATTCTCTGTTTGGGGGATATTGTACCTCCGAGAAAAGTCACAATTGCTACAAGAGTGAACTGAGTAAAAATGATTATTCATGTACCCTAGAGGTTTTGGATCAGCCACAAATATGTAGTGACATACCACCTGTAATTTATGGTAGTTGGATCGACGAGTGCCAGTCTTTAGGAGTGGAGTTGAGTGATTGTTTTGAACCTGGGCCAATTGAACTATTGATAGGTGCAGATGTTGCTGCAAAGCTATACACCTGTCGAATGCATGTGTTAAGTTGTGATTTAGTAGCATCAGAAACTGTGTTAGGCTGGACCATCATGGGTAAAATGCCATCAGAAAAGCGAGACCACAATTTGGCAATGACTACCTTTTCAATGTTTGTAAAAGATCTGCCTGATTTATGCAAACTTGATGTTTTAGGAATTACTGAGCCTACAGAGAGAAAAACTCGTGAAGAAATGGCTGTGGCGGCAAAAGAAATGTTTACACAAACAGTATCAGTGGATCCAGAGGGGCGCTACAAAGTCTATCTGCCATGGTTAAAAGGTCATCCTCCTTTACCAAGCTGTCAAAATATAGCAAGAAGAAGACTGATTTCTACAATGAAAAAATTGGAAAATGATCATTTATTGGAAGACTATGGTCACATTTTTGACGAATGGCAAACAGAAGGTATCATTGAATTAGTACCTCCCGAACAAATAGACAAACCAGCCCATTATTTACCTCATCGCCCAGTAATAAAAGAGGCTAGTACTACCAAGATTCGACCAGTATTCGATGCTTCTGCGAGTAAAAAAGGTAAACCATCATTAAACAGTTGCCTGGAACTTGGACCAAATTTGATCGAGAGCATACCTTTAATTTTAGGGGTCAGAATCAGTAGAAAGTCACGAATGAACCCGTTACAAAAAGAATTATATTATCCAGAGCTCAGAAAGTTTTTGATCCCATCGGGTTTACCTGTGCTGCAACGTTATGTCCAAAGATTCTGATACAACAAACCTGTGAGGCGGGATTAGGCTGGGATATGCCAGTCGACGAGAAAACACGTAACATTTTTTGGAACTGGGAAAAGGAATTGCCGTATCTACTGAAGATAGAAATTCCAAGATGGATACAATCTGGATCAAAAGAAGCTCATCACCTCAGTTTGCATACTTTTTGTGATGCCAGCAAACAGGCATATGCTGCTGTTGTATTTTTAAGAGTCGAAGTTGAGGAAGAGGTGCGACCATTTTTGCTAGCAGCAAAGAGTCGAGTTGCCCCATTGAAAAATAAACTCACTACTCCCAGATTGGAACTTTTGGCTGCGACTATCGGTGCAAGGTTATGTAATTCTTTAAAAGCTGAATTTGACGACAATATTGACGTCTATTTTTGGAGCGATTCCACAACGGTGATATCCTGCATACGGAGAGCTGAAGAATGGGCAACCTTTGTGGGTAATAGAATAAAGGAAATTCGTTCTTTGTCAATGGTTGAAGTTTGGAGATACGTGCCTGGGCAATTAAATCCAGCAGATCTTCCGTCACGGGGCTGCTCTCCCAAGCATTTGTTTGAATCCCGATGGTGGGAGGGTCCGGCTTGGCTTTGTGAAAAATCTTCAAACTGGCCTCGACAACAGCTTATATATGATTAACATGAAATAAATCTAGAACGCAAGAAGGGAGTGGTAAACATGATGTTCAACAATAACTCTGATTTCTGGCATTTACACTATTTTCATCAGTATAATAAAACATTACGAATGATAGCTTGGATTTTCCGTTTCATTGATAACGCTAGACTTAAAAAGCATATTACAGGACCGTTGGGAGCCAATGAAATTAATCAAGCAGAAAAGTTCACTCTAAAAATTGTACAGTCAGAGGGCTTTCCAGATAACAAAACTTTTCTTTCTCTTGATGTGTTTAAGGACGAAGAAGGTCTGTACCGTGTGCGTACGCTGGTTTCAAATAGGAAAGATGTGGAGGACTTTTGTTATCCAGTAGTTCTACCTGGAAAACACGCTTTGGTAAAATCATTAATCATTCACATCCATGAACAATTTTTGCATGTAGGGATCTAAGGTCTGTTATCAAAACTTCGTGAAAAGTACTGGATCACGGGTGGCCGACGCGTAATCAGAGCGGCTATTTCTTCGTGTATTACGTGTAAAAAACTGTCCGCCAAATCGTTTCGTGTCTCCGCTCTTCCGCTACCCATTGACCGAGTGCGTGACGCAGTTCCGTTTGAGGTAACGGGCATGGACTTCGCTGGGCCGCTGTACTTGAAAAGCGGAGAAAAGGTCTGCCGTACAAACCAAAAACCAAGTAAGTTAGGATTGTCGAGTTTTGGGAAAACAAGTTTTTGTAAAATATTTTACTAAAAATTGATTAATTTGATTAGTATTTGCCTTGAGAGCTTGGTTTTTTGTATAGACCCTCAAATACTTATAACTCATGATATCCCCAGGAGACATACCTTTACTTAAAAAAAGAGAAGAAAATAAACGATGCTTAAGACTTACTTAAATGCGATTTTTATTTAAAAAACACCATTTTTACGAACAAAGAACCAAGTATGTCTTTAATTCAAATAAAAAACAAGTAAGTTTACATACACATTCTAAACTTGGTATGCAGCCATATTTATATACAATTAAAAATTATTACAATGAAAAAACACAAATATTTAAAACTGATCTACTACAACCTCTACCGCAACTTTATGTATGTTACAATAAAAAAAAAAACACAAATAACAACCTCTACCACAATTTTATGTATGTTATAATAATAAAAACACAAATCTTTACAACTAATCTACTACAACCTCTCCCACAACTTTGCCAAGATCTTCCGAGGCATTAGATACGGGAAGTTGACGCCAAAATAATTGTTTTTTCGGAGGCATTTGACCTAGCAACTCTTTAGTTATTTTGTCCTTTTTTTCCTGGTTAATTCCTCTACACGCTGTGATTGACTTCACCTCAGGTAAAATATGTTTAAATTTTGGTTTTAAAAATTTAACTTCCTTAAAATTAAGGCAATCTATTTCATTTTTGAAAAAGAGAGATCTGCTTCCTTTTCTAAACTGGCATACTTTAACATCATGCATTAATGGAATTGTATTTGTGACTTGTTTTCTTGCTTGGCATCTATTTTCAAAACTCGCAAAATCTTCAGCGTGAAGTTCAATGATTTTGTTCTTGCGGCATGATTTTTTAATAAGATTAAGAAGATCTTCAAAATCTAATACTTCTTTGGCTTTATTCCATTGCTTGCCAATGGCACCGTGAATAGCGTCAGCTTTCATAAATGAATGGCCCGATTCAAAATATTTAAAAGTTATTTCATCGGGACCCCAATTCTCATTAACGAAAATTACACAGCTTGTAAACAAAGTCCAATTTTTATTTTGTGCAGCACAGTTATCTGCCCAAAAAATGACATTTTTTGTATTATCACTCAAGTTCTCTAAAACATTGTAAAATGTTGAAACGACGTCAGGTCCTGTTCGTCCTTTAATTGCTTTATGCCACATTATACAAAAATTTGTGCCATTTTTCCTTAAATTGGCAAATGTCTCATTAAAACATACCAAGCGACTTACAAAAAAAGAGTTTTTGGTTGTCATTTTCGGTATAATCAGTAGCTTCTGCATATCCACTGCAAATAATTCAGTAGTGTTTTCCCATATCTTGCAGACGTCATCTTCGTACGACTTTCGTGCGGATGTGTATTTCTTTTTGTGAATCTGGTATTGGTCACATACTTCACAACTTTCTGGATGATCGGAGTTTGTATTGATCGTCTGTTCCGATTGATTATCGTTTTCTTCACGCATATGGTTGTTATGTAGCAAACAAGTTGGACATTCGTCTTGTGAAGGTTTGGAAAAACCTATATTCTCTTTCTCAAAAACTTTTCTATATGTTTCGTAGGATATGGGTTTAATTTTAGACTTAAACTCTTCCCACAACTTGTAAATTGATAAGTCACTTGGCAAATATCTTCTATTAGGCGCATGAGCTAAATTATAGTGAGATTGAGTTGGGTGGAAAGAATCAATATGATTCTTAATTTGTGCATAGTTTTCCAAACATACCTTTTTCGCTATATTTGCTCTCGCAATCCTTTTATTTCTGGAAACGACTCATCGGGATTGTTTAAAAATTCATTTATAATAGCGTCACATGTATGCCCAATCGTATGCAAAAACATAGTTTTGCAAACTTGAATCTGCTTACTGGCTATTGATTTTGTCAACACGTCCGTTTCCATTTGTGCAATCTGGCATGATAAAGGCAGATTGTATTTTACGGTAAAACTTTTATGAGAAAGTGCATCGCTTCTATAATACTTTACAGCATTTTTTTCTAGAAATTTTGCAAGGAAGAAACGTTTTTCACCAAAATTAAGCTTACTATAATAGTTAAACACAATATTTCGTTGTTCGTCATTAATTCTTTCGAAACATTTTTGTCTACAGGTTGCCTTACATGAAGGTAGCAATTTTTTGATAATGTCCGGCCTTTCTTTAGATTTAGATTTTTTATTAGATATAACTACTCTTTCAACGTCAACATTTATTGTTGAATTACGTAAAGCCTCTTCGTCGTGTGACATATTTAAAACAGGGTCCGTTAACTTGGTTACTTTAAAATTAGCTCCATCCGACTCCTCAGTACTAACAATTTTGAATGCACTATTGTCACATTCATTGTATTCATATGACATATTATCAACCAGTATGCTCTCAGGATTTTGTAAAAGCAATTTCTTGACATTTGAAAGGTCAACACAATGTGCGCAACCTGATCCAAACTCCCATGTTCCAAGTGTAGGGAAAACGTCTCCTCCTTTAAAACTGGAACTTAATTTATTAATTAATGGATTGGAAGGTCTAAGCTGAAAATCCTTAGTAGTAAAGTACGTCTGAACCTTCCTGATTTCTTTATTAGCGTCTGGTGTATAGTCGGGATCTTTATCGTAATCGTCATCAGGCGAAGGAGTTGGAAGAGGAGATTTCCTAAAAAAAAATGCGTTATTTTTCAGGTCACACAGAACGCACAAAACGGAAAATTGAAACACTCACAGGATATACTATTTTTCAATTAAAGATTTGACGCGTGACAGTCAAATTTTGGCACACTTACGTTCCAATCTATACCAATCAACTCCTAATATAAAGGTCGTTAATGGATAAATTCAAATTAGTATAAGTCATTTCGCACTACACCAAACTTAAAATATACTACGGGGTAAAGTTGTTGCAAAATCCATTGATTTAATTCATTTTTTATATATTATTTATATTGCTTACCGTATTGTCTGCTGTGCTCTTTGTAAAATAGGCTTCGTTTTGACACGGCGCTAGCGTGGTCCATGGTATTCAAAGCAAAAAAATATTGCTTCCTTAGCGAAGGAATTAGACCGAACTGATTTATTAATTATTACGCACCTCCGGAGCACTCTTCCACCCACCAGCAAACGATCTGATAGGACAACGTCATGCATCACAATGAAATGCGGATTTTCTATTGGCTGGACGTTTGGCGCCAAACCCGCAATTTTAATAGCAAGTAGACTTGCTTGGTTTTTGGATTGTAATTATGTATGACAGGCATGGTTACTAAAGTTAAGCTATGGATTTTTTGCGTATGTCGACTTACTTTATTTTTTAATTGTAATATCGACATATTTAATTTTAACTTTGTAAATATTATGTATCGTGGCAAAAATTATGAAATATGCCTAAACGTAACTCTTCATACTGTTCTTAGTTTTTAACATATTACAGTTTTAAAAATACTACCAGGTAGATCTTTTCACGCTGAATCGATTGGTAGTAAAAAATCAATTGTGAAGTATCTCGACTTACTTGGTTTTTGGTTTGTACGGCAGAGGTGTGGGTGTGTTTGTTCACTTGTGCAGTATATCGCGCAGTGCACTTAGAACTGGCTACTTCTATGACTACCATGTGCTTCCTACAAGCGTTTCGTCGGTTTGTAGCTCGTTACGGACGCCCTACGACTGTTTATTTGGATAACGGGACTAATTTCGTCGGAGCCGAAAATCTCCTAGCTAAAGTGGACTGGAATAGTGTACAAGACTATGCTTCAAGTCGACGTATAACTTGGCGATTCAACCCTCCCACTGCGGCTTGGTGGGGAGGTTTCTGGGAACGCCCAATTGGTATTCTTAAATCACTTTTACGTAAGGTCCTCGGCAGGGCCTCGCTTTTATACGAAGAACTGTTGACTTTAATTTGTGAATGTGAAGACATTATAAACTCGAGACCAATTACGTATATTTCAAGTGAATCGTCAGATTTGGTCGCGTTGACTCCGTCGTCGTTTTCGGAACGAGTTCGGTTAGGTTATTAAACGGCCGCTTTGGAGATAAGGAAAGAAAACAAATTTCATGAACATATTTATTTTGTGTTCTTGGTTTAAAAGTAAATTTTATTCAGCGTAATGTAAAAGAATTTTCCTATATTAGATCATACATAACTTTTTGCTTTTTTTGTCAGATATAATATAGGTAGGTACAAACATAAATTAGATGAGGACTACATAAATGAAACACTAATTCATTTTTTGAGTTTTTTTATTTTTCCCTCATTTTGTGATTTGCCTTTTGTCTTTAACAAACACTGAGAGTAATTTTGCTTTTTAACAAAATTATTTAACATTATTCTACAAGCAGTAAAATTAATAGTAACTAGTTTGTCGAATAAGCTCTCGTTGCAAATGCAAATTTCATGAATATCATGTTCTTGTATATATTTATCAAGAGCTATGCAACAAAGTTTGTGAAGTTTTGAGAGCTGATTATGACCACTTAAAAATTCGTTATATAATTTATTACATATTGTTTGTAGTGTATACCAAGCAATTGAAACGGATACTAATGCCATTTCGGATGGCAACAATAGTTTACCTCTATCTAGTTCTAGAGTTAAATCGGTGGGTATATCTACTTCAATTTCTTTATCAGATTGGAGCCAATCATTACAGAACTGGCAGTTCTTATTCCTTAATATTTTGCGTACAGCATACCCAGCAATATAAACTAAAATATTGAGTTTGTCTTTCGGGACACAATCTAAGGAAAATGAAAAATCATTAATCAACTCGTAAAATTTATCCATGTTTACTATTGTATCTTGAGATTGATCTTCACATGGAAGCAGCGTGTTTAAAGAAACATCTTTATTTGCACAAGTTAAAAGAATACTACTTTTAAATCTAATCTTTCTTTCACTTTCTAAAACTTGCATCAAACTAATGTAATAATTGGCCCCACTAAGTTGTCTGTAGTACCCAAAGCGACCTTCGAGCACATCATTTTGGAATTTACTTAATAATAGGTAATCGGTTTCATATTTGTCAAATATATGAGTGCTCTAGATGCAAAACTCGCTTAATGCATGAGAGGTTATATTGAGAAAATCAAAAAAAACTTATTTTGGTAGAATTTTTTTACCAATCTCTTCACAATTTTGGGATCATTTTGACACAAATGCAACCTCTTAGATGCCATCGTATTTTAAAAATATAACGAGCACATTTTGAATAAATTAAGAAAAACAAAAGCATTTGGCGAGTTTTGCTCCGAAAATTTGCAAAAAGCAAGTTTTGCACCAAATATTTTCACAAAGAGAGTTTTGCATAATTTAAAATAAATAAAACAGCACTAAAAAATAGTTATGAATTTAAATGGAATTTATTTGCTACATGAATATTATGACACAGTAACAGTTTATCTTAAATTTACACAGGTAAACCTATTTCGCAGGGTCTCACAGTGCTGCATCCAGCTTCGATGTCAGCATTTTGATCGTTATTAATGTTTCTTTGTGTATTGTTAACGTGAATAAGATTTGAAACATAAAATTGTAAGTCTGGATTTTCCTCCCATGCATCACCGTAATGTTTTTTTAAAAGGGAGATTATTGTAGATTTGTCTCCTTTTAGATAAAAGCCAGTAGAAAGTATCTTGGGATCAATGCATGTCGTTTTTTTTCCTCTTTTGGAAACTGATTTTGCCTCGCCCACATCAACGTTGTAATTTGGTTCACCTCTAATAAGACAATTTGTTTTGCCCCTAGTAAAAATGAATCTCTTGGTCTTGTTAAATTGAAAATGCCAGGATCCTGGAGCTTTTCTATTAGTCTGGGCTTCACTTTTCCAATCTTGTATAAGCCAATCCACACCCAGTTTACGAAGTGTGGAATTGCAAGCAATAATCTCGTCATAGTCAGTGGGTTTTACTATAACTGTTTTTTTTACTTTTCTTTCTACCATTCCAAATACCCGATCGGGTGGTATAAAAGAATGCCCTACCATTGGAAATATTAGGCATATAGATTTAATATGGTGCGGGGCTTTTGTCTGAAGCCATAGGGAAATCATAGTCATCATGATAATATTTTTATTTTGTCCCCCACAACCATCGGCAAATAAATGAACGACATCTATTGCTTCAAGGAAATGAAACTTACACAGTACATCCCAGACAGCTGATGTAATAGAATTAGAATTTTTGGGAAATTCCGATTCAGGCCACACATAAGAGGAAACATTATCTGGCGTTAACTTTGCAGTGGATGGACCATGGACAACAGTAAAGTTGAAGTAATTTATCTGCTGACTAAAATAACAAGCTTGGTCAGGTAATTTTGGTAATGGTAAGTTTTTTTCGCAGTCGAATGAAAAAATTGCCACATTTTCCGATGAATTCTTTAGCAAAGCAAAAAAGGCTTTTGCTTTTAATTTGTGAATATGTTGCTCACTTATAAGGTTCTGTTTTTGTACGTTAGACAAATTTTTATTTTTTATATTTTCATTGTTTCTTATACACGTTGAGCACACATCTGAGTGTGGAGTACCAAATCCAATATTGTAATGAGTGTTTACGTAAGTCCTGAAATACCCCAGTTTTATGCGGAACTCTTCTTCAACTCTTGAATTGTAAATTTGCCACAATTTTGTAAAATTCAAGTAACATGGCAGATAAACACGACTGCTTGTTTGGCTACGACAATAATGGCTCTCAACACATTGAAGAGATTCAATAAAATTTTTTATCGATGTTTTTTTTCCGTCATTTCTATCGCCAATGCGATCGCCTCCCCTTTTTTCTTGCGGCATGGTTCCACGCAACACATAGTTCTTCATAACACGCTCAATTCTGTCTCGACTAAGCGTACTGATTTTTAAAAACGCAGTCTTGCAAACTTGAACTTTGGCCCCGTGATCTGTAGTGACAAAATAATTAATGGATATCTTGTCTTTATTAACTTTTGATCTTTTGCATTTTTTACCCTCGCAACATGCAATTAAAAAGGAGTCCTGTTTGGCTTTTTCATGGGTGGCAAAAATTTGTTGGTGAAATATTTGAATTTGACGCATGGTTAAGGAAGAACAGTAATAGGGTTTTCCTGGCTGGCCTTTATGCCCGCAAGTTGGAAATTCTGGTAATTCTTTTGGGGTATGTCTAAAATATCACAAAATGGTGTAAAATAATTTTAAAAAATAATTAAAACATGTTATTACCTCATTTTCTTAAGTTTCTGCCTTTTACTTTCTCCTCGGGCCCTTTTGCTACACATATTACTAGGACAAGGCTTTATTGGTAAGGTAACACTTAAATCATTCTCTATTATTTCCATGATAATGAGTAGATTCTGATAACAGTAACACAATTAACAATACAAAACTAATTTAAACTATTCGCATCCGTTAGACATTTGAACTGAAAATATAAACAGCTGAATTAAGCCAACACCCTCCGCGTCACTTGCGATTCGTCGCCCAAAATCATGTGTTTATGAGCGCGATGCTGATTGGATGCGTTGTAAAAAGCTAGTTTTGCATCTCGCACAGCTCAACATAAGGCGAGTTTTGCATCGAACTGTGAAATTCAGATGCGAATTTCTATGCTGATAAGCTACTTTTGCATCAAAATATTTACCTATGTTATTAATATTATGATAGCGAAACATATCCTGCACATATCTCATTTTTTAAACTTTTGTCGATTAGCGAGTTTTGCATCTAGGGCACTCATATATGGTATGAGTTGTAAAAATGTATCGGTAGTATGTTTTAAAGATTGAAAAGTTTGCGCTGAAAGTGATTGAGAAATAGGAACTGATAGCTTCCAATTTTCTAGCCAGTGAGACATTTTCTTTAAATAATCTATTTGTAATGTACTACTACATCTTATTGGTTCTCTATATTCATCGTTGAATCTTTTTCCTTCCCAAGCACTTTTTACATTGACAATCTTCCACCATTTAATAAAAATATCTAAGAACATGCAAGTTTCCTCAGTATTACAAAATAAATCTACATGGTCTTTAGTAACGCATTTCAGTGCAGCAACATTTTTTTCATTAAATATATTTAAAGCTAACGTCACATTTTGTTTCTGAATTAAAGATGGATAAAGTACTTTGTAAGATAGTAGGTGAGCTAATTTGACAAGCGAATTTTTTTCAATCTCATACAAATTTTCAAGGTGCTTAAACTGAGCCACAAATAACCTTTCTGTGTTAAGATCAAAATCTGGGAATACCATTTGACAGTTATCTGTTCTTGAGCTAATCCAGTTATTACGAATACATTTTATGATATGGACAACATCAAAAATATTATACTATTACTGTCTAACGGGTGGGTAATGCTGGGTTGTAAAATCAGATTTGGACAAAACAGTTCAAAGGCTTTTTTGTTGACAGCGTTGTTGTCAGATACAAAACTTATAACTATAAAACCAATATTTTCTAATTCTTGCAATACATTTATCATGAGGCTTTTTAATTGCATAGCTGTTAAATTACTTACAGGTATTAGGCTTACTACATCCCTATATTTGGAAAAAATACTTGACACCATGAAAACCTGTACTGTTTTTGCTAATTTTGTCGGATCGGTTTCACTACAACCAACAATATTATCCCCTTTAAAATTAAGCTCGGGACTAACATAAATTTCATCGAGATGAATGTTAGCAATATGTTCATATTTTTTTAATAAGGGAAACTTACTTTTTAAATATTGAACACTACCCGTGAGATCAGATCCAAAAATCGAAAATTTACCAATCATTTTTTTTTAATTTCTGGGGTGGGGCAAGTAAATAAAATAACTGCTATATAGAGCAAAATATGATGCTGATGACTGAACAAATAGCGAAGTAGCCAGGATCATGGTAGATCCAATATATCTTCTTTTGTTGGGAGACTGTTGACATATTTGCAACTGTTCAATTAAAAAAGGAAGCTGCAAATTTTCTTCACTGCAATTAGCACTCACATCTGATAACAACTCTATTGCTTTACTTACTGTCAGTTTTTTAGGTAGTTTTTTGACCGAAAATTCCTCACTTTTTACATAAATCACAAAATTCATGTTTTCACTAATCACCAATGGGCACAGGACGAATGGTGCGCCTTCATTTACATTTAGTAAGCATAAATGTATTTTTTGATTTTCATTGATTAAAATCCAGTCAGAAAGTTTATTGGAGTTGTAATAAAATGTCAATATATCATCCACATTGGAGAGTTTTCTTTCTTGTATATATTGTTTTTGTGTATCTAGGCTTTCCCTAATTGCCCGTTCAAAATTTTCTTCCTCAAGCTGCTCTAGCCGTTTAGGTTGTGAAGTACTTGGCACTGCACTTAAATATTTTGGCACATTTTCAAAAATCGTTGGGGTAGCATCAGGCTTTAACTTTGGTATTTTTCTGGGATATTCTTTATACTCTCCTCCCACAATACATTTATCTACTTTAATTATTTCACTTTCTTGAAAATGTTTTATACACACATAAGGGCATTTTAGACCCGATAGATCTGTTGGAATTTGGCGAATCCATTTCTGGCGCAAATCTTCATCCCGGGGCAAAGCAAATGTTGTTATGGTTGCATTTTCTTTCTGGCTTTTGTAATTTGATTTACAACCTGCAACACTACAGTGTCGAGGCATCTTAATAGCCCTAAAAAATAGTAATTATATAAGTAATGTAACAAATAATTTAGGTATTTACTGTTTTATTAAAATAATACGTAATGAACATGATCACTGTTTTTGCAAATATCATCTTGATAATTTACAATTGATTTATGTTATTTGTGTAATTTGCTTACAAAATAAGTAGGTATAACAACTGCCAACAAAAGCAGCAAACAAAGTTAGAAGTGAGTCATTTTTTAAGTGGAACAATTCCATTCAAAGAAAGAACTTTGGTATAATATATAAAATTTATTAATTTATAGTTTGAATCGAATATTAGCACATTTTTTGCCAAAAATATGGGGAAACTTTGAAACTGTAAACAAACCCTAATTAACGAAATAAAAATTATAACTCACCTTTCCTGTACAATATACACTAAAAATAATTAAATTGTCTATACTAAAAAGGCGTTTAAAGTCACTTTAACCACTTAATTCACTTAAAATAAAGTTAAACTTCTCAAAACACAAGCTGTCGGTTGAAGAAGTATACAAAAATGGCATGTAAACAACAAATGCAAATGGCCGACCGTAGGACTAAGTTGGTCACGTGATTTCCTTGCGCAATGGCCTGTCTTTCTTGTCGGCCTTGGCTTGTTGGTAACGACTTCGCGAAACGATTGGACTGGCCCTTAGCGCGTGTGATCGAACTGCTACCTGGTCGAGACGCAACACTCGTTTAGTGCGTGTCCTTACAAGTAAAGGTCAGTTGTTAAGACCCGTTCAACGATTATTTCCGCTTGAGTGTGATAAAATAAACTCTCCCGATGTTTCACGTTTAAAAGAGACTTATACGGTTCCGGAAGTTACGAATGTTCCTATTCTAGAGACCCCAGAAACTATACTAAACGAGGAACAAGAAGTTGTTAATGAAAATATGCAGCATGATAACGCGCGTGCGCGCGTATTTACTCCTAATGTAAAATTGACTCGTAGTGGACGTATTTTTAAGTTTCCCCGGAAGTATTGTGAGTAGGGACTTTATTTTAGTTTTTAAGCCGTTTTAACGTCTTGTCCTGTCTCTATTTGAGTGAAGCTTAATAAATGCTTCTCTGGTGGGAGAATGTTGGAGACAGTACATAATTGTGATTGTTTCTTTTTTCTTTGTTAAAACAATATTTCTTGTAACTTGTTTCATTAATAATTTCAATAGTTTTTATAAATAACCTTAGAACGCCTCTGCACTGTAAGTTGGCAATTTGTTCTGAATTGTGTTAATTGGGTTGCCTAATGTTTAGCGCCGTTTGCTTATTTTTTATTTTGAGAATTTTGCTATTGGTAACACGAGTTTTTAGACAGTATCAGATGAGAAGAAAATAATGTAGTCGTGAGAAAAGTTGTAAAGTTTTTAAAAGTTGTAATAAATGCAGTTTAGTTGAAAAGCACGCCATTTAAATTATCGAACTCAGTGTTTTGTACTTTAGCGGGTAGCTAAATTGTCGGGACACAACATTAGTAATTTACAGGCCACCTCAGGGACACTTTGACACCTTTTTGACCAATCTTGAATCTGTTCTTAACAGAATTAATATTAAAGAAAATATTATTATAGCCGGCGACTTCAATGTCCATTTCGAGACAAACCAGGAGGATGCACTGAGACTCTGCGATATGATGATCAGTTTTGGTCTGCATAAGACAATAAATGAGGTAACTAGGGGCACAGCCTGCCTTGACAATATATTTGTAAATTTTTCTAACAGCTTATACAGGGTGAGGATTTTAAAGTGTTACAACGCAATATCTGAAAAACGGCTATAAATATTTTAGTCAAATTTTGGGACGTGGATAGGGAGGTTGGGGGACAAATTTTAAAATATTTTTGATATTTACCCCCCCTCCAGATTTGATGTGGCTAGTGACAAATTTGAAATGTCAAATGGAAAGGTATTTTTTTTTTTTGATAATTCGATTCCTCGTCAATAACTACGTAAGTGAGCAGAAAATTGTTACATTTGCTCTACTAGTTGCTTAGTTACGAATTTTTCAATAAATAAAATAGGAATACTTAAAAATGATAATTCCTTAAAAAATCTAACGACGATCATGCTTCAAAAGGTGTTCGAAATGACCCCCATCCATTTCTAAACATTTTGCAATTCTTTTTTGACATGAGTTGCGCACGCGAGTTAACATTTGAGGCGTTACTAAATTACATGCTTGTTGAATACGATCTTTCATGTTTTCTGGTGTGGTCGGTGGTGTAGCCATAACTTTCTCTTTTATAAATCCCCACAAGAAAAAATCTAATGGGGTTAAATCTGGTGACCTTGCAGGCCAATTTACAGGACCACCACGACCAATCCATCTGTTTCCAAACATTTCATTTAGTGTATCTCGAGCTTGTCGGGCAAAATGTGGCGGAGCACCATCTTGCTGAAACCATAGTTCTTGTTGATTTCCATTATTATTCAGAAGTTGTGGCAAATCGGTTTGTAAAAAATTATTATACATTTCTCCATTTAGGTGACGGTCAAAAAAATGTGGTCCAATGACTCTATCTCCGACTATGCCACAACAGGTATTAACCGACCAAGGATGTTGGTTTGGCAGAAATCTCATCCAGTGAGGATTTTGAGGTGCCCAATAGTGTAAATTGTGCCGGTTGACCTTAAATTAAGAAAAGCAAAATTGATTGAATCAGTATAAAATTAAAAATAAATCTAAATGTATGTGAATATTCTCTAAACACCCGTTAACGGGTGTTTAGATATGTATTTATTTATGTACACCCATCAAGTAGTGGATTACATATTTTTGATTATTAAAAGTTACATTAATCCATATTGATTTAAATAATTACCTGACCACAATTGGTAAATGTAGCTTCGTCAGAAAATACTATCTTTCTTAAAAATGCATTGTTTTCGTGAATTAAAGTTTGTAACCACGTACAAAATGTAATCCTATTTTGAAAGTCTTGGCCATACAATTCCTGATGAATAGTTATGTGGTAAGGGTGAAAATTGTGCTTGTGTAAAATAGCCAGTACCGATTTTTGGCACATTCCTGAATCACGAGCAAGTTCCCTTGAACCAACATGAGGATTTACAGCTATTACACCCAACACTCCAACGGCCATATCGTCATTAGTTTTTGTTTGTCTTCTAACTCTGTTCTTATTTTTTAGGATTCCCGTGCTGCGGCCTCGATCTTCTAATCGCTTAAATGCCATATGAGATTTTTGAATGGCGGGAAACCTAACAGTCCACAATTGCGCCGCTTCCCGGTAGTTTTTTCTACATTCTCCCAGAATTAACAACATGTCTATTTCAATGTCATAAGATTGTTCCATAATTGCACTGAATAATGAACTTTATCAGATTATCACTACTTGTCAAAGTCAAAAGTGGTTTCCTAGGATACAACATAATTAAAGGTTTGGATAAACAATAATCATAGGTGTCATGATTTAAAATGTGTAGTTTTAAGTATTCCTATTTTATTTATTGAAAAATTCGTAACTAAGCAACTAGTAGAGCAAATGTAACAATTTTCTGCTCACTTACGTAGTTATTGACGAGGAATCGAATTATCAAAAAAAAAAAATACCTTTCCATTTGACATTTCAAATTTGTCACTAGCCACATCAAATCTGGAGGGGGGGTAAATATCAAAAATATTTTAAAATTTGTCCCCCAACCTCCCTATCCACGTCCCAAAATTTGACTAAAATATTTATAGCCGTTTTTCAGATATTGCGTTGTAACACTTTAAAATCCTCACCCTGTATACTACTGCAGTAGTATATCTTGATGTCTCGGATTATTTGGGTCAGTTGCTTGAATGCCTTACGAGTGAGAAATTAATTAATGTTAAACAGAACAGAAAGGTCTGTAGACCTCTAACACAGATAGGTCTGTCAACATTCTATAATTGTATGACTGCTGCTGAGTGGGACTTTATAAGTGATATCAGAGTGTGTGCAGATGATAAGTTTGGTAGATTTATGGGCGTGATTGGAGAAGCGTATAATGAGTCATTCCCGGAAAAAAAACATATTTAGTTAGAGCAGATTAGGGTGATAAAATTGGTTGGTTTAATGACACTTTAAGACATATGCGTGAACATCTAAACTTGCTGGGTGAACTAAGTAGACAATATAGGGAGCCAGGCTATGCACTAGAATATAAAAATTACAAACGGACCTATAAAAAAGCTATCTGTGATGCTAAAAAAAAGTAAAACAACTTAATAAAATATTCGAATAATCCAACAAAATGCATATGGCAGATCATAAATCAACACCGAGACTCTAGTAAAAAAGATCAAAATGCTTCTCTGGTGGGAGAATGTTGGAGACAGTACATAATTGTGATTGTTTCTTTTTTCTTTGTTAAAACAATATTTCTTGTAACTTGTTTCATTAATAATTTCAATAGTTTTTATAAATAACCTTAGAACGCCTCTGCACTGTAAGTTGGCAATTTGTTCTGAATTGTGTTAATTGGGTTGCCTAATGTTTAGCGCCGTTTGCTTATTTTTTATTTTGAGAATTTTGCTATTGGTAACACGAGTTTTTAGACAGTATCAGATGAGAAGAAAATAATGTAGTCGTGAGAAAAGTTGTAAAGTTTTTAAAAGTTGTAATAAATGCAGTTTAGTTGAAAAGCACGCTATTTAAATGATCGAACTCAGTGTTTTGTACTTTAGCGGGTAGCTAAATTGTCGGGACACAACATTAGTAATTTACAGGCCACCTCAGGGACACTTTGACACCTTTCTGACCAATCTTGAATCTGTTCCCAACAGAATTAATATTAAAGAAAGTATTATTATAGCCGGCGACTTTAATGTCCATTTCGAGACAAACCAGGAGGATGCTCTGAGACTCTGCGATATGATGAACAGTTTTGGTCTGCATAAGACAATAAATTAGGTAACTAGGGGCACAGCCTGCCTTGACAATATATTTGTAAATTTTTCTAACAGCCTCTATACTACTGCAGTAGTAGATATCCTACACGAGGAACAAGAAGTTGTTAATGAAAATATGCAGCATGATAACGCGTGTGCGCGCGTATTTACTCCTAATGTAAAATTGACTCGTAGTGGACGTATTTCTAAGTTTCCCCGGAAGTATTGTGAGTAGGGACTTTATTTTAGTTTTTAAGCCGTTTTAACGTCTTGTCCTGTCTCTATTTGAGAGAAGCTTAATAAATGCTTCTCTGGTGGGAGAATGTTGGAGACAGTACATAATTGTGATTGTTTCTTTTTTCTTTGTTAAAACAATATTTCTTGTAACTTGTTTCATTAATAATTTCAATAGTTTTTATAAATAACCTTAGAACGCCTCTGCACTGTAAGTTGGCAATTTGTTCTGAATTGTGTTAATTGGGTTGCCTAATGTTTAGCGCCGTTTGCTTATTTTTTATTTTGAGAATTTTGCTATTGGTAACACGAGTTTTTAGACAGTATCAGATGAGAAGAAAATAATGTAGTCGTGAGAAAAGTTGTAAAGTTTTTAAAAGTTGTAATAAATGCAGTTTAGTTGAAAAGCACGCTATTTAAATGATCGAACTCAGTGTTTTGTACTTTAGCGGGTAGCTAAATTGTCGGGACACAACATTAGTAATTTACAGGCTTTTACTGTCTCTATTTGAGAGAAGCTTAATAAATGCTTCTCTGGTGGGAGAATGTTGGAGACAGTACATAATTGTGATTGTTTCTTTTTTCTTTGTTAAAACAATATTTCTTGTAACTTGTTTCATTAATAATTTCAATAGTTTTTATAAATAACCTTAGAACGCCTCTGCACTGTAAGTTGGCAATTTGCTCTGAATTGTGTTAATTGGGTTGCCTAATGTTTAGCGCCGTTTGCTTATTTTTTATTTTGAGAATTTTGCTATTGGTAACACGAGTTTTTAGACAGTATCAGATCAGAAGAAAATAATGTAGTCGTGAGAAAAGTTGTAAAGTTTTTAAAAGTTGTAATAAATGCAGTTTAGTTGAAAAGCACGCCATTTAAATTATCGAACTCAGTGTTTTGTACTTTAGCGGGTAGCTAAATTGTCGGGACACAACATTAGTAATTTACAGGCCACCTCAGGGACACTTTGACACCTTTTTGACCAATCTTGAATCTGTTCTTAACAGAATTAATATTAAAGAAAATATTATTATAGCCGGCGACTTCAATGTCCATTTCGAGACAAACCAGGAGGATGCACTGAGACTCTGCGATATGATGATCAGTTTTGGTCTGCATAAGACAATAAATGAGGTAACTAGGGGCACAGCCTGCCTTGACAATATATTTGTAAATTTTTCTAACAGCTTATATACTACTGCAGTAGTATATCTTGATGTCTCGGATTATTTGGGTCAGTTGCTTGAATGCCTTACGAGTGAGAAATTAATTAATGTTAAACAGAACAGAAAGGTCTGTAGACCTCTAACACAGATAGGTCTGTCAACATTCTATAATTGTATGACTGCTGCTGAGTGGGACTTTATAAGTGATATCAGAGTGTGTGCAGATGATAAGTTTGGTAGATTTATGGGCGTGATTGGAGAAGCGTATAATGAGTCATTCCCGGAAAAAAAACATATTTAGTTAGAGCAGATTAGGGTGATAAAATTGGTTGGTTTAATGACACTTTAAGACATATGCGTGAACATCTAAACTTGCTGGGTGAACTAACTAGACAATATAGGGAGCCAGGCTATGCACTAGAATATAAAAATTACAAACGGACCTATAAAAAAGCTATCTGTGATGCTAAAAAAAAGTAAAACAACTTAATAAAATATTCGAATAATCCAACAAAATGCATATGGCAGATCATAAATCAACACCGAGACTCTAGTAAAAAAGATCAAAATGTTTGTGAAATTGGAGCAGATGAATTTAATACTTATTTTTCAGGTATCGCTCAAGATGTCATAAATAAAATACCTCTAAATCAAATGGATCCTACTGCACTAGTGGGTAATGTTCCAATCCCTAAAAAACCTTTTTTCTTTGTTGAGGTAACATTTAATGAAATAAGGGAAATCATTGATAGTTTACCAAATAAAAACAGTTGTGATATATATGGACTCAATGTTAAATTAATAAAAACTATAAAGAATATTATCATCTACCCTATTGCAAAACTTATTATTATCTGCCTCAGGGAAAATACCTTCCCTCGTACATTAAAGGCTGCTCTAATAACCCCGATTTACAAGAAAGGGGATTTATCATTGCCTGAAAACTATAGACCTATCTCACTTTTTTACAGAGTCTCAGTTTGATTTCCGGAAAGGTAGGGGGACGGTCATGGGCATTGTAGAACTTGTGGGACGTATACTAAGATCATTTGATGACCTGGAATTTAATGCTGCGCTGTTCTGCGACTTAAGCAAGGCATTCGATTGTGTGTCCCACGAGATTCTTCTAAAAAAGCTTAAAGCATACCATTTCGGTTCCTCCAGTATTGAAATGCTGAGGTCATATCTCTCTGATAGGAGTCAGGTGGTGAGGGCTGCCGGGGTGTCATCCGCGGAAAGTAAAGTACTAACTGGTGTGCCACAGGGATCTGTTTTAGGGCCGATCCTATTTTTAATTTATATTAATGATCTGCCACTAAGTGGCGATAATAATGTAAAATATACGCTTTTCGCGGATGATACTACGATATCGGCTACTGCACCTTCCCTTGGGGAAGCTGTGGTGGGACTGACGAGTATGCAGGAGGGGGTGGAGAAATGGTTCAATGCGAACATGCTGCTTCTAAATAAAGATAAAACCCAAAAAGTTGTCTTCTCCATGAGAAACACTGAAAATATTAATGAAAATATCACATCTGTCAAATTTTTGGGAGTACACCTGGATCCCAGATTACTGTGGGACGCGCATATCGACTGTCTTGCAAAAACTTTGGGAAGTAGCGTGTTTGCGCTCCGCGGCCTCGCTGGTTGCGTTTCTGAGAAGGTCCTGAGGATGTCGTATTTTGGCATCTTTCACTCAAAGATGACATACGCTATTTTCATATAGGGTCATGCTGCCCAGAGCCAAAGAGTCTTTGCGCTGCAGCGTAGGGCAGTGCGGATCGTTGCCGAACTGGGCTACAGGGACTGCTGCTGGTCAGCATTCAGGCGCTTGGGCATATTGACTTTGCCATGTGCTTACATTCTGGAAAATCTTGTGTTCATTAAGCGAAATTGAGACCAATTTAGAGCCCACCGTGACATGCATGACTACGATACGAGACATCGAGATAACTTTGTCACACCATATTGTCGATTGAAGAGGTGTCAAAATGGCCCTGGGTACCTGGCTGTTAAAATGTTTAATAAAATCTTACCTTTACTACGGGAACTACCAGGCACACATTTTAAAAATAAAATTAAGAATATTCTCTTAAATACCTCTTTTTATTTATTTGAAGAATTTTTTAATTATACATTTAGGGATTGATGATGGTTTTAAATTGTATTATGTCTTGACTGGATGTAGGTAGTTGTAATTATTATGGTTTTTATTTTATACTGATGTATGTTTATTGTATACTCTTATGACTTGTGTAAATACTATATTGTATCGTGACATGAATAAAGTATCTATCTATCTATCTAGATATGTTAAAGATGAATGTACCACTAAGTGAGGGAACGGCTACTTTTTTGAAGATTATGCGGATGATTCTTAATTCTTTTTTAGATAAAAAATTGAATGTCCAAACTCGACTTTACAACATGTGGTATGCTGTATTTTTTTTCAGAGTTTGGCGCCACTGGATCAGAAATCATCGTACATATACTCTAAAGGATAATTTTGTCACCGATAACTGTTATGTCTCAATAGAACTAAATGCCCATAATTTTATAAAAGTCTTGCAGATATTCAAGAAAGAACAGCTTGATAACAAAATGTTTATACCTTGGGCTTATAGTAGCCAAAGTTGCGAAAAACTATTCAGAGTAGCTCGTTCGATAACATCTACGTTCTCAACAGTCATTAATTTTAGTCTTAAATATATTTTATATCGGATAACTAGGATGAAAACAATAAATAATATTATACATGACATGCAAGATAAGTTTCTGTTTCCCAGAGAAGAAAAAAACAGATTAGGAAATAATTTTCAGATTGAAACTGAATATATGGATGAGACTAGAATAAACAATACGGTTGAAGCAGCATTGAAAGATGTATTGTTACTGTACTATCGTTGTGTAGGTATATATGTTTGTTGTTAACTTAAATAAATGTAGACTTGTTTGTTAAACCTTTTTAATTCCTTTCGATTACAAGGTTAATCTTAATACCGCCATCTTCTTACCTAACTTCAGGTCTAATCATGGCCTAAACCTAACATATATGCAACTACTTATAATAAGTTAGTAATATACATCAGCGCCATCTACAAGTATGAATACTACAGTTACAATGTGACGTGCTGGGCTTACAATATCGTGACGAGTCTTGGAGTGAAATTCAAATAAAATTTAAAGATTCTGAACACCTCGACGAGCAACTTGAAATGAACGAAGAAGAACTACCCATCGTAGAAATAAGCACCGAGGTGAATATATACGAAAATGAAGTTCTTAGTAATGAGGCCCATATGTATTAGGTACGAGATGAAGTAGTTCAGGAGAGCCGAGAAGAAAATAATCGATGTAGTCCGGGTTCCAGCAAAATGGAGCAACTTGAAATGAACGAAGAAGAACTACCCATCGTAGAAATAAGCACCGAGGTGAATATATACGAAAATGAAGTTCTTAGTAATGAGGCCCATATGTATTAGGGACGAGATGAAGTAGTTCAGGAGAGCCGAGAAGAAAATAATCGATGTAGTCCGGGTTCCAGCAAAATGGACACCACAACAATGGATCCTGGCAATGCTTTAGAAACTGCTACTTAGTCTGAATCGAATAACAAACAGCAATTCATTGCACTCAGTGGAGGAGAACTAATAAAAAAATCAACCCTATGCTGGCTTTTGGATGAATCAAATGGAAAAGTCAGTAATGACCGCTTAAAAAGGTTTATTGTTAAAACTCCAAAAAGGAAAACTGAGAAAACGGTAAGAAGAGTCACAACGAAAGTCAAAAGTAATAAAAGGCCTCGACTACTAGAAGATAACGAAATTCCGGATGAAACCTCGGACGAAACCGATGACGTTCCAGAATTAAACGATGAAACCGAAGATGAATCTGATTTTGGTGAGGACTCGGTGAGCAAATGGTTGAAGACGACAATGAAGCTTTACCTGAAATTGAGAAAGGAAAATTCTATGCTACATTTTATGACAACAAATGGTACATAGGAAAAGTAGTGAAACTCGTAAAAGAAAACGTATCTTCTATGCAATTTCTAGAAGAATGCAAAAGTGATGGCTCTTTCAACTGGCCTAAAGTTCGTGACCTGGATAAAGATGTAAGCAGAGAATACATATTTTTTGGTCCAATTCATTTTATAGGCAATACTCCTTACACATTAAAACGATCAGTAAGAGCATCCATAACGAAACAATACAAGGAACAAAGATTCTTGTAAACATTTAATTTGTTGTTTTTTATTTATTTTTGTTTTTTAGCTAAAGTTTGTTTAGTTAGAATTAGACAGACATTCATTTTTATATATCTTGTTTTATGATGTTTCATCAAAGACAAGAGTATAATATTATGTATTTCTATTAATAAAATATTTTCCGTTTTCTGTAATTTTAATATCCCAAAGTGATATAAAACAAACCCGTATCAGCAATACATAATGAATATATTATGTATATATTTTTTAATGAAATGTGCCAATAAGTATCAGCTATACACGGTAAATAGGGAGATCTAGGAAGTTGGGGGAAATCTATTGGGAAGTCCAAGGAAATCCAGGAGAAGCCTGAGGAAGTTCACTGGAAATGCGTAGGAAGTACGGGAAGTTCAAGGAAATTGAGGGAAATCCAACAGGACTTCCCTTTTAAGGGGAAATTTTGTACGTTTTTTACCCTGCGAATTGCCCCTCGCCTTTTTTGTATCAAAAATATTTACTTTAAATGGTAACTTTGCATTTCACATATTAAACCAGTAAACTACATACTAAATCGAAAAAAGCGAATTTGAAAACTTCAAGTTTCTTCATTTTTCATTCACAGCAACTGCTCCTGGAAAAACATAAACGAGTTTTCTATCTTTGCATTCCACTTTGGGTGCAGGTAACAATGCTTTAATCATCTTACGATTAATGGTAGATGAGTCAGATTCTACCACAATAAAATCAGTTTTGGTAGGATTAATGCTTTTCATCCCAGTGACTACATAGTCACAATTTTCCAAAACTGAATTTATGACGCAAACATAACTGTAATGCGTTTTCTTTCTGTTGCCCCCAAGAAAATCTACTTAAACATACGAACCAGGAGTCAACATATCTTTTTCAGGATGTTTGTAAAATACTTCTGCTGTGTTTTTAATTTCCATTTCAATTCTAAAACTATCGTTATTTTCACTATCAGTTGAGGGGTTTTTGAAAAAAACAACATTTCTCAAAAAACGTCAAACGCTACAAATTAACAAAAACTAATATTCTTCCTTATCCGCTTATGAAACCTATTTTTTTAGTTTTAGGGGCATGTGAGAAGGCAACTTAAATATTTGAGGGTATGTTTTAAGAAAAAAATTGGATCTGTTAATAAATAAAACAGAAAAAACTGCTTGACAAATGTTGTTTTTCAGGAATTTTTCAAAAAAATGCAAATAAAAAAAGGGTATTTTTGAAAATACATTTATTTACCGCGATATGATACATAAACATGTTTAAGAAAAAAAAAATATGTTATAAGACATAATTCTGTCAGTATTTTTATTCTACATCACTATTTCCGCTGCTGTTGTCTTCATTGTCTATTTCCACATCACTATCTTCACTACTTGGTTTCTTATTATTTAACAACCTATTATAAAAACTTATATTATCAGGTTTTTTAATATATTTTGATAAATTTAAAAGATGTTTAATCTTTGAACTTTTTAGGGGAACTGCTTCAGCGTAGTTTGGCGTTAAATTCAGTTCTCGTGGCAATGATTTGTTATTTCGTATATAACTACGATCCCACTCTCCATAATAACTTTGTTTAGCCCGTACATATCCTGGTTCATTTATATCATACCTAAGCATTCTTGCAGTTTTAATTTTTACTAGTGGTTTTGGGTTTTAAAATAAGGAGAGATTGTGCTTGATATATTAAATATCATGTTTGATTCCACGTTAACAAGTTCATACGGCGATGGCTTTTCGCGTGCTTCCTTTATAATATTGTCCCATTCTGAAGGTACTTCAACGGTTGAAGTCTTTTTGTGTTTCTCAATGAGGGAGAAGTCTCTGTCATTTGACAAAAAAGAATGTCCCCTGATGGGAAATACGTGAGTAATAGTTTCAAACATTCTCAAACAGTGTACTAACATGTACATAAAACGCATCAAAGCATAATTCTTATTTTGCCCAGCGCACCCATCGCTAAGCAAAATTAGATTCTTTGTGGTCAAGTCATGGCTTTTTAAAAACTGAAAAAGTAGAGATGCGACATCATTTTGTCCTTTTTTCGCAACAGTTTCCATAGCAATACATTGTTGCCTCGTCATGTCCCTCATTATGGATGCCAAATACATAGTACCACAACTGAATAGCGTAAAAAACCTCATTTGTGCGAATATGTGGAACTGGTAAATTTTGCATAAAATCCATGGATATGCAAGAATAATCTGCAGGATTTTGTCTAGCTAATATTCGGTAATGCTTCTTTAGCTGACAAAACTTCTCCGCCTTACATAAATGTATTTTTTTTTTCGTTTTTCAAATTCACTTTTATTTCCACGTCTTTTTCAAGGTTTATTTTTTGGACTAAGTCGTCGCACATGCCGCAAGTATCACTTTTTGGAACACCAAACTTTAACTTGAAATCTCTTCTAAAAACCTGCCAATAAACTTTATACGAGACTCGCAGATCTTCGTTTTCTTCACAAAAAAATTTATACATTTTTTTGCAACTCAAAGTTTCTGGTAAATAGTACACATTCGGATTATCTCTACGAGAATAATGAGACTGTCGACATTTAAAAGATTTAATATGGTCACGAACAGCAGCGTACAGTCTTTCGTCAGTTTTCCGAGGTCTATTTACATGATGGCCACGTCGGTCTTTTGGAGATTTTTTTGTTTTTACAAGAGTTAATCTGATTCTGCGCAACCTTTCTTTTGAGATTCCATATATGCCACAAAATGCTTTTGCACATACTAGCACTTCATTGATCCCATCTCTAATTTTGTATTTAAAAGAAACTACATGTTGATGTTTTTGACGCCAAGGCTCATCCGCAGCCTCTTCATTATTTTCATCATCTCGTGGACATCTTGGTGTCTTATACGACAACGTCTTTGCCGTGGAGGGGAAAATGATATTAATCCTAAAAAAAATTATTAACTATAAGGTACCTACTTTTAAAGCACAGTTTTGTTATATTACCAGCAAGATGACTGTCCTGGGCATCTTTAGAATCCAGCACATTAAATTTAGTTAAAATAATATTCCTTTTCCCCTCTGAAATCTTCTGAAAGCACTTTAACCGAGTACATCCATTTAAAAACAAAGCTATAAAATATATTACTAAATCCATAACTAACCTGCAATCTTTCCCACATACTCTAGCTGGTTTGGCTATTCCTTTATTATTAAAAAAAAGGTTCTCCTTTAACCCTAGCTACCTTGGCCAATGTCCTTTTGTTACTTTTTAGCTTCTTTCTTATTGGTATTTCATTATTGTTCTCTGGATTTTGTCTCTCATATTCCATATTTGTCGCTAAGTATTTATTTTCCCACAAATTAAACACAAGAAACTCCAAAAATGACTAACTTTGCACAATGGTTTTTAACAACCTAACCTAACTCCTTATAATATAATAATTCCATTAAAACAACACATGTCACTGAAATCTGTTGTTTTTGAGGGAAACAGTTACTGACTAGTGTTGTTTTTCTGGAACCGCCGATTATTGCATTGTCTCGCACACGGAAATACCTGAATTTACGGGAATCTTAAGCATCGGAAAGCAGCATTTAGATTTAATAAACCGAACAGCGTTGCCAGCTAAATTTCCCCAAAAAGTGACTTATGTTGTTTTTCCCAGAAACCCCTCAGTTGAGTCTGCTTCGGTACAGAGAACTTTTTCATCAATTTTTTTCTTTTTTGTAGTTACAGACTGTTCTATATTTTTTTCTCTTTTCTTTGTTTCAGTCTGCTACGTTTTTCTATTTTAAAAAGGGGGGAAGTTGCACAATAAACTGGTAGCCTTAATCCAAAAAAAAAAAGCCACTGCCTTATAGGGCAAAGACCGACGACTAGCTCACTGCAGTCGGTGAGTGGTGTGGGTAAATCTAAAAGCGCCACCTGTTTTGGGGCCCTATGTGTTAAGACAGTGCTTGATGATACTATAAAACAGGAAACATTAGGTACGCTAAATAGGAGAAAAAAAAGACACCAACCAATAAAGTTTACTTCCGAATATGACGGCGTATTTAATAATTAAATAACTTGAACAATGGGGCTAATCCAAATAAAACAATTAAAGCAAATTTATAACCTAAATGCACACTACTGATTAGAAAAAAAAAAGGAACCGAAGGCAAATATAATATTATATACTAGACAATTTAAGCATGTCCTAAATTTCAAACGTATCCGTATCCGGATCCGTAAGCATATCGACTTACGCCGACCGTACAAAAACTCCTTTAAGCACCGACCATTTCGACGTATACGGAACCAAAATTTATCCTTTCGGTGAAACGTCAAAGTTGTCAAACGTCACGTTTTGTAACCAGATTTTGTTTACTTTTAATTTTGAATGTTTGTGTACTAACTGAGCTGTCGTTTATTGGTTTTGTCGTGTTTTAATGAATGTTATGTTATATTTATTGTACTTATAATTATGGATGACATACTTCACCCTATTCTAATTGACGAGGATGATGAAAATGACGACGATTTGGATGATCTACTGATGAGGCATATTTTACATGAGGAGGAGCTCCTAGGCAATCGAGTAGCCCTCTATGGAAATTTTGACCTTGCCCTTTACAATGAAACTTTAAGCCTTGCCATGTTTAGATTTAGTAAAATGGATATTCCGAGGTTAGCCAGGGCCTTACGAATTCCCAACCCCATTGTTGTAAATAGGGTTACTATGACGGGTATGTACAAACTTGCAGAAAGATATCCTCTATTACTACTAAAGTTCATTCGCTGAGTGGATTCCTCTATACAACAAAATGGGGCACAAGCAATCTTGCCACTGTCAAATTGAGGGACCTACAAACTACCCACCCAGCTAGCATAAAAACGTTACTGTTACGTAGTATTAATGTTAGCATTGTGATCTTAACATCGCAATGTGTATATTTGCAAGGTATCAGTTGACGTACTATCAATATCCGAATGTCCGCCACAACGACGTCGCAGTGTTACCTAACATCAGTGACGTCCATAAGCACTTTAAAGCAGTAAACTAGTATGCATATTGCCTTAAAAGTTACGTTCTGTTAATGTTGCGATGATTCCTTGTATAGAACATCTAAGGAAACGTCTGTGTGACGATAAAAAACATTCTATAAAATGCTAAGCAGATCAGTTTTAATATTCTATAAACGTTCCTAAGGATCATCCCTTTAACATACCAATTACTGTCAGTATACTTCATATTGTATTAAGGAAGCTTAAAAGTTGAGTAAACAACTTTCAGCTGACTTAATATGATACGACGAATACCTATAGGCATTGGATGTTTGTTTGGGATTTCTTTACCATTTCAAGTGTAAGCAAAGTTTTATCATATTATATATTCTTCACAGATTCACTTTCCTATACTGATCTTGATTATGCGATACGATGACGACGTGTTGAATTTAAAAGACGGAAAATAAAGTTAACAAACCTTTATTGTACTTGAAATCCAATATTATATTTTCAGTGACGTAACAGTCTAAACTACTCTAAACGATGGACACCAATGTAATACCGTATTTAGGCGGTTTCCATGGTTTCGACTGTTACGTCACAGAATATAATATTGGGTTTGAACTAGTTTTGAGTAGGTATATAGTAGTTTTATAGAAATGTTATTATTTTATTTAACTTTCTCTCGTTGTTTCCTCTGGGCAGAGTGACGGAACCACTCCATAATAAAATTTTCGAATTCTTTTTTTGTTAGCTTGGTCTTCTAATGTATCACGTCTAAAAGTTAAATAAAAGTGGTCAAGTGATAGTCATGGTAGCCACGATAAGTGAAAAATATTTTTTGAATATATGCAAAATCACTCTTACCATAAACTATTTCCATTAACTTTAATTTATCCAGTGCATAATTATTTTTTCTTCCTGTCCAGGAACATAAAATAGCGACGCCGTTTGTAAAAATAAATTTACAAATGCGATGGGTAAACTCCTTGGCATCACGGCCACCAACGGATTTTAGAAGTTTCTTCTAAAATAATAATATACTTTTAATTACTGAATAACTAGTTAGTGTAAGCAAGACATGTTAAGGATTATTTATCACTCGTTTGCCCTCGGGGCATAAAAATATGGTTTTCATGAAATACTATTTTACGGAAACAAAAATTCAAAATTTGGAAACGACAAATTTGTAAAGAATCTGGTTATCTACCTTTTAAGCCCAAAATTATTTTTTTTTGTTGAAAGTTGTAGAAAAATTATTGGCATTTAGGTTTTTCCCTAAAAGTCAATAATTTTTCCACAATTTTTAAGAAAAAAATTTTGTTCTGGGCTTAAAAGGTAGATAACCAGATACTTTACAAATTTGTCGTTTCCAAATTTTGAATTTTTGTTTGAGTAAAATAATATTCCATGAAAACCATATTTCTATGCCCCGAGGGCATACGAGTGATAAATAAGCCTTCAGTAAAGTTGTTTCTATTGACAAAATCTTAATGTCTAGAGATACTTACAAAATGTACTACCGCATCATCGCCTAATTTAGGGTAATTATCGAATTTATCTATTTTCAGATAAAGATTTGAATGGAAAATCGACAGGAAATGATATTTTTTTTTTCGATTTTTTCATTATGCCCCAATCTTTCTTTTATCTCCGTTAGATCAATTTTTAGCTCTGCAAGAAAACTGCATATATTGTCCAATTTTGCATTCATACACACATCGCCAAAATTCTTGGAACCCCTTAAGTTTGTCAAAATGAGGCACTATTATTATAAGTTAAGAAGTGTATTACAAAGTACATTAAATTTGGTTATGTATCCAATGCAAATTGTCTGAATTAAAATTTATTTGAACAAGAAAAAAAAATACAAAGGAAAAATAGTGCATAATAAAATCATTACGAGAATTTTAAATATAGAAGAAAACCACTTTAGAGCGAAATCGAAATTAATTAATATTCGGTGTGTCCTCCCCTGTTCTGTAGTAAGGTGTTAACTCGTCTGTGCATGGAAACAATAAGCGCGTTAATGGTATCCATTGGGATGTTGTTCCATTCTTCTTAGGCCGCGAGTGTGAGTTCCTGGAGGGTGATAGGAGGTTTAATTCTATTTGAGATTGCTCGTCCAACGAAATCCCACATATGTTCAATGGGATTCATGTCTGGCGAATTGGCTGGCCACGGTAATCTTTCAATATTCTCAATCTCTAGTGCATTTTGTACTCCTCTCGTGCGATGGGGCCTAGCATTGTCATCCATGAAAATGAAATTGGCTCCAATTTCATTTCGGAGAGGATAAATAATAGGTTCAATAATGTTTCGAACATATCTATCCCCTGTCATAGTGCCTGGAATGGGAATAAGCTGCGTACGACGACCATGCATTATGCCTCCCCAAAACATTACTGTTCCTCCTTGATATGGAACGACTTCTCTGCTGGCAAAAGATAGTCTTTCTGGTCGCCCTGGCCCTCTCCAAACTCTGTGTCTCCGACTATCACTAACTAAACCAAATCTGGTTTCGTCCGAAAAAACGACATTTCGCCACTGAGCTAAAAGCCAGTGTCTGTGTTCCTGTGCCCACTGTAGACGAGCGTCTATATGTCTAGGAAGTAACCTAGGTACTCTTAATGGTCTCCTAGATCGCAAATTGGATCTAGTAAGTCTTCGCCGTATTGTGGTACTGGAAATGAATCGACCATACGTTCTTCTAAAATGTGTTCGAACAGCTGGGATTGGTATGGTTCGATTCCGACGTACATAACCTGCTACATACCGATCTTCTCTTGCATTAGTTACCCTAGGACGCCCAGTTCCACGTATCCAGTCAACGCTGTTAGTTTCCTGATACAAACGCACTATTCGGATAACTGAAGCGCGGGGAATCCCTAGTCTATCCGCGATTCGATGATTCGGCAGACCCTCATCATGCAAAGCCACTATTCTTGCTCTATTGAATACTGAAATTCTATTGCCAGGCATAATTGCAAAGAAAAACTCAACAATTATTTCAACACGCTAAATCAATATGAACCACTTTTTAAACATTGGTATCTAAAATTGTGGGAAATTGTTCTTGTCAACATTTTTAGATGCCTAGCAACGGTGAAATAAATAAAGATTAAATGTACAAAAAAGCAGCCATGATTAATATTTCGTTTTGAAATTTACAAGGGGGGTCCAAGAATTTTGGCGATGTCTGTATTTGCAGTACCAGATTCTAAAAAAAAATGTACCTAATATAATATAGGTCCCTATCTAGGCATTTTTCGCCTGCGGCGCATGTTTTAAGAAAGACAAATCGGTGCCCCACCAGTGAAAATTCCTTAAAAAATGCCTTGGTCCCTATTATATATTTTCAAGAATTATTTAGCATACCTTGGATAGCTGAGGACTGCTCACTTGCAGAATTATTTTCCAAATTACTTGGTGGCAGACTATCATCAACATCATCCTTAAATTTAGAAAACTTTTTAGAAATATATTTATAAAAGGGATTGAAAATCTACCTATAATATTATTATTAAAAATGTGCATATATTATATGTAGGTACATAATATTTAAATAACATCAATTTATTTACTTGTGGAACTGGCAAGTTTTTGTTACTTCCTTCATTGCTACTGGTGGGAGAACTTATAAGAGCTAATTCCTCAAAAGTAGGAGCTGCAAAATAATTGTTTTCCTATGTAGGTTTTATATTTAGATTTTTATAAAATGCAAATTACCTTTCATTGTTATTTGGTTGACACAACCCTTTTCGTCAATATCGATAATCTCATTTGTGTCTAAAATATTAAATAAACGTGAAACAGATAGTTGCGAAACGTAGCATATGGCGCCATCTCGCCGCAAGTAAGGATTTCTAGAACTCCATATACGCTAATTTATTTATATACAGGGTGTTACTTAATGATGTGGCGTAATTTCAAGGGAGTATTCCTAAACCAAATTCAAATAGAAAAGTTCATATAAACATGTGTCCTGAAGAGTCTGGTTTTCAAGATACAGGGTGTCAAAGTTTTAAAAAAAAATTGTTTTTTTATTAATATCTAAATGATCCTTTTACCGATTTTGTTCAAATCTGGCAGGGTTATTCATTGTAATAAGACGCTAAGTTGGCACTAACTAAAAGAAAATTATAAGTTCTAGTGGCGTCTCGGGGGGCAGTGTCACGAATAATATTGACAAAAAAAATGTACGCTACCGACTTTTTTGAAAAATTTAAATTTTTTTCAGTTTGGGCATTTACAAATACAAATTTTTTGTCTCTTAATATCTTTTCGTATATTACTGCCTTTTCGAGGAAAAAAATAAAAACGACTTCATTGCATGTCGGAAAATTGTTAAAATAAAATCAAGTTAACTTTGATCGTTGCTAGGAAATGTTGTTTTGTTATTATGAACATAATGGTTTTGACTTTCGGTAACAGTTTGTTATTATTTTTCTTCTGGTCAAAAGGTTAATAATTGTGCTATTTAAAAAATGGCAAATAATTATTCTAATTTGGAGATGACACAAATGCATTTCCTTTATGATCTTGCCAATGGTAATTCGGCGGAGGCCCGGCGGCTCTATCAAGAAAGGTATCCTGACCGTGTCCTTATATGTAGACAAATATTCATAAACATTTATCGTCGTCTGACTGAATCTAGTAGTTTTAAACGTAATACCTTAGAGGGAAGACCTCGTACAATTCGAACTCCCGCAGTTGAGGAGGCTGTCCTACATGCGGTCGAAGAGAATCCTGCAACTAGTGCCCGAAAAATAGGTAGGGAATTAAATATTTGTTATAAAATGGCATGAGAAATTTTAAGAGATGCCCTGTTGTATCCTTATCACGTACAAAGAGTTCAGGCACTACTGCCAAGAGATTTTGAACCGCGTACGCAATTTTGTAGATGGTATCATCAAAGACTTGCAGAAAATCCTCACTTTGATTCCATCATTATGTTTACGGACGAAGCCCATTTTTCCAGAAATGCAATAATTAATTTCCATAATAATCATAACTGGGCCCAAGAAAATCCTCATGCTATTACAGAGTCAAATGTTCAGGAACAATTTTCTGTCAACGTTTGGATCGGTATCTTAGATGACTATTTGATTGGACCTTTTTTTTTACCACGACGTCTTAACGGACAATCTTACAGTCATTTTCTACAAAATGATTTGCCTCTGCTTTTTGAAAATGTTCCTTTATATTTACGTCAACAACATTGGTTCATGCATGACGGTGCTCCTGCCCACTTTAGCATATTGGCTCGTGAGTATTTGAATGGAGCTTACCAAAATCGTTGAATAGGTCGTGAAGGACCACAATTCTGGCCACCTAGATCGCCTGACTTAAACAGCCTAGATTTCTATTTGTGGGGGCACCTAAAAGCATTAGTTTATGTTACACCAATCGAGACAGAAGAACAACTAAGGAATAGAATTATTGACGGGTGTGAAACCATTCGTAACACTAATGGAATTTTCGAAAGAGTTCGTCGCTCGATGAGAAGGAGAGCAGAAGCCTGCATAGAAGCGGGAGGTAGTCATTTCCAACATTTCTTGTAAATAGTCATTACTTTTCGTTTGTTAGATTTTAAAAAATGGCTTAGAAATAAATATACTGAACGATCAAAGTTAACTTGATTTTATTTTAACAATTTTCCGACATGCAATGAAGTCGTTTTTCCTCGAAAAGGAAGTAATATACGAAAAGATATTAAGAGACAAAAAAGTTGTATTTGTAGATGCCCAATCTAAAAAAAATTTAAATTTTTCAAAAAACTCAGTAGCGTACATTTTTTTTGTCAATATTATTCGTGACACTGCCCCCCGAGACTCCACTGGAACTTATAATTTTCTTTTAGTTAGTGCCAACTTAGCGTCTTATTACAATGAATAACCCTGCCAGATTTCAACAAAATCGTTAAAAGGATCATTTAGATATTAATAAAAACCATTTTTTTTTTAAACTGACACCCTGTATCTTGAAAACCAGACTCTTCAGGACACATGTTTATATAAACTTTTCAATTTGAATTTGGTTCAGGAATACTCCCTTAGAAATAAATATACTGAACGATCAAAGTTAACTTGATTTTATTTTAACAATTTTCCGACATGCAATGAAGTCGTTTTTCCTCGAAAAGGAAGTAATATACGAAAAGATATTAAGAGACAAAAAAGTTGTATTTGTAGATGCCCAATCTGAAAAAAATTTAAATTTTTTAAAAAACTCAGTAGCGTACATTTTTTTTGTCAATATTATTCGTGACACTGCCCCCCAAGACGCCACTGGAACTTATAATTTTCTTTTAGTTAGTGCCAACTTAGCGTCTTATTACAATGAATAACCCTGCCAGATTTCAACAAAATCGTTAAAAGGATCATTTAGATATTAATAAAAACCAATTTTTTTTTTTAAACTGACACCCTGTATCTTGAAAACCAGACTCTTCAGGACACATGTTTATATGAACTTTTCAATTTGAATTTGGTTCAGGAATACTCCCTTGAACTTACGCCACATCATTAAGTAACACCCTGTTTTTTTTTTTTTTTTTTATGATAAGGCACAGCACTACAGGATAAATCCTTTATGGCGCTCTAGGAGCGGTGCGTGTGCGCAGGAAACGATTCACGTTGGTCTTGAATCTTTGGAGACTATACTCGTTGGGGAATACGATCTCAGGGAGGTCGTTCCAGAGTGATGACGTTCTCCAGATGAAAGAATTTTGAAACAGTGTCGTTCGAGGGACACCACGTACTGGTGGGCTGCAGTGGCTCGTCGTGTATTTCTACCATGCACCGCTCTGGGTGGTATTAAGCGGGCAACCTCAGTTGAACACTTGCCATGAAAATATTTGTAAAATAGACTCAAGTCGCCAACCTGCCTTCGATGTTCAAGGCTTTCCAGGTTGTTTGTCAGACTATGGTCACCGATCAAGCGAATGGCTCTTCTTTGAATGGAATCTAGCAATCTCAGGGTATGTTTAGGAGCAGAGCCCCAAATATGCGAACAGTACTCCAGTGATGGTCGAATTTGGGCTTTATAGAGCATCAAAAGTTATTGGGGTGTATAGAGGTTCTTTGTTCGGAAAAGTACTCCAAGCTTCTGCGAGGCTGCCTTAGCAATGGCCGCAACGTGGCCATGCCAAGACATATGACTATCCAAATTAACGCTCAATAAATGAATTGATGAAGCCAAGGGAATTGAGTGTCCCGCCATAACTATATCCGGTTCTTCAACATTAACTTTTTTAGAAAAAACTGCCGCCTGGGTCTTTTTAGCGTTAAATTCTCCTTGGTTACTGTCACCCCAAGACAAAATTTCTTCCAGGTCTTTGTTGAGATGTGAGACCTCTTGCTGCCTATAGAGATGTGCATTAGCAGCCGATGTCCGAGCATCCAAAGTAAAAGTTGAAACAAGTGTGCTGTCATCAGCGAAGCTATATATAGGATTTTTTTTCCAAAAGATCATTAATGTATAGTAAGAAAAGGGTGGGCGACAATATAGAACCTTGAGGGACTCCGGCGTTGATGTTAAATGTGTCTGAAAGAAATCCGTCCATCGCCACTCGCAGAGAATGGTCTTTAAGAAAGCTCGACAGCCATGAACAAAATTGAACCGGCATTCCGTATGCTCTCACTTTAGTTAGGAGCCCCTCATGCCATACTCGGTCAAAAGCCTTGGAAATGCCCAGTGCTACCGCCCGGGACTCCCCATGGTGTTCTATTGCGTTGTTCCAAACATGAGTAACATAAGCGAGAAGGTCTCCTGTTGATATAGACTTACGGAATCCATACTGGCGGTCACTAATAATGTTGAAGCCTTCCAGGTATTTTAGTAATTTTTCGTTGATAGCCTTCTCCATAACTTTTTATATAACCGAGAGCAATGCGACTGGACGATAGTTGTTTGGCAAAGTCTTCTTGCCTTTTTTGGGTATGGGCTGGACTCTCGCAGTTTTCCAGCAAGAAGGAAATATTCCTTTTTTGTAGGATAAGTTAAAAAGCCTACAAAATACCGGTGTCAGTTCGTCAGCGCATTTCTTAATTACAATGACTGGAATATCGTCAGGACCAGAAGCCTTTTTAGTGTCGAGACTCCCCAAGATTCGCTTAACATGGCGGTGGCGAAAGACAATCTCGGGCATTCTCGATTCTACAGGGGTAATGTTCGGTGGAGTACTTCCCTGAAAATTTACCGTTGAATGTGAAGAGAATAGTTCCGCCAGTAAGTTTGCTTTTTCCTGTGCTTTGGTCGCAATGGTGCCATCAGAACGTGTTAGAGGTGGAATGGTTGACTTGGTAAAGTTCTGACTGACGGCCTTAGCTACCGACCAAAATGATTTTGAGCCGCTAGGACATTCAAGAAGTTTGTCTCTGATCCTCTGGTTGTGTGCTTCTTTGCTTTGGTTTATCGTTTGCTTGCGTTGGTTTCGAGCGTTAACAAAGATGGTACGATTTTCGGCGGTAGGATTTTTACGCCATTGTAGGTAGAAATAATTTTTTGATTTAACAGCTCGTTCGCAATTTTTGGTAAACCAAGGCTTGCCGTTAGAAGGGCACTTTTTTGAGAAAGGGATAAAGGCTTCCATACCAGTAAGGATAACCTCCGATATTTCTGTTGCACAGATGGATGGATCATCAGAGGTAAAACAAACGTCCCGCCAAGGAAAGGTTCGAAAATCGTCCCTTAGGTCCTCCCACTTAGCTGATGTATAATGCCATATCTTGCGTGGTTTAGGAGGCTCTTCAGCACTAATTGGTAGTTTGTTCAGTGCCGAAATAAGGTTGTGGTCAGACGTTCCTAACGGCGGCTTCACGGTGACAGTGTACAAGTCGGGGTTTGAAGTTAAGAAAAGATCCAACAAACTAGCAAAATCACCATCTCGGTCTGGAATCCGAGTTGGTTCACCCACCAGCTGGGTGAGGCCAGAGCTGATGGCAAAGGATTCGGCTTCACGACCTTGTTCGTCAGTCATGTTTGAGTATTTGAGCCAGTTGACATTATGAATGTTGAAGTCGCCAAGGATGACAACTTTGGAATTGGGATGGTGGGTTTGCAAAAAGTCGATAGTATTAGCAAGAGAGGAGAACAAGTCTCTATAATGGGTATCGCTTGGCGGCCGGTAAAGGCAGCAGATGAATTTAGTAATTCTCTGCGTTGATATTTTATACCACATTACATCAAAGTCGTTAGGCTCGAGTGTCTCCTCTCGTTGACAAGAAATATCACTCCGGACAAAGAGACAAAGGCCAGAATTCCGCCTAAATCGGTGTTGAAAGTCGTACCCAGGATATAAATAGCTGACCGTACTAATCGATGATCTGACTTTGGTTTCGGTTAGTGCAAGTACATGAGGTTTGGTAGATTGTAGATGTTGATGGACTGCATTGATGTTGGAGTTCAGTCCTCTTATATTGCAGAAGTCAATTTGGAAGTTGCTAATCTCGGGTCTTTTAACAACTCCAGTTTTCACACCATTTCCATTTAGAATATTGTTCGAAGGACCCGCATGGCTACTGGACATGGTGGATGATTGGATAATCTCGCTTGATAAGGCGCCAGGACCCGCCCCCACCCGGAGATCCAATCGGGGGGCGTTTTTAACTCCGGAATATATTGATCTTGGAACTATCATTACAGCATTTTTTGTATATTTCCGACCCTGGAAACCGGAGACATCGGCACAGTGACGAAACGTTAGCTCAAAGAGCCACTTCACGCCACCTAAGCCGATGCGATGGTATTTCACCGGGCGATGTCGGGTGAGCCAACATCTACCATCTCCAACCCTAAATCTACTCAAGTAGGGAAAAAACGAAATTCTAATTTAATATATTTTTTTGTTGTTGTTTGGATTAATTTTTTTTATGTAAATTTTCTTACCTCCTATTATCAATACAAGGTGAAGGGCTATACATTAAAACGATTATTTAAAGAAAAAGAGATAAAAAAATAAAAAAGTGTTTCACGGATTTGAGACATGTAGTAACGGTACTGAGACATTTAAACAAAAGTTATATTGTCTAACAATTTTATTAACCATTTATATTAAAGTAAGAAATACAGAGTAGTAAGAACAAAGAAATACAACTTATACTAAATATTGGTAGCATCTAAGGTTTATAATGTAACAGATAGGTAAGCATAGTATAGGGCTACGTAAGGGTATTAAAAAAATTTCAGTTTATATTTGTAATGTTGGGTAACTCAAAGAAATATTGACCACGTTTATTTTTACCTGGGTAATTTAAAACAAATGAAATATCACCATTGTTAATGACGGATGTATCATCAATGACTGGAAATGTAAAATAATTTCCGGTCACGGACTTTCTTAAAAATTTCACGAGATATTCGTTTGGGCTTAGTACTGACAATACTTCGGCTATATAAAATTTTTTATTTTTTTTTTGTTAATAACTGAACTACAACAAAATCATGCATGTTAAGGGAATGGGAGTTTTTAACCAAGTTGCTTAAAGGAAGATCGTCTTCATCGCTGTCAGAATTAACATCTTGGTAGCGAAGCCTCTGATATTTGTATTTCCATCTATAAGAAAATAATTAATTAAAATTATGTTCCAAACAAATCAAATAAATTAGTCACCATTTGAAGTAGGTGAGAAGACCATATTGCTCGTTCCAGTTTGTTGCTTCATGGATAAATCTAGGTAAAGTGTTAAGAAGTGAAATATCAGTTGTGTTACATTTGAACCATGTTATTGTCTTAAGTCAGGTTTAATTTCAGAAAAAAAACTCGGGTTTCCTGAGATAATATTAAGATTTAGGTAAAAAGAAAACACGTATTATATTGAATATCCCAAGAAACCACAAGATACCCGTCAATTCGTTAGTAAAAGGATACTTTCATTATTTTCCTTTTCATCTGAAAATATGTTGTGTCCAAGTGAATAATGAGTACAAACTTCACTGGGTTTACATGAATGGCATGTTAGCTTTCGATAGTTTACAAATCTGTTGTACGAGTTCCACGTGATTTTATGAATTTGCATGGTTCCTTTAAATGCTGTCAAATTGCTTGGAACACTTAAATCAATCCCAGTCATTTTGGATTCATCAACGGGAAATACTTTTATTCCTTGTAAATCACTAATCGCCTTGAACAAAGCTTCATAGTTGGAAATGTCCACACCTTTTGAAACTTGATCATCCGCAGTTCTTTTCACATACCCACCTATTCCATCCGGTGCACCTTTCCCATGGTGGCTTTCAAAATAATGCCATCTAAGGGCATCAACGCCTAGTCAATTAACTAAATATGTTCTCATTAGATAAAACATAGTTTTGTTTTTATATTGGGTGGCAGGACCATCGCTTAAGAAGTGCACCAACGTCAAGTTAGGAATAATTGTTTTTATATCATCTATAACTGGATCTAGATGGGCGCAGATACTTGCTGGATCATGTCTTAAACTTCTTGAAATTGTGCAATATGAGCGTGTGCTTGTTTTCGTCAGGGTTTGCGGGCATCTATAGTATGCCACCACAGTATGTAAGCTTACCTGAGGCTTAGAACCTCCAAAATGGGCTGACTGAATTTCTGACGCATATTTGCAGGAATAATTTTTCGAAAAGTCTATATGAAAGAGTACCTCAGTAGTAGAAAGATTTTGCTTAATTAACTTTATTTTACTGTATTGATGAATAATGTTTCGAGTATGTGATAAAAATTTTGGTAACGACGTTTTAAAATCAGTTACTAATTCTTCCTTTGTTTTTTTAATTTGTTCTTTCACTTTTTTAAAACATGCTTTTTCTTTTCCTCGAACAACTATAATTTCTTTTTTTGTAACCCACTTTTCATATTTAATTTTTTTCTTCCTGATCATAATTATTCCATTCAATATCAACTTTTCTACACAAGTCACATTCTCTTATAAGGCATTTCTCAAAATCTTTGGAATTTGAGCAAGTAAGCTTTTCTATTATGGATTCGGAAGTATTTTCCTTAATTATGTTGAAGGATTTTAACTTGTCAACAACAAATTCAAAATTTGCATGTATTTCACACAGACATGTTTTTCTGTTAGCAGCCTTTGCAAATATAATCCAGAAAGGGCGCAGTCGACAAAAAAGTGAGTAACTGATTTTAGTGGCACGATATTCTTTTAAAAATATTTCATGTAGTTTTTGTAAGGAATAGTTTAAATATCGCTTCTGCTTCTTAATTTTCCTAAACGTTATGGTATCTTTTTTTCCAGGACATATGCGACTATATTCGTCGTTTTCATAAAAGGTTTGCACCTGTAACTTAAGTTGCATGCGCCTTGACTGTCGAAGCATAATTTTATTTTTTGGTGTAAAAAGTTTTGTCCCCAGAAGGCGCCCCAAATAGTTTTGGAGCCTGTATTTTTTTACTATTTTGCCAGAAATATGACAAACGAAGTTTCTTTTTTGTAAATAGCTTTTTTGGTTTTTAAAATTTTCCTTGAGTTGGGAGGTTAATATTTCTTCAACTAACAAATTTTTTTGAACAAGCGGATTTACTAATTGCCCCTGTAATAAGTCTTTAACTTTTTTTATCGGTGTGGTTTCTTTTTGTTTCTTAAGACGTTAAAGCTTCTTTTTATACTTCATTTTTCTGGCTCTTTCTTTCTTTAATTCTTTTTCAAGTGAAAATATTTTTTTCTTTAGCGATTGTCTATTTCTTCTTCTTTTCTTCGCACCCTCCAGTTGTCTTCCAGTTGGTGTAGGAGTGTTTTTAATTGGTATTATAATATAGGATGAGGTGAGTTTCTTGGTGTTGACGGAGGTGTCAATTGTCGTAGTCTAATTTCACTTTGCTTTTCGCATTTTTTTACTTTGTATTCGCCAATTTTTCCTTATTCGCCTCTTCTGTCGTTTACTTAGTTCTGAAATACTTTTAATTTTTCCTTCTTTTTTTCTTCTGTAGTATCGTTCCCTCTCCTTTCTTTTTGTTTCTTCTTATCTTTCAGGGTTATTTTTAATAGTCTCCCTTAAACGTCGCATGCATTCTTTCTTTGTTTCATTATGAGCTTTCTTTTTTTCTATAGACAGTTTACTTGTGATTTTTTCTTTTTGGGCGTTTTTTACCTTATTCTTCTAGTGAACAAAAAAAAATGTATGAAAATAAGGCAATTCAGATATGTTTTTAACTTTTAGGAGATTTATTATTATTATTATTATTATTATTATTATTATTATTATTATTATTATTATTATTAGCAAACAGCAGAAACGTTGCGTCCGTATTTGTTAAAAACACTCGTATATTTTTTAATTAAATAAAATATCACTTGTAGACTTAAAATGACTTATTTTTATTCCAAATTAAACAAAAACTCTTAAACCTAGGCGCTTAAAAAAATATTTCTTCAAACAAAAAAAAACGTAAAAGTATAATATATATGTTAATAGAATTATAAACGTTTTTCATGACTTCTCATTTGCGTGAACACAATCTCAGCTCCGTTACATTAGTATAGTAACGGAGCTGAGACCACGGAGATGAGGATTTTTAACCTTTTTACACGATATTTTGATTAGTTATTATTAAAAACTATTGTAACTTCAAGATATTGTTTAGAACATTGTTTGGAAAATTACGTGTAAAAACAGTTACAATATAATAAAAAATAAGCCAAAAAAATAGATTCACGGAGAAGAGAAAAATGGATAACGAACTTACCGCCATCTTAGAAACACTGCCACAAAACTCTTATAACGAATAAACCCGTCTTCTGTCGTACACGTGCTAGAAGCAACTGTAGGCTGAATCTCCAAACTCCTACGATGTAGTCCCGCAGTGCCCTCTATCGGATTTCATAGAAGATAAAAAGCATATTCACGGAGCTGATAAAAATATTGGGGACATCGAGTTTTAGTAAAATATTAACGCTGTTTTAATATTGTTTTTAAAAATTCGTTGTATGAGTATTGATCTTGCCTTTGTTGTTAAGTTGATCAAAAAATATTGACAAAGTTGGTTCGAATTATACAGCATTTCACAATAAAGCACGTAATAATGGCGGGGGACATGACACGGAGCTGAGAAATTTACGGTTTGAAGCTGAAATACTAAAGTATTTCAAAAAAATTATGAATTCTATGATTTAAAAACATAAAGACCTCAAAAAGTACCTATTGTTACTACACTTTGTTTACAGAAATTATTTCAGATTATTGGGATATTTAACGGGGACCATGAATATCCCGGTTTAAATAGAATGACCCACATATATTATACCGTTTCGTTAAACCCTAGGTATATTTTTAACTTACCCGGTACCTTATTTTGCCCCATCATTAAAAGGAATGATTCCGTGAAGTTCTTTACTGGCACATTTTCGATAGGTTCTACAAACGAGTTTAATGTTATTTTAAAGTTTTTTTGTTTATTCAATAATTGCAGCATACTTTTTTTTTAAATCTTTTTTTTCTCAATCGCTTCCCTTTCCATTTCTTCTGCCGGGTTGAAATAGTCCGTAGGCTTATAAGGCCTTTGACCTCTACCTAGAGACACTGAGGGCAATGTTCCATTATTTGCCCTGTTATGGGCCTCTTGCAATTAATCTAAAGGTTATCAATACATTAATAAAAAGTTTTTGCATTGTTCAAAAATTATTTTCAGATTTATTTCATGGGTTGGCCTAGTTCCTTGGCCTATATTGTGTTATGATTTGAATTAAAAAAATACAAGGTTCAATTTAATTTACCCAAAACTTACTAAAAACATTATTTCAAAGTGAGCATGAACATTACATACAAAAAAATCCTTCAGTTTCAACAGGATGCTCCTCCCATTCTTCTTCAGGAGGACATCGTTTGTTGATGTAAATTTTTGCATACCGTTCTGGTGGCCATTTACAGGCCGTATTGTTCTTACATAGCCACGAGGTAGGTACTTCTTGTACCACCTCCTTCTTTTCATCGGTTTCATTTAGAAACTTCACTACAGCAAAGCTCATCTAAATAAAGCAATAGGTTTCTATAGGTTTAATTTGTTGATTTTTCAGTATATTTACTGCGAACTCTGTAATTAGCATCTTTGATAATATGGTCTCAATGAATAAATAAATGACTGATAACACCTTAAAAACTAGTAAGTAAGTGTATTAAAATGTTCTTCAAAATTTAGAACCCATTATTTTTCTATGATTGCTTAAGTACCTACCTAATGACAATTAAATTGAGTTAAATGATAATAATTTTATTATAAAACAAAATAAAAATCTTTTTGAAAATACATTTTTTTCTAGGATTTCTTAAATAAGGGGTACCTAAGTACTAATTTACAAATCTTAAATATTCAATTAAAAATTTTCATTGTTATGGAGTAATGGCAGTACAACAAAATAGTCATTATGAGGAAATAATATAGCCTTGCAAAGAATTTCTTTTACGTTACTTTCAATTAAAGTTTCCTTAACTATACTTAAATGAATTCCCAATGTCCTAGAATCAATCGGTTCACTAAAAAAATTTCCTTTAGATTCCAGGCACATACCTTTCATAAAAACAACATAATTTTTTGCAGATATCTCAGATATGATGAAATAACTGCCATTTTTTAACAAACAATTATTAGGTTGCTGATCTGTTAAAATAAATCCTTTTACTTGTAGTTCAGTATGTTTTTGTTTTTTTGTTAAAGTTACACTACAAGGTACAATTAATTTCACACTTTCTCATTTCCTCACTTAGTCTTTTAATAATCTGTTGTAAAGGTTTACCAGATTTTAGACACAACTTTTTTTTTAAATGTTGCATATAATTTTTTGGTGGAAACGCACTAAAATTATCAAGACTGCCAAATTGCATCGCATCATCACATAAATGGGACAAATTGTGTACATTATATGTTATATACTCTGGGCCATAAATATGCCCATATAATTCTATAAAATTCTCTAAAAGGTTTTGGGCACACTTGTTTAGTTCGATGCAGAGATTTGGAGATACAAGGATTCTAATAGCGCAAGACAGGAGCAAAAAATGATGGTACATATTTTCTGACAGAATATCTTTAAAGGCTACTACTCCAGTATACAATAAAATTTGACGAAATTCTGTGGCTTTAAACCTGTCTACTTCGGAGAGACTTCTAGGCTTGCGACAGCAATCATTTGGTATAAATTGTTTAAATGAGATAATAACCCTGCTGAGATTTTCAAAAATTTGTGATGGAATTCTCACATCTTGTTTGCCTTTATGCCAAAATTGTAAAAGACGCTTCATCACACCTTGAGAAACCATCCCAATATTCAGGGGCGGATGGGCTACCTAAGACCGGCCCGGGCAATCACTTGCTAAAACCGGCCCACAAATTACAACAAAAAATAATACCATTTATTTTGCGATGTTTATTACTCACCTAATAAAATAGTAAACAAAACTAAAAATATTTCTAATAGAATTAACTCTTTCCATTATAATTTTTTTACAACAAAATCTAAATTTAACAACTGAGATAAAATAGTATTTGTGTAATAGCAGTCAACATTTTATCAAAATAGACAATTAAAAATAAAGGATATTTTAAATTATAAGATTAACAATCTACCTGAGAAACTAGATGATCCTGCTAGCTTATTAATGACCTCCTCATTGTCGATTGTCCATAAGATTTCTTTTTCAATATTCATTATCATAAATGAGTCCAAATGTTCATCGCTTAAAGAATTACGTAGTCGGTTCTTGATGTATTTTAAAATAGAGAAACTTCTCTCGCATGACACTTGGGTGACAGGCAAAATTAATATATTATTGGTAGACTACAGATAAGCATGGTTAGGCATTCTGATACATATTGTATTTCATTATTGCTAGATAGCAACAATGTACACAGCTTCTACAGAGACTACTAGGACTTTTTTCTTGACATTTATAGGTTGTTTGTGAATCTATAACATCTGGGTCATCTTCGTCAGTTATCTCCTTATAATCTGCCAAAGTATCTTTTTGGAAGGATTCATTTAAAGTCATCTTATAAATATCCCAATTCAATACAAAATGGCAAAATTCTTCCTTAATATTTGACACTTGGGCATCTTCTTTAAATTGTAAAATTTTCTTTAAAATGCTCTGCAAGCTACTTTCAGAAATACCATTGGTTTTGATTTCATTAAAATTTATAGGATTGAAAATGGACATATCAGCACATAAGTTTATATTTCTGTTATATCGGTTTTTCATTGACATAATGGCGGTATTCATTATAACATTGAACGTTTCTATTTTAAATTTGTCTTTCGAATTACTAACAGCTTCATCATTGCAATTTTCGTCGAAGAATTTCTTGACTTTTCGTATTTTCGTAACTGGAAACTCATCTTCGATGTCAAAACTAATATCTCTTTTCTTCATTTCACTATTAGCCCAAGTTAGAAAAATTGGTGTTAACTTTTTAAAATCCTCAAAATCTCGTTGAATTCTTTTTAACTCGGCCGCTGACGTAGATATCTTGAAAGTGGGCCAGTTATAGAAAACAGTTTTAAAAACACCTGGGAAAGAAAGATATTTTCGTATGTGAGGAATTGCTGTTTTAAGTTTTCTGCAGTGGAGCGGATATCAGGATTTAGGTCAAGGTTTTGTGAAACACTTGACAATGATTCAAGAACATCTAAGTATAATATCTCCAAAAATCTTCTCCAACTCTTTTTCTTTAGACCACCATCTAGTTTGTTCAATTACTCCTAATTTTCTTTTTTTGGTCACAAGAAATAGATGACCAAACATCAATCATCTTATACGATTCACGAAAGAAGGTGGCGACTGAATTAAGCAAAGAAAATAGTGATGAGGCTTTCACTGCACTAAACAACATGGTAACGACTATAAACTTAATTTATGCATTTCTCCATTTATATTTCCCAGAACTATCTTTGACTTCTTTTTGAGAAAAAACATGTCAGTCTTAATATTTAGAGATCCACCGGGCATTTGCCCGGCGGGCCCATCCGCCCCTGCCAATATTTAAATTCTCTAACACCGATACCCCAGTATGATGGTTTTCATCGACTTTATCAAAAAAAGATATATCAGTTCTTAACTGAGATCGTAATTCTGGAAAAGTCATCCTGTGACTTATAAAATCTCCCTCTTGAATGCACTTACCACAACCATGGTACCCTGTATGACTCTTTGTACAGGGTGGCCCGTTTATCTTGGGACACTACATTATCTCAGAAAGTATAGGAGATGAAGCGAAAAGTTAAATACAAAAGTTATAAGATATATGGTACTGCATATTTTTTAAATATTTTTATTTATACAGGGTGTCTAATAAAAACGTAGCGTTAACATTGTCTTTTTTTTTAAATGGGACACCCTATATATTATTGCAGATTTCGATTCTACGTGAAATTCTAGATATGTTTCATGTGTAATATCATACCTAAGTCTAAACCTTTTTGACATATATAAAATTTTATATCAAAAATTACCTTCATAAGCCAAAAAATAATTAGCAAATTTTTACATACTGAAGCATTTAATATTTAATTGGGTCTGATTTTCTTATAGAAAGGGACCTACTTTAGTACACTGGTGTTGTATTTTGATAATAAATTAATACAGGGTGGTCAAAAACTAACATTAAAATTTAAATTTAAAAAGTCTCTAAAAGTCATTTTTTTCAAATGGAAACCTCGTATTTTTATAATTTTATCTTATTAAGCATACAAAATAAGGGTAACTTCGTATAAGGTTCTATATTAAAAAAAAATCGTAGTTTTCGAAATATTGGCACTTTAACATTTTTCTATTGTAAAAATGCTGTAGTCGGCTCATAAGTTTTATTATAAGTTGGCCATGACGGCCATGAGGCGCGGCGAAAAAATACAATCCACCATTACAGAACTGTCACTATTAGTCTTTCTTCTTTTGACACAATATAATCTTGTTTAAGTACTTATTTTTCTTTTTACATTTAGATTACTAGCTTACTTAATAATGTTTACCACAGAGGAAAAGATGGATATGTTAGAAAGTTATTTATCACACAATAAAAATCGGACCCTGGGTCTTAGGGATTATATAACTAAATTTCCATTAAGGCGACACCCAGAAAAAAAGATCTTCGATAGAATTTACCAGCAATTTAGAATTAATGGAACCTTTAAGAAAGAGAAAAAAAGACGTCGTCATGTTTTGACTGACGAAGAGCAACTTAACATTTTGTTGCATATTGAAGAGACTCCCGAAACTTCAACACGGAACGCATCTTTAGAACTAGACGTCAGAAGAACAACGCTTCAAATGTGCCTTCAAATTAACAATTTTAAGCCATATAAATAATGTCCAGTACAAAAATTAGAACAACGTGATTACAACACAAGGTTAGATTTTTGCAGTATTCTTATGGACAGACATTTTCTAGAAAGTATATTTGATAAAGTTATTTGGACCGACGAGTCCATATTTACAACCGCAACACAAATTTTTAATAGAAAAAATACCCATTACTGGAGCAGCGAGAATAATAAAAAAGTTATGGAAGTTACTAGATCGGGAAGAACTTCTGTCAAAGTTTGGTGCGCCATTTGGAGGTCCAGAATCATAGGTCCAGTATTTTTTTATCGGAATTTAAATTCTCAACGTTATTTAGAGCTTTTAAATAATATCCAACTCCTTGTGGAGAATGAAGTGCCTGCAAGAGAACGGGCAAATTTTATTTGGCAGCAGGATGGTGCCCCCTATCATAGAAGTCAGGAAATTACCAACTATCTGAATGGACACTATAGAGAGTGGATTGGGGAAAATGGTAATTATGCCTGGCCTCCAAGGAGCCCCGACCTAACTCCCCTAGATTTTTTTCTATGGGGTACACTTAAAGAGCGAGTATACAAAGACAAGCCGTCAACAGCGCAGGAACTTGAACGTCGGATTCGAGAAGGTATTCACTACCTAAATGGAACTGACTATGTGAGAAATGCCGTTTTGTATTTAGAAACTCTTTATACCACCTGTATTGTTCAAAACGGAGGGCATATCGCACACTTGTTGCAATAATTATGATACTTTGTCTTTAATTAAATTATTACCCTCGTTATTACCTAGTTTAATATGTTCTTTAATGAAGTATTCACCTATGATAACTGTGCATAAATCCAAAATGGTGCATCGCAGATTTCATGTTGTTATACAGGTTGTTTCACCATGGATGGAACGTTAGAATTATCTAGCGAATAAATCTCAACCAATCGTTTTGAAAATTTTTACAGTAGAAAAATGTAGCCGCGCCTCTCCGTCATGGCCAATTTATAATAAAACGTATGAGCCGATTACAGCATTTTTACAATAGAAAAATGTGAAAGTGCCAATATTTCGAAAACTACGATTTTTTTTAATATAGAACCTTATACGAAGTTACCCTTATTTTGTATGTTTAATAAGATAAAATTATAAAAATATGGGGTTTCCATTTGAAAAAAATGACTTTTAGAGACTTTTTAAATTTAAATTTTAATGTTAGTTTTGACCACCCTGTATTAATTTATTATCAAAATACAACACCAGTGTACTAAAGTAGGTCCCTTTCTATAAGAAAATCAGACCCAATTAAATAATAAATGCTTTAGTATGTAAAAATTTGCTAATTATTTTTTGGCCTATAAAGGTAATTTTTGACATAAAATTTGATATATGTCAAAAAGGTTTAGACTTAGGTATGATATTACACATGAAACATATCTAGAATTTCACGTAGAATCGAAATCTGCAATAATATATAGGGTGTCCCATTTAAAAAAAAGACAATGTTAACGCTACGTTTTTATTAGACACCCTGTATAAATGAAAATATTTAAAAAATATGCAGTACCATATATCTTATAACTTTTGTATTTAACTTTTCGCTTCATCTCCTATACTTTCTGAGATAATGTAGTGTCCCAAGATAAACGGGCCACCCTGTACAAGTTATATAGGCTTTAGCGGGAGCATCACATATGATACAATTGATTTTTAGCTTGATGTGCACATCATTATACAAAATGCCAGTTTGTTGAAGTTGAAGAAATTCGTCCACAAAAAATTTTAACAGATCACTTGAAGATGTTGGTTTAGTATTGCCATGATATATACTGACTACAAAGGGTCTCAAGATGCAGTTATTAAAAGTTTGTTGTTTAATCCATTCCAAAATCGGCCAAAACTGGCTACCTGAACTCTTGCTTAAAGGCAATCCATCAATATTAATGTTAAGTTGAAGTTCAGAGGGAATTTTAACATTGGTTGGTAATATCTCAAGATCTTTTATAATCCCTGCCTTTATACCAATGTGACCGTATTGGCCAGGATAAACTGCTTCAACTTCAACAGTTCGAGAAGTGCCAAGCAAGGTTCTAGGGTCACAGGGTACCTTTAGTTGATGTTTATTTAAAATTTGTAATAACTTTGAGATATGATGTAATGGTATATTGAATTCAACTGCCCAATCCCTCAAATCATTAAGTAAATTGTCAGTATTAGGTTCTAGGCATTCTGAGCAAGTGCACTGTGAACTTGCATCAGAAGCAGAGTCACAATCAGGTTGATAAGTTTGAAAAGCCGAATCACAAGAGTCATGTTCATGCTCGTGTTCATGTTTAGTCGAGAGATTAGTGTTTAATCCTGTAAAGGTGAGACAATTGGTATTTAAGGGCACATCTGCTTGTAAATCACTAGTAGACTCTTGTGAAATATTAGAATTATTAGATCGAAGTGAGTATTGCTGGCTAGTTAATGTTACACATTCCGAGATGTTTGGGACTTAAAGTCCTGTAAAAACCCTTTTTCTCAATCTCCTCTTTTGTGTTTTGGACAATTCGAATAGCGGTTTGCGATTATACATACCTTTTTCAAACTAAATCACTATAGAAATACAAGAAAAAAACAAAATAACGCTAATCAAAATAAATACCGCGTACCCGCGCAAACCTAGAAGACAAGGAAGGACAAGACACAAACGTAACAAAATCTTAGGTTAGGTGCATCTGGTCATCTTCATTTCATCTTGTCTGCACATCTTTTTTCGGGCTACGCACGAACGTCAATTAAGTATGTTCGTGTTTCTCCCTTTAACGGCTGCCTATAACATACCGGTTACGTTCAAATGTGTACCCTTCAATTTTTTCGAAAATTTAAAAAATTACTTTGTAGGATTTGAAGGTAATTGTTTATCCATAAGCAGAACAGAAAATAGGCTATCCAGTGGATGTCCTTAGAATGCCCATGGACACTATGGATATGTTATGGACTAATTCTGGATGTCCATTGGATGCCGTGTGTTATCTGGGGTACCTCCCGGGTTGTACATTAATGTACATATTGGAGATTAATATGGGTATTTGTACAAGTTATATAGGCTTTAGCGGGAGCATCACATATGATACAATTGATTTTTAGCTTGATGTGCACATCATTATACAAAATGCCAGTTTGTTGAAGTTGAAGAAATTCGTCCACAAAAAATTTTAACAGATCACTTGAAGATGTTGGTTTAGTATTGCCATGATATATACTGACTACAAAGGGTCTTAAGATGCAGTTATTAAAAGTTTGTTGTTTAATCCATTCCAAAATTGGCCAAAACTGGCTACCTGAACTCTTGCTTAAAGGCAATCCATCAATATTAATGTTAAGTTGAAGTTCAGAGGGAATTTTAACATTGGTTGGTAATATCTCAAGATCTTTTATAATCCCTGCCTTTATACCAATGTGACCGTATTGGCCAGGATAAACTGCTTCAACTTCAACAGTTCGAGAAGTGCCAAGCAAGGTTCTAGGGTCACAGGGTACCTTTAGTTGATGTTTATTTAAAATTTGTAATAACTTTGAGATATGATGTAATGGTATATTGAATTCAACTGCCCAATCTCTCAAATCATTAAGTAAATTGTCAGTATTAGGTTCTAGGCATTCTGAGCAAGTGCACTGTGAACTTGCATCAGAAGCAGAGTCACAATCAGGTTGATAAGTTTGAAAAGCCGAATCACAAGAGTTATGTTCATGCTCGTGTTCATGTTTAGTCGAGAGATTAGTGTTTAATCCTGTAAAGGTGAGACAATTGGTATTTAAGGGCACATCTGCTTGTAAATCACTAGTAGACTCTTGTGAAATATTAGAATTATTAGATCGAAGTGAGTATTGCTGGCTAGTTAATGTTACACATTCCGAGATGTTTGGGACTTAAAGTCCTGTAAAAACCCTTTTTCTCAATCTCCTCTTTTGTGTTTTGGACAATTCAAATAGCGGTTTGCGATTATACATACCTTTTTCAAACTAAATCACTATAGAAATACAAGAAAAAAACAAAATAACGCTAATCAAAATAAATACCGCGTACCCGCGCAAACCTAGAAGACAAGGAAGGACAAGACACAAACGTAACAAAATCTTAGGTTAGGTGCATCTGGTCATCTTCATTTCATCTTGTCTGCACATCTTTTTTCGGGCTACGCACGAACGTCAATTAAGTATGTTCGTGTTTCTCCCTTTAACGGCTGCCTATAACATACCGGTTACGTTCAAATGTGTACCCTTAGAATGCCCATGGACACTATGGATATGTTATGGACTAATTCTGGATGTCCATAGGATGCCGTGTGTTATCTGGGGTACCTCCCGGGTTGTACATTAATGTACATATTGGAGATTAATATGGGTATTTGTACAAGTTATATAGGCTTTAGCGGGAGCATCACATATGATACAATTGATTTTTAGCTTGATGTGCACATCATTATACAAAATGCCAGTTTGTTGAAGTTGAAGAAATTCGTCCACAAAAAATTTTAACAGATCACTTGAAGATGTTGGTTTAGTATTGCCATGATATATACTGACTACAAAGGGTCTTAAGATGCAGTTATTAAAAGTTTGTTGTTTAATCCATTCCAAAATTGGCCAAAACTGGCTACCTGAACTCTTGCTTAAAGGCAATCCATCAATATTAATGTTAAGTTGAAGTTCAGAGGGAATTTTAACATTGGTTGGTAATATCTCAAGATCTTTTATAATCCCTGCCTTTATACCAATGTGACCGTATTGGCCAGGATAAACTGCTTCAACTTCAACAGTTCGAGAAGTGCCAAGCAAGGTTCTAGGGTCACAGGGTACCTTTAGTTGATGTTTATTTAAAATTTGTAATAACTTTGAGATATGATGTAATGGTATATTGAATTCAACTGCCCAATCTCTCAAATCATTAAGTAAATTGTCAGTATTAGGTTCTAGGCATTCTGAGCAAGTGCACTGTGAACTTGCATCAGAAGCAGAGTCACAATCAGGTTGATAAGTTTGAAAAGCCGAATCACAAGAGTCATGTTCATGCTCGTGTTCATGTTTAGTCGAGAGATTAGTGTTTAATCCTGTAAAGGTGAGACAATTGGTATTTAAGGGCACATCTGCTTGTAAATCACTAGTAGACTCTTGTGAAATATTAGAATTATTAGATCGAAGTGAGTATTGCTGGCTAGTTAATGTTACACATTCCGAGATGTTTGGGACTTAAAGTCCTGTAAAAACCCTTTTTCTCAATCTCCTCTTTTGTGTTTTGGACAATTCAAATAGCGGTTTGCGATTATACATACCTTTTTCAAACTAAATCACTATAGAAATACAAGAAAAAAACAAAATAACGCTAATCAAAATAAATACCGCGTACCCGCGCAAACCTAGAAGACAAGGAAGGACAAGACACAAACGTAACAAAATCTTAGGTTAGGTGCATCTGGTCATCTTCATTTCATCTTGTCTGCACATCTTTTTTCGGGCTACGCACGAACGTCAATTAAGTATGTTCGTGTTTCTCCCTTTAACGGCTGCCTATAACATACCGGTTACGTTCAAATGTGTACCCTTAGAATGCCCATGGACACTATGGATATGTTATGGACTAATTCTGGATGTCCATAGGATGCCGTGTGTTATCTGGGGTACCTCCCGGGTTGTACATTAATGTACATATTGGAGATTAATATGGGTATGTAATAATGTTTCCTTGTAGAGACATTAAATGTAACAATTCCACCGCTCATCTATGAAGCTAGTACATTATATTTGTAACGTTATAATTGCGACGAAAAAAGAACATCGCCAAACCTCCTTGTAATGTTTTGTGCTAGCTGGGCACTCAGTGAATTGACTATGTATACTGTTGTCAATTAAACACTTATTCGCAAAACAAATTTATAATATGAAAAGAAAAATAAAAAAAAGTAAAACACCCATATAAAATATAAAAGAACAACTCTAATTCAGATTCAAGTCGAGAGTGCCCGCATCCTCCAACAAAAACCCAGGCTGCCCGTCCTGCTTCATCGGTGATATTTGATACTCATAACATAAGCAGTACCGGCTTAGTCATGAAATCCCACAACTAAAAATCGATGATAACATTCGGCCAATCCTGACATTGGAGTGTCCTCACTCCACCATCCAAACCTAAGGGTAAAGAAAAAAAGAACGACTTACAAACCAGTCCAACAACAAAATACAGAATATTATTCGTTGAGAGATAATGAAGTTTACGTTTGCAAGGAGCAAGGAGGGTTTCACTAAATATTTATCAGGGCGGGCTTTCATCTTTTTAATCTTACAAACATTTTTCCGCTTAAGTAAACCTATAAAATTAATTGTATTACCCAAACATAATAGGGGAGGGGGGGACACATTCGGCATGGGGGCACATTCAGCCACGTCTAATATTTCAAGACCTATTCAAATTTCGCGCGGAAAAATAATGTGACACATGTTGTTTGTCCGTTATCTATCTTACCTGTAAGTTTTGAAGAGTTAGCTCCAACTTTGATTACTAAGATAAGATTTGTGTAAAAAAGCCAATCTAAGGTAAATATTATTGTATTTTATTAACCTACATCATAAATAAATGGTTTACAATAATAAGATTTACTTCATTAGTATTGGGAGTGCCCAATATTGTGTTTTAAGTAGAAATGAAAGTAAAATCTAACCTTAAAAATTTCAGGTGTAGCCATGTTTTTATCTAAAACATACATTGGGGGCACATTCATCCACTATAGTAGGGGTTACATTGGGCCACTGGCCGAAAGTGCCCTCAATATATTTTCAATTTTCTTTATTTTTAGATGCCACGAAAACGTGTAAATAAGACGGAGAGAGCAAATTTAAACGAATCGAAAATAACAAGAGCTATGATAAGCATGTTTAATAACACATATTCAGAAAGAAGAGCTGCTGAAGTATATGAAATTAAAAGATCCACCCTTCAGAGCCGAAAAAAAAAAATTTTGTCTAAAATAAGCAAGGAACAGTATTTGCTTAGGTATGGCAATGATGACTCTGGTAATGAGAGTGAAAATGACGATTCCCTTAAATACAACAATAAATACGCCGCACGCCAAATATTTACGACGGCTGAGGAGTATGAGCTGCAAAAATATATTCAAAAATGCTCTGATATTAATTATGGATTAACTTATGTCGACATAGAAAAACTCGCGTATGAGTATGCCATAGTTTTAAAAAAAGAAAATATACCTAAAGAATGGGAATCAACTTGTTCTGCTAAAAGAGGATGGAGGGATGGGTTTATGAAGCGTCACCCAAATCTCTCACTTCGAAAACCTGAGAGTACCAGTCTTAGCAGAAGTATTGCATTTAATAAGCCCAAAGTGGAGCAATTCTTTATCAATCTGAAAAATGTTATGGACAGGTATAAATTTACAGCACAAAACATATTTAACATCGATGAAACAGGTGTCACGACAGTAATGAAGCCAACGAAAATTGTATCTACGCGTGGCAAAAAGCAAGTTTCTCAAGTGGCATCAGCTGAGCGGGGTGAACTTGTTACCTTTGTAGGCATTGCAAATGCAGCTGGTCAGGCATTTCCTCCTGTTTATGTGTTTCCTCGGAAAAGAAACCTTTCTGAATTCGTGATCAATGGTCCACCGTCAAGTTTAAGCTTGGGATCCAAAACCGGCTGGATGACATCAGAGATTTTCCCAGAAGTTTTGAAACATATTGTTAAGCTTACTAACTGCAGCTTATCAAATCGTATATTAATATTACTAGACAACCATGAATCTCATGCCACTGTGACGGTAGTTAAATATTGCCGCGATAATGGAATTTGTTTACTAAGTTTTCCTCCGCACACGACACATCGCCTTCAGCCGTTGGATGTTGGAGTTTTTGGACCCTTTAAAGCCTATTGTGAGACATCTTTTAATGACTGGTTAACTTCCCATCCTGGAGAAACTATTAGCATCAAGCATATTCCTTATTTGACAAACAAGCCTTTCTTAAAAGCTTTTTCGGCCAGCAACATTGTTAACAGTTTTAAAAAAACTGGAATATACCCTTTAGATCGTTTAATTTTTACTGATGAAGATTTTGCCCCAAGTTCGGTTACAGATCGTCCTCTTCCAGAAGTTGAAAACATCCCAACATTAGATAATCACGCAGAAACTACTGAAACTGTCAAAACATCTGTAGAAGAAAAGATAAACAGTAATAACGACTCTCCTTCATGTAGTTATGCACAACTGGGTCCACTAATAACTCCGGAAGTAGTTAGACCTTACCCAAAAGCTATAAGAAAGGAAAAGAGTAAACGTAAACCGGGTCAGTCACGCATCTACACCGATACACCGGAAAAGGAAAGATTGGAGGAATTGGAAAATTTGAAAGACATAAAACGAATTAGATTGGAAGAAGTAAAAAAAAATAAAACAGCCAAAATTCTAAATTTTGAACAGCCAAAGAAGAGTAATAAAAAGAGAAATATTAAACAAATAGACACCTCTAGCGAGAGTGATTCTGATGTGTCCTTTCATGATACAGACGACGATGTCAGTGACGAAGTTGAAGACATGGTTGAACTAAAAAATTATAATGCGAAAAAGGGAGACTTTGTTTTAGTAAGATTTGTATCAGCTAAAAATGCGATGATTCACTATATCGGACAAATTATGGCTGTCAATTCTGGTATTACCAGAGTCAAATTTCTTAGACGACGTGGCCTATCAACTACATTTTACTATCCATCTATTGATGATTTGGCAGATGTCGAAATTAATGATATAATTTCAAAATTTGACGCACCATCAAAATTAGGAACAGCCAGAACTGCTTCATTTTTTAACTTTCCTTACAATTTTGGTACTCTAATTGTACAGTAAATACTAATTGTCAATAAAGCTTCTTAGAGTTACTTTGTTTTATTGTAAATTCTACTGTTAAAAATTGTTTTAGTAATAATATATTTGATGGCCGAAACTGCACCCTCAAGGGGGTACATTCGGCCACTGGTAGGGGTTTTAAAAAATCCCTATAATTTTTTTTCTAAAAATAGTAGATCAAGAATATCGTCGCAAGTACTTCATACAAACGTCAATAAAAAATAATAGTTAAGAGTGATATTATTTAAAACATTAGTTGCAAAAAAATACTAAAAAATCTCCTTATAGGCCGAATGTGTCCCCCCCTCCCCTATACCAATTTAATAAAAATAAAATAAAAATAAATAAAAAATATATATCTAACGTACGTACATAAACGGTTCAAATTTTCAAATTGTTAAATATTAACACTGTCATACACAACTGCAGTTTGTGGATGACAAAAACCTTATGGGCCTGCGCTAGAAAACTAAATCTAGCCCCCCTGGAAATGCGAGTACCAGTACGCAGAAACCTCCCAGAATACCGGGTACTTACAACCCTATTCACAAGGCCAGCCCGTCAGTACTCATATAGCGCCCAGATCCATATTCTTACCTAAATATGGTTGCCACACGCCATTTCCAGTACACTAATACTTACTTAAAAAAAAGAACTACATTTTAAAACTGTATCCACGGCTTGATATTCTCAATTCCAGCCACACCCACATAAGGCACCTGTGACCTAGTACTGCCAGGAATATCCCGAACTTCGTAACGATCATTACCCAGTTGCCTTGCAATTTTGAAAGGGCCACGCCACTTTGGCCGTAACTTTTGACTGGACCCCGTAGCTTGTGTGGATGTGATTTTCAACAAAACTAAATCTCCGACTTGAAGGACCTTTGGTGCACATCGTTTTGCATCAAACTGTTCTTTTTGTTGTGCCTGATAGTCCGGGTACCTGTCACTAACTTTTCGTCGAAGTTCACTCACGTTAATTTCATCCCTTATGTCCGGCGGGACAAACGCGACTTGTCCAGTTACACGATAGCCCAACAACACCTCACTTGGAGCCGCCCCTAATGCCCTATTTACAGTTCCATTTAAGCCTAATTGAATATTAACGACATTGTCATCCCAACTGTCGTCTTCCACATCCGCTCCCATAGTGGAGAGAGAGTCCAAAATAGTCCGATTGTAACGTTCCACTTGCCCGTTTCCACGTGGGAGTCCTACCGCTTTCAGGTAGTGAGTTATACCCCTTTTACAACAAAACCTTTTAAACTTGGTTGAAGTAAATGAAGACCCCCTATCACTTAGTATTCTTTTTGGTTCCCCAAAATGTTTTATCATGTCAGTTAATGCTTTTATTATATAACTTGTTTTTGTTTTTTTAACAGGATATATCATTACATATTTTGTAAAAGCATCAACTATAACAAAGAGCTGTGTATTACCTTTACGTGATTTAATAAAGGGACCTAAATGATCCACATGAATCGTATGGAATGGCCGTGTAATTTTTGGTATTGGATTCAAGTATCCTGGTTTTTTATTTTCCGTGGATTTGTGGTATAAACAATTAAGTGTCAGAATAAAGCAAAATAAAAGTCTTAATATTTGAAATCTACGTATATTCAATAGTCTGTGTAGGCGTTCGAGCGCTTGCTAATAACTAATTCACTACTATTTTCTTATCCCCTCTTCATCATATAACATAAACAGTTGTAATCTGATACTTTCTTTCCACTTAAGCATTTGAATATTTTATGGTCCCAGTATTGCCTTAATATTACAAAGAGTTCATTTAGTTAACTAGACGATACTCTAACATTCGGCCATCCTGCAATTGTTTCGCCTCGAAACACCTTTGCCCATGGTTGACCCTGAGTTGTTCTGTATCTTCCGCCTCGAGTACATTTTCTGTGAACAACAAAGATATCATTAAAATATTATAAAATACCCCTTTCCTTTCAATGTCACGTGCCTGACAGCACGGGAACATAAATTTTACTTCTCAACGTGCATAACAGCACGGGAACATAAATTTTACTCCTTAACGTGCATAACAGCACGGGAACATAAATTTTACTCCTCAACGTGCTTAACAGCACGGGAACATAAATTTTACTCCTCAACGTGCATAACAGCACGGGAACATAAATTTTACTCCTTAACGTGCATAACAGCACGGGAACATAAATCTTACTCCTCAACGTGCATAACAGCACGGGAACATAAATTTTACTCCTCAACGTGCATAACAGCACGGGAACATAAATTTGACTCCTCAACGTGCATAACAGCACGGGAACATAAATTTGACTCCTCAACGTGCATAACAGCACGGGAACATAACCCCTTTAGTGCCCACATAATTGTGTACCTGTTATTACCCCGATTTTGTAGAACAAATACTTAGTTCAGATTCATCAACATTCATAAATCACACTGATCTGATCAGACCTTTATTACACACATGACACATACATAACACATTTCTCACCCATCCACCCATACAGTTAAACAAGGGAATCATTTTAAATTTTTATCATTTTTCCCTTTTTCTTTTTGTTTCCTTCCCTTAAATGACATCCCTTATCATGTACTTTATTTATATCAATTTTATTTCATACAAATATATGTATCAACAAACTTATCTTTAACTTAACAATATGGCCATTAACATAAATAAACAAAATAAAACTTAAACCTTAAAACTTATAAATCAAAAGGCAAATCTTTGTCCTCATTTAGGACCACCCATGGTTTTACTTTATCCACCGCAACAACGGTGTCTGTTGACTTTCCTTTACTTCTCAAGTCCTTTACCACGTATCGATCGTTTGGCAACACCACCTTGATTTGGAATGGACCCTTAAACAACGGTTGTAACTTATTTAATTTGTCCATAAAAAACTTGCATTTTTTTAATTGTAACGTCAGGTTATATTTTCTAAATATTTCTAACACAATTTTTAGCTGGCTGAGACAATGTTTAAGTGATTGTGCTGGTATTATTATATCATCTAAGTATCCAAACGCCGTCCCGCTAGGTAATTCTTTTAAAATTTTTGAGATCATTTGCTGAAAAACAAAAGGCGCATTACATAATCCGAAGCTCATTCTCAAAAATTTAAATTTGCCATCAGGTGTGATAAACGCTGTTTTCTCTATCGAATCCTCTGCCATTGGGACCTGATAATACCCAGAAAATAAATCTAACTATGTAAATATTTTATATCTTCGCAATTTATCAATCTGGTCATCGATTAGAGGCAAGGGAAACTTATTTTTATGGGTAATATTATTAAGTCCACGATAATCTATGCATATGCGCAGTGAACCATCTGGTTTTGACACTAAAACCACTGGACTGGCAAACGACGAATTTGACTCCCTTATTATATTGTATTTTAAGAGTTCATCCAACATCTCTTGTACTTTTTGTCTTCTATCTTCAGAAAGTCTATATGGATTGTACGGCACAGGTTCGTCCGTTTTTAATTTAATTTTCATGTCTGTGCAGTTTGTCTTGCCCATTTCCGAAAGATTTATGGCGATACAATCTCGAAATTGTCGAAGGACTTCCAATAAAGATTCTTTTTGTCCACCGCAATATACAATTTCATTTTCAATATCATCGCTTCGACTTATTTGATTAACATACATTTTTATTGATGTTGAATAAAATTTTATCTCCGAACCATCTTTTATAAAGCCGACATTATTACGCCTTATTAATGTGTTACCAATTAACATTTCCGAAGGGCAACACGTGTCTGGGACTACCAAAAGCTCTTCATCATTTTCTACTTCATCTAAAATTACTTTACCAAAAACACATATTTGAAATCTACGTATATTCAAAAGTCTGTGTAGGCGTTCGGGCGCTTGCTAATAACTAACTCACTACTATTTTCTTATCCCCTCGTCATCATATAACATAAACAGTTGTAATCTGATACTTTCTTTCCACTTAAGCATTTGAATATTTTATGGCCCCAGTATTGCCTTAATATTACAAAGAGTTCATTTAGTTAACTAGACGATACTCTAACATAAGCCAGTTGTTTACATATTTTTTTATAATTGTGAGGTATATTAATAAATAACAACTATTTAGAACAAACTACATTTAATTAGAACTGATTTAATTTACAATACACTGCTAAACCTGGCCACTCTATATAACCAGCCAAGCTTAACTAACTTTCGTCTTACCACGTCTTTCTTTTCGGTCTATCCCTAGTAACCCGATACATTATTTTATTATCGGGATCTAGCCTAAATACTACACGGCACAACACTCTTGGTTCATAATCTTATATAAGTGGTTTCATAGCGTTAAAAGATTGTTTCCAATAATATACGCCTTACAGTTCGACCATCCTGACATAGGTTCGTCCTCGAACCCAGAACATCATTGGACAGATTGATGGCGTTGAGCAACTTGTTATCCTGGGGATGAAGTTTCAGCTAATTCTTCATCGTCAGCTTCACTGTGTCTTTGGCTAGAATACAAAGTCAATTAACTATAGATTAAAACCCCCTTTTTTGTGTCCATGTCTTAGTATCTTTTGATCTACCATCAGCACAAGAGCTCTCATCTACTGTAATTAACTTCGTAGGCATCTATCAATCATTGTGTTGACTGAGAGGCTTCCAAACCACAGCAAGTTTAGGCTTTTAGTCAGATCCTCTAGGTCGCGTTTGAACTGATCGAGCGGCAGTTCTCATTGACTAAGCTTCTGAATGTGTGCAGAATAGTTACCAGAGTCAACCAAACCAGCCAACAACCATAAATATAAAACCCCAATCTCTCCCCCCCATTAAGTTAAGCTGTTTGTTAAGAGTCTGTGTCAGTTGTTTTTGTATATACCCTTTAAAATGGTTGCAACTAGTTCGTACTGGCTCCGACAACTAACCTGTTATTCAGGATTATCCCAAAATAATATATGAATTTTCACATATTGTAAGGGCTTCCAATCCCATAGGCGACAAGTGTGAAATTGGGCTTCTAGAAATAAACAAAGGACGCCTCGATTTATTTCTAGGCATCTGCACATTGCAGGCTTCCGGTCATAATAACAACTTAGCTTGCTCAATGGACCGAGCTTCTGAAATATTGCATTTTTTTCAGGTGTGAACATCTGCTATTTGCAGGCTTACAGAACTACAAGTTCTGCGCTTCCAAACGTGCGATAACCGTCGGGCAATATTAACAAAATGTAATGCTGTTTTTACATATAAACATCCAGTGATTGTCAAATACTTTTATCTTAAGACATGGACCCAAAGTTATTACAGTATTTTTTTTCGCCAAGGTGGAATCTTTTTAACGGTATACAGGCATGTATGTGTTTCCGAAAAAAAATAATAATCGGGGAATTAAATTTTCTTTCAATTAGTTTGGACTGTTAAATGTTACTTACAACGGCTGATACTCCTGGTCGTTTAACGTGATCCAGGGCTTCAGGCTATCTATAGCTATAATACTTATAGACGGCCTGGGACTACGAAAATCTTGCACAATATATCTATCATTGTCTAATAATTTTGTGACTCTAAAGGGCCCTTTAAACTTTGGCATTAACTTTTTGGGACCGCTACCTGACCCGGGATCGGTTTTACGCACCATAACTAAGTCGTCGACTTTAAACTTGTGGGGTGTTTTACGTTTTGATCGTATTTCATTTTTGCGGTTTGTTGCTTGTCGTAAATATTTTGAGCCACCTGTGCTCTAAGTGTCTGCAAATTTTCTTGTGCTAAGTTGTCACTTATCACTGAAAGAATTTTTGCATCAGCGATGGGTCTTGGATTTATTCCCATTAGTATTTCATATGATGATTTTGAAGTTGTTTTATTAACTGTTGAATTTATGCTAAACTGTATAAATTTTAAATGTGTGTCCCAATTTTCCTCGCTTTCGTCATTTGCAGAATAGCATCGTAGTGAGTTTAATATTGTAAGATTATACCTTTCACATTGCCCATTTGCACGGGGTGTGGCAACCGCATTTTTAACGTGTTTGATGTTATTTGTTTTATTTTTGACAAAAATCTATCATTTTTTTCGAGGTAAAAGCTGATCCTCTATCGGAAATAATTCGCTCGGGGGGTCCGAATAGGAATATTAAATTTTCAAGGGCTTTAATGACGCATTTGACATTTGTGCTTTTGACTGGTTCAATAAATATAAATTTGCTGAATGCATCAACTATTACAAAAATGTGAGTGTGTTTTTTTTTTGATTGTACAAATGGTCCTAAGTGATCAATGTGTATTGTTTGAAATGGGACTGTTGATTTTGGAATAGGATGAAGGAAAACTGGTTTGCGTCCTGTGGTACCCTTCATATATAAACCATTCAAACATGCTGCTACGTATTTCTTTACAAAATTGGCCATTTTTTTAAACCAGTAGTTTTGTCGAATTCTTTGCAAAGTTTTTTCAGAACCAAAATGTCCGGCATCATCGTGATTAAGGCGACAAATCAGCCATCTACAGGACGTTGGGACAACCCACTTTGGCGAATTATCTATTTTACGATATAGAATGTTATTCTTTATAGTGTAATTCTCAAAATAATCTTTGTTTGACCGATTTTTAATAGAGTGAAGAATTTCTATAATATTTTCAATTTTAGTGTCTTGACTTTGTACAGCTGCGATCCATTCTGATTCGGTTAGATTAATTATATTTGAAATTAACTGTTGGTCGGGGACTGGGTGTCTACTAAGGTAGTCAACATGATTCATTGATGTGCCATATGTATATCTATGACATATGTAAACTCTTGAATTTTAAGCCACCACCGGGCTATCCTCGGTACTAAATATTTTCTAATGCAGTTCCTCGTACTGCTGCGCAATCGGTGTAAATTGTAAATTGTTTTCCGAGCAGGTATATTCGAAAATGTCTTAACGATAGAACTATAGCCATAGTCTCCAATTCGTAGGAGTGATACCTACTCTGTTCAAAAGTACACTGTTTACTGAAATAGGCCACTGGGTGCCATTTGTCGCTATGTTTTTGCATTAATATCATAATATCCCTCCTACTCCGACACTGCTAGCATCGCAGTGCAACTGTATTGGAAGATTATGATCGAATATTTTAAGCACTGGGTTGTCAGCTAAAAGACTTTTTATTAGTTCGAATGCATCATCTTGTTCGGCAGTCCACATCCATATAGCATGTTTCTTGAGTAGTTTAGTAATGGGTTGCATAATGAAGGCATAATTTATAATAAATTTTCTAAAATAATTAGCTAAACCACAAAATTGTCTTAATTCTTTTCTATTGGTGAGTGGTTTGAGTTTAATTATGGCTTCGGTTTTTAATTTGCTTGGTTGTATGCCTTGTTCGGAAATTTCACGACCAAGATAACTGATTTGGGTTTGTAAAAATTTACATTTTGTTGGTTGTAGCGTTAAACCATATTTGAGTAAGATCCCTAAAATTTTCTCAAGTTTTACGAGACCTTCTTCATATGTTTTGAATGGAATAAGAATATCGTCTAAATAGGGGAACGCGGTACCATTTTCTAAATTCGTTTACAATTTTGTTCATCATCCGTTGAAAAACAAAAGGGGCATTGCACAGACCAAAACTCATGCGGAGGTACTCATAATGCCCGTCGGGGGTGATAAAAGCTGTTTTAGATATTGAATCGGGTGCCATTGGTATCTGATAGTAACCAGAGAATAAGTCAAGTAAAGTGAAATATTTAAAATTCACTAACTTATCAATTTGATCATCTATTAACGGGAGGGGAAATTTTTGTTTTACAGAAATAAGGTTCAGTTTGCGATAATCTACACATAATCTTAGGGTGCCATTAGGTTTTGGTACTAAAATAACAGGGCTGGCATAAGAAGATGTCGATTCGCGAATAATATTATTCGAGAGTAAGTCCAATATAATGTCTTTTAATGCCCTTCTTTGATTTTCTGGCAACCTATATGGATTGTAACATACAGGGTTTGAGGTCGTTAATTCAATGTTCATTTCAACACAATTCGTTTTACCCATTTCACTGAAATTAAGGGCAACACATTTGCGATATTTGTGTGAGCTAAATTACAAGATAATATGTCAGTTTTAGATAAGAGTCTTGACGCTTTAATATTATTTACAAGGGAAAAGTCCACACATGCGTTAAATTTTATTTCGCTGCCGTTTTTGTGAAATGTTACATGGGGTTGAGACAAAAAGTTATTGCCAATTAGTATATCAGCTGGGCATACTTTGTCTGGTACGACAATAAGACCGGTCACTGCACTTACGGAGTCTATCGTGATGTCACAAACAGATATCTGTCGTGCTTCATAAATTTGACCTGAAAAACACTTTAAAAATCGAGGGTGGCTGTCTACGACCAAGTTTTTGGGCGATCGATAATTTTATGAGGGAACATTCACTACCAGTGTCTATTAGGCCAGTTAATTTGGCATTATTGATATAAACCTCTTTGAAATAAAGATTAACAAAATGTTTTGACACGAAAAATATGTGTCGTTCCGATATTTGTCAAGCGTTTTTGGAATACTTAAGTTCGCGTTTCTTTTTGCGACAGTCTTTCTCAAAATGTCCACTTATTTTACAAAAATTGCAAACTATCTTGTTAGCGCGACGAGAAAAGTTGTGTCCCATTGGACGCTTCTTGGGACAATTAAAACTGCGATGTCCCGGTTCGGCGCAATGATAACATTGCATTTTTAAATTGTCGGGTTTGTAGTCCGCGCGACTTGAACCCGGCATATTAATATCACAACCCCTTAGGTATGTTAATAAATCCTCGGAGGATTTATAATTGCTTGCAAGCGCCATTTGCCTAATGTCTTTATTTTGGATCCCATGTACTATAATGTTCACTTTTTCCTGCTCAGGTATTTCCCAGTTGAGGCGTTGCAATTTATTCAACTTTTCTACGAAATATTGAAGTAAATTTGTATTTTCGTTAGACGAGTATAGCGCAGCGTCTTTAAATAATAAACCCGTACTTTAAGTGTCCACGTCAAACGTACAACGTAACGCCGTTTTTAGCTGAGCCCAATTTTTGTGAGCAAATTCGCCCCCTAAATACCACTCGCGTGCGCGACCTACGAGTTTCGCTATCGCAAATCTAGTTGTGGCTACATCATCCCATTTAGAAAAGTAGGCCTTTTCTTCCACAAGACGAAGCCACTTATTTATAGATATTGTATTGACTGCCGGATTAAAGTCCGGAATACTTTCCCAAGAAACATTAGTAGGGTTAATACTGACCTTCTGACTCTGCTTTAATACCTTTACCTCCTCTTACAATAGCAGAATTTATTGTTGAACTGTCAGCGGTGGAGTTGCTGAACGATCATTACAATTTCGTTCGGATAAATGAGATTGGGAGTTCATGGAATCAAAGTCAATCAGAGCGATTTCTCTGTTGGCCATGTTGATATTCACTTAAATCACTAGAGCGTCTTAAGCACAATAAATTATTATGGTACACACTGTTTTAGGCTATGCACGCGACACTAGGTCGAGCTCGACGTAAAAATTAAGTTTTTTTTTTCTTAATTTGAAAACAGAAATAAAGGGGATTTATCCCACTTCTGACAAATTGTGAGGTATATTAATAAATAACAACTATTTAGAACAAACTACATTTAATTAGAACTGATTTAATTTACAATACACTGCTAAACCTGGCCACTCTATATAACCAGCCAAGCTTAACTAACTTTCTTACCACGTCTTTCTTTTCGGTCTATCCCTAGTAACCCGATACATTATTTTATTATCGGGATCTAGCCTAAATACTACACGGCACAACACTCTTGGTTCATAATCTTATATAAGTGGTTTCATAGCGTTAAAAGATTGTTTCCAATAATATACGCCTTACATAATTTGTCGCATTCGGGAGAACCAATACAAGCGCGCTACTGATTTATAAGTTTTATCAAAAGCAAAATGCCTTATGTCATCGTGATTTAAGCGTAAAATTTGAAATTTTGCATTTTCAGGAACAACCCAGCGCGGCCTGTAGACAGTAATTTTATAAACTTTCCCTCCTTTTAATTCATATTGATTAAATATTTCTTTGTTATTCTGAACGTCTCCAGATGCTAATATTTCTTTTAACGCTTTAATATCCTTATCGGCCTCTTGTGCCGATAAAAGCCAATCACCTTCGGCTATGTTTATAGAATTAACACTAACTATATTTTCCGCTGTATTCGAAGTATTTTGAGGTATCGGATTTCGACTCAAAGCATCTACGTACCGCATTTGTTGATTTGTACGATGTTTAATTTCATAAGTGTACTCGTTTAATTCAATGACCCAGCGACCGATTCTTGTATTTACTTCCGCCTTTTTAAAAGTGCTTACCACTGCAGAACAATCAGTGATTATAGTAAATTTTCTTCCGTATAAATAATCTCGAAATTTTTGTACAGTCATTACTACTGCTAATGCCTCTAATTCAAATGAATGATATTTTTGTTGTTCGTTAGTTGTTTGTTTGCTAAAATATGCCTCCGGGTGTTCTTTACCTTGTTTTACTTGTACCAGAATTCCCGCAACTCCTATTCGACTCGCATCCGAGTAAACTCGGCATTCTAATTTATTATTAAAAATTTCTAAAACGGGTTTTCGAATTAGTGCATTTTTTAGTGTTTCAAAAGCGTCTTGCTGTAACTTACCCCATATAAATTCAGTGTCTTTATGTAATAACAAACTTATTGGTTTAGATTTTTCGGCATATTTTGGAATACATTTACGAAAATATTCGGTTAAACCCAGAAATTGTCTCACGTTATGTATATTTTGAGAAATCGGAAACTTTTCTACAGCACAAATTTTATTATCAGTCGGTTTAATCGTTGAATTTGATATTTCATAACCCAAAAATTCTATTTTTGTTTGTAAAAAATAACATTTATCTAGTTTAAAAGTTAAACCGGATTTTTGGAAAAGAGTTAATACTTTCTGTAGATTATCTAATGTGCCCGTGATAGTTTTACCGGGGATTAGGATATCGTCTAGATAAACCAATACTTTATTAAATCTTAATTTACCTAAAATTTTATTTATAATTTTTTGAAATACTGCCGGCGCATTGGTAAGTCCAAATGGTACTTTTAAAAATTCGTAAAGACCATCTTGTGTAATAAAGGCAGTTTTCGCAATTGAATCTTCTGCCATTTTAATCTGGTAATACCCTGATGCTAAATCGAGACTACAAAAATACTTGTACCCTGAGAGCCGGTCTATCTGATCTTCAATTAAATTTAAGGGATTTTTATTTGGGACCGTTATTCTATTTATAGCCCTAAAACCTACACATAGCCTTTTCTTGCCATTTTTTTTTTGAAACCAATAATACCTGACTGGCATAAGGTGAGTCCAACTCCCTAATAATTTTGTGTTGTAAAAGTTCATCAACAATATTTCTAATTAACGATCTTTCTTTCTCAGGATATCTTCGCGCTCTATGCGTAACAGGTACATTTGAGGTTAACTCTATCCGCATCTCTTCTCCAGACGTCCCTACGTCAAAAGAGCTAGCTGCCAAAGGATTTTGAAACTTATTTAAAATGTGAAAAAGTGTACGCTCCGCCACTGGGTCATGAATTCCAACATTAACATTTGTTTTATTTAAAATCAAATCGCCCGATTGAGAATGACTATTAAAACATAACGTTGAGCCTTTTTTAAAATAAGTGACATCATCAATTTCAGTAAAATTTTGTCCTATCAAAACATCAACGTCCATTATTTGTTTGTTTATAACGTAGAAATTTATTTGTTTTTCAACGGAGTCAATGTTTACATTAGCAGTCACATAATAAAAAACCTTTAAATCTGTATCGGATACAGTCTTAATAGTAACATAATCTTGAAGTTTTTTAAGTTTCAAATTTAATGTAGGAATAACAGATTCATTAATTAAAGAACATTCACTTCCAAAATCAATAAAACACTGAATTAACTTACTTTCTACGTAAATATCTTTTATATATTTTTGCATGGAATTTGGTGAATATTTTATACCGGGTAGTCACAAATTCGTATGATATATGGCGACGTCGTTACACGTGTTTTTGTTCTTAGGACATCGACTTCTGATATGTCCTATTTGTTGACATGAGAAACATTTTAAAGAGGAAGAGTAGAAGCGTTTATTATTTCTTTTTGTAACCGACGCCGACGGTGCCGTTGTCCTGCAATAAGATGTACCAGGTTTGGCAACCTCAGTCTTTGGTTCAACATAATTATTTGTATCATCAAATACTTTGAAATATCGAGCTAGCTTGGCTGGGTTACTTATCTGAGAGGTTTCAACAGAAAAACGAATTTGTTGATTTTTAATACCTCCCATTATTAAATTGACTTTATCAGCATCCGATAATGGAATGAGGAGTATAATTTAACATTCTTGACATATCCTAATGCAAATCTTTTTTTTGGTATAAAATTTTCAAGCAATAGTTTCTTCCATTCGCCCCAAGTAAACAATCGTGTTGGCAGTCCCCGCTACCAAGTTTCCGCCGAACCCCGTAGTTTACTAAGAGCCAAGTGGCAAGTAACTTGGTCAGACCAATTATTTATTTCGGAAAACTCGTCAACCGCATTAAGCCATTCCATAATATCATGAAAAAGGGGGTTGAACTCATCTATTATATTATTATTAATGACCCCTTGATTTACATTTGTTTTACTGATAATCTTTTCAATGCTCTGAAGAAAAACTTTACTTAAAGAATGAGAGTAGACTCACTACCGTCCTGCTTAGAAGAAACCGTAATGTCAAAAGGAGGGGTAAAACTTCTTACTTGCATTTCATCCCTGGGCCTGCCGATTTCACTAGCGTCAGAAAATGATTCCTGACTACCATGTCGTCGCGATCGGCTACGAGCACTATGGGTCTCCAAATCTCTCCGACTGGGCTGAATGGGCCTGTGACGACGAGACATTTTGACACAAAAACACTATCCCGTGATTTAAAAAAAAAACAGTACAAAAAGGCACAAGGTTTTATCCCACTTCTGATGTTGTCAATTAAACACTTATTCGCAAAACAAATTTATAATATGAAAAGAAAATAAAAAAAAGTAAAACACCCATATAAAATATAAAAGAACAACTCTAATTCAGATTCAAGTCGAGAGTGCCCGCATCCTCCAACAAAAACCCAGGCTGCCCGTCCTGCTTCATCGGTGATATTTGATACTCATAACATAAGCAGTACCGGCTTAGTAATAAAATCCCACAACTAAAAATCGATGATAACAATACCTATTACGTTTAATAAAATAATTAAAATTTTGTTATGCAATGATATGATATGTTTTTTTTTTATTTTAGCAACCACTGCTCTCTGTATCCTGCTTCGTAGATTAGCATATCCTAATAGGCTCATTGATTTGGAACACATGTTTGGGTATTCGTACCCAGTACTGTCTCAGGTAGCCTGGGAAATATCAAATATTATTGGTAGAAATTTTATACCCAAAGTAGAAAATCTGGCAAACAACAATTTTTTTGACCAGAACAAATTAAACGAGTATGCTCAAGTAAGTAATAAAACGTAAAGTAGATATTTAACTCAAATTAATAAATGTTAATTTAATTTTTAGGCAATTAATGCAAAAGGATGTCCTCTTCAAAACTGCTGGGCCTTTATCGACGGGACAGCACGAGCAATCTGTAGGCCCTCGGAGAATCAGGAGGCCTATTATAGTGGCCATAAAAAATGCACTGCCTCAAGTATCAGAGTGTTTGCACACCTGACGGCCTTATAATTAACCTTCAGGGGGCATATCAATAAAGGCGACATGATGCTGCAGTTCTTCGTGAATCACGGTTGCTTGACCAATTGCAGCAATATACTGTTTTCCATGATCAGGAGTTTGTGCTCTATGGAGATCAGGGATATGGCCTCATGAATTTGTTAATTAGACCATACTCTAGGCATGAAATTAACCAAAACCCACTAAGGCAAATATTTAATAATGCAATGAGAGCAATGAGGATCACTGTAGAGTGGGGGTTTGGAAAAATTATTCAAATATTTGCCTTTTTGGACTACAGAAAAAACCAAAAGTTGTTGATGCAAGATGTAAGCAGTATGTACACAGTAGCGGTCCTCTTAACAAACTGCCATACTTGCTTATATGGTAGCAACACTGGTAATTCTTTTAATGTAAACCCCCCAGAATTGGAAATTTATTTAGCCTAGCAATAAGTGTCATTAGCATAATGTATAAGTACTAAGTAGATAGTTTTTTTTTGAGAAAATTAGATTATATAGATAGATAGATACCTATTTATTAGTAATAATATGCAATGAGCATTTTTACAAGTCAAGTCAAATAAAAATAATTAATTAAGACAAGTATATAGTATTAGTTTATTTTTTAATAAGAAACATTTTTAAATCAACATAGATAGGTACAAATAAATTATTTGTGGAATAAACAAGTTATAACACAAATTGGTTGCTTTAACAAAAACTTAAACAAAAGCTATTCCTAAAAAAAATCAACAAAACTAACCCCTATTATGTATTTACATAAAAAATTATTATGTTTATATGACTTTTTAACAAATTAAGTTATAAGTAGGAACTGGTTTGCTATGGGAAAACACTTTCTCTACTTCCAGAAAAATCCATAAAAAACAACTTGAACTAAACTCTAATATTTCTATGAAAGTCATATCTATATGTAAATGACAATTTTTTTACAAATAACTTATAATAGGAACCTTTTAACCATGAGAAAAACCTTACTTTAATTCTTATAAAAATGGACTACTTAATTTAAAACAAAACTTGAAATAAAAATATTGTTTCGTCATTAAGGGATTAGCTCGGGTACATACTTTTTTGCCCCATAAAATATTTATAACTTATTTTAAATAACAATCTCAATACAAAAATAAATAACAAATAAATAGCTACCTTATGAGCAACAGAAAAAGTCTCTGAAAAAGTCTATTAGTGCTGACACGAGTGTTGATACCTTCTTTCAAAAGCCATTTCCAGTAGTCTTTGTTGATTTTGGAAAATATCCATTTGAATATTTAGCCTCTTTTCATCCATTTCTAGCCTGGTCTGGTCCATTACTAATCTTCTCTTTCTTTCTGCACTTTCAAGTTCAAACTTTTTTTCAGCTAATGCCAGTTCTCTACATCTAATTTCAAACCACCGGTCATTCTTTTTTTTCTAAATATCTAATGGAGGTTTGTTTTAGTCCCCCTGGTCTGACTCTTGTAGGAGCTAAAAAAGCATAAATAAAAAAAAAATTGCATGCAGTATTACTGCAAACCAACCAAAAACTAAATAAATACTTATTTACTTCCAACCGAGCATCCACCTGCTTTGGCATTTTTTCCTAGTTTTTTATTACTGCCGCCTGCCTTTTTAACATTTGCCATAATATATTCTTCCTGCTGTACATCGTTGGTGATGTCTAAATTGGAATTTGTGGTCATGGGGTATCCATTAGAGATGAGGTTTGACTTATCATTCAGAGTTTCAAGGTCTCCATCACTGAGTATAATATATTCCAATTCATTTTCAAAATTCTCTTCTTCATTGTTGACCCCGTTCTCCTTGTTGCTGCTAATTTCTATTTCATTTTGTGCCAGCTCCCTTTTATCAAAACCCTTTTGGTACTGAGATTTAGATTCTTTTTTTGGCTTATTTTTAAAATCATTTATTAACAAAATAATTGCATGCAGCAGGTCATCTAGCTCCGTTACTTCCTCTTCTATACCAGACCTAAAACAATAAATATATTTGACTTTACTTATTGACATTTAGATGTAAGAATGTGTCGAGCTTCAGATTTAAAAATTTCTGTAAACGTGATGGGTATTTCACTGCTCGAACGAAGCCTGAACGAACAACAAACTCCAAATTTGAATTTGGTCAATGTGTACGTTAAAGCGAAGGCGAATCGAATGGCGTTTTTATGGCGGTACATCAAATTTTCGAGGGGATTCTGGTTTTGGTTTGAACTTATTTGCATTGAGATTTGTTTTGCAAAGTGCTAAGCGAACAGACAACCGCTTATTGAAACTCGAAAGAGAATTCATACATATTTCAATACATGCATAATTACTTACTTGTACTCATCTATGGCTACCTTAGCAGCAAATTTTTCGGAGAGTAATGTAACTCTTTCCTTGATGCTTCTTAAGGTGAATGCTTTTCCTGTGACTTGTAAAACATTTCCCTAATATTATGCCACCTTTCCTGGTCCACATAGGGGTTCTGACTCACCACCTCCCTTAACAATTGAAGGTCATCTTCTGCATTATAAAATAGTCTCTTTCTTTTAGGTATTTCAAACATTGCGTATTGCCACGTTCGGTGATATCGCCGAGGCCGAATACAAAGTAAGTTTTAAAAAAATACACAAACTGTCACAAAAAAGTTAGGTTATATTTATTATTTTATTGATAACAATGACACCTGACAGTCGATCAGTTGAGATGCGTTTTCGTATACGGATACGATAGGAGGTCCTTAATGTTCGTACACACGATCAGGCATGCCTTCGCGCCTACCTGAAGAGGCAGGTCTGCGAGTAAGTCTGATACTAAACATTCCGTACACACGTCTCAGTTAGACTGAGAGACATCACTTCATTTTCAAACGATCCGCTTTAATATTAATATGTCGTTAAGCATTAATAAAGTTGTGTTTAATTAGCACGGCAATAATTGCATGTGTGGTCAGTGAGGAAAGGGCCAAAAAAGGAAAGAGGTGTAATAAAAGAAAGTGGGTAAAGTCATGGTTACTTAAGAGGAACAAATATACACACATAAATTTATTAAAAGAGCTACAATTAGAACCAGATGACTACAGAAACTACATACGAATGACCGAAGAAGTGTACATGGAACTATTAGATTTGGTATCACCATACATTCAAAAAGAAGATACTGTAATGCGACAATCTATAAGTGCACACGAAAGATTATCATCCACTTTAAGATGGCTGGCAACTGGGCGCAGTTTACAGGATTTAAAATACAGTACAGTAATATCTCCCCAAGCTCTAGGAAAAATGATTCCAGATACTTGTAAAGCGATATACGCTGTACTTTGGAAGGACTTTGCTAAGGTGAGACTAACAACAATGTCCATATTATGTATTTATTTTTAATTTTTTGTATTTATTGCAGTTTCCAACAACAGAAAATGAATGGAAGACAATAGTTAACGGTTTTGAAGAGAAATGGAATTTCCCTAATTGTGTGGGTGCCATCGACGGCAAGCATATTAGAATTGTACGACCACCAAATAGCGGCTCATATTATTATAACTATAAAGGATTTTATAGCATCGTTCTAATGGCAATTGTTAACGCTAATTACGAGTTTATATTAGTTGATGTTGGAACAAATGGTCGTGTTTCAGATGGTGGTGTCTTGGAAAACACCGATTTTTTTAGCAAACTGATAGATAACTGTTTAACTATACCCGATTTTAAAGAAGTTGCGCCTAAGAAAATAAAATTGCCTTCGGTGTTTGTTGGCGACGAAGCCTTTGCATTACGAGAAAATTTTATGAAACCCTATAACGTTAGAGAACTTGACTACCCGAAAAAAATATTCAATTACCGCCTGTCTCGGGCTAGAAATGTAGTCGAAATTGTGTTTGGTATTCTAGCAGCTCGTTTTCGGCTAATGCATACAGAAATAAACATGGATCTAAAAACCACAGAGTTGGCAGTATTAGCGTGTTGCATACTGCACAACTATTTACGTCGTAAGTGTGGGAAGTCTTATATGGCATCATCAAATCCACAAGATGAAAATAATACTGGCATTAATTGTGCAGCAAGTTTGACAAATTTACAACGGGGACATAATCGCCGTGCAAACCAAGACGCGAAAAAAGTCAGGGAGTCATTTTTAAAATGTTTCAATGAAGAAGGTATAGTGCCCTGGCAGCATGATCGCATAAAGTAAATGAGATTGTATTTTCTAGGATTTAAAAAAATTAATCATTATTGTTGTCGTATTTAAGTTGAAATTTTCGATGTATTTTCTTATGTAAAGCCTAACTAAAATGTACTATATAAACGCATTAAAGGATATAATGGTTTCAGTTTTGTTTTTATTTCTCTTCATAAGGCAACGAAATAACAGAAATATAAAATAATCAAAAATAAACAGTAACCTCAAAAAATAGTTATTATACAAAATTATAACGTATTTTCATACCTAAACTAATAACAAAAAATAATGGTAGCCATTACATTAAACTAAAAAAAACCCGACAACTAACATTTATAAAAACATATACAGTGACAGCAAAAGATGTTACACCATATGGACTTTTTTCTTAATAAGGTTAAAAAAAAATTAAATAGTTGAGATAGTCTCTGCATATCCTGAAATCGAAATACACATGAAAAGAAATTAGAAAAATCCAACGGTATACAGCGTAAGGGCAAATATTTGATTTTCATTGTTTAGAATTAATTTATATGCCTAAATATAGAAACTTAGTTACCTATGATAAAAATTAAAATTTGAACAGCAGAAACAGTTGAAACCATCAAATTTTAATTTTTGTCATAGGTAACTAAGATTTTATATATAGACATAGAAATTGATTCTAAACAACTTTTCTTAGTAATATTGTCACGTATTTTTGAAAATAAAGGTACTTTACTTTTGAATGAAAATCAAATTTTTGCCCTTACCCTGTATACGGTTGGGTTTTTCAAATTTCTTTTTATGTGTATTTTGATATCAGTATATGCAGAGACTATCTCAACTATTAAAAATTTTGTTTTAACCTTAATAAAAAAACTTTCCATATGGTGCAACATCTTTTGCCGTCACTGTATGTAAGTATTGAGCGTTCATTGATAGGATGAAAAAAAAACTACCAAGGGAGTGGCCTGGTTGTTCTAAATTTAAGTCGGTACGTCTCTGCATTGATGGGTCAACATCAGAATTTGGGACGTTAGGTGCTTGGATTTGTACTGATTGGTGGTAAGTTGGTTCCCTTATATTGTATGACTCGTTAAAAGAAAATCTGTTTAGATGATTACTAATGTCAAATGATGGGATAGAAATATAAGCACGCCTATTTAACGACCCACACATTTCATGAAGTATACGCTCATATTTATAAATAATGTATTAATTAGAAAATTACCTCAGAAAAGTCTTCCAAAAAGTTTGGGTTACTCGTACCCACACTGGATCTAGGTATTTCGTGGTCTTTCAAAAATATTAATAAATCATAATACCACAGTTGCGATCGATAAATTTCCTCTGTTCCAGCTCCAGATTTAATAGAATTTTGTGTTTTTTTGTATTCTTTTCTAAAGCAGCTTCTCAGCGAGTTGATTTTTTTTAACATCTTCTGCCACAGCATCTGGATTGAATTCTTTTAATTTTTGCAACAAAACTTTATACGTAGTATCCTTTTTATTTCTGTCAATGTACAGGGACATTTTTTTAAGTGTCTCACCCGATTGGCGATTTTCCTGCTGACTATCATAAAAAACAAATTACATATTTCTCAATGATTTTCGATAAGGAAGCCGAATTTAATGTCAAAAAATACATAGATTTACAAATTTGACAGATGAGACGCCATTTTGAATTTTCTTAAATGGCAACCCCCATAAATAACCACACAATTGGATTGCATTTGGCGATCCGATTCTAAAACTATATAGTTGTTGACACTTATTTTCAGCCGTTTCGGAAATACGGGCGTTCCTAATTTGCCTCCATCGATTTTGTCTTTTAAGTGTCTCACCCCTTTAATAAATAGACCTTCTAAGGTGAACACCCTAATTTTTTTCACAGTGACATAATTTCCCGTGAGCAAGCGATCTACGCTATAGTCAAATCCGGCAGATGTCAAAAAGTGACAGATACGACGCCATTTTGAATTTTCTTAAATAGCAACCCCCATAAATAACCACACGATTGGATTGCATTTGGCGATCCGATTCTAAAACTATATAGTTGTTGACACTTATTTTCAGCCGTTTCGGAAATACGGGGGTTCCTAATTTGCCTCCATCGATTTTGTCTTTTAAGTGTCTCACCCCTTTAATAAATAGACCTTCTAAAGTGAACACCCTAATTTTTTTCACAGTCACATAATTTCCCGTGAGCAAGCGATCTACGCTATAGTCAAATCCGGCAGATGTCAAAAAGTGACAGATACGACGCCATTTTGAATTTTTTTAAATTGCAGCCCTCATAAATAACCACACGATTAAATTGCATTTGGCGATCCGATTCTAAAACTATATAGTTGTTGACACTTATTTTCAGCCGTTTCGGAAATACGGGCGTTCCTAATTTGCCTCCATCGATTTTGTCTTTTAAGTGTCTCACCCCTTTAATAAATAGACCTTCTAAGGTGAACACCCTAATTTTTTTCACAGTGACATAATTTCCCGTGAGCAAGCGATCTACGCTATAGTCAAATCCGGCAGATGTCAAAAAGTGACAGATACGACGCCATTTTGAATTTTCTTAAATAGCAACCCCCATAAATAACCACACGATTGGATTGCATTTGGCGATCCGATTCTAAAACTATATAGTTGTTGACACTTATTTTCAGCCGTTTCGGAAATACGGGGGTTCCTAATTTGCCTCCATCGATTTTGTCTTTTAAGTGTCTCACCCCTTTAATAAATAGACCTTCTAAAGTGAACACCCTAATTTTTTTCACAGTCACATAATTTCCCGTGAGCAAGCGATCTACGCTATAGTCAAATCCGGCAGATGTCAAAAAGTGACAGATAAGACGCCATTTTGAATTTTTTTAAATTGCAGCCCTCATAAATAACCACACGATTAAATTGCATTTGGCGATCCGATTCTAAAACTATATAGTTGTTGACACTTATTTTCAGCCGTTTCGGAAATACGGGCGTTCCTAATTTGCCTCCATCGATTTTGTCTTTTAAGTGTCTCACCCCTTTAATAAATAGACCTTCTAAGCTGAACACCATAATTTTTTTCACAGTGACATAATTTCGCGTGAGCAAGCGATCTACGCTATAGTCAAATCCGGCAGATGTCAAAAAGTGACAGATACGACGCCATTTTGAATTTTTTTAAATGACAACCCCCATAAATAACCACACGATTGGATTGCATCTGGCGATCCGATTCTGAAACTATATAGTTGTTGACACTTATTTTTAGCCGTTTCGGAAATACGGGCGTTCCTAATTTGCCTCCATCGATTTTGTCTTTTAAGTGTCTCACCCTTTTTATAAATAGACCTTCTAAGCTGAACACCATAATTTTTTTCACAGTGACATAAATTCGCGTGAGCAAGCGATCTACGCTATAGTCAAATCCGGCAGATGTCAAAAAGTGACAGATACGACGCCATTTTGAATTTTTTTAAATGGCAGCCCTCATAAATAACCACACGATTAAATTGCATTTGGCGATCCGATTCTAAAACTATATAGTTGTTGACACTTATTTTCAGCCGTTTCGGAAATACGGGCGTTCCTAATTTGCCTCCATCGATTTTGTCTTTTAAGTGTCTCACCCCTTTAATAAATAGACCTTCTAAGCTGAACACCATAATTTTTTTCACAGTGACATAAATTCGCGTGAGCAAGCGAACTACGCTATAGTCAAATCCGGCAGATGTCAAAAAGTGACAGATATGACGCCATTTTGAATTTTTTTAAATTGCAGCCCTCATAAATAACCACACGATTGAATTGCATTTGGCGATCCGATTGTAAAACTATATAGTTGTTGACACTTATTTTCAGCCGTTTCGGAAATACGGGCGTTCCTAATTTGCCTCCATCGATTTTGTCTTTTAAGTGTCTCACCCCTTTAATAAATAGACCTTCTAAGCTGAACACCATAATTTTTTTCACAGTGACATAATTTCGCGTGAGCAAGCGATCTACGCTATAGTCAAATCCGGCAGATGTCAAAAAGTGACAGATACGACGCCATTTTGAATTTTTTTAAATTGCAGCCCTCATAAATAACCACACGATTGAATTGCATTTGGCGATCCGATTCTAAAACTATATAGTTGTTGACACGTATTTTCAGCCGTTTCGGAAATACGGGCGTTCCTAATTTGCCTCCATCGATTTTGTCTTTTAAGTGTCTCACCCCTTTAATAAATAGACCTTCTAAGCTGAACACCATAATTTTTTTCACAGTGACATAATTTCGCGTGAGCAAGCGATCTACGCTATAGTCAAATCCGGCAGATGTCAAAAAGTGACAGATACGACGCCATTTTGAATTTTTTTAAATGACAACCCCCATAAATAACCACACGATTGGATTGCATTTGGCGATTCGATTCTAAAACTATATAGTTGTTGACACTTATTTTCAGCTGTTTCGGAAATACGGGGGTTCCTAATTTGCCTCCATCGATTTTGTCTTTTAAGTGTCTCACCCCTTTAATAAATAGACCTTCTAAGCTGAACACCATAATTTTTTTCACAGTGACATAATTTCGCGTGAGCAAGCGATCTACGTAAGATCGCTTGCTCACTCGAAATTATGTCACTGCGAAAAAAATTAAGGTGTTCAGCTTAGAAAGTCTATTTATTAAAGGGGTGAGACACTTAAAAGACAAAATCGATGGAGGCAAATTGGGAACGCCCGTATTTCCGAAACGGCTGAAAATAAGTGTCAACAACTATATAGTTTTAGAATCTGATCGCCAAATGCAATCCAATCGTGTGGTTATTTATGGGGGTTGCCATTTAAGAAAATTCAAAATGGCGTTGTATCTGTCACTTTTTGACATCTGTCGGATTTGACTATAGCGTAGATCGCTTGCTCACGCGAAATTATGTCGCTGTGAGAAAAATTAAGGTGTTCAGCTTAGAAGGTCTATTTATTAAAGGGGTGAGACACTTAAAAGACAAAATCGATGGAGGCAAATTAGGAACCCCCGTATTTCCGAAACGGCCGAAAATAAGTATCAACAACTATATACTTTTAGAATCGGATCGCCAAATGCAATTCAATCGTGTAGTTATTTATGAGAGTTGCCATTTAAAAAAAATCAAAATGGCGTCGTATCTGTCACTTTTTGACATCTGTCGGATTTGACTATAGCGTAGATCGCCTGCTCACGCGAAATTATGTCACTGTGAAAAAAATTAAGGTGTTCAGCTTAGAAGGTCTATTTATTAAAGGGGTGAGACACTTAAAAGACAAAATCGATGGAGGCAAATTAGGAACCCCCGTATTTCCGAAACGGCCGAAAATAAGTATCAACAACTATATACTTTTAGAATCGGATCGCCAAATGCAATTCAATCGTGTAGTTATTTATGAGAGTTGCCATTAAAAAAAAATCAAAATGGCGTCGTATCTGTCACTTTTTGACATCTGTCGGATTTGACTATAGCGTAGATCGCTTGCTCACGCGAAATAATGTCACTGTGAAAAAAATTAAGGCGTTCAGCTTAGAAAGTCTATTTATTAAAGGGGTGAGACACTTAAAAGACAAAATCGATGGAGGCAAATTGGGAACGCCCGTATTTCCGAAACGGCTGAAAATAAGTGTCAACAACTATATAGTTTTAGAATCGGATCGCCAAATGCAATCCAATCGTGTGGTTATTTATGGGGGTTGCCATTTAAAAAAATTCAAAATGGCGTTGTATCTGTCACTTTTTGACATCTGTCGGATTTGACTATAGCGTAGATCGCTTGCTCACGGGAAATTATGTCACTGTGAAAAAAATTAGGGTGTTCACCTTAGAAGGTCTATTTATTAAAGGGGTGAGACACTTAAAAGACAAAATCGATGGAGGCAAATTAGGAACGCCCGTATTTCCGAAACGGCTGAAAATAAGTGTCAACAACTATATAGTTTTAGAATCGGATCGCCAAATGCAATCCAATCGTGTGGTTATTTATGGGGGTTGCCATTTAAAAAAATTCAAAATGGCGTTGTATCTGTCACTTTTTGACATCTGTCGGATTTGACTATAGCGTAGATCGCTTGCTCACGGGAAATTATGTCACTGTGAAAAAAATTAGGGTGTTCACCTTAGAAGGTCTATTTATTAAAGGGGTGAGACACTTAAAAGACAAAATCGATGGAGGCAAATTGGGAACGCCCATATTTCCGAAACGGCTGAAAATAATTATCAACAACTATATAGTTTTAGAATCGGATCGCCAAATGCAATCCAATCGTGTGGTTATTTATGGGGGTTGTTATTTAAGAAAATTCAAAATGGCGTCTCATCTGTCAAATTTGTAAATCTATGTATTTTTTGACATTAAATTCGGCTTCCTTATCGAAAATCATTCAGAAATATGTTACTTGTTTTTTATGATAGTCAGCAGGAAAATCGCCAATCGGGTGAGACACTTAAAAAAATGTCCCTGTACTCCTTGCCTTTCACTTTCCATAAACATGTATTTTCTCGATATAGTTCTATAAATTCAGTTATTATATTTTTCTCTCTTGTAGTAGCCATAAATATCTATTATAAATTATTATTTATTTAGACACAAAACAACAAGCTCAGTGCTAAATAGTTTTTAACTGGTTGAAAATGAAAATTTGGCACGCGCAGTGTATACACGTTAAAACCTGCCTGCGAGCCTGACCAGAAAATCAAGAATCGCCAGATTGCTTCGCTCCGCGCAAAGTGGCCTGAACGCACCATCAGTTCAGCATACACACGATGGCACTTACTCGCGAGCTTGAAGCGTTCAGGTAGGCGCGAAGGCATGCCTAATCGTGTGTACGGACATTAACGATACGTGCAACGGAACGCAGAAATTTTATTCTTAACCGTCCGCCCGAGTCCTACCGCCTACCGAGTCCTGACGATTTACGCTTGCTCTTTTGGTACGGAATGGCAAAACTCTTTCTCACGACAATCCTAACCTAACCTTTTTAAAGAAATTTGTTTTTGTTCTCAAATTTTGTTTACGGTTTACCTACACACGGAATATTATAATTAATTGTTTGCCCCTTTTATAGACTTATATCGGTTAAACAGCGCTAACACGGCATCTAATCCACCTTTTTGGTTCCAATTCACTTTTTTCAAGTTCACCGGCCAATTATTTACCAGCCCTTTTTGATTCGATCTACTTTAAAAAAGTCTAAGAGTCATAAAAAAACTAAAAAAAGTCATGAAAATACTAAAAAAGTCATTATAAGAAAAAGTGCCCAGAGTGGGAATCGATCCCGCGACCTATAGCATGGAACCTAAACGCAATGTACACTAGACCACAGAATAACTAATAAAATCAAGTTAATGTAGTAACAGTAGAATAAAAGCAGCGGCACAGCCAATCAGAACGTCTTATTTTTGAAAGAGTTTTGCCATTCGGTACGAAAAGAGCAAGCGTAAATCGTGAGGACTCGGTAGGCGGTAGGACTCGGGCGGACGGTTAAGAATAAAATGTCTGCCAACGGAACGCATCGAAACCCCCGCATCTATTCTGGGCATGTGCAGATCGATGCGGATACGGATACGTTTAAAATTTAGGACGTGCTTAAATAGACAGCCTAAGTGATGACGTCACAAGGGGCGTGTTTTAAAAAATCTTTCCAAACAAAAATAAATTGCATTGAAAATCCCATAAGAGATTTTTGCAAGCATTGGTACACGTTTGTAGGCGACAAATAAGCAATTTCTTCAAATTATTTATATTTTTGGTGATATGATTGACCCATTTACAGCCACAGATAGAGGTAAGTGTTTCCTGAAAATATTTAATCGCCATCTAAAAAAGTTTGAGGTTATGTTATTGTTGTCTACATTATTGTTTATTAAGACATAATTGTTAGTTTTTTGTAAAGTAAAGCTTGTGGTAGTGTTTATTTTTTAATATGAAGTAGACCCAGTCTATAGCCTAAATAATTTATATTATAGATTCAATATTGGCTAAAGTGGTTACGTATTTTGTTACCCGAACAGAAAATTTTTAAGTTTGTTGTATTCCCTGCAAAGATAGAAGAGAGGAATGCCTGGTCATCACCTATAAGCATCTTATAAGGTACATAATAGAACAATTATTATGTTAAAAAGGGATAAACGCCTTCACTGACAAAAATGGATTTACCGATGTCGTGGGTTGCAGAATTAGAGCTACTTTAACGCACGTTTCTATGTTGTTCAAACTGAGCCTACGAATTATTACAACTCATTTAAAAACGCTACAATAACTCAGCTGCTTGTGGTTCGCCTCAACACACAAATATCAACATTTTAAACACATTTGGGATTACCACAATCCTTCATTTTGTAACCATTTTATGAGTTACCTGAACTCAGTTTTTGGATTGGGAAAACTTACTAACTGATTTTAAAGTGCCGTTTTGACCCAGACGTGCATTATTTTAACTCATTACCATGTGTTAAATTATTTTGAGTTGGAATAAGTCGTAAATAGTGCTCTAAAAACTCATGTCGAGGGTAAATCATCAATCGAAAAGTCACGGAAAGTTCCGAATTCACGCTCGTGCCGATTTAGCGCGGTAACTCCATCCCATTGATACTGTGCCCATTGTTATTAGTATCTTGTGCACGTCGCGTCATCTTGGACCACATAACTGGTCTTGCTATCCGCGCAATCGTTGATCGGAGGGATGTTTTTTTTTTATTTTTGTTCAGAGTTTGATGCGTGATAATGAGAATTAATAATCTAATTTTAGTGTTGGAATATATTTAAAGTGCCAAACCCTTATTGTGCCTAGCTTCGTTCATAGAGTAGTTCCTTTGCACTTGACGTTTATCATATGTTGTTAGTTAGATGTCACTTATTATGTCAGTAATGTCAGTTAACCTAGCATGTGTTTTCGTAACAAGTGTTTGTTAATTAAAGTACATATTATCAAATATTCCTTGTGTTTCTTGGCTCCATTAAGATTCCCTGCCAACTTTTAGGACAGATTAAATCTATAGTCGTAAAGTAAGCTAGAACAACTGAAAGGTCCAGTTTTGATAGCTCGAATCATGAGTTAATCTAGCCCTAGTAGTGAGGCATCACAACTCCCATATTGGTTTCTGGCAGCTTAAATAATGAATTGCTGCAGCCCACGTCGCATGTGTTCGTCAAACCCAGTTACAATTAGCTAGCTAAAACAACCCATCTTCAGGGCTATGATAACTCATGAACAGTGATTTGATGCAATCTCTTCGATTTAGTTGCCGTAACTCAGAGGTCTGAGCTGTCCCCTATTAGCAACACGCGTTGGTCTGGGATAACTCATATTTGAGTTATGTCAACTCGATATTTAGTGTTGGAGTTGAACCATTATTTGCTTTACAATGGTAAAAGTCAAGATAGAGCAGAGAACCTTCTCAACATTCTTTGGTTTGTACCTGCCATTTTGGACACAATGACAGAAAGAATAGGGCTACAATATTTGAGTTCAGCGCTAAAAGGCAATTTAGCATTACATCTCCTGAAAAAAGGTATGTTATAGCTTTTATTATACAAAATGTATTCACGCTCCTAAAAACTAAAGTAAAAAATGTGAACATTTAATAGTTTGATTTAACTTTTAATAGAAAAGCAAGGCCAACATTATATTAAATTATTTTTAGAAAAGAAGTGAGCAGACAGATGTTACCGAAGATATTGACTCATGCTTTAGGAGCATCCTTAGAAACAGAAAAGTATTTTTTGATACAAGATTTGGAAGAAATTTCAAAAAAACCTTTAAAAACTTTTAGTACGCTTTAGTTACAACTATTCTCATATCCTTATGTATGCACAGGGATATCAATGCTATACCTAATACAATTAATTTGAAATATATATTATGTAGATTATAAAACAATGTAATAAAAATAACAATAAATATTTGTTTAAATTTTTATAATTTCAGTACATCAAATGTTGTTAAGGTCTACAGTATTTCTAAAATTGCTGATCAATCTGGTGATCCACAGCTGCATGAATAAGGCTTACTGGGATATAGCTCCTCAGCTGTTTCAACTTCACTGGATTTAGTTTTTTGGGCATTTCGAAGGCACTTCTTATCAGTGACTGATAGGTAGTAGTACCCAAATAATGCAGTTGATGATATTTTATTCCCGCTAGAACACAAACAGTTGGCAGATATTGTGTTGCATTTTTTGTTTAGTATAATCTACAATTAAAATATTATTTTGCATGAAGTATATAAAAAAATTTATGATAGTAATTTAAATTACCACAATATTATAACTTTTGTCTTTCATCATAGTGTGAACTTCTCCGATCTGAATCAAATTGCATCCATAGGACATGGTTTGACTCCAAGGCATTTACCCCTTTTTAACATGATAATATTTGCTCTATTAGGTACCTTATAAGTGATGTCCGAGCTTTCCTTTCTTTTATCTTTGCAAGGAATACAACAAACTTGAAAATTTTCTGTTCGGGTAACAAAATACGTAACCACTTTAGCCAATATTGAATCTATAATACAAATTATTTAGGCTATAGACTGGGTCTACTTCATATTAATAAATAAACACTACCACAAGCTTTATTTTACAAAAAACTAACAATTATGTCTTAATAAACAATAATGTAAACAACAATAACATAACCTCAAACTTTTTTAGATGGCGATTAAATATTTTCAGGAAACACTTACCTCTATCTGTGGCTGTAAATGGGTCAATCATATCACCAAAAATATAAATAATTTGAAGAAATTGCTTATTTGTCGCCTATAAACGTGTACCAATGCTTGCAAAAATCTCCTATGGGATTTTCAATGCAATTTATTTTTGTTTGGAAAGATTTTTTAAAACACGCCCCTTGTGACGTCAGACTTAGGCTGTCCATTGTCTACTTATTGATAGGGTAAACCATATAGTTATTGGCACTTTAAGCAACATCCGATTTTATTTTTATGTTGTAAAAATTTTAAATAATTATTTATCGCAATGGCTATAGCACTATAATATTTCATTAAGACTAAGGAATAAGGCTATGTAAACGAAACACTTTTATTTTAAATACAAATTTTTAAAATAAATCTTAAACTTAAAATACTCAATTATCGCAGTTATTGGCACTTTGGTAAGTATTATTGGCACTTGATCATACAGTTATTGGCACATATAGTTTAGATGTAGGTTTACCTACCTAGGTACATACATTTTACAAAAATCTTTATTTAAATTCTAACCAACAAAGTCTTAAATAAGTATCACAGTTTCAGGAAACTTTAAAATTTATACATTTAAATTATTGTATGCTCCTATATTAAAGTGTTTAATGTATGCCCTTCGTAATGCCCTACTTAGGTACAGTAACAGAACTTTTTACAAAAGTGCATAAATGTAAGATCAGTGACTATTATAATAAAAATATAGATAAGTACGTACCTATGCTTTGGTATAACCAAAATAAAAAATATTCTTAATTACCTATCTATACTTTGGATAGAAAAAAAAAACAACAAACTTAATCGCTAAATGTTAGGAACTAAAAGTAGAGTATATTTCTGTAAATGGAAATCATTTTTTGTAACAGGCCTTACAAATAAATGTTTTCACAATTGGTGGCATATTAAAATGCTTCCTTATACAAGTTAAATGAAATACCCGGGCACAAGAAAAACATTTTATACCATTACGCTGTGAAGTAACGTTGTAAGTGCAGATAAAACACATGCCCGAAACTGCTTTTTGATTATTTTCAAAATCCGATAATATATATATATAAGTTTCATCTTCATCAAAACGGAGTTGTTTAACATGGGTAGGTTTTTTCTCTGCATTTGCATTTGTTAAAGGAATTGTTTCAAGTAGGGGAGTCTCTTGTTCTTGATTGTTTAAATTGCAATCGTCCAAAACTAATGGTTTTCTTATTGATTCCTTCGGTTCCTTATCTAGTCCCTGATTGTTTAGATTGCAATGTTCCAAAACTAATGGTTTCCTTATTGATTCCTCCGGTTTCTTTTTTAAGGTATTACTTTGAGTTAACCCGGCGTTTTTTATTTGTTGTGCACTTCTCTCATCCAGTTGTGTCTTGTTTTGTAGTTGTTTGATCACATCATAAGTTACTTTTTCGTCAGAAATAATTTTGATTTTTTTACTATTTTTATTTTCTTTTTTTTTAATTGCATTCGTTTTTTTTGCTTTAGCTTGTTCTAACCTTTTTCTTTTTCTTTCTTCCTTCTCTTCTTCTTCCCTCTGTTTTTGGCGCTTTTTTTCAGTTTGCATGTTTTGCCATTGATCTGATGTAAGTACAAATGACATCTTTTCTGAATTTTTAGTAACGGGTGCCCTTACGTTTCTACCAGACCTTGTTCGCACAGGTGAATGTCTCGGAAGCTCTTTTGGAGTTCCAAATGACTCTGGAGTGCTTGAACGTGAAAAGTGAGAAACATTCGCACTGCTTAAGCTTGGTGTGGTATCTCCACTGCTTAAGCTTAAATTGCAATTATTTTCGTGTACACAATCATCATATTTAAATCTATTATTAATATACGGTTCTGGACGTTCAGGTTTGAAAACATAGCTTTTATTTACAACAATTATATGTTTCCTATTCCTATTAACACTATTTCCTCCTTTTAACCTAACAACATATGACCTGGGAGTTTTGTTTTTTGCGACAATTATCCCATCTATCCATTTATCCCTTATATTTGATTTGAAACTCCTTACTTTTACATTTATACCATTTTTTAATTCATTTAATTCTCTACTATTTTTATCATAATATAATTTTTGTCTATTTTTTCTCTCAATTAATTTATTTCTTGTGTTGGAAAGAGGCTGTATTTTTGTTTTAATAAATTTTCACTTACAGGAATGGTAGTTTTTATTCTTCTACTAAAAATTATTTGAGCTGGACTTGGAAGGTTTGGCCCTATTGGAGTGTTTCTAAGCTCTAGCAAAGCTAAGTAAAAATCATTACCTGATTGATAGCATTTTTTAAGAGTATTTTTTATAGTTTGCACGAATCTTTCTACTTGGCCATTACTTTGTGGATAATGAGGACTTGTTTTTGTAAGTTTAAATTGCCAGTCTTGGCTAAATTTTTTAAATTCTTGTGAACTAAAACAAGGATCATTGTCTGAAATTACGTTATCAGGTATTTCATGAGTTGCGAATATCTTTTTTAAAGCATTTATTACACACTCACTTGTGTCTGCTGACAACTTTTGAACTTCAAAGAATTTTGAGTAATAATCAATACTAATTAGATAACTGTTATTGTTAAAGTAAAATATATCTGTTCCAACCTTTTTCCACACACCCAACGGTACTTCATGAGAGATTAAGGGCTCCCTTTGATTACAATTACTATTAGACAAACAAATTTCACATGATTCTATTAAGTTCTCAATGTCCGTATTCATTGACCGCCAAAATATTAATTGTTTTGCATTTAATTTAGTTTTTTACTTTCCCTGAATGTGCTAAGTGTAACCTTGCTAACATTTATTTTCTCAAAGCTTTTGGAATTAATATTCTATCATTTTTAAAAATTATGCCTCTTGCTTGAAAAAGTTCATCGCGATAAGGCCAATAAATTTTAAATTCGTCCTTTAACTGTTTTTTATCTTTTGGAAATCCGTTTGTAATTAATTAATCCTTGTAAATGAATATCTTGCGTTGTGGTCTCTTTTATTTCTTGAAATTTTTCTGAACTTACAGGTAAATTATTAGTTACAAATAATAAATGATTTTCTATTTCAAAGCATTTTTTCTCAAAATGTTCATCAAAACTGTCTTGATATGCTCTACATCCCATAAGGTACATCCCATAAGGTAACCTCAAAAAACAATATCGACCCCAAGGTGTATTAAAAGTTGTTAATTTGCTACTTTTCTCGTTTAATTTTATTTGCCAAAACCCATTACTACAGTCTAGAACGGAAAAATATTTCGCGTCTTTAAGATTGCTTATTATATCATCTAAGTTTGGAATATAAAAATGTTCTCGCTTTATTGCTTTGTTTAAATCTTTCGGATCTATACAGAGGCGTATATCATTATTAGGTTTTTTAACAATCACTGAACTATTTACCCAATCTGTAGGTTCGTTGACCTTCCTGATGATTTGGTCTTTTTCGAGTTCTTGTAGCTTGTCCTTGAGTTGTTGATGGAGGGCATAGGGTGTCTTCCTCTGAGGATGAATTCTTGGAGGGACACTCTCATCAATTTCAATATTATGGGTTCCTGGGAGGCAACCCAATCCCTGAAATACATCATTGAATTTATTAATTAAGTGTTTACAACTATCATTTTGTGAAATGTTATTTATTTCCGAATTTACATCAGGGTTTCTTTTAATTAAATTTAATTTCTCACTCGAACTTCCATCCAAGATAGGTGGTTTCGTTGTATCAACTACATTAAATCGAACTATGACACAGCTATTTTTTACATTGCACCGCTTAACTTTGAGTGAAATTGTACCTAACGATTGAATTTTGCCATTATTGTACCCTACCAAACTTAAATCTGGCTCATTTAATTGTTCCATGGGAATGTTTAATTTAAGAAATTGATGATACGGTAATATTGATGTATCAGCTCCGGTATCTAACCTAAATTGAATTTTAATTTTATTGTTTATGTATAATTTTTTACTTTGACATTGTGCATTGTTTTCGCTATCTGATAAGTTAAAGATAGAAAAATCGTCAGAATTCGAATGGATCCCTTCAGGTATCTTTTTTTTGTATCGTATTTACATGCCTTTGTTTACATACTTTGGCAAAGTGATTCAATTTTTTACAGTTCGTGCATTGTTTGCCAAAGGTAGGACAGCAATTAATTTTATGGTTTAATCCGCATTTGAAACAATTTTTTATGAGTTTAGAATTAAAATTATGACTAGTACTTAACTTAAAATCTCTGTTGTTGTTGTCCTGACGGCCATGTTGAAACTTTTTGTGGGCGTATCTTCAATTCGACGTTGACGGTTGCTGTCTGTCACTTGCACGTCCATTTTGAATTTTCCCGCTTCTTCCTTGGACCACATGAATTTCATGGTTTTGCGAACCCATTTTATCCCCTTCTATGATTTCTAATCTTCTTGATGCTGATTCGGCGGCTCTGCATATCTCTAGGGCTCTGCTGAGGGCTATATCTGGTTCCCTCAACAGTCTGTCCTTCATGGCTGTATCGGTGATGCCCAAAATCAGTCTATCTATGATAAGGCTATCTGTTAGGGTTGAAAATTCACATGTACTTGCTAACTGTCTAAGCTCTGTCACATATGAATCGTAGCTTTCAGCGATTTCTTTATTTCTTGTGAAGAAAAGGTACCTTTCGTATGTTACATTCTTCGTAGGAGTGAAGTATTCGCCAAATTTCTGCATAATTTCGCTGCATTTTGTCTTTGACGAATTCGCGCCCCATTCAAAATTATTATATATTTTGAGTGCGCGGTCTCTTATTCTATTTAATAAAATGAAGCCTTTATTTTTTTCGGTTTCATCATCTAATTTACTTGCCTTTAAGTAAATCTTGAATTTCTGGCTAAAGAATGCCCAGTTATCGGCCATATTACCTTGGAATAATAGCTCCCTTGGCGATACCGCGTGGTCGTTGATGCTTCTCGTTGACATTTTGCTTTTTTTTTTTCAATTTTCTCGAATATCTTTCTTGTTTCGGCAGCGTTTGGAATTCGTCGTTAACACATTTTAACAACCTGACACCATGTTGTTTTTTGAACACACTCATTTTACTTAGGGTTTGGGCTTGATTAAAACAACATGTTTGGTTGGTAGCTGGCAAAGGAAGAGCCTTTATTCATACTGTTGTACGCACGCATACATACAGGGTGTCTCAAAACTCAGTATCAAGATTTTAGGGGCGTATTTGCCAGGTCAAAATAAGCCTTTTTTTTCCTATAAGCATGTGTCCGCAAACGCTTCGTCACCGATCTACAGAGTGTTAAATTTTCAAAAAAAATTTATTTTTTCCTTCATAGCTCTTTTAGTTTTTGAGATATTAAGATAAAATTTAAAACATAGATTACGCTTTAGGGCTTACATCATCTAGTATACCGAGTGATTGTAAGAATCTACAGGGAGATATTTTTTCAGGGGTCATGCTCCCTTTTCTCCGCATAAACTTTTTTATAGTGCGCTGCTGGCGGATTCTGAAATATGCAGTACATTCTTTGTTTTGTTTATAAACTTTTTTATCTCTTATAATTTTTATGCATCTAAGATCGTTATCGAGAAAAAAATTTAAACAAATTTTTGTAATTCACCATATTTAATTGAAATTTTTCAATGAAACAATAAAAAAAACAATTAGTGGGCTTTGACTGCTATTTTCATTTTGACGTTTACGCTTATTTTGAAGCATTTGACATTATTTAAAAGTTGGTTTATGCATTTGACATTATTTAAAAGTTGGTTTATAACTTATCGTATATTTTTTGATTTGTTTAACATTAAAATGGAAAATGGACCATATTCATTTGAACATCTGGCTGACATCCATTTCGTTTATGGTCTGGCTAATGGTAACGGGCTTAATGCTCAGAGGTTGTACGCGCTAAGATTTCCTAATCGCCGGCTTCCCAACTACAGAACTTTTATAAATTCCCATCAACACCTTCGGGAATACGGCAGATTTCAGACTCCAATGCACGATACTGGTAGACCAAGACAAGCACGCAACCCAGCAGTTGATGAAGAGATTTTAAATGTTATCGACGAAAACCCTGGTATGAGTACTCGACAAATAGCACGGCATTTGGATGTTTCCCGTTCAACTGTCTGGAGGGTTTTACACGAAAACATGCTATACCCATATCATATTCAGCGCGTCCAAGGTTTGCTTCCTCGAGACTTTCCACAGCGCTTGCAGTTCTCCAGATGGATACTGCGCAAGTGTACTGTGGAGTGGATCCTGAATTTTTATCTCGTATCCTTTTTACCGACGAGGCTCAATTTACACGCGACGGAGTAGTGAATTACCACAATGTTCATATTTGGGCACTAGAAAATCCACACATGATCAGAGAATCTCGACACCAGGAACAGTTTAGCGTAAACATATGGGCAGGAATAGTAGGAGATACTTTAATTGGTCCTTTTATTTTACCGCGAATTTTAAATGGTGACACATATTTAAACTTCCTACAGAATGAATTGCCTGCATTAATGGAGGATGTGCCTTTACACGTTCGTCAACAAATGTGGTTTATGCACGATGGGGCCCCCCCTCATTTTCGAGTCACCGTCCGCGATTATTTAGACACAGTGTTTCTCAATCGGTGGATTGGCAGAGCAGGTCCAATTGCTTGGCCCCCACGGTCCCCAGATTGCAACTCGCTGGACTTCTTTTTATGGGGGCATGTAAAGAGTCTAGTTTATGATGCAGGACCAGTGCCTTCCATCGAAGTTCTAACTGGACGAATTATGGATGCCTTTCAAACGGTAAGAAATAATCCCGGAATATTAGAACGCGTACGGCAGTCTATGAGAAGAAGAGTAGAGGGTTGTATCGCAGAAAGAGGAGGGCATTTCCAGCATCTTTTATAAAAAGTCTAAGTTGATTAAGTTTCTTATTTTTGAGGTAATGTTTAAATAATCTTATAACAAATAAGTATAGCGTCTTTTGTTTTCATTGTGGTATTTATTCCCCCCTGTTGTTATAAATGTTAATTAAATGTAGCTAATTACAAAAATTTGTTTAAATTTTTTTCTCGATAACGATCTTAGATGCATAAAAATTATAGGAGATAAAAAAGTTTATAAACAAAACAAAGAATGTACTGCATATTTCAGAATCCGCCAGCAGCGCACTATAAAAAAGTTTATGCGGAGAAAAGGGAGCATGACCCCTGAAAAAATATCTCCCTGTAGATTCTTACAATCACTCGGTATACTAGATGATGTAAGCCCTAAAGCGTAATCTATGTTTTAAATTTTATCTTAATATCTCAAAAACTAAAAGAGCTATGAAGGAAAAAATAAAATTTTTTTGAAAATTTAACACTCTGTAGATCGGTGACGAAGCGTTTGCGGACACATGCTTATAGGAAAAAAAAGGCTTATTTTGACCTGGCAAATACGCCCCTAAAATCTTGATACTGAGTTTTGAGACACCCTGTATAGCGCATGTGTGTATTTTAGTGTCTTTGTACTTTACAGTGATTACAATTAATTTAATATACAATATGTCACAGGGCCAATTACTATATTTTTCTATTTTGTAAAAGACAGTTGTTGGCACCGAAGAAATTACACTTTCCCGCGCATTTTAACGAGTGTTTTATGGTTATAAAGCCATATTTTTGTCTATGTTAACACAGAAAAAAACATAATCGTGGATAATGCCGCTCGAAACAATAATTAAATGCTACCAAACACCTATCAGTCCTTAGCAAATTATGAAAAACTCACCTGATCTTACAAGAACCAACAACACACGCCCCTTCCAACTGTCATAAAATAACTAAAATATAGGTTAGCTTGCAATGCTGGCGGTGACGCCGCAGAGCAATGTTGTCAGATATCATTAAAATTGTTATGATTTTAATAAATATTGAAATAGCCTTAAATTCAACTATGTTACAAATAATGTGCCGATAACTGTTGGGGTGCCAACAACTGTACCGTTTACCCTAGTTGAGCCAAACTAAATTTGGGGCGACTTTCCATAAGTAGCACATCCCTATGTGTCGAACGTTGTTTTTAAAAGTTCAAATAAGAAGGAAAAGTTAGGTTAGTTACGTTTTCTAGAATCTGGCTGCATTTTAGAGAAGGCGGTAAATTGAGCATCTCGTTCCGTGCCGTGACGTCACTAATAACGTGACGTCATTATTTGACAGGGAACTGGATTTCTTCTAACCTTAAACTTCATTCATAGATGCTAGACCTCTTATCTGTTTTGTGGATGCTAGTTTGTTTTTGAATTTTAAAATAAAAAGAAATCGTGAAAAGCTATACTTAGTTCAATAGTACAAAATTCGACTAATAAAGAAGGTGGTTTATGCATACCATGTAATGTGCATGTTTCAAATTTATGACTCTGGTTGAAACCAAATGGGCAGGGACCAATTATTATAAATTAACTTAAACGTTGCATGCCTATAATATGCAAATCACTTGCAACAATAAATTAAGGTCTTAATTGGCCCGCATTTAGGCAGTGAAATTGAACGATCAAACATTTATTTTATTATTTTGAATAGACGCAAATATCTTATTCGGGAGATACTTATTTACTTAAGGAAGAAAAATAAAATGGTTTAAGCCTTCTTGGGACGTAACCCCAATTGATTAAAAGCTGGGATTGACTTTTTGGTATATTTTATATTTTTGGAGATAAAACGGAAACCTGTTGGTAATAAAATAAAAAAAATCATAGTTAAAATTTTTATTTATTAAAATAAAAAATATTTACTTATATCTGATTTAAAATTTAATAAAAGATAACAAACCGTGCCAACTGCAATACCTACTGTCAAGAAATAAGTTAACATACTCCTAATAAAACAGCATATTTTATAACAAATACTCTGATATAATAATAATAATAATAATAATAGGTTTATTTCAAATAGTTACAATATAATAAACATGTTAATATGATATTCTTGAATAAACTTATTCATAAATTCCCCAGAGGACGTGCTTGTTAGGGGCAAATTTTATTTATTTAAAATTATAAATATGTAAGAATATTTCTATAAGAAGTTGTGTATTCAATAAACGCTACTTTCTTGATGATAGATTATTAAATTTCTGAAAAGGATTAATTATATAATTGATTCACAATAATATTAAATAGCATTAATTGGTTATAGCATTTCCAAAAATATTTTTAAAGCGTTTGTTTCCAATACAAATGTTTTTATAAGGAGCAAAAATAAAATCCTGACAAAAACAACTACATAATATAATTCTGCCTGGCTATAACAACTTGTATACACACATGTATATGTGGTACTAGGACTCTAAATAGTGGTGGAGCTTATTAGAAAAGTATTTGGTAAAAATGGTATAATAAACAATTAGTAATATGATGCATTACAATTGGTTTGGGATAAGGGTTCCATTTGTTTAAGCGAGAGGTCTGAAAATTTTCTTCCAAGTGAGCTTCTGCAAATTCCTGCAAGCTTGCAAAAGATCAATAAAGTCAGAAAAAACAACTAATACATACTACGTACAAAACACCATAAAGGGCTTAAAGATCATTTGCCAAGTGCAGTTTACATAACGGTGTACTTGGGAAATCTCTGCCCATTCGAGTTTCCACAAACAACTTATTTAAATCACAATAGTTTATCTTTTCTCTTATTTTGAAATGGCAAGCCTAGCACCCAAAGCTTGTTACTTTCCAGTGACTTCCACTGCAGTAAGTTATCTCACTTATTATTTACTTTATTACAAAAAAGTGCATAATTATAGTTTGACATAAGTTTTGTTTTGGAGGGTCTAGCCTGGCGACTTACTCTTTTGGTTAGACTGTTCCTTCTTTCTGAGAGAAAACTTAATTTTTAAACGTTTACTAGTTTGTTCTATTTTTATCAACTCAACTTAACCAATTTTTAATCATCTTGTATGGATCCGCTTATGCTTTCTTGCTATTTGATTATTAAAGGAAAATAGATAAAACTATTCTTGTTTCATTTAAATAGTTTAGAACCCCGTAACCAATTTTCTTAAGATTATTAATTAAATTAATCAACTTTATTAAATTTATAAAATTGTAAGCTATGTTACAATTATGACAATTCTTTTACAAAGTAGAAATATTAAGCTATCGAAAGAATTAAAGCTGGCAACTAAAAAGTAATAGGATCCCTATGGTATTGTAGGTTGAAACAATGAAATGTATTTTAGACATAAAGTATTTATGATCTCACATTTGTCATTAAAATTAAGCCACATACATTAGTTTTCCTCTATCTCGCTTAGAGATAGGAGTTTCCCTTTGAAAGTGTTCAATTTGGCCCACCCTGTACATACACAGTAGTTTCTTTTTCGTTTTAAATAAGTACATGCCTATACATTTATTTACTAGTTGTTAAGAGTAAGTATACCTATATAGACCACAAATTAACAATACACATTTTAAATTCTTACTTAAAAAATTATTTAGACTATTTAAAAATACTTCCGGATCTAAAATATATTGCAGTTCCTTTACCATTTTGTATGTATAAGATTTTTTATCTGGATCATTGATTTTGTTAAGGTTAACCTGCCAGGCTCTATCCACATGCCAAGCACACGATAAACGGTTTAATGGAGGTACCATTACACTACACCAAGCATTAAAAAATGTATCTGTTATGTCCGACATAAACACTTTTGTATTAATAACACCTACACATTCTTTAATTTTTTCAAACAATAGTTTATACATAAAAGTATCTTTCCTGTTTGAAAACATGAACGCAGTTGGAAACCCATTACCAAATTCATCTTTTACTAACAGGGTTGTTAATTCAAAATCATATGAATTAAGCCCATGAGTCCCATCAATTGCAATTAAACTTATTCCAAACGTTTTTAGAATATCTTTTTGAACTGCATTCATAAAAATAAGGCAAAAATCATCTTCCTTCATTTCTGGGTAATTTTCTATTTTTATACCCTGCTGTTTATAAAACAATATTGAAGGTGATTCCTCAGATGCAAGACACTCTGACACCCACATATGAACACTTGTTGCGTCATCTTTGTGTCTACAGCCATCCTTCAAATCAATACCGTAACATTTTTTAATATTCTTGATATCTTCTCGAGTAGTCAAGTCAAATCTCTTCAAGTCTTCACCAATATTGTCCCGAACATTGTCAAGAATTCTTGAAAAAAAAACGTGTATTAGTAAATATCTAAAAGAAATAGGTATGCCTGGATAATATACACTCTTTATCCCTAATTAACTTAAAAACAAAAAAATTCTCAAACCCTCTCACCAAAAATCTATTATAAAATTACAGACTGGGGGGACTGACTAGAATGTGTAAAATATTCAGGTATGTATCACTAAGTAGTAAATGAACATTCTACAGATAGGTACCTACATCTCAAATATTAGAGATTTATAGCCTCTTACCCAAAAGGGGTAAATCCTCTACCACTCAATAATTCCATTATAAATAGCTGCCACCATTTACCCATTGCTTCTTATCTTAACAATTATTATTTATGCTCAAAGCAATTAAATATACTAAGTATCAACACTTTTAGCAGAAAGCAAATAGCAATAAAATACCTGTTGGCTTTAAACTATTTTACAAAACAAAACCAAACAAGCTAGATATAACTGTACACCAATGTTTTTTAAAACGTAATACAAACTTACATATAAGTTTCTTTCATTGTGGGTTATTATTTCAAATGCTGTAAAAAATTATGCAAAATTAAGAATTATTACAAAACACAACAATTTTTCTATAGATGTTTTCTGAAAACTATTTTGTATTAGACTAAATATTTACCTTTTTGGTGGAACTCCCAAAATAAGTTTAGATGCTATGGCATCTTTGTCTTCTTGCGATAAGTGTAAATGTTGGATGTCTTGACCATGACCATAATGAGTTTTAAAATAAGAAACTTGGCATACCCCATTTTTATTTTTTTTTACAATGATTTGGCTAGTACAGGAATATAGCATTTTGCATGACCCTTGAGACTTAAGTGCTCTTTCAGGATTCTCCTTTAGCGAATACTTTCGTGAGGACCTGATACATTCAAAATAAAGTCTTTCAATTTCATCAACACGATTTATCCCTCTAACTTTGCAGTACTGGATATTATTTTCCTTTTCTTCCTGCACAAGCCAAGTACTAAAATCTAAAAAAAATGGTATTTATGTAAACTATCCATAAGGTTAACAACTATTACAGTAAGTACCTGAAATGTTTTTAAATTCCAAATTCACTGATTCTGTGCTGTGTTCATGTTTTTCTTTTAGATGCAAGCGCAAGTCGTTATTAAAGTTAAAATACAAGTTGCACTCGAAGCAAATGTATCTTTTGGGCACTGCATATTCAATATAATGACGTATATAAAGTTAGCGAAACACCTTTGACCAATCGACTCGGGAATAGGCGGATAATTTGCCGCTTTTTTGTCGTTAATTAGTTGTGATAACGACGATTTTGTCGTTTTCCTTTTTTTAAAAAAAATTACGTGTTTCGCTAACTTTATATAAAGTTAGCGAAACACATTTCCAAAAATTGTTTTTATGCAAAAAATTATGAGTGTAAATTGTTAGTTGATTTTGTCGTTAATTAGTTGTGATAACGACGATTTTGTCGTTTTTAATTTTTTTTAAAAAACTACGTGTTTCGCTAACTTTATATAAAGTTACCGAAACACATTTGCAAAAATTGTTTTTATGAAAAAATAATTAGTTTAATTTGTTAGTTGATTTTGTTGCTAATTAGTTGTGCTTATCGGGTAACGTAATTTTGAAAATAGGACAGTTTATCAATTTTCTAAAATTTCAATCAATTCAATCAAAAAACTGGGTGCCTTGCTAATTTTTACTTTTAATTTATACGTGATTATGAAACAAGGATCTCGCAAAAAACTATTATAAAATGTGTGATACTTGTAATTTTTGTATTTTACATGACTTTTATTGTAATACATTTTTTTTCAACTGGATCACATGTGGCGTACTTGAGCTGCCAGTGTTATACAATGCGTTTATTTTAACGCGGGCCATAGGGATTTAGGTACATGGTAAATCTTTAGGCCTATGTTAGGCACATTTACATAAAGAAAAATGTTGAATGTCAGTATTTTTATGACTTTCATTTATATGAGTTTTAACTTTATTGTTGTAGATATTTAGGAAAATTATTCAACTTTATTGAAATAAAACTTCTGCTTTAATTATTAATCTTTTATTTATTCGTAAAAAAATATTTCTAAGGAAATGACAAAAATCAAATTGGCACAACTAATTAGAATCTATTGAACGACAAATTCTTTATCGACCATAATCGACGGAGAAAAAACAGTATTTGCGGAGTTCAGTCGATTTTACGTCAACTTTATAGGGAAAATCTTTTGTTTATTGCTAAAAAACTATTTCTAAGTAAACGACAAAAATAAAATTGGCACAACTAATTAGAATATATCGAACGACAAATTCTGAGCGCATAATCGACAGAGAAAAACCAGTATTTGCGGAGTTCAGTCGATTTTTCGCCAACTTTATAGGGAAAATCTTTTGTTTATTGCTAAAAAACTATTTCTAAGTAAACGACAAAAATAAAATTGGAACAACTAATTAGAATTCATCGAACGACAAATTCTGCGTGCATAATCGACAGAGAAAAAACAGTATTTGCGGAGTTCAGTCGATTTTTCGCCAACTTTATAGGGAAAATCTTTTGTTTATTGCTAAAAAACTATTTCTAAGTAAACGACAAAAATTAAATTGGCACAACTAATTAGAATATATCGAACGACAAATTCTGAGCGCATAATCGACAGAGAAAAAACAGTATTTGCGGAGTTCAGTCGATTTTTCGCCAACTTTATAGGGAAAATCTTTTGTTTATTGCTAAAAAACTATTTCTAAGTAAACGACAAAAATAAAATTGGAACAACTAATTAGAATTCATCGAACGACAAATTCTGCGTGCATAATCGACAGAGAAAAAACAGTATTTGCGGAGTTCAGTCGATTTTTCGCCAACTTTATAGGGAAAATCTTTTGTTTATTGCTAAAAAACTATTTCTAAGTAAACGACAAAAATTAAATTGGCACAACTAATTAGAATATATCGAACGACAAATTCTGAGCGCATAATCGACAGAGAAAAAACAGTATTTGCGGAGTTCAGTCGATTTTTCGCCAACTTTATAGGGAAAATCTTTTGTTTATTGCTAAAAAACTATTTCTAAGTAAACGACAAAAATAAAATTGGAACAACTAATTAGAATTCATCGAACGACAAATTCTGAGCGCATAATCGACAGAGAAAAAACAGTATTTGCGGAGTTCAGTCGATTTTTCGCCAACTTTATAGGGAAAATCTTTTGTTTATTGCTAAAAAACTATTTCTAAGTAAACGACAAAAATAAAATTGGAACAACTAATTAGAATTCATCGAACGACAAATTCTGCGTGCATAATCGACAGAGAAGAAACAGTATTTGCGGAGTTCAGTCGATTTTTCGCCAACTTTATAGGGAAAATCTTTTGTTTATTGCTAAAAACTATTTCTAAGGAAACGACAAATAAAAATCAAATTGGCACAACTAATTGGAATTTATCGAATGAGTCCGTAATCGACTGAAAAATATCACTTAGGCAAACTATGTAATTATTTAATTTATACGTGATTACGAAACATGGATCTCGCAAAATAACTATCATAAAATGTGTGATAACTTGTAAGTTTTGTATTTTACATGACTTTTATTTTAACATTTTTTTTTCAACTGGATCACATGTGGCGTCCTTGCGCTGCAGTGTTATACAGTGCGTTTATTTTAACGCGGACCATAGGGGTTTGCATGGTAAATCTTTAGGCCTATGTTAGGCAAATTTACAAATGTTGACGGCTGTCAGTATTTTCCTGACTTTCATTTATATGAGTTTTAAGTTTATTATTGTAGATGATATTTAGGAAAATTATTCAACTTTATTGAAATAAAACTTCTGCTTTAGAATTAAGAAAATGAATACATTTGAAACTACTTAAAATAAAACATATTTAATACAAACTAAATAATCATCAACATTGTATCGTTAATTTCGGTACAACTTGTCAAATGTTATAATAATGTCACATACCAGCTTATGTCAAATATACCTGGGTAAACTTAATGGCACTGGCTAACCGATCGCCGGCGGTTTATTCTAATTAATACGAAAAAAAAAAACCGGTTGTACCAGGGAGTGAACCCCCGAACACTAGCATCACAGTCATCAAGGAGTCAAGGACTCTAACACCTGGACTACCGGGCTCGTTGCAAATACCTTATGTATTCAAGAACATTAGCTAGCATCAACTGTCAACCTAATAAACTGAAAACTGGTGTTACTTTAAGAAAATTATAAAAGTAACACCTCTGTTACTTTAGTCACAGCGAAGTAGGATGGCTAACTTTTGCAATAACCTAGTAAACAAAGTTATATGTCAAGTGGCAACTCTTTACGGCGGTTTTTAACATTTTCAATAGAGCAAACCGCCTACCGGCGGCGTCTATTGATATTCTAATAAGCGACCGCCGTGGCGGCCATTTTTTCGGCGGCTTTATCATACCCAGTCACAAACGACCGCCGGACGGCGGTGTTCCCGTATTAATTAGAATAAACCGCAGGCGGTCGGTTAGCCAGTGCGAAACTTAATATCCAGCGCTGGGCAAAACAGCGTGATATTATAACTTAAAATGGTATTTTTCAATGTTTTGAGTTAGTAAAGTAATACAAACATGGTCGTAAATTGGATATGAGAATACAAGAAATATTTGTGTAAAATTTCAACTCGTAGATCTCAATAGAAATGTGCCTGACATATACTTAAAGATTTACCATGTAAATACCTATGGCCCGCGTTACAATAAACGCACTGTATATTATTTTTTAAACTCAACACATATCTTGTAAATAGTCAACAATCCTTTTAACATTTGCCATACACAATTAATTCCGGCATCACTTTGAAATCTGTGCCTACTGTGATTGCGTGGCTCTGTATATCATCATATTCAACCCATTTCCCATATCTTTTTGCCATCGCAGTGTAATGTGCCACATTATTTGACCGTCTTGTTTTTTGCACAGGTGGTCCAATGTAATTGACAACTCCCAATATGTGGTAAATTTCTCCTGTTTTTGGGCAGGAAAAATTTTGAGGAATGGATTCAATGTCTATGTGCTTGTTCGTGTCTACCCCGAGAATGCAAATATCACCTGCAAAGAACAAAATTGTACATCAGTTAATTTTTTACATAGAAAACTGTCAATGAGTCCAAATGATTATGTTCTAGAATTGCAGACATTTATGTTTGTCATGTTGGAAGCGCAATGTATTTCTTACGGAGTGACCAACATACATTTCTACAATTTCAGAACAGAATAATTTGGAGTGTACATTACACTTTTACACCGACTTTCAGGTTTACCCTGACTAATGGACCCTCATAAATATTAACTTTATCAGTAACTGTAATTTTCATTACTTATATTGTGAATGTCTTTTTCAGTTATTTCTTGGCAATTTGGCCTGCGGCATTTTGAACCGCGCAATATAACATGGTTTTTAATAACGTCTGCAAGTTCTAGGTCTAATTCCCGGCCTATGACGGTAATGGACGGAAGATTTATTATTTGTTCCGTGCAGCCTGCAGGGCAAGTTGATTTTTCTTGATAGCTGGGCGAAGTCCGGAACACAAAATTCGCCAACCCTACCACATTGCACTCGGCACTGACAACCTCAATAGAATTTGGTTTTGGTATTTTGCCAAGAAATTTCAGTAGAATTTCGGCTCGTATTTTGTAAATATTCATGGTTAAACCACTTTTCAATGCATCCAGGACCATCCCAAACACAGCATTGTTCAGTCGTTCATTCTCCATGTAATTCTTCAATCTATCGTATTCCGCTGCTCCAGATACAAGGATTTGAAAAATGGAGTCAAACGCGCATGTCTTCGTAACTGATATTTTTGCTTTTCCCAAAGTGATATAACTTAAAGAAGAATCTAACCCATTTTTCAACAGGGGCAGTGTTCGACCCTTTTCTAAAAATAAACGGTCCAGAAGTTCCGGATTTTCTTTACCGAGATACCGTGCTTTCCTACTCTTTTTTTTAGGTCTCCCGAGATTCCGCCAATTTTCGACGTCGTTCATGACAAACATATCTTCTTGAGTTGAGCGGTCAAAGCAATTCATGCATAATCGGAGTTCCTTGTTTCCTTCTTCACCTTCTTCAATTACCACTGAACACCCTTCGAGAGCATGGACATAAGCATAACAAATGGAGCATTTATAAGCACCTGTTGGTTTACGGCCCTTTATGCAGACTAGACATGACGATAGATTTTGAAAATTTTGTGACAACGTAATGTCTTTTAATGAAGATCGTTCAATGAAATCTGACTGGTTGAATGAGGTATTACAGTCATCATAAAACGATTTGCCATCCGCAGATTCTTCAGGTACATCAGGCACTCGTGTCCTTTTTAATTTAATCGTCTTTTGTTCATCCACGATCTCTGGTTGAGGTCTAGATTTTTTTGGAGCTTCAATGGAAGATTTTACTGAACAGTCGAAGATTTTTAATTGTCCATTATAGTGCCGAGTTAATGTCTCTACTGCAACATCGATTCTCACCTTACTTGGAATGACATGGTTTTTGATATTCTTGAACTCTGACTCAACAGGAGCGCTGCTGGCTGGTACTCTACCATATCCGAACTCCGGACGACGAATGCAAGACCAAAGAGGTATAGTTTTCATATGCCTCAAAAGGCGAACCGAAAATTTTTTACATTCGCGCGGGTTTATGTCGTCGCCGATTTCTGTTTCCAAGATAGTATCAATGTCTTTTTGTACAGAAGCGGCCCACATCTGCAACCGACTTTGTTGGTTAGTTTCCTCTTCAGCAGGCAATTCTTCGTCTTCGCCGTCTTCCAAAATACGCTCTCCTGTTGTCTCTACAACATTAATTGAATCGTCGATTATTTCCAGAATTTCGATATTCGTGTCGGTGCTTGTAGTTATCAGATGTGTCATAAAAGTCACAGCTTCTTTCAGTGACGAAGCTCCCTCTCCAGCTGTTTGACTTTGAGATATTAGCAAGAGAGACTTGATGATTTTGGTTGCCTCTACAACACTTTGGCATTGAATGAGTTGTCCAATACCCTTCAAGAGGAAGATTTTTACAATTTGTTTTTCCGCTGACAAAAAATCAGCCCAATTCTTCATATAATGCGCTACATCGATACGAATATAGCTGTTGGGTAATTTATCTGACATGCATGCCTCAGCATATGTGTCGACAGTGCTAAATCCAGTAAAAATCCAGCAGCAAGCATTCAGTAGTGCTTTTAACGAATCACATACCTGTAAAAGATACAAATAATTGTTTTAGTTAATTAATATGACAAACTTATTAATTTATATTAGAACTAAATACAATACTTACAACTTCTTTTGGGTGCTGTGACCCTGATTGCTGCCAACGTTTTAGCCATATGCTTATGGTGACCATATCCTGTTTTTCCGAAAACATTAAAAACGAGCACCATTGTCCAAAGGAACAAAATGCTACGGCGATATAAAGAAAAATATGCTGCGATTTTTCGCCATCTATGTGAATCACATCGTACACTCTTCCCCCAGTAGCATCTAAACACAGACGAATATGTTCCTTCCTTGAGATTTCGTTAAAGAGGCGAACTTGATGAGAAGACCAAAAGTGGACATTGACTGGATCACTGCTAATACTTCTGACGACGTCTCGGCCTTCCGGCGATCTTTTAAATTTCAACAAAGCCCGCATGGGGTCAGAATCTCTCATTTTTTTCAAAGCACTTTGGTTTTTTAAAGTGTGAAGAACTGCGGCATTATATAGATGGGGAGGCTCCATAGTGTCGCCGTCCCTCATCATTTCAGCGGCCTTTGTTGATCGATATAGTAGAACAGATTCATGCTCTAAAGCAGTGGCAACTTCTTGACGCGTTGCGCCACGGCACTGTCTCTTTCCACAATCTTCGTTGCCTGCAGTACCTGAACATTGTATTTTCACGATGTCTTCATTATCAATTCTGGGCAGAATGATACATTTCAATTTACAGCCGCATTTGCAGTGCCCTAAAAAAAATGTACTGACAAATAAAGTAGTGTACATGACGGAACGATTAATTTTTATTAATTTACAGCGAGAGAAAAAATTACTTAATTTCGAAGAAAGACGTGGAAAGTTAATATTAATAAGTTCAGCAAGGCAGGTTTTGATAAAAATGCAAACAAAATTCTAAGCAAATGTTCCTAATGGCAAAGAGTAGATGATATGTTTGGCAACCACCGTCCACAGGTGGATCATGTTATTTCCATATCTCTGACGTCACTAACCTTGTAATGCCGAACTTACGTCACCAAAGTCTACCACTTATCAAATTAGACCTGGAATATGTCATACGTCACGTGTGCGGCATGATATCTTGAGTCGTTTAAAATAAAGATAGCGTCAATCGGCTGAGGAATGGGATAGATATAGTTTTTCTCGGTTAAGGCCCAAACGGCTTGGCGAGAATCGCCCAAATTATGGTGATGGATACTAGACTAAAAGTCCTATCACATAGTTAAACACACTTGAAAAATATCAATTCATAACGGCGCTAGGGCCTTTAAATAAAAATAGTCACCCCACTGAACACCCCATTGAAATTCTGTCTTAATACCATTATAATGTAGGAATAATAGTATTTTTAGAATTACGGCCCCGTTTTTTCAATTACTGTACTGTATGTATCTGTTATTTCCACTTTATAATGGTATTAAGACAGAATTTCAATGCGGCTACATACTTTACCGCTAATCGCGGTGACTATTTTTACTTAAACGGCCCCGCCATAATTTGCGCGGTTCTCGCCAAGCCGTTTGCGTCTTAACCGCGAAAAACTGTACCTCCCCCACCTCTCAACCGATTGACGACATCTTTTTTTTAAGCGACTCAAGATACCGCGCCCCACAAGTGACGCACGTCAAGTGACTTTTGACAGGCGACGTATGACATGTGACAGATGACGTAGGTATAGGATACGTAAGCTCTGCTCACGTAGACCCTGGTGACGTAAGCTCGGCCTTCTAAGGTTAGTGACGTTAGAGTTATCGAGACAACAAGCTCCACCAATGGACGGTGGTTCCAAAACATACCATTTACCTCTACTACAAAGAAAGCTTTGTTGTTAAATAAGAAAGTTTGCAGTCAGTGGTTAGCTTGACAATAATCCTAAAAGCTTACATTAAATAAGAAAGAGGCTTCCCATTATCTTTTATTTGTTAATGTTGTTTATATTTTATTTTTTAAATGTGTTTTGAAATAAGTTGAGATAAAATTTAATGTAATAATGATTCTGAATCTATTTACCTGTGAATCCTCCAGTCTCTTTATCGTTGTTAATGTAGCTTTTATCAAAATGGAATCCATGTTGCAAGCTGAATTCGTCGTAAAATTTTTTGGAAAATATTTCTGTCCATTTCTGCGGTTGCAGAATATTAATAATACGTGTGCTTTTTTTGTTTTTATTTTTGTATGAACGAGCTGTTTCGACGATTAGGTTGTCGAATTCAGATCTTGCCATTGTAAGCGTAAATCTGAAAACTTTTGTTCCAAGAAAAACAGAATTTGCTGTATCATCCAGGGCATTTTCTGATTCTACGCTCAAATTGTTTTCTTTGCAGCCCAGAAGTAAAGTGTAAATTAAATCGGTTATTAGCAACGTACGAATACAAAGATGAAGGTTTGATTTTATGGTCTAGTTTTTCAGAAATACGTTCCCAAACTGTATGTTTTTCCGATACAAATGTAGTTCCACTTTGCGCAATTATTTCATCCTTAAAATCTAAAACTGTATTTATCACTACCGTTCGATCTGCTGTGGGGGGACGTCCGCGTGACATTTTCACATTAAGCTTTTTAACCGTGTACACAACGATAAATTATCACTACTTCCCAAATTTTGCATTCGGGCGGGTGAAATTGAGATGTTCAAAGAAATGAAAGATGCCGAACCAGTGTTGCCAGACGTACTATATTTTAATGGTACTTATACCATTAAATTATTTCCTCGTTATATTGTTGCCATGTATAACCTTAGTGAGGCCTCCACCATTTGTCGTTCGATAGATACTAATTAGTTGTGCCAATTTTATTTTTGTCGTTTACTTAGAAATAGTTTTTTTAGCAATAAACAAAAGATTTTCCCTATAAAGTTGGCGAAAAATCGACTGAACTCCGCAAATACTGGTTTTTCTCTGTCGATTATGCACGCAGAATTTGTCGTTCGATGAATTCTAATTAGTTGTTCCAATTTTATTTTTGTCGTTTACTTAGAAATAGTTTTTTAGCAATAAACAAAAGATTTTCCCTATAAAGTTGGCGAAAAATCGACTGAACTCCGCAAATACTGTTTTTTTTCTGTCGATTATGCACGCAGAATTTGTCGTTCGATGAATTCTAATTAGTTGTTCCAATTTTATTTTTGTCGTTTACTTAGAAATAGTTTTTTAGCAATAAACAAAAGATTTTCCCTATAAAGTTGGCGAAAAATCGACTGAACTCCGCAAATACTGGTTTTTCTCTGTCGATTATGCGCTCAGAATTTGTCGTTCGATATATTCTAATTAGTTGTGCCAATTTTATTTTCGTCGTTTACTTAGAAATAGTTTTTTAGCAATAAACAAAAGATTTTCCCTATAAAGTTGGCGAAAAATCGACTGAACTCCGCAAATACTGTTTTTTCTCTGTCGATTATGCACGCAGAATTTGTCGTTCGATGAATTCTAATTAGTTGTTCCAATTTTATTTTTGTCGTTTACTTAGAAATAGTTTTTTAGCAATAAACAAAAGATTTTCCCTATAAAGTTGGCGAAAAATCGACTGAACTCCGCAAATACTGGTTTTTCTCTGTCGATTATGGACTCGGAATTTGTCGTTCGATACGTTCTAATTAGTTGTGCTAATTTGATTTTTGTCGTTTCCTTAGAAATATTTTTTTTAGGAATAATTTTGATTATTAATGGTTATAAATTCCCAAAAAAAGTTTTATATAATATAGAGTTATGTTCTTAAACTAGAAATTGAATCCTATATAATAACTTTTTACGTGCAAATCTGTTGAGTTCACATAATCAATTATTTCCGTTTAACTTCATCCATAGATTTCATAATGGTAATCTGTAAGGTATTAAATCACCTTATTATTATTAATCCCAAATATTATTCTTAATTTAGATTTAAGTTTTTTAGCTGTTATTAACGGAGGGTTGTTAGACTTCTCTTGTTCACAATAATTAAAACAATGTATTCGAGAATTTAAAATTTTCTAAAACATAAAAATAACTATAGGAAAATATAAAATCATATTATTATAATATTACAGTTAAATCATAAATACAAACGCCTTTATATAGGTAATGCATTATAGTATCTACACTGATGTTAGATGTAACATGAAAACCGGGAAGCGGATTTCAAACACAAGTCTCTTATTCCATTATAATTGTGCACGTTTCTTAACAGATCCGGTTTTTCTTAAACATCTTTCCTTAAACTAGATTTAGGTACGCTTTCAGTCAAGTCCAGGATTGAGTGAAGGCCTAAATTACAAGGCCGTTTACGGCCCTGCTAAATTATCTCCATTTATTAACTCTAATTAAAAATAAAAAATTTGAGATTTGCCATGGGTGGTTACTGTAAACCCATATTCATGCAAAAAATGAAGTTCTTCAATTAATTTAGGATATATAGCTTTGTTGCCAAATTCTTTTCTATTATCAGAGTAAAGTACAGCAAGGAACGAGTTAAGTATCACAGTGTGCTTTAAAATGTTGGACGGGACGGGAGCCTTCCAAGGTGGGGGGAGTAGAGAGACGTACATACGAAAAGATAAGTGGCAACACTGTGTAACGTCATACGGATACAACTAAAGCGGCGGTCCTTTGATGGTGCCAAGCCAGACGGCCGCGCGATAATTATAATAATATCTAAAGAAGTAATTTAGTGTCTGTAATATATAAAATTAAATTGTAAATTAGTGGCATAATCAGACAGAGATGGAATATTCAGAAAAAAGTAAATCTTCGAACAGGATTTGAACCTGCAACCTTCGGTTTTCCAGACCTTTTTTTTTTTCCTTTTTAAACTTGTATATTTTCCTATTGGTTAACAAAGCCAACTTTGCACTTAAAGCTACCCTAGGGCTTAGTGCCCCTACACAACTAAGAAATCGCACAGTAACACATATTCCCTAAGATAGAGTATTGAACAGTTTTGGGCGTATACGGACCGTAAGCATACGGCCCGAAATATGCCCAAGAAACCGGGCTAGGAGCCCGGCGGCCGTTGGAATGGCCTGGGTACAATTTTAGCTTTTTACGTTACAAGGATTATTTCACACGCGTTCCGGCGCTGCCTTACCGGTGTTTTACGAGGCTTGCATTGCTCCGTGGAGCTTAATATTAAAATTTCAGGAAATTAGTAAAGCGGTAACTGTATTCCAATGGCAGAGCATTCTGGGAAAACTTTCAAAAAACCCAGTTAATTTTAAATATCACAGGCTCTGTTTATGTTCGCCTACAGCGGACAATCTGAATGCAATGCGGTACAACCATCTCGCTCCGTCACCTCCTACAGTGGGAGTGGCCATATTTAGTGGGTTGTCCTTGTTTGTTAGTCAGTGTTGAGGTCTCGTAAGTCCCGCCCACTGCCGTTTCTCGTGTCGGAAACACACGTTTTCGGCTGCAAAAATACGCCAAACGATCGAGTGATGCTGAAAGTCTAGCAAAATTCTTGCAGCCGATTTATGTGTTTCAAGTAATTGTTGTTATTTTAGTTTTATGTTGTTGTATGTTTGTCTACGTTATTTTATTGTTTGTTCGTTCTTATTCGTCATCTAATAATGTTATTGTGCGTCTGGCAGTGGGAGGTTGTATATTGGTAATTTGTAGTAAAGGGGTTTGTGTTTTGTATGTATGTCATTGTTTGCACGTCTGTCTGTTATGTTTATTGTAAGTGGTGAGTGCTGTAATTGGTACATGTAAAATTTGTCGGACAAGTCACGTATGTGTGTTATTATATCGTCTGTTGCCACCATATGATGCAGGTCTCGGATTGTGACGTATCTATCAGATGACGTCACACATCTCAAGATCTTGTTTTCGAGCCTCAGAAGCCTATGCATCTGAGTGCTCGAAGCACTGCACCATACGGGAGCACCGTAAGTCAGTATTGGTCTGATGATCTGTTTGTAGATAAGTAACTTGTTGGGAGGGGAGAGGTGGGAGCTTTTGGATAAAATTGCGTAAAGGCTTTGCATTGCTGCAAAGCCTTTTTTGAGAGTTTCTGTCACGTGAGGCATGAAGGAAAGTCTTTCGTCTATAGTTATTCCGAGATATTTGAATCGTTTTTGTGGTTGTATGTACGTTTCGTTAATTTTTAATGGTATTATTATTCTGTTATTAGTAAATTTCTTTGTCAGAGTTGCGCAAGTGGTTTTAAGTGGATTTACTGCTATTTTCCACTTTTTAAAGTAAGGATCCAGGATGTTAATGTGCGACTGGACCTGTCGCTTAGCAGCTTCTGCATAAAACGATTGCGCGTAGATGAGTGCATCATCCGCGTACAATGTAAGCTTGGTGAGGGGGTACCTTGGGAAGTCAGCTGTATACAAGTTATATAATAGCGGTGACAGCACCGTTCCCTGAGGCACCCCCGCATTAACCACTTTCGCAGCGGACAATGCACCCTCTACTCTGACAAAGAAGGTGCGGTTATGTAAGTATGTTCGTATTAAAGTTATTAAGTATGTCGGAAAATTATGAATTGTCATAAGTTTGTATAATAGTCCTTGGTGCCAGACACTGTCAAAGGCGCGACTGATGTCAAGGGACAGTAGTACTGTATTTTGTCCAGTATTGAATTTATTTTTAACATCAGTCAGGACCTTTGTCACTGCATGTACCGTGTTATGTCGTGGTCTAAATCCAAATTGTTCGTCTGGTATGTTAGTCAGTAGTTTGAGTTTTTTGAGTTTGAGTAGTATGGATTTTTCGGCGATTTTGGACATTGTGTTGGTCAGAGCAATAGGTCTATATGAGTCAGGTAATTTTGGGTTTTTGTCTTGCTTAAGTATCGGTATGATAATGGCCTCTCTCCACTGCACAGGGAAATGCTGTAAGGTGAACATGGCGTTTATTATGTACAATAATTGCACAAATGCTTTTTGAGGGAGATTTTTTAGGAGTATATTAGGAAGCGCATCAGGCCCAGGGGCTTTTCTGAGAGGTAGATAACGTATTATCTCTCTCAAGTCCCTGGGTCCGATGTGCAGTTTGGATAGGACGGGGGGGGGTATGGGGTATTTTTGTCTTGTAACGTTTGTCATCAAGTTTGTTATGTTGTTTTGTGCTTGTTGTGTGTTGTCAGGAGAAGTACAGACTGCAGCAAGAGATTCCGCTATACAGTCTGCCTTCTCTTTGTCTGTTTGTGTTTGTTGACCAGTCAATGTGGGTATTTTCTTGAATTTACGTTTGAGGCGTTTGGTCAGACGCCACAGTGACGAGTCCTGTGCACTTAGTCCTGTTAAGGTGTCAGTCCATGTTTTGTTTTTGTGCGTATTTATTTTTTCTCGTATTGTATGTTGGATTTCTGTGAGTCTAATTCTGTCTATTTGTCTGTGTGTTCGTTGCCAAATTTTTCGGAGTCTATTTTTAAATTTAATGAGGTCTAGTATGTCCTGTGGAAGTCTGTCCTCTTTGTGTTTAATTTTGATTTTTTGTCCAATTTGTCTGTGTATTGTTTGTATGTTTGTAGTTAATTTAGTCACTTCTGCGTCCAATGTATGTATGTCATCAATATTGTTGTTTATTATTATTTTGTTATTTAGTAATTGTCTGTAATTATTCCAGTCAATATTTTTTAGTAAAATTGTATTTGTTGGGGATTCAAAAAGCATTTGTACATGCCACTCCACCATTACAGGGAGGTGATCGGAGCTTAGTTCATTTAAAACAATCGCCTCAGACAGACCTAAAATATTTTTGTTTAAGTAAAAGTCAATGTACGTTGGCGTACTGCCATTTAGAGGGTAGTGTGTTGGTCTGTCTGAGGCGATTATTTGGATGTTATTGTTCATTAAATAATCAAAGATTAGGTTACCGTGTCTATTATTGAGATGGTTGCGCCACATATTATGTCTAGCATTCAAATCCAGTTTTCCAGACCAATGCTCTGCCATTTGAGCTATTGAAGTTCCAGATATCAACCTTTTGTCGGGACTGCCTTACGTCTGAATATTCGGTGTTAGTATGCCGTGCAAAGCCCAAAAGTTTATTTCGTCGTAAAAATCGCGATATTTTTTGAAAAATGTGAAATATGTTTGATTTAACAAAAGGCAAAAGAGTTCATTTGTTAATAAATAAGTATTGCCCACACCCCGGGGAAATTGTTATAAACAAATAGACAACGTTTCAACAAAATTAAAGGGTGGGCAATCGCGAGCATATATTGAGCAAACGAATTGCACTTGCTTCAATAAGATTATGTGGCATACGACAGTGTGGAGGGGCAAAATCTAAATTTTTTTAAATATTTTCTATTTCTTTTCTGCGGGGTGGGCAAACAAAATTAAAGGGTGGGCAAACGTGGGCATATCTTGGGCAAACGAACTGCACTTGCCGCAATACAATCGGTCAACTTGGCGGCGCTAAAAAATTTTTTTCGGAGAAACATTTTTTCCCCATATTTTTTTCTGAGGTGGGCAAAAAAAATAAAAGGTTGAGCAAACGTGGGTATATTCTGGGCAAACGAATGACGACTGAAAGTTTAAAAATCGACATGGTGGGGGTGCACGTGTCACGGAGCTCTAAAGTTGACGTAAAATCGACTGAACTCCGCAAATACTGTTTTTTCTCCGTCGATTTTGTCGTTCGATAGATTCTAATTAGTTGTGCCAATTTGATTTTCGTTTCCTTAGAAATATTTTTTTAGGAATAAATAAAAGATTAATAATTAAAGCAGAAGTTTTATTTCAATAAAGTTGAATAATTTTCCTACATATCATCTACAATAATAAACTTAAAACTCATATAAATGAAAGTCAGGAAAATACTGACAGCCATGTCAACATTTTTCTTTATGTAATTGTGCCTAAAAAAATGTATTACAATAAAAGTCATGTAAAATACAAAAATTACAAGTATCACACATTTTATAATCGTTTTTTGCGAGATCCTTGTTTCATAATCACGTATAAATTAAAAGTAAAAATTAGCAAGGCACCCAGTTTTTTGATTGAATTGATTGAAATTTTAGATAATTGATAAACTGTCCTATTTTCAAAATTACATTACCCGATAAGCACAACTAATTAGCGACAAAATCAACTAACAAATTACACTAATTATTTTTTGCATAAAAACAATTTTTGCAAATGTGTTTCGCTAACTTTATATAAAGTTAGCGAAACACGTAGTTTTAAAAAAAAAATTAAAACGACAAAATCGTCGTTATCACAACTAATTAACGACAAAATCAACTAACAATTTACACTCATAATTTTTTGCATAAAAACAATTTTTGGAAATGTGTTTCGCTAACTTTATATAAAGTTAGCGAAACACGTAGTTTTTTTTTAAAAAAAGGAAAACGACAAAATCGTCGTTATCACAACTAATTAACGACAAAAAAGCGGCAAATTATCCGCCTATTCCCGAGTCGATTGGTCAAAGGTGTTTCGCTAACTTTATATACTTAATATAATGATGTCCCATTTGTTTATGTACATTTCTATTGTGCCGATTAAAAGTTGACTGACTGGAGAATACTTTCTCACATTCAAAACAAAACACACCCGTTGTAATTCTTAAAATACAAAGGTTTAAAAACAACGAATAAACAATAAACCACAAACTCAAAAACAAAACGGCAACACAACACAACAATTTGCTTTTGGAAGTTTAGAGGTTAAAAATCCAGCTCTCTGTCAAACAATGACGTCACGTTATTAGTGACGTCACGGCACGAGATGCTCAATTTACCGCCTTCTCATTTTAGAACTTTATTCTTATATTTTCAGTATTTTAACTTAACTTATATTACCGATAAAGTGTTGTTCGCGCTACACATCGTGGAGTGTTTTCTATTAAGTGACCTAAAAATGAAATATGCAGTTCACCGAACGCAAACAGGCCTGCTGTACCTTCAGCTTACAGTTACTACGGCTTACAGTGATTAAAATTTAACTATCTACAATGAACCCGTTATAGTGCTTTAAGTGCTTGAGTGTGCATACTTAATTATCACTTATTACTTAAATAAGGTGGTAATAGGAAAACAATATTTGAATGTCTATAGTATCGATCAAAAGAGGGTAGTCTACGTTCCAAAAATCGGTAGCCTTGGACCGGCTTTTTCTATAAATTACTAACACCGGGACGTCACTGACATATCAAACCTGATTGAAGGCTTCTATTGTGGCCACTTGACACATTTGCCTCTGGGACTCCGGTGTACGGGTGGCTTAAGGTTGCTTGTTTGGGCCTAGGATGGTAGGCTATTGAGTTAGCAATCCAATCGTGCACAAGCTTAGGCTGGACCTCCAGATGAAGGTGAACAGCAGAGAGAACGAGGGAGCAGTAAGGTAAAAGAAGCAAAAGTAAGAGCAAGAATAATAACGATGAAGATAACGAGGATGATGAAGCCTGCAAGAAAACCTAGTCTTAGTAAGGTATGTAGCTATTTATGTAGGTATTTAGTAACTAAGAAACTGATAAAGAGACCCAGGAAATAATATAAAAGGCTCACCGGAGATATTGTGTGGCCTCCTAGAAGAAACTTAGCTAGTTTTCCAGTTTATCGGCTTATGCGAAAAATGGCGTAAAATGAAAAACGTTTCTTGCAATATGTAGCACGTACTTTTTAAACGACAAATCCGCGAGCGGAAAACCATTTTTTTAATTGGAAATATAAAAAAAATGTGAAAAGCACAGTGAGAGTGACAAGTGAGGTTATGTTTCTCTAGCTGTTAGTTGTAAAGTATGTATTTCCTTATACTTAAATAAAACAACTTTGGTTTTACGTTACTAATATAAAACTGTTTAATCTACCTTTTCTAACATCCGTTCCCTGACAACCATATACAGGGTATAGTATTAGTATACTATCACATCTCCCCTTTATCTGTATTCATTGTAACAAACTAATATTAACTAAACTAAACTTATAAATCTAACCTTAAAGGAGTCTTTATAGAACGACCAAAAGATGTTACTGTATTTTTACATTCTGGTCTATCCTTAGAAGCCAAATCGATCACTTCGTTTCTTTCATCTTGCAAAAGGTTTGTCTTCGACTCCATTTCGGTTCTCTCATTATTTGTTCTACCGTCGTCATCATCTAGTAGCTCACTTCCTATATATATTTTCTCTTTAGGATTAACAAAATTATCTGTGGCAGTCACAATAATCGATTCTCCATTTTTATGAAGGGTTACATTTATTAAATGTTAGTTTTATAAACTTTCTGTTTCTGATAAGCTCTGAACCGTTATTTATTTTTATTTTGTAAACCCTGTCTCTTAATTTCTCTATTACAATTCCAGGTGACCAATTTAAATTTGGTTTAGTTTGAACATACACTAAATTACCAATCTCTAACGAACTTCAATTTTTAACACCTTTTTTGTTATAATATTTTTGATCATTTTCTTGTCTTTTCTCCAAGAAATTATGATACCGAGACTGATCTATAATTTTTGGCATAAGATAATTATCCTTAACCGGAATTATAGATCTTAATCTACGAGACATTAAGATCTGGGCTGGTGAATTATGACCATCAATGGTCATATTACGATACATAAGCAATGCTAAGTAAATATCTTTTTTTATCTTCCAATACCTTTTTAAATATATTTTTTGCTGTCTGAATATTCCGCTCAGACAATCCATTTGATTGCGAATAAATTGGTGATGTAAAAATATGATTAAATTCCCAATCTCTACTAAACAGTCTAAATTCTTCTGAACTAAATTGAGGACCACCATCTGAAACAACTGTTAATGGAATGCCATGTCGTGCAAAAATTGATTTTAAAATTTCTATAGTCTTATGACTAGTAGTAATGTTTTGATTGAATTTCTCAATCTCAACCTATTTTGAAAAATAATCTATTACCAACAAATATTTTTGACCCTGGAGCTCAAACAAATCACAACCAACTTTATTCCACGGTATTTCTGGAATATTATGATTTATCAAGGGTTCAGATATTTTTGGATTTTGCATATTTTAAACGTATGTGACATTTAGATAATTTTATTTTAATATCATTATTCATAAATGGCCAAAAAATCGATTCATTAGCTAATTTAATACATTTATTTATTTCTAGATGATTATAATGTATTCTGTTCAGCATTTCATTTCGTAATAGCTGCGGAATCACTACTGCATCACCTTTGTATATTAAACCATCAATAATAGTAAGCTCGCTTTTATATTTATAATACATTTTAATTTGTTCACTAATTTTTTTACTATTATTAGGCCACCCTTCTAGAATTATTTTTTTAAGAGCTTGCAACTCTGTATCACTGTGTGTTTTTTCTTTTAATTCTTTTAATTTATTTGCACTGACATTAACTTGTGAAGTAATAAGACATACATGTGATTGAATTTCGAAATCTAAACCATCATTATCATTGTTTTCAGTGAGAAAGGCTCTAGAAAGTGCATCAGCTATTATAAGATCTTTACCAGGCTTGTATCTGACCTCAAAATCATTATTTTGAAGTTGTAATGACATTCGCTGTAATCGAGCTGGACATTTATTAAGATGCTTTTTAAATATAGGAATTAAAGGTAAATGATCCGTCTCAACAATAATTTTTTTTCCAAAAATATATTCATGAAATCTGGTCAAACCAAAAGTTATAGCTAACAGTTCTTTTTCAATCTGAGTAGTGATGTAAAAATTACCGTAATTTATTTTTGGTCGGTAATATTCGTTAAATTACGAGAACTTACCGTAATTTATGAGAATTTTAGGAAATTTAACTCGTTCTTAAGCAGTAGACTACACTTAGTCGGTAATTTATTATCCTTGTTTAAAAATATATTATTAAACAAAATGTCAATATTTTTTATTATAAATTTATTTATAAATAACATAATGTATTTTCATAAGTAGCTACCTACAAATAAAACCAAAACAGATAAAAATAAAAATATTATAAAAAGTGACAGGCTAGTTTAGGTTAATTTAGGTTTATTATTTAAAATCAGGAATACTGAGGAGTGACAACTAAACATGAAATGACCTAAATATTTTCCAAATCAGAAAAATCTTCTTCTCCAACACTCGAGTTAGTGTCGTGAAGTGAAAACTCTTCTGAACTATCTGCGTCAGAAGAACTATCACTCCTATGTTCGATTTGTCTCTTTATTGTCCATTTAGCTGACTTCAGACTGCTATTGCTATTGCCATCAAGACTATCAGTATTAGTAGTTTTATTTAATTCAGTACGGACAGTACGTCCCACTTCTATATCTTTAGTAAAATATAAACTGGCAGGCATGTTTTGATCTAAAAGTTTTAAGTTATGAGCAATATATAGAAGTTTTCCAGCTCGTTCTGTAGTCAACCTATTTCTTTTTTTACAGTGAATAAAAGAATAGGTACTAAACGACCTTTCTGTAGCAGCTGTTGATGGTGGTAACCCTAGAATGGCAACAGCTACATTTTTAAGTTTGGTTTTATTACAAATGCCTTTCCACCAAGTAATGCAGTCAGACTTTTTGGCACTTTCCCACACAAAATTTATACTCCATAGATCATTCCTGCCTAAGTAGTTTGTAAGCTCAAGAGTAATAGTTTCTTTGTGTTCTTGAAACTGAGGATGGTTTGAAATTAATTTGTCTATAAACTGCATTGCTATAATATGCTGTACGTTATTTAGCTCCAATTCAGATTGATTAAAACAAGGGTCCAGTAAATAGGTTTTAAGATAAGATCTTTTCTTTTTGTAAACAGGGATATAAGTTCCTTTTCTTCGTTGGATTGTATTGGTAACGATGTTATATTATCATTAATATATCCATCAATTTCCGTTAGAGCTATAAAAACCTGAGAAATTCTTGCTGCATCGCCTTCTAAAATCGTTATCCATTTAACTATAGGCTTCAGGATACCTTTTAGCTTTTCAAGTCTTACCCAGAAAATATCGTTATCCAAAATATGGTTTCTAACATTTTTAGAAAATTTTATGCCCTCACTCTCCTGGCTGACAATTAATATTTCTAAGGCTTCTTTAGTCATAATCAAACTTTCCACACAATATAAAATCGACCCCCAACGAGTTTTGACTGGGAGTTTCAAACTTCTTGCTTTATGATATTTATCTAATTGAATCTTATTGAAACAGGCGAGATTTTTGTGAGATCCATTAATATCTTTAATAATTTCTTTACAAGATGACTCTACATTTCTGAAAGAATTAAGCTTCATAATGTCTCCTACTAAAAGATTCAGGCCATGTGCTACGCAAGAATATGTTGTTATATAGTTAAATTCCGTTGCAATAATTCGTTTCGCTTTTTCCATGGCTGCAGCACTGTCTGACACTATAGCTATAATTTTTTCTGGTCCAATTTCTGTTATACACTGTTCTATTTCCTGGGCAATATACTCTCCAGTATGACTTTCTGCACCTGTTGTCATGGTTTTAAGAAGAACCGCCGTTGGGGTTGTTACAACGAAGTTAAGAACTGCTTCATTTCTAAAAGGAACACATTAATTATTAACTTGAACAACTTTTTTGATAACTTGCACCATAATAATTTGTATTAAAGATTAGAACCAAGTTCTCTCTAATTCATACCTTATATTTGACCACCCATCGCACTGAACAGATACAGTTTCAGCAGTACGAATTTTGGTCATAACATCACCCTGCAGTGACTCATACTCTGCATCCAGTAATTTATGTGATAGTTCATGTCTACTTGGGAATTTATAAGATGGTTTAATGGCTTTAAAAAATTCTTTCCAGTATATATTTTCTACCATCTGTATTGGGGAGCCAGATGAATATATAGCGCGTGCCAGTTTTTCATCAAAACGTTTCTAAAAATAATTACATTGGTTTGCTCTAATATCTATATTGATGTTTTTTTTTCTTTGGCTAATATGATTTTTAACTAAACCTAAAGTACATACATAATAACTATAATCCGAGAGGTGTCTTATCCACCATAAAAATACGTAAATACAGAGATTTTTTAAAGTGAGACACCCCTCCTCTTACCCCTTACTATAATCTGAGTGTAAATGTAATTTTAGGCCTTACCTTTTCATCATTATTAGTTTTATCTATAAATTTCTCAAGTGGATATGAGCTGGATAAAGATGCTGTGCTTGTACTAGCGCTAGCGCCAGTCAGACTGTGTTCGCTTTCAGAATCCATTTGAGACGAGGTTCCTCCACCCCAAAGCATTTTTCGAATTATTGCGGTATATTTACATAGTCGAGTTGTGTTATAAATAAGATCTTTTTAAAAATATATCAAGAAAATATTTTAAAACGATCCTCACTGCATTATATTTTTTACAAAATTTTTGTTTTACATTTTTGGGACATTTTTGACATCTAGTCAAATGCTCCTGCATCCTTGTAGCGTTTTTAACATATTTTTGACCACAAAAAATGCAATCATAATAATCTTTCCCATTTATTGACCTTTCCTTAAAATATTGCCATATCGGTCCTTTATATTTAGGCATATCTTATATTTTTATGAGTAGCACTTAGCACTTTTGTTTACCACAATCACATAAACAAGTAGAAACAAAGAGCGGCGAATGCGTCGGCTTCTTACGACTGACTGTTGACGCTGACCGAACACACGCAAGGAGGCAGCACAAGTGTGGAGAACTCAGGGGAACTATACAGAGTTTAAGGCGAATGTATTCGGGTAATATTACCTTGAATGTTCTCGGTAATAGAGAGATTTTAAGCCACTTATTTGATCAACGTTATACGTTATCGGTTATTTTGATCATGCGCAGCAGTTGAAAATTAACCGAACTCCTTAATAAGCGACAACGTACTCCGCTAGTTAGGTCGAAATAAACGGAACCTTATTAAGGGATAGCGTTTTAACATCGATGCCAAATGTGTTTTACTTATTTGTTGTAAAAAAGAAAGAAATATCAAGAATTATTAGAATTGTATCAAAACATACATACATAATATTAAATAATTTTATTTTAATACAAAATAATGGTTTAACTCCTTAAATATGCTATAAATATCTTTGGATGTCTTGATTTGGCAACGTAGGATTATTATCCTTTCCTAACCTCAAATGCTCAAATGTCATTTTCAATATTTTCATTTTATTTGGTAAAGGTTTGAGCGAGCGTGGTTTTTTGTTTTTTTTATTGCGTATCTTTTGTAGTACATATTATTATAAATAATATGGATGTTTTAAGAAAGCGGCACCGGTTTACAGACCACGACGATTTGGCTTTGTTGCGCGAGATGTTGTCTCAGAACCCATTTCAAAATCCTGATTTATGGCAAGTTATCCAGGAACACGTGTTAAGTGTAACTGGAAAACCCTTTTCCATAAGAACATTAAAGGAACATTTGGACAGACTTCTTAAACTTTGGTTGGGGCAATACAAAATTTTAAAAGACAAGTAAGTACGTAAATAAGCAATTATTTCTCTTTGGTAGATACCTACTTACAGTTCATCAAGTACTACAGTTTTATAAATTATGTACTCTCTTAGAAAATTTTAAATTCTCCTGTTCTTATCTCGATATTTAATGTTTTTTAAGGTCAGGAATTGAAATTCAGATCACAGAGAAGGAGAGTTTATTACATAATATTTATGATAATATGAAAGAATACCAAACTGTGACTGCAAAGAAGAAAAAAGTAGGCAGGGATACCACAAGAGTTATAGGAGTAGAAGCGAGAAACAAATGGACTGAATTATTGGAAGAGTCATCTTCAAGTTACAACTCGACCCATGGTGTAATTCACGATCATGGCTGTAAGTGTTTTACAGTACCTTGCCCTTAAAATAGTAAAATAACTTACTGTCATTTATAGTGTACACAACATTTTAAAAAGTTCCAAACTGTAGATGACAGCTTTTGGTTTAATATTTTTAATTTAAAAAGACAATGCCCATTTATCTACTCATTTACAGTAATATTTTTCATAGAAATTTTTTGTTTTAGTGTTGATAAGCTCCTCTACATACAATGATGGAACTGTTGATGAAGTATTCCAGTCAGATATTATTAAAAATAATGAAAATATAGATATAGGTAAGAGAAAGCAATAACATTCTTAATAAATGCGAATCAAATAGGATGGTTTTAAAGTAATAAGGGTTTAACATAATGGGGTAAAAACTTCTGTTTTCTGTATTCCATTTTTTGTTGTGCAAAAAAAAGTCTGTAATTTCTCTAACTACTGTACAGTGTCACCATTAAAGTCCACACCATATGGAACTTTTTATTATTAATGAGGTTAGTTGAAATAAATAAATAATAAAAAGTTCCATATGGTGCTGACTTTAATGCTGAGCCTGTATATATTTTACTCCCATATAAAAATTAAATGCACTAGTAACTAATATTTTGTTTAACTTCTTCATTCTAGAACCTAATGCCAGTGAAAAGGAAGCCAGTCTACCACCTTCGGTAACAACCCCTACCACAATAAATAAGATACTGCAAATATCTGTGCAGCCTTTAGGTACTCCTACAACCGTCAAGTCTAAAAGTCTAAATGTTTTGGGTATGTTATTTTTAAAACTACACTCGAATGATAACTACTATAATTTACAAAAAATGTTTTGAGAGTTTTATAATTTTTGAAAATTGCATTTTGCTTCAGGTCCAGTTAGATCCCGAAAAAGAAAAGTAAATACTCAAAGGCAAGGACTGGTTTATCTGGAGCAGTATGATAAGGCGCAAGCTGAATTAAAAAAAAAGAAATGGACATAGAGGAGAGAAAATTAGTTGTAGAGGAGAGAAAACTAGTTCTAGAGGAAGCAAAGATGCAGCTTATGGAAAAAAAGCAGAAGTTGGCTGAATTTCAAGTAACCAAGCAACTTGAATTGGAAGAAAAGAAAATCAATTTAGAAATGCAAAGTAGGGAGAGTTTAGTTAAAATAGTGGAAAGGCAGGATAAGCTATTAAACTTGTTAGTAAATAAGTTAACCTAATTAAATTAATATATAAAAAAATTTAGATATATATATATCTTTCATTTATTGTTACAGCAATTTTTACCATTGCAGCAGTTTTAAATTAAGTAAAAAAAAATTGAATGACCTTTGTTTTAAAATATTTATATAATCATCCAGAAACTACAAAATCAATTACTTAAATACCTAATTATTTACATTAAGATACTGTTCTAAGTTAATAGGATTTATATGAAAAAACTGGGATGTCTGATTAACATACAAACAAGTCTGACAGTTACTTAAAATGGTAGCAGTTTTATACATTTCTTGTATATCCTGAAGCAAAAGTTTTTGGTTTTTTCTAAAATCCAAAAAAGCAAACAACATAATAATTTTCTGGAAACTCCATTCCACTGCCTGTCTTACAACAGACATGGATGCATTAAAGTTTCTTTGTGCTTCATTGACACCATTCCCAGGAAATGGACACAACAGAAGCTCCCTTATGCCATATGCCTGATCCCCAAAAAGAACAAAAGTTGTTCCGTCAGCTAGTCTTGTTTTTTGCTCTAATTGATTGAGCAATCCTGACTCCCTAAATATACCAGCATCATGCCGCCGTCCTGGAAAGGCTCCAATTTCACTAACAGTCATTCCATCTGGAGCAACCACAGACTGATACTTCACACAGTGGAAATGTTTGTGGCCTGAATAGTAATCTTCTTGCTCTTCTGAGGGGCGACATATTGCTCTGGCAGTACCATCTATAAATCCCCAACAGTTTTGTACAGCAGCACCCTTTGCAGTTATGACCTAAAAAATAATAGGTAATGCCTTATGCATTTGGATTTCTAACCTTTACAAATAGATTTAATAAGGCTAAAAAATACCTACACTAGAAATGACTGTCATAATTTTTAATGCGAGAAAAACTTACTTCACAATGTACTGTAGACGGTCTTGGTCAAGCCAGTTTAAATTATTCAAGTCCTCTAAAAGACCTCTAAAATTATTATAAATGTGTTTGTTTATAAAATTGCTAATCTCTGAAAGAGCTGCTGTGGAACGATAAAAAAAATATTCCAGGTCACATAACCTATTTGGATAAGCCAATCGACGCAATAGAATACACAATCCTTCAATACCTACAAATAAAAATAAATTAAAGGAACATCCTTCAGATTGTTCTCGGTATGTTCTTTCTTACCTGTTGAAATATGCCCTGATCGAGTTCTAAACATATTTGGAATTTCAAAGGCTTGAACTAATCTTGGAATATCTTCCTTTTTAATTCTAAAGTTTAGTTCTGCTTCCTTTTCATCAAGACCATGAAAGTTAAAAACGGGCTTTGGGGGTGCTAACAAAAATATCATGAAGAATGGCGCCCCTATTAAGTTATGGTCTATTACTCCTTGATGATCTCGACGTCTAATTATATTTTCAATGTTTTCCATAATGTAAGTACACAAGCAGAAAATAATAAGCAAGTAAACAGTAAAATAAACAACAGCAAAGTGAGGTTAGTTACTTCTACAGAACCCTCACAAATTGCGCATAATCGGTATAACGTTTAGCGTGTAACGTAATTCACAACTTATATGATTTAAAAACTCAAAAATGCAAACAATACCATGCGTTATTTTCCTCAGACTGCGCGGGCTCAGTTTAACGTTTAGCGTGTAACGTCCTTCAAAATTTAGGTGGCTTAAAATTTCTCTAATATAACGGTAATGTTTCCGTAATACGTTACCCAAAAGCGAATATTCCTTGGGAAGGGTGCGAATATTACCGTAACTTATACAATTTATGGGAATATTCGGTTGGTAATATTCGGTAGTCGCATCTCTAAATCTGAGCATATCTTTTTTGTGTTTCCGTCATAGCCTTTGAAGCATAAGCACAAGGAAGTTTATTTTGTAATATACAAGCTCCTAGTCCTGACTGAATAGAATAGAATAGAATAGAATAGTAGCTTTATTTCAGATATAGTTTCACAATACAGTAACAATATTATAAAAACATGAAATGAAATGGCGTCACAGAACAATATTAAGCTATATGGGTGAATATCTCTAAATTGAGTAATTTTTTAACCCAATTCGGCCCAGAATAAAGATTTTTTTTTCTGCAAAAAATTGCTTCTATGAGACTTAAACATCACATTGAACACTTCCCTGCATTTAACCAAGTAAAAATTAAGTATTTTTCAAAAAATTCATATTTATGTAAAAGTAGTTGACACGGGAATTACATAGTATACATGGGAATGACAAAAGTGTTTTATAATTTTGTTTATTTAAAATAAATTCAAACCTTAACAAAATGGTAACTTATTATTGCTTAAATATAAGAAAATGAGATCAAAAACGTATAACTAATATTAATCATAGTGTAAGTAAACCTAAAAACAACGCAAACAAAACCATCTTTTTAATTTTTCTTAAGCACATTTAAATACGTCAATTGAAATAGGGAATTTGTAGAAAACTCTGCAACCTTTTAAAACCAGCTTCGGTTCGGGAAGAATTTGTAAAATTTGGTCTCCTTTATTGTAGCTTAGATCATTTTCTTCGAGCTTAAATAGATCTTTTGTTTTTGAATCACATAACTTTAAGAACGCAACTTTTATTTCGTTGTCTTCAAAGTCTGCCTGGCAAACTGCAACGTACTTATAATTATTACTGTTATGTTTTTTGTCGCTTTTTAACGATACCAAGATATATTTTCCCGTTTTTACTGATTTTTTTTTCGGCTTTTGCTTTTAATGAGCAAAGTGGTAGCTCATCATCATCACTGTCATATATCTCATCAACATTTAATTTAACTTTATTTTCTACAGCATTAGTTATGTCTGTAAAAGGTATTTGAACTAAATCATCATCACTATCTTCTGATGATGAAGCAGTTAAGTGGTTATATTGAAGAACACCTAGTTCATAATGATCACAAAAAGTGTCGTAGGTGAAACAAGAAAGACTTCTTAACCACAGCTTGTTTCTTCCATCAGTGATAACTTGATGCACTTTCATAGTGCCTTTAAAGGTTAGAGCACAATCATTTTCAATTATTTTGGAAAATTTTTCTATTTTGTCGAATGGTATTGTATGAAAGCGAATTCCAGGGCAACATTCTTTTAGAATGTTAATAAGTGTTGAAAAATTGGGTATGTCTCTACCCTGCGCCACACATTTGTCCGCAGTTCTCTTGCAGACTCCACCAATTCCATCGAACGCACCTTTCCCATGCCCAGCTTCCTGGTAGTTCCAGGTAGCCCGTTTAATCTTGGGAAAACATTTGGTCAATTGCTTTGCCAGAAACGCAAACATTTGTTTGTTCCTATATTGCGTTGTCGGGCTGTCACTAAGAAAATGGACTGTATCAATGCCCTCATCACAGTATTCTTCAATAATTGGTTCGAGATGCGCCCATATGGCTGGTGGACCATGGTTCAAAGATTCTGACAATGTGCAGAAGCTCTTGGGTTTAGTTTTACTTGAATACACAACCACTGTGGAAATCGCAGGAATGCGAGTAGATTAAGAGAAAGGTTTGCTGATTTTTTTGAAGGTGTTGAAGCGGTAGAGTCGCAATGGGAAAAAGCAGCTAATAATGATTTTTAATAAATGTTTTTTTATGAAGGTTATTTTAATAAATAAGTTACTTAGTAGAAAACTGTATTAGGTATTTAATAATTGTTTTCCTTTTTTTTTAAGCCCGGTTAGTATCCACAGCTTGATGAACCCTAAAAAGGGTGAACTAGACCCATTAAAACAAAAATATAATTAAAAAATATTTATTTCTAAAAAAACATCAAAGCACAGATATGATTAAGATAAAAGTACATTTAACACAATAGATGGGCGTTTTAAAGTTATTGCTCAATGCTTTCTTCCTCATCTGCAAGCATTTGCAAGAACTTAATTTGCATTTTTGATTGGTTTCGTCGTGGGAGCCGTCTAAACCCCTCTCCTAGTAACATAAGAAACCCATCAATCCCATCAGATTTCTTTGTAGTGTCCTCCTGTAATGATTTTAAAAGCTGTTTTTGAATTTCTAATTCTGTGTCATTGGTTGTTGGGTTTACTAAAAATAGTAAGTACAATTTAATAACTAAAACTGTGAAGGTGAAAGTGTAAAGTTTTTAGAAAATATTTACAAGTTTTCACTAAATCACTGGGACAGTTTCACAAGTGTTACTTTTTTGAAACGTGACACTCATCGAACTGTCCATACTGTCAGCCCAATTTTTTTTTTAAATAAAGAATTTAATAGATGTAAGTAAATTAAAAAAATGTTTTTATTATTGTTTCACACTTTGCACTTTTTTAAACATACCTTTTCTTTTACGTCCAGTCTCGCTTCTAGTTGATGTTGCTGGTGAAATTGGATGGAAAGACTGTGTTTCCTCAGCATACTTTAATCCATAATTCTTACTGAAATCGCAGTGAATTATAATTTCAGACGGTTTAAGCTCTTGTTTTAATTTAGAGTGGATGTAATGCTGATGGATTATTCTTGCCTGATGTCCCATAAAAAGTTCAATTTTTTTTGAAAAAATAATAACTAATTCTGTTGCCGAGTCTGTTGCTTTCTTTTGTTGGGGCTGCTTTGCAATTTTTTTAGTTTGTTTCATTTGCTTTGTTTTCTTATCGAAGTAGTTTTCCTTTACACTAATCCATTGAAAGTATGAAATCAATCTGGATTGGTCGTATTCTTTATACAATGGTTTTGAGTGCTTGCATGTTCCACATTGGCGTAAAAGACAAGCCTCACTTTGATCCGAGCAACACATATCTCTAATTAGGTCATCCACTTTTTTTCCAAAAATTATATCATTCTGGTAAAGGCCATGAACCAGGAGATCCATATTTGCGTGGGTTACACATTTGCAAGTGTCTCTGTCAGTTACTTTCATTTGTGTAATCCAAAATGGACGTGCACGACAAAAAAAAACGTAACTTAGCTTTATATTGGGGTCGAGGCGAATAAATTCTCTGTACAAATTCTTTAAGGTATTACATAAGAATCTTTTTTGTTTTACAGCTTTATTTTTGGTGACACAATCCCTTTTTCCAGGACATACTCTGCTGTTTATTTCAGCTTCTAAAAAAGCCTGAATTCTGCTTTTTAAAAGGTCTGCGACTTTCTTTTTGGTGCCGACTTTTCTCTCAAACATAGGTGTTTTTCTATACTTCATCACCGTTGATAATGCAGTTTTCATGTTGTACCGCTTTATTACTCTGCCGTTTAGTATTTTTTTAAACAAGCGTTTGGTCTTTTCAGTTTTTATTTCTGTGTACGATTCAGCCAACTGCTTTTGAACCACTTCATTAAAAATTAAAACCTTCTTTACTTGCTGCACTTTTTTGGAGTCATTGATTTGTGTTTCATTAATTAAAGTATTTATTTTCGTCACTGGGGTTGGCTCTGTATCCATGGAATCATTTTGTTGGTCTTTATTATTTTCTACACTTTTCAGAAGTCTCTGGTACCTTTTTTTGTACTTAGACGCCATCCTTTTTAATTTTTGAATATGTTTCTTCATATTCACTGTTTTTCGAAATCGGTTGATTTTATTTCGATTTAAAATCCTGTAATTTACCCTTCGTCCAGGTTTTTGTTGTTGAACAGTGTTCACGACGGGTCCAGGCTCTGCGGTTTCGTTATCCATCTGCTTTCTCTTAAGGCGAAAATTTTGGATATTTTCCTTCCACTTCTTCCTTTGCTGCCGTTGTTCTCTCGGGGTCATTTCATTAATGGATTTTTTTACTGTATTTTGCCTTTGCTTCAAATACTTTTGACGTTCTTTCTCCCTTTCTCCCTTTCCCGCTTTTCTCGCAGTACATCTTCTCGAGATTTTTTTATTTTATCCCTTGTTTTAGCCTAAAAAAAATAATCATTTAGTTTTTTAGTGTTAACAGTTAAGTTCTAGCAAAAAAATACTTATAAATGCTATTGTGTAATTCCCGTGACTCTAATGTAATTCCCGTGTTACAACAAATACACGGGAATTACGATTCCTTGATTTTTTAAAATTTTTAGACCGTTTTAAACAAGATACACGCTTTATATATTTTTTAAAAACAGGAGGCACCAATTTTAAACATTTTAATACTTTCTTAAAACAAAAATATTAATTTTTAAAATATTTTTTACTTACCATGGGAATTACAGCCAGGAGGTTACAGCACGCAAAAAAAACGAATCTTTTTCTCTGCAACAAAAACAACGTGTGCACTGCTCGAATGAAACTTTGTTACTAAGAGCCAACCGGCCAGCCAACATGATGATGCAATATTTAAATACTTTTCAGTGGTGGGAGTAGATAAAAATGGCGGCAATAATACTGACACGGGAATTACCAATATACTGAGGGACAGAGATTATAAATATTTTTAGATATTATTTTTTTATTTTTCTTTTAATTTTTTAAGGAAACGTAAAGATTTACCTTTTTTTTAATTACTAGATATAAAATGTATAGTTTTGGTGCAATTGTAGCCTTACACTGAATAATTGAATTAATAAACTCCTAAGGGGGACATGACACGGAAATTACAAAACCATGTTTCTTTTTCCAACAAAAAAAAGAAAAAAGCAATTAAAAAAAAAAAACTTTGTGGTTCTAAATAACTTTTTAATCTAAATGTAAAAAAAGTATTTTTGAACGTCTAATTAACAAATTTGAATTTTTGGAGGCCTGGGACTAGCAATTACTCAATTTAGAGTTTAGAGATATTCACCCATATATTGAAACGAGTATTAAAATAATCATTTAAGCAATACGGTTCTAGGTCAATCAACAGTTTCTTGGTTTTCCTCTTAAATTCCCTGTAATTTTCAATAACTTTTAAGTTGTTTGGCAATTTATTAAATATTTTGATGCAGTTGTAAGATGGATTTTTTTCACTTGAAGTTAGTCTATGAATAGGACAGTATATGTCTGCATTCCTAGTATGGTAAGTGGTGTTGGTATTAAAAGTTAGAAACTCGTTTTTGTTTTTATGTAAATATAAAAGGCATTCATGTAAATATAAGCCATAAACTGTTAATATTCCTAGTTCTTTAAATTTACCTCTGCACGAATCTATGAATCTCATATCGAGTATTAATCTAATAATTTTTTTTGTACTACAAATACTGATTGTGTTGAGGAACTGACTCCCCAGAAGATGATACCATATCTAATCTGAGATTCAAAGTTCGCATAGTACAGAATTTTTTTCACTTTATCTTCTACATATTTGTTTAGAACTCTGAGTGCATAACAAACCTTATTTAATTTTTTCACCAAATACTCGATGTGATTTGACCATTTTAGAAATTCATCAATTATAATACCTAGGAATTTAGTCTGATTTACTGTGTCCACTTTTTGATTGTCTATACATATTATTGAACGTTTCTCTTTGAGTTTATTGGTGCGAAAAATCATAACGTTTGTTTTGCTCTCGTTTACAACTAGTTCATTCTTGTTAAACCATTCCTTTGCTTGCAAATACAGCTCATTGCATTTTACTTCTAAGTTGTGTGGATTTACATCAGCAACCAGGAGATTGGTATCATCCGCATAGTTTGTAATTGCAGAATCCTCCAATCCACTCGCAACTGAACACAGATCGTTTATCATGATCAGGAATAATATAGGCCCGAGTATACTTCCCTGGGGCACCCCAACCTGATTTTGTAGCCACCCTGATCTAGCAGAGTTATTGTCTTTAGTGATTTCGACACATTGCCGTCGATCTGAGAAGCGTCAACAGATATAACGGTTTCACAATTTACATAATAATATTGAAGCACTGGTTTAGTTGTTAGAATGTCCTTTAAGTTTTTAAACTCAATTTGATGTTCTGACTGCCATATAAATTTAACTTCTTTTTTCAATAAATTTCGTAAATGATGAGTAGAATTTGAGAAATTTTTTATAAACTTGCTAACATAAGTGAGCATGCCTAACAGTCTTTGAACATCTTGTTTACAACTTGGCTCGGGCATTTCATTTATGGCTTTAATCTTTAAATTATTTGGTTCAATTCCCTTTTCTGAAATAATGTGACCCATATATGATATTTTAGTTTGACCAAATTTACATTTGTTTATATTAAAACGAACGTTATTTATTTTTGCAATGTCCAGTACCTTTCTTAGTCTTAATTCGTGCTCATTTTTATCTTTACCCCAAACTAATAGATCATCAATATAAGTATCTACACCTTCCATTAAAAATATCTCTTTGAATCGGGCGTGAAATACCTCCGGAGCAGATTTAATACCAAATGGCATTCTTAAAAATTTGTATCGTCCAAAAGGCGTCCCTATGGTACATAAATCAGAACTTTCTTCATCTAAAGGAATTTGATAAAATCCTTGAGATGCATCAAGTATGCTAAACACTTTGGCATCATTTAATTTGCAAGTAATTTATTCAAAAGTTGGAATTTGACAATGCTCTCGATTAATAACCTTATTTAAATCTTTCGGATCTATACCAATTCTTAAATTTCCATTGTCTTTCCTTACGATAACTAGTGCATTTACCCATTTTGAAGGGCCTTGTACTTTTTTAATAATTTTTGCCTTTTCCAGTTCATCTAAACTTGTTTTTAAATCATTCAAAAGAGGTAATGCCACTTTTCTTGTAGGATATATTACTGGTTTTGCATTTTTATCAATGTCAATATGATATGGTTTTTCTATACACCCTATACCAGAAAATAAATCGTTATACTCTTTAATTATGTTTGAATAATTCACACATTTTTGTGAATCTACAGATTCTACTTTTTGTATTAATTTTAATAATATACTCGACTCTAACCCTAAAAGAGCTTGAGTTTTCGAATTAACTATATAGAATTCTAAATAATTTGATATTCCATTTTTAATGCAAGACAATAAACATTTCCCAATCACCTTAAGATTGCCCCCTGTATATGACTGTAATTTAACATGCGTTTTATCAATAATATTTTCTGCTTTGGAAATAGCGTTAAAAACATCTATTGGAAGAGTGTTTACCATTGCCCCTGTATCGATTTTAAACCTGACAATATTATTATTTATTTTTAAATCAGTAACCCATTCCGTTTTATTTATGGTATTTACCTGATTTACAGACTCGACATATATACTCTTCAACTTCTGAAGATGATTTTACATTCTGTACTTCTTCAGTTATAGTATGTACCTTATTGTCCCTATTTTTCTTTTTAAAACACATAGCCGCAAAATGATTTGGCATATTACAAAAACTGCAAGTTTTCTCAAAAGCTGGGCAAAGTCTTAACACATGCATCTTACCTCCACATCTATGGCAGTTTTGGGTTGGATAGTTAAATTTCTTAATTCTTTAATTATATTTTACAGCTTCAATTTCTGATCTGTTACCTGTGCTCGTACTCATAACTTCACTCCGCTCTTTGGAACTTTCTATTACATAACATAGATCTACTGCTTTTTTAATGTAAGGTTTTCATTCTGTAACAACTTCTACTTCTCCCTAACAGTACTATTCCTGATACCACAAATTATCATGGTAATAATAAGGCTTTCTTTCAGATTTTTAAATTTGCATTTCACGGCTTGCTTTTTTAACTCGGTTATAAAATTCTCTGTTGATTGATTTACATCTTGTCTAGAACTAAAAAACTTGTATCTCTCAAAAGAAATGTTTTCTTTGCCATGAAAATGTTCATCAAATTTCTTAAACAATATCCCTAATAATATTAAATCCGTCTTCACCAATGTAATGAAGAAGCTTCGCACATTGTGTTGATTCATCTTTTTTATTTGTTTCTGTTGCCTTCAAATAATTTTCAAACCTGGCCTTCCAAATTCTCCAGTTTTCCGCGGAATTTTCATGAGTCGCTAAAGCTTGAATCCCACGGTTGTCACCCATATTTTTTTTTGTCAATGACAAGAACCTCCAATCAAACAAATGTCAAATTTCGACATATTTTGTCAAAAAATGTAAATTTGCACTTTTCTGTAAATCTATTTCAGAATTAGGTATACCTTCGCTGTCGAGAGACGTAGACTTCTTTAAATATCCGTTTCTGAATAATTTCTATACCGACTGCGCCATGTAAAGTATGTATTTCCTTATACTTAAATAAAACAACTTTGGTTTTACGTTACTAATATAAAACTGTTTAATCTACCTTTTCTAACATCCGTTCCCTGACAACCATATACAGGGTATAGTATTAGTATACTATCACATTAGTCACTCGACAAAAATTGTAATAATTATAGACTTATATTGGTTAAACAGGCGCTAACACGGCATCTAATCCACCTTTTTGGTTCCAATTCGGTATATGCTACATAAATCAACAAGAGTTTTAATTTTTTTTTTCATTTTTGTCACAAGCAGGTACCCTATTTTCACATTTTTTTATATTTGCAATTAAAAAAATGGTTTTCTGCTCGCGGATTTGTCGTTTAGAAAGTACGCGCTACATATTGCAAGAAACGTTTTTCATTTTACGCCATTTTTCGCATAAGCCGATAAACTGGAGTGGTACCGAAACTTATATCAGCACATTCTGATTATTCTATTTCCAATTAAACATACATCAGCCTCGGTATACCATTAGTGCAAAACTATTTGCCACTAACTGTTCAATTATAGTACTCAAAATGAGGGGAAAAAATCAGCAAGACTGCTTCAGCATGCCTTTTAGTTGCAGCACCTGCACAAGGCTTCTTCCCAACTGAATTTCGTCGTCAAAAAGGCGGCAAATCTCGGCGTCAGTGGTTTAGTGAAGTTTATTTTCATTTTGTCAAGAATGACATGTGACAATTTTCTAACCCGACTCCAAAATAAACAAAGATTTAAGATACCCACGAAAGTCAAGCTTAGCAGGGCTCTTCTCACAATTTCTGTACTAAACTACCTTCTTTATGAAAGAATTATTGATAATAAAAGTCCTGGTTCCAATTAACCATAAGCCTTTTATTGTAGATTTGCTGCTACTTCGTCCTAGAGCTCAATGTATGGCAAAATGACCAAGAAATCCTGCAGTGATGGCTCCTAAGGGGATCACCTAGACAAAGCTAACCAGAGGTTTTTGGTCTACAACAAATTATCCATGATTGTGCTTGAAAGGCCAGCAGGTAAGCCACAAGATATCACTAATATTATGGTTTAATATTTCCTTAAGAACGACCTTAAAACTGCCTCGACACTAAGCTTAACTAATACCTGTCCTATATTTTTAGGTGAACCAGGGAAATCTACATTTCCTGAACATCGCAGAGTACAGGAGGTACAAAATATGAAATAGATAGGATTAGTAGTTGTCAAGCTCAAAATAAAAACGCTATAGTACACAAAATCTAGTTTTATTTACAAGGCAGAGATTTAGAAGCAAGATTGGTAAGTGTAAATACTGTAAATCTATTTATTTACTTATTTTAAACTTTTTTTTCGGTTCCAATACATAACATATGATACTAGCTATATTATACTAACTAGATATTAATGGACATCTATATATAACTAAAAATACATCTATTAATATATATTCAAGGTGAATCATCCGGAGGATGTGCCTTTTAAGGTCTTTGGCGTGCCAGACACCAAGATTCCGGCCATTCGGGTCGGAAAGCCCCAGGGGGACAATATTTTAGATACGACATATGGTCCTGAAAACTTATTAGCAAGTTTAGCGGTAAAGTGCTTAGTCGCATCGGAGAGAAAATGATTTTTCTTCCAGACTTTTTGATTAAGCTGAAAACGCTCGTCCCGTCTTCTAAGATTATATCTGTGACGAGATCGTTCATAGCGAGGGGGAAATCACCTGCCAATATTTGTACACTAAAATTCCCTTTTTGTAACAAGTTCCCGTAATTCCCCATGAATTCCCCTTAAATGCCTCCAAATTACTATAAGTTTCCACAAATTCCTATAAATTCCTACAAATTCCTATAAATTCCGGCAAATTCCTATAAATTCGCATAAATACCGCAAAGTCTTTATTAACCAAAAACAAACTCGCATATTGAAAGTAGACAGAAAATTAAAGAAATTGAAGTGAAAATGTTACAAGACAAAAAAAGTTAAAAAAAAAGAACCCATACTTGGGTAGGTAGGTACCCACAATTTTATTATTTTCTCTGTTCGAGAAAGGAAAGGTGAGGGAAAGTTTTACAGGAACAAAATGCAGCGGAAATAAAAGATTTGATAAAGTATTTTTAGCTTTAATTACAGTCCTGTTAAAAGAGTTAAATAGATAACAAAATATAAATAGGGCCACTTTCCTTATAACTAATAACAGAGGCAAAAAGTAATAGAACTCATACATAATAGTATATTATTTACCTTAAATAACCAAAGATATTTATTAACAATTAACAAATTAACTAAATCTTTTCTGATACATACTTGTAAGTAATTATTGAACTAACAAATATATTTAATTTTAAAACACTGGGCTGTTCTAAGGCATAATCAAATAACAACTGATCTTAATTGATTGATGGTATAATCGATCTTTAATCAAAAAAATCGGTTTATTCAAAATAATCTGTTATTTTTCATAATCAAAAATCAATTATGTTAATCGCTTTAAATCGCCCACTTCCTTTAAGGTCATTTAGAGAATGAGTATTTGAAATAGCAAAATAATTTTGGATTCTATTTAAAGAAAATTAAATTAAAAATATTTAAAAACAATATTTGCATTTTTTTGGCACTAAAATTAAAACTAATCTTAAGTCGAGTCTTAAGTATATTACAACTAAGATTCCAAAAATCTTGATAAAGGAAAGATAGTATTGACAATGATTTATTTAAAATAAGGCAAACTAAGGGGATAACTTTGAAAAAATTCAAATGCATTTATTTTTTAAAATGTAACAATAGTAAGTATTTTTTAAATTTATGGCCCGAAAATAAAATACTTTTACTGCCACCTCTGTTAAGTTTTTATGTTCTATAGTTCTATATTTTAATCGAGTATATAATCAGGCCCGAGTTTTAAGAGACATTTTAATTATTAAAATACAATAAAAGTTTCTGTCAAAATCCAACTGTTTTTTATTGTCCCAAACCAAAAAATATCGCAAGAAACTTATATAACTAGGCATTACAAATATTTATGAAGAATGTCGCAACACGTGTCAAATCATGACAATTTTACATTTTTTGTAAATATTTATATTTTTTGTTAATATTCAAATAATCGTTCCTTTTTATGTGAAACGGCCCTGACCCTATAAGCTCAATTGGGCCATAAAAAATATATCGTCGGTCAACATTTGCAATATCTTTATTTTTGGGCCAAACATAACTGTCCAAATCTCTTTTTAAAAATTTAATAGTGTAACTGTCTTGCTCGCTGTCTTGGAAACTGTTATCTAGAATTTTATTTGTAACACGCCCAATATACCATGTTTCGTCATACAGCACGGCATAATAATTTTCTATAAGAATTTTACCCAGTACTTCAGTGTCATTGCTGCCCTCTGTGGGGTCTTGCAAGGAGGAAAAACTTTCTGTGTGTGAGGAATCGTCAAGAATCACTTGATCATTTTCTGACTCTTCCTCGGTATCTTCGGAGCCACTGATATAGACGTCTTTTTTATTCTTTTTTGCTTTCGATAATCTATTATTAGTTACGATTTTCCTCTTAGAGGACACGAACCTTTTTAATCTATCATTTGATATTCGACCGTGACCCTCGTCCAACAACCAACAGAAAGAAGATTTTTTAATGACAGCTGTTTTTTTATTTGGTAAAACAATTTTTAAGAAAGGACTGTTTTCTGAAACATCTACATTAAGTGCTGTATAGTCTTTAAGATCTAATTCATCGCCGGTGTTTAGCTTATTGTGAACGTCATGCAACAAGATATCGTTTTCGATAAAGTTTCCTGTTAAGTCTGCACTGTCTGTTCCACTTATTTCATGAATATCTGTGGTACAATTATTACCATCTTTGTCAATATCGTCAATAATTTCATCACAAGAACTTTTCGTCATACTGTCTAGTTTTATATCTAAATAGTTTGCCACATCGTTGTTTACCCTCATCCCTACATTGTTTATATCTGAAAAAGCATCTTGCAATGACATATTGACCACGTCATTTATATTAATATTCTGAAGTTCTTCAGCACTTATTTTGTGAGAGGTAGGATGCGTCTCCCTCTTTTGTTCTCTGGGGAAAATATAAGAATTTTTTAAATCGTTGATAACGAAATTTATAAAAGAAATTCGGTCAATACGGTTTAAAAATTCCTTAATGGTGAAGTTTACCATTGTTGAAAACGTAGAGGTAATCGACCTTGCCGATCTAAACAGACCTTCACACTGCTGACTATTGAATATCCAAGGAATGAACATATCTGAAGTTAATTCATTCTCGGTCTGAAATAGGACAATAAGTTTTAAAAGCATATGCCCGTTTAGTTCGATACATGTGTAGGTGTTTAAAGTCAAAAAGTTGTCTTTTAATGTATATTCAGTATGCTCTTTTATCCAAGTTCTCCAATATCTACAAAAAAATATTACATACCAAATTTTATAAAGTTTTGTATCTAAATCAGTATTTTTTTCAATAAAAGATTTAATGACATAGTTCATACGTTTCAAATATAAAATCGTTCCAGTGCTATCGGGAATGTCGTGTAATAGGTTTAAGATTTTATCATCGCAAATTTTCCTTCCACTTCTGGAATTCATCTTATCTCCCGAATTTAAATCCGAGTTTGTTAGTAGGTGTTTATCTTTAGATACTGTTTCAATAACAGTTATTAAGTGATTAACTTGCGCTACACAATCACCCATTGGCAAAACTATATTGGGCTTAAGAAATCGTGTCTTTAATTTGGTTATAATGTGCACAGCGTCTTGCATACAGCAAACATTATCTTTGTCAATATCAATGTGACACCATTTGTACAACTCTTTGGGAGCTAAAGATGAGAAAGCCGCTTCGGTTTTCATGCTTTTAAGCAGGCGAGTATCCCCATCTGATGAAAAACCCAAAATTCTTATTCCAAATTTGGAAGCCTCTGTAATCATTCTTTTCCATCTCAAAGTTACGTCATTTGAGGTAAACCTATTATCGGTACCAAATACCATTAAACAGAATGCCGGAGCAGTTGGGTGTAATGGTTGTGCCATTATTGCATATGCATAATCGGATCGCTTATTTTTTTCGAAATAGTCCTGAACGGCTTTAGCGTTAGATGCAATATAAGTGTTTGTATCAGGAATGCCTTCTTTAAGGGGTAATACAATCCCCATGACTTTGTTACTTGCAGCATCGTACTCAATTTTTGCAATAATCCTAGTGGCATCCTCCGAGACCCAAATTATATTTGGAAGATTTCTTTCTTGAAGGAAGTTTTTTAAACCTTGAAAATTAAACTCTCCTTCTTCTACGGTTATTTTATTCTTACATCGGTATCTATAGAGAGTAGGTAATGATGGCAAAATATTTTTAAGATTTGCCTGTAAAGTTTCGTAAAGCAGTTTACCGCCTGAATAAAATAAATAGAGAGCAAATTTTTTAGAACTTTCGTTAAAAAAATTACTGTGTGGGGAGTTAATATTTGAATTGGCTGTTTTTACTAAAATATCAAGAAATTCATTAGAAGAAAAAATAATATTTGAATTATTGTATTCCTCTATTTTATTAAAGCTTAAAACGTAAGAATTCAGTGTTTTAACAAGTTCAGGGGAGTCTTTTAAAACAGAATTAATTTTCTCTACAACTGGAAGAAAATTAGTAATAAGCGGCTGATTAAGACATAACTTGTCCCTTTGTCTTCTCAGCCTCTCTGAGCGACGATATTTCAAAGTTGCCCACTTAGAAGAATTTTCGGAACTGGGTTCGGAACCTAGAGACGAAGGAGTAATTTGTTTGTCTGTTAAAATAATGGCAGATTTTTCATTGTCGACGTCTGTTAACCCCTTAGGTAACGAGTGATTTTTAATTATTTTGCTCAAGGGAGGCCATGCATTTTAAAAGCATCATGGCCGTACTGCGTAGATAAGATGACATGATTGTTTTATGACATTTACGTCTTATTTGAATTTGTGTATTTGCAAAGTTTAAAAATTGGAGAAATTTTGTAATTTTTGCAGTTATTTGAAGGTAGGTTACTATTGTTTTAACTAATATTTCTCCGGGGAGTCGTCTTTTGACTATTATAAAGTGCTATTTGCAGGATATGATTTTATTTTTTATTTTTTTTTTAATTTTTCAGCGTATCAAGTTTTGGTGAAGCTTTGTTGCCGGATTGAAAGTTCTACAGTAAAAATGTTTAGTGAAGCACAAAAAAATTTTATTGTTGAAAGTTTTTTTAGAAATGGAAACAAAATAGGCGGTGTGTGGAATTACTCTATGCATGACTGCTTTGATTAATTTCGAACCGAGTTTCCTGATGTTGCGGTGACCTTTCATAATTTTCGTACTGGGTCACAATACCTAATTGATAAATTTCGTCAGACTGGTTCTGTTCAACATAAAAAAGGGGCTGGAAGACCAACGAAACGATCGAATGAGGTTATTGAAGAAGCGCGACAAATTATGGAAAATAATCCTTCAACTTCTATTAGGCATTTATCTCAACAAATTCAGCAAGCGGATTTATGCTACAGTACATGTCAAACACTTTTCAAAAAGGATCTGCATCTATACCCTTATCGTGTTACGGCTATTCATGAACTCCTTCCCAATGACGTTCCCCAAAGACTTAATTTTTGTGAATGGTTTTTAAACAATTTTCAAGAAGAAAATAGTGGTGCTTTTAAAAAAACATTTTTTACCGATGAGGCTTATTTTTATTTATCAGGCTATGTTAATTCACAAAATATGCGAATGTGGAATACGCAAAATCCGCATGTTTTTGTAGAAAGACCTCTTCATCCTCAAAAAGTTGGTGTGTGGGCAGCAATTAGTTCTAGAAGAATAGTAGGCCCAATTTACTTTGATGGCACAATTACAGCTGAGAGATATCGGATCGAAATTCTGACAACATTTATTAATAAGCTTCACGATGATGAATTGCGGGAAGGTTACTTCCAACAAGATTGCGCTACACCTCATGTAACCAGAGAAAATTTAAATTTTTTAAGTGAATTTTTTGAAAACAGAATTATAAGCCGAAATACGCAACAAATATGGCCACCTCGTTCCTGCGATTTAACACCCTGCGATTTCTTCTTGTGGCCTTTTGCTTTCTTGCAAATTCGCCCTATGATTTAATCTACGCGCTACTGCTACACTATGTATACTGGGTCACAGCCGCCCTTGAGCAAAATAATTAATAATCACTCGTTACATCCTCGGATAAATCGCTTCTAATTACTTGATTATTAACAGTTTTTTTATAAAGTAAATTTGTCTTTACCGGGTTTCTAGATGGGGTTAAGTCAAGAGATAAATCATCTATAAATTGATTGGCATTGAGCTCGGCGTTGAGCGAGGTAGGGATAAAATTTTTAGGAGTCACTGATTGAATGATTGCCACTCCAATTAAACCAAGCTAAGAACTATTTGGTTCAGGTCGAGGTTCACATCACTCTCGCATTCACTGTTATCTACCGGATTTATGTATTGAGTAATCTTTTGTTGTGCAGTATCAGTGACAACATGGCCGTGAACGAAAGTTGGTATTGTTGTTTTATTGATGATATGTTTATTTTGAAAGTGGGTATAATAATTAGAAAAAATCCACCGTGGTTTGCAATTGCCCTTTTTTGATCGCTTTATAATTTTAATTTTGGATTGACAAAAGCATGTAATGGTAGAAAACAAATAGTTATCTACCGACATGGACAAGGGTATGCATGTTTCCAACCTAATATTGTCAAATTTATTTTCATAATTTCCCTCTTGCCATAAGTTCGCTGATAATTTTGATATTGCCCAATTCTTAATAATTTTTAAAATGTCTTTATTTTCATTAACCAAACTCTCTTGCACTCGCTCTGGCATAATTTTTTCTTGTTGGGTCTTGCTTCCTTTGCAGGAACATCTCGGACATGCTGTTGTCAATGCTGTGTCATCCGTCATCACTCCCCTTTCCATAAAGGGTTTGTCCTTGGTTTTCTCCAAGGCTCTTTTCAAAGTTTTTTGAATTAAAAAAGTTAATTCTTTGTGACCTTCAACCATTCTAAATTTGGTTGGATTTTTAAAATATGCCACGCCATAAAAACTTTTAAATTCTTCAGCCGGAATAATTTGCGGAAGCTCGGTTTGTGCAAATTTTTCTATAGAGCTTATAAGCTTGGTGATATGTTCATTAAAGCAGCTTTCGAGTCATATCCGTTAATAATTAAGAGGTTCTTAAGTGTCACTGGTATTTCTGAATTTAATTTCTGTTCAATAAAACTAAATACACCTGAATTCGCCATTCTCTTTTGTAAACTGAAATTAAAAAGAAAAATGCTTAAGACGTATGTCACACATTTATTTATGGAGGTCCGCCGGTATATGCTAATACGATTCCTACATACAAACCGGAGCGCTTCGCCGGGGGGACTGGTAGGTTTGGATTTTAAACCCCTTGCAGAAATTAACTAAATATATTTTTTATATTTAGTTAAAACGTTAAAATATTTGACTACGTTGGGGTCGGTTTTAGGAGATCGAGGCACGCGCATTCTCAAAGCAAGCAAGAGATAAGTAATTTTCTTAATATTTTAACAATATGCTAATTACTTTAAGTCTCTAAAAATCTTTATTTTTTATTATGTTTATAATAAGAAATAAAAAATGTTAAAAATATGTTTATAATAAAAAATAACGCTTCAAATGTATGCCAGCTACCTACTTCATAATATTTGCAAAATGTTTTGCTCTGTATTTTTTTTTAATTTTCGGGCTTCTTTTTACTTGTACGCCTCTGCATTGCACTACCCTGAAAGCCGGTTTAAATAAGAAGTTTCTTATCTGCTGATACCGGCTGGTGCCAATTCAAAAACAGAATTTCTAATATGGTGGATTTTTTAGCCATCTATAAAGACATCCATGGCATATCCAGAAAAAGGGCTACCGAACTGCAGCCTTTGGCCAACCGAAAGAAACATTTTTTAACTACCTAATGATTTTATTTTTGACTTTTTTATGCCAGCTTTCTTCCTTTTGAAAGCAAATGATTGGATGCTCCGCTGATCTTATCAATAATCGATACAATAATTGTTAATAAATACTTGTACGATAATGCAGTATAATGACAATGTGCATATACATATAAAAATACAAACATTAATAAATACTCTTATGATGATATGGCTATTAAAAAGCGTTATTAATCGTTTTTCTCTAAATTGAAATAATTTTATATATGCACTTTACGATAATTATTTTATGAATAGAAAAATAGACTTACTTACCTACTATCCAGCCTACTATTTATTATTACACTCTAGATTACACTAAATTAATAATATGACAAATTTAATAGCACAAGCTTATTGCCTCGCTTACTGCTGTGCACGTGGGCTGCACCTGTACCGGAATAACTGTTTATAATTTGAAGAAAACCGAACAAACTCGAATTGATCCGAAAAGGTATCCGTAACGTTTTCTGCGCATGCTCAGTGTTAATAAATGCCCTAAACTCCCCATGAATGCCTATAAATTCCTTATAAATGCCCCAAGTTCCTAATAAATTCCTCAAATTCCCCTTAAATTCCTCAAATGCCTTACAAATTCCTCAAATTCCCCATAAATTCCCCTAGGGTGTACACTAAAATTCCTAGGTGATATCCCCCTCGGTTCATAGGCTTGCTCCAATTTCTTTTGCACGTCGACAAACACCTTATTAAGAGTTTCTGATCTCGAAACGGGGTCAAAAGGGGTAGACATATCTGGACATGGACCTGAATCACGGGGTAAGCGAACATTACGACCAAAAACTACAAAATCTAGAGTCAAGGTGGTAACTTCGTGTTTAGCTGAACGAATAGCAAAACCAGCCTTAGCTATCAGCTTATTCCACTGTCGGTGATCTTAGGCTACGTAACTCGTAAAAATGGTCTTAAGAACACGATGAACGCGTTCCACAGGGTTTGCCTGGGGGTGGTAGTTAGCCATGTACCGAACCTTAATACCATATTGACCCATGGTCTGTTGAAAAACTTTACTGCGGAATTAAGGCCCATTGTCAGCAACAATAGTCTCAGCTCCAAAAACCAGAATGACATAGTTCTCCAACCATCGAACATGCTGAGCCGTGGCAGAACGAAGAGGAAAGAACATCGCAAACTTGCTAAATACGTCACAAACGGAGAGAACATAAGCTAGTTACATACTCTAAAACTGCTTACAAGCTCCTTTTGACCACTCCTAGAATAGCGATAAGCTAAACTTATAAATAGTAGTTAATTAGATAAGTACTTCACTTCTGTTGTAATAGCTAGTCTGTAAAGCTTCTTTCTTTCCCAAATAAATGTGTTATATTCAAAGGGATTTTTAAGATTAAAGTTGTTTTTTCTTGAAAATTGTGTTTTTTAAAAACGCCTTTCCCTCGGCCCAAAATATAACTGGCGCAGTCTTGGTGGATTTTTGAGACGTTCAAAAGGGAATTTTTGAAGCGGTTTCTTTTAAGAATTTACTCAGAAAAAACCTACAAAATCCGGACAAGTGTTAGACCAGAAGCAGATAGTACCGATCTAAGGTGGCAACTGGACAATCAGCACCGGACCAGGAAGAAGTTTCAGCAACAGCTTTACTTCAGGAGTCAACCGGCTACAGACAGACAAACATCGCTGCCCCTGTAGACGACTGGAGAGGACAAACATCGCCGAACCAGTCTTAGCTAAGGACGATTGGAGAGGACAAACATCGCCAAACCAATCTTAGATTAAGGACAACTGGAGAGGACAAAAATCGCCGAACCAGACCGATGAAGAAAATATTCATCATTTTATTGTAAGTCGTTTTTGTAATCCAATTTTGATTCTTTTCCTTTTTACAACGATATTTATTCCAATCTTTGCAAAGTCAATTCATTTTCAATTCTTTTGCATTAAAACAGTATTTTACAGTTGACTTTGAAAAGATACCATTTTAGTTTAGTACATTTTATTTTTAAGTATATATTTCCATTGTGCGTATTTCAATTTTTGGTGTGTGCATTTTTCGAATTATTTACGTTGATTCTTTCTAAACTTTCAAAATTGAATCCAACTTAGAAGACCTAATTAATTCTCTAAATTCTATTAATATAGCAGATAACATAATGCCAGACCCAAATTACCAGCTTTTGAGATACCAGTCAGATAATATTCCACATTTTGATGGAAATCCAAAATTATTAAATAGATTCATAAGCGCTGTCGAAAACCTCTTAAAAGGATTCCAAGACAGGACTAATCCAACTGCAACAATAAATATTTGCCTTTTTGATACAATTTTAAGTAAACTAAACGGAAGAGCAGCAGAATTAATAGTTTCTCGTTCCGAATTAAAATCTTGGGCATTGATAAAAGATGTGTTGATACACAGTTTTGCCGATCAAAGATCGATAGATTGCCTCATTCAAGATTTACTTAGTTTAAAACCCTACAAAAATGAAAATCCAATAAGTTTTTGTATGAGAATTCAAGATTCTCGAAGTTTATTATTTTCAAAATTAAACTCTGGGCCTGATGATGCCGCTACAAAATTAATTAAAATAACACATTATGATGAGTTTGCTTTAAAAACATATTTAAATGGTTTACCCTATAATTTGCAACTTGTCACAAGATAAAAAAATCCAGACTCTCTAGAAAAAGCCATGTCGCTTGTAAGAGAAGAAGAAAATTTTATATATTTCAAAAATGCTCAAAATCCTAATTCGAGTCAATCGTTATTTTTAAATAAAAATCAAAAACCAAATACTTTACAATATAAACCTATTTATACACAACCTAGTCACAACTATACTCAGTATAGACCAAGTTATAATTCTTTTCCAAATGACATACCTCGAACAAATAATTTTCCGATACCATTTTTAAATTTTCCTCAACAAAATAATTTTCCTCAAAGTAATTTTTCACGACCAAATAATTCATTTTATCAACAAAGACCAAATAATTTATTTTACCAACTAAGACCAAATTTCCGAAGCAACCTACAACAAAGCTTTCCAAAACCATTTTTTAATAATCAAACGGGACCACAATTTACTAGACAACATTTTGGGCAAACGTCCAAAGAAGCAATTTTAACCGAAACAATCAAGTAGAGCCAATGGACACGAGTTCAGGCAATACATTTTTAAATAATTCCTTGCGAAATAAAACAGTGAATACACAAAAACTGTACAACCAAGAAGTGTTGCAAAAAACATTTGAACAATCAGATGAAGCAGGTAATGTTTCCCCTGAAAATTATTTTGAAAATTTTAAAAGTTCAGAACCGTACTTTAATAATGAGTATCCTACTGAATATTATGCAACCGAAACAGATTATGCCCAATCTTATGATTTTGATATATCCTTGAGTTATCCCGCTGACTCATCCGATTTTTCTCATATTTCTAACACCGAACAAGAAAATGTAAATTTTACGGTGACGAACCAGAAAACGGACATAATTCATCTTAACAATTATAACATACAATTACCATTAATCTTTATACCGGAACTTAACGCTAAATTTTTACTAGATACAGGTAGCACTAGAAGTTTTATTAATCCGCAAACTGCTTAGGTATACAAATTTTCCTCATTTAATAAAAGAAGAAATATTTCAAGTACAGATGGCACATGCAACGTCATTTCATAACGAAGTCGCTTCTTTACCAATTTTCCCAACTTTTAAATCCCCTGGTATACATAAATTTTATCTTTTTAATTTTTCTGATAAATTCGATGGTTTGATAGGACTAGATCTTATTCAACAGTTAAATGCTAATTTAGATTTTTATAACTCTACTTTTACATTGCCAAACGCAAAGATTCCGATAAGATACGAAAATAAAAAATTACCAAATAATTTACAAAGTAATTTAACTTATATTATTGAACCAATAACTATCCAAAAAATTCAAATACCTGTGAACATGTCACAAGGATATGCTATTCTACCTTATCAAAATTTCGATGATATTAAAATACCCGAATGTCTAATAGATCTGTCCACAAAAAAATAAATATTCATGAAACTTTGGTAAAATGAAGCTTTTGATCTAATATTACAAATATTTTAACTTTACTTAAAAAAAAAATTAATCCAACGACAATAGCGGCCCTAGAAATCGCTTGTCTCGTTTAAATTAGGTAAACGCATTCTCATTGGTTTGACGCCACATGCCTGCTGGCTCGCCTGTTGCATAAACCATTGTATGCTAGGTTAGGTATATTATTATTCTGCGTTGATGTTTTGTATTAACAAGAGTTTAGTTTTGTGTTCTGTGAATTTTAGTTAGACTAGTCTTGTTCACTGTATTATATACTACCCAGTACAGTTTATTGTGTTTATATAAATAATGGAGGAAGGATACCAGAAAGGGGATTCACATAATTTGCCGAAAGTAGACGTGATTATGGTATCCGATTTTCTCTAGTCAAATTCTGATTTTAACCAACCTCAATCCAGTGGTGTCAAAGCTAGACAGTAAGTTGAAAAAAAGACCTATAGTTTTATACATAAAATTAGAATGTTGTAAAGCTATGCTAACACCCGCAGCTTCGCCTGCGGTCACTATTTAATATTATTTTCTGACAAGTAGGTAACTTTGTATATGGATAATGAACTTAAGACTAAAAAAGCAATAAAATATTATTTTATAATATACTTAGGTTATCACCCGCAGTTTCGCTTGCGGTGATTATTTGTAACAGGCATACAGGGTGATTGATAGTGGATGGCCCATTAGACGTTTTGGACGAACTAACCAACGGATCACTTTGAAAATTTGGTTACATGCATAAGTGGACGTGCTCTCTTCTTTAAAAATATTTTTAACTATGCAGTGTTGCCGGTTCTACTAAAAAGTACTAGCTAGTTTCATATTTTAAATGGAATACCCTGTATATTAATTTTTTTTTACAATCCCTTTTAATTTCTTAATAACTTCTCTTAATATTTTCCTATACCTATCTGTCATCGTTTTCGAGATAATAATTAATTTCTTTCTTTTTTTTCGCAAAACATGACCTTTAAAAACTGCCGATATTTTTGACTTCGTGACAGATTAGAACATGGAAATTTGGTGGAAAGTTAAGTAATATCCAAAGACATATTACTTTGTGTCGATATCTTAATTATTATAGCACAGGGTGTTTCAAAAATGCAAATATTTTGATGATTTGGAAAAATTATCAAAATTATACTTTTGTTAATGGAACACCCTGTATTTTATCTCTGATCTAAAAGCTGTTAAAATCTTTCTATGTATCATGTTCCTATACCCATCTAGAATAGTTTTTGACTTAGGAGCATTTATTTGACAAATTTAATCCTTTCAATGAACAACACGAAATTTAAACGAATTCAAAGCAATTGAGTACATTTTTAAAATCTTAAGAATACTTAACCAAATTAAGTTGTTGCGTACAGACAGGGCGACATACAAATAATTTTCCTTTCACTTTTTACAAAACTACTAAAAAATTTTTAAAAATACCTAATTAATTTTTAATAAATGTTCAAAATGTTGCCCGTTGACATCTAAGCATTTTAGAATTCAAGTATTGACACCATTTGAAGTAGTTAGTCTAAGTTCATCAGCTTCTAAACTTTGAAAAGCGCGATTCACCCGATCTTCCAACTCTTTCCTTGAATTAACTGGTGTTTTGTAGAGTATTTCCCTCATATACTGTAACTACAATGCGCTTTTCACTTGATTTTCGGTGAAAATCAGCCCTCGGTCGCGATTGAGCTGAAAATTGAACTTTTCTGGTTTTTCATTGTTGGTTACCTACGAGAATAACCGTCACTGTCACAACAAGTTGAAATTTCTGCTTTGACAATTTCGCGCCAATTTTTCAAAATGATTCAGGAAATAGTCTAAAAAATATATTTCGTGCATGTAAAATGGCTTGATAATCATGCACTCAGATTTGTTGCCCTAAAGAAACAGCTTTCATGCATTTTTATTGTTATTTACCTTAAAAAGTGCCCTCCCTTCGGTCGGGCACTTTTTGGTAAATAACAATAAAAATGCATTCAAGCTGTTTCTAGGGCAACAAACCTTCATGCATGATTTTCAGCAATTTTACATGCACTTAACATATTACTATTGACAATTTCTTAGATAGTACCCCAAAGGTAAAAATCCAAAAGCGTCAAGTCTGGGGACCTTGCAGGCCAATTCCAAGGTCCTAAACGCCTGAACCAGCGATCTTCAAAAATTCTCCGTATTTCCGCACTTACTTCGGCAGTGCAATGTGCGGGAGCCCCGTCAAGTTGATACCAGCTACTGCGATACTGAGCAAGAGGAAGATTGTCCACAAAATTTTCAACAAACGTAGTTAAAATTTCTAAGTATTTTCTGGAAGTTAAGTTTTCATCATACATCAAATATCGAATCTTGTCGTCCATCATTAAACAAAAAACATTAAATCCAAATTTTTCTTGAAATGCTGAATCTCTTGTAACATGGGGATTTTGTTCTGCCCAATAATGAATATTTTTCCTATTAAAAATTCCTTCGCGAGAAAATTTGGATTCATCACTTCATAATTTTCTGAAAGAATTGTGGGTCTTCCTGAATATGAACTATTAAGCTTTCGCAAAACAAAACAACTCTTTGTGGAAAGTCCTCTGGCTTAAGAAATTGAACTTTGGTAAACTTATAATCATGCATATTATGTTTGGACAATATTTCTTGTACACAATAATAGGTTAAACCCAAATCTTCTTTGGCACATCTTATTGAAGACTGTGGATATGCATGAAAATAGGCCAAAACATTTATTTCATTTTCCTCGTTGGACGTTACAGGTCTGGGTAAATTTCTAGTAACTTTCAACGACAATCCAAAATTTTGAAAATTGCTTTGAATTCGTCTAAATTTCTTGTTGTTTATTGATGGCAAATTTGGATACATTTCGTTGAATCTTCTGCAAGTACGGCTAATTATCTTATCACACTGACCATGTAAAACAAATAAATTCATAAGTACTGTATTTGAATAGTTGTTGTTTTCTTCCATTTTTCTTAAAACTTTAAAATAGACTTGTTAAATAAACTAACTGACAAATAAACCAAATGAATAATAGCAGAATGTCAACCATTTCAAAACAAGAGTTTTCATTTGCTACTTGTTAAATTCGACTAAAAAGTCATAACGATTGTTATCTGTAAGAATTAAATTTGTCAAATAAATGCTCCTAAGTCAAAAACTATTCAAGATGGGTATAGGAACATGATACATAGAAAGATAGAAAATTTTAACAGCTTTTAGGATCAGAGATAAAATACAGGGTGTTCCATTAACAAAAGTATAATTTTGATAATTTTTCCAAATCATCAAAATATTTGCATTTTTGAAACACCCTGTACTATAATAATTAAGATATCGATACAAAGTAATATGTCTTTGGATATTACTTAACTTTCCACCAAATTTCCATGTTCTAATCTGTCACGAAGTCAAAAATATCGGCAGTTTTTAAAGGTCATGTTTTGCGAAAAAAAAGAAAGAAATTAATTATTATCTCGAAAACGATGACAGATAGGTATAGGAAAATATTAAGAGAAGTTATTAAGAAATTAATAAGAATTGTAAAAAAAAATTAATATACAGAGTATTCCATTTAAAATATCAAAGTAGCTAGTACTTTTGAGTAGAACCGGCAACACCGCATAGTTAAAAATATTTTTAAAGGAGAGAGCACGTCCACTTATGCATGCAACCAAATTTTCAAAGTGATCCGTTGGTTAGCTCGTCCAAAACGTCTAATAGGCCATCCACTATCAATCACCCTGTATATATTAGCTTAACTTCCTAATATAATCATTCTTTATAGCTCTGCGAGGGAAAGTTATGGCGATTCAGCTATAGGATATGTTCAAGTTAAACGCGAAGATGGTAATTGTCTGGTAAAAGCTAGAATTTGTCCGGAGCATATGGTCAGATTGAAACCATATTCAGTTAATGCTATCATAAACGAAGACGCGGAGGTGGTTAAAGAAGTTAAATGTCTGGATTGTGCTGCAGCTGATGGTGGATGTAAACATGCCATCGCCTTTCTAATGTGGCTACATCGTCGAACAGAAGAACCAGCACCTACCACAGTCGTTTGTTACTGGAAAAAAGCAATTTTATCTCAAATAGGTTCTACTGTTAAATTTATTAGGTCTGAAACTATTGGAAAAACTTTAAAACAAACTTCCAGGAACATTCAAAATACCGACGGGTTTCTCAATGATGTTTTACAAATGACTGCAACACAAAATAGTTACACATGTCCATTACTTTCACATAACTGTCCAGTGAATGGTAGTAAGAAGTTGTCGGTCCACCATTTGATGCAAAATTTTATCGAAAGTGATCTTAATCAAACGGCAGATGATTTTATTATTTTTTGTAACAATGTGTTAAGCATTGAGGAAATTAAGAATGCCAGTAAACTGAGCGATACTCAAAGCGAGGACTCTTTGTGGTTCGAGCTTCGTTATGGTCGCATAACAGCTTCGAAATTATATGAAGCAGCTGTTTGCAAAACAGCAAATGGTAGTTTGGTAACACAAATTATGGGCGTTTCAAAAAAATTTGACACCCCAGCTGTGAAAAGGGGAAAATTATTAGAAAAAATGGTGATTAGTGAACTTAAAAAAAAACTTAATATTAAAGTGCAGCAAGTTGGTTTCATTATTTTAAAGGAGTACGGCGTAGTGGGTGCTTCGCCCAACGGAGTAACAGAAGATTCAGTTATTGAAATAAAATGTCCCATTTCAGAAAAAAAAATTTTGCGGTATATTAATTCTAAAAATGAAATAGCAAAAAAGTATTTGGCTCAAATAAACTTGCAAATGTTGGCGAGAGATGTTAAAAGAGGCATATTTTGCGTAGCACATCCAGACTTTGAGAGCACAAAAAAAATTACTGTTGTTAACGTAGAATATGATGCAGAATTTACAGAACACCTTATTAATTCTGCGCTACAATTTTGGAAAAACGACATTTTTAAGTTACTACATACAGTTTTTACCGGGTAATGTGCCCGTTGTACTATGCTAATAAAAAGCGATGTTAAATAATATTTTTTTATTGATAATGTTACAAAATACAAAAATTATTGTTCTATTATTGGCTTTTGCAAATTTATTATTGCGCAAGAGATTACTACTATATTATCCAATTTTTGAACCATTGTGGAGGGGATAGTTGAGTGGGGAGCTAACATTTTAAAATCTCTAAAACGATTTATTACTCGTTCGATATGTATTCGAACGCTGGCTAAGCGTTTCGTAAGCAGGACATCATTATTTGTCGTTTTGACCGAACTGGCAACACCATAGTACCTACACTTTTTTTTGCTTAGCATAGTTTCAATTTGTTTAAAACTTCTATCTGCCATAACAACAGAATTTTCTGGAAAAACGTTTAAATAACCACAATCTTCAAATATTGCAGCGTCACTTGCACGGCCACCATAACCGCTTCATACAAAGTTTATAAGCCCATCAGGAGTACATGAAATTAAATATTTGATGGTATTGCACTTTTTATATTCTGACCAAGTTAACGACTGCTGAAAAGCGGCGCTAGGTTTTTCAATTTCTATTTCCAAACAGTCTATAATAGACTGGACATTATGAAAAGACATTCGAAATTGTATTGGAAGATTTCTTTTTATAGAGTCGCTACGGGTGACTTGAGACAATTTTCACATTCAGTCGACGATATCTACAAAAATATTCGTCGGATCTTTAAATTATTGCTGTGAGGTTGTGAGTCTTGACGTCTAGAGTAGATCTATGACATTAAATTTGACTCCTAACCTATATAGCAATTTTTTTTTTCTATTTTTGGACTGTCTCAAGTCACCCTCCATTCCGGGTGACTTGAGACATTCGTATTTTAACGGTATCCACTCAAGTTAGAAACTGTTATGGCGACTTGAGACGCGTAAAAGGCTTTTTAAAAAATATACAGATGAAAAAATACAAAAATCAACCAAAAACATATACTGTTACATACTAGTACAAAGGTTTTTAAAAAATACGTTAAGAAAAAATACAATAATATGCGAAAAATAAAAAAATTCAAAAAATATGTTTTTTATTTTAAAAAATAACATAGTATTTCTTTGGAATGCGTTATTTCGCTAACAAGACGTAGAACTAGAAACCTTAAATCTAAACGTAATAAATATAAAAAAAATTAAATTTCTACTGAAAATGAATGATTGCCTCGTTTGATTGCGAGTGGCTTTAGTCGCGTTATTATTTCTTTTTCCGATATTTCCTCTATATCGGGCACTTCTGGAAAAACGTAAATATTTTTAAGACCTGAACTTTTCCTTAAAAATTTACAAACGAATAAACCACCTTTCTTGACCTCCAGAATTTGACCAAAGAATTTTTTTTTTTACGGTTTTATTTGCATGAGCGCTGTAGGAAAACTCCGCCAGGATGAATTCTCCCACCTGAAGATTCTTTAAATCGACATCTTCTCCTTGGGCATGGTTCTCGCTAAAGTCTTCTGGTGTATCTGAGCTCTCTTGTGTAGAATAACTATCGGAGTCTGAGTCGGAGTCAGAAATACTTATTTTTCGTTTTCTTTGGGATTGTAGACCTTTTGACGTTGATGCTGTCGGTTCTTCTTGATTTTTTTGGCCTTGAACTTCCTTTGTTTCTTCCATGTTTTGAACTTCCTCTGTTTCTTCCATGTTTGTTACGCTGGCACCCGCGCTGACACTCAGCTTCTGTTTTGGGACTTTTCGGAATTTCGTCTCAGTTTTTTGGCTATGAAGATTCTTCAAAAATATTTCAAAGGCATTATCAATTATAGCATTGTCTGGTTGAGCTGGTGCAGCGTTCCCATCGGATGGAAGTCTTTTCAAGACCACATTTCGGTCAATCGGGTAAATTCCACTTCCCCTAAAACCAGCCTGAAGATTCTGGTGGGTTTTATCGTTTTCATCAAGTTTTTGAAGACACTGATGTAACAGCCTCGGAAAAAAACATCCTTCGGGATAGTTCCCCTATTCTTAAGCTTCCATTTTAAAAGGCAGTTGCGCCAAGTTGATTTAAGTGATTTGAAATAAGCGACATCCAATGGTTGACAAATATGAGTGGCATTGGGGGGAAGCAAAATAAATTTTATATTGTATTGTAGACAGGTCTGAATAACATTTATGCTTAAGTGGCTAGCAAGATTATCTCCAATGAGGGCCTTTGGTTGTTCCACGGGAAATTTTTTAAAATACTTTAACGCAACGTTTAAGAACCAATCTTCAAATAATGTTTCATTGAACCAACCGGACTTACTCCTGTTGTATCGTGCTCCGGGTGGCCCTCCTGTTGTCCAAGTGGTATATAGATGCTCTGCCTTATATACTATATAAACAGGTAATAAATCTCCTGCGGCGCTACCAGCAAACATTACAGAGTGGCTAGATTTCGACGAGTCTATGACACGATGGACATGTTTCGACCCACGTCGTGCAATTACCTTAGTCTTCCCAGGGTCATCTGAAATATTTGTCTCATCATAGTTAACTATAACGCAGGGGTCGATCCCCTCGAGACTTTTTTCGAGTTCGTCAAAATATGAGTTTACTGTAGTGAAACTAACTGCGGCTCTTGCTCTTTTGATGTTCTCACACCAACGACTGCTTAAAATCTGCCTGTGTCTATTCAAGAAACCATATACCCAGTCTTTACCTGGCCAATTTTCCTTTGGAAATTTTAGCACACCTTGTCTATCTACATATGACTTAACTAAGGCTTTCAAGTCATTCCCTGTAATAGGAAATCCCCAGCGACAAGCATGTACAATATTTTCAACAATCCTTTCCTCTTCCTGCGACGAAAATATAGTTTGACCTCCAGGGTTTTGCATATGTTTATTGTTTACTTTTCTCTGAATAGTAGCCGCAGGAATTCTATATTTTTCAGAAAGTTTTCGGTAGGATGTTCCATTCCTTCTTCTTTCTTCAATGGCTAATCGTAGATTTTTTTTATCAAAGTCTGCATAAGTTCTGCTGCCAACAGTTCTTTTATATTTTCCCATCGTTATTCTGAAAATAAATAAAAACCTAAGGTAATGTTTAAGAAATGGCGTTTATAACGACTGCGGGCGGCTTGAGACGTTGTCTCAACTCACCCTCTTGTAGAATGTTATTTATTTGTATTGCCAAAATTAAAATATTAAAATACACTTTTTATATATTGGTGGCTGGCGGCACAATCGTAATACAATGCTTTATGTATACACCAAACTATAACAACCAGCAATGCTTGGCACACAAGCTGTAGATAAAGTTTTTCGAACAACAAAGATTTTTAAAATTTCGCATAACCTAAATATTTGTCTAGCGGAGAGCTACATACCTATCAGATGTTGAAACTGCACTAAACGGGTGGCTAGATCGGTAGTCGACACCAATACGCAGCAGCGGCTTCGTGGCGGTTAAAACAGCGTTGCCAGTTATTTTAGATTATTTATCAAGAGTTTTGTCTCAAGTCACCCGGTTGTCTCAAGTCACCCGAGTTGACGGTACTTGGCCAATATATTAATTGTTTCATAAAGTTCGCCAGCAATAAAATACTTTTAGCAAATATCGCACATGCATATGTTTCAGATATACCAAAAAGGTCTGCAATTTGCTGAAAGGAGCTATTTCTCTTAATTTTATACAAAGTTAAGTATATGAAATACTTTTTTAAGGAAGTTTTCGTTTCCAAAATGTCGATAAATTTATTGTATTCTCTGGGAATACCGGTATACATTCGTAGCCTCTTCTCAATTTTTCGGACGAACATTAATCGAAATTTCTCTTCCTCAATATTTAGGTCTTCTAGAGTGAGCTCATCTTCACTACTATCGCGATTTGGATGCCATTCAGTGTCTGTATCTGAAGTATTTGTTGTTGTATTTGAGCTAGAATTATCACTATCTGATTGAAATATTTTTCGTACTCAGGATTTTTAAACAGCATATCAAATTTTATGGGAGAAGTAGCTATTTCTTTGCTTGAGGTTGAAAGTGATACTTGGATACCCTTGCTTCGATAATGTGTTACTCCCGTTTGCGTCGCTACATTACATCTTCCAGATAAACCAACTTTACTTTCGTGTTCCTGTATGTTCATTTCTTCACTATGAGATGTCGACGGTTCCGGTACGAGTAAAAACGATTCGGAGGATTTGCATAGCAACTAGTTAATTTTCCTTTTTTGGGCCCTGTTTTCACTAGTTAGTCGAGTAGTTTTGTGTAATGCTTTATCCAGTTGGCAAGTAAATATATGAGGCACTACATCAATTTTTATACGTGCATTTACTTTGCTGAGTTTATATTGCAAAAAATTTTCCATATCTTCTTCAAGCTGAAAATAACACAACTATTAATTTACCTTAAACAGGTACCTACTTGCCTAAAGACACCGCAGTCGTGGATTAAGGTAAGGGGCTAGGGGCCTAGAGCACAGGTTCCCGTCATCCACCCCCTAGTCCCGAAACTAAAACGCCTTGAAGATAAAAGAATTACAAAATTTTAGCCCCATGTCAACCTTTTCCCTGATCCGGCACTGTACACTTGACTTACATGAAAATGATCCTCACAACAATACAGAGTCGATGCAGAAGAAACTTCTTTAATATATCTCCTTACAGCTGCGAACCACTTTTTTCTTTTTGTTATTTGCTTTGGGACGCTTACAAATATTTTTGCTGGGTTATTTAATGTTGTGTTCGTGCATCTTGGTACAAAACACCATTTTCTTGCCACCATTTTTAATTTAAAACACTTGCATACACAAAGAAATTCTTCTAATAACTCTCACTTCAAAAACAACCCACCCGTCGCAACGCAAAAGCGCCATATCGTCGGTGGCACTGCAATATATGCTATGTGTAATTTTGGCAATTTTTAGTTATTTGTGTTTTCTAAATAAATGCTCTGTGCTTCACAGTTTAAAATATATGCTATGTGTTTATGTTTCATAGTATACTAGTTAAATGTTTCTGTAATATCTGCTAAGTGTTTCGTGGCATGGAAATAACTGCTATGTGTAAAAGTAACACATAGCACATATTACACCAACAGTTAGTTGAAATATTTGTGCATGTATTGCACATAGCAGGTATTTTCTAACCTCAATGAAAATGTTTTTGTTGAGTTTGTTTAGCTGTGTGGAAGGGTTCGTGTTTGTTTTGTTAGATTCTGTAGTGAAAATAAATATTTGTTTAAACCATTATGTCTTCAAGATCGGCATTAATTTTGCAATTAGCCATGAATGATGAATGCCCACAGGGATGCAACTGACAGTAATCCGAATAACAATGGACGTAATATTATACAAAACAAAGGTATTGATATAAATGCATTTTCGTATTCTAATATTTTTTTAATATTCTACAAATTTTAGTCAATTCAGACCTCATATTTGCCCAACAAGATTCAAGCGACTTACATACAATGTGTAACACTTCCATTTCAGTGACGCCCCAATATTGTAATGACAATGACACTGTAAGGGATTCTACTAACTGTGTTTTAGATGATGAACATACAACTATGCAATTCGAAGGTATTGAACAAATCATATACATCATTTTTGATAAATATCTAATTTGTAGCAATTTTAGCCAATTTAGAAAGTACATCAGTCGATCAAGAGTCAAACGATTTCACTGCATCGGATGAGGAACCTTTTATGAGGATGAGGAAGTTTTTATAGATAGAAAATCAAAATACTAACCTAATAGGACGTGAGGAAAGTAACGAAGATCATGATTTAATATTGGAAGAGCAAAGTGTCACTGTACCTACACCTGAACATGACGAGATGGGAGCATCTATGTTGTTAACGCAAAAACCAAAAGATCCACAAAGTCACAAAGAGAAGAAACTAAAAATAAAAGATTGAAAGGTGAACTATACACTGGTTATACCCGTTCAAAAACTGGGGAAATACAACACAATAAAGATCGTGAGAGAAGGACAATGAAGAGAAGGTGTTTGCATGAAATACCTCAAAAGAAAACGAGTAGAACTTTGCTTTGTGCTTTAGTGTCAGAACCCACTCGGGAAAAAATATTCGATTATTTCTGGAACTTGCCGAGTTGGAGTGCTAGAGCAGCTTATTTGAGAGGTTTAGTAACAACAAATGAGCCTAAACGAAGAAGAAAACAGACACAAAATTTACAGATGCGCAGGAAACAGTCACACGATTGTTTTTTCCCACTGAAAATGGCGAAAAGGTAATGGTGTGCAGAACAATGCTCCTCAATTCATTAGACCTCGGAAGAAATACATTTGAACGATGGACGAGTTTGGGCATACAGAGTCGGACAAACCACTCAGAACAAGAAGATGATAATAATACCACCAGCAAACAGAAGGGAACATCTGGTTCCTCAGCTAAAAGTAAACAAAATATAGCGAAGACTCAGGAACTTCAACAATGGCTCCGAGATTTACCTGTAAGGTTCCCAGCCATTATTGTCGCAGTTCTTCAAAAAAACTTTATATAGAATCAGTATTTAGATCGACTTTACATATTTACAAGGTGTACAAAAAATTTTGTAAAGAGAATAAGACCCAATTTGTCTCACGCACATTATTTAGAAAAGTACTGAAAGCAGAAAATATTGTAATTCATAAACCGAGGAAAGATCAGTGTGATCTCTGTTGTGCATGGAAAGTCGGAAACGTATCAGAAGAAAAATAGAAAGAACACTTATTAAAAAAAATGCGGCTGAAGAAGCTAAGAAGAAAGCAAAAGAATCATCAAGTCAGGAGAAGTTTGTCATAACCATGGATCTACAGAGTGTTTTACTTGCACCTAAGTTAGAAGCATCTGCCATTTATTATAAACAGAAACTGCAAATTCACAATTTTACAGTTTTCGAACTTAATAATTAAACTGTAGACTTGTACGTTTGGCATGAAAGCAATGGTGGTGTAACCGCAAATGAGTTTACAAGTTGTATCGTCGATTACATAAGAAAAACCCAAAAAGAAAACAGATATAAGCACATTGTTTTGATATCTGATGGGTGTGGGTATCAAAACCGAAACAAGATTCTTTCAAGTGCACTCCTACAACTTGCTCAGAATTTAGTGATAACAATTGAACAGCTAATACTGGAACGTGGCCATACAATGATGGAGGCTGATTCTGTTCATTCCTCCTTAGAGTCCCATTTTAAACCTCCACTTTATGCTCCAAGTGACTATATAACTAGAATGAGACCAGCAAGGGATCATCACCCCTATAATATTCACAACTTGGATTTTACTTTTTTTTTAAATTATGAAAACGTGCCAAATAATTTGACAAGTATTAAGCCGGGTATTACTGCAAAAGTGACAAATATACGTGGCCTTTTGTATTTGCCAACAGGAGAATTAAAATATAAATTAAATCATAACGATACATGGGAAGATTTAAAATTAATTAGAATGAATACGCGAAATAGGAAAAATATCTCGAACGAAATAACACCAGGACAGTTATATTCGCGGCAAATTCCATTAAGTAAAAGAAAATTTGAGCATTTACAAGAGTTAAAACAAGTTATGGAATGGGACTATCATCCATTTTATGATTCACTTCCTCATAAATAGTTCACTTTATTTCCAAGTGTTTTTCACTTAGGTCATGAAATGATGACTGTGTTAGTTTAGTTTCAATTGATTATGTAAGTTATACTTTGAGAAAAATAAAAAACTTTCAAAATAATTTTACAAGACGTGATTTATTACATTTTTCTAGTACCTATCGTATATTTATGGGTGTAATATCTGACATGTGTCCAAAAATGCCAAACAATATATGCTATGTGCAACTGTAACAATATAATAATGCTTTACAAAGTAATTAGTTAAAAGAATTCACGAATCACAAAAGCAAAGCATTTTATGGATAAAGAAAACACAGTTATCTTAAAAACCTTTGGATTATACCTAATGACTCATAATAAACCACATTTTTTAATTTCCTGAAATTTTTGATATTTTCACATAGCATATATTGCAGTGCCACCGACGATATGCTGATGAAACAGGAGTATTTGCAGCAAACATGTGACGTCACCCGCCTAGCCTTTACTTAAGGTACGTTTTCTAGTCTCGATAAATCGAGGTGATTTCTATTACAAATATTGTCGAAAAGAAAAAAGACTATTATTTTTGATCCTTATAGTAGATTATAATACACATAAATCTATCCTTTTTAATGGAAAACAAAATTTTGTGGACAGATCTATTAAAATCGAAAATAATTTAGCATTCACTACCGCCTTACATCCCGGTGAGGATCCTATTGAAATTACATTTTGTGAAAATCTTGACGTAGATCCCATAGACGTAAACGAGATTAATTTTATTGACTACCCTGTATATGATAGAAAACCTGAACAAAATGTTGATAATAAGCTTAAGGCTAATTTAAAAAATATTAGGCTTGACCACTGTAACCGCGAAGAAAAAGAACAAATTCGTAAACTCTGCTATGAATTTCGAGATATTTTTCATTGCGAAGATATTCCGTTAAGCTTTACTAATGCCATTAAACATGGAATAAAAGTTACAAACGAAACGCCTCTATATTCAAAAACGTATAGGTACCCTGAAATACACCGTGAGGAAGTAAAAAGTCAAATTTCATTATCCCCCATTTTGGATCGTTCCAAAAAAATTAGACCAATCAGGTAAACAAAAATGGCGAATGTGCATTGATTTCAGAAACTTAAATAAGGTCACTGTTGACGACAAATTCCCCCTTCCTAATATAACTGAAATTTTAGACAAGCTAGGTAAAGCTCAATATTTTACGACTTAGATCTTGCTAATGGTTTTTATCAAATTCAAATGAATGAGAATGACATCCCTAAAACTGCTTTTAGTACAGACACAGGACATTATGAATATTTACGAATGCCTTTTGGATTAAAAAATGCCCCGTCAACTTTCCAACGGGTTATGAATAACATTTTACGAGGTTTACAAAACGAAATATGTTTTTTATATTTAGATGACGTGATCATTTTTAGTACAAGTCTCCAAGAACATATTTTAAAATTAAGAAAAGTTTTTTCCAGATTACGCGATTCCAAGTTTAAAATTCAACTCGATAAATCCGAATTTTTAAGAAAAGAAGTTCAATATCTAGGACACGTTGTTAGCAACGAAGGTGTAAAACCAAACCATGATAAGATTTATGCAGTAAAAAATTTTCCGATTCCTAAAACCACTAAAGAAATAAAGTAATTTCTCGGTTTAGTTGGTTACTATAGACGCTTTATTAAAAACTTTGCCAAAATAACTAAGCCTATGACGCGTTGTTTAAAAAAGGATATTAAAATAGAACATACATCCGAATTTGTAAATGCATTTAAACATTGTAAAGAACTTTTAATTAACGCCCCAATTTTGCAGTACCCAGATTTTTCAAAACCATTTCTTTTAACTACTGACGCAAGTAATTTCTCTCTAGGAGCCATTTTGTCACAAGGCACTATTCCTAATGATAAGCCTATAGCATACGCATCACGTACGTTAAACGAATCTGAAACAAGATATTCTACTATTGAGAAAGAATTGTTAGCTATTGTCTGGGCATGTAAATACTTTCGCCCCTATTTATTTGGACGCAAATTTTATATTTATACTGATCATAGACCCCTTGTATGGCTTTTTAATTTAAAAGAACCTAACTCAAAACTAGTTAGATGGCGTTTACGCTTAGAAGAATTTGATTACCAAATTATTTATAAAAAAGGCTCTTTAAACACTAATGCTGACGCATTATCCCGTATTCAGTTAAATGTTGATGAAAATAAATCAGTAATTAACAATCCTGGCGATTCAAGCGAAAATATCGTGGAATTTTTACAAGAACTTGCAGAAAATCCTTTTCAAGACAATGAACAACCAAGTTGCTCTAATCAGCAAGAGATAAAAATTGTATCTGACATTCAAGTCGTGCCCCCTAATGATGCAACTGTGCATAGTAATCGCGCTGACACAGGGAACACAAACCTTGACATCCTAGACGAAATAATAAATAACAAATATTTGCAGTATTTAATAAGAAACTCTCCGCATCCTGAAATTAAAATAAAAACTGAAAATTTTGAAAATCTTAAAATTAATCATGTCAAATTACCTGATAATCCCAAAGTAATAAAGACATTTATCAAAGACTATATGAACCCTGAAAGAACCTGTTATGTATATTTTTATAATAAAGAATTAATCCCAATTTTCACCAATGTCTGTTTAAAGAATTTTCAAAATCCAAAAATCGTACGCTGTACAAAATTAGTTAATAATATTACAGAACAAGAAGAAAAAATTATGCTTATGAAACATCAACACCAAGGAAAACAAACATAGAGGTATAATAGAGACATTTAATCGCTTAAAAGAACTATATTATTGGCCTAAAATGAAAAACGATGTTAATCAATTTATTAATGACTGTAATATCTGTCAAACTTTAAAGTATAGTAGACTAAAATCATTCGTTCCTTTAACAAAAACGGACACACCCTGTAAACCGTTTCAAATGTTACATATACATACTTTTATTTTTGAAGGTCAAAACTTTTTAACAATTTTTGATAAATTTTCAAAATTTGGACAAGCATACCCTTATGATAAAAACGCAAAATCTGTATGCGATAAACTAGTAAACTTTTTCTCATTTTACGGATGCCCCGAATCTATTACGTGTGATAACGGTGGAGAATTTAATAACGAACTCTTAAAAGAATTATTAAAAGCTCAAAAAATAACAGTACATTTTACTACCCCTAAACATCATGAATCTAATTCTGTCGAGCGTTTTCACTCTACATTAGTCGAACATCTAAGAATTTTAAAACAAAAAGATAAGAATAAGTCTGCTCATGAATTAATGCCATACGCAATAATTGCATATAATAGTACTGTATATAGCGTTACAAAATATACACCACATAAACTTGTCTTAGGTCATACAAATTCCAGAGACCCATTAGATCTAATCCCTACGTCATTTTATTCCGATTACGTATCATCCCATAAAAATAAAGTCGATGCAGTTTATGAAAACGTTACTACCAAAACTGATAAAGAAAAAGAAAGAGTTTTAGCGAAAACTAATAATAAAGGAAACGAAAACCCTGACTTTAAAATAAATGAAAAAGTATATAAAAAGCTCTCGCAGAGAAATAAAAATAAACCAAAATTTAGTGGACCATTCATAATAACCGAAATACTTGAACACAACCGTGTACGAGTTAAAAATACTAAAAGCCCGGTAAGACAGAAATTAAACACATAAAGGAATTAAACATGTAGCATTCATTTTTGCTATAGATGTATATTTATATGGTGCTACATGGTTTTGTGTAAGATATTTGGTTACATTACCTTTCTATATTTTCTGTGGATTTTAAGTTTAGTGCTTTGGTGCAGATGTTCATGTTTTACAGGCCACGGTCCTAACATGAATATTTTTTTGTACATCCTTAATTCCTTTTATTATTAATTAACTCGAACGAAGTAGATATCTGAATATTTAAATATTTTCATTGTCAAAATTTGGGGTTATGGTCATTTATGATAACCGGTCAGTAGTTCATTTGGCTATGGTATGTTCGTTGAGTTGCTCCATTTGAACCTTGGTTAGTTCACTCTAGAACATTGATGATATTGCAAGTTGGTTTGGTTTTGTCATTTTATCGAACTGATATTACTTTCATCAATTGTCTGAACGTACCAATTTTTTGACATGACAGTTAAGGGACACCTGTCATTTGATCTTTACCTTTTTCGAGAAAATTTTGACTTTAGAGCACTTCATTTAAGATCATCCTTGAAGGTGGAAGTCGCGGTTGTTTAAAGGGGCCCACTATTATGTGATTTGAACAGGTCCGCCGCCCCAACTATAGTTGGCACCTCAGGGGTAGTAGAGCGTCCTCATCTCTTTGATAATTTGCACATGAGGCCTCATTTCTTTGTATATTTTTTTGAGATGGTAGCACCAGACAACCAATGTGGGTTTTTTTTAGATTTTAGTTGCAATTTTCTTTTGCTTCTATCGAAGCGTTTATTGTTGAATATATAACAGACGTTATTTATTCACATTTCTCATGACCACGTGTTGAAATTGAATCTGCATTGAGAGACCACATGGCCTGTAACCTGTATATATGTGCTGTCTTGTACTGTTCGGGTCCACCAGACTGGAGGCAGGGTGCCTATTAATTTGAAGCAGAAACCACATGGGATTTGGAACATCTGGGAAATAAGGCCAGTGTATTGTAATAATTTTAAATTTCTTTATAACCTTAACACCGTAAATTTCACTTTAAATATAACTTTAATTTGTAATACCACCTTGGTAACATTTAGAACGAATCTAGGTATTATGACCATACAAGTATTAAGGTTCTAGAACATTCCCTTTTCCCCTTTTTATAAACTATAGGTGATAACCAGTTACCAGGCGAGTAAAAACCCTTTAGGTCTTCCCATGAGAATATAATTTTTTAACTTTAATATTTAATTTAGTAATTGATTTCAATATTTCATCTCATTGTGGAATCCAGTTTAGTGATCCTAATAAATTACCCCAATTGTTGTTTTACATATCTGTGTTTTATTGTTACTCACTGTAGCTACTGCAATACGAACTATTACCATCTTTAGAAGCAAGCGGTTTTCCTATTTTAAAACGCTTTGTAAGTATTAAGTTTTTAACCATTTAAAATAGGTTGCGTCCAAGACATCAAAAAAGTGTACAACTGCTTAAGGCAAGGACTCCGAGCCTCCGACACAAGAGCTGCCGTTCGCACCATGGTACGTAAAGTTGCCTTGTAAAGGTAATTTTACGGCACAAACAAGCCCCTTATTTCAGATGGCCCTTCGTCTAAGGAGACAGACCAACATACCACAACTTAAACAATAATTAATACAGAAGAATTTCTTCTTGAACTACAATCACTTAATTAAAAAATAACTTTCGAAAATTTACCATTTGAACCAACAACCAACAATATCCTTAATATAGAAAATACCTTAGAAATTAAAAGTTATGTAAAAAAAATAAAGAAATCTGTAGGGTTTACTCTTCTTTTTCGTTTTTTAACATTTAAATACCATCATTTTAACTTTAACTTTATTTTCCAACAACAAATATAATTCTAACATTGACAAATTCAAAATCTACTGACAGCTTTTTCTCCATGGCAATTTCTCAGGTGCTTGACACCTGCAGCAAGGCCTCCTATCCTCTAGCACATTACGTGGCGTCACAATTCGCGAGATTATTACGTTTCTGTTCTAAACATACCCCCCACCTTGAAAGTCTACCTTTCAACACATAAAACGAAATGTCAATTAACAATTCGGTAAAGGGCAAAGTTTCGAAACTGATCGTTTAAGCACAGAGTTCTGTGTTTTTATATTCGCGACACGACACTTGGAGTCTGGGCCCGGAAAAACTTCAATGACACGGCCAAGCCGCCATTTCATCGGAGGAAGATGGTCTTCTTTAATAATAACCAGTTGACCAACTTCTAGATTGGAATGTTCCAATGTCCATTTATTCCGCTGTTGTAACTCAGCCAAATACTCTCTGGACCAACGGTTCCAGAAATGTTGCTGCAGCTGTTGAAGATATTGGAACTTGTTAAGTTTATTTTCCTTAACATCACGAAGATCAGGATCGGGCAACGAGGTCAATCTTCTTCCAATAAGAAAGTGGGCAGGGGTAAGGACGTCCAAATCATTTGGGTCAGTAGAGATGGGACCCAGCGGACGGGAATTTAGAATAGCTTCGACTTGAGTGAGCAGCGTATTAAATTGCTCAAAAGTTAAAGAAGCATTTGCAATTACACGCTTCAAATGATATTTACATGACTTAACTCCCGCTTCCCACAAACCCCCAAAATTAGGCGAGTGCACAGGAATAAATTTCCACACTATCCCTTCATTTTCAAACGTACTGACTAAAAATCTTTGTTCCCTTTGTAGGAACTGGCCCAATTCTTTTAGTTCAATGTTGGCACCCACAAAATTCGTGCCATTATCTGAAAATACATAGGCTGGGCATCCACGACGTGAAGCAAATCTACGGAATGCAGCAATAAACGCTTCAGTCGTTAAATCGGAAATCAATTCTAAATGCAGAGCTTTTGTTTAAAAGCAAACAAATAAGGCAATATAACATTTTGTAAGCTTTGCTCCACGTCCCTGTTTATTTTTAACACAAAAAGGGCCCGCAAAATCAATTCCACAAGTATTAAAAGGGGGCATAGGACGGACACGCATTTCGGGTAAAATTCCCATAATTTGAGCTGCTTGCTTAGGTCTTGTTCTGAAACACCGAATACATTCATGTACCACCTTTTTTGCCAAATTCCTTCCGCGAACAACCCAATATGCTTCCCTAATGGAAGCAAGTAACATTTGCGGTCCTGCATGTAGTAGCCTGATATGTTCATGAGTAAAAATTAATTTTGCTAATGGATGTTGAGCTGACAACACTTTGGGATGTTTTTTCTCATAGTCTAACTCGGATAATTGAATTCTACCCCCCACCCTGAGGGTACCATCCGCGGCTATAAAAGGGTTTAGCCGAGCTAAAGGACCCCTTTGAACAACGCCATTAGACTCCAACACGTCCTTTTCATGAGGATACGATTCCTGTTGAGAAAATATAACCAATAAGTTAATGGCCTCTTTTAACTCTTGTACACTCAATGGCCCTGACACCTTTGATGTACCTGGCCGACAATTATTTATGAACCTGCGACAATATGCCAAACATCTTTTAATGCTACTAAACTTTGAAAACCTTGAAAACGGGAATGACGATTCATTTTTATTTAAATGACAACTTACTGCATTTCTTTTTACCTCGGGTACATCGCTAGAAACATGAAAGTTTGACTGTGGCCAATTATCTTGTGACTGACTAAGCCAACTTGACCCATTCCACCAAAATTTATTATTAACAATTCTCTCAGGTTGAAGCCCCCTAGAAAGTAGATCTGCGGGGTTATGCTCTGACTTAACATGATTCCAATCACCTATCTCTGTGAGTGACTGGATTTGTGCCACACGATTAGCAACGAAAGTCTGCAAAATACTTGGTGTGGTTGATAACCAACTCAAAACAATTGTGGAATCAGACCATAAAAAGGTCTCAGTAACGTTTAAGTCCCAAGAACGTTTAAGATTATCTATCAATTGTGCCAAAACTAAAGCACCACAGAGCTCTAGATGTGGTAAAGTTATTACCTTTAAAGGAGCGGCCTTAGCCTTTGAATACATTAAGCGGACTGTAACTTCATTTTTATCATTGACACTCCTTAAATAGACATTAGCTCCATACGCTTCAATAGAGGCGTCACAAAACCCATGAACTTGATTTTTAACACTATATTTACAAGTAACTTGACGAGGTATATGAACATCATTTAAATGTATCAAATTGTCTCTATAGGATATCCAAGTTGAATTAAGATTTAAAGGCAATGATTGATCCCATTCAAGTTTCTCTGACCATATTTTTTGCAGAAGGATTTTAGCAAGTATTATACATGGACTTAATAAACTGAGTGGATCATAAATTTTTGATATTTCTGATAGCACTGTACGTTTAGTAATTTTTCTAGACATATTTGGAGAGATGTGATATTTAAGAACATCATCTTGAAACGACCAATACAAACCTAAAGTTTTGTTTTCACATTCTTCTCCAAAGACTACCTTGTCGGTAACATTATCATAACCCAAATTTTGAAGTATTTGAGGCTCATTCGAAAGCCATTTCCTTAAGTTAAAACAACCAGATTTTAGGATTTCTGCAACCTCGGAACAAACCTTAATAGCTTTATCGACGTTAGCAAAAGAAGTTAGCATGTCATCAACATAGAAATCCATCAGGATCACATGCGACGCTTCAGGGAATTTTTCAGCATTCTCCAAACCCAACTGTCTTAGACATCTTATGGCTAAGTAGGCTGCAGAACTAGTTCCATACGTAATCGTATTTAGGGTATACACATCCAATTCTTTATCGGGGTTATCCCTCCAAAAGATTTTTTGAAGACAACGCTGATTATCATCTATCAAAACCATTCTGTACATTTTCTCGATATCAGCACATACCACAATATTATTTTGACGAAATCGTATTAAGATTGACAATATGTCCTCTTGAATACTAGGACCAACATATTGAATATCATTTACAGAAAGGCCTGTATCTGTGGGAGCAGATCCGTTAAAAACAACTCTTAACTTAGTTGTAGAACTTGACTCATTCAAGACACCATGGTGAGGTAAAAAATATGAAACACTTGAATGGGGATCTGGATCTAGTGACATGTGGCCAAGATTTTCATATTCAATCATAAAATTTTTATACATGTCACTGAACTTATTATTTTTAGCTAATTTACGCTCTAAGGCATAGAATCTATTCAAAGCATAATTTTGAGAATCGCCCAACTCAGAGGGATCGGTTTTTAATGGAATCTTAACAATAAATTTACCAGAATCGTCTCTCCTTGTTGTTTTAGAAAACATATCTTCGCATTTTTGATCTTCCACAGATAAGTGAACTTTGTTGGAAGGGGGTTCTTCTATACTCCAAAACTTTGTTAATTGAGACTGAATATCGAGAGTAGCCACAAAATTGCAGCGTACAGGAGAATTATTTCCATAAGAACTACTCGACATCGAACCACCGATGACCCAACCAAGTCTGGTTTTTTGCATCAAAGGCAAATTGTCACCTAATTTAATTTGACCAATGCACAAAAGGTGATAAAAAATATCTACTCCCAAAATAAGATCTATTGGTCCAGGGGTTGCAAAGCTGGGATCGGCCAACCGCAAGTGGCCTGAAATATTTAAACCAGAAATATTTAGTTTGTGACTAGGAATAGGGTCACTTATTTTGGTAACAACTAAACACGATATTTTCGTTTCGAATGAGTTGTGCAAAGATTGCATCTTAACATAGCATTTTTTATTCACTACAGATCGCGCTTGATTAACACCAATTAACGATATATCCACAGAATGTAAATCTAAATTCAATTTTTCGCATAAATCTATAGTTATTAGATTACTCTGAGAACCATTATCTAACAGGGCACGACATACAGCATAGTTACCTTGCGGTCCAATTAGTTTGACTAATACCGTAGAGAGCAATACCTCACCTGAACATCCAACCTGAGACGCACTCATTGTGACACTCTGACCTTTGTCTTCAGGCAACGTGACCTCTTTCTTATCTGATTGTACAGTTGTCTCCTTTTTTGTATCATAATGCAACAAAACATGATGTTTTGAGGAACACTTTTTACAGCCATTTAACGTACAATTTTTACTAAAATGGTTGCGTTTCAAACAATTGAGACAAAGTCTGAGCTTTTTTAAATGCTCATATCGTTGGTAAACTGATAATTTTATGAATTCGATGCAATCTGTAATAAAGTGCTCCTTATTACAATAGCTACAATTTTGATTCCGAGTTAAAAATGACCTTTTACTAAAACCTTTTTGTTTAGTTTGATCTCCTACTGCTTGTAAGGTTTCAGCCCTTGATCTTAAAAACCCTTTAAACTCGTCCAAAGTAGGCAACTTATCCTTTGATGTAATTTCCTCCCACGCACGCTTGGTCACAAAATCTAACTTACCAACAATAATAAAAATTACTATGGCATCCCAGTGGTCAGTTGGCCACCATCTACTAACTTACGCAAACTAACAGCGCTCTCGGTCTCTACTCTGGGCAAATCAAACAATAATTTTAGGTGATTATTTACCAACATTGTATCATTATTATATCTTTCACAAACAAGATCCCAAGCAACAGTATAATTCATAGATGACATTTCCAAAGACTGTACTATTTCTTTTGCATCTCCCTCTAATGCACCTCTTAAAAAATAAAACTTTTCAATATCACTTATTTCATTATTTGAGTGAATTAACGAAATAAATGTGTCTCGAAACTCTAGCCATCTATCATATGATCCAGAAAATTTTGGAATAGGTATAGAGGGTAACTTGGGGTGCGCCTTTGGTGCCACCACTGAACTAACAACAATACCCGATGGCGAAATATTCTCGCCAAACGGATTTTCCAAACTTACAAGCTTTGACAGAACCGATTTTGCGATACCAACAATTTCATAATAATTATTTTCAAAGAGCTCACGTTCGGTTAACTGTTCATCTTGATTTTCATGATTTTGTTCCAAAAATTGTTGATATTCCTCAAATTCTGTCAAACCTTGGGCAACAACAATCTCTAATCTTGTTTCCAATTCAGCGATTTTGACAGGATTAACCTTATAATTTAAATTTAAAACTTCATCCTGCAACCCTCGCACAAATTTTGTGAAGTTTGTTAGCTTTGCTTTACAAATTCCACGCTTTTTATTATAAATCTTTATTTGACTTTCTAATTCTGTCATTTTTTACCAATAAACCAATAACTTTTATTTTAAACAATAACCAATGAATAACCAAAATACTACCACTGCACTACAAATCTAACTAAACCAAATTAATGGAAAAAAAGGATACTGGATACGCACCAATCTTATAAAACCAATTTTTTTATAACTTTACAGTATTCATCAATATCCACTACTTTTCCTAGCCAAACGTTTAGATTTTTACTTATTTCTTTCCAATTTCCAAAAGGTTCAGGTAGCCTCACATCGAGGTGTCAGCGAAATATATTTTTTCTGAAAAATGATGCTTTTCGGGAACCATTACGGATATCATCACCAATTTCCAAATTAACACACAAAGTTTTCGGAAAACAATACAATTATCCGGCTCGAAGGACCATTATGTAGGGTTTACTCTTCTTTTTCGTTTTTTAACATTTAAATACCATCATTTTAACTTTAACTTTATTTTCCAACAACAAATATAATTCTAACATTGACAAATTCAAAATCTACTGACAGCTTTTTCTCCATGGCAATTTCTCAGGTGCTTGACACCTGCAGCAAGGCCTCCTATCCTCTAGCACATTACGTGGCGTCACAATTCTCGAGATTATTACGTTTCTGTTCTAAACAAAATCATTTTTGTGATTGAGATTCCTTTAGTAGAAAAAGAGAAATATCACCTTTTTCAATTATTTGCTCTACCTACAAAACATGGAAACCATTTTAAAATAATTGTGCCTAATTTCGAGTATTTATTGATAAATGAAAGACATTTTGGCTATTCGAATCAGCCATGTAAACGTATTACATTTAATAATAATTATTTATGTACTCATATACATTTAGAAAAGTTCTATAAACATACTCCTTGTGAAGTACAATTATTAAGATACGAACACAACATTTCTAGTTGTAACACCCAGTATATTGATATTGAAAATATACAACTTCAAAATATCGATACTAATAAATGGATTCTTGTAACTAATAAAGAAATGATAGGAACTAAAACATGCGAAAATGCACAAAATAGTATATTATTTAATGGTACATATTTATTAGAACTTAATTTTTCTTGTAACCTTAAAATAGGAGACATTGCTATTAGAGCTTATAAAAGCATAAAAAATACTTTTATGAATATACCTTTACCACGTATTACTTACAGTGTCACCATTAAAGTCCGCACCATATGGAACTTTTTTTTATTAATGAGGTTAGTTAAAATTAAATTTCGGCAATCGTTTTTGCTTCAAATTAGACTAAAAATTATATAATCAAATGTCACCATCTGTCATTCGGTATCTGTCAAAAATTACATTTTAATCAAAAAATGCTGAAAAATGGCATTGTTTTACCGAATTTCAAAAAATTTTATTAGAAAAAGTTGTTTCTAGTACAATTCTTGGCCTAAATACAAAGTTTCAGTTTTCTAGCTCAAAGTTGATTTTTTTGCCATTTTTTCTAATTAACTTTTTTTTTATTTAATGTAAGTTCGCTTAATGGATATTAAACTATTTGCTTATACCATACTCAATATTTTATTTAGTTTGTATGAGCTTTTTTTTACTAGAATGCCATTTTTTTCGAAATTTAAAATTAGAGGCAAAAAAATTTGACACAGGTGGTGCAAAGTTATCCTAATTTAAAAATTTTAACAGATATACGTCAGATGTTTCGTTTTTCAAATGACAAATACATCTAAATATTTGATAAAAATTTTATTTTATACTTAAAACTATCATTATTATTAAAAGGAACAAAAAGGAACTTTAATCATTTTAAATAGGTAACACAAAAGCAATATAAATTTCACATTTCAGTGTGACGTCCTTCTCGCTCTATACAAACACCCGTCCGTCTATAAACGTCTTTGACAGCATTTTGTAAAAAGCTTGGTCTTATATCGGCACAACACTGTCTTATCGTTTGTTCCAAATGCTCGATATTTCTAAACGGTCGATTCTTATAAACTTTCTGCTTAAGATAACCCCACAGAAAAAAGTCTAGTGGGGTTATGTCAGGCGACCTGGGTGGCCAGTGACATTCTCTATCACGCCCTATTACTCTGTTTTGAAATAATTGGTTTATGCGTTCTTTCACTGCTACAGTTTGATGTATGGGTGCACCATCAAGCTGATACCATAAGTTATGTCTATGGTGTAAGGGCATGTTATCCAAAACTTCGGTAATCTCGTTATCAAGAAAATTCAGGTACCTTTCACCAGTTAAGTTGTTAAGTTTACTCTAAAGAAGTATGGTCCAATAAGCTCATCTTTCAAAATTCCACACCAAACATTGGTTTTAAAATGATACTGGTCGCGACATTCAATTGTGAAGTTAGGATTTTCTTGGGACCACCATCGGCAATTTTGTGAGCTGACGGTACCATTCGAAGAGAAAGTGGCTTCATCTGTCCATAATATCTTGTATGGAAAAAGAATATTCTCCTCATATTGTCCCTGATACCAAAACGAAAAATCAAGTCGGATATCAAAATCGCGTTCTTTTAATGTGTTTATAAACTTGGGTTTATATGCCCGAAATCGATTTTTCTGAAGAATTTTTCTAACGCTTTTCCTCTTGCACCCTGTTGAATCACTTATCTTGGTTACACTAGTTTGACCGTGGTCAATAACAGTTAAACAAACATCAAGTTGTGCTGCTTCATCGTATTTACTTGCCGCGTGAGGTTTCTTAAAATTATTTTGAACAGATCCAGTTTCTCTAAATTTTGACATTATTCTTGAAACAGTGCTATGCTGCAAATTTTTTTCTGGATGCCTCTCATTAAAAATGGCAGATACTTGCCGGTGAGGCATATTCTCTCCACAAATTAAGACAATTTCTATTTTTTCTTGAATGGACAACATTGGTGATAACACTGAAAACTATAACTTGCGAAAATATTCAAATTTATGACATTTCTTTTATTTATTCGGCACTCTAATTCGTTTTTTTTTTTCCATAGCCTACTTATAAAATTCAAAATTGCCTTGATATTTTATTGTGGATAAAAAGAAAATGTGTCTAAATTTTGAACTAAGCTGATATCTGGGAATTTTATTGTAAGTTTTTTAAACTTCTTAGGTGTATGTACTATCAAAAAAATGGAATATCTGACGTCTATCTCTTAAAATTTTTAAATTAGGATAACTTTGCACCACCTGTGTCAAATTTTTTTGCCTCTAATTTTAAATTTCGAAAAAAAATGGCCTTCTAGTAAAAAAAAGCTCATACAAACTAAATAAAATATTGAGTATGGTATAAGCAAATAGTTTAATATCCATTAAGCGAACTTACATTCAATAAAAAAAAAGTTAATTAGAAAAAATGGCAAAAAAATCAACTTTGAGCTAGAAAACTGAAACTTTGTATTTAGGCCAAGAATTGTACTAGAAACAACTTTTTCTAATAAAATTTTTTGAAATTCGGTAAAACAATGCCATTTTTCAGCATTTTTTGATTAAAATGTAATTTTTGACAGATACCGAATGACAGATGGTGACATTTGATTATATAATTTTTAGTCTAATTTGAAGCAAAAACGATTGCCGAAATTTAATTTTAACTAACCTCATTAATAAAAAAAAGTTCCATATGGTGCGGACTTTAATGGTGACACTGTATAATGTAACACAAAAATTAGTGTATGAAAAGATAAAACTGCTCAATCTTAATAATATTAATCTGAATAAACTAAATGATATTCAGGAAGAAATAAACTTCCAAAAATCTGAAAATTCAAAATTATTAAATACACCTTTGTACTATAATAAAACAAGTATTTGGACAGTTTTACTATATGTAATTTTAAGTATTATTTTATTATTTATAACTTGGAAGTATCTATGGTATTTTTACCTAAAAACCAAAACAGTGAAAAAAACTGAAACAAATGAATTTATTTAAGCCATAGAAACTTAAAAGTTTATATGCCTCTCTAAGGGTGGAGGAGTTACATACTCTATCTAAAACTGCTTACAAGCTCCTTTTGACCACTCCTAGAATAGCAATAAGCTAAACTTATAAATAGTAGTTAATTAGATAAGTACTTCACTTCTGTTGTAATAGCTAGTCTGTAAAGCTTCTTTCTCAAATAAATGTGTTATATTTAAAGGGATTTTTAAGATTAAAGTTGTTTTTTCTTGAAAATTGTGTTTTTTAAAAACGCCTTTCCCTCGGCCCAAACTATAACTAGCGTTCCCAGAAGCAGAACGGGGAAGAGGTCCAACGAGATCAACACTTATAGTCTGAAATGGTCGAGAACTCGTAGGCTGAATACTAAGCATCTGACCAGCAGGTGCATTTTGAAGGGGTTTTGATTGAAGGCAGATTCGACACCGATTAATATACCTCGCAAAATCACTCCTCATACTAGGCCAATAATATCGCTGAGCAATCCTAGAGAGGGTCTTGTATATCCCAAGATGACCACACGTAGGAGGGTCATGATGCTCCATAATAATCGAAGTGCGTTGTTCGCGGGGAACCACAACAAGCCACGATTCATCGGTTTCTACAAGCGCAGGGTATGGATGTCTTGCTCTCTTCATAAGCTTTACATCATCCACCCACCAAAGGGGATATTTGGCAGGATGATCTGATACTTTTTTGATCATGCCTAGATACCAACGATCACGTGGAACAACAACCTTGTCAACAACAGGTGACCTAACAGGTTGATCCACAACGGCATTGATGACAGGTACCGATCGAGAAAGTGCATCCGGAACGACATGTTCCTTCCCTTTACGATGTAATATGTCGAAGTCGTACTGCTGCAATCTAATTGCCCAACGCGCAATACGACCTACAGGATCCTTGATAGAATTAAGCCACTTAAGACTATAGTGGTCGGTAATAACTGTGAATCTAGTACCCTTAAGATATGGACGAAGCTTTTCGATGGCAAACAGGACAGCTAAGCACTCTTTTTCAGTAGTGCTATATTTTCTCTCATTTTTGGTGAGTGAGCGACTTAAATAAGAAATAACATGTTCCTCACCATTTTGACATTGAGACAGGACAGCTCCCAATCCGAAGTCACTCGCATCACACTGCACAACAAAAGGTTGCTCAAAGTCCGGACAAGAGAGAACTGGTGCCTTAATAAGATGCTCCTTCACTGACTTAAAAGCCGCTTCACCCTCTGGACTCCATATAAACTTTACATTCTTTCTGGTCAAAGCTGTAAGTGGTGACATCAAAGAGGAAAAATTTGACACGAATCGGCGATACCAGGACGCAAGACCAACAATCCTTTTAATTTCTGTGACGCTTTTTGGCGTCGGAATACTCAAAATCGCATCAACCTTCTCAGGATCCACCAAAAGACCCGAAGAATTGACTACATAGCCAAGATACTTAAGTTCTGGCTTACAAAAATTACATTTCTCACGGTTAAGGGTTAGGCCCGCACGAGTAATTCGTGAAATTATCTCGCGCAAAACCCGAATGTATTCCACAAAAGTCGGAGTACACACAATGACATCATCAAGGTAGACGAAAACAAACTTTTCTAAATCGACACCTACTACCTGGTCGATTAACCTTTGCCATACAGCCGGGGCATTAGTAAGACCGAAGGGCATTCTAGTAAATTGAAAAAGACCACGTGACGGGACAGTAAACGCTGTTAGAGGTCTAGACTCTTTCGCTATTGGTATCTGCCAATAAGCAGATTTGATATCCAAGGTACTTAGATATTTTGCGTTACGCAATTTGTCTAAAGTTGCTGACACGTAAGGGATGGGGTAGGCATCCGGTATGGTGGCCTTATTAAGCGAACGGTAATCGACACAAAATCTCCAACCACCTGACTTTTCTCTTTACTACCACGATAGGCGAGGACCAGGGTGACTCAGATGCCTCCACGATTTCATCGGTCAACATTTGTTCTAACTCCTTATTAGCTTCTTTCTGTAAAGCGTGAGATAAGGGGTAGTATCTCTGTTTAATTGGGGTAGTTTGGGTTTTAATCTCCATCTCCACCAGCTTCGTACATCCTAGTTTTTCTCCCATTTGCAGAGAAAGTATCCTCCACAAGGTGGTCTAGAATCTGCCGCTGTTCAGTGGTAAGAGAGTCACGGAAATGTATTGCGCAAACTTGTGGGTTATGGTCAAACGAACGAAATGACCACTCGCCACTATACAGATCAGGCACAATTTTCATTCGTCAAAAGTCAATTCCGAGAATAAGAGAGTGTGGAAGGGATGGCACAACCAATGCACCAAGAGGAACCAATGCTTTCGCAAGTTTGACTATTTGCAACTGTGCAAGTCGATACGTCTGAAGAATTAAGACTACAAATTGATTTCAGTGAATCCCATCCAAGAGAACCAATAATAGTTCTTGACGAACCGCTATCCAGCAAACCAAGAACTGGTTTACCATAAATAAATACACTTAAGTATGGTCTCTTGTCATCCTTGACATGTTCCAAAATATACTCTAAAATAACTTTATTAGGTTCAGCCTTATATGATTCGTTAACGGGGAAGAACGGTCGGCCGTTCACTGCCTTCCCACTCCTACGTTTTTTGAACATGAGGGACAGTTTTTCGAGATGACGTCCATTCTTCCACAACGGAAACAGAATTTCTTACGAGGCTTCGTACGCTGGCGAAACTGATGATCCACCTCTTGACAATTCCAACACAAGACTGAATTGGTAGGAGTTCTAATCTCAGAAACAGGACTGACAGGCGAAGACTCAACAGCACTAACATAATTAGAGGGCTTATGATAAGCTAAAGCAGGCTCTATGAGTTGACGATAATTAGTCGAAGGGGGCACAAAACGCTGGATTCGAGATTCCGTCTCTTCAACAGCACGACCCAACCTAACAAGATCCTGCAAACTAAGAATTTGATGAGTAGATAGTCGACTCTGAATGTACGGCAATAAATTTCGACGAATCATTTGAAGTCTAGTCGTCTCAGAGGGCATTACTGGGAGTTTGCGGAACAAATTCTCCATAGACGCAACAAAACTAATCACGCGCTCCTGAGCGCCTTGTGTGCGACGACGAATCTCATCCCAAAGTGCAAGCTCATAATCATACGGTTGAAAAGTATCTCTTAATTGAGACACGAGATCATCCCAACTCACAACATTACAAGTACGGAACCATAAAAGAGCATCCCCACAGAACAGTTCCGGAGCAGACCGAAGTAACTGTTCCTTAGTTGCACCGCGTGAAACTCGAAGTTCTTCTATACGTTCCAAAAAATCATTAACACTACTTTTTCCATTAAACTTAACATTCCATTTGCCTATATCTAAAAATCTAGAACTAGAACTACAAATACGAGGTTCTTCACCAGAAGTTCCTCTTAAAGGCGAAAACTGAAAATTATCTAATCGATCTGCAAGATCAACGTACGGGTCTGAATAATTCAACGGTTCTTCTCGACGAGTAGAGTTCACGTTTACGAAACGGAAAGTATTTTTTTTGCTGATCTGCAAAATGCACTTGAGGACTTTGTCTTTCCGAAGAGAAAGCAGTGTGCATGGTGATTGTTTGACCAGTTTCCCTAGTATACTCGCTAACGGGTTGTGTTCTTCCAGAATAATGCTCGGATGAGTGAACTTGATACGCGTGCGTGCGTGCTAAATTGGTTAGATTAGGTTGACTGCTCAAAATCCTTCGTGGTTCAGCCAGTTGACTACGCGGAAGGTTGGTTTGAACTGGTTGAGTAGACAAACGCAACCGAGAATCTATTTGGGCATTACGAGCTTGATTCAGATACAAGTTTTGACGAGAAAGCGGGACAGAAGCGGTTCGCATTGACCGGCTCCCAACTTTGAGGCTCTGCTACTTGTCTTGCAGCAGATTGCGAAAACTCATAAATAGGCTCATGTACCGTGGTTAAATCAATGGGCTCGCTATGCAGGGCTTGAGGTCCTGAAATATGCCTGCCACTAGAATTTGATAAGACAACGACATGAAGTTCTGAACCATTGGTAGCCATTCGGGTACCGTGCGATACATCAAAATTTATACGACGAGCTGGAAAATTTAACTGTTCTTCACGAGAGGTAGGTAGTATACCAGTCGAGAAAGTACCGAGAGAGACTCTAGTAGGTGCGTGAATAATACGCCTCTGCTCAACATACTCATTACGATTACTAAAATCTGTAGAGCGTTGATTTGTTGACGAAGCTAAGGGGTTACGATTAATTTCTTCTCCTTCCGAAATGTTCGGGTAAGAAGACACATTACCGTGATATACTGTCTGAGGGTGTAGGTGTAACGACGAAACAACAGCAGAGGGCCGTGAAGCATTTAAATCAGGCTGTGGATCGTTCGGATGTGTGGATCCACGCTGAGTCATCGAGGGCGGTAATTGCTGGGCGGGATGTCCGAGAATACTTGCCAATGGGGCTGCATCAATATCAATTAAGTCATATGAGACAGGGCCGTTAACATTTCTGGAAGGGCGAACTTATTAAACTTTTTTTTTTAATTTTAGTAGGTAGTACATAGGTAAGTATTTTATATAAAAATGAAAAAAGAAACAAAAATAACATAATAAATCAAAAAATATTCTAAAACACGTTTAGATAATTACAACTGTTTTAACACTTAAAACAGTTGTAATTTTCTGTTGCCTCTTTCATTACATTTTTTTAAAAAGAGTTCAAAACCTAATTTTTCGGTCTGTTTTCTTTCAAAGGCCAGAAAGATCAGGTCAGCCATCCTCTGATGTTCCATTGCCATACGTTGGGGGCGATTAATGGCCGTTAAGGTGGAAAACGAGGATTCGCAGACTGCTGTACTGCATCCAAAAGTTACGCTGGCAGCAAACATTTCGTATGTATTTTTAAAGGCCTGGCGTTGATTATACAACTCATTGAATAAGTTGGTTGTTGCTTTGCGGGCCATATAGTCTTTGACAACTGCCAACTCTTCTTTCGATGGAATCGTAATCCCTAAAACCAAATTTGATGTTAATATTGACAAGGTAATTACTAATCCTTGGTAACTACAATACAAACTAGGACATGATTAAAACCTTCACATTTTAACTAATATATTAATAACATATAATTGATATACGATTATAGGCAACAGACTTACCAAGTGTTTGGAAATATTTATTTGACTCATTGTCAAACATCCCAATTCTGTCAATTGCCTTTCAGAGTTCCGTGTTGTCACAGAATCTCTCTTATATCTGAGATATAGCTAAGTCAATAATTTCATAAAAAACACGTTCAAGCTGGGATTTTTCTTCTTCACCTTGAGCAGAAATAGTAGAATTATATGAAGGCAATTTTTCCAAAATCACATAATCATTTAGGGTAGAAGGACATTGCCTATTTCTTTTACTTGCAGAAATATAATTTCCACTTTGATTTTCGACAAGCTTTTCAGCTTGTTCCATGATTAATTGGAATTCATTTGGGTTTCTGATATCACTTATTTGACTTTTAACCGATGATATAACTTCCATTGCATCCTTTAAACTACTGGATCTTGCCTGTAAAACTGAATCTGCTGGTTGCAATAATCTCAAAATTATTTTCATAATATACACGAAATTCTAATGCTAACATGACAGTCTTTATACCTAAGCCTTTTGCCACATCTTGGCCTGAAAACCTTTTGTCTTTTATGATGGCATCTAAAGTCTTTAATATCTCATCATAATTATTCAGTATCACATGAACAATCGCTAAATGCCCGGCCCAACGTTGTTCCAACACTCTTACAATGGTATGTCCTTCGTAAATCGCTGCAATTGTTCCATGTTGAAAAAATGAGTGTAGTAAAATACATTGATCGAAAAATTGTTTCGCCACAGGGATCTCGGAAACCATTTTAACGACAACCAAATGCAATCTATGATTGTAGCAGTGTACATACGGTACACTTCGATTTAAAGACTTTTGTATTAATGCAGCAACCCCACCTTTCTTTCCACTCATTACGCTGGCGCCATCAGAACATTGGCTTAGCATTCGAGATGTATCGATATTGTTGTGTTTCAGAATGTCTAACGTTAATTCGGTAAAAGTTTTGGCATCCAATTTTTTTGTAGTACAAATTCCCAGCAAAGATTCAAATATTTTCCCTTCTTTAACATAGCGAATCCCAATTGAAACATTTTCTCTGTTGTTTTTGTCCCTTGTACCATCTTCCAGTAGCGTAAACCATTGTACGTCAGAGCTTTTAATATCTGCTATAATATTGTCACGTACCATTTCAGCCAAAATTTCAATAACTTTATTTTGTATTTGTGGAGATGTATAAACTGCATTTTTCGGTATGTGTTGCATACATTCAGAAAGGGTAGGATCTTTTTTAATAGTATATTGAAAAAGATTAACAAAAAGCCCTCTTTCTATGTTCTCTTCAACTTCATAGGTGCTTCATAGTTCATTAATTGCAAGGAACTGAACAACCTCTGCAATAGATTTTATGTAATATCGGTTTTTTTCAAGGATGTTTTTATTTATCATTGTGGAAACGGTTGCACCTGTCGATTGACGCTGAAGCTTTTCATGCCACATGCTCATGGAAAAAATATGTATGTCGGTTTTCTCGTGCTTAGGAAACCCATTTTTAGGATCCATTGCATTTTTCCAAATCTTGTACCCCTTGAACGTATAAGTTGTTTCCTTATTAGCGTTTGGTTGAAATTGTCTGCAAGCATAACAAAACGCAGCATCCAGTTTTGGAGAATATTCTAGCCACTTAAATTTTGTATACCATTCCGCATGAAAAGATCGCTTATTTTTGGGAAGTTTTTTAAAACTACTTGTTGAATTGGTTCTCCAATAAGTGGTAAATCATCTGGTTTTTGACTTGTATCTGGTAAAGTTTTCGTAATTACCGTGCTTTCGTTTTCAACCACATTGATAGAAGAAGTCCCCGTTTCTGTATTGCTGCTATTTTCATCATTACTGCCTTTGCACAATCGTGGCTTTTTCGCAAAAAATTTTCTTATATTCATTATTCCATTAGCATTAGCAGTTTTAGTTGCGAATGTTAGCACCTTTGAAAATAATTTAATTATAAGTAAAATTATTTTTTTTTAATTAGTGCGCAAAATAAATCTCATTCGCATCAGACCGAGCGGCGCGGTGTACGTGTACCTAATTCTAATATGTTACTAATCTAATATTTTTACAGCTATAAGTACCTACTATAAGAATGTATTCTAAATATCTGTTTTGGATATGGCTTAATTGGCTTCCCTTTTAATTTATTTTTATCACTACCCAGCAAACAAGAAAACATTTCAATAACGAATATTAAATGTTTTATTGTAACTGTGTGATGTTTCGTCAAACATTGAATTTATGTTTCTTGAAACACAAATTGTGAGCTAAATGTCATATTAAATAATGTTACCATGAAACAATAAACATTTTTGGAACTTTTATATAATGTTACTTAATAACAATTACAGAACATTAGAGCTACATTTTTGAAACATTTTTTAGTTGCCCTAGAGACAACATTTATAGACATCTCTGAAACGTTTTTAGCTTGTAATACAATTACGTTAAACATACGTTTTTAAAACTTTATATTTATTTCGGTTAAAAATGAAATGTTACAGGCACGTTTTAACACTATTTTTTTTTTCTTAGATACACAAACACAATACTTATTTTATTTTTCTCTTAACAAACGAGTCTTGCTAAATCGTAGCCAATCAGCCACAGTCGTTTCAAAGTTTTTGTCACTGGACTTGGGATATGTAGCAGTTATAGCCTCTAAAAAAAAATTGTAAGGGTAATGATAAAAAATTTAAAATTGCCATTCTTTGGAATCAGGACGAGTTATGACTTGGATAAATGATGTCAGTAAACTCAAATGAAATAAAAAGAAATGTTAAGAATGTGTGGTTTCCCTGAACATAATTTTGCTTACAGTTTACTTACTAGGTGTACTCGAGATTACGAATATTTAAAACTTTGTTAGTCTAGGTTTGTTAAACAATTGAATATTGTAAAACTAATACAATATGTTATTTAACTTTTGGATATTATGTAATATAAAAGTTTACTTGAACAGTAAATGAAGCAAAAAAATTAAATAGAAGCTATATTAAAATTATTCACGATAAAGGAGTTAGGTACCTATAAAAATAAAACTTACTTTTTAAAATATCCATAATTTCTAATTCCTTCATCCGGAAATTATTTTTTTGGCCTGTTAGCGAGCAATAAGTCCCTAGTTCATTATTTAGTAGGTAACTTAATCCCCTCCGGGTGAAGTTCTTCGTGTCGCTTCCCCCAATATTGGAAAGCCGGTTTTACTAGAATATACAAAATAGGTATTAAGATCAAAAAGTTTTAAAAAACTCTTCAGTAGCTTACACTTTTACAGGATAATAGCGCAAAGATTTGTTAAAATCCATTAATACTAATATTCTAAAATTTGAAAAAATTTGTGGCATAAAATGTTCAATTTCACCCATTTGTACAAAATTAATATTATTTAAGTACATTTATATTATATTAATTTTAATGATTTTAATAATATATATGTTTTAGTTGTAATATACAAAAAAATTAAATCAATTTTACCAAAAAAGTCTGTACGAAGGCTAGAGGGAGGATAATAAGATTTGCAAAATAATTTTTAAAAAAATTACCAGTTGCTCTGCAAACTTCTCGTCTTCTAACAGTTCATTTTCAACTGCTAACAGATCATCGATGGTTTTCAAGGGGAACTTATTTTTTATTTTATCCTCTTTGGGTGGATTAACTGCCAAATTAGAGGAATCAATAGAATTTATTTTCTTCAAAATAATCTGCAGCATACTACGGTTTTCCAGCACCAGATCCATAAGTAATTGTAGTCTGCCTTCTGGAATTGCCGTGAAGTTCTCTACTATGGCATTCACTTGTTCATAGCCTACATGATTAAAAAGGATGTTAATTTAAAGGAACTTATAATACATGAAATGTAATTGAAATAAGTCACCTTTGTGATTATTTGTTAATTTAATTAAAAATTCAGTAGGTATTATTAATATCTGCTTACAATTGTTGTTCATATTAATAATTTGCCGATATAGCTATAATTATTGTAAAGTACCTACCTGGACCCAGTGCTTGGGCAGGTTCAGTTGATTCCTCAACTACTGGCTTAAAAGTAGCAATGTCACTTTTCTTACTTGAACATTCCACTGTACTTCTGTCATCTTTGGTATCTAAGATGATATCCAACTCATTTAAACTAGGAAGTGACGATGAACCTAAAAAATATATGTATTTACAATGTGTACAATATTAGTTTGCTGTTTGGTAAATGTGAATAGTACAGGTGAGAATATTATGTTGCCTCGTGGTGTGGTGGCTTTCATATTCAACTTGTACCTTATTCCAAAATGTAGCACAAATCTTGCATTCTTATGTAAAAATCTGGTTTAACACAAAGCATTAGTTCAACAAGTATGGTAAGAACAGGCAGCAATATACTTACTAGAACAAGTTTCATTGATTTCCAAAATTGGAACTTCAAATCCGTCTGGGATAACCTTTTTTTAAATCTTTCTTTTCCCTAGTTTCTCTTTCTCGAACTCTAAAGAATCATCAGAACTTTTTCCTTTCTCCTGTTCTATATTTAGGGCATCTTGATATAGGTCTAAAACAAAAAGATAGGTACTTTGGCAAATTAAAAAATTAGACTATAATTAAAAACTTTACACAGGTAGGTACTAAAAAAATAGAAATAATAAAATATAAAGATCAAAACTTCTACTCACCAAATTTACCATAGATTTCCGAAATTTTATGGGTTGCCCAGTCATCCTTTGGATCACTTCTTTTTATGATCAAAGTTCTTAAATTTCGGCCTGTGGTGGGCCATAAACAGTCATGTTCTGACTGTAACCAGTTAGTTGCTATTACAGACACAGCACCATCTTCAAATTTTACCACCATATACTGGAAATAAAGTATAAATAAGGTACCTACATACAATATTCATAGGTTTTCTTAAATTAAAAATAATATACAGCTGCATACCTGGTTAAATAATTTTGCTGGAATAATGTGGGAAATAAAGAAAAACTAAAAGACAGGGTAGTAAGGTACATACTGATTTGTAGTAGATGTTTTTATTAAATAATGATTACATACTATGCTAATTAGGACCAAAAAATTATCTTATGAAAAAGACAATAAGAACATTAAAATTAATGAATTAAAAATAAGAATAATGTATCTAATTTTATGGCTTTTGCTTTAATTTTAGATAATTGTACAATGTCTGTTGACTCTGTGTTTCCTACAAAACCACAGGCAAATAAGGAAGACTGACACGGTTCTGAAAAATAGCTTTGTAATTTATTATAAGAAATATATTCAATAAATATTTGATTTTCATGAACAAATATATTAGTTACTTTAACAGGTATATTTCCTTCTAATATAACAAAACAATTAGGTTCCTTAAGTATAATGACAGACTGTTTATAAATAACTTGCCCGTAAGCGATAACATTACTATTACCATTAATATTCTTGAAACCTAAGGGTTTGGATAATTGTTGTTCTACCTTTGATTCCAAAATAGAAAATTCTTGTTTTTCTGACACCCTGTTTACAAACTGTTTTAACGGAAATTTAGTTACCTTGATGGTATTTAAAATAATATTCATATAATTTTCAAATCTGAAACAGCTGAAGTTATCAAGACATCCAAATTTTAACACATCATCACTTATATGTATAAGATTATGAACATTATGGTTTACAAGTTCAACACCATAAAAATCGCCAAAATGTTCAACAAAGTGCTTAAGCAATGTTCTTGCAAAAGTATTGTATTTTATACACAAATCTGGTGTTGCCAAAATTCTTATTGCACAATGAAAACAAAGAAAATGAAGGTACATGTTTTTATTTAAATGATTCTTTAATAAAAGTGGTCCGTAGTATAATAAAAACTGGCGGAATTCAGTTGCCTTCCATCGATCAACTTCTTTAATACTTCGAGGTTTACGAGCAAATTCAATAACACTCCTGTTCCGATATGTAATAATATTTTTATCAATTTCACTAATACTGATATCGAAGAGTCTAACTGATCGGCTACCTTTAACCCAAAATGTTATTAACTTTTTCATCACTCCCAAGCAAACCAAATGCATATAATCGAAACACCTGGCTGACTAAGCCAATGCCTAATTTTAACAAAGTGGTTGGGCTAGCTCTGTGATAATCTTCATCTATTAGATTTTTTACACTTTCGTCAATTCTTAGATTAGCATTTAAATCAGGAAAAGTCATCCTGTTGTTAAGAAAAGTACCCTCTGTTATACATTTTGTACAACTAGAATATGCGTTATGATTTTTGACACCTAAAATAAATGCTTTTGCAGGAGCATCACAAATTATTTTGGTAACTTTTAGCTGTAAACTAAAACCATTATAATTAAGGCCATTTTGTTCTAGTCTTAAAAAATCTTCCACAAAATACTTTAAATACTCATTAGTCATCTGGTTTTTTAAAACCATGAAAAACTCCTATGGGAAACACAGAGTCTGGTTTAATATTTTCCAGGTTACCAAGTATTGGCCAAAACTGACTCGAGCTACTTTTCACCAATCCATCGATATTAATTTCTAATTTAAGAATATTATTATCAGAAATACTGTAGGATGTTTTTTCAGTTGAAAAACAATGGATTCCTCCAAGTCAAATTTATAGTATGTCCCCGATGACATATTTAAAAATCCATTTTTACCACATGTTGTTTTTAAAATGGTTCTAGAGTTATAACAAATATCTAAATTAAGGTAATTTTTAAGGATATGCAGTAACTTTGTGTATAAGTTTCGAGAAATATTACTATCTACTGCCCATGAGTTTAAATGATATACGCTCAGGGCTAAACTGTAAAGCTCTGTTTTCTTCTCGGAAAGGGGATTCTACAGTAATTTTAGAATCAGAGCTACTGAGGTTAGAAATATTTGAGTTTTTAAAAGGAGGCAAAGAACAAGAATTAGAAACAGGAATAGAAGAGTGCGAGGTAGAAGGAAAAGAGTCCAGTGTTGTAATAGTAGTTGCATCGGGGGACCTGGCGGTAGTTTTCGTGTTTAAACAGAACACTTTGTCGTTAATGCTTCTACTAGATTCTCCTGTGAGCTGTTTTTTTAATCTTTTTAAATGTCGCGAGGAATAACACTTCCCTGTCGTCTTCAAATTACTCTGAAAGAATCGAAAATTTCGATATAAGGGCATGTGCAATTATTACAGGTTAGTGTGCAGTGAAAAAATTTGTAAATTGCTCTACTTACCTTATAAGTTTCCTCGCGTTCGGACATTTCAGATATTAAACGTGATATGTTTGATTAGATAAAATAACAGCTATATTTTATATACATTTTTCAATAAACACGATGCAGCAAACAGTACAACCTCACACACACTTACACCGTTGTCACACTAAAGAAAATACACGTATATTCTAGGTTAGGTTGTGGGATTTATACCATTGAATTGAATAAATTCTTTATTCAATGGTTTATACATACAGAAGCGACTCTGCGGAAAACTAATCTGCAAATATTGATCTGATTGGCTGGATTGATATGACAAATGTCAACCAATCAAGACAATATCTTCCGATTTATTTTCAATGAATATTTTATAATGCATGTCACTTTTTCGAATGTTTCTAATAAATAACAAAATAATGTATTTTAAATAAACAATTTAAAACATTTTTTCAAAGTAAAATAGAATGATTCAAGAAAATGTTTTTTCTTCCACTTGTATGAAATGTTTAGGCAATATTTAATTGCAAAACATTATCGAGGTAAAGCAAAAACATACAATATTTAAATGTTATACAAAAATACAAACGAAATGTTTTAAGAAAACATTTTTAAAACAATATTGCAATGATTCAAGAAAATATTTATTCGTCAACCCTTATGAAATGTTAGAAAATGTTTTTGTAATCTTCATTGTTTGCTGGGTATTAACTAAGCGATACTTGATACTTCTATAAGATGACACACCACACGACATTTTACATTTTTACCATTAAAAGTTTATAGGTAATTAGGAAACTACTTTACTTTATCGAGCGTTAAATTTGTGGTTCGGTTATATAGTGCATCACGCTTGCATTGAAATAAAACGGCAAAGAATATACTGATCGGCTGATCGGTCCTGTCCTGCCACATAGACTCAAATCATGTAATTGGTTAACTGCTAAAGTGTTGAAAGCGGGCCTCACACGGTCAATATTATGGTCAATATTTGCGGTATTGACGACGATATTGACAATAATATAGACCATTCCAGGAGACACATTTTATTATTGTCAATATATTGAAGTATTTTCACGATCCCGAAAATATTCTGGGCGTCACCAAATATATTGACAATATTTTGATCTTTCGAGGGCCATATTGACAATATTTGTGTCAGTCGCTCTGTGGTCATGAACGAAGAAACGTCTCCGCCGTCTCCGGTTTCACCGGCAGAGTCTATAGACAATACGAAAACAGACGAATATGATGAGCGCGAAGTAATAAAAACGTTTATCAGTGTATATAGACAAAATTCGATACTTTGGAATACGTCATTGAAGGAGTATTCCGACAGAGATAAAAAAAATAAGTGCTATAAACATTTAGTAGAAGTATATCAGAAAATTAAAAACGGGCTACAATTGAGGATGTAAAAAAGAAAGGAACTTAAAAAAATCAAGGATGCTCAGAGAACAGCAAGTTCCACTGATGACATTTATGAGCCCACTTCATGGATATTTTGGGAACTTCAATTTTTGAAAGATGTGGAAAAGTTGGATAACAGCAGATCTACTGTGCCTGAAAAAATTACGGTAAGCATATTTTATTTATATGAAACAACAAACATCACTTTTCAACAAAAATTGTTTGCCTTAGTTTTAATATTATTTAATTTTTTGTTACACATTATTCTTAACCCTATTCTATTTTCTAAACAACATTATTCTGCCAAGGTATTTGGCCCTCCTTGTTGAAGTAATCTCGATAGGTATCTCTGACTTCTTTTGCATTTTTGGAATATTTTCTAAACGTGCCTTTTTGAAGGGGTGTCAGCTCCGTTTTTGATCTTTCACTTCCAACTTTACATATCCCTGTTGCCAAGTCTTCTGTTATTAAAATATTATTTGTGCAATAATTCTTAGAGGTTTTACGCATTAAAAAATTATGTAGATAGCAACATGCCAACGTAACAGTAGAGACTTTTTCCGGAGATAAATGTATGGGTTTCTCAAAGATTCTAAATCTTGTAACAAGGATTCCAAAGGCGTTTTCCACTACTCCTCGAGCTCTGGAGAGTCGGTAGTTAAAAATGCGTTCAGATCTCTCGATTATATGGTTTCATTAAATTGGTACCCAACGCAAAAGCATCATCTCCAACAAATACATAAGGGTAACTCACATCTGTATCTGGTAATTTTGAGGGTTTGGGAATATTTAATTTATTATTTTGTAGCAACTCCCAAAATTTTGTATTATAAACTACGCCACCATCTGAAATTCTACCATTTGTTCCAACGTCAACCATGAGGAATTCGTAATTGGTATTGACAATGGCCATCAACACCACACTGTGATAACCTTTATAGTTGAAGTACCTGGACCCAGCATTCCGTGGTTTAATAATAGTAATATGTTTGCCGTCTAAAGCGCCCAGGCAATTCCAAAAATTCAATTTTTTGCCAAATTCTGAAGCAACTTGTTTCCACTCCTCTTCTTTTAATGGAATCTGCAAAGAAAATAAAAAACTGTTTTATTTTCAGATTGAATCAGAAGATCAGGACCTCCCGTCTGCACCACCAACAAAAAGGATAAAACAAATTAAAAAGAAAACACAAGAAAGCGACTTATTATCTCTTGCATGCAACTATCTATCAAAAGATGAAAAGAGTTCCGAAAAGGATGAAGAATATTACATCGCCCAAGTTTGGGCAAACAAATTAAAGGCATTGGAACCTAAACAAAAATTGTTTGCTGAAAAAGCCATAAACGATATATTGTTCGAAGCAAGATTGGGTACCCTTCACAGAGACTCCGTAAAAATTAATTCTTTACATTATATGTCTTCAACACGTCCCACATCGCCTTAAAGCTGGACACCGTCCACCAGCCACAGCATGGGTTATTCAACTGTTTCGACACCTCTACAGTCACCCTCCTATCAATATCTTGAAGGTTCAGAAACGCAACCACGACAAACTTCTGAATCCACACCGAAAGAGTCATTACAAAATTTTTATAACGCCTTTCAGCTTTAGGTTTATAAAACTAATGATTATTTTTATAATACGTTAACACTAAACATAATAAGTAGGAAATAAGATTTATTTGTAATCCATATTTTGCTTACCTTAATAAAATCCTTTAAAACACAAATTATCGCTTCACAAGTTTCCATTATTATTTCGCTAATTATTGTCGGGGAAATCAATCTTGAAAATTTCAGATCTTCAAAAGATCTTCCTGTTGCCAAAAATCTTAGACATACAGACAGCCTTTCATGAGCTGATGTTGCTTCTCGCATATTCGTATTTTTTTTCAATATTTATTGAATTATTTTATTTATTTATTATAAACGGTAACACCATTTTTACAAAGAAAATCTTATAATATAATAAAACACTAAACATTGAACCTAAAGCCTAAATATACAAGATGACAGAGTTTTTAAATACAAGAAAAACAACTAAATTCGATAAATTTACATAATATAATATACCTCGAGTCAGAAAAGAGAATGAGAGAAAAACTATCAATTTAATTTAATTTACCCTAATAAGTTCAGGCATGTTTTCTTGAAACGCCCAATTGAGGTAGACAAATCCAATGACTTACAGTTGGTATTAAAGTTTCTTTGAATTCTAAACACTGGACTATAAAAACCATAATTTGTTCGGTGCATGGAAGGTCTAACGAGATTATGATTTCTAGTCCGGTGAAAGTGACAGGGAGCATTGAAATCCAGATGTCGAAGCAAATTCGGCGCATCAACTAGACCGTTGACTAATTTATAAAGAAACATAAGTTCTTGGCACAGTCTGCGATGTTCCAAAGTTGAAAAATTAAGTAACCTACATCTGTCACTATAAGCAATATCTGAGACATCCAGACCCATTCTAAAAGCATATGCCTTCAAGAATTTCACCTGAACTCTCTCTATAGAGTAAATGTGCGATTGATAATATGGAGACCAGATAATTGATGCATACTCCAGGCAGGGACGCACATAAGTAAAATATAACATTTTCAAGATATCTGGAGATAAATCTTTGCTGTGACGCAGAATAAACTCAAGTTTTTTAAATACATTGCTGACGATTGTATGTACATGACCTCTGAAATTCAATTCACTATCGAAATACACCCCGAGATCATTCACTTTAGATGTTCGTGCTAAGCCCTCACCATTTATATCGTACACAAACCGATGAAAGTTCCTCCTACGTGAAAAAGTTATAATGGAGCACTTGGAAGAGTTCAAGTGAAGCCCATTACCCCTGGACCAGTCAGACAAAACCCTTAAGTCCTTTTGCAGAGCTGTTGCATCATGATTAATTTTTATAACTTTGTACATTTTAAGGTCGTCCGCAAATAGTAGATGAGATGAATGAAGGCACCCACTGATATCATTTGTAAATAACAAAAAGAGTAAAGGACCACAGTGGGAGCCCTGGGGTACCCCCGAAGTGACTTCAATTTGATTAGATAAATAATTATTTATTCTTACGCATTGATATCTATTTGAAAGAAAGCTTCTTAACCAACTCAGCATAGGGTCTTTTATGCCCATACAATCTAACTTTTGTATCAGTATACTGTGATCAACCCGATTAAAAGCCTTAGAAAAATCAGTGTAAATACTGTCAACCTGGAAACCATCTTCTAGATCCTGAGTCAGATAATGATTATATTCCAAAAGGTTTGTGGTGGTTGAGCGACCAGGATAAAATCCATGTTGATTTACAACTATAATACCATTACACAACGCAGTCAGTTGATCAGCGACTATTTTATCCATGAGCTTGGGCATCGCAGACTGCATACTGACCCCCTATAATTCTTTATGTCGCTTCGATCCCCGGATTTATAAATTGGTTGTATGTAACTAAATTTCCAAGTACCGGGGAAAACACCATAACGAAGTGACAGGTTAAACAACTTGAATAGTGGGTATGAGAGATAATATACACATTTTTTAGGAAAAAGGGGGGGACGCCGTCCGGGCCAAAAGACAAAGAGGTGAGCAGTTGAGAAAGTTCGTTAAAAACGTCACCGAGTCCTATAGATATTTGATTTATATGAAGGAGATCATCAATGTTATAATTCGGAAAGGTTCTGTCCTCTCTTAAGTAAACAGACTCGAAAAAAGTGCCAAAAAGATTTACTGTACTCTGACCATTCACACTCTTATCTCCATTTAGATACATGGTATCTGGAAAATCATTAGACTTTCTCAAATTGTTGACATGTTTCCAAAATGTCTGAGGACGATCCTGAAGTTCGCCCTCCAATCTTTGAATATAATTTCTATAACATTTATTATGAAGTTCAGCGCACTGTGAACGAAGATATGAAAACGTGAGTAATAGTATGGGTCATTTGTCTGTTTATACCTACCATGCACAGTTTTCTTCTCAACAATTAATTTTCGAAGCTGGGGAGAAAACCAGCTCGGGAAATTGCTATTTTTAAAAGTTTTAATGGGAACAAATGAGTCGAGAGCAAAATATACATAATCATAAAAACGTTCACTTGCCACATTCACATCTTCATTACTAATAATCGAGTCCCAGTCCAAACAAGCAAAACAGTCATTTATAGCTACAAAATTAGCATTTCTAAAGTCATAATATTGAACATTATATTTAAGAGTCTTGTTGGTAGTAACACTAAACTCTATATTATACGAGATATGATGGAAACTATCGTTAAATAATTTATCGCACGCCCTTGGTTAAGTGTAAGAACAACCTTTACGTCAGTAAATGGATGAACTTCGCCATTTCAGAAGATGCACAATATTGATTTTGTTTTTGTTTATACCTTTGCAACTTTGTACCTTCTGAATAAAGATCTTATTTATTTATTTATTTATTTATTTATTTATTTATTTAATACCAGACATGCCTGAAAAAAACAAATCCAGATAGACATCATTTTTATTAGGGCAACAATTAACCTGTTTCAAATCCAGAAATGAAAAACATTCACTTACGGTAATGGAGTATATATATATATATAGTTATATTTGAGAGGGTAGTCTTTGCTGACTAGTTTGAAAACAAACTAGTAGAATATTGGGGTGTGCAGCAATATGAAAGGATACTCTTTAAAGTTTTATTCCAAGCTTTCGGAATTATTTATTATCAATTCCATCTTCAGGGAGACTACAAAATAGTTATATATATATATAAAATATTGTATTTATATATGTTTGAATAAACTTTTTTATTATTATTATTTTATTATATGGAGTAACCATATCCAGCAGTTCTTGGTATGTTTCGGAGTCCATCCTAAAGTAGTTTTTAAAATCATTAGGTTCCGCTTCCTTGATATAATCTAGAAGATGCACGTTAGTAAATTTTTGCCTCTGTAAAATCCAATCTTTCACCCAACGTCGGTTTTAGATTTTTTTTTATTAATTTTTCTTGAAATGTGCGCCAAAATAACAGCAATACACGCTTTTCGTTTCATGTTTTCTTTCCAAAATTTGTTCAGAAACTAAGTATTGATACAAATATTGATCGTATGAGGCCTTTGTTAAGATATTGCCCATATATTGTCAATATAAAATATTGACAATATTATTGACCGTGTGAGGCCCGCTGAAGAATACTTGATTGGCCAAACTCTAGGCAGGAAGCGCGAGTCGACTTGAAGCGACGGACGGAACATGACGGCAGCTATTACACCATAAGTTTCGATTAACGGTATGATAAAATATTAGAGACATTCCAACACTATAGGATAAATAGTAAGTATTGAATGAACATTGTAGGTATAAAGTTAACATAACCAGAAAGGGTTATTGCCATACAATTGTTGTTTTTTGCCAGGAAGGGCGAATTTTTCTCTAGGAAGGGCGGCGCCCTGCCTGCCCCCCCCCCCTGGCTACGGCCCTGATATGAGACCTGCGTACGTTCCTGTGGTGCAATAGTAGGAGGTAGGATGTTGTTTTCTATTGGTTCGTTCTCTAAGTCTAAGATACTGAGATTTTTCGGACGTAAATAAACGTTTTCCTGTGCAGATGCACTGGGTACCGAGAACACATCTTAATCTCTGATTAACGTACGAGGAATACCCTCTAAAGCAGAATGCAAATTACCTATGAGCTGTTGACACTTATCGATTAATTTATTTTGTTGATCAACCTCTGATTGCTGTGATGCTTGAATGCGATGTAGATGCGCTTCTACATGAAGTAAAAAAGTGTGAATTCTCCTAAATTCGCCATCTTTATTATTGTAATCAAAATTAGGTATATCACGTTCCAAAATGTATAACTTTGCCTGACAGACACAAAGGTCTGTTTTACTTTGAAAATACGATGTTGTTGGCCGTGAAACACGTCCTTCACGCTCCATTCGCATCGTATCCCTGAGTAATGCACGTTTGTGTGGAAAAGAACCCGTAATTGGTAACCCACGTATTGTTAACTCGTACTTCATTTCGTCAGCTCCTAGCAGATTAATCTCCATTTTCTTAAAAAAAAACTAAAAATCTATATATACCTACAAAATATCAAATTACCTAAATTAATTACTGCTGAGTGTGTCGAGAATTGACACACAAACCCGACCCCCACTAAAGGTGCTTTTTGTGCGGCAGGTATTTGGGTATTTGGATATTCGGGGATTAGTCTGATTGGTTTACTTGAATCACGTGATTAGGTATTATTCTCCAAATCTCCAAATAACCAAATCTCCCAAAAGTTGGTTCAAGTTCAACTTTTCCCCGATGTTCTTTGGTTTTTGACGTTTATTTGAATTTTATTTTATTCATAGGTTATGTTTTATGTTTGTTACGTGTCCAACGCGCTTCCAACGGAAATTTTTGGGGTGAAAAAATGAATAATAAAAATAAATGTATTATTTCCAGAAAAACACATGAAATATGTAGGGATTAATCTAATAACCCTTTGATTACAAACAATAAAGTAATACTTTTGAACAAACCAGGTATGTAAACTAATAATTTAGGTACTTAATAAAAATAAATTTGTTATATTTTAGCTACTACTGTTTAACATTACTTGTAAATTATTTATTTTATTAAAAAGAAACTGTCTTGTTTTTACTAAAATAGTTGTCATGGGTTCCTCCTGTTTATTGTAGCAAACTCTGTAATATATGTTACGATAAGTCCAGCCATTCGGGATATGTTTGGGCTACATGACGTTGAAACGGACCATGATAATTTTACTAAAAGCTATGACTACTATGATGAAGATCAGGAAACAAGCAGTCAGAGTCAGAGTCAAGAAGCAAGCAGTCAGAATGAAGGGATTGAACCCCCATGTGAAAATCTAACCGAAATGCTAATCAGCGAAATTTCCAAAAGACCACCTTTATATGACGAAAAACTACCATTAATGCAACGCTCTAGAAGCATTAAAAAATCATTATTTCTAGAAATATCTAATATTTTAGAAGGTAAGTAATAGGCAACGACTTCTATTGATAGGAGTGCTGTTATAAATAAAATTTATTTCCTGGAAGTGTAAAGTTCTTGATTTTATTTCTTTGTAAATGGAGCAAGTAAGTAGTTTAGTTTACAATTTATTGGTAATTTTCACTTCAGAGACTTTAGGTCGAGAAGAGTTTTTAGTAAGAATTTTTTCTGTTGTATGTATAGGTACCTAAAAAATAATCCTTTTCTGTGGGAGTAGATACCGACTATAGGTATGAATACTATGAAATATAGCTTGTTGATGGTATTTAATTACTCTTTTATTTTTAGGTAGAATTATAATAGATGAAATTGATAAAAAGTGGAATTATCTTAAGAAAGAATATAAAAAACAAAAAGCAATTCTAAACAAATATCTAAAAAGTGGTTGTAGCTACACTGTGGCAGCTGCAATTATTGGTAAACCTGTGTGGAAACATTTCAAATCCCTTCGCTTTATTGATGATCCATGAGATGAAAGGTGAGAATATACAAAGAGTTTAGGGTGCTAATCAAACGTAATCAAATATATTGATAAACTGAGTCTTTTGTAAATCCTATGAGGTTGGAGATTATCCTAACTTTGGGTTGCTTATACCATAAATAGATATTTTTATTTAATTAATTTTCCTTATGAATAAAATTTGTATTTTTATAGGGTAACCTTTTCCAACGTGGATGAAAGTGAAGAGGATATAGAGTCATCAATAAAGGTACAATGTGGTCCCTCCTCTTCAGGCTCAGTGCAGCAATCCCCAGTGGTAGAAATGCCTAGTATTAAAAGTAAGTTTTTTTGAGGCTGTCACAAGTTGATAAGTATATTATGCTACACTACTTTACTATAATAGCAATAGTGCTGTTTGTCTACCACAAATTCGATTTAAGTTTATTAAAGTAATTTTGTTCAAGGGTTCAAATCTTTTTTTTAATTATGTTGTAGAACGAAGATGCACCGAGAAGCAGACAGATGCAGTAGATCGAGCTATTTTAAGCCACCTTAATACAGAAAACATGGATAGTATAGACCATTTTGTAGTATGGTGGCTTGTGACATGCGGAAATTGGAACTGGGTGACGTTAGTCAGCTTCAAGCTGAAATAGTAAGACTCCTTCATAACAAATTATTAAAAAAGTGATTTTATGGAGTAAATTAATATGATTATAAATGTTTACGTTTTTAAAAGTACTGTGTAGTTTATTATGTAAATTATTTTATAGAGATATATTTGTTTTGGGCAGTAAATATATAAGATGTATACCTTCTGCTTGTTTATAGGAATTATTTTTGTTGCTTTCTACTCTTTACAAAAGATGAAAGTAAAACTAATATATTTTACTGAATACCTTTGGACTATTATTTACAAAATTTAATTACAATTACAGTAGGTTAGCTCTATTCCATTGCCATGGCACTGCTCCATCAGTCATAAAATATTCAGCAAACTGATCTCTAATTGCAGCAGCATGTCTTGTAAATGTATTGCTACCAATGTTGCCAAGATCTTGAAAAGCACCATTTTTCCTCCTTGCCATTTTTCCGGTATTATATCGCCTTCTAAGTTAACATCTACTATGTCCTTGGAACTTCGTAAATGAATAAAATTGTGTAGGCACACTGCAGCCTTTATTATATTCTTAACATTGGTTTCCTCGCAGTTGATAGGTCGTCTGAAAATTCGCCACTGTGCTACCAATATGCCAAATGTATTTTCTATTATTCGCCTGGCTCTTGAAAGACGGTAGTTAAACACCTTTTTAGTTTCTGTCAGTTCAAGACGTCCTCTTCCAGAATATGGACGAAGCATAAAATTTGTTAGCTGAAAGGCTTCGTCTGCTACCATAACAAATGGTAGTTTTTTGTTGCCTAACTGTCGAGGTGGAGGAATATTCAGCTGGTTGTCGATCAGCTTGCCTCCTAAAGCTGATTTCTTAAATATCCCACCATCGCTCTCTCTACCTCGACCACCAATATCTACTGCGGTAAAACAATAATTTGCATCGGCTACAGCCATCAACACTACACTGTGTGAATTTTTATAGTTGTAATTTCTCGACCCACTGTTTTTAAAAGCCTACAAAATAATAAAATGCATTAAACTTTGGTTTCAGCAATTTATAGTTAAAATATAGGCAGAGTGTATAACTACATTTATTAGTTATAAAGGTTTATTTTTAAACTTGCAAAATTAAGTTGTGATTATCCCTATATTAAAGAAATAAGATTGTCTACCTGTACTACAACATGTTTTCCATCAATGGCTCCGATGTAATGTGGAAAGTTCCACTTCTTCTCAAATTCAGCAGCTTTTTTTATCCAAAAATCTTCATTATACTCCGGAAAACTTTTTTATGTAAAACATCCCAAATGGCCTGTGTTGTTTCTGCTATAATGTTAGATATAGATGTGACAGAAATACGGTATGCATAGTACAAAGACATCATACTGTCACCTGAACTTAAATATCTAAGAAAAGCAAGTCAAATTTTTATTTACAATTAGATACATTGGGACATGTTTACCTTAACGTAACTGCCAGTCTTTGTTCCGCAGATATGGTATCGTGTCTGAAATAATCACATTAAGTTATTTTGCAAGCAATCATCTCCAGAAGTTATTTAAACATTAGTTTTGGCATTATTAAATAGTTTTGGAATCTTTCAGACGCAAGTCTTAGCTCTTGGATTAAAAGGTTACCATTACTATTTCTTCCTCTCAATATAGGCTGGACCTAAGGAAAAAATAAAATAATTAAAAACAGTTAGCTCACACAGGCTATTTAAAAAGTTTGAATAGAATTTTTTTGAAAATGATTTTAAAAAAACTCAAAGCTCGTACCTATTTTACCTAGGTAGTAGCAAAGAAAATAAACATTATTGAGTATTAGGTACCTACTTACATGTATTCTCCGGTACTTAATTTTCCTTTTTTGTCTTCTTAAAGATAATAGCTTTATCAAATATGCTTTTGATAACTTGCCCATTGTCATTATTGTAATACAGTTCATAGATATAGGTTTTAGAATATAGTTTACAAAAACAAGATAATTTTTAGGTTATATTTATTTAAGATTAAAATCTCCAATTCTCCAAATAACCTCCGCAGAAAAACTCCCTAGTAACTGAATCGTCGGACACGCCCACAATCACCTAAAACCCGTTTACCAAAATACCCAAATACCCGTCGCACAAAAAGCACCTTAAAAGAAAACAAAAAAAAAATCAACGCTGGGTCGTTACAGCGCCTAAAGCAAAAAAACCAAATTAGCTTAGTAAGTTCTAAGTAAAACCCAAAGAACTATTTGCAAAAAAATACGTAACACAAAACTTCAGTACGTTCGTTCATTCACGTTCCTAACAAAAACACGCAAAAATAAAAGTTGCTCTTAATCTTCTAACTTTTCATCCACCCTGTATAAAAAAATCTATCAGTTACAGCTGCCTAGTAGTATTACACAAGCCGCCCAATAAAAAAACAAGAGGGTAATAACCTAATTAAATAAATAAATTTTCAACGTTTATACCAGATTTATCGGTGTACCCTGTATACGAGAAATAAAAACTTCAAGCTTAAAGGTGCGTATAAATATGGCGAGACGGGCGTGAGTCGCGCCTGAGTCGCGCTTTTTGACCAACAAGCCTGCCGCGAGCTCCCTACGAATTTGTCTGATCCGCATTAGCAAATTGAGCGCGCGACGAGTTTCACTGAACTTTTTAGTTAGGTGTGTGTACATGGTGAGTGAATAAAGTTATACCTGCAATGTCTGACGACGAAGAACAAACGGCAGCTTTGTTAGTTTTGTGCAGTGGTGCTTTATTACTGTCATCAAATTTATTAAATAAAAAACGAAAACCACGGCGATGGGGGCGCACTGCTTTATATAAAAAACGGTCAGGATCGGAACTTCTAGCAGATTTAAAGTTCCAGCATATTATCGGACAATACAAAAATTTTACTAGAATGTCCCCTACAGATTTTGAATATTTATTAAACAAAATTGGACCAGCTGTCTCCAAAAGAGAAACATATTTTCAGCAGCCCATTTCGATTCAAGATAGGTGAGTATATTTATTTACGTATTATATGCATTATTATGCATATTTTTTTTTTTTTATTTTACTAAAAGTTTATATCTTGCAATTATAGATTGGCTGTAACTCTTCGCTTTCTAGCGACTGGAGATTCATATCGTCGGCTTAGTGAGAAAACCGCGTAACTCCATTTCAGAAAATTTTACAGGAAACAATAAAAACTATATTATTTAGGTTGTGTTTGCGTTTCAACTGGCTAACTTTTATGGTTTCGAGTTTAAGACAAAATACGTCGAAATTTGTTCAAACAAATAATTTTGAGCAAATTCAGGCAATTTAAATGGACTTACGCATTTTTCCAAAAAAATTTCAAATAATCGTTAGGAGTTACGCGATTTTCGTTAAGAAAACCAATAAGTTTATAGGAATCAAAAAATTTATTTCAAACTAAAAACAAATAGGTATTTTAAACTAACATCAATCTTTGCAAACTAAACGAGTGACTTGAACTTAAAAAATAATCCTAAAAATAAACCTAAGTGTAGTTAACAGTATAATAATATGTTTATTTTATTAAATAGCTTAAAACTTTAACTAAAAACTAAGCTTCAAAGTCTTTAGAAACAAATAATATCTAGTTAGGTAGGTTATAATAATATTTCTACTATAAAGCGTTCAGTTTTCAGGAACACAACTTAAAGGTATATATTATCTAGAATCTAGGTACTTTACTCGTATGGAAGTTCATCATAAAATTTATGATAATCTTCTAAGAGCCCTGCTTTTAGTATCTGAAGGTGGTTGTACTTCTCTTTTTTTATTTTTCTTCGTTGGACGTACAAAGGGGGCAAATCGTTGAATTTGCAGGGAATAATTTTTTTAATTACTCTGCTGTCCAACTTACTAAACCCATGAGTATGTCTTAACTTAAAAAATATTTCACCATTAGATAAATATTGAAGTGCTTTTATGTCGGTAACAACAGGATCACCTACAGCTCGACCTGGGCGAATTGAATTGTAAAATTTTAGACCATCAAATTTCTTAAAAAAGGTATGATTTAAGTATTTAACTTCATAAGGCGCAGGATTTTGTCTGGCTTTTATACAATGATAGACATAATCAGCAGGAAGATTAATTTTACAAGCTCGTATCTGGCGCTCAATGGTCGAATGCATCGAGTCTACTTCCATTTGCGTATGGCCCTTACATAGATATTTTTGAGTTATTTTTATATTGTGAGTTATGCATAAATTTAAAAAAGCGTTAGATAAGGTAGAGTTACGATTTTGACCTGTACAGCCATCACTATAAAATATTAGTTCCTGCAAATCATTCTGTGATGCTATTTGAGATTCCACAAAGTAGGATAATATACTAGAGAATTCATTGGATGTTATGCTACCTTCGCTTTCATTCCATAAGAAGCAAAATCCTTCATGACTTTTTAGATTGTACAAGGTAAAGTTGTGCACAATTAATTTTGTTTTGTAATACATGGCTGATACATTTGATTTAGGACTCAACAATACAGATTGCAGATCCATTGCATAAACGTTTACCTTTAAATCAGTTGCAGATTTGTCCTTTTCTTTTTCTTTCCGTGCTTCTTGCTTTAAAGTTTGATGTTCAAGGTATTTTTCTTCAGACAAATTTTGTGTTTTATAAGCTTCACATACGTCACAGAGATCTTTTTTAGGGGTGTACAAAGATATATTTAATTCTTCAAATATTTTACAAAAAGTAAAAATTGACGAGCATTCCAGTTTTTCTTCCACACAATATTTATTTTTAAAAAACCTATACAATTCGGCTTTAGTATGCCACATTGGCTCCAAATACATTTTTTTTGTTGAAGATCGGCAGTAGTGGCTTTCCAATTTAGGAAGCGATTGTAAAAACTTGTACACGGCACCATTTTTTCCTTGAAAATTTATTTTTCGTACCTCACTTTTTCTGCTAATGGTGGCACCATCGGCAACAATGTGATTTTCTTCTCTAGGAAATAATTTACCATTCTTAATATAATTTAGAACCATAGTCTCTTTTAAACCCAGCGTACCAAGAAACATGCGCTTACAAACCCTTGTGGTTTCTAAACCAACTTTTAAAAAGTACTTTATAGATAAATTTCTTTTGGATAATATATTATTTTTACCTCCTCTTCTTCTTTTAACGTTCTCACTTTTTACTAGTGTTTGCACTTGTACCTGTCTCTGGCCCCAATTTGAGTCATTCCAAAAGTGTTGGAAAATTTTTAATCGGTTTTCTGCTGTCATTTTCTGACAAAGTATCACACATTTCTTCTTACTAAGGGTACAGTTACAAGGATTCGCTAAAAATTTACCCGGTTTTTGAATATTATAATCCCAATCTTCTTCATTTTTTTTCTTGCCCATGTAAGGTAATCCTTTTAAACGCTTTTCTTTGTTTTCATTGTTTTTCCATCCTGAAGGCATTTTTCTTTTATTTCTCACTTTGATATTTAAAATATTTTCAGTTCTTTCAATATTCGCGGTTTGATCTCCAACTACTCCAACAGCATCTTCATGTGGTTCAAAATCGTCATCACTTTCAGGATAATCAGAGTTTTCGTTTTCAGGAACAGGAACATAAGTTTTATCAGAATCATCTTCATCAGAAATTCCTGTAATATTGTTTAACTCTACCGGCACTTCGGTATTATTAACATCTAATAATAGAAGATTCTCGGATGTAACTACTTCATCAATGTTCGCCGCTTGATCTGGAACAGGCAGTACCTCTTCTGCTTCTATGATATCAACAATACCGTCATAATAACGAGATCCTTCGAAAATTTCGTCTTCGGGAATGGGAAGATTCGTTTTGCCAGAACTATTTCCTTCATCAGGGTTTTTAGTAATATTGTCTAACTGTACAGGTACTTCGGTTTTGTTAAGATCTAATCCTAATAAAACATGTTCGGACGGATATATTTCATAATTATTTGAGTTTAAATTGTGGGGTTCTCCTAAATCACATTCAATTAATGCAGGTGTTAGTATTCCAGTGTCTTTACTTACAATAAAGCTACCACTCTTCGATGCTTGAATCGCTAATAACAATATTTTTTCCGCACGCGAGGCCATTTCTGTAATTGAAAAGAAAGTAATTTTTAGTTTTATTTTCTTGTGCAGTCTAAATTTTAAAATAAATTCCTAGGTACCGATATCTCTATAATATTTTAAAACATACTGTAAAGATAAAAGTAAATTAAAACGTGGAAGACCACGTATCTCCATCGGTAAGGAAATAAATCTAATTTTGAAAACCGCGTATGTCCACGTTATAATTCAAGTCAAGTAAATTACCTTTAGATTTTATTTTCTTTATTATGTAAAGTTAAATAATATATTAAGAAACAAGTCTGCGTTCTATTAAACTAACTATTTGTTTTAAATATAATATTTTCAAAAACTTACCGGTAAAAATCTCACAACGCGAGCCACACACGCTTCAAACGTATATACCAACTAGGAGTTACGCGCTTTGCTATTTTAAAGACAGAGGGTTGGAGTTAAGTTGTTTTCAATAATTAGCGTTTGAGCGGGAACACGCATCTACACACGTGTGAAGTTTTCTGAATTGATAGGTTAAATAATTTCTTACAAGATGGCACCACAATATCAATTTGCTTAAAAATGGGAGTTACGCGGTTTTCTTACTAAGCCGACGATATACCAGCTTACAGTATCTATTTAGAATATCTAAACAGTCTATTGGACGAATAATTCCAGAAGTTTGTGGAGCACTTGTTGAAGAAATGAAAGAAAATGTCAAGGTAATATAAAGAACATTATTTATTTAGATTTAACAAACTACATCGGTTTCTAAAAATACTATACTTCAACCCATAAAAAAAATCTCTACAAAGTGAATTACATAAGCGCATCACTATAAGTTACTTACTAGACATTCTTAAATTATTAGTAAACCATATAGGAAGTTAGGTAATAATAATAAACAAATTAAATTGCGTTCTGCAAAGAGTGAAATAGTTTTAATTATAATAATAAAAGAAACAAACTTAAACAGTACCTATACTGAAAGATTTACTGAAAATCGTTTGAAGAAATCTATACAAAAGCATCATGGTCCTCTGCCAATTGGGATAACTGCGTAGATGGAGTGTTGTTTGAGTATTGGGAACGTTTGTTAGAGGTGTCCATTGAGTATTGGGAATGTTAGTTAGATGGAGTTAAAGTGTTATGTACTATACAATTATTTCGATTATGAGCATCTGACTGTGATAGGGTTAATAAAGAATCTGGTGGTTGTTGGATTATAGATTCTAATGGTGAAAGAGGGGATGGAGAACGGCTTGAATAATGGAAACCTTGAGGAGAATTTACAGCAGTAGAATTGTATCTGTGACCCATAGAAAGCTTTTGATGATCCAAAGATGGCTGTGAGTGTATTATCAAAGACTGTTGCGGTTGTTGTGATAAATATTCTGTGAAGCGAGGGGATGGAGTACTGCTGGATAAATTCTGAGAATTCACAGGGGATGGAATAGATATAACCTCCGATGTAACATTTTGTTGGGATCCTGTAGGAAATGTTTGATTAGGTATAATATATGGCTGTGAATAATTTAAAGACCGCGGAGGTTGTGTTGGAAATACTTGAAGCGTATGGTAAGAAGATGGTGCTGCGGAAGTTGAGGGAATTGAATTCTCCAAATACCCTCTGTCGGCCTTAATTAAAATACCAATAATGGCGTGCTCGACAGATTTTATGGTTTGTTCTGCGTATGATGTCATTTTTGATATAACATAGTTGCCAAATGCCTTTACCTCTTCAGATGTTTCTGAAAGAGGGGCTTTTAATTTACTTGCAGCCGTCTTCATTAGATCAATAGCATCTTCCATTAATGACTGCTGCAGTTGTCCTTGGTGTTTTATTCGTTTAGGTGGCCTAGATGATTGAGAACGTCCAACATTTGTCTCCAGGGTATTTTGTATTTCGCCAGCGTTTTCCTCCTGTTGCCCACTATCACCTTCTGCCTGCTCTTCGGTGTCTACCATTTGCTTCTAAATAATTAAAAATAACTGTTTTTTATTTTTATAACAGCTATGTTCGTGGAGGCGATCCCGGATTAGTTAACGAAGCCTTCTCATAAGGCTACACCAATATATTTCTATAGTTTCTTAATTAAATATCGTGGTGTGCGCCAATGAATCAGTTCTGAATACGTTCGGGATTCCTCGAGCAAAGCTCATTGATAAACATGTAGTTTTAAAACCATTAGGCAACACCCATAAAAAACATATGTTTTTTAGTTTTAAATACGGAGTGGCAGAAAAGTCCAGTATAATGCCTGGAACTTTTCAAATCATTTTTGTAAAAGTTAATTTTTATAAAAATACTTTACTACATAGAATAGCAGTTGTAACTTGAAATATTCAACTGAATTTTCTAAAAACTATATATATTTTTTTAGCTTCCTTTGACACCTATGGCTTGGATGGATGTAGTAAAGATATTTCAAGATGTCTGGAATCTACCCCATTGCGCAGGTGCCAATGATGGTAAGCACATTGTGCTGCAGGCACCAATGAATTCCGGTAGTGACTTTTTCAATTACAAATCTCACTTTAGCATTGTATTAATGGCAGTTGTCGATGCAAATTACAACTTCATATTTGTGGACGTAGGGAGCCAGGGGAGAATTTCAGATGGTGGAGTTTTCAAAAATACAAAATTATTCAAAAAAATTAAAGAGAACAGTTTGGAGTTACCCCCACCGAAAGAACTTCCCGGACGCCAAATCAAACTCCCTTTCTTCTTTGCGGCTGATAGTGCCTTTGCTCTTGATGAGAATATTATGAAGCCATATTCAGGTGATCACGCCAGGGGGTCTGCCAAACGAATATTTAATTACCGACTGAGCAGAGCCCGTAGAGTGGTCGAAAATGCATTTGGTATAATTAGCGCTGTATTCGGGGTTTTAAGAAAACCAATGATTTTGCAACCAGAAGTAGCCCAATTGGTTGTCCTTACTATTATCCATTTACACAATCATTTAAGAAAACATTCACCATAGATTTACACACCGCGTACCACATTCGACTATGAGGAAGCTGGAGTTCTCTCTCCTGGTTCTTGGAGAAATGATCAAAACATGAATTCCATGATCTCTCTAAGAAACCTACCTAGAAGGTCTCCAGCTTATCTCCAGGAAATACGAAACGAATTAGCAGATTACTGTGTTAAAGAAGGGGCTATTCCATGGCAAAATCAACAGTAAAAGAAATACTAAATAATATTAATAATATAACTTACTGTATTTAATCCTTGCCGGGGTCTGTCTCTATCTTCTAGAAACCGGAAAGCTTCATAGGCAAACCAGCGACTACTATACACTTCATCTGCTCCTATATAAATAATATGCTAATTAATAAAAATTTAAAAATAAAGCTTAATTATAATTTGTAAACAATATTTACTTGTAAATTACAACAATACTGAACAGACACTTCAATTAAATAAAATGCCCTGTATATTACCTACTAGTAAGATGCTCTTTTAAAAAACATTCAATTAAAAGTATTGATAACTAAATTTAACATTAAGTTTAGGCAGTTATAAAATCTTGATAATGTACAATAAATACATAATTAGTAAACCTTATTTAATTTATTAATAGATATTATTAATATTCACCTTTTCCTGTTCCCATAGACGACTTAACTTTAATTCTTTTCTTTCTGTAGGTCGCCAATAAACTCGAGATTTTCTTCTTGCTGGCTTCTGCTGATTTTCCGACGGCTGCCGCAATTTCATTCCACGCGTCAACCTTTTTTTCTTTTTTAAAGTAGTCTCTGTCCTTAGGATCCCATAAATTTTTGAATAATTTGTAAGTCTCCACTAAGTTTAATATGCTTTCTTCGGACCACTCCATATTAACAACAATAACAGACTATCGCGTCATCAGGCTCGCTGCAAATAAAATTCCGAAGAGCCTGTAACAAACCCGTCCCACCTAACACGCAAAACCCTTTGAGTTCGCGGCAAAAACCGACAGAAAACGGATCGCCTCGCGCCTACGTCGCGCGGCGCGCGGTAGGCTCGCAAGCCCCGTATAAATATGACGAATTAGGCTCGCCGTTCGCGCGGCTCAGGCGCGTCTCGCTATATTTATACCCACCTTTATATTGACAAGTCCCAAGATCCACATAATTCATAAGTTAAGCAAACAAAAATTAACTAATGGTGGGTTTACACATACATTGATTTAGTGGCGCCAATAAAAACTGGCGCGCCAGTAAATAAAATTGGCAAGTGTAAACATCGACTTGCATAAAAATTTATTTTGGCGTGCATGGACCAAAAAAGTCTGCATCCTTCTGAAATCACTGGCGCAAGTGGTGAAAAATTCGTACAGAAAATCAAAACTTGCAAGTGTAAACAAGTACTTGCACGGCGTCCGCTCGCCAGTATTTAGTTTGATTTTTGTTTTGGTTGCGCTTTAAATTTTGTTGATTGTAGTTTATTATATAGTTTATTATGGCTAAAAATAAGTGGTCAGCAGAACTGACGATCAAATTTCTTGAAGGGTATGAATCTTATCCGTGTTTATGGGATGTACATAGCAGTTCTTATAAAAGCAGAAATGGTCGTGAAAACGCTTATCAAAAACTTTGCGAATTAATGGATATTGAAGGCTTTGGAATTGCTGAAGTAAAAGCAAAAATACGTTCTATAAGAAATGCTTATGCTTTGGAATTAGCGAAAATTAAGAAAGCCAACATTCGGGAGCAGGTGCGGATGAAGTGTACAAACCAAAAGTGCCATGGTTTTCAGTAGCGGACAGAATTTTGCAGTATGTTGTGCAAATAAGAGAAACTCAGGCATCACAAATTATTGTAAGTTTTATTTGCATTTTATTGATTACATATTTATCATTTTCATTTGCCAAGGGACAGCTCCATCACCCATAAACCAATCAGCTAACTTATTTCTGACCTCTGCAGCTTTTTTAGAATAATTCCGGCTGTCGGCGGCTGATGTTAAATCTGTGAGTCCTTGACTTTGAATTTCTTGTCTCCACATACCTTCGACTATTCTACCATTTTCAAAATCTTCATAGTCTACACCAGCTATACTCTAAGTGTGTTCCGCGGAACCCTGGGGTTCCACGATACCTCTGTAGGGGTTCCTCAAGAATTTAGAAAAAAAATCAAAGCACCTCTGTCTGGTCGAACGTTTTGACTCCGCGGCCGCGCGTAGGTATATTTATTTATTTATTTGTATTTCTATAAACATGTGTTACAATAGCTGGTACAATATCTCATAAGTTTGGTATCAACATGTATACTTGTATACTTGTGAGCGCGCAGTCCCTTTGATAAAAGCCGCCTCTGAATTGTTTACAACGCAATTTTTATATTTCTCTTTTTATTTTTGCTTTTTGTTTATCAAAGGCGCCGACTCGAGTATTTTCGAGAATATTCGAGATCGAGTCTAGGACTAAGTATAAAAGCGGCGATCGCGCGTCGCGCCTCGTCAGTCAGTTGACGATTAGCGTTCGGAGCGATAAGTTCCTACCTACCTACTTACAAGCTCGCTAGCGAGAAACTAGTGTTCATTGTTCTACTGCCTGCTGTATTCTGTTGTCTCAGTTTGATACATTTCTTCATTGTACTAAACTTAGTCTCTTATACGCAGTAACGATTGTGCATTATTTAGACCCCACCATCCTGACGTGTAACATTATAAATAAAGGAGAATGGAACGTTGGCTTAAAGGTGTTAAACGTGTTGCAACAACATCTTCTAATGACGCTGAATGTTCAAAAGCAGTACGCGCGGAGAATATAGCAATCACCGATCCAGACGATGATGCCACGACGTCAAGCTCGACGGTTTCAAAGACGAAAAAAAGGAAGTATGATGAATCATATATCAGTTTCGGATTTGTTGATTCCAACGGCTCACCTCTCTGCATGCTATGCAGTAAACTGCTTCCTAATAGTTCCATGGCACCGGCCAAATTGCGCCGACATTTACAAACTGTACACCCCGAGTCTAAAGACAAGAATAAAGAATATTTTGTTCGTAAAAAAGATCGGTTATTGGAAAGTCAAAAAAATATAATGCATGTAACAAAAACTATCAACGAAAAGGCCACGGAGGCATCATATTTAGTTAGCTATCGCATTGCACAAGCAGGTGAAGCGCACACTATCGCTGAGAATTTAATAAAGCCATGTGTATTAGACATAACAAAATGCATGCTCGATGAAAAATCTGCAAAGCATCTTTCTACTGTGCCGCTATCAAACGATACTGTTTCACGGCGAATCCATGATCTGGCAAGCTACGTCAAACAAAACTAGTTACACGTCTACAAAAAACACGATTCGCCTTGCAAATGGACGAGTCAACTGATGTCGCTAGTTTGGCTATCTTGCTGGTTATCGTGAGATATCCATATGAAAGTTCTTTTGAAGAAGACATGCTTATGTGTTCACCGCTGCTCACAAACACTACCGGGGAAGAAATTTTTAATAAAATAAATATATTTTTTGAAGAAAATAATCTCAGTTGGAACAATTGCATTGACATTTGTACAGATGGGGCCAAGACGATGACAGGTAAAACAGCAGGAGCAGTGTCACGAATAAAAAATAAAGCGCCTAATTGTAGTTCCAGCCATTGTATTCTGCATAGACAAGCACTTGCGATGAAGCAAATGCCGTCAAATCTAAAATTAGTTATGGATGAAGCGGTAAAAATAATTAATTTTATCAAATCACGACCACTACAATCCCGATTGTTCTCATTATTGTGTGAAGATTATGGCAGCAAACATAAAACACTGCTGCTCCATACAGAAGTGCGATGGCTGTCTCGGGGTAAAACTTTAACAAGGCTATTTGAACTTAGAGCCGAGTTACAAATGTTTCTTTCAGCAGATACTTCTTTTAATTTGAAGGACCGTTTGTATGATAAAACTTGGCTGTTCCGATTGTCTTTTATGGCGGATATCTTTCAAAAACTGAACGAATTGAATTTATCATTGCAAGGTAAACAGACAACAGTGTTTCAGGCCAATAATAAAATAACTGCCTTCAAAAGAAAATTAGATGTTTGGATTATTTGCGTTCGTAAGAAAGAAATAGAAAGCTTTACGTCACTCAGTGAGTTTGTTAGCGATAACGACTCAGAAATGTTTCAAGATGATGTGTTTGAAGAATTGGTCCAATATCTCAGTTCGATGCGCGCATCTTTTGAAAAGTATTTTCCCGAAGAACAGAATACAAAAATGAAACTGAATTCATGGATTCATAATCCTTTTTTACCCAACTTGGAAAAGCCCGAAAGTATGTCAAACGAGATATATGAATCTCTTTTAGAAATGTCATCAGACACAAGTATGGAGTCACTGTTCAAAACGACGCCTCTCAACGATTTTTGGTGCAGAATCCGTGATGAATATCCAATGCTTCGCAAAATGGCTCTGAATATTCTTCTCCCGTTCCCAACAACATATTTGTGCGAAACAGGATTCTCAACCTATGCAGCCACGAAAACAAAATATCGCAATAGACTGGACGCCGAACCTGATATGAGACTTCAACTGTCTTCTATCAAACCTGATATCAACCAATTGATGAAAAATAAAAAACAGTTTCATACCTCCCATTAGTTAGATTTTTTCTTTTTTAATATCTTCTATTATTGTACTTGCCATGTGGTAAAGTAAGTAATAATTAGTAACTGTTACATTGTACTTTTATTATGCTTATTAATAAAGAATACACTTTTAAAAACTATTGTTTTATTGTAGGGTTCCATCAAGTATTTTGCTTCCCAAAAGGGTTCCGTCACCAAAAAAGTTTGAGAACCGCTGGTCTACACTGTTTCGAGTTATATATCCATCAGATGTTTTACGTAACCAGTTATGTAACGCACAAGTGGTTTTCACAAGAATGTCAGCTTTTTCGGGAGATAACGCAATGGGTTTTTCAAATATACGAAACTGAGACACAAGCAATCCAAATGCGTTTTCTACGATACGCCGAGCACGAGAAAGTCGGTAATTAAAAATTTTTTCTTTTAGTGTTAGGGGACCATGGTGGGAATAAGGTTTTAATAAATATTCTTTAAGAGGAAAAGCATCGTCACCTACAAACACTGTATTTGGGGGAAGCTTCAGTGAATAACCCTCCATAGCACTCTTCAAACTGCTTTTTGCAAATACCCCTCCATCAGATGCCCTTCCGTTTGCACCTACATCTATATATACAAAACAGTATTGGTCATCAACTAATGGAAGCAGTATAATACTGAACGTTCCTTTGTAGTTGTAAAATTCAGAGCCTGAATGAAAAGGACTTCGTAATACAACATGCTTTCCGTCTAAAGCTCCAGCACAATTTGGAAAATTCCACCGTGTTGAAAATCCTTGAATAATATTCTTCCATTCTTGTTCAGAGTTCGGCACCTGAAAATAATATATTGAATTATTTTTTGAATAATAATATTACACACAAAAATGGTTTTTATTTATTTAAGTATTTTGTTCTAGGAAATTGAATCACAATCTGAACTTGAAGATTCTCTAGAAAATACGCAGTCAGTAACTAACGAGATAGTGCCTTCTTCCTCGAATGAGTCATCTGTGACCAGAAAACCAATCGTACAAAAATTAACCTCTAAAGAGGGCTCGAAAAAGGGCAAGTAGCACCGATAAGGCTATACAAGGGCTACAGGAAATCGCACAAAAATTAGATGAAACGTCTACTAGAGAAGAGGACAATGAGTTTGATTGTTTTGGCAAGTCGGTGGCTGCTTCGTTGAAGAAGCTACCAGAATCAATCGCTTTGGAATCGATGGAGTACATCCAATCGTATCTTGTTCGGCGACGGTTATCAAATACCCAGCATTCCCAGCAAATGCCACGACCTTCCTCATCTGTTTCATCAAGTACTTATGAATATGTTGCAACCCCATGTTCAAACCGTTCTACCTATGACGATAATACGCAAAACCAGTTCGATTTATTTGCACAGAAAAATAATACTGCAGTCCAACCCTATTCTTACTACAATAATAATACTGATAACAATTCATGTTTAAGTCCTCAGCAAGAACAGTCAGATATGCTTTCACAGGCAATTAATGCTTCACTTGATGATGCCGACCGTTATTAAGATTTTTTTTTATTTGTTAATATTATTTAATAAATTCAACGTTATTATGTATTTGCTTACCTTAATAAAGTCTCTTAACGCATCATAAATGGCTTGGCAAACTTCAGGGATAAAATTTGAAATTGTGCATTTTGGGACACGATACAAATATTGCAATGAAGCGAAGGAATCTCCTGTTGCAAGATATCTTAATGTCACTTGCAATTTTAATTTTGGTGTTAACGCATCTCTCATGTGGGTATCCATTTTTATAATACGTGGCGTCACACCATCCACAAGAGTATCAAAATGTTGCTTTGGCATTCGAAGATGGTTTTTATAGCATACAGGATCCTCTGCTGCGAGTTCTACTAGAAGATTTGCAGAAGCACCCAAAGCAGGTCGACGATCAATCCATGGTTTAACCCAGACACGGCCTTTTTGCCGTTTCTTTTTCTGTATTTCTTTTATCTTTTTTTTCACTAAAAGTTCAGCGACTATTTTACAGGCTTTGGAAAGTTTACTCGACATGGTGCGCACCACAAAACAAATAATGATAGTTCTTCTTTCCTTTCTAGGTTAGGTGTGCACAGTGCGCACTGTCAAAAACACTTTAAAAATGAAACTGGCGTGCCACTTATTTTTGTTTTCTCAACTAAAGTGTAAACCTTTACTGGCGTGCAAATAGAACTTGCGCGACCACTGGCGCCACCAAATCCATGCATGTGTAAACTCACCTTAATACATTCGATACTAACAGTTCGATACTCGAAAAAGATGCCGGAGTAAACGCACCTCCAAAATATAATCTCTATGGCATGTGGTATACGTTTAATGTAGTGGCTATAACTCCGCTACACGTATATTTTTGTAAAAGTTCACAACACTAAGCACGAATGAGAAAAAGAAGTCTCAGCTCCGAAACCCCAATATCAAAAAAAACAATGCATATAAATGATATAACAGAAAAATCAAGTATGGCACTAACAATGAATGATAAGCACGTTGGGCGCCATTTTGCTACGTTTTTCTATTTTAAAAAGGGGGGAAGTTGCACAATAAACTGGTAGCCTTATGGCCGATTCCACCGTTGCTGAACAAGCTCAGCTTAGTAATAAACTTAGTTTAAAACTGAATTTTACATTACACCGTTAATAAGCTTAGTTGAAATGATGGAAAGCTGGGCTTAAGTAAGCCTCCAAATTTGACCGCCACTAGTTAAGCCGGGTTTTTCTCGTTTTTCTAACCAAACTTTTGAATGTTGTATTGGTTTTGCTATGTTTTTGAAATGGAAAATGTTGGCGATATATTTAACGATGACCAGAGACAGGAAAAATCATTTTGAAGAAATGGATAATTTAACTTTTTATCGAAAATTTCGGTTAACAAAGGACAGTTTTTTATATTTGTTACAATTAGTGGAGGAAAAATTGGAGTACCCCCATGATCTGTAAGTTTAGTAGCACAGCAGCTTTTATAGTAAATGTAATTTTAAATTGTGTTCTCTAAGAAGTATTCGATAATTTAAAAAGGTCTGCCAAAATTAACTAGTGTTGGGATCCTTGCGAATCCGAAATAAGGTAAAACACTCGAAGTCACTACTTTAACTTTCTTTATTTGAAGAATTAAATGTCGTTCAAATTTACATGTTATGTAAAAGGTGTACTCAAATATTAAAAGTATTTAATATAGAACTTAACTGATTACTGAAGTATACTAAGCTAACTTTTTGTGGTACCAACAGTTTTTATAACCTTCGTTGCAAGGCATGATGGGAGACTATTAAAAAGGCTTGAGATGCACCGTGTATGCATACATAATAATGTTAAGAATAAGAAAACAAAAGACAATTAAGATTTGTTTTGGAGAAAAGAGCAATTTGGACAAAGTTAGATATTGAATTTATAATAAGTTTTTGGGGTTGTTTAATATGCGACTTGTGTTGATGAGCTAACTATCCAAACTTTGGTAGAACCAATTATAGCTTCCTAAATGATTTTCTTAAACAATTGGTAATTTTCTATAATCATGAATCGTATGCAAACATCCTTTAGTTAAACTGATAAGTTTTTGGTGAGATACAACAATCCTCCCTCGTTAAGTGTTTTGATAAGGGTAAGAGATTTTATCAAAACATAAAAACTGTTCGTCCTTTATAAAAGAAAAATATACTTAAATAGATATGTAAACATACATATAATAAAGATAAACACATTTTTTTTTTCAACTAAATGAACCATCACCTATTTAAATGTATAAATTACGTTTCGTAAAGAAAATACTAATAAAAATAAAATTCTTAAGTAGTATGTAATTAATATCAACTTACGATATTTAGATATTTATAGCAAAAGAGCTTGCTAAAATTATTTATAGAGTAATAATTATTTATTAGTAGGTACTCTTAATACAATAAAGAAAGGTGAGAATAATATAGTAATTCTCATAATTATTAAGTTTCAAACTGAAATAAACGAATTTTATTTTATTTATTTCGACAAAAATTTAAGTTGCCTTTAAAACACGCATATTATGCGCAAAATTAATATTAGTAAGGATATATATATTTTTTTTTATTCAAAGACAGCAAAATTAAGGATTTGCCAAAGGAAATTTTTCCTTTTGTAGTTTTTTGTTATTTTTATTATTTTGATTCAAATGACACATAGGTAATATATGTTTTAGATTTTTTTTTCTTTTGTTTGTGTAAAAGAAAATATATTACTTAGTTTAAATACTTTTTGTATAACGTCGAAATAAAATTGATTACGTAAAATAAACCAAGTTCAATGAAACGAAAATATAAAAATTACATTAAATCTTAAAAAGTTTCTTTACTTTTCTTCCTCCCTTGGAATATTTTGGTTCGGTCGCTTGCTCATCGCTTTCATGCAGCGAGATGGCATCCATTTGGAGGTTGGGAAAAGCTTCATTGGAAGTGAGGCTGCGTAGAGTTTGACGAGGATCCCAGTCCATTGAATGTAGATCGTTGTTGCTTATCGTGTTGTGGCTATTTATGCAGACAAGATATTGGCAACGATTGGAGTTAAAAAGTCGTCTCAGCCATGGGAAACGTCTCCAGTGACAGCATCGGCAGCATCCGCAACAAAATAGGAGAATTAGTATTGTTGTTACTATTACTCCCAAGAGAACGTTGTACCATTTAGAGTGATGTACTATAAAGGGTTGATTTATGTTTTGCTGAAGCTGGTCGTCAAATTGTTGTAACTTGTGTTGAGCATGACGAAGTTCATTTAAATTTAGATTATTTAATTTTATGGTGTCCATTTTCTCGGCTTGCAAAAATTGTTGTTCTTTGAGACAACAGTCGTCGTTGGTTATATCCACTGACGGAATAAAATTACTATAATTGGTAGACATATTCGATGTAGCTACCAGTAACGTAGACAAAGTGTAGCATTTGCATTTTGTTTTTAAAGTAAAAATTTCAGTACCATGTAAGACGAAATCCACCACAGGGGTTGTTGGGTCGTCGCAGCTAACTGTACCAGCCACTGGTTCGGTTAGAATATACAACCGTTGATTTGATGATAAGGCGTGCCATATTTCAATTTCTGACTTGATGGTTTTTGTTGTGCAACTTTTTGGTATAGCTTGTGGTTGTCGTAATTTTAAGTCGGTCTCGCAGGTAGGCCTCTCTTTGACTAGGTGAATGGTCACGTGCGAACAGATATAATCAGAGGGCGGTGATTTCTTGCAAGATGATAGGTCCTTAAGGTGCCCATAAAACGTTCGTGTCGTACTTAACAATAGGTAAGGGAATGAAGGGTTTATATATGAATATATGGTAGTGTTAAAGGACTGTATAGAAAGTGGAACGAGATTGTAGAGTTGATAAAGCTCATTAGTGACTAAAGGAATTTTTATAGCTTAAATTAAAATTTTGTTCACGTATATTACTGAGAGTTCACAAATTTCGAAATATTTGTAAGCATTTTCAATGTTGTTATTATTTATCGGGAATTCAAAATTAGCACTAATCTTAATTTTTGAAAGTTCATTTGATAAATGTCTAGGTGTAATGACAGATGGATGTAAAACATTTTGTTTTGAAAATAATATAGATGATATTATTACGTCAAATTCTTCATTTAATTCGTTTATGAGATGAGATAATAAATTAAAATGACCAATAACAGTTTGCGAGTAAGTGAGAAAATTGATTGTCGTTACTGTACCTTCAGAAAATTTATTAAATTTAATTATATTATCATTTAACTTTTGTTCGTTTAGATAAAGAGCCTGCGCACTTTTGTTGTAGCCCGAAATTGCATCAGATATTATATGAATTTGTTGTTTGACTAAAATTTGCATATCATGTTTTGTTGTGCGATAGCTTCGATTGCTTCATTATAATATTTTGCATCCTCTGCGTCAGGTGTACCAAAAAGCCATTTAAAAGCATACGAAACTCCGTCAAATAAACCTCGTTTAGAACGTCTGGTGTCTAATTGCATTCCATGTCCCGTTAGGTGACTTAAAGAATCAAATTTTTCATTTAAAGTATGCAATAAATTCTGAAACAGTTCAATGCGTTCTTTACATAAAAGTTTATTTTGAAAAGTTAAATTTCCACCGTTGCATAAAGGCATAGATTTTTGATAAATATTATGAATAAGTTTTAGTTTTGTTTCGTAGATACTCACATTAGTGTATGATAAAAGTGTAAAATAGTCATGTGATATTTTTACTTGTCCAATGTGATGAAAGAATATACCTGTTTTACTATTGATGGGGTTAATATGATAAGGTGGGTCAGTTGCGTGGGTAGAGGTCAAGAGATCAGTCAAGAGTATGATGATCGTCAATACCGTCACCATCTGAAAAGAACGGCTTAAGTAAGTTATGATGATAAATTGCTGATTTGTTTCTTTTTATCTCTAATTTAACGGTTTGATTTGAAAAAACTTTTAATATTTTATAGGTACCTTTAAAATTAGGTTGCAATTTTTTATTTATTCCAGGTTTATAATTTTTATTTTGTAAGTACACTAAATCTCCGATTTTATATTGATTCGCGTTTAACTTTTTGTCATATTGGGTCTTAGAATTTTCTTTTGATTTTATTATGTTTTCTCTAGCTATTTCGAAAGATTTTTTCAGCTTAAGTTTGAGATTAGAGTAATAATCGTCATAGGTATATTTAAATTCTGGCTTTGTGTTTAGAGAGTTGGGGATAATAGCCTTATTACCAAATAATAATTCATGAGGTGTGAAATTTGTGGTTTTATGATAATGAGTGTTGTAAGTAAACATCGCTAAGGAAACATATTCGTCCCAGTCTGTATGTTTTTGGTTTATATAATGTTTTAAATATTCTTTTAAGGTTAGATATGAACGTTCCAATGCGCCGTTAGTTTGAGGGTGATAAGAACTTGACAAAACATGTCTGATTTTAAATATTTTATTTAATTCTTTAATAGTATTAGAAGTAAAGTCTGTGCCTTGATCTGATAAAATATACTCGGGAATACCAAATATAGTAATGAATTTTAAAAGTTCATTAGCTACTGTTTTGGCTTCGTGATTTGGAACGGGTACGGCATAAGAATATTTTGTTAAATCGTCTTGCATTGTTAGAATGAATTTATTTCCGTTTTCGGTTAAATCAAGTGGACCTACTATGTCTAACGCGAGCCTTTGAAAAGGTCGTTCGCTAGTAGTTGTAATTTGCATTGGTGCTCGTGAGAGTTTATTCTCTTTTTTATTAGTTTGACAAGAATGACAATTTCGAATGAGATTTTTTTATATCTCCTTTCATATTTGCCCATTTATAATTTTCTTTAATTCTTTTGTAAGTGCGCAAAAATCCTGAATGTCCAGCTATGGATGATTCGTGATTTTCTTGGAAAATTCGTTTGATTTCTTCGCGAGTTTTTGGTGTCAAACGTGGGTTGTTTATTAGCGTTATTTTTATTTTAGTTTTAGAAAATAAGAATTCTAACATTTCATTAAACATATCTTGTTTTAGATGAGGGTTTTCTTCGATAGGATTCTTTAAGAAGATTTCGTGAATCTTATGTTTTTGTAAATTGTTTCTTAAATTTTGTAAAGAGTAGAAGATGTCGTTATAAGTAATTTTATCGAAGTGATTTAATTTAGCAAGTAAAATAAATGTAATTTTATTATTGCTTTCTTTTAAAATGATTGAATCATATTGATTAAATTCGTCTTCACATATTTTTGCAAGGTCGTATGTCACTGATAAGTTTTGTGAATACGGATTATTTTCATCTAGATCTTTTGAATATATTAATGCATTAGGAAATTTTGTAAAGAGGTTCTCTTTAAGGACTGGTATATTGGGAACATTTTGCGTTTCATAATGAAATTTAATAAATTCGCTATAATGTTCAGAAGGTAGCATTTTAATCGAATTTATTTGTACCGGATTTCTTGATAATGCGTCAGCATTAGAATTTACACGACCAGGTTTGTATTTAATTTCATAAGAATATTCTTCCAGTCTTAGTCTCCAACGGACAAGGCGACTACTGGGGTCTTTACAATTAAAAAGCCATGTAAGAGGACGGTGATCTGTCAAAATAGTGAATTTGCGGCCATAGAGATAAGGGCGAAAATGTTGTACAGCCCATACGATAGTCAACAATTCTCTTTCGATCGTCGAATAATTACATTCGGCTTTATTTAATGTTCGAGAAGCATAAGCGATCGGAAGGTCTTTGCCAACCTCTCCCTGAGAAAGTATAACTCCAATTGCATGATCTGAAGCGTCCGTGGTAAGGAGAAATTCACGTGTAAAATCTGGGTACTGAAGAATGGGTTCTTTTGTGAGAATGTCTTTAAAATAAGAAAATGCATTCTCTTGTTCAGAAGTCCAATTAAATAGAGTGTCGTTTTTCAAAAGATTAGTTAGTGGTTTTGCAAATTTCGAAAAATCTTTAATAAACCTCCTGTAATAACCAGCCAATCCTAGGAATTGTTTAATTTGTTTAGGATTTTGTGGTCTGGGGTATTCTTTAAGTGCAGATATTTTATCTGGATTAGGAGAAATACCTTTGTCACTGATTATATGACCTAGATAAGCTACTTCCTTATGCATAAATTCGCATTTATCTGGTTGAAGAAGTAATTGATTAGAACGTAGTCGGTCGAAGACACTACGCAATTTTTGGGAATGTTCATCGATGGAACTTGCAAAAATGACAATATCGTCTAGATATACGAAACATTGCAAACCTTGAGGTCCTGCCAAAGCAGTATTCATGACTCTCTGAAAGGTGCTACGAGCATTTTTTAATCCAAATGGCATTCGAATATATTCGTAATGACCAAAAGGAGTAGAGAAAGCGGTTTTACAAATATCTTCCTCTTTCATTTGAATTTGGTGGAAGCCTGAGGCTAAATCGAGGGTGGTGAAATATTGAGAGTGACCTAATTGGTCTAAAATATCCTCGATATTGGGTAAGGGGAAGGAATCTCCTACCGTGACATCATTAAGTTTATGAAAATCTGCTACAATTCTCCATTTCTTTTCTCCAGAAGCATCCTGCTTCTTTGGGACGATCCATAAGGAACTATTATATGGAGAAACCGATTGTCTAATAATTTTTTGCTTTAACATTTTATCTATCTGTTTATCTAATTCTTTTTTGTGAATCTCCGGGAATCTGTAAATTTTAGATGTAATGGGTTTGTCATCTGTCGTTCTTATTTCATGTTTCACTATGTCAGTACAAGTTAGTTGATCATTAGGTAAGTAGAAAATGTCATTATATTCGTCACAAGTGGTTAAAATTGAATGTTTCTCTTCCGAATTTAAATGAGATAAACGTAGATTTTCATGTAGAACATTAAGTCTGTCTTGAATATTAATAGAATTATTTTCTGTGTAATTTAAAATTCGAGAGGTGTTCTCTAGAAATGGCTCGAGATTTAATTGCATTTTATTAATTCTTAGTCTTTCATTTGCAGTATTTAAAATTGTTGTCAAAGCTTTGCCATTATTTACTTTTACGAGTGACTTAGCTAAATAAACACCTTCGGCTATATTAACTTGGGGACAAATGCCCTCCGTTATGTTTATGTTTAGAATATCAACCTCAATTACTGTTTCTGAACGAGGTTCTAAAATGAAAGATTTTGGATTGTTATCCATTTTGCAAAATATTTGAATGGGCCTATCTAAAGATGCAAGAAACAATTGCGATTTATTTAAGTTTATTATGGCTCCATTCGTTGAAAGGAAATCGTTACCTAAGATACCATCGTGTGGTAAATGATGGTTTTCGGTCACTAAATGGAATTTAGCAGAGACCCTTTGAGAATAAAATTGTAGATTTAAGATACAGCTACCCGTTGTCTCGACAGGTGCGTTGGCGCTTAAGCCAGTTAAGGTAATTTTGTCATTTGTGTTTAGATTATAAATGAGATTATTTAATTTTTCTTGATTTTTTAAAAGAGATACCGATGCTCCAGTATCGATTAAGAATTTTGACAATGACATTCCAAATAAGGATTTTTATCATTGTTATCTAGAAATATTTTATATTGTTTTAAAGAATTAAGAACTTTTTCATGAGATCCATGCATTGAATAAACAGAGCGAGAGTCGTGTTTACTATTACAGTCACGCGTATGGGTGAAAAAGGTATTCTTATTTTGTGAGTGAACGTCGATTTTATTTATTTCCAGTCCGTGGAAACGACGTTGTTCTCGGACGTTATCTCGTTTAAATTAACGCGATTTAAATTCGTATTTAAAGTATTAGAATAATTATTGCTTGTTTGATTTTTATATTCATTATTTCGTTTCCGTTTGAAACATTCTGAAATTATGTGCCCTTGTTTCTTACAATAATTACAAAATTTTAGATTTTTTGTGTCATTTGGTTTATTGAAATGAATTTCTTTAGTTGCGTTTCGTTTTTTAAAACAGTCCTTTGTAAAATGGCTTTTCGTTTTGCAATAATTGCAATATTTATTCGGATAAGACGAGGAAGAAGGACCAGATTTTGAAATCTGAAGTGCTCTTTCCTCTTCAATGGCAGAATTAAAAGCATCTGATAATGATTTTATTTCTTTAGCTCTTAAAAATCTAGAAATATCGGGGTTGCTATGCAAAATAAATCTTTGAAGTGATAACTCTTTTATGGTTTCGACTCTTCCTACACGTTCAACTTCGTTTTGACATGTTAGGCAGTTTATAAACGTGTGCATAATTTATCGACTCTATTATAATAAGAATGAACTGGTTCATTATTATTTTGTCTGATGGTGTTAAGTTCTTCCATAAGTTGAGTGTAATGTTTTTTGTCAGAATATAGCTGTAATAACAGCCCTTTTAAATGAGCCCAACTTTGAATAGTTTTGTCTCTTAATTGTGCTTTAGCGCTCCCGGTAATTCTAGAGATTACAAATGCTATTAAAGCATCTCTTTGTTGCCGATTCGCAAAACGAAATGCATTAGTGCAGTTAGAAATAAATTCATGCAACTCTGATCGATTGCCACCAAATGGTTTTGAGATTAGAGAACATAAAAATGAAATTTTATACAAAGGTTCAGTAGGGACTGCATTCTCATCACTAGAAGTGGATGGGGTTGCATTATTTTCTGGCATTTTATATAATTTTAGATAATTGATTGATTTGAAAGATTTACAATGTAGTAATATCTAAGTAGGTATTTACACGAATGAGCTTTATAGAAATATAAAATAATGATGTAAGGAAAAGGAAAAAAAGGAAAAGTTAAAGTACGACTTACTGTTTTAACTTCTTAATCTGCACTGGTTTTCGAAGTCGACGGTGGTACCGTGAAATCTTCCCTCGATGCAGGATGTTGATTTGCAGAAAAGGTTCTGACGTCTAAGGAGTTGAAACTCGCCAGTAACTTCGGTTTTCGATCCCCGTTGAACTGCAGGATCTTCCCTCAGCAAACTGTGACTGTTGCACTACTTCTTGCAAAATCCGTTCCGACTGCGCCAATTTATGTTGGGATCCTTGCGAATCCGAAATAAGGTAAAACACTCGAAGTCACTACTTTAACTTTCTTTATTTAAAGAATTAAATGTCGTTCAAATTTACATGTTATGTAAAAGGTGTACTCAAATATTAAAAGTATTTAATATAGAACTCAACTGATTACTGAAGTATACTAAGCTAACTTTTTGTGGTACCAACAGTTTTTATAACCTTCGTTGCAAGGCATGATGGGAGACTATTAAAAAGGCTTGAGATGCACCGTGTATGCATACATAATAATGTTAAGAATAAGAAAACAAAAGACAATTAAGATTTGTTTTGGAGAAAAGAGCAATTTGGACAAAGTTAGATATTGAATTTATAATAAGTTTTTGGGGTTGTTTAATATGCGACTTGTGTTGATGAGCTAACTATCCAAACTTTGGTAGAATCAATTATAGCTTCCTAAATGATTTTCTTAAACAATTGGTAATTTTCTATAATCATGAATTCGTATGCAAACATCCTTTAGTTAAACTGATATGTTTTTGGTGAGATACAACACTAGTAATATTTTCTTACACATTTTAGCAATCGAAGTGTTTCTCCTGCAAATCAGTTGCTGATATTCTTAAGATTATGTGCTACTGATACACATTTAAATGCCATAGGGGACTTCATGGGTGTACAACCTTCCACTGTATCAAGAATAACTGTTAGGGTTGCAGAACTTATAGCTAATAAGCGGCACCTTTTTATTAAAATGCCAACAGATGAAGATCAGATTAAGACGCAGAACTGTTTTTATACGTTAGCCAGATTTCCCAGAGTGATTGGTGCGATTGACTGTACCCATGTTAGGATTCAGTCACCTGGTAAAGCTTTATTTGCATAATAATAATAATATAATTATAATATTTATTCATGATTGTTCATACAAAAGTATTTTTACAAGTGCATAAAATGGGTTAAACTATATAAATTTAAAAAATGCAGAGAAAACACTTGTGTAGCTTAAGACTGCTAACAATTTTAATTTTTCAGGTGGTGACGATGGAGAAGTTTTCAGGAATCGAAAAAGTTATTTTTCTATCAACGTTCAGCTAGTATGTGATCCAAATTTAAGGATTTTGGATGTTGTGGCTCGATGGCCAGGTTCGGCACATGATGCTACTATTTTTAATAATAGCAGTGTAAAACAGAAATTTGAAAGAGGAGAATTTGGCAATAATATACTGATTGGTAATAAGTAATAAAAGTGTATAATTTATTATTTTAACATAGTTATGTTTCAGGTGACAGTGGCTATCCCCAATTACCATATCTGTTTACTCCACATAGCAACCCAGTAACAAGAGCAGAAAATCTATATAACGAATCTCATATACGAACTCGTAATGTCATAGAAAGATGTAATGGAGTTTTGAAACGCCGTTTTCCAATTTTGGCATATGGATCACGGTTAAAACTTATAACAACTTTAACACTGATAGTTGCTACTGCTATACTGCATAATATAGCTATAGATATGCATGAAGAAGAACCTTCTCTCTCTGATGATTTAAATTTAGAAGAGCTGCAGTAACTGATAGACATGGGTAATATCCCAGATCAACCACATGGTGATGGAATCATTAATTATAGAAATAATCTAATTCAAAATTATTTCATGAATTTGTAATAAAATATGTGTTAAATTTTTGTGTGCAGAATCTTGTTTTTTATGTAGGTACCTACCTACCTAATAAAGACTATTGTTTTTAAAATCACAAAATTTTTTTTCTCAGGTTGACCCTTGTTTCTCTCAAATTATAAGTAAGGGTGCACCCAGTTTATCATTGACAGTAACTCCCCTTAAACACTTCAATACTTTTTAGAAGGGATCCACATGAATGTGGCAGTCCTTGAAAACAAAATATACAAACTTGTATGTGTATTATCTTTGCCTAAATAAATAAGCCATTAAATAAAAAAAATTATAAAGTAGACCCATTTGGTTAGGCCAACCCGAGGGCCAACCTGTATATGAAAGGATATAAAAATCTACACTGCTACACTGAAAGCTACACTGAGACAAAGGTGTGACTGCATATCAGTGTGTTAAGAACATAAATAACATTTTATCACAATTTGGAATAGTAATAAAAATAAATATCAAAAGAAACATAAAGCTTGTTTGGTTAAACTACCTACAGTCATAATAATATACTCAGTAAAAATATTTTGATTTAGGCATGATAATTTCAATAGCAACTCACTAAACTAAACTATTATTTTAATACAAAAAATACAGTAGGTACCTATCCTATATTTGCAACAGCAAATTTAAATAATATAAAATAAGACATAATTATAAACAAACATTTAAGTCATTAAAAACGTAGCAATACTATGAAACAACTTTAACTGAAATACTAAAACTTTGATTATAGAAAAATAATATAAATATATTAATATAATACTAACAAAATAATAATATACCTAAATTACTGACTGCTGTCAGTTTTACCGTCACATGGAAATGGAACAATACCATTTCTCTGAAGCTCTTTGTTTTTTATAGCAATATCCATTTTTAAGAGGGTAATTTTTAAAAATTTTATTGTTCCTCGTCCCTTTTTTTAATTTTATCTTCATATTTTTTTTTTCCCAAGAGGCAATCTCTAGTCTTTTATCCAACAAATTGTTATATTTTTCACCAATGTCTGATGTTGCTAATGCTTTCACTACAGTTGCAGGACGTCGTCTAGCAGTTTCAGGATTTTTGTTGTCGTTAGGGAGCGAGTTGTTTAAATTGTTACTCGTAGAGAATTTTTTTTAAGAGAACTATTTCCTTTTTAAATAAAACACTAACACTTGGTTGAATAAAGAATAAATCTATTTTTAAAACCTGTTATTTTTAAATGCGAATTACAAAAAATAGTAAAGTATTACTCAGATTATAATTTTTATTTTCTCCTTTCAAACCAAGCGCACTTCCTTTTTGTCAATTCAACATTTGTCTTTACCGCGAAATTGAATGAACTATTTACCCGACCGGACTAGCCACGAATCGTTGTTCGAATGTCAATTTTCTTTTCTTTTTTTCTTGTTACTTTTAATTAATCTTTTCCAAAAATAATTAATTTAAAATTTAAAACTTTTTGACCGATACTCAACCGGGCAGAGTAACTAGTAGCAACAGTTATTTAAAAAAACTTCTCCTCTGTGTGCCACGCTTAGCGCTTTTATAGGCTCCAAATGACGTCAAAATGGGAGGTTCGCACGTACGCTCGACTTTGGGGCCGTGTGCAATAATTCTAGAACATTATGATCTATGAGACGCAAATATAGGAAATATCCACGAAAACAACTTTGAAATGGGTGCTCAATATTCCACACCGTGCTACCAAACATCGGGCCGTGTGCAAACGTCCTACGAGTCACCAACAGCGCACGATGTCAGCAAGGGTTGGGCAATTGGGTCCGAGGGCAAAATTATTTAAAACGCATTTCATTTCCTACGTGCGCGTCTTTTCAAATAGTCAAATTCGAAAATTAAAAGTTTTCAAAATTCGTTTTTAAAGTTTTATTTTTGTGTTTTTTATTTATTAAATTTTTAAAAATGTGAAGTTAATGTATTTTTGGTTCCTGTATATTTTAGACATGTAAGTTTATTTAAAATTTCTCTGAACATTTATTTCCTTGCGCATATTATTTCTTTTTTAAATATTCCCACAAATAATTAAACTTTTCTTTTTCTTTCGACTTAGAATTAAATTTCAAATTTAATTGCTCTTATATACATAAATACGGACTTGTAAGATAAATCAATATTTTGGAGAAATTATGTTTTTCTTTTTCTTTTTGAAAATAATTTTATTTTATCTTTTTTTTATTTTTAAAACGGTCAATAATTGAAAACTTCTGAATAACATTTTTTTTTTTTTTTTTTGAAAGATTTTATGTTCCAATAATTTTATTTAAAACCAAAATTTGTTTTTTCAACTTTTTTTTAATTGTATTTTATTTTTATTTTAAATTTAAATTTATTTTAAAAAAATATTTTAAAATAATCTGAACTTAAATTTTTTTTAAAATTAAAATTCCAATAAATTTCTCATTTTGGTGTTCATCACAATACTGCATCCCTGCAAAGTCAACATTATAAATCAAATGATTTTGACGATTGCTTCCATTTCTGATATTGTTTATTACTATAATATTTCGAGTTATCAACATGTTTATTTATTTATTCTCGGTCCGACACATTCCTATAAAGGCCGTTGTTAGTTTCAATAACATTCGTGCTTTGTTTTTATATACTCGTCGCCTTAACGTGTAGGCTTGCGTTGTGACTAAGTAAGTGCGCTTGCTTTTTCTTTCCTTAAACCAAAATCCTATATCTAATAAAATGAACTTACGTAATATCTCTACCTTTCCCTATTCTATATTTTTTTTTCTTTTCTATGAAATTTTGGGAATATTTTTCCCCCTAATTCGTTGTAACACTTAAATTTACACACTACAGGCCCTGCTAATTTCATAAATGTAAAACAACAAACAAAATTCTTATAGAGTACACTATTCTTAGTAAATTGCCCTGCTTGCATAAAATAAAAATCCCAATAACCCAATGACCTAATTTACTTTTTATATTCTAAAGAAATTTGGGTAAATGATTACTTCTCAAAGATAAAAATTTTATGACGGACTACCGCATGTTGCAAAAATTTTCTTACTTTTCTCTTCTTAAATAAATTTGTTTAAATTAATTGTTCTTAGCTCAACCTTAAATTAGGGTTTCCGAACAAGATTTTCTTTTTCAAAATTTATTTTTGCTGTTAAGGACTTTGAAAATGTTTCAATAATTTTTTTAATTATACTTATTCCAGCTATTAAAAAAAAATTTGGTTTTCTAAAACTTCTTGCAAAAATATGTAAAGACAATATTTTACAAAATTTTAATATAACCTTTCCATATTCAAACGGTCTAATAAGAGAAAAGCCTGTAAAAGTATTATTTTCTGAATAATAACCTCAAGAAAATCTGGACCAATAGCACTGTATAAAATTTAAATGTAAAATTATAAAATTACCACAAAGTAATGGCACCTAAATTTTTTTTTTCAACAATATTTAATTCTTAAAATTAAAAATTAAAAAAAATAAATTCATAATACCCAACCACTCAAAATGGTCTTCGATGATGGTTCCTAGCCTTCTTAGGGGTTATGCGGTAGCTCCTCGGGCTCACCTTCGGTGTTGTTGACGCGGCGAAACACAGCTCTTAAGCCGCGCATTCCCACGGTGTACTGGGTTGTTCCTGGTGTTGGAGCTTCTCGGGGATCTTGGGGTGGAACTGCTCCGACTGTGGCTGGATCAGCTTCTACTGTAGCGGTTCTTGTCTCTCGTATCGGGCGTCCATGGCCGTGTGGGATTGGTGAACGTAGTGGACCAGCCAGAGGGTTCGTCGATTGCCAGTCGTTGTAACTTACGTGAGTAGTTGTTGGAAGATTGAAAGCAGACGGTTCTTGTTGGCTTCTTATGTTAACTCTTGGTGGAAAACATGGGTTGCGTTCTCTTGATATGAAATTTCTGGGTTATCTTGCTGTTCGGCTGGTGCATGGTGGTTGTCGGCAAACGTGACATTGGCAAAGTGGAATACCCGCCTGGAGGAGCAAGTTCCAATACATAGTGGAATTAAACATACCCGCGGGAACTGGATAACACAGACAGCACTGACATATTACAGAGTCTGAATTTTGATTATTTTTTTATTGCCACAGATATTAAGAACGCACGATAGTCAATATGAATAAGGTCTATCCAAAAACATATCAGCGCCTTTATTGGCCACAGTTCAGGGTGGCATGGGGCATCTCCTCCCAAGGCTTTGTATAGTTCGATACAGTGATATATCGCTGCGCGTAACAAAGTGTCTTTTACTTGGTCATTCCTAATCATCCCCACATGGGTTAAAAAGAGCACCAACCACTGAGCCATCGTTTAATTTTTTTTTTTTGTGCAAAATTATGTTTTTTTTTTATTACTTAGTAGATACTTTCTTTTTAAAAAAATAATTTACACGGTGCACGGAATTATGCGTTAAATTTTACCCATATTTGGTTTATATACCATAAGTTGGGGAAATTTTTTAAAGTTCAGTCTATCTTTGTTTAATGCTGAAATATATTTTTATCCTCGTTTTATTGATTTGTTCTCATTTTCTGTCTTTATTGTGATGGAAAATTTTTTACTTTGCGACATCAGCAAAATCTTGTACTTCTTGGGTGTAAATCGGGCTGTTTACGAATCTCTAAAACTCAGTTAAATTTTACGATCTGTTTTTCTATTCGAGTTGAAACTTAAACAATCGTTCTCGTCTAAAAGCTTCTTGAAAGTTAATATACATTATTTTTGTTTTGTAAAGCTTTTAGTCTCCATTATCGTCCTGTAATTCTCATACCTTTATGAAACTATAAACTTATCGAAGTCGATATAGATCATCTGTCGTATAACATTAGCACATTTCTATAGTTTGGATTTTAAATAGTTCTATTTTGTTGACTCATTCCGGCTTGGCATTTATTAAGTACGTCATCTCTGGGTTCTTTCATTGGGTTATTTAAATAAATGGTAGTATGGCGCAACTCTCGAGACTTGTTTGTTTCATAGTGACTTAAAGTAAGTTGTTAGCGATCTCTATGAGATATTGGTCTTGGGTTATTTGTATAGTGTAAGTAGATCTTCTTTCGTTTGTCGTCAACATAATTTCGCTTTTCTGGTGCAATACCAAATTATCTTTAGTAAAATTAAGATTTTGGTCACTTTTCTTTCTATGTTTCTGGCTTTACGTCATCTATATTGTATAATTATTATTCTTAATTAATTATTCGGACAGTATTCTTATTTATTTCTTTTCAGCTGTCTCGTTACGGTCAAACAGACTCCTATTAATTTTGGGTATTTTGCCTAATTCCTGCCGTAGTATTGGAAATGTACTAGTCTGTACTTGGGTTTCCGGTAATTTTTGTGATGTCTCTGTACCTTCTGGGTTTTCAATATAAAATGTAACATGTCTCTGCGGCCTAGTAGCTGTCGTGGCTCTATTAGAATACTCCAAGTGTTCTGCGCTGTTGCTTGGTAAATCAGATGCTGGGTCGTCATTTTTACAGTATTCCCCTGTTTCTTCTTCCTGACTTTATCCGAGTTTCATTTGTTTTTGCTGCTTACGATGCAGAATAAATAGAGTCAATGTATCCCAAAAGGAGGCTAACAAATGAAAAGAGCATCCATTGAATCGGTGTAGAGCGACTGCATTCATAAATGTTTCAAGGATAAACTTAAGTATTCTAAAAATAAAATAAAGGCCTAATATTCCGCTGGTCCATTCTCCTAGAATGGTGAAATAACCATATAATTTTTGAATTGTTGAATTTGCTATTTTTTCTAATTACTTTTTGTCAAACAATTTCAAAGCTGAAAACCCTTGTGTTTCTACATTTTGTCCAGCGACTTTTCGCACTAATATATTATGGAGAGCATTTCGCTCTAAATTAAATAGCATCGCATCCTGGGCTTTTCTAATTTCCTGGTAAGTATATAATCCACCAACACCAAGGTCCTTGATAGTTTGAAATTTTGGTAAATCTTCAGCATCCACTTCTAATTCTTAGGGCACTATTCCGGAACCTGGAAATGGGTCAAATCCAATCCACTTATTTTCTATGTAATACATAGATGGTATTATTGAGTTACATTCAACCTGCTCGCCACGCTCTTGCAAAATTCTAGTTACAGGGGACATAAAGAAACTTCGATTATATGCCTTAACAGGCAATTCAACATAGCATTGCTTTTCTCTTCTAACTTCTACTGAAAGAGAAAGACACTTCATTAAGTATATAACTTCTTCTGCAACTTTTGCAACATATCCTAATTTATTTTTAATTAGGCTGGCTACTGCGTTAGGGCTAACAGTAGCCATTATAAGTCGATTCCTTAGAATTTCTCGATGCAAGAGGCATCTTCTATGGACGGTCTGTACAAACATTTCATTAATACTTCTTTTAAAAGATTGTGCAACATATAAAAAGTTGGTATTTACATACGTTATTAGGTCGGCATCATTTGAAATGGCACTATCGGAAAAGGGAGTTAAGTCCTGTGCATTGCTTTTCTGAAATATTAGTAGCCTTGGATGTTCTGATTGCCAAATAAGGGATCCACAGACAACTTCCTTTTTAATTAGTTGCATAGCAAACACTTTTGTACGATCCTCTACAACTACATAGTGATGCCCTGGAGAGTTTGACTTATTCTCGGTGACAAATGTAGCAGTTCCTTCGTATATGATATTAAAATTTCTGCACATTTGAGGTTGGTTTCGTTCCCAAGTTGATTCTCCATTCACACTGTCCATACAGTAACCATCTAAAAAGGGACACTTCACCCCATTTTTTAGATGAATTTCATTAATATCCATCTCGACTTTGGTAAAATAATCCTGTAACGTAATTTTTACTTCAGCCTGTACCAAAACATTATACCACTGTCGGCCATCTTCGATATATTGAGCACCTTTGCAGTTATAGCTAGAATCCATTTGTCCTGCTATTGTCAATGAGGTTGAAACAGTTGAGTTTGGCTTAAGGTTGCTGATAACATGCCCATTTATTCCTTTGAATTGTCTGTAGGCCTGAGTCTTTCTACATTCTTCTGCACCTTGTTCATATATATACGTCGACAATCCTCCATCTACAGCTGCTTGATGCGAAAATGCGCCACAATATGTTATTAGCCGAGTAACTTCTATCAGACATGAAAACACAGGAACATAATCAAATCTTTGTTTTTCTATAATCTGCACGTATCCGTCCTCTACCTCATATCCGGTTTCAACATCTGGACAAGGTTTTACGCTTCGCAAGGATATGGCAGTTATATTTGTTGACGGGTTTCGGCAATCATAAGCCAGAAGGGCGGTATATGCACATTGGACCAGTAGTGCGAAGCTGAGTATTGTTTTCACTGCAACAATAATAATAGTTAGTCCTCTACATAACTATATTAACATACATTCTAGTATCTTACTTAAACTGTATACAGAGTGTTTTTTTTTCTACTATTTTAAAACGTAGTCTTTATATTTTTCTGGCATCTTTACATCACGTGTCCGTGTTCTTCTAACATTTTCTAGGTCTAGTTCTAGCTCATCTGATTCTGTTGAGTCTGTAAAATATTCTTCTTCTTCTTCTTCTACTTCCTCTTCTTCTTGTAGCTGTTCCACGTCTGAATTTTCGCTTTCATTTTGCACTGGGGGTATTGGTGTAATGTTACCCTCTTCTACTCCATAGTTTATAAAATCATCGATTTCATCCTGACTTGCTTTGTCGTGTGCCTCATTATCGGTTTCTTTCTCTACTTTTTTCTGACTTTTCTTGGAAATGTCTTCTGTCACGCAAGTTTTACATAGCTTAAGCCTCTCTGCGTGTACTATTTGCTCTTTTTTTCCGTCTACTTCTTTTATTTTATAGGTTACTGGACCTAATTTTCCAATTATTCTATAAGGCCCTGACCACTTCGAATAAAACTTGGTTGCCATTACTTTCTTTCGTGTTACTGCGGGTGTATATAAATATACTAGGTCTCCTAGTTTAAATTCTCTTCGTATTTTCTTTGCATTGTGTTTTTCACACCTGACATTTACACTTTTTTCAATATTTCTTCGAGCAGTTTCATGAGCTGCTTGCATTCTAGCTAACATTTCACTAGCATAGTTTTCATCTAGGTCATATTTAACTCTTCCAGTTGTTATTGTAAGATGTATCGGAACCTCCATATCTCTTCCAAACATAATAAAGAATGGTGAGTCCTTAGTTGTTTCATGTGGTAAATTTCGGTAAGCTAGTAAGCAATATGGAAGAACTTCATCCCAATTTGAGTTATTTTCACTAACAAAGTGACTGATCATGGTTTTAATAGTACGATGCATCCTTTCGATAATACCATTTGCACTTGGATGATAAGGAGTAGTTTTTAGTTTCTTGATTCCTAATAAGTTGCAAATTTCTGTGAATAGCTGTCCAACAAATTGTGTTCCACAATCTGTGAGTAGGTCTCGAGGGATGCCAAATCTACAAATTATGTTTTCGATAAACGCTTTTGCCACTGTTTCTGCTTTTATATCGGGAAGTGGTATACAATCAGGATACCTTGTTAGAAACTCAACACAAGTTAGTATATATTTGTTGTTTCTATCAGTTTTGTTAAGAGGACCCACAATATCCATGCTTATTCGTCCCCATGGTACATATGGCACAGGAGATGTTTGCATCGCAACGGGTGGTTGATAGGTTGATTTTCGCAGAGCGCAGGAGTGACATTGCTCTACGAAAGTCTTAACATCCTTTTTCATTAAGTGCCAGTAAAAATCTCTTTTTATTAGTTCAATTGTTTTCTTTTGTCCTGGATGGCAGGCGTAGATAGAGCTGTGATATGTTTTGAATATTTCTGATACTATAACTTTTGGGGCAAAGACTTTGTCTTCTCTTTGATGCTGTTCTCGTCGTCGAATTAAGAGTCCATCTTCATTGACGTAATATGGGTCTTCTTCAGTCATTGTTTTGGTTTCGGAGACGTAAGACGTGATTGATATTTGCCTAAGCTTGAAAATACTTTGGAGCTGTATGACAAAGTAAAGCAAGAATGTAATAAAAAAGACCTTTACTTAGCGAAAATCGAGAGTAATCATGAACAAATAACTCAAGATCTTAAAACTGAAATAAATAACCTATCTGCCGAAAATAGAAACAAGGAAACTTATATCAAGAGACTAAAACGAAGAACTCAATACTTTGAGGAGATTGTTATTGGTGCCGATCAGGAACATGATGAACAAATAAATAAATACAAAGATCAAATAACAAGTCTGAATAATGAGATCATTCAGCTTCAGCATAAAAATAACAGTTTGTTGGAAAGCATTAGGAAATTAGAACTGGAACTTTCCAACCGTTCGGATGACTTGAATGAAATGAAAATATTAAAAATAGAAATGTTGACAAGCATAGAAACCCTAACCAAGGAAAACGAAGTGTTTGCAAGTGACTCAAAGAAGGCGAATTTGGAAGTGTTTAACCTGCTTGAGTTACTAGAGAATATGGTAGGAAATGAGGTGATGGACAAAGCGACTCAGACTTCTACCTCTGCTGTCAGCCTGGATTTGACTGGGCGCGGGGATGAAGTGAAATCAACTGGACATGTGAGGAACACTACCAAATTGAACAGGATTATTCTGTTAACAGATGATTTTGGAAAAAATCTTTTTAACCAATTGGTAAATCATTTAACTGATTATGAGCTACAAGTAATATCTAAACCTTTTGCTAGATTTAGAGATTTAGTTTATACTTCTGACTGTTATGTGCGCGATTTGTCCGTTGTAACAATTTTAATTGTGGATTCAGAGGGAGTATGTCAATTTAGAACCTTTATTTTGATAAGGTCAATAATTATCGTTTAAACAATAAGCACTACAATGTTAGTTCATTAGAATGGAAGTCCTGGCTTAATGAAGTTAAGCTATTTTACAAAAATTATAACAAGTTGTCTTTGGCGCCTTTATTTGTTTCTAAACCTTCGGATAACAGACCCTATATAGAATTTTTATTTTTGACATGCCTGTGGTCGCACTGTTAGACAGTGGCGCTACACAATCTGTTTTCGGAGGAAATGCTTTAGAGATTTTAAAAAGATTTAATCTAAAATCGGATAAATGTTCAGAAAAGGTTATTTTGACTGCCGATGGTAAACCACAAACAGTTACTGGTTCTGTTGATCTGCCTATTAAAGCAGATAATATTTGTCGCATTATCAGAGTTTTATTAGTACCTTCTCTAACATATAATTTTATTCTCGGTAGTGATTTTTGTAAAAGTTTTAAAGTTCGCTTAAATTTTTTGGACGATTCCTGGCATATTAGTAGTGAAGTGAATAGTTTTCAGTTTTCAGTTAAAGAGTCGGACGATTGTAAAAAGGTGCCCGCGTTACTGTATAGCGTTGATGATTTAAGCTTGAAACAGAAAAATCGAATTGAGCAAGTTAACGGTGAGTTTAAGAAAATAAGCTGTGATGATCGTCTAGGACGTACCGACAAGATGATATTTCAAATAGATACTGGAGATGCAAGACCATGTAGAGAACGACAATATCCACTGTCGCCATAATTATATGATGAAATTGTTTAATAAAGAACTCGATGACATGTTAAGACTTGGAGTGGTGGAACCCTCACATAGTGCCTGGAACTCCCCAGTGCTCCTAGTCAAAAAAGCTTCAGGAGAGCATGGGCTATGTTATGACGGACGAATGCTCAATAAATTAACGAAACCTGACGCATATCCCCTGCCTAGAGTTGACAGAATTTTGTCCTTGCTAAAGAATGCTAAATTTATCTCATCGGTAGATCTCAGGAAAGCATTTTGGCAGATTCCTCTGGAGGAACACAGTAAGGAAAAAACAGCATTTTCTGTGCCTGGCAGAGGACTGTTTCATTTTAACGTGGTACCGTTTGGACTTAGAAACTCAGCTCAATGTCAGCAGAGGCTAATGGACTTAGTTCTAACGCCAAAGCTTGAGAATAACGTTTTTTGTTACCTGGACGATATTATTCTGATATCTGACACGTTTGACGAGCATATTTCAATTGTAGAGGAAGTACTTGCCAGATTAAAAGAGGCTAAACTTACTATCAACTTGGAAAAGTGCCAGTTTTTTAAGGATTCCCTTAAATATCTGGGATTTGTGGTAGACTCACAAGGACTGCGTACTGATAGTGACAAAGTTGCTTCTCTGGTAAATTTTTCTCGTCCAACAACTACTACGGAGATAAAACGTTTTGTGGGAACCGCTTCCTGGTACAGGAGATTTATTCCACACTTTTCAACTTTAGTTTCTCCTCTTAACGATTTACTGAAAGGCCGAAAGAAAGGGCAGTCCATAAAGTGGAATTCTGCAGCCGAAGAGTCTTTTGTAAAACTTAAGCAAGCATTAGTTTCAGCTCCCATTTTGCGTAGTCCTGACTTTAAGAAACCGTTCATTGTACAATGCGACACTTCAGCCACAGGCCTGGGAGGAGTGCTTTTACAACAAGACGATTCAGGAGAAATAGTCATCGCTTTTGCCAGTAGATCGCTATCACGAGCAGAGAGAAATTACACAGTGACTGAATGAGAATGCTTAGCAGTGATTTTCAGTATCGAAAAGTTTAGGCCATATTTCAATTTATTTATTAATGTTAAAATCGTATAGATGTACACAAGTCAAAGTAATCAGCAGTTAAACTGCACTAAAGAAAGACTTAAAAAAAAGAAAAATTTACTTAAAATACAGTCAATACAATAAAATTTTATATAACTGTCAATACACTAAAGTACACCTTAAATACAGTCATTAAACAACAGACCACATTTAAAGATTTTAACTCACATAGACACTCTCCATAGATACAAAAGTTAAAAATATATAAACACTTAAATTTGTTAAAACTTATAAGCTATTTTAGAAAGTAGAATTTAAAAATTACATTTAAAATATTCATCAACACTGTAGAAGGCCTTCGAGACAAGCAGTGCTTTGACCTCATTTTTAAATTTGTCGATTGGTAGCTGTTTAATTAAAGACGGTAGCCTGTTAAACATTTTAACAGCCGAAAACTCAGGACGACTTTGGCATTTATTCAATCTACAAAATATAGGCACCAGTGCCCCTTTACCCCTTGTATTATGATCATGAATATCCTGATGGGTAGTATATGAAGCCTCCTTTTTTCTGACATGCAGCAGGCATTCCATTATGTAGTTCGATGGGAAGGTAAGTATTTTTAATTCTATGAAAGCCTGTCTGCAGTCTTGTCTCCATCCGAGACCAGCAATCAGCCTAACAGCCCTTCTCTGAAGGCCGAAGATTCTACCAGCCTGTGCAGCGCCACCCCACGCAAGTAAAGCGTAAGTCATGATTGAGTGAAATGTAGCAAAATATACCATTTTTAGTGTGACCTCAGACACACACCCATTAAGACTGCGTATTACAAATACACTGCTGCTGAGTCTCTTTGCAACATTTGCTATATGATGATCCCATTTTAATTTAGGATCTAAATCAACGCCCAGAAAATGAGCACACTGAGGGTTGTCATTGATATTGTCAATGTCTCTCAAAGTAAATACAACTCTATGCGTCTTCTCTCTATTAAGAAGAAGACCATTTGCGTCAAACCACTCGGCAGCTCTCGACTGTGCCCCCAATAGTCCCCGCTCCACCTCCATAAGTGATTCCCCAGCAACGGAAAGTGTAGTGTCGTCAGCAAAGAGGGTATATCGGGCATCAGGTTCCCCTGCAGGTAAGTCATTTATAAAAATGAGAAACAACAGAGGGCCCAATATTGAGCCCTGCGGCACACCAATATCTAACACCCTCATCGCCGACGCCACCCCACCAACCCTCACCACCTGCTTGCGGTCAGCAAGATATGATCTCATGAGGCTGATACCATTTGGGTGAAATCCATAGGCTCCTAGCTTGTCAAGCAGAAGTCCATGGGAGACACAGTCGAAAGCCTTGCTCAGGTCGCAGAATAGCACAGCATTATATTGAAGATTGTCAAAAGAATTCATTATATTACACAAGAGATCGAGAATACCCAACACTGTACTCTTTCCCCTTCTAAACCCAAATTGACTAGGTGAAAAAATGGCATTTTCTTCAAAGAACTGCGTTATCTGATTAGCCAAGCACTTTTCAAAAATTTTAGAAAGGATAGGTAAGAGTGATATTGGACGATAGTTCGAAACGTCATTCACATCTCCTTTCTTAAAGATTGGCGATACTATGGCATTTTTAAGAACAGAAGGAAAAATACTCTCTCGGAGACATTGATTTATTAATTTCGTTAATGGGATTATTAGGATATCTTTGATATGTTTAATTACTCTGGTATTCATATTATATATATCATAACTGTTTTTGTCTTTTAAGTTATTAATTATATCCCTTACCTGAATGTAAGTTACTTCTTTAAATTGAAATATATTTTTAGGATAGTTTAGGTTTATTAGATTTTTTAAGGGATCATACTGAGTAGGAGTAATGTTATTTATTAAATTGTGTGCTATACTTGTAAAAAAGTGATTGAAATCATCTGGTAAAATGTCAGTGTTTAGGTTGTTCTTTTTTAGCTTACCCCTCTGTGCATTAACAATTTTCCATGCGCTCCCAACAGGATTTCGGGATGTGTTAATTATTCTATCATTTGCCTCTTTTTTTGCTTGTTCAATAGCAACTCTATACCTTTTTTTAAAGTTTTTATATTCAATCATATCTGTGAACCTACCGTATTACTTACTTACTTCGTAGAGTAAATGTAGATGTTGCCGCATAGCCCTCAGATTGTTATTGAACCATTCGACACCATTTGCTGCATTAGCTCTCACAGTATACGTTTTTTGGGGAAAAGACTGCAGAAAAGCTTCCGTAAGAATATTTGTCAAGATGCCAAATTTAGCTTCTATATTTATTGCAACGTCAGTGACATAATTCCATGGTGAGTCATTCAAAATATTAAAGAAACTAAATAAACCGTGCTGAGTAATCGGTCGAAAAGAGGTTGTTTGTGGAGATTTTTGTTTTATTTGAACATTGAAATGAATCATCTGACCTAAGTGATCAGAGAGGTTTAAATTGATATTTTTGGCAGAGAGACCCTGCTCCTCCATGCTGACAAAGACATTGTCCAAGCAAGCCCGCCCTCTGGTCCATTCACATATTGTCTGCCTGAGGCCATACGTCCTAAGAAGATCGCACAGCATAAGACAGTCCACATGACCAGTCTCAAACTTGACATTGAAATCACCCGCCAGAACAACGTCCCTGCCAGCACCCAAAGATGCTAGTGCCGTCTCCAGCATGGCAAGAAAGACCTCAAAGTTACCTGAGGGAGGTCTATATACCACTATAACTACCATATTCAGTTGTTTTAAAGTAACACTACTCATCTCAATACATCCCTCAGTGCTGAGATTCTCTATTGCTACATTCCTAGTACACTCCAGATTGTCCCCTACTAATATGCAGGTTCCTCCACCACATTGCCTAGACCTACATGAGAAAGCTGCCGTGATGTAGCCATTATAGTTAAATCCAGCAATCTCCTCGTCCCGAAGCCAGTGTTCTGTCATGCAAAAAACATTTACCTTGGTTTCAACCAAAGCTGCTTCTATGGTATGAAACTTGTTTCTCGCTGACCGGACGTTGTAATGGAGTATTTTTATTTCTTCTGTTCTAACCGGGGGGTCCTCAGCTGTTCTCTGTGAGTGTTCCTGTTCTGTTGCCGGCTTTCCAGATTGCGAAAATGGTTTATTGCTATACCTAATGGCCATAATTCAGGGGACATAATGGCCTCTTTTCGCTCTAAAGGTACAGCTAATTTGAAGGAGCTGTACTGCCTGTCCCTTCGATGTTTCATTTTTTCGCAGATGCAACCTTCTTCAAGTTGATGAGTTTTGAGAAAATCCAGTATCTTATTCGATTCCATCTTAGCTTCAAAACCAGAAAGAAACACCCATGCTAGTCTTGGGGCAACTTTGAAGAAGTTTTCCGCTTTATTTGTGCCAATGTTTGGTTTGGGACGTGTATTATTAACCCTTTTCCTTCGTTTATTAACTACAAGTTGGAAATTTTCCATATTTTCTTCATCAGCGACCTTCCCTTCATTCTCATCTGTCATGAGTGGGAGTGGCGTTTTTGCTTTAAAAGTACGGTTAGGTTGAAGTTCGTCTTTTTTGGTTAATGGTCTTCTATCTGGAGTGCGTTCCATCAACAGTGCAGGATCTTTCGGTGTTAGGATTTCAGTTGAAGAAGTGTTACCGTTGGTTGCGACATCTGCCTGCTGAGTATGGAAGGTAACGGCATTGCCATTGCTATTTACAGATTGCTCTGTCGATTCCAGCGGGGAGAGCGGGGCAATCGGAATTTCTGGCATGTTAATATTCACTTTTTTCTGCGAGTTTAAATTCTTTCGATTTCCCGTCTTTTCATGGGAATCCTTTGTTCTTTTTTCTAAACTTTGAATTCTTTCCAATAATAAACGATTGTTTTCTTTAAGAATATCATTTTTATCTTTGATTTCATCCACTAATTTCTTAAGATAACAAATCTCGGATTCTAGCATTGATGTTTTACTTACAGCTAGGTCCTTCTTTAAGTCACTCTCTTTAAGCTCCCGAATTTTCTCATCCTTGCCGCATATCAGCTCACGAAGACAAGCCAACTCGGCCTCTTGTTTGGAAATTATTTCCATTTCTTTGTTTACGACACGCGACGCGTTTGAGGTTAGATCTTCCCCACAGCACGTAACTCGCGTTTCGTCTATGATTTTAAGTTTTCCATCAAAATCCCTTACTGCACAGGACCTGTGGAATATCTTGCCACAATTTACACACACTATATAGCTACTTTGACGGGTTTTACAGCAGTAAAAAAAGGTTTTATTAACCGCTCCATTCTTAGATACTTCACTATCCGCCATCTTTCGCGGCTTTTTTTTACATTGAAGGTACCCATTTCACCATCCTAACTGACCATTATTCCCTGTTATGGTTAAACAATATGAAAGAACCGACTGGAAGATTAGCACGTTGGAGTGTAAAACTTCAACAGTTCGATTTTACTTTAGTCCACCGAAAAGGTTCGCTCAACGTTGTTCCAGATTTTTTGTCCAGGATACCTCCTGTTGAAAATGTTGCTGATTCGGTAGAGATATCTGTTCTGCACAGTGAATCCAGTCAAGTTTTAGATGTCGTTCTCGATAATTTGGATCCGTTCTATTTGTTTTTTTTTTACAAACAAAAACATTCTTGAAAATCCAGATAAGTATCCTCAGTGGACAGTGAAGGACCAGTTTGTGTATAGAAACGTTCCCATTAAGATCTCAACAAAAACAAACTTAACTCCTTGGAAACTTTTGGTTCCAAGAGATCAAATACAAAAGGTTATTAAGAAATTTCACGATCCTTGCACTGCAGGTCATTTTGGATTTTATAAGACTTTGGCTCGCATTCGTGAATTTTATTTTTGGAATAATCTGAGACAAGATGTCTCGAAGTACCTACGAAAATGTGAGATATGTGGCGCACAGAAACTGTCTGGAAGTTCACGACTGGGCCTTATGGGGTCCGAGAAAACTGTAAATTATCCTTTTCAAATTGTGGCTGTCGATTTAATGGGACCTTTTCCAAGGAGCCGCTCTGGCAATACACATTTGTTGGTAGTAGCTGATTGGTTTTCCAAGTTTTCATTTCTGCACCCACTAAGGAAAGCTGATGCCGCTAAGATCTGTGACTATATGGAAAAAGAAGTTTTTCTTCAGTATGGAGTTCCACAAATTATTATTTGTGATAACGGAAGCCAATTTTTGGGAAAGACGTTTAAACGTTTAATGGAAAAGTATGAAGTTCCGAAAATATGGTTTAATGCTAGATACCACCCCCAGACAAACTTTGTGGAAAGAACCAATAAGACTATCGGGACGGTAATGCGAAGTTACATTGCAGACAACCACAAAGATTGGGATAAAAATTTAGCAGAAATCCAACTTGCTTTGAACTCTGCTCAACATGAAGTCACAGGATTTGCACCTTCATTTTTAGTTTTTGGACGCCAAGTTCCTATTACTGGTAAATATTATGGAGATGTGACTACTACGGAAAATATAGAATTATTGCCAAGAGATCGTCAAGAATATAGTACAGGTTTGCGGAATTTTTCGCAGGTTTTTGAGAGTGTTCAAATTAGGTTGCACAAAGCCTATCAAAGGAATTCTCAAACATACAATTTAAGGAGACGTGACGTTTCGTTCAACGTCGGAGATAGAGTACGGAAGAGAAACAAGGTACTCTCAGATGCTGCGAATCATTTCTCGGCAAAGTTAGCCAAGAAATATGTTCTTTGCAAAATTGCAAGGAAAGTTTCTCGTTTGGTTTACCATTTGAAGAATATAGATGGCACTGATGCAGGTCAGTGGCATGTTAAGGATTTGAAGCCATACCTTGGATCAAATTCAGATGTTTCTGTTGGAGACTAATATAGTGATTCATTATCATATTTGATAATTATCGTTGCAGTGTTGCATTTAGTTAGTGTCCACTTAATTGTAGACACAGTATTTATTTCCTTAAAATTGGTTATAGAAATATTTCGAAGTATTTTAGACTGATTGATGATTGATATTACTAGTTTAAATCTTTTATTTAGGTAGTAACTAGCTTCCAGCAAAGTTAATATTTTTAGGATGTAAATTGGTGAAGTCGGGGTATCTTAAATACATAATTTAGAACCAATTTTTTTTGTAAAGAATTCGCACGTATTATTGGAAATATTGAGTAGTCCCGCGATCTAGCTAGATATTTTTTCCTCCGTGCATATTTCTCGGTGCTATTCCCGTTTTGTATATTTGACTTTTCTATCATGACATGATTTCATTATTTAGACTTTAACCCAATTTAGAGCTACCGATTATGACACCAAAAAATTATTTGGCGTGTGATACGCGAAGTTATCATGATTATACAAAACATTAAGGAATAGTCCCCGAAAAATAAAGTTTTACCGTTTCCAATATTACTTTAATTTGGTTATCTATATGGTTATTATTAATTCAGTAGGTTTATAGTAATAGTCTGCTTTAACGCTCTCATTATTCAATTGGTTTAGAATCCTCTAGTACCTTGGTGGTATTTGAAGAAGAAAAAAAAGAAAAAATTTCTCTTTATAAATTTTTTATTTTTTATTTTTTTTGGAGGGGGTAGTGTAACAATTTTAATTGTGGATTCAGAGGGAGTATGTCAATTTAGAACCTTTATTTTAATCAACATAAATTCGATAAACATACCTTGAATTTTGACCGGCAAAGAACATGATAACATATAATACGACCTGGAACGTCTATAAACAATAATCCAAGTGCCATACTTTTCTATTCTCTGGGAAACATGATCTGGAGTTCGAAGTATCGCACTTTCTTTATTTGCATATCTTTATTTTTGTTTATGTCAAAACATCAAAATTCGGATGTCAGTCATGCGATTGCAGTGAAGTTTGCCTTAGATTTTAGAAACAAGGCGCTAGACTAAAAATCAACATCTGTCGACGCACCGTCTCCGGATGTTTACAAGGATCCACTAAAATCTAGTTTTTGATTAGATATTGATTCACTGTGTACCGGCGCACAGAAGGGCAAAATCGGAAAAAGTTGGCCAGAACATGAAAATTTAAACTATGTAAACTCAATCGAATTTCCATGATTTGTTGAAAAGCAAGCTGTGTTTGTTCTAAAAATAGTGATTTGCGGTGGGGAGTTACGTTCGAAGTATCTGACAGCGGTGTCAGTTTATCTTTGCCTGTAAAAGCGTTATTACTTTGTAATTATAATTATTTCTTTTGCGTCTTATTTAAATATTTTTTAGTGTTGCTGAAGATTATGGATCCTATGCCTGGAGGTAGGTGTGACTCTTTTTAGTCGTTATACATGTAGTTAGTAGAAAATTTAGAATATATATATATATTTTTACTTGAAAGTTCTAGCGACATGACAAAATATTTAAGGAACTTTCTTTCCAAGATAAAATGCAGGTACTTCCGGGTTGTTCCGGGTTATAAAAATATTCACATATTGTGTGCTAGCATCTCTTATATTGAATAGAAAAAAAATATTTACCGCATATAGCCGCCTTTTGTAAAAAACGGTGGTAATCTCTTAATAAGACGTTGAAAACTTATGTAATATAATACTATCCAGAATACTGGCAACTCGCTTACCTTTGGGTTAGATTGGGTTGACAAGTAAAAATTTTTACTTCTAACTCGCGAGTCTCATGAAATTTTTTTCAGTGGTATTAGTAAATAATTTAAGTTTGCATTATTATAAATATATATAATATAATTATATTATTTCATATTAAGATTGATGAATATAATTTTAAAACTAAATTAGTCAGTACCTACACATATTTATCACGGATTAAAAACAACGATTAATATGCATTGTAATAAATATGCTTTTTTACTGTTTATTACAGGTTCACAAAAATTCAATAAAGAAGAAAACCTGGTTCTAAATAGAAGAGCTCTCTCTGAGATGCTGCTGGCTTGCGACTTTACAAAATTTGAAGATAGATGACATCATCTTTTAGCTTACATAATGAACTCAACCCATTGCCCTGAAGATACGTCCAGTGTCATTAAACATAACTTTCTTATTTTAATTCTGACTTTAAAGTAAAATTTAAATCTGCACAATACAAAAAAGAAATATTTCTTGCACAAAATAAGAAATGGCTAAACACTGATGTTATGTTTCCAATGTTTAAGAAACCAGCTCAAATGTCATGAGATGGTCCTCCGTCAGTAGACTTTTTGCGAATTAGTGAACGATCAAAACTAAGGAAGGCCGAGGAAGTTTGGTCCAAACTAAGTTCTGATGAACCTATGTATGCGGCCCAAATGAATCTTCGATCAGAGAAAAATATGGACGCAGCCACAGTAGTTAAAGAAGTTTATTTTTCGACCCCAACGAGAGCTCAAAAATATAGAAAAGCCTATAAGGAAAGGGAAGATAAAGTGGAGGAACTTTCTGAAGAACGGGCTCTATCAGTTTTAGTCGAGGCAAAGCTAACTAGACATCAATATGAAATGATTTTCATCTTACAAGAAGATTCAAGATGCTAAGAAACATTGCTATCCCGACCGTACAGCTATAACAATCACAGAGACGCATGCCAAGGTAAAGTTCCAAGCGTTACTTGACCACACAGTAAACCGTATTGTAAAAGTGCAAGGTGATGTTTTGCAGTCTTTGTCAGAAAATTAACTCCAATGTTTAACTTTAATATGTAAATGGGGTTGTGATGGGAGCTCCGGGTTCACTCAGTACAAACAAAAATTGGAAAGTAGAGACGATTCAGATTCCAGTATTTTTTTGACATCCCTTGTGCCAATTCAGCTTATATCTGATAAATCAAATAGAATAGTGTTTCAAAATCCTCGAACTGGTTCTCCCAGATTTTGAAACCCAGTCAGACTACAGCTTATTAACGAGAGGACCAAAATTACTCTTTCCGAGAAAAACTACATTGAAGATCAAATTAAAGATTTAACACCCACAGCTGCTAATTTAGGAAATAAGGTGGTATTTATTTCCCATAGTTTGCTATTTACCATGATTGATGAGAAAGTATGTAATGCGGCAACTTCCACGACATACACTCAGAAGTATTACATTTACGGAGAGACCTCAAAGAACTTTAATAAAATCGACATTATGCTGGAAAAAAATATTAATATTTGTTCGTTGTCTTTTGGCCTATCGAGTCTTCATGCATGGATCAGATTTTTTGAGTACCTGCCTCACATGACATACAAACTGCCTATAAAACAATGGCAAGCTAGAGGCGAAGAAAATAGAAAAATAGGGACAAATACAAAAAAAAAGATACAAGAAGATTTTAAGTGTAAAATGAGCTTAATAGTAGATCGTCCTAAGCCGGGATTTGGCAGTAGCAATGACGGAAATACTGCTTGTCGTTTTTTTGAAAATGTCTCACTGCCTTCTGAGATAACAGGTATAAGTAAAGAAATTATTAAACGACTTAAAGTTATTTTACATACAATATCGAGTGGTTTTCATGTTAATCTTGAAAGTTTTAAAAATTATACCATTTCTACAGCAAAGCTTTTGGTTGATAAATACCCTTGGTATAACATGCCGACTACAGTGCATAAAATTTTGATTCACTCAAGTGATATAATATCATCATTTTTAATTCCTATTGGCCAGCTAAGCGAAGAAGGTCAAGAAGCTGTAAACAAGGATATCAAAAGATATAGGGAAGGCTTTGCTCGCAAATGCTCCCGAAAGCAAACTTTGGAAGACATTTTTAATAGACTTCTTTTAAGTTCGGATCCAGTCATATCAACAATTAGAAAACTTCCTAAACGTAGCTCTAAATCTTTCGAAAACGAAACTTTAAGTTTGTTATTTCCTCCAGAAATAACATCAACCTCTAATTTGGATGTGGACTCGTCAAGCGAAGATTCTGATGATGCTGCAGATTTTTTGTAATTTTATACATTTTTTTTTTTAGTGAGTAAGTACGCAAATAAAAGTAAAGCTGTTTTCTAGTTAATTTGCCTTTTAGTTTATTTAAAAAGTTTTTAATCATTTAGCAGCTTCAAATTTGCGGTTCATGTTCCGCATCATCATTGTACAATTTTACAGGGAATTGAAAAATGCAATAATAATGTACATTACATATACATATTTAAAATAAAAAAGCAGAAAATATTTCTTTGAAAATCAGGAATTTAATGTAAAACCTATTTTATTATTTTTACCGTTTTCAAAAAAATTACCGATGCGGACATTTGGTGGACCCTGTATATTTTCAAACTTATACAGGAGTCTTAGAAATTATTTTTTCTTCTCCTTTAAACATCATTCTTGAATTTTTGTAAGATTCGTTAATAGATTAGGTTCTGGCCAACTTTTTTCGATTTTGCCCCTCTGTGCGGCGGGTGGTTCACTGTGTCCATCACACAGTACACAGTGAACCAAATATACTGATTCAAAAAAGCAGAAATAAAAAATAAGAATACCTACCTAATGGTCATATAATTGCAAAGGAAAAAGGTCAATATGTGATGGTTTCCGTTTTACATGTTTTTTTATGATCTTTTTACTATAGGGAAGACGTAGCAACCTTGTAGGCAAAAAGTGATTCACTGTGGGATAGTTTACCCTACCACTCTTATCCTCCTACTCTCGTAAAAAAGACAAGTCCTAGTCTGGCAACAGTAATTGGCTGTGAGTCTTTCTGCACTGGGAGTGGGGATAAACATTCACTTCAGGACAACAAAGCAAGTAAGAATGTCATTCAGGCTTTGGGTGATTCCGCAAGACTTTTTACTGAGTTGCATCATGTGATTTCAGTATCACGAAGGAATGCAATTTTGCCTATTTTGAGCAAATCAGCAATGGAGGTGGCTGAGAGCATAGGCATTGATAAGAATGTATTTGGCAAGGACCTAGGAGAAAGACTTAAGACTGCCTGATCTCTAGAAAAGATCAGCAGGGAATTCAAGGAACCCATGCAACCTTTTAAAAAAAAGTTTGTTCCTAAACAAAATACGAATAAACCTGGTAATTTAAACTGGAGTTGCCCGTCCCGGCAGAGGGAGCTGAGACAGAGAGGGCCAGCCTACCCATCTCACAGGAGAGAGAGGATAAAATTCTCAAACAGATCTCGACAGAGAAGGTAAGTAGACTCAAAATGGCTGGCAACCTGAGGTTATTTAAAGATAACTGGGCAGATATAACAGCGAGTAGGGCAGTGTTAGGCTGGATAGATGGTATTAGAATAGCTTTTATTAAGAAACCTTGGCAAATGACAAATCTCTTGCCAGTGAGATTTAAAGACAATAATTTGAAAATACAGCAGAGCATTAACAATATTTTAGAACAAGAGGTGATTGTGACTTGCTTTCAATGTGCAGGTCAATTTCTTTCATAATATTTCCTGGTTAAAAAGTCAAACGGCCAGAAAAGATTTATATTAAATTTGAGGCAACTTAACCTATTTATTCAAGCTCTTCATTTTAAGCTAGAGGATTCACGTACTGTTTTAAGGATGATCAGACCTAGTTGTTTTATGGCAACTATTTATTTAAAAAATGCATACTAGCCGCTCTCTATTGATAAATCGTGTAGGAAATATTTGAGATTCTCCTTCCAGGGTAATTTATATGAGTTTACATGCTTGCCTTTTGGGCTTTCGTTGGCGCCCTATTACTTTACTAAAATTACTAAACCAGTAGTTGCTTTTTTAAGGAGAAATGTCATGTCTTGTGTAATATACCTAGACGATATCTGGATTACCTCTGATAGTAGGTTAGAATGTTCAAGACAAGTGTCCTTTACATTACATTTTTTGCAAAATCTAGGCTTTATTATCAATTTAGAGAAGAGCAGACTAGAACCGTCAAATATATGCAGGTTTTTAGGTTTTTTATTTAATAGTCACAACATGACTATCAGCATACCATAGGAAAAGCGTCAAAAAATATTAAAGCTATGTACATTTTTACTATCAATGAGGCAATGCACCATTCGTTTTTTTGCCAGCTTTGTGGGTAACATTGTATCTATTTGCCCCGCCGTTAATTATGGGTGGCTATACTCGAAAAATTTTGAGAGGGCAAAATTTTTAGCTTTGATAAAAAGTAATCAAAATTATAATTCTAAAATGGATATTCCTTCATTTATAAAGGAGGATTTGCATTGGTGGTTAGGTAACATTCAAAGAGCTTATAGCAATATAAGACAGCCACTTTGATATTGTAATATTTTCTGACGCTACCTTAAAGGGGTGGGGGTCTCATTGTAGTGGCTTGAAAACACAAGGTTAGTAGTCTTCAGAGTAAAAAGAGAAACATATTAACTACCTTGAACTTCTAGCTGTTTTCTACGCTATAAAATGTTTTGCAAAAGAGCTGTGTTCTGTTACTATTTTAATTAGAGTTGATAACACTACGGCCCTCTCATATGTTAACCGGATGGGGAGTATTAGATATCCAGAGTTAAATCAGCTGTCTCGCAACATTTGGCAGTGGTATGAAGCTCGAGATATATGGCTTCAGGCATCCTACATTAGTTCTAAAGAAAACTTTTTGAGAGACGAATTCTTCTGGTTTCTTTTTTGGACACCCAACCTTGCTTTCCCCTATTTCAGAAATTGCTGTTACAAGAACCTCTGGTATTAGAATGGTCAAATAATTTGTTAACCTGTCCTGGTAGTAATATAACGGCATTACCACCTAATACTGCCTTTTTAGTTGGGAAAGTTAGTGGTCGGAGGTTCCAGTACTAATAAATAACTCTTGCGTTTGTTTTTGTAGATAGAGTATACACCATTCCCAGGTGCAACAACACTAATTAAATAAAATAAATAAATAAATAAATAACGACTTTTATTAAAAGAAATGAAATACAAAATATTCACAAAATATTAAAATGGAAACAAACATAAGGAAAAAAAGAAAATAAACTAAACCCATCCTATCAACAGGGTAGTGGCGAAGTCTAGCATTGCTATTCCTACTCAACCCCTAAACTGAAGAAGGATAAGAAGCATACAGTTTGAGCCGAAACAAGACGGCGGAGAATTAATAATGCATTTAAATGGTTGGATTTTTAAAAGTAAAAAATACATTTATCAACATTTCTAGTTAAGCTAACTCAGCCAAGGCATATTCAGTTAACAAATAAAATAAGTTTTCAAATTTCAAATGAAGGCAGAGTAACTCACAGCAAAATAACACAAAAAAAAACACAAAAACACAAAAGCACCCGAACAGTCCACAGAGCATGCGCAATCTTTGGTAACATTTAATAATATTATTGCTTGCTTAATAGTAGATCCTTTAGTTTATATTTAAATTTATTGATGTTAAATATTTTAAAATTTTGCGGTAAAGAATTGTACAGTGAAATAGACTGAAAAATGAAACTTCTTAGAAACATGGCAGTTCTGTGTTGGGGAAGGACAAATTTTTCGTTGAAACGAGTTGTTCTGGAATGAATGTTAGAGTGACGCTTGAATTTTTGCTTGAGGCATGGCGGAGCAGCAGCATCAGTAATAAGTTTATGTGTATAGACACCTAAATGTTGTAACCTTCTAGACTCCATAAACAAGCACCTATCTTCTTTAATTTTATAAGTGATTGGTTGAAATTTTCTGACACCATGAATAAGCCGAAAACAAGATTTTTGTATTCTCTTTTGATCAGATTGAGTCAGGCACGGTCCGTAAATAAAATCGCAGTAAGTGAACTGCGAAAGTACTAAAGTTTCACATAATTGCTTTTTAGTGTTTTGATCCAAGATATGCCTATTATAATAAATAAGCCTCAAATTGGAATATGCTTTTTTAAATAATGAATTAAGATGTTCTGTGAAACGTAAATCAGAGTCTAGAATTACACCTAAGTTTTTGGCATATTCAGTAAATACTAATGTTGTATTATTTATTGTTATATTTAGGTTTTGCTTTAAGAAATCTCGATTATTTTTATTACCAAAGCACATTAATTTTGACTTCTCGGTATTCAAAACTAAATTATGTGAAAGAGACAATTCTTTAATAGTGTTAAGATCGTTATTAATATTCGCACTTGCCTCTTCATGCATACTCCGAGGAAAATTATAGTAAATTTGAGTATCATCTGCGTACGCCTGAATCTTACAAAATTTTAAGGACTTTAGAATATCGGATGTATAAATGATAAAAAACAAAGGGCCCAGAATGGAGCCCTGCGGCACTCCAGATAAAATTTCAACACTCGATGAAAGCAAGTTGTGAACGGAAATTTGTTGGTTCCTATCATTTAAATATGAATTTATTAGTATAAGGGATAAATTATCAAAACCAAAATACTTTAATTTAGCGATTAATAATTTATGATTAATTGTATCAAATGCTTTAGAATAATCGAGCAATACCAGAACACTGGCTAGACCTGTGTCATATGCCTCAATTATGTCACTTGTAACGGTAGCCAAAGCAGCAGCCGTACTGTAACCTCTTCTAAACCCACACTGTACATCAGGCAAGATTTTTTTTTCGTTAAAGTATATGTTAATTTGATTGAATAAAATTTTTTCAAATACTTTTGAGAGGAGTGGCAGTATGCTGATAATTGAAGACATGAGTTGATAAAGGTGCTATGTCCACTTTTTTAAGAAAATTACATTTTTGTATATTTGGTTCTATATTAACCCAATACAACCCCTGAATGAACCAGGATTGTAATATTTTCAATAATAAGGGATATTTCAGGCATACCTTAACCATTTATTAGTGGATAAAGGTGCTATGTGCATTTTGGGGACATAGCACCTTTATCAACTAAATTTTTGGATAGCGCTGTTTACATGTTCAGGTGCTATGTGATATTTTAAGGTTATGTTTATAATATTTTGTGACCAGATCGAGGATTTTTAAAGAAGATTTTTTTAAAGAATACGGTTTTAAACTGTAAATAATATTAGTTTATCATGAAATCCAGAACTGAAAGAATATTAGCATTGATAACAGATAAGAAGTTATGTATTCCTAGCAAAGGTAAGTTTGCTTTAGTTTCCTATTATACTTTTGATTTCCCCATTTTATTCTAAAAAATAAAGCGTTGTAACAACAGTATACTTATAATAATAAATATTGTACCTGTAACCCGTACACCTTAATAAGATTATTAAAATGGGGAAAGCACTGTGATAAACTTGGCACATTTTTTTTAATATTAAACATTGTTTTTCGGTTCTTTTTAGAGGTTACAAATAATTTGAACTCCTGTTCAAGTACGGAGAAAATTATTGTTGAAGGAGACAATATAATACAAGTCACCACCGAACAAAATCTCCAGCAAAACATAAACAGGAATGCTGCTGAGCAACCAAGCACTAGCGGACTTCAAAAGCAGGTCAGCTCTAAAACAGGTAAGCACAAAAGAAGATTATTTATATATTCAGGATTTGGAAAACCCGGAAAAGTCAGGGGAGTTTTTCTTTGCTTCATTATTATTATACCGGGTGTTGCATCGTCGAGCGGGACATAGGAAATCCCATGTAATTTTAAATGGGGTCAATTATTGGCTTCCCTAATTATTTTAGAGAAAAATTCTATTTAGGTTTATTAAAGAGCACTAAAACCCACATTCAAAAGAACAGTGGCGGATCTAGGACCGTCGGGGCCCGAAGCAAAAACTTTTTTCGGGCCCCCCTTGTCAATGCGGCAGACAAAAGTCCGCCGCAGGCGATAAGCGTCGCAGACGAAAAATTTTTTGGACCACGCCCTAATTTTAACAAATTTGGTCAATATTTTATAGTATAGCAACATTTTTAAAATCGACTATTGACTAGAATTTTCACTAGATACTGTCAGTTTTTTTCCTAAAATTTTATTCTTATATCCATGATTTCTGAAAATAAAATACTTACTGATATTTCCTTTAGATCAGAAAAAATTTTAGAATTAAATAGGGCTTCACCCGCCGAGCCGCCACTTCTTCAGTTTTTTTTTAAATATAGGTAGTTTTCTTTGTGGTGTCAGGTGAATGAAAGTCATTTATGTATTTGAAATTTTTATAAAAATACACTTTTCAAAAATATATTATGTGATTTAAAGCGAATAAATGAAAAAATAACACCATAATGTACTTTAGGAAATTGTAGGAACTTTATAAAATCACAAAAAAAACAAAGTAAGCCTACACATACTACACAGTACACACACATACAAGCTAAAAGGTAAGTACTTACCTACACTTTAAAAAGTAAAATATGTAGGAATGAAAACATAACACCAAATAAAAAAAATATGAAAACAATATTCTTCTTAAACATGCAAAATCTTTATAAAATTAACGAAAAATAGATGTACACGTAGATACAGAGAAAGAAACTACGAAATTCACAAAAGAAAAAAATCAGAAACTTTTCTTTAAAACAAGTAATTATTCTTTATAATGCAAAAAAAACTCTCAATTTATTTAAAATTTGGCCGACGCACCTTGGTGTTAGCAAATTGTCTTATTGATTCATCGAAGGAGAGTGAATCAGTTAGGTCACTTTCAATTGACAAAATACCTAAGTACTGTAATCTTTTTTCCGTCATTACTGTTCGGTATTTATTTTTAATTATTGTAAGTTTTGAAAATGACCTCTCTGCTTCACAGCTTGTAATAGGTATTGTTAAAAAAAGTTTTAAGGCTATATACAAATTTGGAAAGACCTCAGTCATATTTTTATTGTACAAGATGCCTAACATTTCTACACAACTAACAACATTTTCGGGTGAGTGAGAGATTTTTAAGTATTGCTTAAATTGTTTGACTTCATTCAACAAATCCTCATGAAGATCGTTACTATAATATTCTAAAATAGTCGACAGATTATCTTCATTGATTTCGTCCTTTAAAGGATTTCCTAAATCAAAGAGTACTTGAAATTTTTTTACTACATCTTGGTAGGCAGTGCTACGTCTATCTAGTTCGCTAGATAAACAATCCAATAACTTATTAAGGACATCTATGCGAAATTTGTCTTTACCAGTAAAACATACTCTTTGAGGCTGTTTATCCGCTAGTAACTTTATTCGTGTTCTTTTTGTTGCATCGGAGTACACAACTTCAACGTCTTCGCTTAAGTCTATTGATTTGGATTCCAATTCATTAGTTTCTATGTCTGCATTTTTTCGTATTTCCTTTATAAATAGGCTTAAGGAACATAATAAATTGTACCCTTCTTGTACGTCCAAGCCAGGGGTCTGTAGCATAACAGACACTTTATTAAAGCGTTCCAAAATTTTTTTCCACATTAGCGTTAACATTGCGTATTCAATTTTTGATAATTTATTAAATAAATTTTTGGCGTCATTTCTAAAATCAGCTTTTTCAGTTCGGTCTGCAATAACATGTTTTAAAGTTTTTAAGATTTCGCTGTATCCACATGCTAAGGCTCTGACAGCTTCATAGTGAGCACACCATCTTGTTATGCTTAACGATTTTAAAGCGTATTGTAAGTTTGCAAAATTACATAAAATATTCCACCTATGAGGTGAAGCTGAAAAAAATACATAAAGTTTTTGGAGAATCCCAAAATAGTCAACAAGTTCTGGCAATAAACTTACAGCTTCCACTCCTACCAGGTTTAAGGAATGTGCAGAACAAGGTATAAACTCAGCCATATTGTTAATTGCTTTAAAACGGGCTTGAAGTCCACTATACCGACCGCTCATGTTGGCAGCATTATCATATGATTGTCCGCGAATGTTTTTTAAAGGAAGATTGATTTTGCACAGGTAGGAAGAAATTATTTTAAATAAATATTCAGAAGTGTGATTCTCTATAGGCAAAAAAGTTAGAAATCTTTCGTAAGGTTTTCCCTGATAGCAATACCTAACAATGATAGCCAGTTGGTCAATATGCGCTAAATCTGGAGTGGAATCCACAATTAAGGAGTAGTACTGAACATCATCCTGATTTATTTGATTTATTATTGTTGTGAGCACCTGTTGACCCATAATAGCAATTAACTCTTCGTATGTGGTTTTGGACAAATAAGATGTTGATTTTTGTGCCTTTGATTTTGATTGGCATTTATTTAGGTGCTCTTTCAAGAAAGGATCGAAGTTCGAAAGTAATTCAATAATGCCCATAAAGTTACCATTATTGGGAGAACCCCATTTCTCTTCATGACCTCTAAGCGCAAGACCTCTCTGGCATAGAAATTTTAAAACAGAAACAACCCTTATTAATATATTATAAAATGTATCAACTTCCCTTCGTGTCTGTTCTTCCAATTTCTTGTCAATTGTGATCTTATTTTCTTTGCGTGTAAACCACGTTATAATTGCATTTTTGTGATCATTTGTCTGCTGGTGGTTGTCAATGTCTCGTGAAATGTTTGACCAATCCTTATACCCAGTTTTAAACTGTGACTCCGTTGTTGAAAACAATTTACAAGTAACACAGTAAACACATCCCTTGCTAGGCGAGTAACAAAGCCAGTATCTTCTTATCCTCTGGCCATTTTTTAAGGTTTTTTCAAAATTTTTGTTTGAAAAATACCTTTTAGATTTTCCAAAAACCGATACAGAATTTGAATATCCATTTTCGGCATCGTAATTTTGAAAATAAGAAAACTCATGGAGTAAACATTCACTAATGAAGCTATTTTCAAAAGTGTCGGGCCATAAAGATATATCTTGAAAATGGGTATTAATTTTAGTAGTGTGTTCAGTAGCAACTTTACTATGTGACTCTATTTCTGCGAATGGACTATAAGCTTTTGATGTGCTAGGTTCGCAGTGTTCGCACTGTTCTAGTTTGTAGGCATCTGGTTCAACATTACTGATAATAGTGCCAGTTTCAGCAGCGTCAGAGCTTGTAGATGAGTCTCCTACCGGAAGTGCTGGAACTGAAACTAGATTGCTCCCTATCTCCAAATTGTTGTTACCTACTTTGGTAAGGTCAACGCTTGTAGCAAAAAATTTTGTTAATTTAGGATATTTCTTATTTTCCTGATCTCTTTTTTCTTTCAGTTTCCTTTTTTGAAAACCAGACAAATAATGCCGATCTCGATCAGACATAGCGGCAACTGCGCCAACTTAACCTAAAGTTAAATTATGTAATTAGTATATCCCTTTTTGTAGACAAAACACACCAAACCTTTAGAATAGAATAATACGGGAATCTGCGGAATTAAATATCGTCGTTAGGTCGTCACTTCTACTTATTTTGCGTACAAACTACAAATAGGTATTCACAAACACACAAACAGCAGATAATGTTAAATTAAAAGAGTTGCCAGATGGCCCAGATGTAAAAAACTTAAAGCGCAAATCGAAACCTTAAAGTAGGCACCCCGAAAGCGCGCCTGCGAAATAGCACATTAATAAACATTCTTAAAAATTTAGTATTTTTTTATAATGCATAACAATATGTACCGACGTACCTATAACACATAGTAAATCACAGGGAGTAGGACCTAAGATAGAACACCTTCCTTTAATAAAAATTAACGGGCCAATTTTCTTGAAAATGCTCCCACATTGCAATCAAGCGCGCAATCTGGCAGCTCTGTAAACAGTAAGTCGTTGAAAAAGTCGGTGGCCACAGACACTGACATCGACATCCTAAGACGCATACAACGTTGCCGTATCTTTTAAAATTTCACTGGAGTTTTTGAATAATATCGTATTTTAATATTTGTGTTAAGGAGCACAATAAGCCATGAGCTTCAGTGCTGTGGGAAAAGAACCACAATCCATTGAGATAGATAGATAGAATATTTGTATTCGTACGTAAAACGCTTAGTATTTTAAAGAAGTAGACCACTCCGGCGGGGCCCCCTTGACTGGGGGCCCGACGCAGAGTGCGTCCTCTGCGTCAGCTTAGATCCGCCACTGCAAAAGAATAACTTTATTTTTGATGAGCCCGTTTACGGGTTATCGCCGATTTCTTTTTAACTATTTCTCCTTTTTATGGCCCCGTATTTGCGGGCACCAGTCAAGGTAAAAGATGACTGTTAAATAAAGTTGTCATTTTGAGGAATATTTGAACATCATCTTAAATCCTAAAGTTCTAACAATTTAATAGTACCTACCTATTAATTAGTAAAATATTAAAACATGTAAAATGTCATAATTAACCTTGTAATTGAATACTTTATTTTAGTTTTATTCAGATTAATTTGTACTCATAAATATACCTTTAATATTTTCGATGTACGAGTTTTTATAACAATAAAGCACACATTTCAAAATGACAACTTTATTTGACAGTCATCTTTTACCTTGACTGGTGCCCGCAAATACGGGGCCATAAAAAGAAGAAATAGTTAAAAAGAAATCGGCGATAACCCGTAAACGGGCTCATCAAAAATATCTAAAGTTATTCTTTTGAATGTGGGTTTTAGTGCTCTTTAATAAACCTAAATAGAATTTTTCTCTAAAATAATTAGGGAAGCCAATAATTGACCCCATTTAAAATTACATGGGATTTTCTATGTCCCGCTCGACGATGCAACACCCGGTATAGCAACTCTGATATTGTTCTTTAGTTTAGTTCTGGGTTACCCCAACCCCTTCTAACCCCTACTAAATGTCTGCTATTTTTTTAGATTCTATAGAAAATAGCGATGAAGAAAGCGTCACATCAGGCAGCGTATATTTACCTTCCAGTGATGAAGAATACACTGGTGACTCATTTGTTTCCCCCAAAACATACAAATATGAAGATATACATAGAATTAAACGTAAAGTGTTTTCTGATGACAATGAAAATGATAAAAAGGCAGAAATACTAAACAAAAAAATATTTGAAAATTCCAAAAACGTTGACAAAGATATTCTTAAGGTTACTGAAGGGGATGGAGAAACACAAAACGAAGATGTTCCTGCACATCTAGGACATGATAAAAATTTAGAAATGCACAAGAATAAACAAAAATTGCATGTTACTGCTGATGGAATAAGCAAAAGTGAAACAACTACTGAACCAAATTCCAAAGTAGCTAAAAAGAAAGCACGGAATCCTGAGAATTGGAAAAGAAACAAAGCTGCAAGGTTAAGACAACAAGGTGAAGAATATATATCTCAAAAAACTGGTAAGGTCATGGAAAAAAAAGTAATAAAAAAAGGAATACTATGTAAAGAAAATTGCCGCCTGAAGTGTAGCGAGAGATTTAGTGTTGAAAGCAGAAAACAAATTTTGAAAAAATTTTATAAACTAGATATTAATTCCAAAAGTGTATTGATTTTTAAATGCATTAAAATGCATGAAATTAATCGTCATCGCTCTCGTAAAAATTTAAAAACCAAAAGTTACACTTTTAAATATACAATAGCATATGACAAAGAAACCATACTGGTGTGTAAAGCCTTCTGCTCTTTGTACAGAGTTGGAAGAAAAAAAGTGCTTAAAGCTCAAAATGAATTAAAATCCGGTCAGGTAGCTCCCTCGCCACATAAGCAGGGCCATCACAATAATCCTAAAAAGATACCTATGGATGTAATTACCTGTATTGAAAATCACATCAAGCAGTTTCCATCGGAAGAATCACATTATTCAAGGAACAAAAATCAGCATAAAAAATACCTTTCTCCTTTACTTAGTATTAATCGACTCTACCAGCTTTATATAGAGCAATGCGAAAAAAGGAAACTCGAAAATAAATACGCGGTTAAGGCTTCCTTTTACAGGCATATTTTTGAAACAAAGTTTAACTTGCCTTTTGGTGCCCCAAAAAGCGATACTTGCAGTGTATGTGATGCTGGGGAAAATTTTTCAGAGCACACCGAAAATTTCCAGTTTGCTTTTGCCTTGCAGAAAGTTGACCGAGAAGTGGCACTTATTGACAAAGAAAAATGTTACATAACAATGGATCTCCAACAAACGATGCCACTGCCAAAGTTCTCAACTTCGAAATCTTTTTACTTGAGGCAAATGTGGTTCTACAACTTTGGAGTTCACTCTATAACCAGTTCAGGCCACAAATAATATTTTTTCACATGGACGGAAGATATCGCCAATAGAGGCAGCAATGAAATAGCAAGTTGTCTGCTAAGATTTTGCAAGTTACTTAAAGAAGAAAAGCCAGAGATTGAACATTTAATAATCTGGTCAGATCAATGTGGGGGGCAAAACAAAAACTTTGCTATTATTAGCCTTTACGAATACTTAATATTAAATAAGATTTTTAAAACTATAGACCATAAATTTCCCGAGGTTGGTCATTCCTACCTCGATTCAGACAGAGACTTTGGACGAATTGAGAAAGTTCTTCGGAAGCACCAGAATATTTATTATAGCGCCCGCCCCCTTATCTTGGCCCTTTTTCACTTACCTAACTTCGGCCTTCCCTCGTCGGTTGTCTCTGGTCAGAGGCGGCAGCTACAAAACCCCAATTTGTAGGTTCGGAGAGAATCTGTGTGCGACGCTGAATTCCACTAATTTTTGTTGGATCGTAATTTTAGCCTTTTAAGTTAAAGTCTGGGTTTTTGCTTCTTAATTTAATTTTATTGTAAATAAATGGTAGATAAAGGGAGCCACCCCAACAATTTAGCAAAAATTACAAAAAAAATTTGTTAAAGATTCTTAGTAAAATATTTTGAATAATAATTGGCTTTTCCAACACTTACTTCCGCGACCCGTTCGTTGACCTATCGGATTTTTGGTCAAAACGCGACAACTTCGATTTTTCCGACCCCGTTACTACTTTTCGCGACCCGGCTTCTGACTTCTAGGTGTTTACTTGTTGTCTGATTTTTTTTCTGGCTAACTTCTGACTGACTAACTCGAGCCCCTATCGTCAGGAGCTTTTATATGGAGTGATTGTGCGCATACTGACGATGAGTGGGTGGTTTTGTGTCTATTCTTGGTATCTGATCAGCGTGAATCATACAAGGGTGGTAAATTTCCTTAGAAATCATGAATCATCACCTGCGCGATTTTCGCGGTTCAGGCAAGGGTGGTGGAAATCGGTACGGTTTCAGAGAATTCTGGCGTCATCGCCTGCGCGATTTTCTCGGTTTGGGCAAGGGTGGTGGAAATCTGTACGGTTTCAGAGAATTCTGGCGTCATCACCTGCGCGATTCTGCCATGTCCCGGGGAGGTTTTAGCTCTTTAGTTTTTATCCGTGTTCCGCGCTTAACTAGTCGATTGAAAGTAACATTACAAAATAATTTCCAAAAATATTCAAAATGTGCTGTTCGGTAGTGAATTATTTTGGTAGAGAGTTAGTTAAAGGATATACAGAAGTTAATTTTGGTTGCTAAACCTTTTGGATTATTGCATTTTTCTAAAGTGAGTTTTCTTAAAATTTATTTTTCTTTTATTTTGTTTTCCCCAAAAATAGTTAAAATTATTTATTTAATTTTTCCCAAATTATACTAATGAAATTTTAAGATTTTTCTTCAACAATTATTTTTTTTTTTAAAACAAATTAATAATTTTTAATTTTCGGGAGTACATTTGCTCATGAAATTGTTTCATTAGTTAAAATTAATTTTGATTGACTTCTCCTTGTTCACAAATTTTCTTTCGAACAGAATGTAATATTAAACCTTTTCGATACCTGATGCCAGTTTCCTAATTCTTTTGAATTAGAGATTTTAATAAGTAAATATAAAAAAAAAATTCTTAATAAAAATGTTTCCTAACATAAAATAAAAACATATGTAGTAACTTTCAAATATTTTAAATATTTATATATTTTTATATATATAGGCCCTCTGGTCTGAGCACTACACCACACCCTTCCTTATCAAGTCGAAATACTATTTTAATAAAAGTATTTCGCTAAATTCCAACCAACGCACAAACGGTTCAGTATACACACGCATTCTTATCCAAACAAACAAGGTCTGGAACCCGAGATAATTAGGTCACTGTGCCACTCAGGCCCGTCAGTGTTTAATCTAGGTCAAGCACCTTTGGTTCTTTGAATTTTTAAAGACGTTATTAAGATGAAGATTTTCCATTAAATTTAAAAATAACAAATTATTGAAATTATTATTCTTTTTCTGTTCGCAGAAGTAAGTGTTGAGCCTTTTATAAACTATTCCTTATATCTTATTAATACATTATTATTAAATTGAAATTTCAATATAAAAAATACAATTCCTAATTCCTATCTGCCTAATTAGTGACTAGCAAACACTCGGCCGTAGATATAGAAATCTTTTTGGCAATACCTTATATCTATCCAGTATTTATACTTAAAAAAAAAGAGGTAGATCTATGTTAATAAAGAAAATTTATTATTTTTCTCCTTTCTTCTAATGAACCCTGCGGGTAACAATAATTAAACGCTTAGTGTTCTATTCTACAAAAAAAATGTTATGGAGAACATTAATTAAACTGTACTAACAGCTAACCGCGTGTAAAACGGTTAAAAAAAAAACTCAAAATTTAGAGTGTTTAGCAAGACTTTAGAATAAACATTAAATCTTTGAGCAACCCTGCGGGTAACTTGGTATATAATATTATACTGTATAAAACAAAAAAATATATTATTGAATTAACACTTACTACTAAATTAGAGTACCAATAAATTTTTATTTTAAAAAAAAAACAACCTTACTTTTTGGGCGGCTCAAAACGGCGAAGGGTAATTCGTAAGCCGTCCGGGGATCGTTCGACTGTGTAGTTGTCCTCCTCAGGGTTGGCTTGGGGTCGGACACCTACGTGGTGATCCTCGTCGTATGGTCGTATGGGCTATAGATGGCCCACAGGTCGGATGGCAGTTCGTCTCTGTTCTGGATAATATGGTCGGGGTCATCCGTGTCCCATAGGAATCAAGGGTGGTAGCGGCCGTCGTTGACGTGGGCCGCTAAGGGCATTACGGAGAATGGGTGAATGGGACCCTTCCGGTTGGCTGCTTGGGGTCTGAGTAGTTGCATCCATATAAATATCTATAGGCGTTGGGTTTGCTTGTCCGGAGGTGCTCGGAATAGATCCGTCATCATGGCTGGTGGTTTTCTCTCTTTCTGTTTGCTCTGTTTGCTTTTTGGGACGTGAGGTAGGTTCCTCGTTACTAGCAGAGTGTGTTAGACAATCTTGGGGACGAGTGGTGCAGGCCGTACAGGGACAGGTAGGCACCCCAGCCCTCCTCAGCAGCTCCCAGTATTGTTCTAATCTGAACAGATCCCGGGGTACGGGTTTGCAGATTGCACAGTCACAGCTTCGATAATCATATGCGCGACCTTGCTAATTTGCCTATTGATTTCTAAAAACTTGGTATTCCAGGTGGAGCACCGAACACCACAGGCAAACAATGGATCGTAATGGAATTATGGCTGGTAGGCAGGGGTGGTTCTCACCAAGTTGTCTGTGGAGGTCTCGGCAATGGTATAGAGCCATCCTCAAGACGGTGTTCTGCAAGGCCTTGTCCTGGATCATTCGGAAATATGTGAGGCATAGGACCATCCACAACATTTTTGGAGTTTCTGTGATGGTTGCGCAAAATTAATCTGTTGTCGGCACAATAAATTCACCAAAACCACGACGCGTCGCGAAAATCCAGATAGTTTTACGCGGTTTGTCCTTGTTAATAATGTTTTTGTTCACAACAAATTTTTAAACGGCTTAGTCCTTGCACCTTAAAAATATAAAGTTTTTATAGAAAATTAATGCACCACTAAGTTTAATAATTTTAGAACTTATAATAATTTAATTCGGCTCACGCACAATTCGGGTTGGAAATTTTCGGGAAAATAAGTGTCTCAAGCACAGGTTCTTGGGTTTTTACCTGATAAGTGGGGGAAATTTTAAAATCGTCATGTCATCTTTCTTTAATTTTCAAACATATTTCTATCTTTCTTTGTTTTAAATCAACCGACACGCTTTATCCTTTTTCTACGGTCCAATTTTCATTTTTGTTGTTTATTTAAATGAGCTTAATCTGAAGAATAATCTATTCCCTTACAAGGCTTTAATCTGTCTGCATGGACCATGTGCTCTTTTTTCTTATTAAGTTCTTTTATTCTGAATGTTACTGGTCCTTTCTTATCTACGATCCTGTATGGTCCCGTCCATTTGTTGTAGAATTTGGATGCTAGTTTCTTTCCAGGGATTGCTGGTGTATAGAGGTAGACCAAGTCTCCCAACTGAAACTCTTTTCTAGTTTTCTTTAGATTGTGTTTATCGCAACGTTTTTTAATGCTGGCTTCGAGATTCTTTTTAGCAAGTGCATGAGCATTTTGCATTCTTGCTACGAATTCACTAACATAATTTTCGTCTAAATCGTACCTTACTCTTTGTTCTCGTATAGTTAAATGAATAGGAATCTCCATGTCGCGGCCAAATGTCAAATAGAAGGGAGATTCCTTTGTGCCCCCGTGTGGCAAGTTTCTATATGCCATCAAACAATAAGGCAATACTAAATCCCAACTGTCGTTATATTCAGTAACAAAATGACCAATCATCGTTTTGATTGATTTATGAAATCGTTCCACTACAGCATTTCCACTAGGATGGTAAGGTGTTGTTTTTAGCTTACGTATTTCTAGTAGTTTACAAATCTCACAGAACATTTTGCTTAAAAATTGGGTGCCACAATCTGTTATAAGTTCTCGAGGAACTCCATACTGGCAGATTATATTTTCTACAAAAGCTCTAGCTACTGTCTCAGCCTTAATGTTAGGTAATGGTATGCACACAGGGTAGCGGGTTAAATAATCTACGCATGTCAGTAGATATTTATTATTTTGTATGGTTCTATTCAAAGGTCCTACGAGATCTAAGCTTATTTTTCCCCAAGGTAAAGCGTGTATTGAATTTTCTTGTAGGGCTGATGGTGGTTGATAGTTGGTTTTTCTTAGATTACATGATCTACATTGTTCGACATATTCTATTACGTTTTTCCTCATTGTTGGCCAATAGAAATCCTGTTTTATTAATTGTTGTGTTTTCTTTTGTCCAGGGTGGCTTCCAAATAATGAACTGTGATATAATTGTAGTATTTCAGGGATTATTTTTGATGGTGCCATAATTTGATCATGTCTTTGATTACTTTCTCTACGATGATATAATAATCCCTCTGGGCTCAGATAATGCAGTTCATCGGTTGGTTTTAAAGATGATATTATTTTCATTAATCGAGGATCACTATGTTGTAACTCTCTTAGCTCCTCTTTGCTCCATGTAACATTGATCACAGGGGTGACGTCTCGATTTTCTTCTGTTATTACTGCAACAAGATTCTCCGGAGTACCTTCTTCAGTTTTCAGATGTGTGTCCGGGGCTTGGTTCTCCTGAGAACTTTCTTCTGTTCTCAGACGAGTAAGCGAGTCTACATTATCGTTTTGTTTTCCAGGTCTATAGACGATTGTGAAGCTGTACTCCATCAGACACATTGACCATTTTGCTAACCTTGAACTGGGATCTTTTATGGTTAGTAAATATTTGAGAGGACGGTGGTCGGTCATTATGGTAAAATGGGTACCTGTTAAGTAGTTGCGATAGGTCTTTACGGCAAATACAACTGCTAAACATTCTCGCTCGATAGCACTGTAACGCCTTTCTGCTGCATTCAATGTACGGCTTGAGTAGCAGATAGGATGCTACACTCCGTCATGTGTTAAAATAGCAGCTACCGAGGAGGCGCTGGCATCGGTGTTAACTATGAAAGGTTTGCTAAAGTCAGGGTATCTTAATATAGGAGGGGAAATTAGTGATCGTTTTAGGCTAACGAATGCTTCCTGTTGGTCTGGTCCCCGATTATATTTGATATTTTTCTTAGTTAACATAGTTAATGGTTGACTGGTTTTTGCAAAGTTTGGAACGAACTTTCTATAAAAGCCACATAGTCCAAGAAAAGCTCTAATTTCTCGTACATTTCGAGGAATGGGATATGTTTCTATTACTTTGGTTTTGTTTGAATCAGTCGTAAATCCCCCTTCTTTTATAAGATGTCCCAGATAATCAATTTCTTTCTTCATAAAGTGGCACTTTGTGGGCTTGAATTTTAAATTACTGTCTCTCATCTTATCAAATACGTGTCGTAACCGTCCGAGGTGTGTATCTACATCTTTTGAAAATACAATTATGTCATCCAAATACACAAGGCATTCATGATAAGTTAACTTTCCTAGTATATGATGCATCATCCTGCTCCAAGTCGCAGGGGCATTTTTAAGACCCATGGCCATTCTTAGAAATTGATAATGGTTATCTGGAGTTGAAAAAGCTGTTTTCTCTTGGTCATCGGGATGAACAAGTACTTGGAAATATCCTGATGCCAGGTCCATGGTGGAAAATAGACTTGAGTCGGAGAGTTTATCGATCGTTTCTTGTATATTCGGCAGAGGAAAGTAGTCCGCTTTGGTAATTGAATTCAAATCGCGATAATCGATAACTAGCCTGTATTGGACGTCTTCTCCAGGATGCCTCTTCTTTTCGACTAAAATTGCAGGAAAACTCCAAGGGGATTGACTTTCCTTGATGATACCATCATCGAGTTACTTCTGTATTTCCTTCTTCATAATCTCTTGTCGATGAAAAGGAACTCTGTATGGTCGTTTTAAAATAGGAGGTACATTCTCTGTAATAATCCTGTGCGTAACATTGGAGGTACATGCCAATTTTTGATCAGGACTTTTAAAAATATCAATGTATTCCACAATTAGGTCCCTCAATTTAATGTCATTTAAAGTTTCTGGCTCATGTAATTGCAGTATTTCTAAGATCTCTTTGGTGCTTTTCTCAGTTACTTTTCTGACATTACATCCTTTATTTTTCTTATTGTTTTCTTCGAGGTCAGTTTCATAAGCTTTTGCTATCACCATTTTTGCTTTTAACACTACTTCACTTTCTGTTACGTTTGCCACTCTCAGAGGAACGGTTTTGCTTGTTTTGCACAACACTCTAGCGACAAGTAGACCTTTCGGTGCCTCGTCACTTGGTTCTAGAACCATGAATGGTGTGGAAATTCTAGCCAATCCTCGCAAATTTGCAGAGCAAAAGGTTTGCGTCATAGGAGGTATTACTAAATCTTCAAGCAGAGAAATCACTACGGTTTCTTCAGTGGTACTTGGAACTATATCTTCGACATCTTCACTGGTCAAACACTTCTTAACTGCTTGTTTCACAGTCTGGGTACCTGTCTCTTTGTTTTCCTTGGAAACCTTGAAAGATTCGGAAGCTGCAGTCTTCCTATATGACGTCAAAGTCGTTTCATCGTTTTGCTCAAGATGTAATTTAGCATCAGCATCCAGATGACTACCAATCACCGGAACGCTGCACCCCAACGTCATTGGTAGTGATGAGGGATGTTTAACTGAATTTGCTTGTGACACCATAAATTCTTCTTGGTTTCTTCCTGTATTCTCTAAGTGTTTTGTCTGAAGCTCCTGTGTTTTGGCTTCTATATTGGCAAGCCTTTCTTCTATTCCTCTTGTAGATTTTTCCTCCATTAAAGGTATGACACTTTCAAAGGCATACATGCAATTATTGCTCCAGTCAATCTTTATGCCATATTGACGCAAAAAGTCTATACCTAACAAAATATCCGCTTGAAAGCTGTATGCTTCGATGACTACGAAATTATGTTGAACCACTATGTTGCCAGGAAAATTTATAGCAACATTAGATATTCCCGTAGTAGGTATTTTATTCCCTTGAATATCTATTAAATTGATATTTGATTCTCTTATGAACCCCTTAGCAATCTCGGGTTTTATTAGGGATATCACGGCTCCACAGTCTATTAAAGCTAGGCACGGCTTACCGTCAACACTAACTTTAATTACACTACAAGGTTTTGGGGTTTCTTCTTCTGAGCACGTGAATATCCCGACCCTAGGTTTGGCATCTATTCCCAATCCCAATTCGCCTGATTGGCAGCCGAAGTCCGGGGCTGAATTTCGACTGCTTTGGAGTTTAACGCTGACTGTTGTGAAGACCCGCTCATATTGCTTCGTCTCTTTGTACAGTTCCGCGCTAAATGTCCTGGCTCGTGACAAGAATAGCACAATCTATCGTGGTTTACTTGTTTCCCATTATTTTTCTTGTTAGGACACCCAGTACTTATATGGCCACGCTGATTACATGTATAACAAGTGCGAGTTTCTTCTTCTTTACAGTAACTAGCAGTATGTCCTGTTTTCTGGCACTTGTAACACTTAAATTCCTGATTTCCTTGAAAATTTCTAGAACTGGATGGAGCTCTTCTGTTAGTATTGTAGCTATTAAATTTTTCAGGCTTGGTATTTCCTCCCACAAATCTACATTCCCTACTGGATGACGGATGAATTAAACTTTCTATGGATTCTTCTCTTTCAGCGATTATAATTGCATCGTCCAAAGACTGTGGATTCCCAGATAGAACGCGCTGTTTTATGGGCATTACTAGTCCTAAACTAAATTGTGTTGTAATATCTTGTTCGAGTTTTCTTTTGATAGGATCATCTATGGTTGGGTCACCTGTAAGGGTAATAGTACGATTTCCTAACAGTTTCAGTCTTGTTAAATATTGTCTACAAGACTCACCAGATCTCTGTCGACATTCCATGAAATTTTTCATTGCAGCACCTTTAACGAATTGACGCGTAAATTGTTTTTTCATACTTTCCTTGAGTATGTTCCAATTATTTGTTGTTCGTAAGGAGGGCTCTGAATCGATAAATTGCTTTGCTTTGTGACGTAATTTTAAACGAACAATTGATACCAACTGTTGGTCAGTCCAGCTTGCTAGTACACCTGTCTCTTGAACGACAGACAAAAATTCCTCAATTCCAGTGGTGCCGTCGTAAGTCGGTAGGGATTCTATACCTATAACGATGTTTCCACACATAGGAGTCATCAGGGTAGCTGTAGCAGGCGTTGTCATGGTTGTAGTAGCGGGGGTGGTTACAGTTGAGGTCGGAGTTGTGGTCGTTGCGGTAGTGGTATTCATGATGGTTCAGCTAGCACGATTGTAAGGGGTCCTACAAGTCAGATTCTCTTCCGTTCGAATCTCTTTTAAGGTCCACCCTTAGTTACTGTAGAGATTTTTAAAACCCCACACCTGACACCACTTATAGCGCCCGCCCCCTTATCTTGGCCCTTTTTCACTTACTTAACTTCGGCCTTCCCTCGTCGGTTGTCTCTGGTCAGAGGCGGCAGCTACAAAACCCCAATTTGTGGGTTCGGAGAGAATCTGTGTGCGACGCTGAATTCCACTAATTTTTGTTGGATCGTAATTTTAGCCTTTTAAGTTAAAGTCTGGGTTTTTGCTTCTTAATTTAATTTTATTGTAAATAAATGGTAGATAAAGGGAGCCACCCCAACAATTTAGCAAAAATTACAAAAAAAATTTGTTAAAGATTCTTAGTGAAATATTTTGAATAATAATTGGCTTTTCCAACACTTACTTCCGCGACCCGTTCGTTGACCTATCGGATTTTTGGTCAAAACGCGACAACTTCGATTTTTCCGACCCCGTTACTACTTTTCGCGACCCGGCTTCTGACTTCTAGGTGTTTACTTGTCTGATTTTTTTTCTGGCTAACTTCTGACTGACTAACTCGAGCCCCTATCGTCAGGAGCTTTTATATAGAGTGATTGTGCGCATACTGACGATGAGTGGGTGGTTTTGTGTCTATTCTTGGTATCTGATCAGCGTGAATCATACAAGGGTGGTAAATTTCCTTAGAAATCATGAATCATCACCTGCGCGATTTTCGCGGTTCAGGCAAGGGTGGTGGAAATCGGTACGGTTTCAGAGAATTCTGGCGTCATCGCCTGCGCGATTTTCTCGGTTCGGGCAAGGGTGGTGGAAATCTGTACGGTTTCAGAGAATTCTGGCGTCATCACCTGCGCGATTCTGCCATGTCCCGGGGAGGTTTTAGCTCTTTAGTTTTTATCCGGGTTCCGCGCTTAACTAGTCGATTGAAAGTAACATTACAAAATAATTTCCAAAAATATTCAAAATGTGCTGTCCGGTAGTGAATTCTTTTGGTAGAGAGCTAAAGGATATACAGAAGTTAATTTTGGTTGCTAAACCTTTTGGATTATTGCATTTTTCTAAAGTGAGTTTTCTTAAAATTTATTTTTCTTTTATTTTGTTTTCCCCAAAAATAGTTAAAATTATTTATTTAATTTTTCCCAAATTATACTAATGAAATTTTAAGATTTTTCTTCAACAATTATTTTTTTTTTAAACAAATTAATAATTTTTAATTTTCGGGAGTACATTTGCTCATGAAATTGTTTCATTAGTTAAAATTAATTTTGATTGACTTCTCCTTGTTCACAAATTTTCTTTCGAACAGAATGTAATATTAAACCTTTTCGATACCTGATGCCAGTTTCCTAATTCTTTTGAATTAGAGATTTTAATAAGTAAATATAAAAAAAAATTCTTAATAAAAATGTTTCCTAACATAAAATAAAAACATATGTAGTAACTTTCAAATCTTTTAAATATTTATATATTTTTATATATATAGGCCCTCTGGTCTGAGCACTACATTATATACCAGACCAATATCGGGAAATTATAAAATCTGCCAGTACCAAACAAAGTATGTGCTTCAATATGGACCATTTTTTTTACGACTTTGAAACACTTTTAGCCAAACTTCATTTTTGGAAAAAAGTGACCAACACTCTTAACGAAAAAATAAACTTCCGTGATAAAGTTAAGTGGATCAGAGTAAATAATTTTGGCAATTACTCTTACAAAACTAATTTAGACCCATTTACTCCATTTATGGAAGTCGATTTGAAGAAAAAAAGGGAGCCCGTAGTACAAGTTAAACAAGTAGTTTTACACAAGTTACCCAAATGCGGTGGTCTAACTAGTGAAAAAATATCAAATCTGCAAGATCAGCTTAAGTTCATTCCAACAGATTACAGATGGTACTATGATATTGTTTTGGAAGAAACTATAAAAAACCCTAAGAAAAAACGGAATTCCTATTAGATTTTAAGTTTTTTACTATTAACTTGTATTTTGCTTATTTTCATAAGAAATAAAAAATTATTTCAATATTATACCTAAGTGTTTTTTCAAATTATTTTAATTTAAAGGCAACATAGCTCCTTTATCCACTAAAATAAACACTATAACGTGTTTTTTTTCTTAGTTGATAAAAGTGCTATGTCCGTTCAAATCAAAATAACTATAAAAATTAAAAGTTTATTTTGTTATAAAATACCAAACCAATAATTGCAAAAAAATACCGAGATTACGAGATATTGCTCGTTTTATTTGAAAATATAGTAAAAAAGTTCTAAATCAAAACACGTTTTCCTCATTTACTCGAAACTTTAAAAAGTGGACATAGCACCTTTATCATCTCATGTCTTCAATTCTAATGTCAGAAAATTCCTTAGGGTTGTTATTTTTTGGAAGAGGTTTTCCCAGCGATATTTTACACAAGTAAGGAAAGTATTGTCTAGTGATACAGGTATTTATAATGTGAACGATGTATTTTTCAATAAATGGTCTACAAAAATTAATCATGTTTAAAGATATTTTGTCAATGCCCAAAGCATTTGTTTTTATTTTATTTAAAATATCCTTAACTTCATCAATAGTTGTAAGCGAACACGAAAATGTATTATTTTGCGAATAAATATTATCATTATAAAATTTTATTTTGTTATCACAATTGTCATTGACTTTTCTAAAGAAGTTTGAAAAATAGGTATTTATTTGTTCTGGGTTAGAAAGTGACGGAGGTAAGTTGACAGAATTTGATTTGCATATATTAAGATTTCTTAAAGCTATCCACGATTTTTTTGGATTATTCTGAGCATTAACTGATTGTAAATATCCCCTTTTTTCATTTCTTAACATCATAACCGTAAAGTTTCGAATCTCCTTGTATGCACTCCAATCGTTCACCAACCTTGTTCTTTTAAATTTCTGTAAGGCGCGATTTCTGTCTCGCATAAGTAACTTAAGATTATCTGTAAGCCAAGGGGCAGGAGGCTTGGTAACCCTCCGTTCCAAAATAGGGGCATGTTTATCAAATGCCTGTAATATGAACGAGTTAAAAATTTCAATTTTTTTATCTATATCATTTTCACGAATTAATGCATACCAAGAAAGACCTTCAAGATCATGTAAAAATAATGCTATATTAAAATTACGAAAATTACGAAAAGTCACAGTTTTAGGCTTCATTTTATTCACTTTTGTCTTAAGAGTAACAAACACAAATCTATGGTCTGAAATTTCTCCCGCAGGTAACGTGCCAATTTCAGAAATAGTCTTACCATTGGTGAAAAGCACAGGATCAATCAATGTTGCAGTAGTGCTCGTTACCCTTGTTGGTTCGTCAAGAAATTGTGTTAATCCATATGACTCAAAGCATGACACTAAAGGATTGTTAGTGTTAAAAAAATTCACATTCATATCACCAAGGCATAAGATTTCATCTGCCGAAGGACATATAATAGAAAATATGTCATCAAGGTCATTTATAAAGTTATTTAAATTAGAATTTGGTGGACGATAAAATGTGCAAACAAAGAAATTTTTAACACCTATTTTAACTTTTATTATAATGTATTCAGTACTATTACTTACGGGATCATCAGCCCGTATCTCATGAAATGTGTAAGTATCTTTTATATACGCTGCAACACCGCCTCCTCTCCCCTCACGGTCCCTACGTAACCTGGAATTTGTAAAATATCCGAGGTTATGTGATTGGAAAGCCATGTTTCTGTAAACGCAATAACATCAAAATCTTTTTGTAAAATCAAAGCAACAAGTTCATTAAAATTTGTTAATATTGAACGTGCATTTAGATGTGCAATTTTCATTTACAAGAAAAGCGCAAGACAAACCATTTATCAGAATTAAGTTACGCCAGGCATGCTCAATAGAAAATTTGTTTGATTAAATGATTCAATAACAGAGACAGTACAGGAAAAAAAGCGTATTATAATTAATAAGCAATATCGATTTACGCAACGCGCTTTAAGGCTTGCAGGGGTGCTTCCTGCGATACCAATAATCAATCAATTAATTAACTAATTTATCAATAATACTCAACTAATGCAAGGTAAAGATCAATAACTTCTAAGAAAAGAACTAACTACAAGTTACAAGTAAGCAGGAGTCATGTGCCCCGAAAGTTGGCAACAGTTGTCCAAAAAAAAAATCGCTAATCTGCAAAATTTTACTTAATAAAAAAAAATATATGACCGTATCTATACATACCTCAAAGTAAATTTAACTTCATAATCAAATGAAACTGCCAACATACTAAATAATATACAATAAATGCAATGAAAAAAAAAAAGAATATTGTATGTCAGTCACTATGTACTCATACAATATCCTATTTGAATAGTTTTTTATGTAGGAGATTTTGAGTTGACATAACCGCAATCATACCAATAAACAATAATAAATTACAACAAAATACTGCCAGAAGGAAATAAACAAAAATAATAACAAATGATGTGAAATCTTAAGTCCAGTCCAATACATCAACAGGATGTTATAAGAACCCAAAAAAAAAGGAATAAAAATTCTTTATTATGACACGTTAAATAATATTTTATATTATTATTCCTATTATTTTTTTTTTTATATATTAAGATCCGATTTACGGATGAGAAAAGTAGATTGTACAGACCATTTTTTAATTCTCCTCGATATCCAGGTCGCTTTCAGAATTCACCACTCTCCTCACACCCCCAATTTCCACATTAACTAATCCATTACTGAAGCATTCATTAAAAAAGGTGTCCCAGCAGGTTAGTTCAGGTTAGTTTTTTCTATTATCTATTCCAATTATCTTGAAATCTTTGTCAGTAGGGACCTTAAACCAATACAACAGTGTTTACAGAGTTTGGTGGGACTTCTGCGTACTTAGGGGTAGGATTCTGCTTGAAGAAAATGAGATTGGTGTCTTGGAATTCCTGGAACCTCAATTTAAAAACAAACGAAACATCACCTATGGAACCTTTAACACATATAGGTCTGCTATGTCATTACTATTGAACACTAATATCGACAGTAATCCAATTATTAAAAGATTTTTAAAAGGAATAATACGTCCCCGACCGCCTAGGCGGAGGTACAACTCCACGTGGAATCCCAGGGTAGTACTGAACTATTTGAAAAATAAATTTCCTAATGAGAATATACCACTTGGGATGTTGTCACGTAAGTTAGCCGCCTTATTGGCTCTAATCACAGGTCATAGAATACAGACACTGACAAAAATAAAGGTGGAGAATATAATCATTTCTACCAATGAGATTCAGATCTTTATCCCTGATGAAACTAAGACTACAAGGTTAGCGAAGGCGCAGCCATGCCTCCATATACCTTTCTTTGTGAATGAACCAGGAATTTGTGCAGCTTCTGCATTGTTAACTTACATCCATAAAACCGCAGATTTAAGATCCGAGTCTGAAGAGTATCTTTTTTTTATCTACAAGAAAGTTTTAGGACAGCTACTCGTGATACAGTCAGTCGATGGATAAAAGAAACTTTGGCAGCTGCTGGCATTGACACAAGACAGTTCACGGCCTATTCGACTCGTCATGCTGCAACATCAGCAGTAGATAGACTAGGTATTAATATTGATACCATAAGACGAACCGCTGGATGGTCTTCAGAATCTGAGGTATTTGCTCGTTTTTACCAGTGTCCACTAACGGATAATTTAGTTTTCGCAAGAGCAGTGGCAGGGGTGTCTTAACGTACCTGTTCTACCTCTGTTCTACCTCTGTTCTACCTCTTCTGCCTAATAGGTACAGCTTATTTTTGTTAAACTAGTACTTAATTAATGTTCAAATGTTTTTTGTATTAATAGTTTGTTAGAGCTTATAACATTAAAACCTGTTTGCTATACTCTTGGATTGTATCTCTGATAGGACAGTAAAAATTAGTTAGAGAATGGAAACCGTCCACTATCTTTAAACCTCTACAAGTATAGGTGATCTCAAGGACGAGGCGCCGAAATATAATTTAACGATTAAACGAACTTACCTGTGAAGTTCAATCGAAATTATATGAGTCGCCTCGTTCGCAGAGATCACTCCCGCCCTAGGTAGAGATAACCCAGCCCATGGGACGGTTTCTTCCCGCGTTTAAAATTAAATGAAAAGACCGGGTCGGTAAGACAGGAAACTGTATAGAATCTTCTTTAAAATTTTGTGGCCCCTGGGCGTGCATAGGCACTACTACAAGTATATGTGATCTCTGCGGACGAGGCGCCTCATATAATTTCGATTGAACTTCACAGGTAAGTTCGTTTAATCGTTAAATTTTATCCTGAGATTTTTGTGTCATGAGTTAAAAATTTCAAGTTTCACGGTGGAAACACTCTCCGATACGTGAAACATTGTTAAAAATGTCATGAAACAATATTTCACGAAACATTTATTTACTCAACAAGTCTCAACGTGTATACACGACATGGGTCGTAACTCGTGCGAGATATTTGTTTCACTTGCTGCACGTGAGTTTTCGTATTGTCTCTAAAACAAAGTAGTGAGTGCTAACCGGTATTCTAGTGTGTTTTAAAATAAGTTTTGCTATTTATTGTGACTGATTAAATGACTGAAATAAGTGACAAGAAAAGGAAAAGAAAAGCGTGTAATGTGAATTGGTCACGGGAAATGACATTAAGTTTAATTCAATTGTACGAATCACATTCTAGTTTATGGGACTGCACATTAGAGTGGTATAAAAATCGTAATGCGAGAAAGACATCCATCGATGCTATTTCAAATGAAATAGGAATACCAGTTCAAGAAGGCAATGATAAGATTCAAAGCAATTTTTAGCGAGATACCGTATTATAAACGGTATCAGAATATCAGTAACCGCTTCGTTTTTGCTACTGACCGGTAATAGACGAAGGTGTTATGACGTCGGCCAAGGACGTCACTGTTTTGTGAAATGGTATCTGTTTTTGTAACACAAGTCTGAAGGTGAGTTACTGGCGGTTAACCGCAAATGGAAAGCTAGTCAAATGTCAAAATTCCTCCGTGTTTTTTTTTAAGGTTATGTTATTTTGTGTTTTAAAACATATTTGTTATTAAATATTTTAAAAGGATGGCTGATTCTACTGTTGAGCTAACATTAAATCACGAAAGGCAGGATTACGTAGTTGTGGTTCCCCTTAGCACTGCTGAAATACTTTTAAACGGTAAGCGTGGAAAATGTTGCTACTTACGCCATCCAAACAAAAATGTTAGTTGCTGTTATTCAAATACAATGGTTAAAAACATTTTTGTTTGGACTGCAGTCTCGTTTTTTATTCAACAACCATTTTATACCTACCAAACTACCAATGCGGAGCAGTAGTAATTAGGACATGTTTTTCAGATCCGGATGCAGCTAAAGCTTTCATTGTTAATGATATCAATCAGACAGTTAATGCAAATGTTTCAGAGGATGACAAAGAGTCATACTCTGGATCCAGTTTCACTGGCACAGTAAAAGATTTTGTTTGGGCCAGTAAAAGACCTATGCAAAGGGATCACGAGGCTACAAAATATTTTTAACACTTAAGAGAAAAATATGCAGAAAAATTCGACAATAAGAAGACTCCCAAGAACCAAATTTGGGCATTAATGGCGAAGGAACTGAATGATGCAGGATTTCCTGTAGGTGTAGGGAAGGATGCCAGTTGAGAATAAAATTTGAAAATATGTAAAAAAAAGTATATTCAACATGTGGATCACATGCAACAAACGGGAAAAGAGAAAAAAGCAGAACCACCATACTTCGACCAAATGCATAGCATTCTATCAAAGAAAGATAAAGTAAATCCCCAACATCTTCAAGACACTTTGTTAAATTGTGAACCACAAAATACATCAGATACTAGTACTAATGAAGTGCGTGAAGCAAATAAAACGCTTTTAAATATGAGAATAGTTTATTTCAAAAATCTATTACAACACACAACCCACACCTAGAAGAACAATATCACCACCCAAAAAATAGAAATTTGTAGAAAATAGAAAAAATAACAAATTTATATGAGTTGAATGAACCGGCAATTGACAAATGCTCTTCTAGTGTGTGACATATGTTCAATTCATAAATTCGTTACTATCATAAAATGTCTCTCTATAGATAAATATATCTATTTAATGTAAATTTGTCTCCGTCCATAACATGTTAGCGATATCATCTCTTCCTTTTCGAACCAAATATATTAGATTGTCAATATTTCTATACTCTTCCTTAATATTCTGATTGTTGTCATTGTCGAGAACTTCATTCCATTCATCATTTTGCAAGTAACAATAATTATGAAGCACACAAGCTGCTGTAATAATTTCAATAGCTTTTGCAATACAGTACGTATTGACAAACTTAAGTCTGGCCCATCGCAACTTTACAATATCAAAAATGTTTTCAATGCATACTCTATCTGAGGACAATTTTTTGTTATGGTACCTCTGGACTGCAGTTACGTGGTTACTTTGAGGATATGGTTTCATAAGCCACATTTTTAAGGGAAACGCAGCATCACCAATAATGTGTACATCTTCCGAAGGAAAGTATGATTGTTTATCAAATCTTTCAATGATTTTTACAAAAAGTGAATTGGAAAAAACCTTTAAAGAATATTAGTAAAAAAGGATGTAGTACAAATTAACAAAGTATACTTACCCTTGAGTCTTGGGCAGATCCTGGGTAGCCAATAAACACATATAAAAAAATTTTAGAAGCACGGCAAATACCCATTAAATTTACTGAATGCTTTTAAAACCTATATATGTAGCTGTCTTCCTGGCTGTCTGATACTTTTATTTCAATATGGGATCCGTCCACTGATCCAATTGTCCCTTAAAAAATTGTATATACACTGTGGGCCAAATTTATTTGGAACCCAATTTCACTCTGAATAACTTTTGCTATATTTGTCGGATTTTGGTGGTATTTTGTGTGAATATTAAAGGGGCCTTTCCTTAATTGTAGAACAAATATCCAATCACTATGTACAGGGGGAGCCAAGTAATAAGAAATATTTGTAATAATTGCCTTTGGGGCTGTTGCAAAATTAAATGGTTTACTCTAAAACTACAAAAATTATTTGAAATTATTAAGAGACTATCGGAAAAGAGGCTCTGAAAAAATTGTTCTAGAAACTTTAGGTTTTGTATTAAAAACGATTTTTTTTTCGAAACTTTATTAAATAATATTATCATACAGCTTTATTAAATATCAAGTTAACAGAGCAAAAATACGTAAATAATTGGATGTCGAGTTACCTATGAAACAAAAGAAAAAATGCCGTTGGATCCCTTGACAACAGTATGTAAATATTAGTAACTTGGTAGTGTGTTAAATTTATTTCAAAATGGTGTACTCGTATTTGTCATTTGAAGATAAAATCTTAATTTCATCTTTAAGAGTCAAAGGTTATGGTGCAAAAAAGATTACTAAAAGTTACCCAGTAATTGGAAATTAAGTACCGTTAGTTATTTTCTACGGCATTTACTCGAGACCAATGGTTCATTCCAAATGAAGCTTGAAAGAGGAAGAAAGAAGACTGGTAGAAGTATCGAAAACGTTGAAAGAGTTAGGGCAATTCTTAATGCTGTCGAACCCGGTAATACGATAAGTTCAAGAAAAATAACAAAAACGACTACTATTAAAAGATCATCGGTAAGAAGAATTATTAAAATTGATTTAGTATCGACCCTTTAAAAAAATATACAGTGCAGTCGGCTAATTGTGACAGTCGTTTAAATGTGACACATCGCTTTAACTCACAACACTAACAACGCAGGGTGGATTTGGCAACACTGGCCGCATCTCACATCTCGAATACCAGTTCAGTGAAATTGTTGCAACCGGGTGGTGCGTTTGGCGCGGTAATTTTCCACACGAGGTAACACAGTCATATTTAATAATTTAAGATAAGCACTTATTAATTTGGATTACTTTTGGATGGTGCTATTTATTACCCTTAATTTGATTTTAATATAAACAATATAAATATCAGTTATGGAATACGGCCACACCTAACCTAAAAATGGTTGGTAAAGAACTTTCAGGGGGGTGTCACATTTACACTCGTAAAATATCATGTTGGTTTATATGTGATTTTTCCCGAAGTTTAATTGTGACACTAATTAGGCATTCAATAATTTGAAATTATAAAATAAATAGGAATTAAAAACATTTTCAGGTTGCTGTAATGGATAAGGCAACGAAGCGAATACGAAATACGAAGCAATATAGTGTCGAGGATCTAGCCACTGCCGTCCAAGCGGTTCAAAATGGAGAGTTGTCGTATAAAAGGGCATCAATATTGTTCAAAATTCCTAGAAGTACTTTGATAGCCAGAAGTAAGGGTTGGAAAAATAGGCCAGCCGCTAAGAGAAACAAACCAGGAAGAGCAACAGACTTGCCAGTAGAAGTAGAAAACGAATTAGCTGAACATTTGGAAACATTGAACCGTTGGGGTTTTGGCCTTTCCCGTAAAGAAATATTAAATCTTGTTGGTGTATACGTTATAGAAAATAACATTCAAACAAGGTTTAAAAATGTTGTACCAAGAAAAGATTGGTTCATTGGTTTTTGCAAGCGCCATGGTCTTTCCTGTAAGAAACCTATAAAGCGGCAAAGTATTCGAACAGAGCAAACTACTCCCCAGATAATATTTGGATTTTTGACCTTTATGAAGAGACTGTTAAATCTTTAAATTTGCTTGACCGTCCTCGCCAGATTTTTAATTTGGACGAGACATCGCTGTGTTCTGATCCATCAAACACAAAAATTGTTGCTCAGAAGAATAAACCAGTGTTTCGAACAACACATGGTAGTGGAAGAAGTAATACGTCCATACTTTTTACTGTCTCTGCTAATGGTGAAAAAATGCCGCCATTCATTTTGTATAAGGCAAAAAACCTTTGGGATGCATGGATGCCTTCTGAAGCGTTTCCTAATACCGGATATGCAGCCACACCGCACGGATGGATGACGGAAGGAGTTTTTATTCGTGGTTTAAAAACCATTTTGTAAAGTTCTGCCCAAAAGAAAGACCACTTTTGCTTTTGTTTGACGGGCATACATCGCATGTTTCCATCAATCTTATTAAAACAGCTAAACAAGAAAACATTTGCTTGCTTAAACTTCCACCCCATACTACACATCTATTGCAACCGTTGGATGCGATACCCTTTGGTACTTTCAAGAAAAATTGGGACGAGGAGGTCACAAAATGGCAAAGGCAACATTATGGTGTCGCCATAAGTAAGGCAGAATTTGCTGTTTTAGTAGGTAAAGTTTGGCGAAATATGCCAGAACACTTGATTAAAAAGTCATTTCAAGTAACAGGTCTTTTTGATGAATCACTACCCAATAATAACCCTATAAATAGAAACGCTATTAAAAAGTCAAATTTTAAGCCGTCCGATTTAGAATCCTATCAAGCCTTTGCTTTCCAGCTGACAATGGAAAATACTATGGCCCAAGATGAGATAAATCAACCTGAGCCATCAACATCCAACGAACCTGAGCCATTAACATCCACCAAAGAGAAAACGTCGATCTCATTTGAAGAACTACTATTAAAAAAAATTGCTAGGTCATCCAACCCTCCCATAAAAAAGAAAAAAGTATTAAATACAAATTTTGCCGATGTAATAACTAGAGATGACTATCTTAAGCAATTAGAAGAGTCTGTGTCATCTAAAAAAGAGAAACAAGTACCTAAGCGAAAGAAAAAAGTGATAGAGAGTGACACAAGTGATTCGGATGTGGGGCTGGAAAGTGACGCCGACAAGAGCGATATAGACAAATATGAAAACGTCAACAGTCTAGAAGAACTGGTAGAGGCCGAGAAAGACGAAATTTCTCTTGCTGAATTCGACTGCATAAAAAAGATTCATGGGTCATAGTTTAATATGCAACTAAAAAGGCAATAAAACGCTTTGTGGGTCAAGTGTTACAACAAGAAGATGACCTGATCACAGTCAAATTTTTAAGAAAAAAAAAAATTCTTTTTCATTTGGCCAGAGGTTGCAGATGTAGATATGGTTACGACGAATGATGTATTACAAATAATTCCGCCACCTGTAGAAGGACGTAGGGGAGAATTACATTTTTCGGTTAAGTTTGATGGACTTTATGTGCAGTAATTATGTACCAAATTTAAGTTTTTATGTTTTACATACTTTTGTTCATGAGTAGCTACCTATCTTTAGTTTTATGTTGATTATTGTTACGCTTTTATCAACACCTGTTTAATAATAAACCCTGCTTTCATATTTTGCTTTGTTTTTACTCTATTTGCAGTAATAAAAACAACACTAAATAATTTGTACATACAATATTATATTAGTGTAGGTGATTTTGGTTTTATTTGTGACACTGATCAAATGTTTTATTGTGACCTAAAATATATCACAATAGGAATAATTAATTTACTATGCTCTGTACAAAGATTTGACACAAAAATCACAATTAAACTACTGAGGTGTCACAATTAGAATTTAAAGGTTTAAATGTGACACCCCATGGTGTTTTTAAAAATACACGTTTTTACCGAAAAAAAATCAAGACAGATAACAAATTATAGCTAAACATCATAATGGTAAACGCTTTAAAATTTTCCTGTAAAAAACAATAACATTATTCTTAAAACTAAATTATGGTGGGCCGAATTATGAAATAAGACGAAAAGTATGTCACAATATGCCTAATGCACTGTACTGTCACAAATTTTCAAATGATGTTAAGAATAAAAGAGTAGAAAGATGTCAAGCATTGTTAAGAAGATTTAGACGACGCGATGATATTGAAAGAATTTGGTTCTCAGATAAAAAAGTTTTTTCTTTGCGCCAGCCAAAAAATTCTCAGAACAACAGAGTATATTCTAAGGTACAACGAAAATCGAAGATACCACTGGAACATCTTCTGGTTCCCAGAGATCATTTTTCTAAGTCAGTTATGGTTTCTCTGGCTGTATCGATGCTAGAAAAACTGAAATTTATTTTATTGGCTCTGGAGTAAAAATTAATTCCGAAGTTTATCAACGGGACATTTTAGAAGGTATGCTTCACGCACCACGCCATACATCAAGAAGTACTGTAAGATACCTGCAGGAAAATTGTCCTGATTTTATTGAACCAAACATGTGGCCTCCAAATAGCCCGGAGTTAAACCCCGTCGACTATAACATTTGGGGGACATTAGAGGGAAAAGTTTATGAAAATAATCGGATTAATACGATTGGTCAGCTTAAAGAGAGAATAGTCTACTGTTGGCAACAATATAATCAAGAAATGATTAATAACTCAATTGGACAATGGCGCCGAAGACTTCAAGCTGTTGTAGATAATCAAGGTGGTCATATTGACAATAATTTCTTGTAAAATTATTGAAAAATATTTTTTTTTATTACATTTTTGCTCTGTTAATTTGATATTTAATAAAGCTGTATGGTAATATTATTTAATAAAGTTTTCGAACAAAAATACGTTTTTAATACAAAACCTAAAGTTTCTAGAACAATTTTTTCAGAGCCTCTTTTCCGATAGTCTCTTAATAATTTCAAATAATTTTTGTAGTTTTAGAAAAAACAATTTAATTTTGCAACAGCCCCAAAGGCAATGATTACAAATATTTCTTATTACTTGGCTCCCCCTGTACATAGTGATTGGATATTTGTTCTACAATTAAGGGAAGGCCCCTTTACTATCCACACAAAATACCACCAAAATCCGACAAATATAGCAAAAGTCATTCAGAGTGAAATTGGATTCCAAATAAATTTGGCCCACTGTGTATGCAGGGTGATTCACAAGGGCGTATATAGGGGGGGGGGGGGCTGGAATATCGATGAAAGCACATTTCAGTGTTAGTGCTCTCTGTTCCATTATTATCCTAACATATTAGTACATTTGGTGTCATTAGGCAACGCAGTACTGCCTTATAGCTGGATGGAGAATGCCAGAAGCCACGATGTCCGCGCAGGGTCAGTCAGCGGCGGCAAGTCAATGCGCTTCTTTTTCTTTTTGTCGTATGTTGCCACTTGTTCCATATTAGGAAATTTGAATTATTAACGATTCTTTCGCTTAATCTGTTGTATTGTCCTTTTGTGTTGGAGTGTTGGATTTCATTAGAAGTTAATTTTGTAGGTAAGTAAATTATAAATTTATAAGTGCCTAAATGTACTTGCCAGATGAACATATCCTACTTAAATTTTGCTAGGCATTGCCTATGCCTAATTGTAATTTCAACTTTATTTATGATAATGAAATGTACTTTTATTTTAGTATCGCAATTTTGATATCAGAAAGCATCTTTCCAGGAAAAGAGCAGATAGTGTAAATAGCCCTGAAGGTCCAAAGTCTGGAAAAAAGGTAAAACAAGCCCCGCCGGACGATCATGATGGTATTGTTGTTGAATGCGCCGAACCAGGACCAATAGCCTCTACATCAAAAAGCGTCTCTTGTAAACCAACGAATAAAATTGAAGAATCCATCGACTTTGTTAATTCTAACGACATTGGAAATTTTATTGGCACTAATCAAGTCAACGACGATGTTCTTTTAAACATTCTTAAAAATTTAAAGAAATAGTCCATTCTCGAAGTGGAGTTGAGATATAGGGAAAAGGGGAAAGAAAGTCAAAAAGTCTTTCTCCACTAATTTAATAGTGAGCTATCAAAGGCTCAATTTTAAAATTAAAACGTCTCTACATGTTTCGAAGGTAGTAACCTTTATCTTTAGGAGACCAAAGTAGTGCTGCAGTTATTATTAGCAGTAGAGAGAAAACTGTTGGTGGAAAGTGACGCTGATGGAGCTTTTTTTAAAAAATATTTTGACAAGATATTAAAAAATTGAATGCAATCAGCACACTGAAATTGTAAATGAAAAATGAAATGCTATATTTGATTCAAAACTTCTGTGAAGACTCTGTCAATTTGTGGTCGAATTTAAAAAGGGAAGATATTAGTCATTTGAAAGTCATAAGTTAAGATATATAAAAAGAATCCTTTGGACATTCTAGGAGGTCATGTTATAAAAGTTTTTTATTTTATTTTGTAGAAGAAAAGAGAAAGATTTTTGTTAGCGTTTTATGAGAAATTATAATGTTAAAATTTCATTTGTAAAATTAATTCTTATTTAAAAATTAACCAGTACCTGTCTAACGTGTTCCATCATGTTCCATGATACTTTTACTACATAATTTTTTGTTTATTTATAAATATTTGTTGTTTGTGTTCTTAAAATTATAATATATTATAATAAATATCCTAGTTTCAGTTTGGCCCGGGCGGGGGGCGGATCACGGGGAATGGGGGCCAATGGGTCGAATTGTCTCGAAATAACAATATTTTTTCTAAAATACTAGAAATTGAGAAATGTACGACAATCAGTCAATTTTACTTTTAATAAAACGAATTTAAAAAGGGCGTGGCACCCAACATTTTTTTTCGCCTTCCCCCGCCCCTCCCTTTGGACTATTATCTATATATGCCCTTGATTTCAAATGAATGAATGAATTATACGAAATAATAACAAATTTTTAATAAAACAGGAACTTTCATCATAAATTGGAAGATAATTGAAAAGAAAACTGTCATATTTAAAAATGTCAACACGACGACCACAAATTTTCTATAAAGTGACATTTAAAATCGCATTTCTCTAGATTTATTTTTCGTAGGCTACTTGGTTTCCAAAACATTTTAAGGCAGAAATGGTTACTATAAAGATCTAAACGAATTAAATAAAATATGTAATATTTTAGTGTTAGTAGTAAAAAAAATCTATACACCTCAGTTTAGAAAGCTGTTATATACCTCGCGCCTCATGATATAAAAGCGGTCGCTATATAATGGCTCACTTCTCAACCCAGGTATATAATGTACTATTATTTCTGACCGGTATATTATTAGCTTATAACGTCTTAGTTACGCGGGAATTATAAGGGTCATAACTCCTTTGGGATATTAAGAAAAATTTGACGTAAAATCAAACGATTGACATCTAATGTTAATTTGATTGTCATCTATTGAAACATTTATTCCACTTTAAAAATGAACAAAATGTTACTAAAATCGGTCAGAAATAAAATTATCTATGTATCACTGGAATTATAGGGGTCTCAATTACCTCGGGCAATTGCTGTCCCTCGGGCCAAAGGCCCTCGGGACGTAAACTTTGCCCTCGGTAATTAAGACCATTATAATTCCCTAGATACATAAATAACTATTTTTCGTTCTTGGTTATAATAATATGTAAGTATGTACAGGGTGATCGCGTATAATGTTACCCCCCTTTAACTTCTTTGTTTCGCAATTAAGAAAAAACTGTAAATACAAAAGTCGTAGGATTTAATATAAACTTTTTGCAAAATATATGTTCGTAGATACAGGGTGTTGCATAAAAGCGTGACAGATCAATGTTATATTTTTTTTAATGGAATACCCTGTATATTGTAGCATTATTGGATTCTACGGACAATTCTAAATATAATTTATACCGGGTGTCCCGCTAAGGTCGGCTAGCGGCTGTATCTCGAAAACTATTTGTCCTACAGCTTTCACGAAAAAAAAAATTATTATAAAAGTGACCCCTAGAAATATATGGAAATTATTTTCCAATTTCAAATTTTACCGCTAGATGGCGCATTCTCAAATCAAAATCAAAAAATGAGAATGCCTCTTAAAATCAATAGTGAAGGTAAGTTTTATGGGACGGTTTTGGACTCTACTGGTAAAACTCTAAAAATTATTTATTTCATATTTTGACTTTCTAATTTGCTAGTCTTATTACCCATAAAATTATCTAAAAAGTGGCGCAAACCGAAAGTCGATATCGTTTTTCAAACTTAAGTTATGAGCAAGAAACAAATTAAATTTAAAAAAAAAGATGTATTTCTAAGAAAATTTCAACAATTTTTTGCAACATCCAGTATTATTAACCTAAAACTAATAAAAATTAATGCCTGAAAGTAATCAAAAGTTACGCAACTTTGAAGTTGCAGCTTTTGCAATAAAATTATAACAATACATGTAACAAATGTTCATTTAGAAATAACTAAGCCATGAAAATCGAAACAATAATATTGACAATTAGCTGTCATTAGTTTTCGCTTTTAGTAAGTAATTCGTTATTTTTTAGTCTAATGTTATTAATTTCTTGTTAAAAACAGTTTAAATAATTTGAAAGTTATGTCTTATTCTGTTGCTGAATTATATGACATGCTGGCCGTGTATTTTCAATGTTTTGAAAATACGGTTATTGCCTCGCGAGAGTACGCTGTAAGATATCCTGAGAGAAAGCATTTTTCGCGGAGAGTTTTTAAGCGTTTAGTAAGACGGTTGCGAGAAACTGGACAAGTGTTACCGATACAAGCCCAAAATAGGATTCGCAGAACTCGAACTGGTCATTTCTCGATCGGTTGTTCATATAATTCTGAAAGCACAAAAATTACATGCATATCATGTTGAACTTCATCAGGCGCTCACGCCACTTGATTTTGACCAAAGGTTAGATTTCTGCAACTGGATGCTTGCAATGACTAGAGAAAATCTAAATTTTTTAAATCAAATTCTATGGACAGATGAGGCTACCTTCACTAGTAGAGGTAAAGTAAACTTAGGTACATAACAGCCATTACTGGTCGGAAAATAATCCTCATTGGATGATAGAAATTGATCACCAAAATCAATTCAGCGTGAATGTGTGCTGCGGCATTATTGACGGTAAAATGATTGTTTTTATATTTGAAGATACTCTTAATGGGGCAAGGTATTTAGAATTTTTAATGAATAATAAAATTTCCCGAATCTTTTGGATGAAGTACCATTAGAAACTCGTCTAAACATGTGGATTCAACAAGATGGTTGCCCTGCGCATTATGCGTTTAACGTAAGGGAATATTTAAATATCCAGTTTCCCAACAAATGTATAGGAAGGGTTAGCTTATTTCCCTGGTCACCCAGATCCCCTGATTTAACAGTTTTGGACTTTTATTTATGGGGAAGACTTAAAGATATTGTCTATCAGACCCGGCCAACCACACGAGAAGACATGATTCGTAGAATCCGAAATGCGATAGCGTCTATTTCTGTGCCAGAGATTGAAAGTGCGGTTGATGTAACACGTCGCAGACTTCAAAGTTGCATTGACAATAATGGCGGTCATTTTGAGCATTTGCTTAAAAAATCGTAAAGTAGTACTGAACTGTAAAAAGAATTAATATTTATTAATATGTGTTCAAAAAGGTATCAATCATTTTTTTTTTCTCGAATTTTGTAATTCCATTAATTTTGTAATGAGTTCTTTTTTTTGGAACAAAAGCTAAGTAATGAAGTAAGAACGCCGACGCCTATTATTAAATGTTTTACTAGTTCGTAACTACCTCTAATGTTGACAGTATTTTTTCAGACGTTAATTATTAGTTTTAGGTTGATTAATACTGGATGATGCAAAAAATTGTTGAAATTTTCTTAGAAATACATTTTTTTTAAATTTAATTTGTTTCTTGCTCATAACTTAAGTTTAAAAAACGATATCGACTTTCGGTTTGCGCCACTTTTTAGATAATTTTATGGGTAATAAGACTAGCAAATTAGAAAGTTAGCCTCCCATTTACCTTTTAATAGAAAATTGCGTAAACGACTAAAGCGGTCAAAAAACGCCATCTGGCGGTTCAGGGTTAAACTAAAAGTTAAGTATTATTATCGATTATCATTCGGCTATTAAATAGCTACAAAACAAGAACAAGTTCGATAAAATCGGTTAACGTATTCGGGAGTTATCGAACTTCTTCTGCAACACGAGTCAAGCCGCCCCCCCCCCCTTATTTTATGAGATAGGTCAAAATATGAAATAAATAATTTTTAGAGTTTTACCAGTAGAGTCCAAAACCGTCCCATAAAACTTACCTTCACTATTGATTTTAAGAGGCATTCTCATTTTTTGATTTTGATTTGAGAATGCGCCATCTAAAAATTTGAAATTGGAAAATAATTTCCATATATTTCTAGGGGTCACTTTTATAATAATTTTTTTTCGTGAAAGCTGTAGGACAAATAGTTTTCGAGATACAGCCGCTAGCCGACCTTAGCGGGACACCCGGTATATAACACTATATATCTAAATTGATCCGTTTTCGGCTTATTGATGTTTGAAATTTACTATATATGTATACTATGTATATAAGAAATAAGGTCATGCAAGTCAACATCAATAAGTCGAAAACGGTTTAATTTAGATATAAAGGGTGTCCAAGATAAGAATGGTATAGCATTGGAATCTTGGAAACGGTAGGAATTAGAATGTTGGTTAAATTTGGAAAAAGTTGCACAATTTAAATACCTTTTACATGGTGTTTGCAAAATTAAACTATCTTTAACCGATTTCGATATTTAAAAAAAAATATTTTTTGCTGTGTTCTTTTTTATTTATTTGTTGCATTATTTTAACAGATATAAAAAATGAAAAATACTTTTTCATTGTCACTTTTTAAGCTGAACAATGCCACGTTTATTATTGTTTTTTTTTTTTGTTTTGCGGCGCTGATTTATGACTTTTATTTTCTTTTTATGTCGGTGAAGTCGGACGCCAACTGTAACAGTGCTCCTGAGGTTGTTCAGGACGCTTGGCGTTCAATTACGGTTTAAATCTCGGGAGCCACCCTTTATTGTTTCAAGTGGTAAAGGGATCCACTATGCCTATCGGGTAGCCTTTAAACAGAGGAGAAATGTTACCAGAGTTCGTTATTGTGGCGGTGTTAAATCGGGTGGAAACGGTGAACGGTGATCGGTAAGCGGTGAACGGTAAACGGTGAACGGTGTACGGTGAGCGGTGATTAGTTGTAAAGTGTAGGTAGTGTGGTAGTTAGTAAAGCAGAATGAAAAGATTAACTTTAAGCGGTAACGGCGGTAAACGTTAAGCGTAAGCGGGGATGATTAAAAAAAAATAAAACTGTTTTGCTAGCCAGGTAAGATTGCGGGATGGTAATGATAAGTTGTGCACAATAAATGATGATGCAGTAATTACGATAAGAGACGTTCAACTCCGGTGCGGCGTTAAGTTATAGACTCAATTTTAAGGATCTCGTGGAACGGATTTAAAACAAATCGGTTTGTCACAAAAGTACACTACTGAACCACTTGGCACCAATGGGCGATTTACCACCGCAAAAGTGCCACGCAACAGGCGATTACCTACCGACCTGGGCCGCCAGCAAGCAATAGCTCACACGTGGTTCAGCGGTGATAATCCGGATATATTGAATTTTAAGAAAAATGTTTAAAATGAAATTAAGGCACAGGTAACGGCTCTATTTAACCAGGTAAACCGCTGATTCACTTGGCACCAATGGGCGATTTGCCACCACAAAAATGCCACGTACCAGGCGATTATCTACCGGACTGCCGCCAGTAAATAATTGCTCACATGCGAATCAACGGTCGGATCCTGATTAAACGTCGGCGTCGGTTAGTAAAAAGAAATATCAAAAAGTAATGCTCTGAATTTATAAATATTACGGAATTATATACCTCCCAGATCTTATATTATTTTAAGCACTTTTCAACTAATATCTTAGGATACGGATTTAAATTTTAATTTTGTTAAAACTAAAATAACTTTGAATGCAAAAATACGGTGCAGACCGGTCTCTTATCAGTAAGGAATTCGGATAAAGTAAACACTCAAAAAATAAAACAAATGAATAAAAACTTGTTACCTTTCTAACAAAACAATTTCTTCGGTGCAAAATGTTCACTGTTGATGGCTTCGGTATTCGGAGCAGAAGTAAATTTTGCATCGTATTTCTCCGGCCGGTGGCCGCTGAAGCGCGCTTCTATCATCGAGCTGAATATACTGAGCGGTATTTGATTAAGTTTTAACGGAATGATTTAAATTGAATAAGGCGGTTGCTTAATTGCTTTAATGGATTAATTTAATTAAATTGGTGGTTGTATATTGTTTTAAAATTATAATTATACCGGTTGTCCCAAAAATCAAAATGTTCTGTTGTAGAAAAGCGGAGTTAAAACAAAACTCGTTTAATTGATTCGGAGCTCTATTTAGATATGTAAAAATGACGGAAAAACTTGTAACTTCGTTACAACAAGATAGCGTTTACAGATTTTCAGTACGACGTTTCGTTTTCGAAAAAACATCCTCAACTTTCTTTTTTTAAATATGGTCCTGTGTTTTTTTTTAAACGAATGCTATTTTGAATCCTAAAATATGTAACGCGGATTGTTATTTGGCGCTTAGTTAAGACTTTTATTTTTTTTGTTTATATCTCGGGCGCCACCCTTTATTGTTTCAAGTGGTAAAGGGATCCACTATGCCTATCGGGTAGCCTTTAAACAGAGGAGAAATGTTACCAGAGTTCGTTATTGTTCAAAAGGCGAGTTCTGACGGTATCCTATAGCCAGGGATGGGTGATAGAACAGAAACAACTAATTTTGTAAACTAGATTTATTTCAATATAAATATACAATGTACCAACAAAAAAAAATCAATTTCTAGAAGCCAACAAATGTTTTTAAGATGACGGAAAATAGGTGAATCCTAGTCTAAATTGCATAGGTATACGTGTACCGGTAAGTTAATCAAGCGGGCGGTGTTAAATCGGGTGTAAACGGTGAACGGTGAACGGTGAACGGTGAGCGGTGAACGGTGAGCGGTGAACGGTAAGCGGTGGTAGTTAGTAAAGCAGGATGAAAAGATTAATGTTAAGCGGTAACGGCGGTAAGCGTTAAGCGTAAGCGGGAATGATTAAAAAATAAAACTGTTTCGTTAGCCAGGTAAGATTGCGGGATGGTAATGATAAGTAGTGCACAATAAATGATGATGCAGTAATTACGATAAGAGACGTTCAACTCCGGTGCGGCGTTAAGTTATAGACTCAAGTTTAAGGATCTCGTGGAACGGACTTAAAATAAATCGGCTTTTCACAAAAGTACACTACTGAACCACTTGGCACCAATGGGCGATTAGCCACCGCAAAAGTGCCACGTAACAGGCGATTACCCACCGACTTGGGCCGCCAGCAAGTAATAGCTCACACGTGGTTCAGCGGTGAAAATCAGGATATGTTGGACTTTACGACAAATTTTAAAATTAAATTGAGAGTTAAGGTGACACAGGTAACGGCGTTATTTAACCAGGCAAAACGCTGATTCACTTGACACCAATGGGCGATTAGCCACCTCAAAAATGCCACGTACCAGGCGATTATCTACCGGACTTCCGCCAGCGAATAATTGCTCACATGTGAATCAACGTTCGGATCCTGATTAAACGTCGGCGTCGGTTAGTAAAAAGAAAGATCAAAAATAATGCCCTGAATTTATAAATATTACGAAATTATATACCTCCCAGATCTTATATTATTTTAAGCACTTTTCAACTTAATATTTTAGGATACGGATTTAAATTTTAATTTTTATTAAAACTGAAATAACTTTTAATGCAAAAATACGGTGTAGAACGGTCTCTTATCAGTAAAGAATTCGGATAAAGTAAACACTCAAAATAAAAAAAACATGAATAAAAACTTGTTACCTTTCTAACTAAACAATTTCTTCGGTGCACAATATTTACAGGCGATGGCTTCGATATTCGGAGCAGAAGTCAATTTTGCATCGGCACTGCTTTTCAGCTGGACTCGCTGGGCCCCGGTACTCCCTCCAGGCTGCGCCGTATTTCTCCGGCCGCTGGAGCGCGATTCTATCATCGAGCTGAATATACTGGGCGGTATTTGATTAAGTTTTAACGGAATGATTAAAATTGAATAAGGCGGTTGCTTAATTGCTTTAAAGGATTAATTTAATTAAATTGGTGGTTGCATATTGTTTTAAAATTATAATTATACCGGTTGTCCCAAAAATCAAAATTTTCTGTTGTAGAAAAGCGGAGTTAAAACAAAACTCGTTTAATTGATTCGGAGCTCTATTTAAATATGCAAAAATGACTGAAAAATTTGTAACTTCGTTACACACCCCCTCTTCTTTCGGTAAAAAAAAATAAATTTAGTTCATCTATTTATTTTTTTTCTTATAGTTTCCTTTCCAAAAATTTAACCATTAATCCCAAAAAAAAATAAAAAAAAACTTGATCCTTTAGCGAGAAAAAGAGAAAAAAAAAATGTTGATTTCAATTAACGGTATAGACAGTGCTTCCTAAATTCGGGGTCGGTTCGGTTTCCTATTTATGGCGTTGGGGCAGCCACAAGTCGGACATGGCGTACATACAATATCCCGGTGTCGACAGCATTGAGTGGCTGTTGCTACCATGCGGGGTCGTCTTCCATTTATTCTGGGGCTTGCGGGGGTTTGTTCTCTGTGGTGCGGATTACAAGCACATCTTCGCGATAATGTTCCTATTCGGCCGCAGCGGGAGCAGAATAGTTTCGGTGCATTCTCGCAAATTTCTCGTCTGTGGCCGGACTCTCCACAGCGCCAGCAGGTGTTTTCCGCTATTGTTACATAACCTGTCTCTTCTTGAGCCTGTTGCAGCCTCCACCGTTGTATTGTAGCCGGTATCGGGTAGAGTGTGTCGGAAGGGGTAGTCCCAAAGGGGTCGGAGAAGGGATCAATCCTCTCCTTTTCTTGCAAGTGTTGAAGTTCCTCGGCACGGAGGGGAGTGTCGGGTGCTCTAACAAGTTCGGCAATAGTTTCTGGTGAAATATCAATGAGTGTTTGGAGTTCTTGGAACATGACGTCTGCGGAGTTTGACTGAGACGCTGCGGTATCGGCCGTCTCTGTTTCCATAGCGTCAACATCTAATATTTGACCTTCTTGGTGCTGACTTAGCGGTGAGGTTTCTAAATCCAGAATTGGGCTTGACATGGCGACTACTTTCGCGGAGCTGCAAGTATAAAGAGAAAACGGATTGAAAGAGTTTGGCTTCTTCCCGATTTACCTGGCTAACTAGTTCATTATTCGCCTAGGGCCGCATCATTTGAAACGGTGATAAAGTCGAGGAGCAACAAAAAAAAATATGGCGCTATTGTATCCCCGACCGCTTAAAAAAACATTATTATAAAAAAAAATCAGCCGTCGTCCGGGTGAATGGGGTAGCTGGCTAGAGTCTGACCCTAATGCTACGTCCGTCCAGAGTGCACAAGCGGCGGCGGATTCGACGGGAGGTGGAGTGTAGCGGCCGGTACCGCTGAAGTGCCTGGTGGATTTCCGGCGTCCAAGTAGCGGGGTTCGGTGAGGCGAGGATCGCAACCGCCAGGTCGTGTTCCTCCCTCCGGTAACGGGCTTGGTCTTCAGGTTTTTCCGGAATGGAAATTACCGGGGGACTGCTGACGGGTGGTGGTTGGTTGCCGACATTTGGCCCGGAGTGCATAGCGGCCGGAAGTTCGGTTGGGAGGTTGGACGGTGGACAGGAAGGTGATGGTTTGGGGATTACTACGGTGGGGAGGTCGGGGGGTGAAAAGAGACGTGATTGGGAGGCTCGAAGGTGCTGGATAAGGGTAGGGGGGAGTCGGTCTAGGTCGATATGCACCTTCAAACTGAGACGAGCAGGCGGTAGCGGTGGTACGGCTCGGTGCTTTCCTCCTTTCAAGGGGGCGGACATCCGGGCCACCAATTTCCGGATTTTGGCCATCCGCGTCATGCTGGCTTGGGTGGCTCGTTCTCCGTCTCTCCTGGGATTGAACACGTTTCTTGGTTTAGATCCTGGTGGCGGCACGGTGAAGTCTCTAGGCATTTTCTGGAATAGGTGAGTAAGCGGTCTTAAGATCCTTAATGTGTATGCGGCGGTGGATCTTACCATTACCATCCTTCAAGTCGTACACTACCGGAGAATGGATTTTTACGACTTTATACGGTCCCGAATATTTGGGGGCTAATTTAGCATTAAAATAATTAACGGCCGAAGACAGGTGATGTTCTTTCTTCATCACTTCGTCTCCGAGATGGCAACGCCATTCCCTTCGGCGGAGGTTGTAAGAAAATGCGCGAGCTAGATTTACTTTTACTAGTTCAAAAGTTTCAGCTAGTTTTTTGAAACGTTCGGTTGCGGTATTGGTGCGGTCGGAATCGGTTACGTTGTCGTTCGGGTCGGTCGTGGTTTCGGGTTGCTCTGTACGGTATAATGATTTGGGGGGTTCTAGTTCGCGGCCAAAATTTAGAAACGCCGGTGAAAATTCAGTGGAATCGTTTCGCGAGGTATTGTAAGCAAAAGTTAAGTCTGGTAGATATACGTCCCATTTTCTTTGATCGCTTTGGCAGAATTGGGCAATCATTGTTTTGAGGGTCTTATTGGCCCTTTCGACGGGATTTGCCTGGGGAGTATACGGTGGCGTCAGGCGGTGCTTAATACCATAGTCTGTCAGTAACTTAGTAAATGTTCGAGCTGTAAATTGACTTCCATTATCCGAGATAACAGTCTGGGGGCGGCCGAATCGGGTCAGGATTAATTCGTAGAAGGCTTGGTTCACTGCATGAGCAGAGGCCTTACGAATAGCACGGCATTCAATCCATTTGGTGAAACGGTCCTGGAATACAACTAGATAACTGTTTCCTTTGGATGAACGGGGTAGAGGTCCTACCAAGTCAATACTGACTGTTTCCCATGGATTGTTGTTTTTAGACGGTTGCATTTTTCCAGGTGTTTGTTGTTGTGATGTCTTGTAAATTTGACAAGAATGACAGGCTCGAACATATTTTGCAATATCACGGGACATTCCGGGCCAGTAATATTTCCGTGTGATTCGGACGGTGGTTTTCGCGATGCCCATATGACCGGCGGTTGGTGCGTCGTGGTTTTCCTTAAGAACGTCGAGTCGGGCGGACTTTGGTACACAAAGTTTCCAAGGATCGGTCATGTCCGGTTCTGACATGTCGGATGAGTCCAGGAAATGTCGGTATAATCGGTCGTCACGGATACAATAATCAGGAAACTTTCCGGGGTTGTTTTGTACTTCCTCCTTTTTTTTATTATACCAGGCGCATTCTATTCCCGTGTCCATAGCGTTCAGCGGATCTGACTCCTCTTCCTGACTAGTTCCAGGTATTGGGTCACGAGATAAGGCGTCGGCAACTCGGTTCAAAACTCCTTTTCGGTATTTAATTTCAAAATCATATTGTTGGAGGAATATACTCCACCTTGCCAATCGGCCACTCGGGCTTTTTAGTGAGTGCAGCCATCTCAATGACTGGTGATCGGTTAGTACGGTAAATCGGTAACCTTCTAGATATGGGCGCATTTTCTCTATACCCCATACAATCGCTAAACATTCTTTTTCAGTTACGGAGTATTTTCGTTCGGCAGTGGACAGGGTGCGGCTGGCGTAGGCAATCACATGGTCGCCATTTTGGTCGTGCTGTATTAGCGCGACGCCCAGGCCCTGGTCACTTGCGTCTGTTTGCAGGATAAACGGTTTATCGAAATCGGGGCAGGTTAATATAGGTGCTTTTGTTAGACACTCTTTTAAGTGACGAAAAGCTGCTTCTTGTTCGGTGGACCATTTCCATCGCATTCCCTTTTTGAGTAATTGGGTTAGCGGTGCGGCTATTTGTGAAAATCCCGGGACAAATCTTCTATACCATGAGGCAATTCCTAAAAATCTTCGAAGACCTCTTACATTCCCAGGCGGTTGCAATTGGAGAATGGATTCTACTTTGTCAGGGTCGGTGCAAATTCCTTCGGCGGTGATTAAATGTCCTAAGTATTTTAGGGAGCGGCGACCAAATTGACATTTTTCTGGATTAAGTTTTAAATTTGCTTCCCGCAGGCGACGGAATACTTCGTGTAGAATCTCCATGTGCTCTTGAAATGTTTCTCCCAGAACGATAATGTCATCCAGGTAGGCGAAGCAATACGGATCCATATCGGGGCCGATTATATGATCCATCAACCTTTGAAAAGTTGCAGGGGCGGAATGCAGGCCGAACGGCATGACCTTAAACTGAAAAAGGCCTCTTGAGGGTATTGTGAACCCTGTAATCGGTCTGCTTTCTGGTGCTAGCGGAACTTGCCAGTAGCCCTGCTTCAGATCTAGGCTAGAGATATATCGGGCCTTCCTAAGTTTATCCAGGATGGCGTTTATGTACGGTAACGGATATGCATCTTTACGGCTTGCCTCATTCACTTTTTGAAGGTTTACACAAAATCGGAATTTTCCATCTTTCTTTCGAACCATAACTATCGGGGAACTCCAAGGGCTATCAGACGGTTCGATAATGTCTTCTTGTAACATCTTGTCGACTTCGGCGTTAATAATTTCTTGCATTTTCGGATTCTGGGGGTAGTATCTTTGTTTAATAGCCTCGGTATTAGTTAGGTGGATTCGGTGTTCTATTAGCGGCGTCGTACCTTTTATGTCTTCGAATAACGGTAACTCTTTGTCTAAAAATGCTTGCAACTGAATTTCTTCATCAGGGGTGAGTACTAACGGTATTTTGGCGGGTACCTCTTCAATGAGACAACAACTTGGAGCGGGTTTTGGGCCAGCAATGACTTCTTCATTCATCTGGACTCTTGCGGTATTCAAATCAACAACAAAACTATGCTGTTTCAATATATCCATGCCTAGTATTATATCGACGGCAAGATGCGGTAGGAAATTGAATGTATTTAAAATAGTCTGTGTACCAATTTTCAGTTTAACTCGGTAGGCTTGTTTGACGGCGGTTACGTGACCATCGGCTAGTCTAGTATTTCTTGTGGTAGGAGTTGTCTCTTGGCATTTGGAATCTCTGCAATGTTCAGCTGCTAAATCTCCTATGTATGAATTAGCTGCGCCAGTATCGATAAGGGCAGAAAATTCCCGGTTTTCCAGGGTTACGGAAACGAATGGTCTAATTTCGCTATTTATTGACATTACTTGGTCAAGCGGGGCTTCGGCGTGGTTCTGGGCTGGCCTCGCGGCAGTGCAGCGCCTTTCTAGTTTTCCTGGTTTCGGCATGGGCAGTTTCTGGACATAATTCCTTCCTGTCCGCATCGGGAACAGAATAACTTTGCGGGAAATCTACAGTATCCTCTTGTATGTCCAGCGCGACCACATCTCCAGCATATCAATCCAGAGCCACTTGGAACATTGGCTATTATTGGCCTTGCTTGTGTCGGTGCCGAGGCGGTTTGTTGACGGACCGGTGATAGAGTGTTCGGTGTCGAGGTAGCGGTATTCGGACTCGGTCTTGAGTTGTTTATCGGATTAGCAGGTGGTATATACGGTGGTGCGGGCGGCGGCGTAAGCGTCGGTCGGGGTTGATATGTCGGCCGGTTCGGTGTTTGCGTATTTGCAAAGGTCCGATATTGATGTACGGTGGAACGGTTCTGTTGTGGACGAGAATCTTCAATTTCCTTGCTAAGAAGCTCGTGCTCACGTACAGCCTTGGAAAATGAGCTAATATCGTGGAAGTCGCTTCGTCGGACGTACTGTCGGTAATCTGGCGATAGGTTTCGGTATAGCCACTGTAATTCTTGTTCCTGGGATATTTTCCCATGGCGGCGAATTAATGTTTGCAGGTCGGTAACGTATCTGGCAACTGGTTCGTTCAATTTTTGGATACGCCGGCTAATTTCTGCCTCCAGGTCTACCTCGTAATTTATGGGAAAATAGAATATTTGGAATGCTTCCCTGAAGTCGTTCCACACTCTAAAAGTGTGTCGATTATTTCTGTACCACAGGGCAGCTTGACCTCTAAGAATGTCTGGCAAATGCGGTAGTACTTGGTCGGCACTAACATTCTGTGATATGCATATTTCTTCCAGTCTTTCCAAGAATGCTGCAGGGTCGTTCTGTCCATCAAAGTGAAGACCCCACTTATATATCTGCAAAGGGGATGATGGCGGCAGATATGTTATCGGCGGCGGTTGGTAGCCTGTCGGTGGTGGTTGATTGGCGGTCGGTGGCGGTTGAGAGGCGGTCGGTGGCGGTTGAGAGGCGGTCGGTGGCGGTTGCGGTTGATGGGCGGTTGGTGGCGGATTATGGGCGGTCGGTGGCGGTGTATTGGCGGTCGGTGGCGGTGTAATGGCGGTCGGTGGCAGTTGATAGGCGGTCGGTGGCGGATTATATGCGGTCGGTGGCGGATTATGGGCGGTCGGTGGCGGATTATAGGTGGTCGGTGGCGAATTATAGGCGGTCGGTGGTGGATTATATGCGGTCGGTGGCGGATTATATGCGGTTGGTGGCGGATTATGGGCGGTCGGTGGCGGATTATAGGCGGTCGGTGGCGGTTGATAGGCGGTGCTGGATATCGGTATATTGAAAGTAGGTGACTGTCTTATCGTTGCCTGTAAATAATTTGGCGTGGGGCTAAACCCAACACGGCTATGCTGCGGTATCTCCAACATTGTCGTTGTAACTGTAGTTGTCGTTATAGTCGTTAGCGACAACGTTGGTGTTGGTGTTGCCAACCGCTGTTCTTGATTGTCGATAACTGTATCTCCAACGGTTATCGGTTGCGGTGAGGTTCGCCCTTCGCGAACGACATTAATTAGTCGTCTTCGCATTGCGTCTACTGAACCTGTCGTATCCAAGTTAAACTCCTGTAACTGCGATACTAATTTGCTTTTCCTTAACAAATAAATCCAACCGGTGCGTGGATTGTTCCCGTTCTCCGACAAACCGGACGGTAGGGGCGGTGCAGGGGGAATAAGTTGGGACGGTGCGGTTTCGGTTTGGGGTGTTTGGGTTTCGGTAACGTTATTATTTGTGGATGCCATTATTATTAAGTATTGATCTGCTTTCACTCGGTGACTGTTATCGAAAATATTGCTAACTACTATAAAACTATTTCTTTCTTTTAAAAAAAATTAACTGAAAATTAAAATTTAAAAAAAAATCCCTCAAAAGTTAATGACTTTTGACATGAAAAAGACTGGTTGCTGTTCTATCAGACCCACTGGCTATTATATTTTAATTTATTATTACAGAAAAATCGAAAAGTACGGTTAATGAAATTTAAAAAAAAATGTTTGCGGTAATATCTGTCTCTCCTTTGAACTAAAAAAACCTGCTCAGGCTCTAAAAAAAATCTGCTCGGGCGCCATTTGTAACGCGGATTGTTATTTGGCGCTTAGTTAAGACTTTTATTTTTTTTGTTTATATCTCGGGCGCCACCCTTTATTGTTTCAAGTGGTAAAGGGATCCACTATGCCTATCGGGTAGCCTTTAAACAGAGGAGAAATGTTACCAGAGTTCGTTATTGTTCAAAAGGCGAGTTCTGACGGTATCCTATAGCCAGGGATGGGTGATAGAACAGAAACAACTAATTTTGTAAACTAGATTTATTTCAATATAAATATACAATGTACCAACAAAAAAAAATCAATTTCTAGAAGCCAACAAATGTTTTTAAGATGACGGAAAATAGGTGAATCCTAGTCTAAATTGCATAGGTATACGTGTACCGGTAAGTTAATCAAGCGGGCGGTGTTAAATCGGGTGTAAACGGTGAACGGCGAACGGCGAACGGCGAACGGTGAACGGTGAACGGTGAGCGGTGAACGGTAAGCGGTGGTAGTTAGTAAAGCAGGATGAAAAGATTAATGTTAAGCGGTAACGGCGGTAAGCGTTAAGCGTAAGCGGGAATGATTAAAAAATAAAACTGTTTCGTTAGCCAGGTAAGATTGCGGGATGGTAATGATAAGTAGTGCACAATAAATGATGATGCAGTAATTACGATAAGAGACGTTCAACTCCGGTGCGGCGTTAAGTTATAGACTCAAGTTTAAGGATCTCGTGGAACGGACTTAAAATAAATCGGCTTTTCACAAAAGTACACTACTGAACCACTTGGCACCAATGGGCGATTAGCCACCGCAAAAGTGCCACGTAACAGGCGATTACCCACCGACTTGGGCCGCCAGCAAGTAATAGCTCACACGTGGTTCAGCGGTGAAAATCAGGATATGTTGGACTTTACGACAAATTTTAAAATGAAATTGAGAGTTAAGGTGACACAGGTAACGGCGTTATTTAACCAGGCAAAACGCTGATTCACTTGACACCAATGGGCGATTAGCCACCTCAAAAATGCCACGTACCAGGCGATTATCTACCGGACTTCCGCCAGCGAATAATTGCTCACATGTGAATCAACGTTCGGATCCTGATTAAACGTCGGCGTCGGTTAGTAAAAAGAAAGATCAAAAATAATGCCCTGAATTTATAAATATTACGAAATTATATACCTCCCAGATCTTATATTATTTTAAGCACTTTTCAACTTAATATTTTAGGATACGGATTTAAATTTTAATTTTTATTAAAACTGAAATAACTTTTAATGCAAAAATACGGTGTAGAACGGTCTCTTATCAGTAAAGAATTCGGATAAAGTAAACACTCAAAATAAAAAAAACATGAATAAAAACTTGTTACCTTTCTAACTAAACAATTTCTTCGGTGCACAATATTTACAGGCGATGGCTTCGATATTCGGAGCAGAAGTCAATTTTGCATCGGCACTGCTTTTCAGCTGGACTGCTGGGCCCCGGTACTCCCTCCAGGCTGCGCCGTATTTCTCCGGCCGCTGGAGCGCGATTCTATCATCGAGCTGAATATACTGGGCGGTATTTGATTAAGTTTTAACGGAATGATTAAAATTGAATAAGGCGGTTGCTTAATTGCTTTAAAGGATTAATTTAATTAAATTGGTGGTTGCATATTGTTTTAAAATTATAATTATACCGGTTGTCCCAAAAATCAAAATTTTCTGTTGTAGAAAAGCGGAGTTAAAACAAAACTCGTTTAATTGATTCGGAGCTCTATTTAAATATGCAAAAATGACTGAAAAATTTGTAACTTCGTTACAAATAACTGGTCTATCACTTGAACAAATTTTCAGCTTTTTCTCTATCATAGATTTTTATTATGTAACGAATAAAATCCTCATATCATAAGACCGCACAATAAACATAGTGTTCTTTGAAACAAACGTTCGTCTTTCTTGACAACTTACTTCTGTCATAAATACAAAATTTAATTAGGTACGAGGTCTTTCACTTCGTTTAAAAATGGTTGTACATTTCTCTTTTGAGGAAAAGTTTGATATGTTAGAGTCTTACATTTTATGCCATAGAAATACTCGAGAAGCTGAGCAAATGTATTTAAATAATTCCAGAGAAATAACAACCAAATAAAAAGATGTTTGGAAGAATTGTTGCCAATTTATTGCAGTATGGGTCATTTTATAAAGCAGTTGTTACTAGAAACAAACCATGTAATGAGAAAATTAAAAAAACTATGTAGCATTAGCTGTAACGGAAGACCCTACAACATCAGTTAGAAACATATAGAAAGTAATTGGAACGCCATAATCTACGGCACATTTTATTTTGCGTTAGAACAAATATCACCCGTACAAATTTCGAATCTGCCAAGGACTTAAACCGGGAGACCATATAAGGCGAAGGGTATTTTGCGAATGGTACACTAGGCAATGTCAAAACGACGAAAATTTCGTCAATAAAATTTTATTTTCTGATGAAAGTATGATAACCAACAACGGAATCTGTAACAGAAGAAATACGCATTATTGGTCCACAGAAAATCCACGGTTGTACAAAATGGCTGGACACCAACATCGTTTTGGTTTCAACATGTGGGTAGGAATTTTGGGAACAGATAGATTTCCTGACAGATGGATAGGTACGCGTTTAGCTGTTTCTTGGCCTGCACGATCGCCTGATCTAACTCCTTTGGAGTTTTATCTCTGGGGGTACAACTACGTACACCAACGTAATTTTCAAACGGAGGAACAATTGCGTCAACTGGTTTTAGAACCATTTCAAACGATTACCCCAGATGTACTTGACAATGTTTTGAATTCCACAGTTACACGATGTTACCTATGCTTAGAAAATAATGGCCATTTGTTTGAACACTGTTTGTAATTAAGTTCTAATTTTCTATTACGTTAATAAATGTTTTTCGAGCATTCAGTGCCGAACTATGGAGATTTTTCTTGAATATTTTTAACCGATAGCTAAAAAGCTGAAAATATGTTTAAACCAATGCAAGTGGTACAGCAGTTATTTTAGAGTTCAAAATAGCCTTCGATTAAAAAAAAAGAAAACACAGGACCGTATTTCAAAAAAGAAAGTTAAGGATGTTTTTTTGAAAACGAAACGTCGTACTGAAAATCTGTAAAAGCTATCTTGTTCAGCTTAAAAAGTGACAATAGAAAAGTATTTTTCATTTTTTTATATCTGTTAAAATAATGCAACAAATAAATAAAAAATAATATAGCAAAAAATAATTTTTTTAACAAATATCGAAATCGGTTAAAGATAGTTAAATTTTGCAAACACCATGTAAAAGGTATTTAAATTGTGCAAATTTTTCCTAATTTAACCAACATTGTAATTCCTACCGTTTCCAAGATTCCAATGCTATCCCATTCTTATCTTGGACACACTGTATAGTGTTATATATAAATTATGTTTAGAATTGTCCGTAGAATCCAATAATGCAACAATATACAGGGTACATATTGTTATTTATTTATAACTTGATTTGCTACCATCAGCTACAAAGAAATTTATTACCCTTATGTAGGTAAGTATTTTTATCTTTTAATCACAGGACAAAAGTGTGAATGTATTTGTCCCATGCAGTTTGCAATGTTTGGTAATGTTTTAAATAAAACAATATAAATATTTCAAGGCAAGACGTACCTATTTATTGGTAATAGTAGTAAAATCTAATACATATTAATACAAATTTGGCGCAAAGAAACTATTTACCTACTAAAGAATATTTTTCTCTAGATCTTTTTGATTTTTACAGTTGAAGATGGTCGTTAAAACATGAAACTAATTTATAAAAAATAGTGAAACATCAGAACTAGATTACAAACAATGTCGAGCTACAAAATATACAAGATCATTGAACCACAATAATAATACGTCTTATTTTAACAATTTTTATTCGAATACCGAAAAAATAATATTTATACACACCTTGGCTCACCTCATCATTTTCTAAGATTTTGGTATGTAATAGGTACCCATGATTTTTGCTACATTTTTAAATTTGATCAAAAACTATAAATATTTCAATATCAACTCTATGTAACTAAGTACCAACTAAACACAATGAAAACAAAACCATTGCCAAATCCTTTTCCGATTTTTACTCGATATATTATGCAATTGCTAAAAATATTCTTAAATATTGTTGTCGACTACAGATTTTTTTAACTGAAGCATGAAACAAGGTTTGAAATTTATTTTTACTTTTAGCGTTGCATATCATGCTAAGTGATTAGCAAATACAAAACCTAAGTTCTTAAACTAGTTGATACACCATAAATTTGCTTAGGCATAATTGTAAATACTTTTTAAAATATTTAACTTCTGATTTTGTTTCAGTTTTGATGCTCTAGTCGACGTTTTCGCTTTTTCTGCCGCGGATCGCCAGTTTTAAATATTTTTGTTATAATTAATTTTTTAATTATAAATCTAAAGTGGATTTCACATTCTGCGTTGTTTGCCAATAACCCAACAATTTCTTTCTTATATATTTTATTTATAAGTTTTTTAACTAAATTTTTTATTTCTGGCCTTTTATCCAATGTTGCTTTTATAATTTTAAGCGATTTTTCTACAATAGCTACTAACACTATCACGTTGTTTTTAGACCAACAGGCAGTTCTGCCGTCTTAAAAGTTCTATGTATAATTAGTAGTTGTTTTGGGTCGCGCATATCTTTGTCTTTTAGAAGAATATTCTGGCATTTTAGACATTTAAATTTATTGATGCAACTTTTGCTAAATAGCCTGCAAAATAAACATTAGAGCAATCTTCCAAAGTTACTGGTTGCTCTATTCTAGAAGTTCCATTAGAGTTGTCCGATGATGATAAGGATGCGATATTCGAGGAATCTGAATTTTGTTCGATATTTGTTTCAGAATTATATACACAATTTAGTGATTGTGCTTCAGGTTCGACAGGTAATTGAAAGTCTGCATACATTTCACAATTCGACCGTTCCGACTGTTTCATTAAGTTTAGTTTAGCACTTAGACGAAAAGTTCAACGAAACGTCCTAACTGTCGGGTTGGGATTATAGCCACCTCTTTGTCGATAGGTGGAAAACGAATTCTCAATTACATCCTGGTTGACTCGATTAGTTAAAAGTGAGGTATGTCCCTTCTCCTTTTGGTCATTAAAGAACTCTAAAATGGCGTTTAATGATTGCACCATGCCATGAAATGAGGGTGGTGTTTCCGGACCTTTAGCAGTTATTTTATGGGTATGTTGAATTTTTGTCTTCGCCATTTTTATGGTGTTCTCAATTAGAAGTCGCTCACTCAACAACGCACAATTATAAGGATTTTTCGAGTATAGAGATTTGCTATTTAATGTATCGAAGAGATCGTTCATGAACTCGGCTGTATCCAAGGCGGTGGACTTACAAGTTCCCCTGTACGTACAGTAGTTCTAATGGAAGCTGCCATAGATCTGCTAAAAATTTGCAGGGCCAAGGCATAATTCATTTTCTGAAAAGGTCCTGGTTGTATACCTATGACTGGAAGTAATTTTTGGTTAACTTCTTCCCGTTGCACTGCGCGAATCTATTTCATAGGCTTTCCTTATATCGTTAAATGACACCCTCTTGCCAAAAAAAAGAAAATCACTCATTAACCCATTATTCCTCCAGTTTTTAAATACATGAGGAATATCAAAAATGCCAAATATTTTAATTTCATTGGTAAAAAAATAGGGATTTTCATCACTCACTCCAAGATTTTTTTTAAAGTAGCCTGGTTATTTGTTCCTGGTCACATATCAATGCGCGTATTTTTAATCCCACGGAAAATACTTCTTTGATGGCACGGGCAACTAAGTCTTTTAAAGCGGTATGCTTCATGGAAGTACCACATACAAAATAAGCTAAGGGCATTTTCCATGAAGAATATAGGAACCTAAGCATTAAAAGCATAATTTGGGTTCCAAAAACAGGCCGGCGGCCTAAAGGTCCCAAATCCTCAAACCCTTCAATTATGTCGAGGAGTTTTGAATAATCCAAATTTTTTTAAATTCCCATTTCATCAAAAATTAGCGTACACTCCTTGGTTTCCTCGTCCATCGTTTCTGCTTTCCGTTTAATGTTTAAAAGCAGCCTGGGGCTAAAGCCAGGCTTAAATTTTGAGTCCCCAATCCACCTTCGTATTTTTGGTAAACTAGGTAAAACTATTTTTTGCCTCTTCAATAAAAACTTATAAGCTGATGGAGATCGATAAAAAAGTTGCAGGGCAAACTCCTTTTCGTCATAAGCCCAGCAACTTTTTTTTCTGTGCAATATTTACATCTTTGTCAGAACTTGTGAACTTTTTGAAACGTACTCTACATTGCCAACAACATTTAACAAAGTAGCAGTTAAAAGACGCCTTTGATTATCATTTGTGGATTTTAGCATCTTTTTACGTGGGGTATCTGGATCATTTATCATTAATTTTCTTTTGCATTTTTTTGGGGCTTCTACTGGCATATCAGTTACATTCATCAACCATTCTTCATCAGTTTCAGATTTTTCAACTGCTGAGGTATTGTCGGCAACTGAAGAAATGTCGTCTGCATAACGTCCACCTTGACTTCCACTAACCGTTCCTTTAAGTACAATGTCTGATTTTGGCAATCTCTTTCTCTCATACGTTCGGGTAGCTATAGGAAAAGGAATTTCAGTCAGTTCTGATGTTGACGGTTGTAGTAAACTTGTAGCAGTCGAAGCACAATTTGATGAAGTAGATGGTAATATGCGTTTATTGGGAGTTGAAATTATTTCTTTATATTGGTTAGGAATTGCTCCTTTTTTTAGCTTTGATTTCAGTATTGGGTTGGTAAAGTCTTTATTATCAAAATGATCCGAGCAAGCAAGTTTCTTATGCAGGGATTTGGGAGACAACGTCAGCAGCGTTATGTTTCCTGAAACCAAATAATGATATTTAAAATAAGACTTATTTCTGAAGATAAAGAAGACGTATTCTGAAGATAAAGAACATTAATTATGGGGGGGGCAGGGGGGGATCCTAAACTTCTACCTCAGTTATGGGGGGAAGAGGGTGGATTCTAAACCTTTACCTCAGTAAAAAGAGATTGTAAAAAAACTGAATTTGTAATCAGGAGAGCGAGTAAGCCGCTGAATAACCCTTAAAATGTTGTAATGGGAACATAATATACGTAACTTAATTATCTAACTAATTTAAAACATGATGAGACATGGACTAAATATTTCTGGGTTTTAAAAGAACTGCTGGTTTATTTGTAAAAAATAACTTTCGGGGTTGTTGAATGAACCTCGTGGTTTTACAGTAATTGGTGTTTAATTGAAAACATAACTTCCGTATTTCATGACCCTGCATCTATCTATCTGCAATAATTCGAAGCAACTCTTTTCAACATATGTTTAGTTCCAAATTGTTTTTCGTGGTTTAAAAGTAATTTATACCGAGGCAAAAAGTTATTACAAAACTATGGATTAAAATACCAAGACGGTTTTTTAATTTTTTCGATAATTTTTACTTCAGTAGTTAATTTGCAGATTATGTTTTTATGAAACAAATACTTCTAGGTCCCCGTCTAACGCGTATTACTTTTGCACACCGACAAGGCCCCATTCCTCAATAATGGCTACAGTTAACTCCTTAAACCTCCGTGGAGTGTTCTTCCAAGATCTCACCATGAATTTGAGTATATTAACTCACATTAAAATATGACTTGTGTGACCAGATTAAACCAAGAAAAAGCCGTTACTGGGAAAATAGTTATAGTTAAAAATAATATAGGCTCTGGCATATCTGCGTATGTCTGTAACAGAAGCGCATCTCCCTTATATATGCAAAGAAAGACTTTTGCACAAGTTCAAAGCGGACGAACTGTGGGACTTAATGACGTCACCGCCTCGCGAGCGTTTTATTTGATTTTGATCTCGTATATTTCGGAAACTACTTATCGGATTGGCTTCAAATTTTCCTTATAAATGCTTCATAAAAATTAGATAGAGTGTAATTTTGAGGTTTGATCAAATGAGCCCATTTAAAAGGAATTATTGTCAATGTTATAAAATATCCTATGATAATATTAATTATCACATCCCTTATGAGCAGAATCCACGATTTAAAAATCGCCCAGGAAATCTGTTTTGTTGATTCGACAGGTTCTTGTGTCCAAGGAAATTGATAAGTACAGTTGGGAAAGATACATTTTGTAGTAATGGATATCCAAAAGTTATTTAACCAGATGACAGTTCAGCGAAAAGAAGTGCTTTAGGGATTATATTTCCACATTTTATCCTATTCTCGTGTTTTCCATTTTTGTCAGTCAAACATATTAATAGGCAAACTTCAAAAACAAAATATTCAACATAAATAATCCATTAATTAAAAATATACATTTTCGGTGTAGATATGTCGACGACGTGTTTTGTGTTAGGACAGGCACGGAACGACAACTACAACAATTTCTTAATTTACGTAATAACCAAAATAACAAAATTCAATTTACCATAGAAAAAGAAATAAATAACTCAATAAATTTTCTAGACCTCATCATAAAAAATGACAATAATCAATTAAACTATGGAATCCATAGGAAACCTACTACAACAGACACAATTATAACAGCGGCAACTAGCCGCCTTTCACAGTATGTTATATATAGACTAGTCAACATCCCCCTATCAGACACTGAATATAAAAAATAACTAGACATAATAAAAACTATAGTCACAAACAACGGCTACGAAATGAAAATCATTAACAAACTTCTAAAGAAAAAACTAAGACAAAAACACAAAAACTTTTCTACCATGGACACTCCAATCCAACTAAATCCAAATATTGTTCGATCAATTTTACTAGCAATATACAAGCCAAAAAATTTGTAAAAAAACTAAAAAATTTTAACATCACTCCTATACAAGTCAATAAAAACAACTTAAGTAGACACTTATGCAATTATTCTTCGCGTCTCCGTCCTTCTATGATAGTGTTTTGGTAGGTACATTTTATTGCGAGCTGCGCACTATTTTAAAGAAATCAGCAAAAACTAGGCCCGCTTATCTCTCCGACCCGGGCGATACGTCGCGTCGACTCACATCTGTTATTTAGTTCATTTTATTGTGCGCGTGCATTTGAATTTCGATACGAAAAACCGAGACGACGTTTTCGATATCGCCATGCCGAACAAGAGACACAAGAAAAGAAAAGCAATTACGGAATTGTGTAATTTAAAGAAAAAATGTAGGCGTCTGGAAAAATTGTTAAGTGCCTTCTTCCTCGTCTTCTGAAAGCAGGAAATCTGAATCAGACGGTTAGTAAAGTCTCAGGGTTGTACCTGTTTGTGTTGTGACCAATGTGTATAATAAATTCCTTGCTAACTACTAAAATAAAGTTTCAGGGTTGTACCTGTTAACTTTGAAAGTAGTTAGGCAAAATATTAAAGCCTCAGGGTTGTACCTGTTAATTTGTAGGCTTCACAAATATTTAAATGAAGTGGTTGTTGTGACCAATGTGTATAAAAGAAAAATTCCTTGCTAACTACTAAAATAAAGCCTCAGTGTTGTGCCTGTTAAATTTGTGGCTTTGTTAACTTTGAGAATAGCACAGTTAGCTGTGCAATACTCTGTTCCTTGTTTTTCAGAGTCGAGTTCAACAGATAGTTCCACGCCAGCTCTGGAAACTGCACAACAACAACCTATACCCAAAATTACTCCGGTTCAGGAGACTAATACGACCGACCTACAATTCTTAGGAGATGAACCTAGGTCTTCCGTGCAGATGGGCCCTGAATTACACGAACAATTAGTGTCTAGATGGTCTAGTTACTTAAAGGAAGGGTTGTCTCAAGATATCCAGAAAGAACTTATTATGAAATTTCCAATTCCGGCAAACTGCATAAACCTAAACCCTCCAAAATTGAATGATGAAGTACGTTCTATTTTACCAACACAAAGTCAGAAGAATGATCGTTATTTTCTGCATTTACAAGAGCAAATGGGGGCTAGTTTGTCTGCTATTGGCAACATTTTAAACGTTAAACTTCTAGAGCCCAATGTACCACTGTTGTTAGACGAAACAAAGTTGCAAAGCTTGGCAGAAGCAGCGCAGTTGCTTGCAAATTCCTTTCATGCGATTTCAGTCAAACGGAAGTTTGACATTCAACCTTTCCTGAGTCAAGAAAGTAGAAATGCATCCTATAAATGCCCAATAGATCAATTTTTGTTTGGTGAGGGGTTTCTAGATAGAACAACTCAAGGCCTGTCAAAGCGGCGGAGGAAATCAGAAAACAGAAACAAACCTTCACTCAGCCTTCGACTTCCAAAGGTTCAGGGAAATATTTAAACTCCAAGCGCCCGACCTACAAAACCAAAAAGAAAAGGAGCCCATCACCCCCGGAACCTCAAAAGTATGATACCTCCCCTATGGTTATAAGTCTCCCAGAAAGAAAAAGAGTAGCAATTACGAGGTTATTTACTAAAATTCAAAACAAAAACTACTGTAAAATCAAAGAATTTGCATCTTTGGTTGGCACTTTAGTTTCTATAGCTCCTGCATTTATATATGGTTGGCTACATATAAAACCATTTGAGTTAATTAAACAAGAGAAAATAAAGTAAAATCAAATGAATGTTAACAGAAAAATGGAAATTCCTTTTTCTTTACATAATGACTTTACCTGGTGGTTAAACAATTTATCAAAGTCGGGTAAAAAACTCATTAAAAACCCATACTCATTAGAAATATATTCAGACTCTTCAAAAACAGGGTGGGGAGCACATACCGGGGATACACAGACGTGGGGGTTCTGGAGTTTACTAGAAAGAAAAAGACATATTAATTATCTAGAATTATTGGCGGCCTTTCAGGGTTTAAAATCATTAGCAGGGGATTTAGAAAATTTTAATATTCTTCTTCGCATTGACAATATGACTGCCGTTGCTTGTATCAATAAAATGGGGAATATTAAGAATAAAAATTTGAACAAAATAACATCAGAACTATGGAATTGGTGTGAACTAAGGAACATCTATGTGTTTGCTTCCTACCTAAACACTTCTAGTAATGTTAAGGCAGATATGTTGTCAAGATTAAAATTTATAAATACAGAATTTGGGTTAGATCCTCAATATTTCGAAAAAATTGTAAATAAATTTGGAGAACCCACTATAGATCTGTTCGGGCAGAATTAATAAAAAATGTTCAGCATATATATCATGGTATCCGGACCCCGATTGTTTATCAGTCGATGCTTTTACGGAAAATTGGCAGAAATATTATTTTTATGCGTTCCCGCCCTTTTTAATAATAGGTCAAGTACTACAAAAAATTAGGAATGATAAAGCCAGTGGTATTGTGATAATTCCCTATTGGCCTACACAAGCCTGGTATCCATTATTTTGTGAACTTTTAGTAGAAAAACCAATTATATTCGGTCCGCATAAAACCTTGCTTTCTTCCCCTTTCAGACAACCTCATCCGCTTCACAGAACACTTTCCCTGGTGGCAGGAAAATTGTGTGGGAAGCACTAAAATTAAAAAACATTCCAAAACAAGTCATACCAACGCTTATGGGGTCGATTTCAGAAGGTACTTTTAAACAATATACTACAATATATAAAAAATGGTGGCAATATTGCATAGAAAGAAGTTATGATCCTTACGTGAAATCAACATTCTAGGTCAGCATTTGCATTAATATTTGATTTAAATCCAGAAGATAAAAAAATCCTTAAGAGATTTTTGAAAGGCGCTTATAATAAAAACCCATCGGTTCCAAGATACTCAAATACATGGGACCCCAGTCCAGTTCTTAGGTATTTGGAAAATTTGCATCCGTTAGAATCACTCTCTTTAAAAGAATTAACACAAAAATTAACAACTCTTTTAGCTTTAACCTCTGCACACAGGATGCAAACCTTGTCAAAAATTGAGTTACAAAATATTTTCCAGTATGAGGATAGGCTAGAAGTAAATATCAGCGCTAAAATAAAAACCTCAGGTTTAAATAGGAAACGGCCTGTTCTTGTATTTCCATTTTTTAAAGAAAACCCAAAACTTTGTATAGCATCAATAATACTATTTTATATAAAAACAACAAAGATATTTAGAGGTAGCAATAACTTGTAGCATTTTTATTTTTAAATGCCACTTTTATTAATTATTTGTTTAATTTTTCCATACCAGCGCATTCGCCTAACTGTACGCTTTTAGGTAGTACCATTTATAGAGGTTGCGTATATATCCATTAGCTAGTGAAGGCTCGCGCGCAGTACTTTTGTTAGGTGCGATTTGATTCCCACCGGAACTTTCTGGCATTCTTGGCGGAATGGCCGTTAAGTCGCCTTCATTTTAAAATGTGTGGGTCTGATTTTTTATCAGTTTTCCTGTGCTTTTATGCATAATCATTTTCTAAACCTTCTATAGACCTGATGGTGATATAGTTGGTGTGTTTTCTGCTTATATTTAGCCATATAAGTGTTTCTTCGCCATGTGCAATTCAGATATGGTGCACCCTCAGTATTGAGGTAAGATTTCTTTTAATTTTCTGGGATTTTAGGACCTTTTGGTTTATTGTGTTATTATTTGCAGGGTTGTTGTTATACGACAGGTCTGAGGACACGGCTTAATTTTGAACTGGGATTTTACCCACTCTGTATACCGGGTGTTGCATCGTCGAGCGGGACATAGGAAATCCCATGTAATTTTAAATGGGGTCAATTATTGGCTTCCCTAATTATTTTATAGAAAAATTCTATTTAGGTTTATTAAAGAGCACTAAAACCCACATTCAAAAGAATAACTTTAGATATTTTTGATGAGCCCGTTTACGCTTTATCGCCGATTTCTTTTTAACTATTTCTCCTTTTTATGGCCCCGTATTTGCGGGCACCAGTCAAGGTAAAAGATGACTGTCAAATAAAGTTGTCATTTTGAGGAATATTTGAACATCTTCTTAAATCCTAAAGTTCTAACAATTTAATAGTACCTACCTATTAATTAGTAAAATATTGAAACATGTAAAATGTCATAATTAACCTTGTAATTGGATACTTTATTTTAGTTTTATTCAGATTAATTTGTACTAATAAATACACCTTTAATATTTTCGATGTACGAGTTTTTATAGCAATAAAGCACACATTTCAAAATGACAACTTTATTTGACAGTCATCTTTTACCTTGACTGGTGCCCGCAAATACGGGGCCATAAAAAGGAGAAATAGTTAAAAAGAAATCGGCGATAACCCGTAAACGGGCTCATCAAAAATATCTAAAGTTATTCTTTTAAATGTGGGTTTTAGTGCTCTTTAATAAACCTAAATAGAATTTTTCTCTAAAATAATTAGGGAAGCAAATAATTGACCCCATTTAAAATTACATGGGATTTCCTATGTCCCGCTCGACGATGCAACACCCGGTATAACTTCTACAAGGAACTTCGTGGAACTTTCCGTCCTTATTTCATACCTATTTCTTCTCCAAGACAAATGAAGTCGCTATAAGTTGATGTGTCTTCAAGTAGCTAATCTGGGTGAGGTTACCGTGACCGCCACCATCTAGGAGCTGTTAGGAGTTCCTGCCCAAAGAAAAAACTTGAGATCTAAGGCCAGTTTTTTCCTTTTATTACTATATTATCCATACGGAATCAAGTCTTGCAATGAAAAAGCTTCAAGTAGCTCAGGAAAAACATAATGTTCCACATCATGTACTTATTCAGGATGTTTCTACTCGATGGGATTCAATGTACTTGATGTTGCATAGATTAAACGAACAACGTATAGCTGTACAAGCTGTTCTGCCTAATCTAAATGTCCCTGTTTCTCGTGATTTAAACACGCAACAATGGATTCTTTTGGGAGAAGTTGTAAACATTCTGAAATATTTTGAGGACGTGACAAAGGCACTAAGTGAGGATGATGTTACATTAGCTGATGCTATTCATTTGGTAAATAGTCTTTTCAGGGCCTTGGAAGGAATGCATGCGGAAAATTCAGATGTGTGTTTTTTAACCCAGAACCTTAAATTAAGTTTAAATGAGCGACTTGGCCACCTGGAAGAAAATGACAAATGTGTTCTAGCCACTGCTCTCGATCCACGATACAAATTCCGAATTTTTCGGAAACAGAACACCACTATCAAAACAAAGACTCTACTTTACACCGCCGCTCAAGAAATACAAAAGACGGAACTGCTGGGAAATGAAGAACCCCCCGCTTCTTTTGAGGTTCAGCCATCCACAAGCAGTGGAATTTGGAGTATATGTCGGGAAGTTATTGAAAACGTTGAATGTGATGAACCACTCGCGGCATATGCAAGTATGTATTAAAGATCTTTTAATTTTTAATATGTTTCTTAACACCAGAGTAGCATGCTACGTGCGACGTGCTACGTGAAAACAGAAAGCATATTCTCATTAATGACTTTTACTTTGACATGCTTCCAATCCAAAGCAGCATGTCGCATGCTACCCAGAAGCAAAAAGCACAATGAGAATATGCTGCTTCCACGTCGCACGTAGTATGTTACTTTGGTGTGAAATAGTGTGAATGCTTACTAATAAAACACTTCGATTTTGTAGACAATGCATGTAAAAAGGAAATTGAAGAGTATTTAACGTCACCAAATATACCACATACTTCAAATCCGTTTTCGTTCTGGAAAACGTGTAACACGTTACCGCGTTTGAGAATGTTGGCACTAAGGTATTTATCATACTAACCATCGTCAGTGAATTCGGAGAGGTTGTTTTCGACTGCAGGTCTTGTGCAAACACCAAAGAGAAACAGGCTGATTCCGCAGAATTTGCAGATGTTATGTTTTTTAAATAAAAATTTGCCTGCCGTAAATTTTGACTATTAAATTTTGAGTGTTGTCTTTTGACTTTTTTATTTTTTAAAATATATTATTCAGGTACCTACCTGTTTTTACTGTTTTTAGTTAGGTTTAAAAAAAATGTTACTCATTTCCTTTTGTTTTATAGTTTTATTAGAAATTTTGTTTTTGTTTAGATTAATAATTATTATTTAACCTTTACTAAACGTGTGTTTTTTATTTTATTTTAAACAATAAACTTTATTTTTTGTAATTCTGCAATTTTTTTTGAATAACCGTGAATGTATTCGTAACCGTACAGATAACCGTAACCGTAACCGTTAAACCCGGAGCCGTTGCATCACTAAGTAATATGTAAAAATGAATCATGTCAAGTTAAGTCAGAAGTAAGTCAGGTTTGTCAATTGGGGTCTAAAAGTCCAATAGAGTGTAGTAATGTCAAACCTAAGTTAATTTCTGATATCAAAAATACATTTCCTTGTTTGTTTACAGAGGAACCAGATTCGTTTATTAAGGATTTTAAAGCAGAGTTTGCGGTAAAAGATGGTACTAAACCTATCTTTCATAGAGCTTATGAAATGCCATATTCCCTAAAGCCTAAAGTAGAACAGGAACTTTCAAATATGGTTAAATCAGGAGTCTTATCTAAAGTTTCTCATATCAGTTGGGCTAGTCCGATTGTAGTAGTACCAAAAAAAAATAGTAGTGATATCAGAATATGCGTTGATTTTAAGAAAACCCTAAATAATAGTTATTTTCGATATAAGTGTTGTAAAGATTCATATTACAACACGAGATGTTAAAGTTGTTAAACGAGGCGTCAGCCGAGTTTAATAAAACATCGAGTGTAGTAATATGAATTTACAACAAGAATATTGTACAAAATTTTATCTACTTTCATCTATGAATAAAAATATTTGGCAAAAGGCCTTTTTAAAAATAAAAATGCACCTGTAAAAATGCACCTGCTATTAAAAATCGTTTTGTAAGGGCATCTATTACAGCACTAGTGCTGTAATGGCATCTATTACAGCACTAGTGCTGTATTAGATGCCATTACAAAACGATTTACAGAACTGTAAAATTCATATTACTAAATGAAAGTAGATAAAGTAATTGATAGCGATCATTGTGTCTTACCTTTGCCAAGTGACATTTTTGCAAGTCTTAGTGGCAGCAATTATTTTACAGTTATAGATTTAAAAGGGGCTTATCAACAATTATTAATAAGCAATTCGTCAAAAGAGTTATTCACAATAAATACACACATTGGATTATTTAGATACAATCGTTTAACATATGGAGTTAGTTCTGCACCTGGTATTTTTCAGTGCATCATGGATGCTATATTGGCAGGTTTGCCAAAAACGAAATGTTATCTAGATGACATTTTGATATACGGTTCAACAATTGAAGAGTGCCACCAAAATGTAATTAATGTCTTAAGTCAGTTAAGAAAGTTTAATGTTAAAGTTAATGAGGAAAAATGTAGATTTTATGAAAAATCGGTAGAATTTTTGGGTCATCAAATAGATTCGCTGGGTATTCACCCAACAAGTGAAAAGATTGAGTGTATTCAGGGGGCTCCGCGTCCACAAAATTTAACGCAACTGAAGTCTTACTTAGGATTGTTAAATTATTATGGAAAATTTATTTATATGTTGTCAGCACAACTTAAACCACTGTATGATTTATGCAAAAATGATAGTGAATTCAAGTAAACAGAAGAGTGTGAAAAACTTTTCTGCTTAGTAAACAGTTATTGACATCAAATGACGTACTGACACATTTTGACCCTACAAGACCAATTTTTATTACGTGTGATGCCAGTGGTTATGGGGTAGGGGCAGTATTAAGTCATAAAATAAGTGGGGATGATAAACCTGTTTTATTTGCCTCAAGTACATTGTCGCATGCTGAGCAGCAGTATTCAAATCTAGAAAGAGAAAGTCTAGCTATTATGTTTAGTTTGAAAAAGTTTCACAAGTATATATATGGTAGGAAATTTACATTGTTGTCGGATCATCAGCCTTTACAATTTATTTTTGGAAAAAATAAAAGCATACCTGTCACCGCGGCAGCACGTATTACACGTTGGGCCATAACATTATCCGCTTATGATTACGATATTCAGTATAAAAAAGGCAGTCAAATTTCAAATGCTGATGGATTGTCACGGCTTCCAATGGACAATAAAACGGATATTGCCGATACACTGTTTTCGTTTAATTTAAATCAAGAGGGTCCTATAAACGCAAGTGATATTGCATCTGCAACACAAAAAAATATAATTTTATCTAAGGCTATTGATTTAACACGTAGAGGTTGGCCAAACTTTATTAAAGACGAGAGCCTTAAACCATATTTTAAAAAGAGGTTGGAGTTGTCTGTTGAAAACAATTGTTTATTAGTAGGAAATAGAGTTGTAATTCCTGAAATTCTACAAAATGATATTTTAAACCTTTTTCATGAACAACATTTAGGTGTTATCAGAACCAAAATGTTGATGCGCTCCTATTGTTGGTGGCCAACAATGAATGATTGCATCGAGAAGTTTATTAGTTTGTGTGAAGCATGTCAAGAAACACAAAATTTTGCAAGCAATAGCGTTCTGCTTCCATGGCCTACTGCACCTAACAATTTTTATAGAGTTAACATAGATTTTTTTCATAAATACAAGTATAGTTTTTTGATTTTGGTCGACAATAAATCTAAATGGATAGATGTTAAATTAATGGACGAAGGAACAAACGCAAAAGAAACCATATTAAAACTAAAGCAAACTTTTTCAATTTTTGGCCTTCCTGTCGAACTAGTATCGGACAATGGCCCTCCATTTAATTCGTCAGAGTTTAATACGTTTTGTCAAGTGAATGGTATTAAACCAGTCAAAACACCACCATATCATCCGCAAAGTAACGGTATCGCAGAAAGGGCTGTTCAAACAGTCAAGAAAGGGCTAGAAAAGTCTCTATTTTTAGAAAAAGGAGAAGACGTGCTTAGAAGTACTATTCTCAATCGATTAGAAAACTTTTTATTTGTATATAGAAATACACCCTCAACGTCCACGGGCCTGTCTCCGGCTGAAAGTATATTCAAAATCCGCCCTCGCACAAGGTATGATTTGCTAAAACCATCTTTTAACAAAGAGCCGAAGCTTACTTCTGACATTATAGGGAAAGTTAAATTGTATTCTTTGAATGAACTTGTGTTTGTTAAAAATGTTCAAACCAAATATGGCAAAAAGCAAAAATTGTAAAGGTCATGAGTCATTCGACTTACCTTGTTCAGATTGGACCAAATGTAAAATTTATTCATGCAAGTGACATTCGTATAAACCCTTGTAGTGAAGTGCGTAGTGATAATAATATTTCAGATATAAACTTTAGGAAAAATTAAATCTCGAATCCAGCGCATGTACAGATACCTACAATAATTAATAGTAACACCCCAATTGAGTCGCCTAGACTCAGGGAGGATGATATGGAAGTACCAGTACAACCTAGACCAGACTGTCATTCGGATGTGTCGTCAAACAGTAATACTAGTACTCCCAAACCATCAACGTTTATTTGGAGGTCAGGTAGGATAATAAAACCCCTAGTAAATTAGATTTATAAACCTTTTAAAGTAGGGAGAGAGAATGTTGTATACTTACCTTACGTTGGTGCAAACGACCAGTATGTCAGTTGTCAACGGGGATGATGAGCCCGGTGTGTGAGTGGCATCTCCCAATTAGAGTGTACGTAAACGTGATTATAATTAAAAGTATATTAAACTGTAATAAGTGTTTCCTTGTATTGTCAATACATAACAATTTGTAGTGCTTTCCATATTTCGTAATTCAGAGCTCCTCAGTCTTCGTTTTTTGGTTCCAGTTTTTAAAATAAGGGGCTCTTTATCAGATTCGTCCGATGAAATTTCCTCAGGTACAAAATCCAAATCTCTGTCATCATCGACAGACTCGCAACCAGAATTTGAATTATAACGAATTTTCTCGTTTTCCGGTTTTTTAAACAAATCTGTTTTACTACTGCTTGGTTCGGATGGATTATCGTAACTTAAATTGCGAAGGCGGTTTGTGTTTTCCTGATTTTTAAACAAATCTGTTTTACTACTGCTTGGTTCGTATTGATTATCGTAACTTAAATTGCGATAGCCGTCTGTGTTTTCCTGATTTTGAAACATATTTTTTAATTTAACAATATTAGAGTTTGCTGTATCTGCACCAACTACATGATTTAAACAAGGAATTTTCTTAACTATTACTTTTTGATAGGTAATCGAACTGCTTTTCCTAAACGGCTCGTTTACCATGTCAACCATTCGTTTACCTCTTGACATGCTGGCGGTTTGATTTAGCACCTTAAACAATAACAACGAGGTAATTAATTTCATATTACATAGTCCCCACCACTTGAAGATAGCGGCAGCAGATATTTCGATTCGCGCGCATTCGTGTATATAAGATTTTGATATTTTATGATTGGATAATAGAACACAAAAAATCTCCTAATTTAACGAAGTCTAACCTGTTACATTCCACCTTTTTATTTTTTAATTAAATTGTCATTAAAAAAAACTTGTCCGCTGCGAGATTTGAACCCACGACCAAAACATTTAATGCATCACCAGATCACTTACTTACTTTACTTTTAAAACTCTTTATTATTCTAACGATTTACGGTCACATTTTCACCTATGTTGTGGCATAAGGCCCCTGGAGCCAATCTCCTTGATTTGGCAGTACAACTGCCTCGCCAATTTAATTAGCCTGCCCTGGTGCCTTTAAAACCGGGGACGCAACCCGGCGGGTCGTTGGCAAGACCCCTAAATGGTGAGAAATGCGTTAAATTTGCAATTGGACCGCTCACGTTCCGGCAGGGCCCTCTACGGGTGTTTTAATTCGATTATTACTCAGGGAGTGTGACATTACAGAATTGACACTGTTAAAAATCATGAGTTAGAATGCGTCTGACATTTGGGGAAAAATCCGCCAAAAAACCCCATTAAAATTAAAGGTACAGAGTAGCGAGACTTACGACCGTTCAGGTGATTTTGAAGCTTATGCAGGGCAATCCTGTCTCGTTTATAAAATTAAACGAGTGTGTGTATTTAGAATTGAATTTTAAAACGAGCTTACGATTTTGACATATATTTGTATGGAAGGAAAGAGGCCACTGTTTAGATTTTTTTTTTTTTTTTTTTTTTTTTTTTTTTGGACAACCGAGGAGAATCTGTGTACAGATACCATGACATCCTCATGTCATGGTGATGTCGGGTTGGAGAGCCACTGAAGGTGACGTCCCCGACCGACTAAACTCCCCGCGTGTGCTGTTCGTTCGGTTTCCGTGCCGTTAGGCATATAAACCTTCGATCAGTCTTAGTGTATTTCCGCTCCACACATTAAGTGTGCTTTGCTTCGTACTACCTTACTAGGAATAAGGTTTACATCATCTTAAGATATTTTATTCCCTAATTGATCAATCAATTGATCACTCAATTGATCGATCAATCATACAATACAATACCTAATTAATTTAGAGGGTTAGTTATTTTTGGTGAGACTTGCAGTGTCAGTGTTATGTATGTTCTGTTTGCAGAAAGTCATGCAGATGTGCCGTGCTATGATGACTCATGGCTAATGCCATGTCGTCAGCATAGAGCGCCAACATCACACGACCTGCTCTTGGTATATTGCTGGAATAGATGGAGTATAGCTGAGGACCCAAGACTGATCCCTGAGGGACTCCGGCTAACAAGGCTCTAGGTTCTGATTTGACATCACCGACCTTTGCACAAAATGTCCTGTTGCTCAGATAACTTGCAATTATCTTGCAAGTTTTCTCTGAAATTCCCAGGAAAAGCATCTTGTGCAAAAGCCCATCATGCCATACTCTGTCGAACGCCCTAGTGACGTCCAGCAGGACAGTTCCTGTCACCTTGTTCTCCTGAAAACCTTTAGTGACATATTCAACCAATCGTAATAACTGATCTTCACCAGAGTGGGCTCTTCTAAAACCAAACTGTTCAGCAGGAATTAAATTCAACTGCTCTGTTTCCTGCAGCAGCCTGCTTTTCAGCACTCGTTCGGCAACTTTGCCTAGGGCTGGAAGCAGGCTGATGGGTCGGTAATTCTGAGGGAATTTACCGCTTTTGCCAGTTTTCTTGAACACTATAACTTCTGCGTGTTTCCACGCAGCAGGAAAATGTTCAACCCTCATCACCCCATTAAAGATGTTAGTTAACATCGCTACAGCTTTAGTACCTAGGTTTTTAAGCATTTGATTATTAATACCGTCCGCACCTGGTGCTTTGCGCTTTTTCAAGCGTTTCAGGATATCCCTAACCTCTCCGGGTGAGGTGGGGTTAGGGATCTCCTGCAACGTTGCTCGATTTCTTAGATCTTCAGCAGAGTTTTCTACCCCGTCTATGTGATCGTCGTCTTCTGCAGGATGCACATTTAAATTACTTTCATTGGCAATTGTTTCAGCCAAGGCTTCTGCCTTATCCAAATCAGAATAAGCTAGGCCATTAACCCCGTGAAGCGGTGGTATAATAGTTTTCTCTTGCCTGAGCTTCTTTTGCATTTTCCATGCAGAATGGTCACCACTAATGTTTAAATTGGAAAGCCTTTGATCCCACCTTTGGCTCCTGAGTTCCTGGAGAGCACTTCTTAAGACTTGACTATGTCTATTTAAATTTACTTTGTTTTGTTCTGTAGGCGCAATCCTACAGAACCTCCTGAGTCTTCTGTTAGCTCTGATGAGCTCTTTGACTCTCCAAGGTGTTTCACCATGAGGGTGCCTTGGCGCGGGCAAAATACTAACTCTAGTGCTCTCCTGGAATGACTCCAATATGTAGCCTTCCAAACTGGCCACCTCGGTTTCCAAGTCGGCCACAGAGCGGATAGGTGGAATTCTCAAGATTTTATTCTCCACGCGCGTGGAGAATCCAGGCCAATTGGTGGATTTCTTAGAAATCACATCTCTTGGCCTGGCTCTAGATTCCAGTATCAACTCTATGGGGTTATGGTCCGAGGTGCCCAATTCGAGTGTCTCCAGCTGGAAATCATGTACTACATGTTGCAGTATCACGATATCCAGGACCTCAGGAAGGCCACGTATTGTTGGAATGTACGTAGGTACATCCGGACCCAAGAAAATGGCATCATGAGGTTCAGTAAATTGGATAAGTCTCCTACCATTTAAATTTTCTTTACGACTATTCCATAGACGAGATTTACAATTTAGATCACCTAGCAAAATTTTTGGATTTTCTCCTGCAAGTAAATCATTTATGTCTTCAACTATGAGTGTCTCCAGCGGAGATAGATAGACTGAACTAATTTTGACTTGACCTCTATTGGTCGTGACTTCTATTGACACTGACTCAATTTCTACATCATCTCTTCCTATGAAATGATGGCTGAGTCCCCTTATGACTAGCAAAGCAACACCCCCCCCCCCCATTATTGTTAGGTCTATCATATCTATACACCTCATAGCCCATAAATGAAATCCTTTCTTCACCATCAATCCTGGTTTCCTGCAAAGCCAGGATATCAGGTTTCCTATCCAGCAATAATTCATCTATTTCAGAGCGTCGAGCGCGAATGCCATTTACATTCCAAGAAATCAGTGACAGCCCTGTATTTAAATTTGGAATATTATTTAAAATTACTTGATTATTTACCGCCATTTAATGACTTTTGGAGCAATAAGAATTTTTGGTCGAAATTTTTCTGCATCAGCTCCATTTGTTGTTGATGCATTTTCATGAACTGAGTCATGAAATTTTGACTGTCACTGGTTTCTTGTGCAGGGTTGGATTTCGACGAAGAAGAAGCAGCTGTTGCATTTGAATATGAGAGCCCCTCTTGGACATTGCGGCCCTTAAGGGGCCCTTTGTTTATATTTTTAGTTTTATTGACATTCTTTGGTGCTTCTGAGCACCCTTTGTAGTTAGCTGGATGGTCCCCCTTACAGAGGGCACAAACAGCGTTTCGGGCTGCGCCCGCTGCTGGCACACTGAGTGTGCAGTTTTTAGCCTGGTGAGGCCCAGCGCACCTGACGCAACGCTCCGGCATGTTGCACCGAGATTGGCCATGGCCATATCTCTGGCAACGGAAGCATTGCCCAGGCATGCTAGGTCTACGTGCAGCTTCGACTTGCACCCTCAGTTTGTCAACATATTGCAATTTAAAAATGTTAACATTATCCGCTGTCTTTAGTAAAGATTTTCAGCCCGTCTTTAGTTTTTTGGGCATAATTGATTTTTATGCCCTTTTCGATCGCCTTCTTATTAATTTGTGTCCAGCCTTGTGAGCCTTGCATAATTAGCGGAGGGATATTAGACAGCTTATCGGCAGGCGTCGCGACGCCCGGCGTTTGTTTGCCAGACGTCGAGGCGCCTGATGGCTCAAAATCGACAGTTTCCATTAGGTCATCGGAACTGTCAATTTTTTGGCGTTTATGGCCTTTCGTGATTTTTAAATCTGATTCAGTCTGCGATTCCTTGCGCGGAGGAGGTAGCAGGGGGAAGGCTTCCATAGCACCCTTTCGGGGTTTTTATTAATAGAACTTTTAACTTCTTTTATGATTACCTTGCTTTTCTTAGCAAGGCTGCTTGCTGGAGCCTCAGCTTTAGCTGTGACTTCAGCACGCTGCCTGTCCAGTTGGGAAACTAGCTTGTCAACTTTGGAAATTAATGAGTTTATGGAAGCCTGCAGCTTCTTGTTTTCCTCCTTTAACTCGTTTTCACGGGACTTGAAAGTGGCCTGAAGGGCCTTAAGAGTGTCCTCGAACTCTTTCTTTTGAATCTTTTCTCGCTCTCTGCTTTCTAGCAGAGCTGCCTTGAGGGCCGCGTGTGTATCGTCTCGTTGGACTGCGTCCTCAGACTGAATTAGATTGACTAATTCCGCCTGTCTTTCCTTTCGCATTTCTTTTCGCGACATTTTTGTGACCTTGCTGTCTGAATCAGATTTATAGAATCCGTCTTCGCGTTCTCGCTCCTTTGTAGTTTTGCCCATAATTAAAAGGCAGTTCGCTCTTGAACTGCGCAATTAATTTTGTGCACGTGAAATTTTAAATTACGAAACAATCAGGGTATAATATGCACGCAAATACTCAAAAATATAGACAATAAACAAAAATAGCAAAATAAACAAAAATCTTAGCCTAGATCTTACTCTTCTAGAAGTCTCTCACTAACACTCACTTCACTGTGTTTCAAAGTACTAGTCACTGCACTGTCACTTCCACTCACTCTCACTCGACCGACTTTGTGCATTTAGCACAATAACGCCCGTAAGCAGTCCTGAAACTGCCGTTTTTCGCTTGATAAAGACTATACACAGCACGAATTTCTTTTAAAATCAGGAACTCTGGAGCACGATGTTGTTCTCTCGAACAACGCACGAACTATGATGTGTTTAGATTTTGTTCATGTTGTCCTGGCACAGTTCGCCTTTGCTTCCTCCTTCGAGGGCATATCCCTGGAAGTTGCTCGGCCAGCTCAGTGGCGTCATCTCAGGGGCGGCGAGCTGTGTAGGGCAGTTTGAAGCCGCCCCAGGCCCTTTCCTGGTCGGCCTCGGTAGTTGAGAGCATGTTCGGGTTATCTTCGCCCTCAGCCGTCAGGGCTGGGGGGGTTACACTTTGTAAATCCTTATTTACGGCCATTTCACTGTTTGCCACGCTCGGCTTCCTCTTTGCCGACCTGGAGCAGGTTGTGCCCAGGTGGTAGGTACTAGTATTCGTACTCTAGGTTCCGGCACTAGCTGCTGGAGGTCTGGCCTCTACGTCCAGCTCTTGGCGTCGCCGGTTTTTCACTATTTCGCCTTTTTTCTCCCTTAAAATTACTTTGCCACTAGGTTTTCTCTTCTTGCCGACCTGGGGCAGGTTATGCCCAGGTGGTAAACACTCGTACACGCCTCCCTGGCGATGGCATCCGTTGCAGCAGTTATGGCACAGTTAGTCCAGTGTCGGCAACTTCGGCTATGACCGGTTCTCGTCGTACTTCCTCTTAGAATTACGTCGCCACTTGGTTTTCTCTTCTTGCCGACCTGGTGCAGGTTATGCCCAGGTGGTAAACACTCGTACACGCCTCCCTGGCGATGGCGTCCGTTGCAGCAGTTATGGCACAGTTAGTCCAGTGTCGGCAACTTCGGCTATGACCGGTTCTCGTCGTACTTCCTCTTAAAATTACGTCGCCTCTTGGTTTTCTCTTCTTGCCGACCTGGTGCAGGTTATGCCCAGGTGGTAATCACTCGTACACGCCTCCCTGACGATGGCGTCCGTTGCAGCAGTTATGGCACAGTTAGTCCAGTGTCGGCAACTTGGCTATGACCGGTTCTCGTCGTACTCCCTCTTAGAATTAGGTCTCTAGGCTGGCAAAGGTTCTCGAACGGTTGGCCTTCCTCCGAATACCGCGAGCAGACACTTTCCGCCTAGGTGCGTTCAAAATTTGCCCGTATTCCAGGTACAAACTTCTTGGATCGACTAGGAACCACTGTTTCCCACAGTATCGGGCTCGACTACGGCGTCCTCCACCGGTGCTTCTTCAGCACGCCTTGCTTTTTACTTCAGGTTCACGTATGCCGCCTTGGCACACCCAGGTCTCAGAATCTCCAAGATCAACTGGCAATTCGCTTGGTGACGGTCGTCCAAAGAAAAGACTTATGCGATTTTAAAGCCGGGACAAATGCTCAACACTTTTTCAATTGGCCTTCATCCATTTATGGTTCTGCACTGACTGATCTCTCCCTTGAAAATCACGCTATTTATAGGTGTTTCCAAGGTCGAGATCCAAAACAATGTTGTAGTGAAAGGTGCGGCCTACGTTCCCAGGTAGCTCCAACGCACGTTCACCACAAATTCTAATACGCTGACGTTCAGCTAATTCGACGTAAACGTCTTCTTCTTCATTTTCACCCAGCATTCCCCACGGCTGCACATCTTTACTCCACGACCAGAGATCCTCTTCTTCAGGCTTCGATGTTATCGCCCTTTTTGAGCCACCCACGGGGTTTGGGTCGCTTGCCACTTCTACGCCACCAGGCCGCCAGCAGGACGGAAGTTTTGAAAGCCCTAACAGGTCCTGGACACCAAGATTGGAATTGGCATCTCGGTCTGGGCCCTTTGCCACCTCCGCAGCGTCGACGGATGAGTCATAGCTAACTCCCTGGTGTTCTGATTGTCCTTGGGCAGACGGAGAACCCATGGCATCGATGATCCAGGCCTCCAGGAAGCCGCTCGGCGAAGACGGTAGCAGCACTTCTTGCATTCGGTCAATTACTGTTGTGAAAACCGAAGCCATGTGTCTGACTTCCAACAGCTTATTTAAAATGAAGTTAAAATATCAAAGTTCTATTCTAACTTTGTTTGATATTTTATTTCTTAAAACTATTTTATGTCTAAGTATTTTTTCTAACTTAAAAACACAAAATAAACAACTTTAATAACTTTTAAAACGATTTTTATTCATCCAATTGACAACACTTTATTTACTGCCAAAAAGTCCCAGATTATGCTTTAGGTAACTTTTATGCAAGTACAAATAATACTTTTTATTTACTGTGAAAATATCTCATCAACTCGAGATATGACGTCATATGATGACTGCAGCTAATTTGATCTTATCTGTTTGAACCCCCGTGAATGACTGATTCTACAGAGCGCAAATTCGCTATTTATAGGCAATTGAGTGCCGAAACACCCCCCCACTAAAGAGATCAATTTAGCTGTTGTCGAATGAACAACAACAACAAAATATTTATATTTACATTTCTTACTTAGACTATTTACACTTTAGAACTTCTTGTTCTGGAGGATTGTCCTGGTGTTGGTCACCATCTCTCTGGCCGTAGCTCCATTGTGGTCATCTCTGCGGCTCCTAGCTTGATTCAGCAGGGACTGCAACTGTAGAGGCCACTCTTCTCTGGTCATCGTTAAAATCTTCGTTTTGAACTGCTTGAATGGTATCATCGTGGAAGTTATCAATTTTTCTGCCGTGCCAACTGTTGTAATATTGGTTGCGTGGGCAATCTTCTCTCGGTACTTCGCCACTTCCGGCATTAGCATCCATAAACTGGGTGTTCCCCAACGGCTAATCACCTCGGCTTGTACAAATTCTATTAAAGAAGCTGGGTGAATACTTCTATGTGGTCTTGCTTCTATAAATCCACTATAAACGTCAACAGCACAGTAGATTGTTGTAAGCCTACTGTGTCTGGTCCTTGGTAAATTTTCTATTATTGTAATTAAAACTGTGCCCCACGGTCTTAACATGCCGTGGCACAGGGCATCTTCCTTGAAATGTTGACACAACATACATTGACTGAAGTGTGCGTCCACATCCTTATCTATCATCGGCCACCATAACCATCTCTTGATAATATCTTTCATCCCTTCACGCGTGTTGTGGCGTATTCCATGTGCCAAATTGAGTATATTCTTCCTGTGGGTCCTCGGACACCACACCGCCACTCCATCTTCCTCCTGACGCCCCACAACTCCAAGCCGGTCAACCAGCGGCACCTCAGCTCCTCTTCGGATACTTTCACGCAGGTCCCTGGCAGCCGGGTCTATTGCTTGCGCTCCAACGATCCCTAGGAGTGCGGTTATCCACCGCCCATCACCTGGGGCCTCCTTCTCCAATTTGCCATGTAGCCACAAGACCGTTTCCCTATCTACTTCTTCTTGATGGGGCACCACTTCAGGCACGTCATATTTCTTCAAAATTTCTTCCTTAATATTTAATTGGGTCTTTGACCTAGGCGTATCGAAGGGCTTTAAGTCTTCCTTGCCTTTATAGGTCTGTTGCTCGGGCGCCATGTAGTGAAAGGTGCGGCCTACGTTCCCAGGTAGCTCCAACGCACGTTCACCACAAATTCTAATACGCTGACGTTCAGCTAATTCGACGTAAACGTCTTCTTCTTCATTTTCACCCAGCATTCCCCACGGCTGCACATCTTTACTCCACGACCAGAGATCCTCTTCTTCAGGCTTCGATGTTATCGCCCTTTTTGAGCCACCCACGGGGTTTGGGTCGCTTGCCACTTCTACGCCACCAGGCCGCCAGAAGGACGGAAGTTTTGAAAGCCCTAACAGGTCCTGGACACCAAGATTGGAATTGGCATCTCGGTCTGGGCCCTTTGCCACCTCCGCAGCGTCGACGGATGAGTCATAGCTAACTCCCTGGTGTTCTGATTGTCCTTGGGCAGACGGAGAACCCATGGCATCGATGATCCAGGCCTCCAGGAAGCCGCTCGGCGAAGACGGTAGCAGCACTTCTTGCATTCGGTCAATTACTGTTGTGAAAACCGAAGCCATGTGTCTGACTTCCAACAGCTTATTTAAAATGAAGTTAAAATATCAAAGTTCTATTCTAACTTTGTTTGATATTTTATTTCTTAAAACTATTTTATGTCTAAGTATTTTTTCTAACTTAAAAACACAAAATAAACAACTTAATAACTTTTAAAACGATTTTTATTCATCCAATTGACAACACTTTAGTTACTGCCAAAAAGTCCCAGATTATGCTTTAGGTAACTTTTATGCAAGTACAAATAATACTTTTTATTTACTGTGAAAATATCTCATCAACTCGAGATATGACGTCATATGATGACTGCAGCTAATTTGATCTTATCTGTTTGAACCCCCGTGAATGACTGATTCTACAGAGCGCAAATTCGCTATTTATAGGCAATTGAGTGCCGAAACAATGTTGTCCTGGCACAATTCGCCTTTGCTTCCTCCTTCAAGGGGCATATCCCTGGCGGTTGCGCGGCTAGCGTCAGTCGTTGTCTCAGGGGCGGCGATCTGTGCAGGGCAGTTTGAGACCGCCCCAGGTCGTATTTTGGGGTCGGCCTCGGTGGTAGAGAGCATGTCGTGTGTTTCGTCGTCCTCGGCCGTCCGGGCTGGAGGGGTTACGTGATGTAATGCCATATTCTCGGCCATTACACTTTTTGCCACGTGCTTTTTACGTTCTGCCGACCTGGTGCAGGTTATGCCCAGGTGGTAGCTCCTTGTATACGCCTTCCTGGCGATGGCGTCGACTGCTGCAGGTGTGGCACTGTGTGTCCAATGCTGGCAGCGTCGGTAATATCGGTAATCGTATTTTCTTGACTTAAATTCGGTTTGCCGTTCGGTTTTGCTTCTTTGCCGACCTGGTGCAGGCTATGCCCAGGTGGTAAATTATTATATACGCCTCCTCGGCGATGGCGTCAGCTACTACAGTGGTGGCACAGTCCGTCTAGGGCTGGCAACTTCAGCTGGAGCTTATTCACGTACTATTCTTCCTTTAAATTATTCTGCCTCGTAGATTTCGCGTCTTGCCGACCTGGTGCAGGTTATGCCCAGGTGGTAAACTATTGTATACGCTTCCCTGGCGATGGCGTCGGCTGCTACGGTTATGGCATGGGTCATCCAATGTTGGCAACGTCGGCGATACCCGGTGATCGTAGTTTTCCTTCTCAAAATTCGTTTGCCGCTAAGTTTTCTTCGTCTGCCGACCTGGTGCAGGTTATGCCCAGGTGGTAGAGTATTGTATACGCTTCCCTGGCGATGGCGTCGGCTGCTACGGTTATGGCATGGGTCATCCAATGTCGGCAACGTCGGCGATGACTGGTGATCGTAATATGTCTTCTTAAAATTAAGTTTCGGTCTGGCTTGTACCTTGGTACAAACGCCGCGGATCAGCTAGGAACCACTGTTTCCTCACAGTATCGGGCTCGACTACGGCGTCCTTCCACCGGTGCTTCTTCAGCTACGCTTTGCTTTAATCTTCAGGTTCACGTATGCCCTCTTGGCATACCCAGGTGCTCGGCAGTTCCGAGTTCGACTGGCAATTTTACTTGGCGATGGTCGTCCAAAGAAAAAGACTTATGCAGATTTTAAAAACCAGAATTACTGCTCAACGAATATTTAGTTGTTTACTGTCTTATGGTTCTGCACCGACTGAATATTCCCAGTGAAATCGCGCTCTTTATAGCCGATTTCCACGTGGCGAATACCACAACACCCCCCCCCTTAAGAGCGGTAATTATGGTATGTTTATTTAACTGTACCCATCTGGTACAATTATACTGTATTTACAATCTCAAATTCTTAAAAATAATCAACTTCATAAACAACAACAAATCAAATAACTAAGTACATAACTAACAATAAAACTAACGACTAAGTCCAAAAACAACAATAAACATATTTAAAATCACTCTCTTCTTTAAGACGATTTTTCTTTTTCCCTGGTTCGAGGTGATTTCTCAACCTCCACGGCGATGTCGTCAATGGGTGGCTCTCCTCCAGGTGACCTGGTATAGGCCTCCTGTGGGTAGCTTCCTGGCGACCTGGGGGACTCCTCGGAGGCTTCAGGTGGCTTCTCTCTTGGCTGCCTCAAGACTGGGACGGCGACCTCGGATTGAGGGGCCGTAGTTTCTTCCACGTCTGGTGGTTTCTTCTTGGGCTGCCTCACTGGTACCTCGGCGACCTCGGGCTGAGGGGCCGGAATTTCAGGGACTTCACGGGGTTGGCTATGGAGCTGGATTTGTGCGGGAACTCTAGTGGGCACATATCTCCACGGAACACCTTGTTTGTCATACTGGGTCTCCAAACTTGGAGGACACAAGTACAAATCTGTCACAGGTGGCTCTACAAAAGCCGCTATTGGGTTGGATTCTGGCAGTGGCGTACGTTTCACCGCGACTACCGTCCACCCTACATAATCTTCTCTTGGACATCGGCCTTCTTGCCCATCTTTTAATCGTAGGTCCGTCAACGCCGGTTCTCTTGCTTCTGCTAATTCTGCAACTACTGGTTGCTCAAATCCTGCAGCTGTGGCGGCCGTTGAATCGAACAGCTCTTCTTCTTTAATCTCGATCTTATCTTCAAAATCCGGAGGTGGCGAGATAACATCGACCTCGACCTCTTGGTCCACGTCTGGTGGTTCCAATACTTCATCTCTAACTATTATATCTTCTTGGATCACGTCCGGTGGCTCCAACACTTCTTCTTTAACTACTACGTCCTTTTGGATCACGTCCGGTGGCTCCAAAATTCTATGTTTAGCTTGCTCTATCTGTCGCAACAGCTGATTTGCTGCAAATTCTTTGTTTTCTGCTTGCAACAATGCTGTACACATCCTCTTATTATATCTCACGTCCTCTTCTGAGTCCGAAGTTGGGGGTGAGGTTAAACGCTGTCTAAGCCGTCTCTTCCGTCGGAGTTGTTTCCGGTCTCTACGGATTTCTGTCATCGGCGAATCCTCATTTGTCACCGTATCATCGTCAGTTGTAGTAGAATCACTGACTATTTCCTCGTTATCTTCACTGGCGGTTAGTACTTCTATTGGTAAACTGCCAATAGCCCCGCTTGTTGATTGTACCGGGTGTCGGTTCTCTGGATCCGCCAGGTCATCTACGCAAGAAATATAGTCATTGCTTCGAAAGTTAAACAGCATCCTCTCTGGGTCCTCTATTTCTTCTTCTTCTTCTGACGTGTCTTCTTTTCCATTTTTTTCTTGTATTCCACATTCTTTACGCAGGAGTTCTTGGTCGTAATCTTCATCATCCGCATGCAATGCGTACCACATTCCATATTTTAGCGCTTGACGCTTATAGTTTGATCCTTGCGAAGGATGGTCAATTTGGTATTGCATGGCACGCATAATCATTGCTCCATGCTTGTTAGTACCAGGCATTTCTACTGGTGACCCATCTGGGAACACAAACTTTAGCTTCTTTGGTTTAACCACGCTCGCCTGTTGTCTGTTCGGATTCGGATTCTCACGTCTCTCCCACGTCCTGCTATATTGTGGCCTATTTGGGGCTTGAGCCTGACCTCCCTGTTGTTGAGGCCTTCCTCCTTCATCTGGACCGTTTCTATTGTATTGTGGTCTATTCGGTGCTTGCGCCTGACCTCCTTGTTGTTGAGGCCTTCTACCTTCTTCTGGACTGTCTCTATTATATTGTGGTCTATAGTAGTTTCGACCACCTTGATAGTTCCGGTACTGGAACTGTCTAGTCTCATTATTATCTCTGCCATCTTGAGTGTTAATATTTACTCTGGGTGCGGTGTACACCTCGGAACTCTTCCAATCCCGTTCCACCGTGATCGCAGCGTTTAATAGTTCTTCCGTGCTTTGACAATTCCAAGTACGTAGCGCAGCTCGCAACGGACCGTTTAATCTGCTCAGCAGCAGTGGGACTACTTCTTCGTCCTGCCATCTCGGATTTATCCGTTGACAAATTTGTCTCTTGCGAATCAAAAATGCCTCCGCACCTTCTCCTTTAGCTTGGTCTTGGCCATATAGTTCTGCGCGTAGATGATTCACGCATTCGCTATTATTATATGCCCTAAGCACTGCCTCTTGCAACTGCTTCCAAGTAATCTGCCCTCCTGCATAAATCTTCATCCGGATGGCTGCTTGTCCGGTCATCTGTCTTATTGCCAGGTCCGTCCATTGGTACGCCGGCGCTCCGTTTTCTATACAATATTCTTTCATATGTTTCAAAAATAGCACCGGGTCCTCCGTATCGGCTCCTGCAAATTTGGGCGCTGGTGCTGACATTATTCTCCTAGGCTTGTCTATCAACTGACCTATAGATTGGGCCAAACCCTCCATAGTCTTCCATCTCAAAGCTTCTATGGCTTGCCAATCTTGTCCTGGTTCTGCTGCCTGCTCATTTAACGGTGGTAACACCATTTCTTTAATTCTCTCTTCATATCCTTGTCTATGCCGGACTCCCCTTTGAGTTGGCGGAATTTGCCGACTTAACGGTGGCAGCGCCGGACCTCTAGGCTTGTCCTCATAGCTTGGCCTTCTTAGTTCTTCATCCAGGGTAGATGGCAACCGTCGTTCTTCAGGTGGCCTTTCACTTTTTGACAGATTTCTCTGAATTTCTCTTAACATAACCGAAGCTTCTTGGTTACATGGTATTTGTTCGTCGCTTGACGTATCTTCGGACTCATCATCCGAGTCTTCTTCAGACTCGCTACGAATCTCCACGTCTACACTGTACTTCTCCTCCCATAGTCTGCGTTTTGCTCTAGTATTGAAAGCTGGGCACTCCATGGGTAGGTATTCAAATGATTTACGATCGTTTAAGCCAAAGGGCCTAACGTCGTCACAGGGTTCTTTGTTACTCTTGTGTGTCGAGTAAGTCAACGAGTTGGGCGCCATGTCCTGGCACAATTCGCCTTTGCTTCCTCCTTCAAGGGGCATATCCCTGGCGGTTGCGCGGCTAGCGTCAGTCGTTGTCTCAGGGGCGGCGATCTGTGCAGGGCAGTTTGAGACCGCCCCAGGTCGTATTTTGGGGTCGGCCTCGGTGGTAGAGAGCATGTCGTGTGTTTCGTCGTCCTCGGCCGTCCGGGCTGGAGGGGTTACGTGATGTAATGCCATATTCTCGGCCATTACACTTTTTGCCACGTGCTTTTTACGTTCTGCCGACCTGGTGCAGGTTATGCCCAGGTGGTAGCTCCTTGTATACGCCTTCCTGGCGATGGCGTCGACTGCTGCAGGTGTGGCACTGTGTGTCCAATGCTGGCAGCGTCGGTAATATCGGTAATCGTATTTTCTTGACTTAAATTCGGTTTGCCGTTCGGTTTTGCTTCTTTGCCGACCTGGTGCAGGCTATGCCCAGGTGGTAAATTATTATATACGCCTCCTCGGCGATGGCGTCAGCTACTACAGTGGTGGCACAGTCCGTCTAGGGCTGGCAACTTCAGCTGGAGCTTATTCACGTACTATTCTTCCTTTAAATTATTCTGCCTCGTAGATTTCGCGTCTTGCCGACCTGGTGCAGGTTATGCCCAGGTGGTAAACTATTGTATACGCTTCCCTGGCGATGGCGTCGGCTGCTACGGTTATGGCATGGGTCATCCAATGTTGGCAACGTCGGCGATACCCGGTGATCGTAGTTTTCCTTCTCAAAATTCGTTTGCCGCTAAGTTTTCTTCGTCTGCCGACCTGGTGCAGGTTATGCCCAGGTGGTAGAGTATTGTATACGCTTCCCTGGCGATGGCGTCGGCTGCTACGGTTATGGCATGGGTCATCCAATGTCGGCAACGTCGGCGATGACTGGTGATCGTAATATGTCTTCTTAAAATTAAGTTTCGGTCTGGCTTGTACCTTGGTACAAACGCCGCGGATCAGCTAGGAACCACTGTTTCCTCACAGTATCGGGCTCGACTACGGCGTCCTTCCACCGGTGCTTCTTCAGCTACGCTTTGCTTTAATCTTCAGGTTCACGTATGCCCTCTTGGCATACCCAGGTGCTCGGCAGTTCCGAGTTCGACTGGCAATTTTACTTGGCGATGGTCGTCCAAAGAAAAAGACTTATGCAGATTTTAAAAACCAGAATTACTGCTCAACGAATATTTAGTTGTTTACTGTCTTATGGTTCTGCACCGACTGAATATTCCCAGTGAAATCGCGCTCTTTATAGCCGATTTCCACGTGGCGAATACCACAACAATGTCAGTATTTATAGTCCAGGCTAACTCCCTTAGCAAGCCACTCCCACTGCAAAAGTGGGCGTTTTAGTGCATAAGTGTGCGCGTTGTGGAAAATTTTTGTGTGGTGGTGAGTTTCAAGTCCGCTAGCAGTCTCCTCCGATCAAAAGTGGGCGGAGCCTAATAGCAGTTTGAAACTCTGGTGTAGTGTTTGTCTGTTCTTTATGTGTGTGTTATTATGTGTTTAATTGTATTGTGTAATATGTATGTGTTTTATTTGGGGGGGGGGGTGTTGTGTCATTGCATAATTGGGAGTGGTTGGTGCCAGAGAGGCAGCCTGGAGTACAAAGGTCTATGTTTAACGTGTATGTTATCGTCATGTCTTTGTTCTGTTATGTTCGTTGTCAAAGGTGAGTTGTGTATGTTTCGTACGTAAAATTTAGTCGAAATGTCAATTATGTGTTGTCGTATGTCGTCTACAGCGGCCATATGGTGAAGATCTGTGACGCGTGCATATCTCCCTGAAGATGTGACGCATCGCAGAATCTTATTCTCGAATCTTAATAGCCTTGATAATTGCGTATTAGATGCAGAAAACCATATGGGCGCTGCATATGTCAGTATTGGTCGAATTATTTGAATGTAAATGAGTCTTTTGTTTGTAGGTGATAGTGGGGATTTAGGGGAGAGAAGGGAATAAAGGCTTTGCATTGCTGCAAAGGCCTTTTTTAGGGTGTTGGAGAAATGCGTCTGAAAAGAAAGTCTTTGATCTAATGTTAGTCCTAGGTATACTAGTTTGTTTGTTGGTCGTATATAGTTATCGTTGATTTTAATAGGTACAAATATTCTGTTGTTTGTAAACTTCTTAGTGAGAATAGTACAAACGGTCTTGTCGGAGTTTACCGTAATTTTCCATTTACGGTCTGCCGTAAACAGATTGTAGAGTACTGGTGACAGTACTGTGCCTTGCGGCACCCCCGCACTTGTCGCTCTGGGTGCAGACAATGAGCTTTCAACTCTCACGAAGAATTGTCTGTCTGTTAGGTAAGATTTTATTAATGTTACGTAATGTAGTGGAAAGTTATGTTCGTAGTAAAGTTTGTGTAGTAGGCCATGGTGCCATACCGTGTCGAAGGCGCGCTTGATGTCTAGTGACAAGAGCACGGTATTCATCCCTTTGTACCATGACCAGGCCGGAGACCAAATTGTTCGTTAGGTATTTTGTTTGTTAGGTTGAGTTTGCTTAAGTTTCGTAATATAAGCTTTTCTGTCAGTTTAGATAAGGTGTTAGTCAAAGCTACGGGTCTGTAACTGTCGGGTTGGGTCGGGTCCTTGTTCGGTTTCAGTATAGGTATTACAGTGGCCTCTTTCCATTTTTTAGGAAAGTGCTGAAGTGTGAAAATATTATTTATTATACAGGGTGTTGGGAAAATGTGTTTGGATACTTGGACAGGTGAATCTACATGATAAAATAATGTTAGTAAGTCATGTAACGAAATATCGAAATCTCAATATTTTCTAAGTTATGGTCTGTCAAAGTTCAATTTTTTTTTTCTTATTTTTGATGTAGGGCATTTACTTTTTCACCAATTAATTTGATTAGTCCTAGGTATACTAGTTTGTTTGTTGGTCGTATATAGTTATCGTTGATTTTAATAGGTACAAATATTCTGTTGTTTGTAAACTTCTTAGTGAGAATAGTACAAACGGTCTTGTCGGAGTTTACCGTAATTTTCCATTTACGGTCTGCCGTAAACAGATTGTAGAGTACTGGTGACAGTACTGTGCCTTGCGGCACCCCCGCACTTGTCGCTCTGGGTGCAGACAATGAGCTTTCAACTCTCACGAAGAATTGTCTGTCTGTTAGGTAAGATTTTATTAATGTTACGTAATGTAGTGGAAAGTTATGTTCGTAGTAAAGTTTGTGTAGTAGGCCATGGTGCCATACCGTGTCGAAGGCGCGCTTGATGTCTAGTGACAAGAGCACGGTATTCATCCCTTTGTACCATGACCAGGCCGGAGACCAAATTGTTCGTTAGGTATTTTGTTTGTTAGGTTGAGTTTGCTTAAGTTTCGTAATATAAGCTTTTCTGTCAGTTTAGATAAGGTGTTAGTCAAAGCTACGGGTCTGTAACTGTCGGGTTGGGTCGGGTCCTTGTTCGGTTTCAGTATAGGTATTACAGTGGCCTCTTTCCATTTTTTAGGAAAGTGCTGAAGTGTGAAAATATTATTTATTATACAGGGTGTTGGGAAAATGTGTTTGGATACTTGGACAGGTGAATCTACATGATAAAATAATGTTAGTAAGTCATGTAACGAAATATCGAAATCTCAATATTTTCTAAGTTATGGTCTGTCAAAGTTCAATTTTTTTTTTCTTATTTTTGATGTAGGGCATTTACTTTTTCACCAATTAATTTGATTGTCCTAGGTATACTAGTTTGTTTGTTGGTCGTATATAGTTATCGTTGATTTTAATAGGTACAAATATTCTGTTGTTTGTAAACTTCTTAGTGAGAATAGTACAAACGGTCTTGTCGGAGTTTACCGTAATTTTCCATTTACGGTCTGCCGTAAACAGATTGTAGAGTACTGGTGACAGTACTGTGCCTTGCGGCACCCCCGCACTTGTCGCTCTGGGTGCAGACAATGAGCTTTCAACTCTCACGAAGAATTGTCTGTCTGTTAGGTAAGATTTTATTAATGTTACGTAATGTAGTGGAAAGTTATGTTCGTAGTAAAGTTTGTGTAGTAGGCCATGGTGCCATACCGTGTCGAAGGCGCGCTTGATGTCTAGTGACAAGAGCACGGTATTCATCCCTTTGTACCATGACCAGGCCGGAGACCAAATTGTTCGTTAGGTATTTTGTTTGTTAGGTTGAGTTTGCTTAAGTTTCGTAATATAAGCTTTTCTGTCAGTTTAGATAAGGTGTTAGTCAAAGCTACGGGTCTGTAACTGTCGGGTTGGGTCGGGTCCTTGTTCGGTTTCAGTATAGGTATTACAGTGGCCTCTTTCCATTTTTTAGGAAAGTGCTGAAGTGTGAAAATATTATTTATTATACAGGGTGTTGGGAAAATGTGTTTGGATACTTGGACAGGTGAATCTACATGATAAAATAATGTTAGTAAGTCATGTAACGAAATATCGAAATCTCAATATTTTCTAAGTTATGGTCTGTCAAAGTTCAATTTTTTTTTTCTTATTTTTGATGTAGGGCATTTACTTTTTCACCAATTAATTTGATTTTTGGCACAGAGACTTATCTTCACGATTTCTATAACTCTGTTACCAAAATGTTGCCCTACTCTGCCACCAGAGGGCACTTTACCTGAAAACCATATTTTTTTTTTCGCATATCTTTTTGGATTTGACAGATATTACAAAACCAAATATGCCTTGTGAAAGACAATAAAATACTTATTAAAAAAGTTACTCTTCATTCGAGTCGATAAACCTCACCGTTTAGTCACAAATTAGCAGTAAACATTTTATTACCATTAAATCAGTACGTCCAATAGGCGCAAATAAATCAAGTTACCATGCTTCAAATTTAAATAAATGATAAGACGGGTGAAAATAAATAATAAGTAAAAAAATTAGACATTAGTAAAGCCTTAAAAGTATTCATAAACGTAGTACATTTTTAAAATTAGTGAAAATTAAGTTGCTGTTTACCTAGTAATAAAATGGCTCACGTATATTCAAATACTGAGTATCGTGACATGCATTTTTGTTATGGGAGAGCCAATGGGAATGCAGAGCAAGCACGGCGGTTTTACATGGAAACATATCCTAATAGAAATGTTCCAAGTGCCCCAACTTTCATCAAAGTTCATCGAAGGCTTGGCGAGATAGGCTCATTTATAAATACTATTGCTGATAAAGGTAGACCAAGATACGTTAGAACTGTTGAAATGGAAGAAAGAATACTTGAAAGAGCAGAAGCGAATTCAGGTATAAGTACTCGAAATATAGCTTTAGAAGAGGGAATTGACAATTCTACGGCTTGGGAAGTCCTTCATGAGGATCTTCTTTACCCATTTCATGTACAAAAGGTACAGGCACTTTATGAAGGTGACGCACAGTTACGAGTTAACATGTGCCAACAATTATTAGAGAAATTTCGACAAAACAATCGATTCCTTAATTTCATATTATTCACGGACGAATCTACTTTCACACGGGATGGGATTACCAATTTTCATAACACCCACCAATGGGCATACGAAAACCCACATGCGATTATGGAACGGCAGCATCAGCGACGATTCTCATTAAATGTATGGGGCGGAATTATAGGAGACCATCTCATAGGACCTCACTTTTTTGAAGGACCGTTAAATGGCGAAGTTTATTTACATTTCCTTCGGAATGTCCTTCCACAATTAATGGAAAATGTGCCAATTCAAACAATATTAAGCATGTGGCTTCTTCAAGATGGCGCTCCACCCCATTTTAGTCTAAACGTACGGACATATCTCAATGATACATTTCCTAACAGGTGGATAGGACGAAATGGATCATTACCTTGGGCACCGCGTTCGCCTGACATTAATCCTATGGACTTTTTTTTTGGGGACATTTAAAGACTTTGGTCTATAAAACTCCGGTAAACGATGTTGAAGATCTACGTCAAAGAGTAATTAAGGATTTGAGGTTATTCAAAATACGGCCGGTATTTTCTTTAAAGTTAGGCAACATTTCTTGAAAAGCATTAGGAAATGTATAGAGATGAACGGAGGACATTTTGAGAATATATTATGATTAGTTTCCTTCTTAATTACTTGTTCATTCAGTGTTAAAAAATAGATTTAATGACCTATCTATTCGTATAATAATTACCAATACATAAATTATTATTAGGTGAATAAAACTGAAAATAAATAAATAAAAATAAATTGTTTACGTTGATATAATTTAGTATTTAGTCCGATAACTTATTAGGTATTTTATTGACAGATTTATTTAAATTTGAAGCATGGTAACTTGATTTATTTGCGCCTATTGGACGCACTGATTTAATGGTAATAAAATGTTTACTGCTAATTTGTGACTAAACGGTGAGGTTTATCGACTCGAATGAAGAGTAACTTTTTTAATAAGTATTTTATTGTCTTTCACAAGGCATATTTGGTTTTGTAATATCTGTCAAATCCAAAAAGATATGCGAAAAAAAAAATATGGTTTTCAGGTAAAGTGCCCTCTGGTGGCAGAGTAGGGCAACATTTTGGTAACAGAGTTATAGAAATCGTGAAGATAAGTCTCTGTGCCAAAAATCAAATTAATTGGTGAAAAAGTAAATGCCCTACATCAAAAATAAGAAAAAAAAAATTGAACTTTGACAGACCATAACTTAGAAAATATTGAGATTTCGATATTTTGTTACATGACTTACTAACATTATTTTATCATGTAGATTCACCTGTCCAAGTATCCAAACACATTTTCCCAACACCCTGTATAAAGTAATTGTACAATAAATGTCTTACGAGGGATGTTTCGTAGAAGTATGTTATGAATAGCGTCTGGTCCGGGTGCCTTGTATAGGGGTAGTGTTTTAATCACCCCATGCAAGGTTCCGGGTCGAATTAATAGTTTTGTCAGTACCGTCGGTGGTATTGGGTAAGTTTGTCTAGTTAAGTTTATTGTTCTGTTGGTTATACAGGGTTGGGCAAATGTTCCGGAACGGCTTAATTACAAGCGAACGAAAAGTGATATCGAATCGGGGTTTTGGGCAATCTGTAGGACAAAAATTTTACTATTTGACTGGTATACCATATGTCAGTAATGTCACCAACTGTCAAGTGTCGACGATATTTTTTTATTTTTTGAAATGGAACACCCTGTATATTATCAGATATTCTAGATCTTCAATAAATTACAAATATTTTTCATATAGCATACCATATTATGATTAAATTCAACTGTTTCGGAAATACGGGCAAATGAATCTAGAAAGCCCATATTACATTTTGTTTAAAAATCAAGCAACATATTTCTTTTATTATGACATTCCAAATAAAAGTCTTAGTTTCCATGACTCCCAAGTGTCACTCTGACACATTTCCTATTTAATTTTTATTTATTTGTATTAAGTGAGTTGTGCGAGTTTTTTATTTATCGACTAAACCTCTGATATAACTGATAAAACTATGGTTCAGCTAACTGAACAAGAACGGATTACTCTGCTTATGATGCTAGGATATGGGGATAGACGGAGATCTTTTCAAGAAGCAACCGACCTTTTCAATCAAAGTTGTCCTGTTCGAGATCCCATTTCTAAATCAACTGCTAATAGAATATTCCATAACTTTGAGCATACGGGTACGGTAAAAAACTTGCCAAAAACAGGTCGTCCGAAAACTGCTACAAATGACGAGAAATCCCTGGATGTTTTGCTTGCCCTGCAAGAAGAACCACAGACGTCAGTTCCAAAGCTTGCTCTTGCACATGAAAACAGCGAAAAATCAATTAGAAGAATCCTCAAGAAAAATAAAATGTTTCCTTATAAAGTCAGCTTGCTTCAAGAACTATCAGAGGACGATCCTGATAGGCGTATGCAATTTTGTCAAGAAATAATGGACTACATAGACCTACAACCTAACTTTGTAAGTCGTATTTTATTTTCTGACGAGGCTACATTCTGTCTTAATGGTTTCGTCAATAGGCACAACTGTCGATACTGGTCAGACCATAATCCCCATTGGATGATTGAGCACCGTACGCAACACCCCCAAAAATTAAATGTGGGGGCAGGTATAATTGGAAACCATATTATTGGGCCTTTCTTCCTTGATGGAAACTTGACATCTATTTACTACTTAGATCTGGTTCGAAATAGAATTATACCAAATTTGATTAATGTATATCATGATCAGGTTAACGATCAAATACTAGCGAATGACATTTGGTTTCAGCAAGATGGGGCGCCAGCTCATTTTGGTATACATGTCAGAAATTATTTAGATCAAACTTTTCCTGGAAGGTGGATAGGTAGGAGAGGGTCCATTGAATGGCCTCCTAGATCTCCAGATTTAACACCTCTAGATTTCTACCTCTGGGGTCATTTAAAGACTGTCGTATATCGTACACAACCTAAGACTTTGGAGGATCTTCAAAACAGAATTTTAGATGCTGTGCATGTTATTTCTCGTGAACATTTGCAAAACGTGCGTTCTGAATTTTCCGACAGGATTGGACACTGTCAGGTGGCTGAAGGACGACATTTTGAACATTTAATTAAATAACCATTATTTTATATTATTGTGTTTTAAAGTTATTACCTTGGTTTTGTTTAAATAAAATGTACTACATTCATTTGCCCGTATTTCCGAAACAGTTGAATTTAATCATATGGTATGCTATATGAAAAATATTTGTAATTTATTGAAGATCTAGAATATCTGATAATATACAGGGTGTTCCATTTAAAAAAATAAAAAAATATCGTCGACACTTGACAGTTGGTGACATTACTGACATATGGTATACCAGTCAAATAGTAAAATTTTTGTCCTATAGATTGCCCAAAACCCCGATTCGATATCACTTTTCGTTCGCTTGTAATTAAGCCGTTCCGGAACATTTGCCCAACCCTGTATAGTTTTGTTCGTCTGTCGTATTGTCAGGAGAAACACAGACTGCAGCCAGTGATGCGGCTAAGCAGTCTGCTTTCTCCTCGTCGGTTTGTACGTTGTTGTTTTGTAACGTCGGAATTTTCTTAAATTTCCTCTTTAGGCGCTTTGTTAAGCGCCATAAAGAGGAGTCTTGTGTGTCAGTCCGTTTAGTGTGTCTGTCCATACGTCGTTTTTGTGTTTGTTGATTTTGTCGCGTATTGTTCTTTGCAGTTCGTTCATTCTGTATCTGTCAACAGGTCGTTGCAGTCGTTGGATTATCGTAACTTAAATTGCGATAGCCGTCTGTGTTTTCCTGATTTTTAAACATATTTTTTAATTTAACAATATTAGAGTTTGCTGTATCTGCACCAACTACATGATTTAAACAAGGAATTTTCTTAACTATTACTTTTTGATAGGTAATCGAACTGCTTTTCCTAAACGGCTCGTTTACCATGTCAACCATTCGTTTACCTCTTGACATGCTGGCGGTTTGATTTAGCACCTTAAACAATAACAACGAGGTAATTAATTTCATATTACATAGTCCCCACCACTTGAAGATAGCGGCAGCAGATATTTCGATTCGCGCGCATTCGTGTATATAAGATTTTGATATTTTATGATTGGATAATAGAACACAAAAAATCTCCTAATTTAACGAAGTCTAACCTGTTACATTCCACCTTTTTGTTTTTTAATTAAATTGTCATTAAAAAAAACTTGTCCGCTGCGAGATTTGAACCCACGACCAAAACATTTCAGATCAACGCCGTATACCATCCGGGCAGCATAAACGTAACTAGCGTAGCGTATTGCACGCCGAAGACATGCGAAAGCTTCCGAAATTTGCTACTTAAACAGCGCGCGTGAACGCATGTATGCGGACCAGGAGCTACGTAAACAGCGTCTCAGAACGCATTACTTCTTGCGACTTTGCGACTATTATTGTTTGAGTTTTGTTTTGATTAACCGTGACAATGCATGACTTGCTGCCAGAAAATATTTATTATAAAAATCCTCCTAGTAAATAATTAGGAACAAGGTTTGTTGAGGGAACTGAGATTGAGCTGAGTTATTTTGTACAATCTTATTACCGTTTTTTGTCCTGTCATATTCTTATACTAAAATCAAATAACTCTGACCTCTGACGCCTGATGTAAACAAAAGCTCCAATGTTGAGAGATTCGCCAGAGCGGATCACTCAGGCACGACCTTTATTTATTTTACTTTTACAATTAATTATCGTTTACGTCAAAATATTTCGGAGAAAAATGTATTGGCTTTAATGACTGGATTCAAATGGTTTAAACCATCGACAAAATTATTTGCAACTTTTTTTCTTATTAAGATCCACTGAATATCCCTTTATATTTGTGATGTATGTTTAGTAAACACCCTATGCAGTGTCCCAACTGTTTCGTAGGGACAGTAGGTAGGTATTGCTATGTCGGAAGCAGTTAAAGTTGCAGGGGCGGTTAAATTAGAAAAAAGTTGCGATTTCCGAAGCTTACCTACCTATTAAAACTATATTTTCGTTGTTGCCAAATTTCTGTTAGTTTCCGAAATACTAAATAAATTTATAAAAACCAACGATTATAATTTTATTAAATATTTTCGAATCTATTAATTTTAAAGACAGTTTAAATTTAAAAATTTTATATTTTTTTTCGCTCTATAATATGGTATTCTCAGATTTTACGTGTGACGTTTCGTTTTCGAAATATCATCATCAGCTTCATTTTTTTAAATACTGACCTGGATTTTTTCTTTGCGTTTTTGACTTCTCTGGGTAGTCAACAACCCATACGGTTTTTAATTTTTTAATAAAACATAAAAAAACAGGTTCGTATTTAAAATAATACCTAATCAAAAATAATAATTTATCGTATGACATATAAATATGTATAAATGTGAGAACTTTGTTCTCTAGCCACTTGCTGAGACCTTATACAATAATTATTGTATATTTATATGTCATACTATGATTACCACTTGCCAAGTAGTATTCTCTTACTATTTATTAATAACTTATCAGGTGATCTCGCTTAAGCACCTAAATATTAAAAAGAAAGCTTAGCCCTAAATAATTAGATTTGCGTGGTTTTTAGTACAGTGGAGTAGTCGAAATAATAGAAATAAAGTAAATGAAAAGTTTTTACTAGTGGCAAATAGTTTATTAATTTACTGTGTTAATGCTTGCTGTTTAAAAGTCTTGCATTGAAAATTCTTTATGTTAATCTGCTTTTCAAGGAAAGGGTTAGGTTAGTTAAAGCCTAAAAAAAATCGAAATACCAAGGAATAGTTCATAAAAATATTTCAATATACTTGCCCTATTTACTTTCATTAAAATCATCATTAACAACTAACTACATACAATATTTTATAATATGTACGTCCAATCATACAATGCACGCATAATGCGATGTAGAACGCTATTTACGAAGCGGTGGTTGCAAAGTGCCTTCACGCGCGCTGTTTACGAATGATCCTCGGGCATATTATGGATGGCGATACGATAAGCTGGTTACGATTATGCATCCGGGCACGAAAGTTATTACAAATAATAAATTTTTCCCTGTTCACTTGACGTTTACAGTTTACGATTCGTCAATACCAAAGTCATCATACGCATGCGCGCGAATCAAAATATCGTCATTTCTGCTACGCTAGATTCTACTGTTCCCACCGACCTATTAAGAACAAAAATCTCTATAATAAACATTTAACAAGACCCACTGATTTCGACCAGAGGGCATTTTTACATAAAATCATAGTTTATAGGATATAAATAAATTAACTTACCTTTTAATTTTCTTTATTAACCCTGCGTTAGTACACTGGGGTATCGTATACCCCAGCAAGTTATATTTTACTGCCACATTTTCGTAAATAATCTGTGATTTTCGCCCCTCCTAGTACCTTCAAGTAAGAGTCTGCAGTTGCCTACGCGCTACTTTCTCATTGAGTCAGTAGCCTCTGAATCTCGAGCACGGCCTGTAAATCTTGTTGGGGTATGTAATACTCCAGTGTACTAAATTTGTGACAAATGTTCAATACAGTTGAGAAAGGTAAGCTGCTATTTATGTTTTTAATTTTGCTGTTTCTTGTTATCTTTTATTGATGAAACTGTTTTGATTTCTTGGAAAAAACAAGTTAAAAGAAGAAATAATATAAATCGCTCTATTTTAATATTTTCAGATGGGTGATTTCGAAGCAGGACAACAATTCAATTCAATTCAATTCAATTCAATAGTCTTTATTTTCGTATGCAAATTTTACATAGAAAGTGAGTCAAATTTATTAAAATACGTTAACAATAAGATAAACTTAATTTAAAGATTATACCTACATTCGAAAAATGATTAAAGAGTATAATGTATTCAATTTTACAATATAAAATATTACAACATTAAAACACGCAAATTAAATTTTGTCAAAAAAAAAATTAAACCTTGTCAAAAAATTCGGCTATATTATAAGGTCTTATGTCAATAAGCGCTTTTTGATTTTATTTTTAAACATGTTTAAAGACGGAACAGCTTTAATTTCGTCATGTAATGCGTTATAGAAGAGGCAGCCATTATAATAAGCCCTTCTCTGGTAAAGAGCCGTGGAGTGCCGGTCGGCAATCAATAATCTATTATTCCTGGTATCACATGATCTATTGATACAGTTCTTTTGAAATAATATCATATTGTTCCGGACAAAGCAAAGTAATTCATATATATATAAACCGGTAACAGTCAAAAAATTTAAATCCCTAACGGCTTGGCGACAAGATTCCCCGAAATTCAAACCCTTAATAATACGAACAGCATACTTTTGTAATATAAAAACCCTGTTAACATTTGTGGCCCTACCCCAGTGAACAATGCCATATCTTAGATGTGAATAAAAGTTTGCGTAATATAATGTTTTCAGTATGAAGTCACTACATTGATTTGACATTGTTCTCAGTCCAAAACATACAGATGACAACCGTTTACATAAGTTATTAATATGCGAGTTATAGGCTAAATGGCTATTAACATAAAACCCTAGAAGCTTTACTTCTTCCAGAAAGTCTAATCTAATTCCATTGAGGTTGATTCTCTCTACACTTAAGTTCGACTTTACCGACCTAAATAACATGCATGCAGTCTTATCGTTGTTTATGACCAATTTATTCTCAAACATCCACTCACTAGCCTTGGCAAAGACCAGATTGACCACCGGTTCAACCTCGTCGCAACGTGATACCTTAATTATTAAATTAGTATCATCAGCGTAAGACATAAGGACCACAGACAGGTCCACAAAAACGCTATGCAGATCATTGGCATAGATTATAAAGAGCAAACAGAGTATTTTTGTGTGTTTTTAATAATGTCCTAGCATCTTTTGGTAGTGCACTCAAATCATTTAATGATTTAATACCCTTTAATAATTTTAATAATTTTCCTTAACTTGAATGTGGTATTTATACCCCATAGAGCTAAATCAGAAGAAAAATTTTGCTTATAAGAAAGTTGACTAGCAAGATCAGTTGACAAGTTTAGTTCCTTTCCTAAATCTATATTACATTGAGCTCCTTCTTGAAGCAATGGTAGCCCACTGGCCTCACTGGCATGTGTATTGTGTATTACATAAATCTTCATTTGGTATACCTGATAAATTTGCTCTTAATTGAGATTTAATTTTTTGTTGTGAATAAAAACTGGTAGATAAAAGCCTTTTTCCCTTTTTTCTCGCAGTAACTTTAAAATACTTTTTTGTATATCCTTTTTTAAACCGAACAGACATGGCCGCTTTAAAGGGGTTTTAAGTGTCCTCTGCCATATCTCAGTCAAAACATCACTTAAAAGAAAAAATTAAAATAATAAACAGTTTTGACAATATTCCCATAAAATAATAGTAAATACTACAACAAGAGCCATGCTCGATTTACAACTTGAGATCTAAAACTAATCTGATTCTATTCAATAAGCACAAGGCAGAATATTATTTGTCTCTCATTGCAGAAAACCCTCAGTCGTCTGAGAGAAAACCTGATTCTAAATAAATTGAGTACATTGCAGAATCACTTAGGATGTAAAGAGTTTCAGTTAGATGTAGGCATTGATTTTGCAGTTATAATGTAATATTGGTTACTTCTGTACGAATAAATATTTGATCTCAAAAATCACTTAAGTGATTTTTAAATCAACTCGATTCAATTTACATTGTCAAAGAAACGCGTCTCAGGTATTGATTCAGTTTAGAGGTAATCTAAATTTAACAAATAGCAACATGATCATACATTCGTTCCTTTCTTTGTTTTAGAAAGCAGCTATTTACAACTTTGTATTAGGTACCTAAATAAAAAAATATACATATTGTAAACTGAGACCTCAGTACTTACCAGGATCTTGATTAGGTAGAGGTCAGCAATACCAATCAATAAGCAAATACCATAAAGCACAAGCCAACACAATTTTATCAAATTTAAACACCTTAGTTGTTTGCTTTTCTCTGACCTTAGCACAAACGAAACGCTAACGACACGGGACCAAATGAAAATGTTAGGTTAGTTTTTACTTCTCGTTTTTTTGGTTACACGATGCACGTTAATCATATCCCGAAACCCTATATGAAAGGTGCATGAAAAGCACATTCTTACATGAGCTGAAACTGGTGAGCCCGTTTCTCACATGAATGGACTGTTCCTTAATTACCCTAAAAAAGTGTAGACTAGAAGCACATAAATGTCATGTGTGTATCACTTACTGGAATCAATTTATTTTATGGAATATTGTAAACATATTTCCCTCATATGCATGTAAAACAAACATTTTTGGTAGATTCTAGATTCATGAAAAGAATATTATGAGACGAATATACGAAAAAGAACAATGAGGAAATATTCTTTGCAGTAGCAATGTGCCAAAGGTGTTATCTGGGTACTTGGCCCTTTGCATTTGTTGAGTGGCTAAAATGTCCAACGATCTTTCTTGAAATGCTCACCATATCCTTAACTGCACTTTATTCAAATAAAGCATCACATAAGACAAGCTGCAATGAATATGCCATACAAGGAAAATGGTCAACATTTTCTACATTTCTTACAGCATTCACAATATTCCTGGCATTGTCTGTGACAAATATTTTTACTTGTTTGGTAATATCCCAGTCGTTAAGCACTTGATACAAATTTTCAGAAATATTCTCGGCCGTATGAGTTTCACCATCAAAAGGCAGCACTTTAAGGCATACATTTTTTAATTCAAAGTTGTTATTTAAGCCATGGGCAGTTACACTTATGAAATCGTTTATTTGTGATGAAGAATCCGAAGTCCAAAGATCACTAGTGATGCACAAGTTTGTAATGTCATTAAGCTGTAACTTTATTTTAGATTTTACGCGAGAGTACATATCGGGTAAAACAGTCTGTGTTAGGTGTGTCCTAGATACGATTTCGTACCTGGGACAAAGGTTTTTAATAAGTCTTTGAAACCCTATTTTATTTGCGTGGTTCAGCGGCTCCATATCAATGCATATTTCTTCAGCAATTAGCCGAGTTATTTCTTTGGCGCGAATATCATCTACGGCATACTTTTTGAAATTTTCAAAAATATGTGGTATAGTGGCTTGTTTTTTGATTGGCGGACCGGGCTCACAAGTAGATTCGGTACTATTCATCTTGTCAATCTCTTCACTATGACTTCTTTTAAGATGATTCCATAAATTTGAGGTGGAAAAACCTTTAATTGACGCATTTTTGCCTCCTCGTGATATACTTGCATTACAGAATTTACAAGTAGCGGTTGTCGCCGTTGCAGAAGTTTTTGTAAAATATTTCCATATCGCTGGATTCCCTTTTGCTTGTATGCCGCATCGACATTTTACTGACGGATGGAAGGAACAGAGTAAACAAAATTTCGAAACATAAATTAGCTTATAACAATAAAATGTTAAAAAACATCAAATAACGCAAGAGGATTTCTTCAGACACGCCGACAAACTTAAATAAATTCACCGCCGAAATAGAATAAACGATTCAACAAAAACAAAGCCGGGTAGCGTGAGACGTGAGAGTCACTTGTTCATCAACCAGCAGTGCTACCAGGTGGACAGCACGATTCTTATTGGCAACGCGAAAACCGCGCCACGTCGACGGCGACCTCGCTATCGTGGAATTCACCAGGGCCGCATTCAGTCGTTCGATGAAAAACCGTGAATGCGGTATACGGTTACGGTTAACCGTATAATATCCAAAACCGTGAATTAACCGTAACCGTTGCAACACTAATATTACTTTTGAATCAAGTTCATTATTTTTCCAATTTTTATTCAGAACATTCAACTAGTTACGGCCTAATAATGGTACGAAAACTAACTCCGACCTCAAAACAACTAATGGCAAAACATACACATTTTTTAAATATTTAACATGAACATTTGTCTGACCTACAATGACAGCTTTTTCTCCTGTAAGTACCCTTAGCTTAAAATTGACAGGTTCTAAAACAAGGTTGGGAAACAATAACTTATAATCTGTTTCATGCATTACTGTACGCACAGCCCCTGTATCAACTTCCATGTTTACATAGAAACTAAAGTCTAACAGCAGTCTAGCATTTAATACATCTGAATCCTTATTTTTTAATGACTTTATAATACACTCACCAGGTATATCGTCCAACAAACCTAAAACAAAGCTATTTTTCAAATCATCTGACTCCTGGACCTCTCCCAGTTCCTTTATTCTCTCTCTACACATCATAGACTTTGCTGCATGCCCCATTTCTCCACACGAAAAGCACTTCCATGTTACTGCAGGACAATTGCTGTTATTGAAGTGTGTTCGACTACATCGCTTGCACTTTTGTTTCCACTGTGAGTTTGACTCTCGGTTTGACTGTTGACTGTTTTGAGTATTGCTTTCATTGTTTCCTCGATACTGGTTTTGACTTTGACTATACTTTGGTTTATACTTTGCATATGTTTGTTTGTTAAACATTTTATTTATTTGACTACCTTCCGGACCCATTACTTTTAGCTGACCTTCTGCTAATTCCATGCCTAACGCGGTATTATAGGCTTTCTCAAATGTAAGATTCTCTTCTGTTAATAATCGACGTTTTATTCCTTCAGACTTTACACCACACACTAGCCTATCTCTTAAAGAGTCATTGAGAAAATTACCAAAGTTGCAAAATGTAGCTAAATTTTTTAATGTTGCTGTAAACGACTTTAAATCTTCTTGTGACTCTTGAAAAGCTGTATGGAACTTGTACCTTTCAGCAATAACCAACCGTTTTGGGCTATAGTGACTTCCAAGCTCTGTTACTAACTCTTTATATTTCTTTTCACAAGGTAGTTTGGGTGCTAGTAGGTCTTTTAAAACACCATAGGCTTCTCCTCCTATTAACGTAAGTAACAATGATACTTTCTTTTCTTCTGTATCAATGCTATTACACTTAAACAGCTGTTCTAAGCTTTCTATATGATGTAATTTCAGATTCCTTAGGGTTAAACTGTTCTATACCTCCAATAAGTGCCATATCGGACTACACATTTCGACTAAGCTTCTCGACTTGACTTGACTTGACAGTTGCTTGACAGACTTGACTTTTTTGACTTCTCGGACTTTTTTATATTTCCGACTGACGAACTTACATACACAAGTTATTTCTTCTCAACTTTCTTATCTTTCCGACTGACGGACTTACAAACACAACGAGTTATTTCTTCTTATCGGATTAGATTATTTCACAAGGCATTGCGGGTATCGTTTACCTGACTCGTCGCCAATAATGTTATGTATTGACAATACAAGGAAACACTGATTACTGTTTAATATACTTTTAATTATAATCACGTTTACGTACACTCTAATTGGGAGATGCCACCCACACACCGGGCTCATCATCCCCGTTGACAACTGACATACTGGTCGTTTGCACCAACGTAAGGTAAGTATACAACACAAATCAAGCAAGTGATGAAAATAACCTTGAAGGAGCAAACATTCAAGTTCAGAAACGCAAGCCAATTAATAGAAAATTAATGAAAGAAAAAAAATTAAAAGGTGAAGAATATTTAACTAGAAAAGGAGTTGTAGTACCCGCTAAAGCGTTTATACCTATAACTAACTGCTGCGGAAAGAAGTGCGCGATTAAAATATTGCCAGAGAATCAAAGAATTATTTTCGAAGACTTTTTAAAGAATGTTAGTAATAAAGATCAAGTTCTAGGCGACAGAATGAAATTATCGGAGAAAAGGGTAGAAAGAAAAGGAAGAAATAATAAAACCGTCACTACAAAAGATAGAGAAATAACGGTCTCATATTTTGTTACTTTCAATGGAAAGGAAATGAATGTCTGTAAGACTATATTCCAAAGAGTTCATGCAGTTACACGGGGCAAAGTCGATATTATAATTGAAAAGAAACGGGCTTCCCAAACAGGATTCATAGATGAAAATTTAAGCGGACAGCAGAAGCCGATAAACGCACGAGATGGAGAAAAATCTGAAGTGTTAAACCATATTAACAGTTTCCCAAAATATCAAAGTCATTATTCAAGAAGCCACACAACAAAGTATTATTTGTCACCAACGCTTAGTGTTGCTAGAATGTATGACATGTATGTCAATAAAAGAAGACCGGAAGGAATGGAAAAGCCATTGTGTTATTCTATGTACTTTAAGATATTTAGCGAACTAGGCTACAAAATTAAAAATCCCAGCATTGACACCTGCAAAACATGCGATCAACTTCAAAATGATATTAAATGCGCATCTACTGACGAAGAACGAACAAAAAAACTCGAAGAGAAAGACAGACATTTAGAATTAGCAGAAAAAGCTTATAGTCAAAAGAAAGCCGACAAAGAAAGAGCTAGAAATTCTGAAAATGAGCGGGTCGTTGTTTTCGATTTACAACAGAACCTTCCTACGCCTATGTTAACCACAAGTGAAGTATATTACAAGCGACAATTATGGGCATACAACTTTACTATAAGGGATTGCTGTGCAGAAAGTACTACTTGTTTTATGTGGCATGAGGGTATATCCGACCGCGGAGCAGATCAAATTGCCTCTTGTATTATAAAGTTCTTGAAAGATTTACCCAATATTGTAACTAAAGTTGTATTATATTCCGATTCTTGTCCTGGTCAAAACAAAAAAAAATACTGTGGCAGCAGCCATTTCCTGGTTTTTGCATCAATCGGAAAATCTTTTAGTTATAGAACACAAGTTTTTGGAAGTGGGCCATTCAAGACTTGAATGTGATGCTGATCATGCTCGAATTGAACGAGCTAAGAAAGATTTATCTAAAGTTGAGATAAAAATTCCTCATTATTGGTATCAGTTTGTGCGAACCGTTCGAGGAAAGAAAACATTTAAAGTTGTTGAGATGCATAAAGAAGACTTTCTGTTATACTCGTCTCTCTTAAAAAGCGTTTTTGTTAAGCGCGATTATACTGAATCAGGACAGAACATTCGTTGGCATGACATACAAATTTTATGCTTCTCTAAAGAACTTAGACCTGGTATCATTGAAGTAAAGTATTCACATAATGAAAATGAGCAATTTTGTTGCTTAAGCCTAAAAAGAAGAGGAAACAATGTTCCTAAACTAAAACCTGTTTATAATGGTCCAAAACCCATTAACCCTAAGAAGAAAGAGAATCTCTTATATCTCCTAAAGTACGTCGACAGCGCTTATCACGCATTTTATCAGAATTTGAGCGTGAGTGAAAGAGCTGCTAAAGATGTTGTGTAAATCTTGTTTTTTTTATACCTACTTTTGTAATAAAGATATTGAGTCATAAGCCACTTCCCCAATTATTAATATGTCAACCCCCATATTTGGCAAAAGTTGGTATGTCATTCAAACTCTATTTTCTCTCAATTTTTGAATAAAACATTAACTTTTCTCTAAAAACTGGATATTTTTAAATAATAATGAAATTTAATCAAAAACAATATCATTATGAAGAAAAAGTTTTCATGTAAAAATCGATTTGTCAATAACAAAAAAAATTTAAAATGGTTCCTTTTAAAACTATTAAAAATGACATATCGGCTTTTGGCAAATAACCACAGAATTAAAAGACGATATATAACAACTAAAGCTAGAGCATTACCCGAGGCATTACCACAACCATATCAGAATCTACTAGTATCAATAGGATTAAAGCGTTTAATGCCTTTACGACAAATTCAAATTTAGGGCTGAAAATATATACAACGTTGATGAGACCGGCATTACCACGGTGCAAAAGCCCTCAAAATGTTTGGGCCCTAAGGGCATTCAACAGTTTGGATGCAGAACTTCAGCAGAAAGGGGCAAGAATGTTACAGTTATTTGTGCATTTAGCGTTAGCGGTAAATATATAGCCCCAATGTTCATCTTTCCCAGGAAGAGAATGACAGATCTTTTAGAGAAAAATGGTCCTGTGGATTCTTTATACAGGTGCTCTCCGACAGGTTGGAGTAATGAAACTTTATTTATTGAGTGGCTGTCACATTTTGCCAAATCTGCCAAACCAACAGCAAACGATCCTGTACTTGTAATATTGGACAACCACTCAAGCCACATCTCTCTGCCACTTTACACTTTCTGCAGAGAAAATCACAACAGAAAATTGTAACAACCTTTTTATGCTTGTTACAACGTTAGTAATTTACAAATTTTATAAGCATTCTCATACCATTTAAATATCAATAACATCTTAAAAAGTTGACTACGCCTATGTAAAGAACCTTGATAGAACCTGCAACTTATAAAATCCTTTGAATTAATTTACCTACTAATAGGCAACCCATAATTATGACATGTATCTCTGGCTGACTGAACCATATTATGTTAATTGGATGTTTGAAGATTGTAATCTTTAGATTGTTGGCACGTTCCCAGTGTAATGTTTATGTCTTTCGAAAATACCTAACCTCTTATTTTATGGGTTAGTTTTCGGGTCGATTTTCTAGTTTCCTGGAGGATTTCGGTTATAATCAGTTGTCTCCCGTTTCACAGTTCAAATATCCCCAAAAGTTTAGTCCGTTAGCGGAAGTCGTCAATGTCACCTGATACCTCGGAGTTGCTCGATGTGAATTTGTTTTTTTATACTTGAGGATTTGATAAATGCGTTGTTTTTCGTTTGCCCCAGCCTGTTCCAACTAACATCGGCCCCGAGAGGTTGAACAGCGGCGGTGATATTAAGTAAAATGGTGCCTCTGTGTTAAGATTGCACATTAAAGTGTAGCGGCTGCAGTCCGGATTGGAATTTTCATAGAAGTAACCACTTGAAGCCACCTTAGATGGGATTAATTCACCGCCTGGCCGATAAAAACCATAACATCTGGTAAGACCTCACTTTTTCCTTGGCAAAATGGCGTACTCATGGTCCACGTTTTATTTTCAGGTTTTTCTTTTTTTTAATTTTCTTTTTCCCCTTTTTCATTCTTTAACTTTTACTTAATACGTTTAAACTTTATCTTACTTATCCCTTTTCACTTATTCACTTTTATCCTGATGTCTTTAATCATCCTGTTTCTATTTTATTATTTCTGCGATTAACATTTCATCCTACCTGCATCTTCTTACTCTAGTATTTCCGACTAAGGAACTTTAATTAGTATTCTTAACCCGTATTTTCAATCCCAGAACTAAGTTTCACATTTTAACCTACTTTTACCACTTGAACTGGAATGGATGGTGTACATATATGATTTGGATAGACCAAGGCGCCCGTTGAGAGGTTTTTTGTATGGAAGACGTTCCTATTTTGGTATGAAGTTACCGCTTTTTATGCCCTCGACGATTTGTATGGTTAAGTAACACATGCTGCTTGACGCATACTCCTGCCAGAGTCTCTCCGTTGGATATCCAGAGCCAGATTAAGATGAGTAGTTTTTTTCCTTCTTCGATTATCATAATTTACTAACTAATACCTTCTTCAAAATTCAATTATTAACCATTTTCGACTTTCAATAAGTAATCACATTAATGCGGGGTAATTTTATATCATATTAATCGCTAGTAACGTACTACTAAAGAATATCAAGTCAACTTAGTATCTTTCTTTTCTTGATAAATGTATTTCACTGGTAAACAGCCAAGCTAATACCTAAATTTGTATTATTTTCACTAAATCTCGCTAGTAATAGTCCGGGAGGTAGGGTCAAAATTTGACGGTTATTTGTTCATGATAATTATGAATCTAATTTGATAGTTAATGCTTGCTTAAGAACGAAAACTGATGTCAGCTGGCACGACCTTGGGGCTTTTGAGCGTGATAAGCTATCAAACTTGATTAAAAAAAATATTTTGGGACTATTTTTGCATGGACAAAAATGTACGAATGATTAATTTATATACTGTAGATTATAAAAAAAAGTGTCAGCTGAATCATGTACGCGGCAAAACATGTTAGCTGCTAATGTGAACATGCTAAAAAATCAGGAAAAGTCGTATCATTTGTTCAAAGCTGAAATTTGCCTATATGTAAGTTAACGGTTCAATAAACATATTTATTCATGTCAGCTGGTTATTTGACGTGGCAAAACCTGTTAGCTGGTCTGTCAAAGCGCAACGTCTAGCGGAGCGTAGTGAACATGTCAGAAAAATCTGGACAGCTGGTATCATTTTATCAAAGCTGAAATTTGCCTACATGTAAGTTAACGGTTCAATAAACATATTAATTCATGTCAGCTGCTTTTTTGATGTGGCAAAACCTGTTAGCTGGCCTGTCAAAGCGCAGCGTAGCGAATAATAATGCATGAGGAGTAATAACACAGCAGAAATAGGAAATATAAAAGTATTTTTTATTTTATATTCAACATTTACTCTAGACTACTTCTTCTTCGGACTCACTATCAGAATCATCTTCATCAATTGATGGATGATCTTCAGTTTCCGGTAGTTCGCTCGTGTCTTCATCATCCGCTATAAATGTAAAACAATATGAATATGAAATATAAATGATTTTCAGAAAATAGACCATAATCTTGCGATTATGAAAAAACTATAAAACTAATGGTGAAAGTAATAGTACCTGATATTTCAATATTTTCATTTAAAATGCTGTTCAACCTCGGTAACTGTTCACCCTCGAACCAATGAAATAGGAATTTCCCATCTTGTTCTATCCATCCATAATCAGTTGGTGAAGATGAATTTGGAATAGCAAGATTAGCGTTACTCCATAGGCGTGCGATATAAGTCGTTCGAAATAAATGTTGTCGCAGTTCTCTTCTACACGGAGGCAGCATTGATCCTTCAAAATTCTGGTCTATTTTTAATACTTCTTCTTTAGAGTTTGGTTTATATGCTTTCACAAATGCTGCTACGCGTAGGAGATTCACGTTATTAAAATTTTTATAATTGTATATGTGGCAGAGAAATTCTTCTAGAACCCCGTAACTTTCTTCCCAGTTTTCAGGTCTATTGATGCTTGAAATATTAATCAAAGCTTCGATAAATTTAGGATTTTTTTTCAATATTTCAAACGGTTTCTTCTTTCCTTTTCTATAAAATGCTGGATTGAAATCACAGCCAGTAAAAGCATGAAAGGCTGGAAGAGCAAGACATAATTTTTCACCCAATTTTTCATAGAATTTATTTATGTTGACGTATCGAAGATTGTTTCCAGTTCCAGCAAGTATTTTTATTTTTAAATGATTTTGTAATGCAGGCATATTTCCCAGCATAATTATTATTATATCAGTGTCGGAACATCGTATTGTGACACTAGCTTCAACATCAATCTGACACGCATGAAAAACGATTTTCGTATCTGCTTCTTCTCGCGAAGGGCAAGATAATTTTTCATCTATTGTTCTTATTACTACGCCATCGATTACTTCAAATTTATAGCAAACGTCATAGTTAACGTAGACAGTTTTTCCCGAGAAGAAAGGTGCCATATGATTTTCTGCCCAATGATCACACAAGAATTTTACTAAAGCTTCTTTAAAATAGATATTTTTCAATTCGTTGATGAAATTCGATGGACGTTTTTGTTCTGGGCCGCTGATGTTGAATCTGTTACCTTGCACTCGTCCTCTTACTAAATGTTCATTGTCTTTTATAGATGGAAAGGCATATTTATCAAATGCAATTGTTACTGTACGAGCATTATTTGCAGTGAAAGCATGTAATAATTTTTTGGAAATATTTGCAAATGTGATCGGAATTTCTTTTAACATAACGAGTGATTATTAATTATTTTGCTCAAGGGCGGCTGTGACCCAGTATACATAGTGTAGCAGTAGCGCGTAGATTAAATCATAGGGCGAATTTGCAAGAAAGCAGCGTTGTCACGTTGAAAACCTAAAATAATGTTTTTTGACGGTATGTAATATAAAATCCTGAGCTATCTTACTTTGAAAGCCTACTTTATATGGCCGCCTCCTACTTCTAGACACCTTCTGATGTTTCTTCTTACCCTCAGAGACACATTAACCAATACGTTTGGAGAATTATTAATTTCGGCAATTTTTTCTGAAATCCTTCGTTTAAGATCATTTATATCCTCAATTGGTGTTCGATAAATGGAGTTTTTTATAAAAGGCCACAAGAAGAAATCGCAGGGTGTTAAATGGCAGGAACGAGGTGGCCATATTTGTTGCGTATTTCGGCTTATAACTCTGTTTTCAAAAAATTCACTTAAAAAATTTAAATTTTCTCTGGTTACATGAGGTGTAGCGCCATCTTGTTGGAAGTAACCTTCCCGCAATTCATCATCGTGAAGCTCATTAATAAATGTTGTCAGAATTTCGATCCGATATCTCTCAGCTGTAATTGTGCCATCAAAGTAAATTGGGCCTACTATTCTTCTAGAACTAATTGCTGCCCACACACCAACTTTTTGAGGATGAAGAGGTCTTTCTACAAAAACATGCGGATTTTGCGTATTCCACATTCGCATATTTTGTGAATTAACATAATAATAAGCCTGATAAATAAAAATAAGCCTCATCGGTAAAAAATGTTTTTTCAAAAGCGCCACTATTTTCTTCTTGAAAATTGTTTAAAAACCATTCACAAAAATTAAGTCTTTGGGGAACGTCATTGGGAAGGAGTTCATGAATAGCCGTAACACGATAAGGGTATAGATGCAGATCCTTTTTCAAAAGTGTTTGACATGTACTGTAGCATAAATCCGTTTGCTGAATTTGTTGAGATAAATGCATAATAGAAGTTGAAGGATTATTTTCCATAATTTGTCGCGCTTCTTCAATAACTTCATTCGATCGTTTCGTTGGTCTTCCAGCCCCTTTTTTATGTTGAACAGAACCAGTCTGACGAAATTTATCAATTAGGTATTGTGACCCAGTACGAAAATTATGAAAGGTCACCGCAACATCAGGAAACTCGGTTGGAAATTCATCAAAGCAGTCATGCATAGAGTAATTCCACACACCGCCTATTTTGTTTCCATTTCTAAAAAAACTTTCAACAATAAAAATTTTTTGTGCTTCACTAAACATTTTTACTGTATAACTTTCAATCCGGCAACAAAGCTTCACCAAAACTTAATACGCTGAAAAATAAAAAATTAAATCATATCCTGCAAATAGCACTTTATAATAGTCAAAAGACGACTCCCCGGAGAAATATTAGTTAAAGCAATAGTAACCTACCTTCAAATAACTGCAAAAATTACAAAATTTCTCCAATTTTTAAACTTTACAAATACACAAATTCAAATAAGACGTAAATGTCATAAAACAATCATGTCATCTTATCTACGCAGTACGGCCATGATGCTTTTAAAATGCATGGTCTCCCTTGAGCAAAATAAATAAAAATCACTCGTTATGAACAATGAAGAAACCGTCGTAAATAATAACATCACAACTATCATCAAAACTTCTCTCTAGTACTTCTTGTTCTAAAACTTTAAATAAAACAGACTTATCTGTTTTACAAATTGCTCCGTCTGCATGGCATAATGACAATGGAATGGGCGTCAATGGATACTCCAAAACAGTATCTATATTCAAGTTATTATTAAGAGAAAGCTGTAATAATTTACCGAACAAGTTTCGTTGCATTTTAACTTCTATAGTTTTTCCATTAACTGAAATTTTTTTCTTTGGAACTGCATCAACAAATGTCAAAATTTTATTCTTCTTTATTGCTTTCTCAAATCTTTCGTGATCTAGTGAACACTGAGTTATGAACTGTTCTCGTCCTTGTTGACCTAATTTTTCTGAGCTAAGCAGAAATGTCTCAATGTTCTCATTAACCGCTTGACCCGTCGATATATTATACAGAAAATTACCATCAAGTTCTTCGGAGAATGGATTTACATTTTGTTTAATATTACTAAGAAACTGTTGTAGTTGTGTAGCGTGCTTTTTGATTCTACTTTTTTCAAGATCAGCTGTAATATCTTGATTTTTCCGTAGTCCTGCTCGATCCATGATGTGACTGATAATAGTTGATCTGATGCTATGACCTTTACACCATCGTTGACGAGCTGAAATTGAATTAGTTAAATGACTAACTCCTGTTAATTTGTTAGCAGCGTCAGCATTAATTGTCTGCTCAAGAGTCAAGTCGATGGGCTGCCTCGAGAAGGACTTGTGAGTTCTTTTCACACCAAATGATCCTTCATTCAATTGAATTATCAAACTTGGATGTGTATACTGAACTTGTACAACTTTTTCGTGATACAATGTAAGATAACGTGCATAGTTTTGTTGGTTAAAAGTAAAGAATAAGTTGGTAATTTGTGGTAAGATCAATCTGAAAATATCTAGTTTTCCCAGTCGAATACTATAATTTAATAATAAGTAATAATCAATATATTCAACTAACATTAGGTAATATTGAGGCGTTTTTCCGTGTACGCCGAGTAGTGTTTCTTCCTTATACTGTGCATATTTACTAACAATTTCCAGTGTATCAGAATTTGTTATTCTAGGATCTTGTGATCTTGATTTTTGGAAAAGTTCTAAAGAAGTTTTAATTTCATCCGTAATTTGTATGTTATATACATCGAGGAAAGCTTCTAAATGTAATATTTGAATAGCCAAAGATAATATTGGATACAAGCGTTTGCATCTATTGAAATGTTTTCCTGTTAGAAAACTATTCACGGATCCACTTGCCAATAATTCACTATTTACCATAATGTCTGTGATTCCACATCCATCGATGAATTTCCCAATCGCTTTGAAGTATGCCATCATACCATAATGTCTGTGATTCCACATCCATCGATGAATTTCCCAATCGCTTTGAAGTATGCCATCATAATATGAAAAGATCCAACGTGAATGAATAATTTATCAAAAGTAGGTTTTGCCTGGTTCTGAATTTGCAAAGCAATTTTCGCAATTGCCAAATCGTACGTCACATCAATATGATCCATATTACATTCAGAAGCTGCTTTTAGAGCTTGTTTCATGGTCTCAAGAACAGTTGAGTAGTTGGTGGGCGAAGAATTTATTGTGGTTAGATATGATATCTTTTGTGTATTTGTAATATCTTCGTGTATCAAACTATTGAATCCTACCCATGATGGTATTTCTGACAATTCTAATAGATGACTTAAAACCCAAGCATAATTTATTTGTTTCAGTGGTTCAAGAATATTTGCATTACACGATCGCAAAGAACTATCATAAGGCAGTAATTTATCATGGTATCTGGGTTTCTTATTGTACGGCATCAATTCATGACTAATTGTATCCAAAGATCTTTTCCTTTTTCTACGTTGAACCTGAGAAGTATTTGCAATCTCAGCATCACTAGTAACGGATTCGATTCGATTTTCTGGTAACTGAACGATATCTTGGAATATTATGCCCACTGTGTCGTGCAAGGTGTCTTTTCCACTTGACGTATCTACAAAACGATCAAAATTGTTAAAAGCGAGGCCTGTTTTTAAATTTGGCAGACGTTGTACATCTTCTGGGCAGATATCGGTTTGAGAAACAGATGCAAATGTTGCTTCCGTTTCTAATTCCTCGAGAATAGTGTAACTGCAGCAATGTCCAAATCTATTGAGAATATTTATAATCTGCTTACTATTTGTTAAGCTTTTCATGCTCATACCTAGTGAAACATGCTTTGACGTTTTGATTTCTCCATTTGATACGGCCTAGATCAAATCTTCAGAAAATGAATTAACCAACCTTTGTTTGCCTTCGCTATTTCTTCTTCGAGATGTAATATTGTCTACTTCCGATCGGAGAATCATTGCAGCTCTATTCAAAACATCTCTTTTTTGAAGGTCTTCAAAATTATTTTTCATCAAAATTCCATTAAAAGGCTTGATTACTTTTTGATTATTGAAATTAACTATTGCGATTTGTCTTGGAAATGATGCCAATAATTTCTCTTCTAAATCTCTAAGTTCTGTCTTGCCTTGAAAATCTGGTAATTTTGTTTTGATAAAATTAATGTACATATCTTTTAATAAATTCAGAAAAAAACATTGGCCTCGATTCACTACTTTATCCAAAACATAATCACAAACTTGTTCATATGCACATTTGTAGATATCGCGTTTTACGTGCCATTTTGTTTTTTCGCGCTGCTCATCATTTTTTTTTCATTCAACGAAGAGTTCCTTGCTTGCATTGATTATGATAAAATATTTCTAATCTATTTGATTCTGAGTGCTCTAATATTTTTAACAAATCTTCGCTTACGTGAAATCGAGCGTATTCTTTCAAAACCTGAATATTATTCCTTTGGCATACATGGAGAGGTAAATATTTCCCTTTGATTCTCTTTCGTTTCTGCAAGCAAATGATACATACATTATCCTGCTCAGAACTAGCTTCACATACACTATCCTGCTCAGAACTAGCTTCACATACACTATCCTGCTCAGAACTAGCTTCACATACACTATCCTGCTCAGAACTAGCTTCACTTTGAAGATTTGAAACATCATTATCAGAATCAACTATTGTATCATCCATAACTACTAGTGATTGAGCTTGGTTATCTTTCTCAATCAGTTCTCCTCTATCCTCAATGTTTGAACTTTCATTTGAACTGAAAAAATAAAAAAATTACGAATAAAATATTTAATTATTTTTCTTACATTTTGAAGTATTGTTCCGTAACTATTAACATCGTATCAAAAATTTCTAGTCTAAATAGAAGCTGGCAGTGTAAACAAAAAGTAAGTGTCTTTGAAATAGCATGTGATCTACGAAAACTACTTTGTACCAAAAACTGTCAATCTTAACAAGAAATAATGCTTTACCTTGCTATATTTGAAGTAGATGGTTCTTGTACTGCTATCGCAGAATCGGGAGATTTTGCAGACAATTCGGCAATTTTTCCTCTATATTTTTTAGGTAAAGCTGTAAATAGCTGATAACAATGTCTGTGGTACTTGTGGTTTTCATTCAATGCTGTTGGTAACGCCAAATTATTAAAACTTAAATTATTCTCTTCGCGAATCTGAAGTATTAGCTTGCACTTATTTAACGTTGCATCTGTGAGTGTCGTGAGCGGTTGACCACCTTTGGAACATATAATACAATATGGCTTCGACATGTTTGTAGATTTAAAACGATGTCACAACTGCAATTACTATTACCGTTCTCTGCTGTTGAAAAAAAAAAATTACTATCTAAAACAAATGTTTCGTGCATATACAAGATAAACTATTCATTTGGCATTTATACTTACGGATTACACTGCCACAAATCAATATTCAACAAGTTTTATTTATTACTGCCCGTCTCGTCAGTTGAAGAGCTAAACAATGAAAAAAAATTGAAAATTAATATGAAAACCAAAAAAAAGTAGTTAAAAAGAGCATTTAGCGATAGTTTGCGAAGTTTATTAACTTACATATTGGTTGTACGCTCAATTAGCAAAAAAACCAAACTGCAATTTTTAGGACTGTTGTGCGCTGTTGAAAAAAGGATAAATTACTATCAAAATCTAATTTTTGATCGATAAAAACCAGTAAGTAGAAATTATTTAGAGAAAGAAGTTCAATTAGAAACTCAATAGAATTTACGAATCTATTTCAACACATGCAAACTGTCACTCAATGTTTATTTTGTACGCCGTGTGTTTGTTTTCATATCAATGTACCTTCTCGCGTCTATAACTAAGTCATTGAACTTACAGGCCCGCAGTTATTGAATAAAACGATGTGTATTAATTCAGTATATTAATCATGTATCAATTCATTTAAATTCAGTGTGCTATTATTATGTATAATGAATATTTACTCTGTCACTTCGCAAACTGTCGCGCAATGTTTCTTTTGAACTCCTTTATTTTGACTTTCATATTAACCTTCCCATTTTTTTCATAACGTACCTCAACTACGTACGTATACTGCCGAGACGGGCAGTTATTGAATAAAACTTTATTTTCATCGATTTGTGGCAGTTTAATCGGTAAGTATCAATGCGAAATGAATAGTTAATCTTATTAGTACACGAAAAATTACATTAAGATAGTAATTTATCCTTTTTTTCAGCACAGAACAGTTCTAAACATTGCAGTTTTGTTTTTTTGAAAATTGACTACAATTATCTACTTTGTAACTTCGCGAACTGTCCCTCAATGTTAATCTTGTTTATAGACGAAAAAGTAATGTAATACTTACGTACATATATCACGATCAATTTGCAAAATTAATAGCAAAATATTGCAAAACGCCTAATGCCTGAAGTTAGTTTGCACGTGCTCACTGTTCAACGGCTTATTCTAGACTGCGTCATAGCTACTAGAGGTGTGTCGTTCACGAACGATTCGTTCAAAACGAACGAATCACTTTACTGACTCGAAAGAATTAATTCATCGTTCCTAAAAGATTCGATTCTTTTTTGATTCACCAAGTCGGGAATTACTTAAAGAATTGATGAATCAAAGTCGCATTTCGTTCACTTTACCCGAAACTCGAAAAGGCAATTCACCAGTTCAGTAATTCACTCGTTCGCAAGTCCGCAGTTCGAACGATCGAGCTCGAGAGTTGGCCTGACGGCCGTCGCTCGGCGGTGCGGGATGCCGTCTTTCATTTTCATGATGTAGTGTAGAGGAAGACAGCAGTTTAATTAGTTACGCAAAGTACAGTAGAAGGAAAAGAGATAAATGTATGGGATAAAATATTTGATTTGTTTGGTATTTATTTGATTATTTTTTTATAGTGTAACTGTACAAATGGTTGAACAAATTTTAATAAACAAGAGAAGAATATTATTTTTGGATAGGAATATATTTATTATTCATTAAAGACATTTCAAGAACGTAAACATTTTGGGTATTTTGTTATCACTTATGGCAACAATCTTCATAACAAACGACTGGCTGTTATTTAAACAAACATCGATTTAGCATTTTCGCGTTTAAAACGTAAAATTATTTAAAAGTAGGTAAGTGAATCATTTAAAAACGAATCTTTCTGAACGAATCTTTTTAACAGAATGAACCAAATGAATTGAGTCACCAAAAAGAATCGAACTTCCCACCTCTAATAGCTACGAAAGGACGCTTGTATTCCCTGTAACGGCTGAATTTTCAAACAGCTGTTTAAGGCAATAGATCTTTATACCTGCGTTGCGCGCTGGGCCCACAGGGACTCAAAAGTAGGGATAAGCGTTTACGGAGCGTACTGCGCTACGCTCCGATAGACGCTGCGCTTTGACAGGCCAGCTAACAGGTTTTGCCACATCAAAAAAGCAGCTGACATAAATTAATAAGTTTATCGAACCGTTAACTTACATGTAGGCAAATTTCAGCTTTGATAAAATGATACCAGCTGTCCAGATTTTTCTGACATGTTCACTACGCTCCGCTAGACGCTGCGCTTTGACAGACCAGCTAACAGGTTTTGCCACGTCAAATAACCAGCTGACATGAATAAATATGTTTATTGAACCGTTAACTTACATATAGGCAAATTTCAGCTTTAAACAAATGATACGACTTGTCCTGATTTTTTAGCATGTTCACATTAGCAGCTAACATGTTTTGCCGCGTACATGATTCAGCTGACACTTTTTTTTATGATCTACAGTATATAAATTTATCATTCGTACATTTTTGTCCATGCAAAAATAGTCTCAAAATATTTTTTTTTAATCACATTCACAATCATCTAAGGCCCCGGTTTTGGGCCAGCTGATACCTGATTCATTAATCAATTTTGGAATAACTAATGATATGAAAAATGAACCGTCATGAACTAATGCCCCGGTCAAATTTGACGCTACCTCCCGGACTATAACGTACTACCAAAGAATAATGAGTCAAATAAGTATCTTTCTTCCCTTGATGAATGTATTTCACTGGTAAACAGCTAAGATAATACCTAAATTTATATTATTATTTTCACTAATTCTCGCTAGTAACGTACTACTAAAGAAGGATAAGTCAAACCATTAATTATCTTACTTTTTCTAATAAAAAATATATTTTACTGGTAGACCATACCATATAGATAAATTTATATAATTTTAACGCTAGCAACGTAGCTGCTAAAGTACTGGAAGACAATTTATTACTTCTTGTGGTTATTATTTTATACCACTTGCTTTACTAACCCTGTAGTATTAGAAACCATTTAATCTACTTTGTACATTTGTAAAATTATAACTAGGCACATCCTCGCTTATGGTTACTGTATGTTTCATTTCATCTCATTTAGATAAATTTAATTAATTTTAACGCTTGCAACGTAGCTGCTCAAATACTAGAGGGTAATTTATTACTTCTTGTTGTTATTAATTTTATATTACTCGCTTTACTAACCCTGTAATATTAGAGATCATTTTATCTGCCTTGTACATTTGTAAAATTATTATAGCTAGGCACATCCTTGCTTATGGTCACTGTATATTTTATGTAAATATTGGTTATTGCAGATAGGGTCACATCTAGACATATATATTATTTTTTATTATGATTTATATTGATTTAAATTAATAACTAAAACAATATGCAGTAAAGTATAAACATAAGTCTTACTCGAGGAGTACGCAGTTCAAGTTTAAAATATTCATTCAAAAATAATAATTTTTTTTGAAATTAAGTATTACTATTATTAAATTGAAATATTGGAGGATATACTCCCCCATATATTTTCTGATACTTTCAGAAAGTTTTCAGTTTTAATTCTTGATTAGTCAACCTTGAACCACTACGTGGACAACTTTCAAGTCGATTTATTAAAACTTATTTTACTTCAATCTTACCTAAGATTGTTTAGTTTTGGAAAAATTGCCTTGTTGCATAAAATGAAAAAATTGATTGATTGATTTTTCTATTTTTGACCCAATCTTTTAAGTTGATTTATTAAAACTTATTTTGCTATAATCTAACCTATGATTGTTAAGTTTTGGAAATATTGCTTTATTGCTTAAAGATTAATTAATTAAATCTTCTATTTTGGTAAAAATTTTTAGTTTAAACATATTTGGTTATGTAGAATTCTTCTAGATGGGTATTTGGTACTGGTAGCATGGTGTTATGTTTAGAAAGGTTTATCACTCCTTCGTGTGTTTATTTCTCATTTAGCTTGCTTAGCCCTTTGTTTTCTTATCTGCATTTCCATTTAATTTATAGTTACTTATTATGTAAACAAATTTGATAATATAAAAGTGTTTACACTATTTAAAGGAATTCAATAAAAACAAGAAGTGATTATAGTTGTTTTATTGAAGATATTTTATCTCTTTCAGGGCTAGGGAACTAATATTGTTACTCTTCTGTCCTTATCTTTCTCAACCCCTTTGGTTGATGGCGCCCATAATAGCTTATCTGAAATAAAAGACCTACGACCTTTAGCTCTCAAGCGACTTACTAAACTGAGTGGGCGTGGTGACCCAATGTAATAATACTTAAAAAGCCAAATAAAGTAAAAGAAAACAGCCAAATTTTTATATCATTAATTTGATTAAAAATTAATAATAAATATAAATAAAAATATTACAAAATGGCGCCCAACGTGGGGCCTTGAATAGCATTTTTGTGGGTAGCTCAGTCGTATGTAACTTATAAAAAAATTTGATTATCAACATTTCAGATAAAATTCTTCATTTTCTATATAGCAGTGATACTTTTCTAAACATATATTTTCTCCTATATTTTTTGGCTTTGTCAAAAATATTATTTTGACCTTTTATTAATAAATTGTATTTGGAACTTTTAGGTACATTTTGTGTATAAAGAAAAATGTAAAAAATGAACCCTGCCTATCTATGGAAGGATGAGCTCGTATGGGAACTCTACGTCAAAGGAATCCAGGCTGGTCCAGATTCTAAGGTTAATAATCTCAAGTCCCTATTACGACAGCTACTGAAAGCTGAAAAATATGATTATATCGTACCTCATCCGGCGATCCCGATGAAATCCCGAAAGAAAACGGCCAAATTTTTATATCATTAATTTGATTAAAATTTAATAATAAATATAAATAAAAATATTACAAAATAAAGCCTCTAAAACTCTAAACCCAAAATCCTCTAAAGATGACTTGAACAGTCGTGAATTTAGGAAGGCTTGTTGCTTTGTCGGCCGCTGGAAGTCAAGTGAGGCGGGAAAAACAATTAGGTTAAGTGTCATTCCGTCTCCGGTACCATAGAGAGGTGAGGCGTCGAGAAGATGAAGCACATTTCAGCGAAAAACTCCAGCAGCCGGACTCTAGGCTTTTTGCCGCGAGATACTTTTATGTTTATTGGCATACACCAGTTTATGATAAATTATGCTGACGTCATATCCTCCCCCACCTAGTTCTGGTTACACCGGGTTATGTCGCGAAAATAACAAATACAATCGATAATTTCTAACCTCTTTTTTTGGGTTTGACCGTTTGGCTTGTAAGTTTGAATACTTTTCTGCGGGTTTCTTCTTCAGCAAAAGTTATTTGCAGGACTTTTGATAGACAATTTAAAAATGGATACTTTACCAATAATAGAACTACTTGCCATTTACAACTTGTTCTATTTGTCTGATTCAGAGTTTATCTACTGTGATGTTTTGTATAGAAGAAAAAGTGCTCAAAAGTTAGCTCTGCTTAAAAGTGTTCATAACCCTTATCATATGTATCAGTGTCACCATTAAAGTCCGCACCATATGGAACTATTTTTTATTAATGAGGTTAGTTAAAATTAAATTTCGGCAATCGTTTTTGCTTCAAATTAGACTAAAAATTATATAATCAAATGTCACCATCTGTGATTCGGTATCTGTCAAAAATTACATTTTAATCAAAAAATGCTGAAAAATGGCATTGTTTTACCGAATTTTAAAAAATTTTATTAGAAAAAGTTGTTTCTAGTACAATTCTTGGCCTAAATACAAAGATTCAGTTTTCTAGCTCAAAGTTGATTTTTTTGCCATTTTTTCGAATTAACTTTTTTTTTATTTAATGTGAGTTCGCTTAATGGATATTAAACTATTTGCTTATACCATACTCAATATTTTATTTAGTTTGTATGAGCTTTTTTTTACTAGAATGCCATTTTTTTTCGAAATTTAAAATTAGAGGCAAAAAAATTTGACACAGGTGGTGCAAAGTTATCCTAATTTAAAAATTTTAACAGATAGACGTCAGATGTTTCGTTTTTCAAATGACAAATACATCTAAATATTTGATAAAAATTTTATTTTATACTTAAAACTAACATTATTATTAAAAGGAACAAAAAGGAACTTTAATCATTTTAAATAGGTAACACAAAAGCAATATAAATTTCACATTTCAGTGTGACATCCTTCTCGCTCTATACACCCGTCCGTCTATAAACGTCTTTGACAGCATTTTGTAAAAAGCTTGGTCTTATATCGGCACAACACTGTCTTATCGTTTGTTCCAAATGCTCGATATTTCTAAACGGTCGATTCTTATAAACTTTCTGCTTAAGATAACCCCACAGAAAAAAGTCTAGTGGGGTTATGCCAGGCGACCTGGCTGGCCAGTGGCATTCTCTATCACGCCCTATAACTCTGTTTTGAAATAATTGGTTTATGCGTTCTTTCACTGCTACAGTTTGATGTATGGGTGCACCATCAAGCTGATACCATAAGTTATGTCTATGGTATAAGGGCATGTTATCCAAAACATCGGTAATCTCGTTATTAAGAAAATTCAGGTACCTTTCACCAGTTAAGTTTACTCTAAAGAAGTATGGTCCAATAAGCTCATCTTTTAAAATTCCACACCAAACATTGGTTTTAAAATGATACTGGTCGCGACATTCAATTGTGAAGTTAGGATTTTCTTGGGACCACCATCGGCAATTTTGTGAGCTCACGGTACCATTCGAAGAGAAAGTGGAAGTATGGAAAAAGAATATTCTCCTCATATTGTCCCTGATACCAAAACGAAAAATCAAGTCGGATATCAAAATCGCGTTCTTTTAATGTGTTTATAAACTTGGGTTTATATGCCCGAAATCGATTTTTCTGAAGAATTTTTCTAACGCTTTCCCTCTTGCACCCTGTTGAATCACTTATCTTGGTTACACTAGTTTGACCGTGGTCAATAACAGTTAAACAAACATCAAGTTGTGCTGCTTCATCGTATTTACTTGCCGCGTGAGGTTTCTTAAAATTATTTTGAACAGATCCAGTTTCTCTAAATTTTGACATTATTCTTGAAACAGTGCTATGCTGCAAATTTTTTTCTGGATGCCTCTCATTAAAAATGGCAGATACTTGCCGGTGAGGCAAATTCTCTCCACAAATTAAGACAATTTCTATTTTTTCTTAAATGGACAACATTGGTGATAACACTGAAAACTCTAACTTGCGAAAATATTCAAATTTATGACATTTCTTTTATTTATTCGGCACTCTAATTCGTTTGTTTTTCCATAGCCTACTTATAAAATTCAAAATTGCCTTGATATTTTATTGTGGATAAAAAGAAAATGTCTCTAAATTTTGAACTAATCTGATATCTGGGAATTTTATTATAAGTTTTTTAAACTTCTTAGGTGTATGTACTATCAAAAAAATGGAATATCTGACGTCTATCTGTTAAAATTTTTAAATTAGGATAACTTTGCACCACCTGTGTCAAATTTGTTTGCCTCTAATTTTAAATTTCAAAAAAAAATGGCATTCTAGTAAAAAAAAGCTCATACAAACTAAATAAAATATTGAGTATGGTATAAACAAATAGTTTAATATCCATTAAGCGAACTTACATTAAATAAAAAAAAAGTTAATTAGAAAAAATTGCAAAAAAATCAACTTTGAGCTAGAAAACTGAAACTTTGTATTTAGGCCAAGAATTGTACTAGAAACAACTTTTTCTAATAAAATTTTTTGAAATTCGGTAAAACAATGCCATTTTTCAGCATTTTTTGATTAAAATGTAATTTTTGACAGATACCGAATGACAGATGGTGATATTTGATTATATAATTTTTAGTCTAATTTGAAGCAAAAACGATTGCCGAAATTTAATTTTAACTAACCTCATTAATAAAAAAAGTTCCATATGGTGCGGACTTTAATGGTGACACTGTATGTTTGAAATCCAGACTGAATCCTGGCTAGACTTGTACAATGAAATTGTTTTCTATCAGCTTTACCGTATGAAAAAAATAACCTTTGTAAAGCTCGTTGAAGTGATTTGTGTAAACGATACATATCAGTTAATAACAAAGAAATATAGGGGATGCAATCGTCCTGTAATGGGAGAAAAAGCTGTACTGATATTTTTATGGTATATATCCAAGCAGGACACGCTAAACTCAATAGCAGATAGATTTTATGTAGTTCCATTCACTGTTATGAGAATAGTAAATGCTTTGCTATATGTAATTGTTGGTCTGAAGAAAAAGTATATATTCTTCCCAAGCACACCTTTTCAGCAGGAATATATCAAAAATCAATTTCAAGCATATCCAGGTAAGGCCCTTAAGTACATGTCTCATTTAACATAAAATAACTTAATATTAATGCTATTTTTGCCAATGTTTGGAAGACTCTCATTTAATCTTTCTTGCAAAATACTGTTTTAATAAAATTGTATTTTATTTTTCAGATACTATAGAAGCAATCGATGGAACGCATGGAAATATAAAAGTACCAATTAAGCAACACGACAGCTACACCAACAGATATATGGCAAAATCAATAAATCTTATGGCAATATGCACCAATAAAAACATATTTACATATATCTTTGTTGGATTTCCAGGATCAGCACATGATTCTCGTGTAAGTACCAACTAAACTAATTAATTTTGTGGCATGTCCATGTTCATTATTAAAATTTCCTTTTTTTATGTTTATGAATGCATTTTGATAGTAAAGGATAGTATTTTACCTAAATGGTATTCAGAATTTCTTGCTGCAGATATCTGAGATACGTAAGTTTACATGCCTCATTTGGGCTATACTTAAAATAAAGAAAAAAAATTAATTATTCTTACATTGATCATATTATTATTATAGGTATGGCACCAACATAAACTTTAATTGAAAAAAGTAGACCAAAAAGGTGTGGTGGCAATAGTAATTAATAAAGGAAAATACCTATATCTGTATTCCTTTTTTTTTAAGGTTTTCGCATCATCTGCCTTTGTTAAAAATATACAGGATTTTGGAAAACAGTTTTACTTCCTTATGGACTACCATTTAATTGGAGATACCACTTTCCCAATTAAGTCATGGCTGATGACTCCATTTAGAGATAATGGACACCTAACAAATATAGAAAAACATCATAATTACTGTCTAAGTTCAGACAGGGTGTGCATCGAACATACATTTGGCATTTTAAAGGGGAGATGGAGAAGGTTGCAAGTATGTTCTTATAACTTTTCTTGTTCAGGACTATTTATTAATACTTACTCGATATCAAAGGCAGTCGAAATACTTACAGCATCATGTATTCTACACAACTTCTGTTATTTCAGTGATGACCAATGGGAATATGATATCTATATGTAATAATGACGTTGATGGGGGTCAGCAGATGCATTTTGATAACAACCGACCACGTCATTCTGAAGCGTTCTTTTTTACCATATTTAAATTAAAGCTGATAGATAACCATTTCATTGTACATGTAGTTTTTACCCTAATTGCCTCATGATTTTGTAGTGATAAGTAGATTTGTGGTTAAATTGTATTGTAATATACAGGATAAAAATAAAGTATACAAAATGTGTTTATTTTACCCATATCTGTACAAGTGCCTATACAGTAGTTTTATTAAAGTAAGTTTTAATTTTAGCTTGTTAATGATAACAATAAGTAAAAAAACTTTAGGAAGAATCATTACTTTCTGTATCCTCTCTTCTTTTCTTTGTAACAATTTCACTTAAAAGGTCAATTATTTGTTGCCGCTGTTCATTCTGTTCTTTCTGTGAAGCTTTAAATTCATTAATAAATTCCTTTCTGTCTTTTTGTTCCCCTTTAAATCGTTTTTTAAACTCTGCTAGTAGGCTTTCACTCTTACTAACTTTTGGTTTTAGGTCGGTTTTCTTAAACCTATTTTTAATCTCCTCGCGTTGTCGGTAACCATCTGAATCACTATGGCTTGATGTACATGCTTCAGAATCACTCAAAAATTGAGGGTTCACTTTATGTTTATCACCTAAAACAAGTAAACTCTACCTATTAAGATATCATTTTTTATTAAAAGAGCATATTTTATGCCTGCAACAATTTTGTAGTAGGCAAAAATCTATACAAATCGTATAATTATTAAGTATCAGTAACTAAGTAGATGTTTTTTTAGTCTAAAGTAAAAGCCTAGAAAAAGTTGTACTAACCTAAAATTGAATGTAAGTAGTCAAAATACGGTGGAGCATCTTTTCTATCATTTCCAGTTCGTTTCATGTGCTCAAGATGCTTGATATATTGAGATTGTAAGTTCATAAATTTTTGTTTGCACTTGCCTGCTGGACCTTCTTTTAAATTACAAATATCCCAACCAGCATCTTTCATTTCACTTGCTATCATAGACCACAGTTTATTTTTGACTGTTTTTCTATCATTAAATTGGGGCACATATTTCTCTCTTAATTTTAAAAAGAATATTGTGGCTTCATCGTCTGCAGTAGAAGGTTTTCCCTTAGAAAACCATACTTTCTGTAGTTGTTTATCTTTCTGAAGACTTTCAGACACAGGGTTTTCATTTTCAACTACAAGGTCGGGCATTTCAAAGTCTGTAATTTCTTCTGTAGTAACCTCCAATTGATTTTCAGAAAAGCACTCCGGAAATGCTTCTTTTACGTAAGATTCGGCTAAGGATTGATCTAAAACAGGTATCACAAGTTTGGCATTTAGTATTATTTATAAATTACATCAAGTTACCGTTTAGAAGCTCTTGGGCTGTATCCAGATCGACTATTATAAAATAATCCGCTCCGCCGATATTAAGTGTTATATCCACAAGCTCCGATTCCATTTTTTTTATGTGGTGTAATTTTATGAGACACAAAAAAATAAAATGGCAAGAAATACGTACAAATTTGCGTTACATCCCCATGAAATTCAAACATAACCTACTTGCGACTAGTGGTGGGTCGTTCGCGACTGATCCGGTTCAGGGATCCGGATCCTTACTGGGACCCGAGCGACCCGGTTCTTTTCTCCGATCTTAACCGGGTCACAGATCCAGCAGATACGACCTGACGTCTGGGTCAGGTGCGCTTTGCTTTTTCCGATCATATCTCGATCTCAGTCCATCGCGTTGAGTGAAGAGCAACTTGAACAGCGAACTATTGGGCCGCGAGCCGCGACGCTCACCGCCCGAATCGCTTGCAGGTTACAGGCTATAATGTATTGTATTACCGTGGTATTTCCCTGTAGTACGAGAAATCCCAGTAATTCCCCGAGAAATAAACAAAGCGTTATCCTTTTCTATTACATCTTAACAACGGTTGCGACATGCATTGCGGCTTGCGGCTCACTCCATTCTGCAAATCTGCAGTTCCTGTTGCCTACCCTACGTTCGATAGATTTCGCCAGACTTGGCAACGGCGCGGGCCACACGGTTAAATTTATTATATTCATTCGCGAGCGGAATCCGGGTCTAGGCGAACGATTCGACGGCGACCCACCCGATTGGAAACGAAACGTGCGAATCGGACGAACTTCTTATAAGCTGCAGATCCGCGACCCGGTTCAGGGATCCGGATCTTTGTACTGATCTGGATCTGGAGATCCGGATCCCAAAAAAGACCCGGATTGCCCACCACTACTTGCGACCAGGTTATGATGGTTTATGTTAAATGTCAGAAGCAATGACGTAACAACGTGCGTCATAACCACTTCCCCTACGATCAGTGTTGCCAGGTTGAAAATAAGAAAAGCGGTAGGCACGACATGAAAAAAGCGGTAGATTTAAAAATAAAACAGTGGATATGCCCTTACTCCCTTTGGGCTAAAAATACGCTGAAAATGTTTAGTTATAAGTTCAACGGTACATAAAATATATAAATAAAAAACAAATTAAAATGAACACAAAACACTATATAGGTTTAACAAAATATTTTAATAGTGATATATAAGCAGGCAACCACTATGTAGTTCTTTCGTTCGTCTCGAATTAGGGGATTTACCGATTTACCCTACCGAAGCAAACGCAATCGCACAAATCCGTTGCTACCGTGGGCGTCCTGTCGATGTCGAGTACCGCGCTACCAACTGCAATAGTAATGTCGTCTCAATATCGAAAATCGTCATTCGTTTTCTTATAGTTTCAAAGTAATAATGAAATTATTTCAAATAGTTTTTTCGAGATTGAGAATTAAAGTTAACGTTCCTCTACAATATCATTTGTGTGACGAAATACATTTAATCATGTCGTATAATATTTAGCGGTAGAAAATTATATCAAAAACGGTAGCACGGTAACTCATACATCAAAACGGTACATCTACCGCTAAAACGGTAGACCTGGCAACACTGCCTACGATAATCTTTCTCACGGCAATAGGTCAGACGGGATAACCCAGCATAACCTTTTAAAAATACGCAGTGACTAGGGGCACGTTGATGTGCACCGAGTGTGTTCTCTTGCGGGCACGTGTATGACTTCACTTCCAGGTAAAGCGAAATGAGTAGGCGGGGCCTGTTGACGTGCACCGAGTTTGTTTCTTTTGCGGACACGTGTATGACGTCACTACTGTGTCACTACAGTCTCGCTTGGACCGTGGGCCACGATGACGCGCTGCAATTTAATTTTTTAGGGAGAAGTGTTAATTAAAATATGATATTTGACAAAAATTTAATAAATATTAAGTTTTTAAAAAAAGGATAGGGGGGGGGGGGGGGATAAAACTCATATTCAGTAAACATATAATTATATAAATATATTTAAATTTTTTATTTAAAAGCTACTAATTCTGCCGTAGCACCTATTGCAAAACCACGATTTTACTTTTGGTATCTCCTTCAAATCAGTACATCCCAGATGGAACCAAAACAAACAGCTTTCGCATATGATTGAAGGTTTGTTATTAAGAATATCTAAACAACATTTGCAACTCCATTCATTTTTCCCTCGTTTTTCATCAAGTAGGATTTGGAGTGAGTCCCATGCCTCTTTACTGAAGTATTCTTGTATCCCCAAATTTTTAAAGTCTACACACGGATCTAAAAATAATAATATTGCAAAATTATATATTTTTTTAGTTTGCTTATATATAAATACCTAATATCGCATCTGGTAACTCTTCGAGTAGATCTTCGTGACCTATTATTATTGCCTTCTCTTCAATTAACTTTTTTGTTACGACCATACTTTCCTTGCATATTATAGAGATAATAGAAAACAATTGTGATGTTTTAGATTTTAATGTATATTTAATTGGAAATATTTTGTTTCGCTTCTTTTTTAAACCAATGGTTGTAGAATCGTGGCCTTTTGGTCTACCTCTCTTTTTAATTTTTGATGGTAAGATAATAGATGAAAGAACTGTCACTTTATCATCAGAAGGATTTGGGCATGTATTTTGATTATTGTTAGATGTATTTACAACTTCAAATTCCTCTTCTACTAGAACTTCACTTTGGGTATTTAAATGAAAATCATTGTCATTTAAGTCAACAAAACCATCAAATAAAACGACATCATCTGTTACTTCATGGCCAACGTCACCTAACACAGCAGAAGAACTTCCAGTACTAGTTGTATTAGATTTACTGTGAAGAAAAACTTTATTACATTCATTTTCATTTTTAGCTGGATCATATTCATTTTCAACATCACCATCAGAATCGTTGAGTACGTTAATGGCTACTTCTTTTCCCGACCTCCAGTTCTTTTCAATTTTTTTTAATAAGTCAAATTTATAACTGAAATCACTGCTGCTTGTGATACTTAACAACTGAACAAGCGAGTTAGTAACTATAGTTGCGGACTTTCTCTTTTCGGTTAGTGTCAGTATCTTTGAATTTTGACTGGTTGTACAAGTAGCTTTTGAAATATTGCCGGTGGATATTTGTCCGATTCTTTGTTTTGTTAAATAATAAACTCTTGTCCATCTAACATGACATATTTCTTGGATGAATAAGGGTATCTCTTTAAGTTTCCTTACTGATAGAATATGCCGACAAGGCAGCATCATAAATGCATAATCGCCGCATTGACAATTATCAATGGTAACTTGTATATTTCCCTTTGAGGACTTTATCAAATATGTATAATTATCAAGCTCATCCAATACTTTAACATTTGGCATTGAAGTTACTTGCGTTTGAATGTAGTCAAAGGCATAATTAGTTAACACATTTCTATATTGTTCCATGTCTTCTGCATGATCTTTGAAACGGTTTATAGACTTTTTCAGTATATGTTTGGCGGCTCTATTATCCCGTTCTTGATACTGACTATCAAGAAAAATAAAAAAACTGTTTATAAATTCTATTAGACCACTATTTTTTTGTATGACGGATTTAATTTTTTGGTTAATAGATTCCATACGATTATTGGTTGTATTTTTTAAGTTACAAGCCGTCATTTTAAAACCCAGCCATTCATCTCTAATGCCATGCCAATTCTTATGAAAGTAATTGAATACACTAACTGGTGCACATTCCTCAAATTGTGTATATATCAAATTATAGTCTTCTTCATTATTACTGTAAACTAGCTTCTGTAAATATTCTAGAGATATATCTCGTTCTTCTTTTGTTATATTTAATTTCTCACAATTTATTTCTCGCTTGAACGTTTTTAAAGTGTGAAAGAGGCAAAGATAAACTGGCTTGCCAGGAAAAAGTTCCTTTATTACATCGCGCTCAATAAAATCTTTGTCTCCCATAAAACACTGGATACCCCCCGTCTCCATTTCGGTTTTAAAAGTGTTAAATATCCAGCGATATGTGTCCTTGTCTTCAACAGAAATAAGTGATACCGATACAATTTCTGACTGCCTATTTGAGTCTTCAACAAGGCACAAAAATAATGTACATCCAATATTTAACAATTTATAGGTACCATCAACGCTAAGAAATTCGGGCCAAGCAGCCATTGCATTTCTCATATTTTCATTGCTAAATGTTAGAGCTTTAAATTGATTTTCGTCATCAGCAAGTACATGAACATTGCAACCTAAAAAAACTAACGTAGTTAATATCTGATATTTAATTGATAGTTTTCTACTGGTACCGCGATAGATAAATATACAATTTACTTTACCTTTACTTGCGCCCACTTCAAGACTATTTTATTATTATAATCAATGACATGCATATGGTGATGCAAAGCCAACTATGAGGGCTTTTTTTTTATATATCTTAAGTAATGCTTACCATGTTTATCTTTAAGCAAATTAACTGCCTCTGCTAGATTATTTTGTTCAATTTTTTGCTTTGAGCAAATATTATGTAGGTCTTTTAATGTTGCCTTTTTACCAGTATCTGCTAAAATTTTATTCTGAATTTTCTTTTTGTTCGCTCCCAAGGATAAATAAGTAGAGACAGTGTCAGTTTCACTTTGGGTTAATGCCCGATTGTAGTGAAGCTGATCGAAAACAGTCTAGAAAAGTAAATATGGTTAAAATTTATTACCTATATCAAAATTATAATTATATGTTACCTCAGAAAATGCATGTCCGGTATGAATTAAATAGCTACTATACACTTCCAAAAACTGTCCAGTGGAGCAAACACGTAATTTAAAATGTGCATTGCAACCCATTCGTGAAGTACTAAAATTTTTGAGTATTAATATGATACTAAATATAATAATTATGTATATATAAATTTTTATTCGGTACCTTGTTTGCCTTAATCCTTTTCCTCTGGAGCGGCGTTCTTCTCCGTGTATGCATGAATACTGCCGTCCTAAGAAAAAACACCACAAGTGTATTTATTATACTTTGGAGTAAAGCGTGCCCTAATGTTTAAATACATGCAAAACAGTTGCCATTTTATCTAGCTATATAATTTATTAGTCAACAATTATAACTATAAAAAATTTATATAAATTGCAAAAAACATTATTGTATATTAATTTTGAAAATTAAAATCGCAGATGCTATAAATTTAAGCAAATTTTTTTTACAAAAACACTTAGTAAAATCACCGCAAACGCCGAAATTTTGAAATGCTGTGTTTTTGCTTAGGAATAAGCACGAGAAAATAGACATTTATGTTTCTAATAAATGATTCTTCATAGGTTTCTATAAAATATTTTGTTTAATTTAAATTCAATATAAAGTGACAAATAAAATACCATAAAAGAACGTAAAATATTTATTCACAATTAATATAAAATTTTAAATCATTTTATTCCTTTACTTTTAAATTTTTCCAAAATTGCAGCCTATTAGCTGGAATAATTCCTTCAAGTTTTTTAATAATATTTTTTTTCTTCTCGTTTAATATTCCACACATTAAACTGCCCTGTTTGGGAAGCTTTATGGTATTTTTTAAAATTTTGTTTTGCAGAAAATCCATTTCATATAATGTATTATTTTCGCTGTTATTTATAATTTCATAATGTAATAAATGATTTCCCCGAGTAGCAATAATTTGCGTTATGTTTGATAAATATGGGCGGGGGTTCATATTTTTAATTTTAACTTGGGAAGCAGAATCTTGCCACTGATAAAAATCTTTTGCTTCCATCTCACTGACAATGACTCTTTTTGAATTGGAGTTCGCCACAGCTTCAACAAAATCGTTAAAATCATAAGTTTTCTTTTGTTTTTTTAGGGATAGTTCAACCTGATGGTGGAAACTATCCGCTGACATAAATGTGTGTCCTGGTTCAAAGTACTTTATACGGATATCTTTAGCTGCCACCTCATCGGAATTAACAATATATATTAAAAAAGTTAAAAATGCCCAATTCTTGTTTTGTGCTGAGCAGTTGTCTACCCAAATGACAAAGTTCTCACTATCTCTATAATGTAAAAAAAAAGTATAAAATGTGCTTATTATTTCTTCTTTGGCAAGTCCGGCGATTCCTTCATGCCATAAGCAGGCAAACGCTTTTTGTTTTGAGCCTTTACCCAAAGGAACAAAACTTTCATTATAAACGCTTATTCTCTGAGTAAAAATGGCTTTCTTGAACATCTCCAGTCGTGGCAACCTAATAACCTTCTGTAAATCAACAGAGACTTTTACGGTATTTGGCGAATTTAAATCCTGTGTATCAATACGATATAAATTTCTTGCCTCTTCAGCTCGATTTATGTGGTTTCGCCAAGTCTTACATATATAACAATCATTATCTAGATTCTCTGGTTTATGTGAGTTATTATGAAGTTTGAAAGTTTCGCACTGCTCACACTCTTCATGTCCCAAGTTAGTAAATGAAATATTCTTATTTTTAACGACTTTGCGATAAACTTCGTAGGAGCATTTATTAAACGGTTCTTTTTTTAGATAATCTCTATACATACTTTCAACAGTTAGATCACTGGGTAAATACATACGATTAGGAGCATGCTCGCGGCGATAGTGTGAAATTGTAGGATTAAAACTTGCAATATGTTTTTCAATGCTATCAGTTTGTATTTTAGCTTTGGATGCACTTCTTCCTCGCCCGTCTTGATTTGGCTGAAGAGGAGTTGCCGTTTTAAAAACATCTTGTCTCACAAAACCTTGAATTATCCAGTCATTTTTTAGGTGATATTCAAGAGTGCCGATTCTTGTGCCCCAGAAGGTACAGTTCTTCTTTTCACTGAATTTCTAGAGATAGAATGCAGCACAAATGATTTTTGTTGGATCCAGTTTAATTGCCAGTACATACTATTTATTTCCTGTCTTCTTTCTTCACTTATCTTAGTTATACATTTTTTCTTACATTTAGATTCATTGCATGGTGGTTTTAGCCTATGTTTGTTTTTAATTTCGTTTTTCTTTTTTATTCTCCTCGATTCCAATCTTTCGGTTATTGCCCTTCTTTTCCTTTTTTGGCCTTTTTTAGTATATTGTGTAACTCCTAAAATCAATAAAATAGATCGTAAAATTTAAATTCATTATGACATTTAATGTTTTTACCTTGGTCGGCTCCTTGGAAATTTGCATCTTCTAAATCATCACTTTCTGCAACTGATGGTTCAATACTACCTGGTAAATGAAAGAAGTTATTGACTTTTACTCAGTAACAACAATTAAAAAATGTATTCTAACCAACCTTCTATTTGTTTTAATTCAGTTTCATTCACTTCTATTTCTTGGTGTTCTTCTGCGGGTAAAATCTTCTGCTTTTCTAGGTATAATTAAAATAAGAAATATTAATTATAAATAAAAAATCAAGAAAAACCTTTACCTTTACCCACGTTAGATGTATTCGTTTCAAGATTGGTGAAGTCAGGCGTGTGATCTTGCTCATTGATATGAATAATTTGTGGATTCTCATTCTCTTTATCAACCGCCATCAAATTTAAATTATCTTCATTATAAAAAGTTATTCGTATATTATTGTCATCTGTATTATTTGGTCCAAGGGAAAAGCTTCGATCCAGTTTAATAAAGGTCTCTGTGTTCGATGTGCTTCCAGCTTTTTCTATTTCCTTTGAAAACACCATACCATCTGCTTTAGAGGACAACATAACATCTTGGTGTATTATTATATCATGAGAATCATTTTTTTGATTTGGCCTAATACTATTCCATCTTCTGTATATATAGGAATATTATCCAAACAAGAGAGTTCATTCACAACTGATAAACTCCTCTGTTCTGGAAAAATAGGTTCTTGTTCTTGATGAGTCCATGAAATATTTTCTAACACGGTAAGGTCATCTGGATCAGTGCTATCATCACTATCTCTTTGCTCATTTTTTGACATATTTTGCGCCATTTTAACGAGTAGTTTTCCTCTATTAAACATTGTAACTGCTAAAATAATTTTAAAAAATAAGCACTCAAAAAAAAAATATTGCACGCAGAAAACTCCATCCTATATCGCCGTTTAAAAAATGTATGATCTAATATTATAGTATAATTTAAGCATAAACCAATAAAACGCATGACGAAGTCGTAACTGCCATCCACAAGGGACATTTTTCCCTACTATCAATAAAATGCATGTTAATGTGCGCATATTAAAACAAAATAATATTTTCAGTTTAACTACACAACTTTTTTCTTCGTGTAGTATCAGTATGATTTAGGTACCTAAACTTACATAATATTATGATATCAACTTTTTTTAACTCACCTCTTTGCACACACACCTAGGTACACTATTTTTTGCACTATATTGTCAATAAACTAATATTTTATCTCACAACTAATCACTTTAAATTAAACAAACACCAACGATACTTGACTACTTCGCGAAGTTTGTTAACAAACTAAAAATTGCGCCGCTTTCCTAAATCAAACCCCCGCATATGAACATTCCTTAACAAAAACCCTGCATCTGCACGTTGCGTCAGGCATATACTGGTCTTTTACTAAGTATTTGGTAGAAGCGGTGTTCTTACTTGGTGTAGGCTCAATATTTGGCAGAAGCTAGGAATGATTTTTAATTAAAATAAAATATATTAACGCTAAATACGGTGTTTTTTCTACGTAAATAGGTAATATAGGCCCCTCAGAATCCATTGCAACATTTAACCCAATTAAAATTTTTTCGCACTTGCGGTGTTTTTTCTTAGGACGGCAGAATACTCCAGCTCATAGTATTCTAAGCTGGTATTCATAGGTCTAGTAAGAGGTCTTGTTTGTGATGCTTTTATAGCCGATAGTTTACGACTTCTTTTTTTTGTAAATTTTTGTTTTGTTTTTATTTCAAAATCTTTAATGTATTTTATAGTTCTTCGTATGAAGAGAACTTTTGTCCATTTAAGTCTACAAAGTAGGTACCTGGTAAAATTATAGAATATTCACTTATTTTTTAATTTATTCCAAAATAATCCCAAAAACATGATTTAAGTGAGATGCTCTGCTTTATTCCAACATTATTTAATAACTAAGTAAAATATAATTGAAAATATAAGGTAATTCATCCCTTTTTATTCTGCAGATAAGTATATAATATCAGAAGGCAAATAAAAAACTAGTTATTCACCTAAACCTACCTGTAGTATTCATATTTCGCGATTATCGGTTAACGTCGAATGCAGTAGTACACGTGTCCGTAAAAGAAGCAAACTCGTTGACGTGCCCCTATCCACTGCGCTTAGCGGCACGTCAAATCGAAGTGACGTCATACACGTGCCCGCAAGAGAACACACTCGGTGCACATCAACGTGCCCCTATCCACTGCGCTTAGCGGCACGTCAAATCGAAGTGACGTCATACACGTGCCCGCAAGAGAACACACTCGGTGCACATCAATGTGCCCCTAGTCACTGCGTAAAAATTATGTCGCGGCAAAAAGCCTTCTGTGTCATATAGAATTCTATAAATCGACTTGATTGTATACGACTGGTACTCTGTATTCAGAAATAATCGCCTGAATTCTATTACGCTCTCCCTTCGAAGCGAGGTGTGTGGACGGGTCGATTTCTATCAAAAAGATAACCTGCAAATTTTCTTAGCTTCAAATGTCAATCGACAAGTGTTTTATTTCATGTTTATTTACAAACTTTTTTCTTTTGGAATCAAAGAAAATTAATTTAAAATTGGAAAATGAGAGTTCGGTCAGAACACTGGCAGTTGCTACTGAATTTGTGTGAGAGTAATCCCGAAATCATCACGAACAAATTTAACGGACCTAATGGAAAAGCCAAAGGACATGCCCTTTGGCAAACGGTGGCCCTAAAGTTAAACAGTTTGGGATTTGGCGAGAAAACAAAGGATGAATGGAGAAAGGTAAGCATTCTGTTAACACTAAGTGATCATACTATTTATTATTGTTAAATAAGTATACCTACCAATATCTCTTTGATGTGGTTTTAGGCACTTATAGATTGGAAATCAAAAACCAAAACAAAGACCACAAAAATTAAGCAAGAGATCATGAAGACAGGTGGAGGACCAGCAAATTACACTCCACTTACAGATTTAGAGCAAAGATTAATTGACCTAATGGGGGTAAAAGCAATTGAAGGAGACAATATTCAGGAACTGGGATTTGGCAATGTATGTTCTTTTCTTTACATATTTTAGTGTCAGAGTAAAATAAACTCATTTTCATTTAGTTAGTGTAAATATATTTTTTTAAGATAATTCAAGATCAGCAGGCGTCATCACTTTCAGGAGAAAACTTTAAGGGAAGTCTGCTTAGTGTCGAAGGTCCTATCCTTGACCATACATATTGTGGGCAAGAAGTTAAAAATACTTTTGTATATTCAAAAATAGAGCCCATTACAAGTACTGCCACTAGCAATGCCATCAGTAGTCCAATACAAACTTCATGCAAACTAAAAAGGAAGTTTTCTGATAGTAGAAAATCAGTTAAACGAGTAAGGCCAAAAGAAACTGAAAGATAGTCTCATAGACTTCTTGAAATAAACCAACAATCATTAAATATTATTAGGAATATTAACCAAGCCATTAACATGGCTGATTCAATAAAAAATGTGGCTACAACTCTGCAAGTTGTGGCCACAACTCTGCAAGTTGTGGCTACAACTCTACAAAACCATTTTACTTAATGATTTATATCTTTTGGGGCAATGTATTGTATATTTTTTAAAATGCTTTTTTTAACTGCAATTTTTTCGCAAAGCACTCTTAGAATTACTTTTTTTGTGCTTTTTTATAATACTTCTCTAATGCTATAAAGTAGCATAGTCAGAATAAAATTATTCAGTGTTTAAAAAAAAAATTTACAAGTTTGGAAAGTATTTCTAAAAAAACAGACTATAGTATAATAGTCTTATTTTTATTAATAACTTCTTATTCCTGTTTAGACCTTTAGTAAATTTTGGTTGTCGTTTATAACTGACAAATATTTCTACTTAGTTTGTCGATGCTTACCTAGTGCTATTTTTTGTTGTGTTGTATTATGTTTCTCACAAGTTAAGAGTGATATACATATTAATAGGATGTCTTAAGTTAGTACTGTTAGTAGTATTGTGATAGCTGATTTGCTTTTATGTGTTCCTAGTTTTTTATTTATTATTAATTTATACTATCATGATTATAAAGTCCCATCCCCATGAACTTGTTTGGTGTATATTTTAGAAGAAAATTTTTCATTTTCACTTACTAACTGAACCTTTTATAATATAATCTTATGATTTGGTACTACCTTCTTTACTAAAAAATCCATATTTTCAGTTATCCCGTAGATAAAAGCAGACGATAGGTTATATATTCTGTTAAATATGTTACTAGTTAAAAATGATTATATAGATTCAGTTCAAAGTTAGAATAGATAGTTTTACTGTGATGTGCCTTTGACCTGTTTATATTTTATTTTATTTTAAGTTCCTAATGGCGATATCTTATATGAGTTAATGTTTTATTTTGTTTAAAGGACTACATTGAAAGTATATATATGGTGTTAAATAAAAATGTTATATTTTTGTATATTGTTTTTTATTACCTACTAACATAATTAGGATTTATTTTATAAAACAAATTACTAGAAATAAATTCCTTTGCATTTTGGAATTATTGTAAATGTAACATTTCAAAATTAATTATTAAAATATGACTGAATAATGTTTCTTCGGGTGATGTTTCCATCTATATTTCCTACAAACTGATCAGCTCTGGGAATGTTATCATCTTCAGGTGGTACCATCTCAAAATCCACTTCTAGCGTAGCAGCTACACATATATTATGCAACACTGCACAAACATTTGCAATAAAACCAACTTTTTCAGGAGAATACCTCATAATTTTGGATAAACACAAAAATCTTCCCTTATATACTCCAATGCACCTTTCAATACAATTCCTAGCCTGGATGTGAGCTTCGGTGTATCTGCTTTCTGCAGATCCTGGCACGGCATTTATTATTGGTGTCATTAACCATGGTTCCTGAGGGTACCCAGAATCTCCTAAAAGCCATGAATTTCTATGTCCTAAAAAAATATATATAGCAATAATCAAGAACCAAAACTACTTTCGTAAATTACTCACCTCTCTTATATGAAACTTCCAAATTTGCACGCACCGCTGAATTCCTCCATATGTACGAATCATGTGTTGCCCCTGCATATCGAGCATTTATGTTAAGAATTTTTAAATCATAGTCACACACCTACAAAAATATAGGAATAGCTATTATGTTAATGAAATGTAATTAGTTTTAAAAAAGCAACTTACGATCTGAATATTCTTTGAATGGCACCCCTTTCTATTCATATAATTATGTTCCTCAATTGCTGGTCTGAGAATTTCCACATGGGTACAATCCACAGCACCAATTACTCCAGGAAAATTTCTTTCCTCCATAAATCTTCCCTTAATATATTTTTTTTCCTGTCGTGTTCTAGGAAACCGTACCCATTGCTCTGAAAAAGTATTGTGAATCGCCATGGTTATTTCTTCAATAGCCCTAGACATACTCTGCTGGGCAATAGAGATATTATAACTTTGGCCTAATACTCTCTGATAAGTGCCTGTGGCATAAAAACTAAGGGTCCCAAAAAACTGTATGTGTGCAGGAATGGTCACAGGGTTATTGCCTAGATTTAAATGTGGTAAAATTCCATTTAACACATATTGGGCCATATCTTTATTTAATCGAAATAATTCCATAAATCTCAAATCTTCAATCATGAATGAGTCACTTTCTTCCCTCATATGCCTCCTTTCCATGTTCTCCACTCGAATATCTTCTAGCCTCTCCTCCTCTTCAGCTGCTAATACATTGGCAGCATTTATGGGCATCATGTTTTAAATAATTAAAAAAGTTTATACAAAATAAAGAAAAAAGTTCACACAAAGCTGTAACAACAATTAAAATTGCAATTTGTAAGCCAGAGTCAGAGCTACAACAACAATAAAAAAGAAAACAAAAAGTAACTAGAAATCAAGGTTTCTAGAGTAGAGTAGGTTGCCTGGTAACGTATGCAGAGAAGCGACGCGAGAGGGGGGCATACGTCATATGTTTGCCAGATGCGCGGTTAAGCGATAGGTCGCCATTCATTTCAAATTGAGCTTTGTTGTTTGATATAAAGTTTAGGTTGAAATTGTGTGATTTTAATGTGTTTGCTTTAATTTTTTTGAATACAAAGACAATACGATTTATTACAAATGTTTAAGTATTTTTATACATAAACAGTGAAATTAAAAAGACTCTTGTAACGGTAAACGACAGAACTTGTTGGACTTTGTTATTACTCCATATTATTTTTATTTTCAATAATTAAATCAGTAAATGTTCTGAAAGGTAAATATGTGTTTAATATTACTAAAATAAAATAGCCAGCATATGATATTGAAAGTAATAGGTAAGATAATATCATTACTATTTTTTTAGATGCCTGGTGGAGTGGTTTGCAGCGTAGCAACGTGTAAAAATAATTCTAAAAAGGCACAAAATAGTGGAGAGAAAATTTCCTTCTTTTCTTTTCCAAAAGACCCTAAGATTCAGAAAGAATGGATAAGAAACTGTTACCGCAAAGATGTGTGGCAGGTTGCAAATAAGAATCATTTTAAACCAGAGTGTTTTGAAGATGAATTGCAGGCAAGAATAATGAATACACAGCCAAATCGTCTAAAAAAATCTGGTATGGAAAATTTAGTTGTAGTGTTTGTGAAAAGTTTAATCAGCAGCATCGAAAATCCTTCATTGAACATCACAGAACCAGCTGATGAAACTAAACCTCAAGAGGAAGCTTTGAACATAAATTTATCCCCTACTAAAGAAACATATTATGATATCTTAAAGAGAAACTTTCAAGATTTGCAAAATTAATCAAAAATGTATATTTTGGTTTTTTATTATAACAAAAAACTGTTTTCCTTAGCTATAGGTTAATGTAGTTAAAACAAAAAAAATATGTAAATATTATTATGTACTTTATAGGTAGCAACGTCAAATAAATATCATTTCGATAAAATTTATTTATTTGTTTATGTACGGAAATAACTAACAAGAATGTACTTTTTGTTTTAAATAATAACAAGTGAGATGAGTAGCTTCTTATAACTAATCAATAAATTAATTGTCCATTATAAATATTTCAATGAAAATACTAGAGTAGTATCACCTATGTTTTCATATGACTATTTTAAAAGTTTTGCAATATTTGTTTCAATCTTGTCTTAACTTGACCAATTGACATATTAAAAACATCTACCTCAGTAACAAATTCCAATAGACAAAAATATAAAACGCCCGTCGGCGTCGCTTAATTTCAATATTCTTCGATGCTTTATTATACCAGTCAATTTAAATGTGGCAAACATGTGACGTATTCCCGCGCTGTGCACAACGTACTCTGATTGGTCGAGAGTTATCAGGCAACCTACTCTACTCTAGAAACCTTGACTAGAAATCACCAAGAATTCAAATCAATGTTTTTCGTTTGAATAGCACAGTTCCGAAAATGCCCGAAGAATAGTCGACTGGGACACAGAGTGCCATTGAACGCGATTATCGCTTTCTAAATAGAATTCGACAATAGAAAGCCAGGGGCACAGAATTAACAAGAATTAATTCTGTGTCAGGGGTAGAATTCGATTTGCCACGGAGTCCCGCTGCAGAATAGTACTGCTCGGACCAAAAACAGGCCGGTTCACATACTAGCGAGTGATAATGAAATACGTCTAATGGGTTCGACTACCCAGTTGCAAGTATTTAATCTAAGTGAAATTGCATTGAAGCCTTCAATTGAAATAATCGAGGAAAGTGAGAAAACTGGTTTAAGTACCAGTAAAATTGGCTGATAAATTTAAAGTGAGTGAGACCCAAGTGACTATTTTGCTTCACAATAAAGCAGAAGTTAAAAATTTCTTTTAAGACGGTGGCAACGGTGAACAAAAAAGAAAATTTCCCAGGACCGAAGGACTGGAAGTGGACCAAGTTGTTTTAAACTGGTTTTGTAAGGCGCCAAATAAGCACTTACCAATATTCGGGTCCATAATTTAAGCACAAGTCCTCGATCAGGCAGCTGTGGAATGTATAAAATATCAGTAATATATTATTTGTATTTGTATTTTTGATTTCCAGATGCAGCCTATAATTTATATAAGACTACGGAAGCAGATTTCGAGAAAGTGGTAGTGGATTGGTTCCGATATTCGGCCACAAGGCTGAAGAAAGATGTAAGCTGATTCATACATATACGTAGGTAGAAATAAGTAAATCATATAGGTAGGTCACAACCTAAATAAAACAATAGGTCAGTCGCTTAATATGTAAACTACATATAGGTAGGTACAATGTTTCTATCTGCCTCCTAAAAATTTAATGTGTCAGTGTGATCTCACACAGAAACTAAAACCTATAATTTATTTGAACATTACATTATAATTTTTACTGTTTAAATGGCTATTTTAACATTTTTTTTTTATTTTATATAGGTAAGTCACCTCGTGTATCGCCAATGACATAGCTTGCTGCGATATTGAGATATTAAAGGACTGGCCTATAACTGTTTGGTAGGTACCCGTTGCATAAAAGTGAAGTGCGGCAAAAAATTTTACTTGAGCAGGAATGGCCACTGGATTATTACCTTGTTCCAAAGTGGGTGAGATGGCATTTAAAACATATAAAGACATGTCTTTTGTTAGCCTAAACAGTTCTCTAAATCGAACGTCATGGATAGAAAAACAGTCACTTTCTTCCCTCATCATTCTGCGTTCAATGTTCTCCAATATTATTTCTTCCAGTCTTTCCTCTTGATTGATCGCCAAAATGTTCACAACATTTACTGGTAACATATTTTAGGTCTGGGGTCTACTAAGTAGCTTAAATTCTTTGCGATAAAAACCACAACTTAAAAATATTTATTATTATAGGTTAAGATTTTACAGATGTTTAACCTCGCCTAACTTCAAATTGTTAATATAAAACAATATTTTTGGAACCAGTAATATAAATCCCGAGCTTGCTTGAATCCTTGACGATAGTGACACAGAGTAGCAATATTATCGACAATAGTATAAGAAAATAGATTTCTATTTTATAAAACGATAATAGAATTCTGAAACGTACGGAGTTCCACATCTGGTTCTGGTTCATTATCTTCAATAAGTTGCAGTATTAGTGGCAACATTACTAGTGGTAAAAGTATTTACTGAAAGTATTTCTCTAAGAACGAAGTTAATGCCTCTACAATAAAAGCAAATGCCACCTGTAAATTATGGGGATCGCCACACGAGGTCTAAATTTTAAAAGGCCTACAGCACGAACGTCTCTTCGGGTGTAATCGGAAATCTCGTTTTGTTGTGATGGCAGACCGCGGGAAGCAGGCAAACAAAGACCGAAGACCCATGCTGTCTTTTTTCCTCCATTCGTGGCGTGATCCGTTGTCCTTAAGAAAAAACTATTCGGGACAGTTAAGCATTGCGAACCTAACTTCTTATATTGTGTTTTGTGATTTTTTAGTAGGAACTACTTTTTTAATTTGTTTATTTGTTATTGTTGAGTTTTTAAAAGTTAGTGTACGTAATGGATATCAGAGAAAACGGAAGAACTTTACAGAATCAGACTTGGATGTAATGTTTGTCGCACAACCATCCCAGGGAAGACTAAAAAGAATATTCGGGCAGCTAAATAAAACTCTGTCAAAGAGAGGAGCCCTTTAAAAAAATATTTATAAGCAGACTGCTACAAAAGGTAATAAATCGTTTTAAAATTCCTACTTGCAGTAAAGTTTTTTTCTTTAAAAACTTTTCTCAGTGAAACTAAAATCAATTTTTTGTTCTCTAGAAACTCAGAGAGTGCAAAAATGTATGTGGAGCCAGGCAACAGTATCAAATTTGCAAATTTAGAGAATTTGGAAGCAAATTTATATTCAGTAATGAGGTGAGTGGCCTCGATAATATTCCAAAATTGTGCCAATGGAATAGGATAGGTATTATCAGGCCCTAATGGATTGTTTATTTTTTCAGGTTCTATATAAATACTGGTAAAGTTTGGGCATGAGGCATGAAGCAATGGAATATTGGGGAGTCACAGTTAAAGTTCATTGAAGGTACTTTTAGGGCTGTTTCAAGGCGACCACACTTACAGTACGTCACTGGTTTTTATGGATGCCTGAGAACGTCAGCGTATTCCTGCATACAAAAATTCTCTGCACGTCAATAATACCCTGTTCATTCCCCAATGATCTCCAGTTTATTCTGTACGGGGCATCTCATTGGCCTGCCCCAGTTACGTGGTACGCCACTGGTACCAACTAAAAGACGATAAGGACTGATTAATGCTGCGTTGTGTTATCTCTCGAACTTTATCTAGTGCAGTGATTCAAATATGATAAATACTAAAACATGCTTAACAAGACTTTTTACGACTTCTTATCTTTTACTATTTTTATTAACTGCATTTTATTCGTAGCTTATCTATTAGTTGATGTTTACATAGAATAAAATTAACAACTTATCTTGTATGGAAAATTACCATTTACTGATCTTGCATTTAATTCATCCTTTATCAATTAGAAATATTATAAATTGACTTAAATCCATGATTTTGGGGACAGTATATTGTAAGGCGTTTCTAACGTTAGTTGCATGTATTTGTCAACTTGTCAATAGATTTGTTTGAAGAAGCCTGTATAGTTTCATTGACAGTTTATTGAGAAGTCTGAACGGAGGAGTCTCTACGAACCACGTCTGCTAGGGGCTCAACGTAATTCCCCACCGAGCGAAGCCGAATACATCCGATTAGGCCCGGCGGACATTAGACCGCATGGAGCCATCTCTAAATTATGTAATGCTGTTGTTTCTCTGGGAGGTAAAGGCAAAACAGCAAATACCACCAATTTAAAGCATCATATGGCGAAGTTTCACATTGAAAAATTAAGTGAGGAGTCAAAAAAAAAAATGTTGACGGCAGTAAGTATGTAATAAATTTGTTTTAGAAATTAGTAATTTTGGCTGCAATATCGACAATTTATTAAATTTCTGTTTTCGTTTTTGCGTTAAGTCGTTAAGTGAGTACATTTACTCCTGAGCCCTGAAGCTAAACCGTACCTCTGATTATAGTGATTATATTATAAATTTACGAATTATGAAACAGCCAATATTTAGAAGGGTCCTGTTTTTTAGATGCAGAAGCACACGAAAAACCTGGTTCATCTCGTTCATGTGCAAGCTTAAGCGGAAGCTCAACCACGCAACCAAAGATTTTTGAATCCTTTGAAAATATGCAGTTATGGGACATTGATAGCACTAAATCTTAAAAGGTTCAATATTATATCGGAGAATTAATAGCTATAGACATACAGCCCTTCAGTATTGTGAACGATGTGGGTTTTAAGCGGCTTTTAAATAAATTGGTTCCTTGTTACAATGTTCCTTCAGACAAATATTTTAGAGAAAGAATACTTCCTGATATATACAAAAAATGTACTTTGGCAATTTGTGAAAAATTATCACTTTCCTTGAAAGAAAACATTAAAATTTCTGCAACTACAGATATATGGACTTGCAAGCATAATAACAACCCATTTATTTCTTTTACTGCACATTGGATAGATTTTAAAACGATTGAAAGATGTTCATTTGTACTGGCCTGCAAGCATTTTCCTGGGTCACATACAGCTTTAAACATCTCACAAATGTTATCTGAATTAATGACAATATGGGAGTTAGATCAGAATCAAATTCTTTTGGTTTTAGCTGATAATGCCGCCAACATAAAAAAAGGCATTGACGAGATTAAATTAAAACACCAACCCTGTTTCATACATACCATACAATTAGCCATACATGAGTCCAAAGAAAGTCAACGATCAATTGTAGATTTATTGGCAAAAGCAAGACGTATAGTAACTCATTTTAGTCACTCCTCTTTGGCTTGTAACAGGCTAAAGAATATTCAAAAGTCCCTTAATTTGACCGAGAAAGCTTTGGTGCAGGACGTTCCAACACGATGGAACTCAAGTTTTTATATGTTGGAACGTCTGATAGAACAGAAAAGCGCTCTTAATATGTATATAATGGACAATCCAGCTTTAAAAGATGTGGCACTAGCATACCACCAACAGGGCCGTAGCCAGAACCAAATTTTTGGTAGGGCTATCGGAAATCATATCAGGGCCCGCCGAAGACGGGGAAATAATGCGCCGCAGGCGAAAATTTTTTGGGTGCCACGCCTTTTTTTAAATCATGTTACTTGGTGGGAGTGGAAAAAATAAAAAAGCCGTGAACCCAGGTTTAAAGCTGGTGCATTTTTTTTTTTTGGTTTTTAAAATTAATGCTAAAAAGGTGGATTTATTGCAAAAAGGTAGATCTGTAACAGATTAGAGCTTGTTATTTTAGCTTCTAAAATTACTTACTCTTTATTTATTATACCGCTATTATTTTGTTTTATTAAATAATAAAGTAAAAAAAAACAATATTAAAATAACCGAAAGTCAGAATATTACAAAGGGGTTCCCACAAATTTCTAGTTAGGAATGGGCATTCATTGATACATCGACGTTGAGATGCAGATGCATCGATCAGCATCAATATTTATATAGATCACTTTAACAAAGTCATACGCTTCATAAAATAAGTATTGTTACAATAACTGTAACGTCACTACATTAAATAGTCGGTTTTAAAGTTCATTATTAAATGTCTCTAAAGAAACTTGGCGTGTCGAAATATCGAATCGTTATTATCGCTGTTTTCTACCCATCTCTATTTCTTTATCGCAGATGACAATTAAACTTGGTTCAGCCAGTAAACCTGCAAGATGGCCGACATGTCATATGGGTGAATTTCACATAACTGTTCGATTCTGGTCCCAAGGCGATATTTAGTAAAAAATCAACGAAATAAGAAATTTAAAAGAGGCATATTTAATAAGTGACCATTATTAAGCATAAAAATAAAGCTAACCCACCCAAAACCTGCAGCTTTAGTTTTTTATTCCAGTTCAAACTATGAAAGCGTCATTTCGGTAACTGTCCCAAATCGAGTTATACAACAGTAATCAACAAATAAATCTGAAATAACTTTAGAATATTTCAAAATTTTTCATTGTCAAAGAATATATATGTTCAAGGAATAAAATGTATACCTTAAAATCCATGTTTTTGTACATTTTGTATTATCTATTAATTTTAAGAACTTGTCCCAACATCCAACCGTCATATCGGTAACAGCTATAAAATTTGACAATAGCGCCTCCTACTACCACGAAATGACAACAGTGTATTTGAATAATTAAGTGGCAGTGTGTGCTTGTTGAATTTGTAACGGTAAGTTTGCAATAATTCTTATAAATTTTTAGTAAAAAAAGGTTGAATGTTAGAAATTTAGTGCGTACCTTTATTAAGAATCATTTCGGTAATGCATGTAACATTGTGTTTTACTGATTAAATTAAATAAACTATGTAACGTATCAATAAAGCCGACGAGAGTAACCTAACCTCAAATTTTGAGATTCCTGGCGGCAAATTTAAACTTACCATTCTAGTTTAATTTAAATCTCGTCATTTCGGTAACAGTCATTTCGGAAACGTATGTGTTTGTTACCGAAATGATGTTTTGTTACCGGAATGATCGTAAATATATTTTTAGGTAAACCACAATGGAGCAACGATTTAAAGACCTTAAAGAACGTTTGAAAGTTGATCGCGAAAAAGCCACGTCTGCTCGCGCAGCAAAAAATATTAAAAAACCTAGAAAGGTTCAGCAGAAAAAAACATATTGGTTAGTCGCGATGTAACACCAGAGGGATCAAATTCGGAAATATTAGAACTACTAAAGCAGAAGGAGGAACTTGAAAAGAAAATAAAAGAATGTATGGAAGGTGAAATAAGTAACAGACTGACTACTGGTAAGACCTTAGTCGAAAATGATAATGCAGCACCTAAAAAAGAAGAAAAAAGAGTTAACAGCCTACACACCTTTCGCCCTGTGAATGTATCTAACTCAGACGCTGTAAAGAACATTAATCTTCCAAGGCCCAAGAAATGTGACAAAAACGTTGTTAAAAAAAAACAAAAAACAAGTGTTCACCAAGAAAGGGAAAAAATTAAAGAAAGGGTCAGAAAGCATAGAGCTACTTTTACAAAAGAAAAACTCGAAGAAAAAAGGCTAAAAGACCGTGAGAGATATAGAGAAAAAAAAGAAAAAGGCCTTATAAAAGTGTGAAAGAGCTAACTAAACGAGAAAAAAATAGAAAAAGAGATATTTGGAAAAAAAATAGCAAACGGTACAGACAAAATAAAGCTCTAAAAGAGAGAACATCTGAATTTCTTGTAAATACTACACCACCAGCATCTCCTCGTTCAGAAGAACATGAAGAACGACTGAACCTTAATGAGGTTTCACATGACAATTACAGGAAAACTAGCGGTAGAAAAAGGGTTAAAGCCAACAGGGCAAAAGTTTATAGGGAACTAGCAAACGCTGAAAGAGATAATAAACAACTTAGACGCTCTGTAGAAAAATATAGGAAGAGATGCTACAGAATTAGCACGCCAAAAAGCTCTACATCACCGATTTCGAGGGTAAAAGAAATAACGAGATGCCTCTCCGTACCACCGCAGGTTAAAAAAAAGCTTCTTTTAGGAGAAACCCTTTTTCAACAAATAAAAGTAAATAAGGAGAAAGTGAAAACACAGCAGGAAAAGCATATGTTCGCTAAAATGATGACCGGAAACTTCTTTCGAAAATACAAACTAGTTTCAGAGGTAAGAGGTTTGGTGCCCCTCCGATTAGAAAAAAAATATTCACAAAACAGTAAATTGACTCAGTATGAGAGAAAAATACGCAATAAAGCAACAAGTATGATAGTGGCAAAAAGAATTAAAGAATTCTTGGAAAGGGATGAAAATTCGAGAATGTGTCCAGGTAAAAAGGATTTTGTGGTGAAAAATAAGTTGAAAAAACAGAAAAGAATTTTATTGGGTTCTCTGAAAAATCTACACAAAAAATTTGTTGACGAAAAAAATGGAGGAATATCATACGTCACATTTTGCCGCTTAAAACCATTTTGGATTGTATATCCTAAGAATCAAGATAGAGAGACGTGTGCTTGTGTAAAACACGCTAATATGTCCTTGATTGTAAAAAAGTTGTACTTTAATAGATGCATTAACTTCGTAACGCCCGATGAAATTATTAAAAATATTGTATGCAATCAGGATTTTAAAGAGTGCATGTTTGGAGCTTGCAAGGAATGTAAAAATAAGAAGAAATTTGAAGACAAGGTAATAAATAATAATGTAAATATGAATCGACCGATATATTTTGAACAATGGACAAATATTAAAGAAGAAAGACAAATAAAAAACAAGCAAGTGACAATAAGAAGAACAGTTAAGAAAAGTATGTTTGGCACTGTTGAAAAGCTTATTGACTTACTGCATTCAAAATTAACTGACTATAAGAAGCACGTTTTTGTTATGCGCCATCAACTTAAGGAACTCCGACAAAGAAAGCAATCAATCAAGGCTGATGAACTTATTTTGCACGTGGACTTCGCTGAAAATTATGTAGCAAAGTATGCTACAGAAATTCAAGCAATGCACTTTGGTGCGTCAAAAAGGCAAATATCTCTACATACAGGGGTCTACTATACAAGTGAAGCAACAAAATCATTTTGCTCCGTCAGTGATAGTTTGGATCACAAAGCGTATGCAGTATGGGCACATTTAAATCTACTACTGGAACAAATTTCTTCAGAAATATCAAATATTCGCAGCATTAATTTTTTCTCAGATGGACCATCTTCACAGTATAAAAACAAGTCAAACATATATTACCTACTAGATATCATACCATCGTTATTTCCAAACGTGCAGAAAATTTCATGGAATTACAGTGAAAGTGGTCATGGAAAGGGGCCAATGGACGGGGTAGGTGGTTCCCTGAAACGATCAGCAGATCGAAAAGTTTTGGAAGGTGCCGATATAACATCTGCAGCAGATTTTGTTAAGTTACAAGACGGTTCATCAGTGATTATTTGGGAGGTGTCAGAAAATGACATGCTTAAATTTAAAAATAAATTACTCAACTCTATATCAAGTATACCACAGATCATGAAGTTACATCAAATAACTTGGACATGAAAACAGCCTGCTTTCATATTTCTAAGACAGTTGTCTTGTTTTTCTTGTGAATTTGGAGCCGCTTGCAACCACCAACTAAATTCATCTAGTTTAAAGTTTAAATTTCTTAAAACTTGTATCCTTTTTATACTGGAAACAATATCTTTTGTTGAAAATGTTATTTGTTTGGTCGCTATATACTTCCTTAATCACTTATAGATAATAAGCTTCCACCTTCACCAACAATGAAGGTAGCTGTTGCTGACAAAGTGAATACGTATGCAAGAAAAGATCGTATCCTTTTTATACTGAAAACAATATCTTCTGTCGAAAATTTTCTTTGTTTGGTCGCCAGATACTTCCTTAATCACTTATAGATAATAAGCTTCCACCTTCACCAACAATGAAAGTAGCTGTTCCTGACAAAGTGAATACTTATGCAAGAAAAGATCGTATCCTTTTTTTTTTATAATTAAAACACATTTTGTCATGTCATGACGAACTTTTCCTTTTTTAAAAATCAGAAAGTGGACATGATAAAATGGTTCCTGCCAAAATAAACCAAAACAAGCATCATGCGAAATAAAATACTAATTATTTTTTAATTTTTGTGCTTATTTTTCCTTAATACAAATATAGTACCAGAAGTTTCAAAAATAATCATCCTCAGTGACGTTCTACTTCGCCTACGCCATCTTCTTCGCAAAATGAAACGTCATCCATTAAAGATTTGCCAAATTTTAAGTGTGACGGAAGCCTCTGTTTCATATGTACTTTCTCTATAAATCATTCCAACTTTGGAATCAAATGCAATTCATGTATAAGGACATTTCATATAAAATGTATTATAATAAAAAAATAGAGTGTAGCGGGAATTGGGGCTCGGCAATAGAAACTCAATTATATGTTTCCCAACGTTTCGTTTTATATTAAAACTTTCTCAAGGGTCTGAAAAAGAAGACATTTGTTTTTATAAATACAGTAAAAGTCAAATATAATTTCGTGTAACAGATCCCTAATCCGAGAAATAATAACCTCAATAATTGTAAAACTATTTTGGGGGTTTATCAATTAAGTAAGTTAATCATACAACAGAAACAAACTCAGAGAAAACCCAAAGATATGGTACTCACCGATACTCTTAGAGTTCATAGGGCCGTTTATTACCAGTTGTATACATTTTATTTAATATTCTTCGGAGAACAAGACATATCGACTGCTTAGATGTTTACGAATTTTTTTATTAACTTGCAAGTCGCATGAACTTTGTGTTAAACGGATAGAGAGTTACTAAAATATGTTCTGGTATGTACTACGTTAAGACTCCGACAGTATCGGTGACAACAACGAAGACCTATATCAATCAATCTATACACTGTTTTACATTTTACTCTTTTGCCATTTAGAATTAGTTGAACATTCAAGGACTACACCAACAGAGAACACTAACTTTTATATACACCACGCACAAAACACTATTGTTGTCTCTTTGTACTAAGTACATCTTTGTATTTGCTCAAAATGCCAGAGTAGCAGGCGCTCAAGTTATTAGTGTCTGTTCTGAAATTAACTGACTCATTTAGATTTATATAGATCATTTCACTGATGTTTTTCTTTAAGTAATTCTTTTCTTTGTCAAATATTTTTGGATTTGAAAAATCAAATTCATGTCCTGTTTGATGATGGTGAAGACTAAGCGCAGTTGTATCCGATTTGTCAACTTTTTTACAATCATATTTGTGTTGTCTTAGCCTATCTTTGAGAAGTTGTTTGGTTTGACCCACATAGAAAGTATTTTCGCATTGTTTGCACGGAATTCCATACACTACATTGGATTCGTACTCAATCGGTAGTCGATCCTTCAGTTTAGTAAATAAATTATTTGTTGTTTTTGTATTGTTATATAGGTTCTATATAAATACTGGTAAAGTTTGGGCATGAGGCATGAAGCAATGGAATATTGGGGAGTCACAGTTAAAGTTCATTGAAGGTACTTTTAGGGCTGTTTCAAGGCGACCACACTTACAGTACGTCACTGGTTTTTATGGATGCCTGAGAACGTCAGCGTATTCCTGCATACAAAAATTCTCTGCACGTCAATAATACCCTGTTCATTCCCCAATGATCTCCAGTTTATTCTGTACGGGGCATCTCATTGGCCTGCCCCAGTTACGTGGTACGCCACTGGTACCAACTAAAAGACGATAAGGACTGATTAATGCTGCGTTGTGTTATCTCTCGAACTTTATCTAGTGCAGTGATTCAAATATGATAAATACTAAAACATGCTTAACAAGACTTTTTACGACTTCTTATCTTTTACTATTTTTATTAACTGCATTTTATTCGTAGCTTATCTATTAGTTGATGTTTACATAGAATAAAATTAACAACTTATCTTGTATGGAAAATTACCATTTACTGATCTTGCATTTAATTCATCCTTTATCAATTAGAAATATTATAAATTGACTTAAATCCATGATTTTGGGGACAGTATATTGTAAGGCGTTTCTAACGTTAGTTGCATGTATTTGTCAACTTGTCAATAGATTTGTTTGAAGAAGCCTGTATAGTTTCATTGACAGTTTATTGAGAAGTCTGAACGGAGGAGTCTCTACGAACCACGTCTGCTAGGGGCTCAACGTAATTCCCCACCGAGCGAAGCCGAATACATCCGATTAGGCCCGGCGGACATTAGACCGCATGGAGCCATCTCTAAATTATGTAATGCTGTTGTTTCTCTGGGAGGTAAAGGCAAAACAGCAAATACCACCAATTTAAAGCATCATATGGCGAAGTTTCACATTGAAAAATTAAGTGAGGAGTCAAAAAAAAAAATGTTGACGGCAGTAAGTATGTAATAAATTTGTTTTAGAAATTAGTAATTTTGGCTGCAATATCGACAATTTATTAAATTTCTGTTTTCGTTTTTGCGTTAAGTCGTTAAGTGAGTACATTTACTCCTGAGCCCTGAAGCTAAACCGTACCTCTGATTATAGTGATTATATTATAAATTTACGAATTATGAAACAGCCAATATTTAGAAGGGTCCTGTTTTTTAGATGCAGAAGCACACGAAAAACCTGGTTCATCTCGTTCATGTGCAAGCTTAAGCGGAAGCTCAACCACGCAACCAAAGATTTTTGAATCCTTTGAAAATATGCAGTTATGGGACATTGATAGCACTAAATCTTAAAAGGTTCAATATTATATCGGAGAATTAATAGCTATAGACATACAGCCCTTCAGTATTGTGAACGATGTGGGTTTTAAGCGGCTTTTAAATAAATTGGTTCCTTGTTACAATGTTCCTTCAGACAAATATTTTAGAGAAAGAATACTTCCTGATATATACAAAAAATGTACTTTGGCAATTTGTGAAAAATTATCACTTTCCTTGAAAGAAAACATTAAAATTTCTGCAACTACAGATATATGGACTTGCAAGCATAATAACAACCCATTTATTTCTTTTACTGCACATTGGATAGATTTTAAAACGATTGAAAGATGTTCATTTGTACTGGCCTGCAAGCATTTTCCTGGGTCACATACAGCTTTAAACATCTCACAAATGTTATCTGAATTAATGACAATATGGGAGTTAGATCAGAATCAAATTCTTTTGGTTTTAGCTGATAATGCCGCCAACATAAAAAAAGGCATTGACGAGATTAAATTAAAACACCAACCCTGTTTCATACATACCATACAATTAGCCATACATGAGTCCAAAGAAAGTCAACGATCAATTGTAGATTTATTGGCAAAAGCAAGACGTATAGTAACTCATTTTAGTCACTCCTCTTTGGCTTGTAACAGGCTAAAGAATATTCAAAAGTCCCTTAATTTGACCGAGAAAGCTTTGGTGCAGGACGTTCCAACACGATGGAACTCAAGTTTTTATATGTTGGAACGTCTGATAGAACAGAAAAGCGCTCTTAATATGTATATAATGGACAATCCAGCTTTAAAAGATGTGGCACTAGCATACCACCAACAGGGCCGTAGCCAGAACCAAATTTTTGGTAGGGCTATCGGAAATCATATCAGGGCCCGCCGAAGACGGGGAAATAATGCGCCGCAGGCGAAAATTTTTTGGGTGCCACGCCTTTTTTTAAATCATGTTACTTGGTGGGAGTGGAAAAAATAAAAAAGCCGTGAACCCAGGTTTAAAGCTGGTGCATTTTTTTTTTTTGGTTTTTAAAATTAATGCTAAAAAGGTGGATTTATTGCAAAAAGGTAGATCTGTAACAGATTAGAGCTTGTTATTTTAGCTTCTAAAATTACTTACTCTTTATTTATTATACCGCTATTATTTTGTTTTATTAAATAATAAAGTAAAAAAAAACAATATTAAAATAACCGAAAGTCAGAATATTACAAAGGGGTTCCCACAAATTTCTAGTTAGGAATGGGCATTCATTGATACATCGACGTTGAGATGCAGATGCATCGATCAGCATCAATATTTATATAGATCACTTTAACAAAGTCATACGCTTCATAAAATAAGTATTGTTACAATAACTGTAACGTCACTACATTAAATAGTCGGTTTTAAAGTTCATTATTAAATGTCTCTAAAGAAACTTGGCGTGTCGAAATATCGAATCGTTATTATCGCTGTTTTCTACCCATCTCTATTTCTTTATCGCAGATGACAATTAAACTTGGTTCAGCCAGTAAACCTGCAAGATGGCCGACATGTCATATGGGTGAATTTCACATAACTGTTCGATTCTGGTCCCAAGGCGATATTTAGTAAAAAATCAACGAAATAAGAAATTTAAAAGAGGCATATTTAATAAGTGACCATTATTAAGCATAAAAATAAAGCTAACCCACCCAAAACCTGCAGCTTTAGTTTTTTATTCCAGTTCAAACTATGAAAGCGTCATTTCGGTAACTGTCCCAAATCGAGTTATACAACAGTAATCAACAAATAAATCTGAAATAACTTTAGAATATTTCAAAATTTTTCATTGTCAAAGAATATATATGTTCAAGGAATAAAATGTATACCTTAAAATCCATGTTTTTGTACATTTTGTATTATCTATTAATTTTAAGAACTTGTCCCAACATCCAACCGTCATATCGGTAACAGCTATAAAATTTGACAATAGCGCCTCCTACTACCACGAAATGACAACAGTGTATTTGAATAATTAAGTGGCAGTGTGTGCTTGTTGAATTTGTAACGGTAAGTTTGCAATAATTCTTATAAATTTTTAGTAAAAAAAGGTTGAATGTTAGAAATTTAGTGCGTACCTTTATTAAGAATCATTTCGGTAATGCATGTAACATTGTGTTTTACTGATTAAATTAAATAAACTATGTAACGTATCAATAAAGCCGACGAGAGTAACCTAACCTCAAATTTTGAGATTCCTGGCGGCAAATTTAAACTTACCATTCTAGTTTAATTTAAATCTCGTCATTTCGGTAACAGTCATTTCGGAAACGTATGTGTTTGTTACCGAAATGATGTTTTGTTACCGGAATGATCGTAAATATATTTTTAGGTAAACCACAATGGAGCAACGATTTAAAGACCTTAAAGAACGTTTGAAAGTTGATCGCGAAAAAGCCACGTCTGCTCGCGCAGCAAAAAATATTAAAAAACCTAGAAAGGTTCAGCAGAAAAAAACATATTGGTTAGTCGCGATGTAACACCAGAGGGATCAAATTCGGAAATATTAGAACTACTAAAGCAGAAGGAGGAACTTGAAAAGAAAATAAAAGAATGTATGGAAGGTGAAATAAGTAACAGACTGACTACTGGTAAGACCTTAGTCGAAAATGATAATGCAGCACCTAAAAAAGAAGAAAAAAGAGTTAACAGCCTACACACCTTTCGCCCTGTGAATGTATCTAACTCAGACGCTGTAAAGAACATTAATCTTCCAAGGCCCAAGAAATGTGACAAAAACGTTGTTAAAAAAAAACAAAAAACAAGTGTTCACCAAGAAAGGGAAAAAATTAAAGAAAGGGTCAGAAAGCATAGAGCTACTTTTACAAAAGAAAAACTCGAAGAAAAAAGGCTAAAAGACCGTGAGAGATATAGAGAAAAAAAAGAAAAAGGCCTTATAAAAGTGTGAAAGAGCTAACTAAACGAGAAAAAAATAGAAAAAGAGATATTTGGAAAAAAAATAGCAAACGGTACAGACAAAATAAAGCTCTAAAAGAGAGAACATCTGAATTTCTTGTAAATACTACACCACCAGCATCTCCTCGTTCAGAAGAACATGAAGAACGACTGAACCTTAATGAGGTTTCACATGACAATTACAGGAAAACTAGCGGTAGAAAAAGGGTTAAAGCCAACAGGGCAAAAGTTTATAGGGAACTAGCAAACGCTGAAAGAGATAATAAACAACTTAGACGCTCTGTAGAAAAATATAGGAAGAGATGCTACAGAATTAGCACGCCAAAAAGCTCTACATCACCGATTTCGAGGGTAAAAGAAATAACGAGATGCCTCTCCGTACCACCGCAGGTTAAAAAAAAGCTTCTTTTAGGAGAAACCCTTTTTCAACAAATAAAAGTAAATAAGGAGAAAGTGAAAACACAGCAGGAAAAGCATATGTTCGCTAAAATGATGACCGGAAACTTCTTTCGAAAATACAAACTAGTTTCAGAGGTAAGAGGTTTGGTGCCCCTCCGATTAGAAAAAAAATATTCACAAAACAGTAAATTGACTCAGTATGAGAGAAAAATACGCAATAAAGCAACAAGTATGATAGTGGCAAAAAGAATTAAAGAATTCTTGGAAAGGGATGAAAATTCGAGAATGTGTCCAGGTAAAAAGGATTTTGTGGTGAAAAATAAGTTGAAAAAACAGAAAAGAATTTTATTGGGTTCTCTGAAAAATCTACACAAAAAATTTGTTGACGAAAAAAATGGAGGAATATCATACGTCACATTTTGCCGCTTAAAACCATTTTGGATTGTATATCCTAAGAATCAAGATAGAGAGACGTGTGCTTGTGTAAAACACGCTAATATGTCCTTGATTGTAAAAAAGTTGTACTTTAATAGATGCATTAACTTCGTAACGCCCGATGAAATTATTAAAAATATTGTATGCAATCAGGATTTTAAAGAGTGCATGTTTGGAGCTTGCAAGGAATGTAAAAATAAGAAGAAATTTGAAGACAAGGTAATAAATAATAATGTAAATATGAATCGACCGATATATTTTGAACAATGGACAAATATTAAAGAAGAAAGACAAATAAAAAACAAGCAAGTGACAATAAGAAGAACAGTTAAGAAAAGTATGTTTGGCACTGTTGAAAAGCTTATTGACTTACTGCATTCAAAATTAACTGACTATAAGAAGCACGTTTTTGTTATGCGCCATCAACTTAAGGAACTCCGACAAAGAAAGCAATCAATCAAGGCTGATGAACTTATTTTGCACGTGGACTTCGCTGAAAATTATGTAGCAAAGTATGCTACAGAAATTCAAGCAATGCACTTTGGTGCGTCAAAAAGGCAAATATCTCTACATACAGGGGTCTACTATACAAGTGAAGCAACAAAATCATTTTGCTCCGTCAGTGATAGTTTGGATCACAAAGCGTATGCAGTATGGGCACATTTAAATCTACTACTGGAACAAATTTCTTCAGAAATATCAAATATTCGCAGCATTAATTTTTTCTCAGATGGACCATCTTCACAGTATAAAAACAAGTCAAACATATATTACCTACTAGATATCATACCATCGTTATTTCCAAACGTGCAGAAAATTTCATGGAATTACAGTGAAAGTGGTCATGGAAAGGGGCCAATGGACGGGGTAGGTGGTTCCCTGAAACGATCAGCAGATCGAAAAGTTTTGGAAGGTGCCGATATAACATCTGCAGCAGATTTTGTTAAGTTACAAGACGGTTCATCAGTGATTATTTGGGAGGTGTCAGAAAATGACATGCTTAAATTTAAAAATAAATTACTCAACTCTATATCAAGTATACCACAGATCATGAAGTTACATCAAATAACTTGGACATGAAAACAGCCTGCTTTCATATTTCTAAGACAGTTGTCTTGTTTTTCTTGTGAATTTGGAGCCGCTTGCAACCACCAACTAAATTCATCTAGTTTAAAGTTTAAATTTCTTAAAACTTGTATCCTTTTTATACTGGAAACAATATCTTTTGTTGAAAATGTTATTTGTTTGGTCGCTATATACTTCCTTAATCACTTATAGATAATAAGCTTCCACCTTCACCAACAATGAAGGTAGCTGTTGCTGACAAAGTGAATACGTATGCAAGAAAAGATCGTATCCTTTTTATACTGAAAACAATATCTTCTGTCGAAAATTTTCTTTGTTTGGTCGCCAGATACTTCCTTAATCACTTATAGATAATAAGCTTCCACCTTCACCAACAATGAAAGTAGCTGTTCCTGACAAAGTGAATACTTATGCAAGAAAAGATCGTATCCTTTTTTTTTTATAATTAAAACACATTTTGTCATGTCATGACGAACTTTTCCTTTTTTAAAAATCAGAAAGTGGACATGATAAAATGGTTCCTGCCAAAATAAACCAAAACAAGCATCATGCGAAATAAAATACTAATTATTTTTTAATTTTTGTGCTTATTTTTCCTTAATACAAATATAGTACCAGAAGTTTCAAAAATAATCATCCTCAGTGACGTTCTACTTCGCCTACGCCATCTTCTTCGCAAAATGAAACGTCATCCATTAAAGATTTGCCAAATTTTAAGTGTGACGGAAGCCTCTGTTTCATATGTACTTTCTCTATAAATCATTCCAACTTTGGAATCAAATGCAATTCATGTATAAGGACATTTCATATAAAATGTATTATAATAAAAAAATAGAGTGTAGCGGGAATTGGGGCTCGGCAATAGAAACTCAATTATATGTTTCCCAACGTTTCGTTTTATATTAAAACTTTCTCAAGGGTCTGAAAAAGAAGACATTTGTTTTTATAAATACAGTAAAAGTCAAATATAATTTCGTGTAACAGATCCCTAATCCGAGAAATAATAACCTCAATAATTGTAAAACTATTTTGGGGGTTTATCAATTAAGTAAGTTAATCATACAACAGAAACAAACTCAGAGAAAACCCAAAGATATGGTACTCACCGATACTCTTAGAGTTCATAGGGCCGTTTATTACCAGTTGTATACATTTTATTTAATATTCTTCGGAGAACAAGACATATCGACTGCTTAGATGTTTACGAATTTTTTTATTAACTTGCAAGTCGCATGAACTTTGTGTTAAACGGATAGAGAGTTACTAAAATATGTTCTGGTATGTACTACGTTAAGACTCCGACAGTATCGGTGACAACAACGAAGACCTATATCAATCAATCTATACACTGTTTTACATTTTACTCTTTTGCCATTTAGAATTAGTTGAACATTCAAGGACTACACCAACAGAGAACACTAACTTTTATATACACCACGCACAAAACACTATTGTTGTCTCTTTGTACTAAGTACATCTTTGTATTTGCTCAAAATGCCAGAGTAGCAGGCGCTCAAGTTATTAGTGTCTGTTCTGAAATTAACTGACTCATTTAGATTTATATAGATCATTTCACTGATGTTTTTCTTTAAGTAATTCTTTTCTTTGTCAAATATTTTTGGATTTGAAAAATCAAATTCATGTCCTGTTTGATGATGGTGAAGACTAAGCGCAGTTGTATCCGATTTGTCAACTTTTTTACAATCATATTTGTGTTGTCTTAGCCTATCTTTGAGAAGTTGTTTGGTTTGACCCACATAGAAAGTATTTTCGCATTGTTTGCACGGAATTCCATACACTACATTGGATTCGTACTCAATCGGTAGTCGATCCTTCAGTTTAGTAAATAAATTATTTGTTGTTTTTGTATTGTAAGATGCTAGGTTGCAATCATTCGATTGTAAACAATTTTTAATTTTATTTGTAATATCTGGTATATAAGGGAACTTAAAAAATCGTCCGCTCTTAGATTGTTTATTAATTGATTGATTCTTTAATTTATCTGTATATCTTGTAATTGTGCGATTTATAAAATTAGGTGGATAATTATTATTCCTTAAGAGTATTTTTATTTTTGATAAATCCTCGGTTTGAAAGGATTCATGAGACAAACTAAAGGATCGATATAACAAGTTAGTAATGGTTGCAACTTTTTGTGATGATGAGTGATTGGAATGGAAGTTTAAGAGTCTACCAGAGCTTGTGTCTTTCATATACCAATTAGTCACCAATTTTCCGGCGTCTGTGCGATATACCATGGTATCCAAAAAAGGAATCATATTATTGGACTCACATTCTAAAGTAAATTGCAATTTGCGATGATAGTTATTAAAGGATGGGAGGATATTGTTTATCTCATTAATAGGTACAGCCAATAGGGTATCATCAACATACAATTTGATAAATGGAATCCGAAACGGTAGTTTTTTTATAGTAGTCTCTATTAAGTCATTCATCACGAGATTGGCCATAACTGGGCTAGCTGGATTACCCATTGCACTACCTTCAATTTGTGCGTAAAATTGGTTATTAAAAAGAAAGTAACTAGATTCGAAACAAAAATTCAACATTTTCAAAAACAAGTCCTTAGGAATGTTAGTATAGGCCGCAATGAATGACCATTTTTTAATAACTATCTCAGTCACTAACAAATTCGGAATATTCGTAAAGAGCGAAACCACGTCCAGTGACACGAGAACATAATTCTTCGGTATGGTTATCGTTCCTGAAAACTTAACGAACTCAAATGAGTTTGTTAAATTAAATTCAAAAGTAGTTATCACCAATGATAAAATATTGTGTATAAAAGTGGCTACATTATAACTTGGAGAGTCAATGCAACTCACCACCGGACGCAGTTTTACTCCTTGTTTGTGTGTTTTTCTCATTCCATACATACGTGGTGGAATATAATTGTGTTTTTTGAATTTTTTCACTTCATCCTTAGACAACAGATCTAAGTTTAGGATCTCATCAAAAAGTTTGTTAGCTTTATTTTGAAAGGAATTCGTTGGGTCTTTGGCCAGAGGCTTGTAAGTTTTCTTGTCCATAAGCATAATATTCATATACTCAATGTATTCGTTTTTCATCATGAGAACTGTAGAATTTCCTTTGTCCGATTTCATAACTAATAAGTCCGGGTGATCTTTCAGGAATTTCTTTGCATGTTGATAGTCTCTTATCTCTCTGTTGTGCTTGGAATTGAAATTAGGCTTGTTGTAAAAGTTGCTTATAATATTGGTGGTAGCTGCCCGTAAATTATCTCTCATGTTGTCATTGTCCTGGCAGGATAAAATGCAATACTCGACGTCTTTAATTATTGAAGGTATTGGTATTTCCTCTCTTCGCAGTGGCACACCAAAATTTGGTCCCAGCGCTAGTACTCTGTTAACTTCATCCGGGATAATCAGATTAGTAAAATTAAAAAGGAACTTTTCTCCAATTATTGGTAGGACTTCGGCATTTGATAGTGTAAGGGTCCTAAGCTTCTTAATGTTTATTTGTTTGTATTCGTCAAATTGCTTGCTATAAGCTCTCAGATTTTCACCCCTGAATATGTCATAGGTTACCTCATCGACCACTGATCTCGCTCGTGAAATAATATTAGTCATATATTTCTCAGATACACTTAACTTCCAAATAGTAATCTTAATTTCTAAATTTAAGACTGAACGTCTAAATTTGTCAATAATGAGATCTGTTTCGTTAACAAACGGGTGTTCATCTACTTGTAAGGAATAGACGCATTTTAGATTGTTTACTATATGGCAGGGAAAAACATTGTTTCTCCTACACTGCAGAAGGAAAATTCTTCTATTTCTTAAAGCAGCCAGTTTTTTACTTAATTTTTGCCCATTCTTTAAATATTTTACAAATGTCTTCTCCGAAAATATATCTGATGTTGTTGAATAATTCTCCCGAGTTAATCATAGTCTAGTCTTTTAGCGCCCAAATTATTTAATTTAAAATAGAGTGTAGCGGGAATTGGGGCTCGGCAATAGAAACTCAATTATATGTTTCCCAACGTTTCGTTTTATATTAAAACTTTCTCAAGGGTCTGAAAAAGAAGACATTTGTTTTTATAAATACAGTAAAAGTCAAATATAATTTCGTGTAACAGATCCCTAATCCGAGAAATAATAACCTCAATAATTGTAAAACTATTTTGGGGGTTTATCAATTAAGTAAGTTAATCATACAACAGAAACAAACTCAGAGAAAACCCAAAGATATGGTACTCACCGATACTCTTAGAGTTCATAGGGCCGTTTATTACCAGTTGTATACTTTTTATTTAATATTCTTCGGAGAACAAGACATATCGACTGCTTAGATGTTTACGAATTTTTTTATTAACTTGCAAGTCGCATGAACTTTGTGTTAAACGGATAGAGAGTTACTAAAATATGTTCTGGTATGTACTACGTTAAGACTCCGACAGTATCGGTGACAACAACGAAGACCTATATCAATCAATCTATACACTGTTTTACATTTTACTCTTTTGCCATTTAGAATTAGTTGAACATTCAAGGACTACACCAACAGAGAACACTAACTTTTATATACACCACGCACAAAACACTATTGTTGTCTCTTTGTATTTGCTCAAATTGCCAGAGTAGCAGGCGCTCAAGTTATTAGTGTCTGTTCTGAAATTAACTGACTCATTTAGATTTATATAGATCATTTCACTGATGTTTTTCTTTAAGTAATTCTTTTCTTTGTCAAATATTTTTGGATTTGAAAAATCAAATTCATGTCCTGTTTGATGATGGTGAAGACTAAGCGCAGTTGTATCCGATTTGTCAACTTTTTTACAATCATATTTGTGTTGTCTTAGCCTATCTTTGAGAAGTTGTTTGGTTTGACCCACATAGAAAGTATTTTCGCATTGTTTGCACGGAATTCCATACACTACATTGGATTCGTACTCAATCGGTAGTCGATCCTTCAGTTTAGTAAATAAATTATTTGTTGTTTTTGTATTGTAAGATGCTAGGTTGCAATCATTCGATTGTAAACAATTTTTAATTTTATTTGTAACATCTGGTATATAAGGGAACTTAAAAAATCGTCCGCTCTTAGATTGTTTATTAATTGATTGATTCTTTAATTTATCTGTATATCTTGTAATTGTGCGATTTATAAAATTCAGTGGATAATTATTATTCCTTAAGAGTATTTTTATTTTTGATAAATCCTCGGTTTGAAAGGATTCATGAGACAAACTAAATGGCAAAAGAGTAAAATGTAAAACAGTGTATAGATTGATTGATATAGGTCTTCGTTGTTGTCACCGATACTGTCGGAGTCTTAACGTAGTACATACCAGAACATATTTTAGTAACTCTCTATCCGTTTAACACAAAGTTCATGCGACTTGCAAGTTAATAAAAAAATTCGTAAACATCTAAGCAGTCGATATGTCTTGTTCTCCGAAGAATATTAAATAAAATGTATACAACTGGTAATAAACGGCCCTATGAACTCTAAGAGTATCGGTGAGTACCATATCTTTGGGTTTTCTCTGAGTTTGTTTCTGTTGTATGATTAACTTACTTAATTGATAAACCCCCAAAATAGTTTTACAATTATTGAGGTTATTATTTCTCGGATTAGGGATCTGTTACACGAAATTATATTTGACTTTTACTGTATTTATAAAAACAAATGTCTTCTTTTTCAGACCCTTGAGAAAGTTTTAATATAAAACGAAACGTTGGGAAACATATAATTGAGTTTCTATTGCCGAGCCCCAATTCCCGCTACACTCTATTTTAAATTAAATAATTTGGGCGCTAAAAGACTAGACTATGATTAACTCGGGAGAATTATTCAACAACATCAGATATATTTTCGGAGAAGACATTTGTAAAATATTTAAAGAATGGGCAAAATTAAGTAAAAAACTGGCTGCTTTAAGAAATAGAAGAATTTTCCTTCTGCAGTGTAGGAGAAACAATGTTTTTCCCTGCCATATAGTAAACAATCTAAAATGCGTCTATTCCTTACAAGTAGATGAACACCCGCTTGTTAACGAAACAGATCTCATTATTGACAAATTTAGACGTTCAGTCTTAAATTTAGAAATTAAGATTACTATTTGGAAGTTAAGTGTATCTGAGAAATATATGACTAATATTATTTCACGAGCGAGATCAGTGGTCGATGAGGTAACCTATGACATATTCAGGGGTGAAAATCTGAGAGCTTATAGCAAGCAATTTGACGAATACAAACAAATAAACATTAAGAAGCTTAGGACCCTTACACTATCAAATGCCGAAGTCCTACCAATAATTGGAGAAAAGTTCCTTTTTAATTTTACTAATCTGATTATCCCGGATGAAGTTAACAGAGTACTAGCGCTGGGACCAAATTTTGGTGTGCCACTGCGAAGAGAGGAAATACCAATACCTTCAATAATTAAAGACGTCGAGTATTGCATTTTATCCTGCCAGGACAATGACAACATGAGAGATAATTTACGGGCAGCTACCACCAATATTATAAGCAACTTTTACAACAAGCCTAATTTCAATTCCAAGCACAACAGAGAGATAAGAGACTATCAACATGCAAAGAAATTCCTGAAAGATCACCCGGACTTATTAGTTATGAAATCGGACAAGGGAAATTCTACAGTTCTCATGATGAAAAACGAATACATTGAGTATATGAATATTATGCTTATGGACAAGAAAACTTACAAGCCTCTGGCCAAAGACCCAACGAATTCCTTTCAAAATAAAGCTAACAAACTTTTTGATGAGATCCTAAACTTAGATCTGTTGTCTAAGGATGAAGTGAAAAAATTAAAAAAACACAATTCTATTCCACCACGTATATATGGAATGAGAAAAACACACAAACAAGGAGTAAAACTGCGTCCGGTGGTGAGTTGCATTGACTCTCCAAGTTATAATGTAGCCACTTTTATACACAATATTTTATCATTGGTGATAACTACTTTTGAATTTAATTTAACAAACTCATTTGAGTTCGTTAAGTTTTCAGGAACGATAACCATACCGAAGAATTATGTTCTCGTGTCACTGGACGTGGTTTCGCTCTTTACGAATATTCCGAATTTGTTAGTGACTGAGATAGTTATTAAAAAATGGTCATTCATTGCGGCCTATACTAACATTCCTAAGGACTTGTTTTTGAAAATGTTGAATTTTTGTTTCGAATCTAGTTACTTTCTTTTTAATAACCAATTTTACGCACAAATTGAAGGTAGTGCAATGGGTAATCCAGCTAGCCCAGTTATGGCCAATCTCGTGATGAATGACTTAATAGAGACTACTATAAAAAAACTACCGTTTCGGATTCCATTTATCAAATTGTATGTTGATGATACCCTATTGGCTGTACCTATTAATGAGATAAACAATATCCTTTCATTCTTTAATAACTATCATCGCAAATTGCAATTTACTTTAGAATGTGAGTCCAATAATATGATTCCTTTTTTGGATACCATGGTATATCGCACAGACGCCGGAAAATTGGTGACTAATTGGTATATGAAAGACACAAGCTCTGGTAGACTCTTAAACTTCCATTCCAATCACTCATCATCACAAAAAGTTGCAACCATTACTAACTTGTTATATCGATCCTTTAGTTTGTCTCATGAATCCTTTCAAACCGAGGATTTATCAAAAATAAAAATACTCTTAAGGAATAATAATTATCCACTGAATTTTATAAATCGCACAATTACAAGATATACAGATAAATTAAAGAATCAATCAATTAATAAACAATCTAAGAGCGGACGATTTTTTAAGTTCCCTTATATACCAGATATTACAAATAAAATTAAAAATTGTTTACAATCGAATGATTGCAACCTAGCATCTTACAATACAAAAACAACAAATAATTTATTTACTAAACTGAAGGATCGACTACCGATTGAGTACGAATCCAATGTAGTGTATGGAATTCCGTGCAAACAATGCGAAAATACTTTCTATGTGGGTCAAACCAAACAACTTCTCAAAGATAGGCTAAGACAACACAAATATGATTGTAAAAAAGTTGACAAATCGGATACAACTGCGCTTAGTCTTCACCATCATCAAACAGGACATGAATTTGATTTTTCAAATCCAAAAATATTTGACAAAGAAAAGAATTACTAAAAGAAAAACATCAGTGAAATGATCTATATAAATCTAAATGAGTCAGTTAATTTCAGAACAGACACTAATAACTTGAGCGCCTGCTACTCTGGCATTTTGAGCAAATACAAAGATGTACTTAGTACAAAGAGACAACAATAGTGTTTTGTGCGTGGTGTATATAAAAGTTAGTGTTCTCTGTTGGTGTAGTCCTTGAATGTTCAACTAATTCTAAATGGCAAAAGAGTAAAATGTAAAACAGTGTATAGATTGATTGATATAGGTCTTCGTTGTTGTCACCGATACTGTCGGAGTCTTAACGTAGTACATACCAGAACATATTTTAGTAACTCTCTATCCGTTTAACACAAAGTTCATGCGACTTGCAAGTTAATAAAAAAATTCGTAAACATCTAAGCAGTCGATATGTCTTGTTCTCCGAAGAATATTAAATAAAATGTATACAACTGGTAATAAACGACCCTATGAACTCTAAGAGTATCGGTGAGTACCATATCTTTGGGTTTTCTCTGAGTTTGTTTCTGTTGTATGATTAACTTACTTAATTGATAAACCCCCAAAATAGTTTTACAATTATTGAGGTTATTATTTCTCGGATTAGGGATCTGTTACACGAAATTATATTTGACTTTTACTGTATTTATAAAAACAAATGTCTTCTTTTTCAGACCCTTGAGAAAGTTTTAATATAAAACGAAACGTTGGGAAACATATAATTGAGTTTCTATTGCCGAGCCCCAATTCCCGCTACACTCTATTTTAAATTAAATAATTTGGGCGCTAAAAGACTAGACTATAAAAAAAAAAATTAGCACTTACTCATCTTTGGCCAGTTTTAGTTGCAGATCATGCTCATTGAAAAAAAAATAGTTTACTAGTTCAGTACTTTTAATAGTTTCAGCAGGAATAGCCGCTACCTTTTTTTATATAATAAATTTTTGGTTTACTTAAGTCTTGTTTTTATTCCCACGTAAAAATAATCATCATTTCGGTAACGTGAGTCATTTCGGAAACTCTACTTTAAATCCAAATTTAAGTTAAAATAAACTAATTATTTTAATTAAAATAATTTTTAAGGTTATGGTATGATGTTATTTTATAATATTAAACATAAATTATCCAACTATCTGTACTTATAAACCATCAGTAATAAATATTGTCCCATTAATGAGAAAAAAAGGTGTTTTTTTTTGCTTTATTCATCGTTTCGCAAATGTTGCGCCTTAACCGGTACGTATTTTAATGTTTTTTTAAACTGCCGTCAAGTCAGACTCCAAATGTTCTCTCTTGAGGAAGGAAATAACAAACTCCAACGATGCTTTATTATCCAAACTTAAGGTTACCGAAATGACGATATTTTAATTAATCTACCACAAAAAGTACCATAACAAACAAACGCATGGTTATCTTGCGCGCCCATAGTACTAACAGTCACACAATTGTTGGTACAAAAGACTGAAAGTAAAATATCTTCAATATAAAAAGTTTTTTTTTGATCAACTTCCAAAGTGGAATCAGACAGTTATATGAAATTCACCCATATGACAACAGTCATATTTCAGCTATTTAATTTTTAGTAAGAATAATATTGGCAGCAATACAATGGCGAGCAGCTGTTTATGGTCAGAACCGGACTTAAAAATTGTAATAAAATATGTTAATTTCTATAATAATGAAAACAACTTTTTTAAGTACCTATACAGGGTATTCCTTAATGACCTAGTAATATTTCGAGGTGACTTCTCATGATATTTTTAGGAGAAATGTTTATCTGAACGTATTCCCGCAACGGCCACATTTTTTTGCTACTAGATGTTTTTATTTTATACTATCTCTGAAAGTACTTAAGATTATTTCCAATTATAGTATGTGTTAATAGGATATAAAACCACATAGGTACTTTATTTAGAAAAGTGAGAGCGCTCCACCAAGTGGCTTGCAAACATGTCTTCTGATAATTTTTTTATAAAACAAGCACTGCTGTCATTTTTTCGTATGCGTATTTTTTCTGTCATTAGGTGAAATAGCACTTTGAGTCAACATTTTTTTTCAGTTTATTTCTTTATTTATTGTTACACAGATTTACAAAGTAAATATTAACATTGTCAAACTATTATTAAAATTTTAAGACTAGTCTATATAAATACATAACATAATAAATGAAAATGGAAAGAACATAATATACTTTAGTGTATGTTACGCCAGACATACATAACACACATATGAGTCGCAAGATTCATGAAGGACCGAAATACTTATCAATGGAATAAAATCAATTGCATGTGAGGTAGGATTTAATTTCACATTTGAATCTGTTTATATTTACTATTTTTTTGAACAGGAGCCCGTGATTAAAAACTTTTTAAATGCTCTAAGCCGAAAGCCAGGAATGTGAATAGTGCTCCTGCAATCCCGTGTAAAGTAGGAGTGAAATTTGTCAACTGTCCTAAACTTGTCATGATGTTTATCATTAATTAAATTATTGGATTTTCTCTCTTGTAAGAAAAGCAAACGTATAATTATTAATAAGAGGTAAAAACATTCTGTTGAACTTGTCTAGTAAATACACAAGAACTGAGAGCAAAAAATGGTACAAAAAATATAGGTAGTAAAGAAAATGGCAACATGAAATTAGCTCTACTCGTCATCATCTGTTGAGTTCAGAATACATGTCGTATATTTCGTTTCTTATCTCCATGCAGATGCTTTTAGGTGCTTCATTAGTTAAATATTTTGGTCTGGGTCGTTTCAAAACCAGTGTGGATTCCTGGCATCCATTTTTTATTTTCGTACCGATTCAATTGATATTTGCAAGGCTTTGGCAGTTTCCTAAAATTAATGTGGCACTATAAATATTTAATAAGTAATCTCGAAAACCTTGAACTGGGAAGTATCACATGTTGTAAGAAAAACCTTAATTACTACTACTAACCTTGGTCGGAGGCAACTCAGGGTGGTTTTCCACAAAATATTCGAAAATATTTTGAACAAACTGCTGGGCAACTTTATTTCCTTGCATGAGACAATAACCTTGTTTAGGTAAAGAAGATGCTTCAGCACAATAATCATGGTCCATAACTTGTTCACTCATATTTTCCTATAAATACAATAATATGTTAAGAAGTGTTATTTATAAAAATAGTGGTTAGAATACTTAAAACGAATAAATAATTACAAATGTCTAAAATACTTACCGGCAACGCAATAGTACGATGGGAATAGCTCTGAAAAGAACTGATTTTAGTATTAAATAAAGTTTCAAGGTACAAAAATGGATAAAAACGAATTAAAATGACAAATCAAAACAATGTCGACTAAAACCTGAAACAACAACACTTAAATATTACTTTATAATTATATCTTTGTCTAGCACGTTTAATTCCATTCAAGACGTATTTCGACGCCCGAAGCCGGTGCATCGTTTTACATTGGCAATGTGGATTCAATTGGTTGGGATGTTTTGGTCCTAACTGAAACTTGGCTAAATCTACAGGAAACCCATTTATATCAGATAAGTAATTATAAGGCAATACATTCCTGTAGGGAGTCAAGAGGGGGAGGTGTGTCTGTCTATGTTAGAGATGGCATCAAATGCCATGAGGTGGAAAACTCATGTATGAATGCAGGTCTAAATTGGGTGTGTGCTACAATTGGTGAAACCGGTTTAAAATTAAGTGCAATATATAGGCCACCGTCATATCCAGTGGCAGAGTTTTTGCAGAATTTAGAAACCATACTTCAGAAGTACCCAAAAAGACACATTATCATGGGTGATTTTAATATAAATTTATTAGATACACGGGCTAATCAAACCGTAAATTACAATAATGTGATATTATTTAACAACTTTAAAATTAAAAATGTAATTAGGGATGACTGCGCAACACGTATAACAGCTCACTCAAAGAGCATTATTGATCATGTGTTGACAGATAGAAGCTGTGTTGCCTGCGATTGTATTAATATTGAAGACACTCCATTATCTGATCATAGACTACTGACTGTACATTTAAAAGATAATATTAAGGTGCACAAGGCAAAAATTCTACATGAAGTAAAATCGGTAAGTTACAAAAAATTTCAACATGTTTTCAATCAAAATTTAAAAAATAAAACTATAGAGTCATTTCAAGACCTTATTGAAATAATAAAAAGTTGTAAAGATCTTTCCACAGTGACTAAAAAAATTAAAATTCGTCAAAATAATGAATGGATCAATGAGGAGATACTTGGAATGATGAAAGAGCGAGATAAATTATACAAAAAAAAATTGAAATGCCCAGATAATGCACAGCTAAAAGTTGATTTTAAAGAAATTAAAAATAAAATTAATAATAAAATAAAGGCATTAAAAAATCAATATTTCAGATCTTCATGGGCAAACGCAGGCAACAACGTAAAAAAACAATGGAGATTTATAAATAGATTTTTTAAAAATAGGGATAATGCAACTATAGTTAAGAATTTAAATGTAAATGGCAACAATGAGACTGATGTTGGTGAGATTGTAATGCATTTTAATAATTATTTTTCACGAGTTGGGAAAAACATTGTAAGCGACCTCAATCACGTAATCGAAAGTATAGGTTTTACTCCAGGCAATGGAGAGGTGGTCTGTGGAAATACCATGGTTGTGGAGCTGACAAGCGAGCATGAGGTAAGTGAAATTATATCTGAATTAAAACAAAATGCGGCACCGGGTCATGATGCCATAACGGTTAGGGACATGCTGAGTGTGAGGGATGATGTCATTCCAATATTAACCAAATTGATTAATAATTGTTTTGAGCTGGGAACATTTCCAGAGGAGCTAAAAATTGGTAAGATTACCCCTATCTACAAATCAGGCAGCAGAGATTGCATGAATAATTATAGGCCTATCACAGTGGTAAGTGTCTTCTCGAAAATTATAGAAAAAATAATAAAGAAAAGAATGACATCATTTATTCGTGCTTACGTCGGGGCTGATCGGTTTCAGTACGGCTTTTCGGAGGGTAGTAGTACATTGTGTGCAGCGATGGATTTAACAGACCACGTCTCCAGGGCACTGGATAGGAAACAGATAGTTATTGCAGTGTTTATTGACCTGCAGAAGGCATTTGATGTTGTTAGTACTGATATACTTCTGAGTAAGCTTGACAGGATGGGATTTAGAGGGGTGATTTATAATTTATTGAAATCTTATTTGCAAGATAGAAAACAATATGTTAGCCTTAGCGGTGTAAATAGTGGTTTTTTAAATAGCGAGTGCGGTGTACCTCAGGGATCGGTGCTGGGGCCTTTATTGTATTTACTTTATGTTCTGAATCTAAAACATGCTAACCTTCGGGCACAATATTTCACATTTGCCGATGACACGGTATTGGTTTATGCGGGTGAGGAGGAGAGGGCATTAACTGAGGTTGTAAATGACGATCTAAAATTATATCTAAATTGGCTCTATTGTAATAAACTTAAAATAAACATAGGAAAAACAAAATATATGGTCTTTAAACAAAAAAATAAAAACATACAAAATTTGGATGTCATTGCGGATAATGTTACATTAGAGGAGGTACAGTCCATCAAGTACTTGGGACTTATGGTTGACAATAAATTAAGTTGGAAGGAGCATATCAGCGATCTTATGTCTAAATTAATGCCGATGGTTCCAATCATTTATAAATCTAGAAGCTACCTTTCTGAAAAAACAAAATATATGGTATATAATTCCTTCTTCCTCTCTCATCTGCGTTATCTACTACCAATCTGGGGCTCTTGTAGCAATACTGACTTTAATAGAGTTAAGGTGATGCAAAACAAAATATTAAAGATAATATTTAATTATGATAGGCTAACCAGCTCTGATACACTCTATAGTGAGTTAAGTGTTCCTAAAATTAGTGTAGTACTAGAATTGGAGCAAATTAAGATAGTGTATAAGATTATTAATAGAGCGCAGAAATCAAATATACCCATCATATTGTCAAATGAGGTACATAACTATGACACTAGGTCACAAAATAGTATATATACAGTAAACACAAGAACAAACGTGGGATTGCATAACCCCTTTACCAAAGCTTGTAAGGTATATAATAGTGTACCAGATAATATTAAAAATATAGGTCGTTTTCAATTCTTTATAAAAAAAGTTAAATTGCATTTGGGTATAAATTAGTAATTAGTGAGTAGAATCTTCCAGCGCTGTAATAAGTTAAATTTAGATATTATGTATTCTCGGGGCCAGTGCTAAAGGCACTGTTTAGAGAATTTTGTTGGCATATGTATAAATCAAAAGCTTTTGTCAATAAAGTATTTATTTCAAAAAAAAAATTAATAGTACGGGAAAATAAAACAAAAAAATTTGCAGAACTTAATTCTTGCTTTTATATGTGTGTGTGTGTATGTGTATATGACCTTTTTGGCACTGGTTTAAACCAAATGGCCAGCTTTGATAAATGTTTTTGGAGGAAGGGAATGCAAAAACAAATTTTTTACGGTTACTTAAAAATCGAAAGCTCATAAAAATATAAATATAGAGAAAGAGTTGTTTTGACTTGCATTATCTTAGCGAACAATCATAAACATGGAGGTCGGTATTAGCGTTTTTAAAAACGAAGTTTTTCGTAGTGGGTAAGCGTTTATCCTAAAAATTAATTAAAATTTTTAATTGATTCGCCCGTACTATTACCTTATATTATTATAGCAGCGAAGAAGCAAAGCCTGACCTGGCCAGTGATCGTATAATGGTTCGTGTTAATTAGCACCGGTGTGTGTCTCTCTCTTGCATGTATTTAACTCAACACGAGGAGACATGATAGATATACGATCTAGGTACCTAATAAAAGTTGCTTTTGTTTATGTTTGGAATTTAATTTTAATAATTTCTGGTGTGAAATCCTAGTAACTTTTTATCTTCGTTTAAACGTGATTTGAGAGCACTGACATGACCAATTTCTAAGCATACCTGCGCCCTCTGACATGGACTTTGTTAGTGTTATTTACCAGCACCACGAGATGGAGCCATCTGGCTTGATTCTCTGTATTATACCGATTTTTCTGTTTTAAACCAGACACCGACGCTTTTTCCTTTTGTCTGAACCCATAGCCTCACTGATGAGCTGTTATACAGCGAAACGCGTCTGAGGGTGGTTCTGGCAGAAGGAAAAAGCAAACCCTTTTAAATATAAGTGGTAGTAAAATTAAACGAGAGTAGCTAATGTATTCGCCATCTACTAGAAAAATATACTGTTTTTCATGTGTTCTTTTTGGTGGAGTTATAAACCAATCGCAATTTCAAACAGGATTTTCTGATTGGAAAAATGTATCGCATAGAATTCAATCCCATGAGAATAGTGCAACGCACCGAGAATGTTTACAGACACTGATTAGTAGACGGCGTATTCACGGCCGAATTGACACCTATTTGGAAATCGCATTCAACAAAGAAAGAGAATATTGGATGAAAGTTTTACAAAGACTGGTCTCAGTGATTAAATTTTTATCATCCCGTGGATTACCATTTCGAGGCGATGATGAAAATGTTAGTTCTCAACATAATGGCAACTATTTGGGAATTTTAGAACTACTCGCGGAGTACGATCCGTTCCTTAGTTCGCATTTGGCCAAATATGGTAGTGTTGGAAAAGGAAGACAATGCTATTTGTCTTCAACGATTTGCGAGGAACTTATTGAAATACTGGGAAGTAAGGTTATAAAATTTATTTTTAATGAAATTATTAAAGCCAAATATTTCTCAAATAGCGTCGAGTCGACACCAGACGCATCTCATACCGATCAGTTGACTGTAGTGCTAAGATATGTTTCGTCAAATGGAGAAGTAGCAAAATGTTTTCTTACATTTATTCCTATCGTAAGTCACAAAGGGGAAGAACTAGCCGCTACAATTTTGAACTTTTTAAATCAATATAACATTGATATAAAAAATGCGAGAGGTCAGTCCTACGATAATGCCTTAAATATGTCTGGATGTTACAATGGTCTTCAGGCGCACATTAAGAAAATAAATCCCCTCGCACACTATAGTGTGCGAGGGGATTTATTTTCTACGTTGCATGTGCAGCGCACTCACTGAATTTGGTTGGAGTACGTGCTGTGGAGAGCTGCGTTGGAGCAATCTCATTCTTCGGATTTGTAGGAACTGTTCAACTTTTTTTCGGTGTCAATTCATCGCTGGGCAATTATGTTCAAAAATGTGGAAAAAGAAGATAAATGTAAGCAATCTTAGTTCTGAAAAAAGTGTCCGACACGAGGTGGTGTGCAAGAGCCGATGCGACTATGGCTTTGTCAAAAGGTTATAAGAGTTTTCAGACAGCTTTGCAGTCCATTGCTGACGATGAGACTCAGACATCGCAAGCGATTCACGAAGCTAGATGTCTATTAAAGAATTCCGAAGAAAAGAAAATGCCGTAATGGTAATATTCTGGACTGCCATACTGGATCGAATCAATGGAGTCAGTATATCTTTACAAAAACCAACTATTGAACTTCGAGCGGCAGTCGATCTTTTAAAATCGCTTTTAGATTTTTTGCTTTCACAGCGAGAATTATTTGACGACTACGACATGAAGGCAAATGAGAAAAATGATACCAAATATAGTGATGAAAATCTGCGTGTGCGAAGAAGGAAAAGGCATTACGATGACGGACCTGCAGAAGAAGTTGTGCTCAGGGGAAGAGGGAAGTTAAAAATTGAAACATATCTGCCTGTACTAGACATACTGCATGCAGAATTGTCGCGGCGACTAGAAGCTTATCGGGAAATTAATTCTCTGTTTGGATTTCTAACAGATTTCTTGACAAAGTCCAACGATGAAATTAAAGAGGCTAGTACAAAATTTTGTGAACATTATTCCGAGGACATTGAGTCCGAGTTTATAAACGAGATGGTGCATTTCAAGAACTTCATCTTACAATTAGAGGATGCGGGGATAGATAACATTGTATCTGCCGAGAAATCGTTTAAATTGATTTTTGATAATATGGTACAATCAACTTTCCCGAATGTAATGACAGCATTGCAAATATTAGAAGTCTGATGATATCAAACGCCACAGGTGAACGAAATTTTTCAAAATTAAAGTTAATAAAAAACTGTCTTCGTTCAACAATATCACAGAACCGTTTGAATTCATTGTCGATAATGTCGATTGAAAATGATGTATTGGAAAAGGTCAACTTCCAAGATGTTTTAAACGATTTTGTATCTAAGAAAGTTAGAAGAGTTGATATTTAAACTTATTGTACTATATTTCACAAAACTATTTTCTTTCGTTTATTGTATTTTACTGCATTTAACAAGATTAAATTTAAAATAACCCCCTCGCGTCTCATTTCTCTTTCCTGCTCCATCATGAGACCTGGATCATCAGTTATCTATAACTATAACCTATTCATTAAGATCATTTCAATGAAAGCAAAAAACAATGAGTCAGGCATGTGAGGTGATGCTGTAGTATCAAGTCAAGGTAACCATGTTGTTGCAATATCACATAAGACATGGAAGTAACAACAGGATACCAAATTTGGAGTCGATCTGATCGACTCGACTTTTGTGACAGAAAAAATGTATTTTAAAAAGTAAAAAAAGGGTAAAGGAAAGGGGCCCCGAGAATTACATTGCCTAGGGGCCCTGATAGGGTTAATCCGGCCCTGGGGTGGAGTGCCCCTTTTGGGAGGAATTGAACGAAACACTGGATCACAGGCCCGTTTGCAATGTTGAAGGAGTTGATACTTCTTTTAGTAGTCAAGACGAATGTAAGTATGCCAGTATAGCATTATTATACAGGGTGATTCCTGTAAGCGGGTCATGCTTTCTGGGAATGATGAGGGACATCAAAATAATAATTTTGATATGGTGGGCGCCCTCCCTAAAGAAGCAGCACTTATTTTTTAACTGTACTGGTTTTGTTGATAAAAGTCATTACATATTTTAAGACTTAAAATAAAGACGAGTGCATGATTGAATCTCTTGAAATTAAAAGTGAATTTGAATCTGAACTTAATTTTTTTAAACATCTATCATTTTATATTTGATATGTATTGTTTTTCTTAAACTTGAAATGAAATGTTTTAAAAATAATGATCCATATTCTTCCTCCTTTTAAACCAAGCAACTGGAATCTAATAATTTTTATAGCTAAAGGAGGTACCACACAAGAAAGTACCACATCAGAACTTTTAATGAGTGATGACGTTCCTGAAACTCAACCACAACCAGTTGCAGGCACTAGTATGCAACCGCAGCAGGAAGTTGAAAGGGAAGCAGGTCCTGTTAGAAAGAAAAGAAAAGGTACAAATAAAATTTTAAAAACAAATCTTCTTGGTAATTACTATACATGCACGGTGTTATATTATGATCTTTCTAAAGCTTATTCGGGGCAATAACATAAAGAATAAATTGTATTACCCCGAATAGGCTGTAAATTTAAGAAATATTTCTACTCAATCGATTCTTACAAAACTTTTACTCATTTCATCCTGAATAATAATGGTGCAGTTGTAAAGGTAATGTTAATCAAACAAGAAAGTAACCGTTAGAAAATAAAAAAGATTTAAGTTAATTTTATAAAATAGTATTACAGTTACAGTAGTAGGAGAAATATGCTTAACATTCCCTTTTTAATTTTTATATGAAAGCTTATCCAATTTTTTTTTCAGTTGTCAAAAAAAGCTATGGGGAGGCACTTAACTCTTTCTCAAGAGACCTAAAGAAATCCCAACAGGAAATGACTGAATTGCTGCTAAAGAAGCAAGCAGAAATAGTGGCCAAGGAGCTAGAAACACAGGCAGGCAGTGGGAACAGCGACTGCTAGAAGAAAACAGGAAAGCAACCGAAAGAAATATGATGTCAACATTTTTCCAAAACATTCATAATATATCTTCTTTTAATCGTCAATTCACTTTTTTTAATCCATCCGATAATCCCTTACACAATCCCAATATCATTACTATCCCATTTCCTTCTCCTCCTGATTTATGTTTTCCAACAAGCAAGCATCACCCTCGGATTCCGAATTACCCCAGCCCCAGACTGAAGAACAATGAAAAATGAAAATAAAATACTGTTTATAAAGAAAAATAGTTTTATTTAAAAAAATACATTATAGTTAGGTTATAAAAAAAAACACTATTCATTTTACATCCATGTGCACGTGACCGTTCATTAATGCGTGTAATAGAAGCAGATAGCAGATGTAATAAAATGTTTCATGTCTTTGATTTTAACCTATAGTTTGGTTATTTATTTATATTTGGTTATGTGTGTCATCCTGATAAGTTGTAATAAGAATAACATTACCACCCTGTACCTCAAAAGACGTTTAGGATATATCTGCGTTCATAGGATTTTTTTTTTCTTAAAATGGGCCTAATAATCATCCCCTTAAATATTAGCATGTTGTTAATAGAAACACCCTGTATATTACCTAATACATAAAAATATAAATTCCTATATAGCACAGTGTTGTTTTTTGTTGTGAAGCTTTAGAGTCTTAAAAAAATACTTAAAAGAAGTTTCAACAACCTTCATTGGGTTCAATATTTAAAAATGTCGATGAATTAATTGTCGCAAAATATAGTTTTTACACATATATTCCTTCAAGTGATCCCTAATAGTCTTTGCATCTTGAAGTGGTGTATTATAAATGGGCAGCATAGTAGGTTGTGGAAATAGAATTTGGGCTTCATGCAATGCCTCTAACCATCGGGTAACAAATGCTTCTTTATTGGTCTCAACGATGTTATGCAGAACACAACAGGCAGAAACCAAATTAGGAACAAAAGTATGGCTAACATCAACCCTCTTCATGATACATCTCCATCTAGCCTTTAATCGACCTATAACATTTTCTACCACAATCCTTGAGGAGCTTAGATAGCAGTTAAATGGCTCCTCTTGTGCAGTTACGACCCCTGTGTAAGGTTTCAACAGCCACGGTAAAAGTGGATAGGCTGGATCTCCAACTAGAATAAGAGGAATCACTTTGCCATCAATTTCCTTAGGACTTAATGGAACTAATACATCAGCTCTTCTAAACAATTCAGATTCTTTAAAGACAACAGCATCATGGCTTGCTCCGGGAAACTTTATACTTATGTGTCGAAACCTGCAGCAAAAAAAAAATAAACATGATTTTTACCGTAACATATACTAACAAACACAAACTTTTTTTATTTGCAATATTTGTTTTTGTATTACCTATATAGTTGTAATTTTAATTTGTGTACCATTTCCTTTTTTTATACATTTTCTTATGTTATACAATAAATATAAATTATATATTTCGATAATGTCCTAAATTTGACTTTCACATGTAAAAATTAAAAGTGTTAATTTATCGTTTTTTTTTTAAAGTAACTACCTTTTTTTCAAGAAAAGCTTCTTTAACTGTTTTTTTAAAACTAAAGATTAAGTATTATATTTTATATCAAGGTATTAATATAAGTAGAACATCCTTACCGATAAAAGTCATCCACAACACACTGAAGCACCATGGAGGGCCACCCTTTACGGTTAACAAAATCCCGGTAACCTTCTTTAGGTGGTAACATTGGTATATGTGTACCTACAAAACACAAATTATGAAGTTTACAGTTTGTTGACACCTCTTATCTAATTAATAAACCTAATAAACAATTAGCAAAACCTATGAAGTGAGGCTGTATACACAGAAGAGTTGTTAAAAGAAGAATTTAAATATAAAGATTTGATCACAATATTATTATATTTTTTTCTTTTCTGTCGACATACTAATAACAAAGTGATACCTATTTGATTTATGTGATTATATTATTATTATTATGATTTTCTGACAGGTCGCGAGACCTGTCATGCAATCCCTTTACGGGGAACATTCACTCATCCCAGATATCACCGATATCAAAAGGATTGAGCTCTGTGGGGGCCCTTTCCGTGTTATTGGGCCCGTGGGGTTCTTCTTTGATTACCCATATACTTTTTGACTGTTCGGCTTGTTGAAAGTAGCACTGCTTTCTGCATATCCTTGTAGAGATCTTGAGGTACGTCTAGTCTTCTAAGGTTTTCCAAAAGCTTGTTTGGGATTACTCCTGTTGTTGAAACAATAATCGGCATGGTTTCCATGCTGTCCATATTCCACTGTGTTCTTATTTGCTCCTGGAGGTCTCGATACTTCGTTATTTTCTCAGCATGCTTCACTAGAAGGTTGTTGTTATTTGGTATAGCTACATCTATCAGGGTCGTTTTCCTGGCCCTCTTGTCTACCACTACAAGGTCCGGTCTGTTGTGGGCCACCGTCTGATCAGTAAGAATAGTCCGGTCCCAGTACATCTTATAGTGGTTGCTTTCTAAGATTGTCTGTGGTGTATATTTATAATATGGGATTTTCTCATTTTGGACAAGCTGTAGTTTCACCGCTCCTGGTGTAGGATCTTGGCCACTGCATCATGCCTCTCCTTGTATTCTGTAGCAGAAAACATCTGGCATCCTCCCGTGATGTGTTGGATCGTTTCTGCCGTTTGACATCCATATCTGCATTTATCTGCCTGTACTGAGTCGTCTCTAATTATGTATTTCAGGTAGTTTCTAGTTGGTATGACCTGATCTTGGATTTTGCCAGTAGAAATCCCTCCATTTCAGGAAACATCTGTCCAGAGATGAGCCAGTAGTTCGACGCAAGACTGTCGACGTGATCCTAGGCTGCCTCGTTCAGGTGTCGTCCGTGCAGAGGTTTTTCCCTCCATATCTGTAGCTTTTCTTCATTGGTCTTGTGGTGTTGTGGGACATTCTGATCCCTCAATCTGGGAGGAGTAGAGTGGTCTGCTTCGCAAATAGCATGGTGTAGGTCTGAAGTTTGGGCTTTATTGCGGAAGTACTCCCTTAAGTTGGTTATTTGTTGATCCATTATTTTCCCAATATCTGCCAGACCTATTCCGCCTTGATGTCGTGGTAAAGTGGTCCGCTCTACCGCACTTCTTGGATGGTGTTTGAGTGTTTTGGTAAGTTGGGTTCTGATTTTGCGCTGTAGCCCTTCGATGTCAGTCACGCTCCAGTCTACAATGCCGAATGAGTAGGACAGAACTGAGCAGGCGTAGGTGTTAATTGCTTTGAACAGGTTCTTGCTGTTCAGTTTCGTTCTCAGAAGCCTTTTTGCTCTCTTAAAAAACTCTTCCCTTATATCTGTCTTCATCGCTGCATGACTGATGCGTTGAGCCTGCTTCATCCCCAAGTATTTGTAGTTCTCGCCTTCTCCCATTGCCTGAATCTCCTGGCCATCTTGCATAATGAACGGCTTTTGCTGTATTTTTCCCTTTATCATGGTGAGAGTACGACATTTATCCAGGCCAAACTGCATTCCGACATCACTGGAGAATTCCTTTACTATTTTATAAATTAGGAAAGGGCTGAGTGCACCATCAAAGATTAAGAAAGAATTTCTTTAATTTTGTACTTAGTGCAAGTTTATTGAATAAATCCGTAGAGCGCTTTCGGCAGTTACGCCATCATCAGTACTACTTTGTCAAAATATAACAAACCACAAAACACAACATACAAGTATATGTATAAAACTTAACACATTAAAAATTTTGGGGCCTAAAGGCCGATGTAAATTACATGATGATTTTAACACTTTTAAAAACGTCCATTTTACTAAAGGGAACTAACCTTGATGATGCAAAAAACATGTACCACGCATGCTATTGTGTGCAGGGAGTACCATTGGTACGTTGTTATATTTTGACAAAGTAGTACTGATGATGGCGTAACTGCCGAAAGCGCTCTACGGATTTATTCAATAAACTTGCACTAAGTACAAAATTAAAGAAATTCTTTCTTTACTATTTTAAGCATCTGATCGATTTGGTTTTTGGTAGCGGTAATTAGTTTTAGATCATCCATATATAGAAGATGGTTAACCCTACTTGCTTCTTGGTTGCCGTTTTTGATAGCGAATCCATATCTTGTGGAGTTTAGTCGGTTGGAGAGAGGGTTCATAGCTAGACAGAACCACAGAGGACTTAAGGAATCACCCTGGAATATTCCTCGTTTTATTGGAACAATGTCGGTGTAAATATTGGTGGTCCCCTCATTAAGGTGAATCTTGGTCTTCCACAGCCCCATTGCGTGTTGTAGAAATTTTATCAAGTAAGGATCGATTTTGTAGATCTTTAATATGCAAAGGAGCCACTCGTGCGGTACGGAGTCAAAGGCCTTCTTGTAATCTACAAAGGCAGTATAGAGGTTTCTTTGTTTAGAGTAAGCTTGGTTGCTGATGACTGAGTCAATTATTAATTGTTCCTTGCATCCCATGGCTCCTTTGGTGCACCCTTTCTGTTGTGGAGCTATAATGTTGTATCCTTCACACTGGGAAGAAATTCTCTTAGTAATACAGGATGTTATCAGCTTGTATAATGTGGAGAGGCAAGTGATTGGTCGATATTTTGATGGATCGTGTGTATTTTTGCGGTCTTTTGGCAGAAGATACGTTACTCCTTGGGTGAGAAATGGCGGCAGCTTTAAGGGGTCTTTCAGAGTTTCATTAATTAATGCAGCCAGTTTCCCATGCGCGCACCAGAATTTCTTAATCCAGTAATTATGTACTCCATCCGGGCCAGGCGCTTTCCAGTTATGTAACTCCCTGGTGATGGCGGATATTTCTGCCGCTGTGAATGGTTCGTGTTGCATCTCGTTGTAGTTCTGGGAGATTACATTTTCTTAGTTTCGTAGTTTGCAGGTCTGGCTAGCTGGTCCTTCCAGAATTGGTCTATTGCCTCTTTTGTTGGATAGGTGCTTCCCTCCTCTTTATCTCCATCATTTAGTTTCCTGTAGAAAGCTTTTTCCGATCTTTGGAATAGGGCGTTGTCTTGTGTCCGCGCATTACTGGCTTTGTATCGTCTCAAACGGCCTGCGTATACGGACAGTTTCTGTTTTAATGTATCAAGGCCTTGTTGTGGGGAGATATTTTCTGCATCTTGTCTTGAGTGGATCCTGTGTTGAGTCATTATAGCTTGTACAGATCGTAGTACTCTTGCTGATCTAATTCCACTTATGTAAGATTGAAGTTGTCCAATACTTCTTCTGAGCGCTTCTATTTTCTTCTGGATTCTTTGCTGCCATGCGGGTATTCGGGGCTCGACTCTTGCCTGATGGCAATTTTGCCTTATTTTTGCTCCAGTTGATTTGGCTACTGCTTATGCTGCACAGTATATTACCGTGTGTATAGCTTCCAATGATGTTGCTCTTGCAACATATTCTGGTAGAATTCTGTTGTTCATTACCTCTAGTGTGGCTGCTAGTTTATTATTATTATTATTATTATTATTATTATTATTATCATTATTATTATTATTATAGATATCTCCATTTACCATCTATTGCCCCAAAAATTTATACCATTCCTGTTTTCCTTTCTATTCTCGATGCAATTTCTTCTGCTTCCAAGGTATTAAGGATCTGAATATATTGCGGCCTTAAAATTTTATTCACAGCATTTACAAATTGATGTAAACAAAATTGTGAACTGTGCTTTTATGTACACCGAAAACATTTCCAACAATCCTGTATTCACAGCAACTTCCCATCTTATATAATGCTATGGCAACTTTCTTCTGAACAGAAACTGGTTCAGGAATTATGGCATTTGGATCAGGTTTCAGTTCATCGTTGAGTTCGTTGCAAATCATATTAAAAGTGTGTTTAATAATTCTAAACATGTCCAAGAATTCTTCGTCACCCATACCCCCTAAGACTATGGTTTTCCAAAAATGATCACTCCTTTGTTTCATCCAACAGGACCTGAATCGTGGTGGAACTCTCCGTAAGACAGTTTGAGGAATGTCCACAGCAATTTCAGAAAGCAACAAGTCTGAATTTAGCATTAAACCCCTTATCTTGCTCATCGTTGCCCTTCTCCTTTTCATAATCCTCATTAAAACCCTTTTTCTTCTCACAAGCACAAATTGGTTCAAAAAAACCATAAACAGGCTAATAATATTTAAATTGTCCATTATTTAATTTTAAATAATTGTTCGATAATTTAAAAACTTTTCCACCTTTAAAATTTACTTCTTTACAAAACAAAAACAAAACCAATTTTTTTTTTATTCCTAGGTTGGCAATGGTAAACATCTGTTTAATCTTACGGTGGAATCCCTTTCTTAATCCTCTAATGGAAACACTAGCCAAACTGAATTATCTCTAAACCGGTTCAGCCGCTAAAGTGGTTTAATTTCCCGTATAAACTTGGTAAATGCGATGACATGACTTTCAAATGGCGGTATTTTCCTTTTCTGACGAAATTCGTTTTGATGCTCTTGGTATTTTTGGTAGCATTTGTCGCTGTTTTTTCCAATTTTCGCAGGTAAATACTCGTGAACAATAATCAATTCCGTTATTTAAATTTTGGCAAAGAAGAAAATGTTTTCAGTGGTAGAATTTGGACCGAAAAGCGGTGGTGGTTTAGCTGTTGTAAATTCTGCATGGCTGACGCCGTTCAAAAAGGACGTGCACTGGCCGCCTTACAAAGACTCGAAACTCTTTAATAGGGCTGTCACAAAAGGAGAGGAAATATCGGACAATTGGAAATTATATTCAATTACTAAGTGTTATTATTCAACAGGTATGTTTATGTGTCGTCTTTAACAATTTTAAAACGTGCATGGTATTCGTTTTATTGGTTAAACCTAACAGTTATTTATTATGCATGTTATTTATTATAGCTTGTGTTTAATCTGATTTTGTTCATGTTTCATAAAACAAAAAGTTTATTGTTGATTTTGGAATTTTAATACTTATCAAAGTAATAAAAATTTGGCCCGAGTACATGTAGAAACTTAACTGAGCACTGAGCCTACTCAAGGCAGTCGCTATAAAAATTAATTTTATTGTAGACGATTTTGAGAAAGCGAAACACAAATTAAAATTAGCTGAGGAAACCTCAGATTTACAAACTGAAGTGGACGAACCAAACCTAACCTATAAAAAAAGGAAACTGAAAAGACCACTAAGGTTTGACCAGTGTGATACTGACGACGACGAAGACGGCTATATTGCAAGGCCGCCAGTCATTAAACTTCCGAAAAATATAGAAAGTAGGTTCACAATTAATACTTTTCATGATATTATAAAAGCACGTTACAAAAGTGCTACTTACCGGCTTTAACCCTACTCGTAAACTATATTTATTTTTGTTTGCATATAGCGACGTCTAATGAACCAGTTAGACGTCAAGAAAGTGCTGATTTAACGTCTTCTTTGGCAAGCACATCAAGCTTAAACAGTCAGTCGGCAAATGAATCTGACAAGCCGAAAAATATTGTAAAAACAGGTAACAATAAATTGGTTCATGAATAAGTAGTTAAGTGTTCTTATATTATATTTGCAGTTCATACATTTCAAAACTAATTTGTGGCCAATATTTACATTAGGTACATTTAAAAAAAAAACTTTATATGAACGTAACGAGTGATTATTAATTATTTTGCTCAAGGGCGGCTGTGACCCAGTATACATAGTGTAGCAGTAGCGCGTAGATTAAATCATAGGGCGAATTTGCAAGAAAGCAGCGTTGTCACGTTGAAAACCTAAAATAATGTTTTTTGACGGTATGTAATATAAAATCCTGAGCTATCTTACTTTGAAAGCCTACTTTATATGGCCGCCTCCTACTTCTAGACACCAAACTTTCAACAATAAAAATTTTTTGTGCTTCACTAAACATTTTTACTGTAGAACTTTCAATCCGGCAACAAAGCTTCACCAAAACTTGTAATAAAAAAAAAATAAAAAATTAAATCATATCCTGCAAATAGCACTTTATAATAGGCAAAAGACGACTCCCCGGAGAAATATTAGTTAAAGCAATAGTAACCTACCTTCAAATAACTGCAAAAATTACAAAATTTCTCCAATTTTTAAACTTTACAAATACACAAATTCAAATAAGACGTAAATGTCATAAAACAATCATGTCATCTTATCTACGCAGTACGGCCATGATGCTTTTAAAATGCATGGCCTCCCTTGAGCAAAATAATTAAAAATCACTCGTTATGTCCTAAACGTCTTAACTTTTGAGATACAGGGTGTTAAAGTTTTCAGAAAAAAATCTATTTATTAATAATAACTGTGATACTATTATAATATCTTTATGAAATTTGGTACACATCTTCCATGCATTAAGGAACATTTTCTGATGTACAAACAATTTTATGATTTTTACCAGTGGCGTCTGTACGGGTTTTGCATTTAATGGTTTTGGAGAAAAAAATGGTATGCCACTGCTTTCTTCTTAAATAAAAATCATTTTTAAAATCTTCATTCATTTCTGAGCAAATTTGATATCTTGATTTTCTTTCGTCCGACGCATGGTTTTCGCTTAAAAAATATAAAAATCGTTTTACTTCAGGGTCAAATCGCTGAAAATCTGAAGCGGTGACTATAGTTAAAATCTAGTTATCCAGGAATAAATTTTCTTTTTGCAAACGTCGATGTCACGCATAGTCACATAGCTGTTGACTTAAAGTAAGTTATTGGTGTTCAAAACCATTTAAGCGCGTCATTTCTTTGATTTTTAGTGTGTCATCGAAGTTATTATATTTTTTCGGTTATCAGTAAATATGATAAATTATACGAATGCGGAAATGGCAGCAATGCCTTTTAAGTGAAGGTGGCCACTTCCAACAATTTTTATAATCATTGTTATTGTTGTTAATAATTAATACTTAATATTGAAAATTGAAAATTGAAAAAGTAGTCCATACTTGCAGTGGAGTTTACGTAATGTAAATAAAACGACAATGTCTTCCTCCACAAATTTAATAAAAGTAAAATTCTTGTTCCCTACATGTTTATACTTAATAAATTTAAGCCGTTTATGTGAACTTATTTCCAAAAAATTAAATTAAACTCTTTTTCTTCAAGCTGAATTCCACGCTGAAATTCTAATGTGGTAATTATTGCCACTTGAAAGTTTTTTTTTTCCTAAAGTAAAATCAGTTAAATATTAAATTAAATATTAAATGAAAAAAAAAACAATTTCAGCACAACAGTCACCGCTTCAGATTTTCAGCGATTTGACCCTGAAGTAAAACGATTTTTATATTTTTTAAGCGAAAACCATGCGTCGGACGAAAGAAAATTAGGAGATCAAATTTGCTCAGAAATGAATGAAGATTTTAAAAATTATTTTTATTTAAGAAGAAAGCTGTGGCGTACCATTTTTTTCTCCAAAAATATTAAATGCAAAACCCGTACAGACGCCACTGGTAAAAATAATAAAATTGTTTGTACATCAGAAAATGCTCCTTAATGCATAGAAGATGTGTACCAAATTTCATTAAGATATTATAATAGTATCACAGTTATTATTAAAAAATATATTTTTTTCTGAAAACTTTAACATCTATCTCAAAAGTTAAGACGTTTAGGGCATTAGTTCATATGAAGTTTTTTTTCTTAAAATGTATAGAGGAATCACCTCCTTAAATATTAGCATGTCATTAAGGAACACCCTGTATATTATTTATTAAATTTGTCTATTTTAGGATTTGAAATCATTTTAACTCAAGTATTGGAAATAAAACAGCAAAACAAGAGAATATTAAATATTTTGGAAAAGCAGGAATCGGCTATTAATCACAAGCTACCTGATGATATACCTGTTTAATTCCCAATAAAAACCGAAGAAAACCTAACTTTACTGGAGGAATACCTGGTCTCATCGTGTTGTGAACAAGTAAAGTATTTTGAGAATTTCACATAAATAAATATTTTTATTCAAAATAAAACACAATAATAACTACTTTACAAAAGTATGAAAAATAATAATGAGTCACTTGCGTACTGCTCTCGGGTTGACGATGTTCTTCTGGTTTTTTTTGGCGATGCAGGGGTGCCGGGAAGCTGCGGTCTCTCACCCCACGCGCTGGTCGGAAAGTTTCGGCTACTTTCGTAGAGGCGGTAGGTTATACAATATTCGCGGGGAGGTATTTTAGTTCAGGGGTGTAGCAGCTAAATTATTTCACAACATAGTCCCCGCCTTGAAAACCTATAGGGAGGGTTTCAAGCAAATGTTCTATGTACAGATATACACAATAATACAGTTCTGCACACTAGTTCACTTATTACTATTAGTCTGCAATAACTGGTAGGACACAAAGTTTTATAACTGGGCGTTTAATAACACCATTCATAGTTTTGACGGTCACTGCTCTCGTAATATTATCATTTCCACTATGAAGGGTGAGTACGCGTCCTAACAGCCACTTTAATGGAGGAAGTCCGTCTTCTTTAACCAAGACCATAAGACCAGGTTTTAGTAACTGTTGAGAATTTTCTTTCCATTTGACCCTTTGTTGGAGGTTTGAGACATATTCTTTGCTCCATCTTGACCAAAAGTGTTGTATTAGTTGCTGCATTCGTTGAAGCCTAGAGAGACGATTCTCCTGTAGGCCCATGAAGTCGTGATCTGGTATGCTTGTTAATGGTGCTCCAATCAATAGGTGTGCGGGAGTGAGAGGATTAATATCATTGGGGTCATTGGAAAGTGGATACAGTGGTCGTGAATTGAGGCAAGCCTCTATTTGACATAAAATGGTACAAAATTCTTCGTAAGTAACAACTGCGTTACCTATTACACGTTTCAGGTGGTGCTTTACGGACTTAACGCCTGACTCCCAAAGTCCACCAAAATGGGGGGCACGTGGTGGAATAAAATTCCATTTGATTCCATCATTTGATAGGCCTTCAGTAATGTTGTCATTATGTTTATCAAAAAATTGTTTGATTTCATTATTAGCGCCTATAAATGTGGAACCGTTATCGGAAAATATTTGGACGCATTTGCCACGCCTTGCCATAAAACGACGTAAAGCGGCTAAAAAGTATTCGGCAGTAAGATCGCTGACAACTTCGAGATGAATCGCTTTACTGGCAAAGCAAATGAACAGTGCAATATAAGCCTTGGTAGTTTTGTAGTTGCGAGTCTTTCTGTCGCGTAAAAGAAACGGGCCGGCGTAATCAACACCCGAGACGGAAAAAGGGCGTGAAGGTGTAAGACGGGAACTAGGAAGATTTCCCATTAAATATTTTTCTGAGTTTTGAGAAAATCTAAAACATTTTACACATTCGCGTACTGTTTTTTTCACAAGGTTTCGACCAGAAATTGGCCAATATTTCTCTCTTATGGAGGCAAGCAGAGCCTGTGGGCCAGCGTGTAACAGTTCGATGTGCTCGTGACGAGCAATTAGGGTTGAAAAGTGATTGTTTGCAGGCAGAACAGCTGGATGTTTTTTGGCAAAATTATAACTTGAATTGTGAAGTCTACCTCCAACTCTAATTATTTTAGTTTCGCCATCAAAAAAAGGATTTAGGCTAAGAAGTTTGCTTTTCTTGTCTATTTTTCTAGAATTAGAAAGTGCATGATATTCATAAGGAAACGATTGGCACTGCACAATTTGGATCAATCTTAACAGTGAAGTTTTCAGTTCATCGACCGTTAAAGGCCCAGTGTATTTTAAGTTCTCAGTTTGGGAAATATTGTTTTTGAATCGTAAGATATAAGCAAAAACACGCACCAATTTACTTAAATTAGAGTATTTTTGTAGAATCTCAAAATCATTTGTCGCATTGAGAAACACAGAGGTTTTAGTACGTATTTCTGGAAGTTCAGTAGTCTCAATAATTTTGGTATCTTGTGTATAAGAGGGCCATTCATCTTTAGAAAGTGTAAGCCAATAAGGGCCTTGAAACCAAATATCAGAACTAATAAGAAGTGATGGACTGACACCCCTTGAGAGTAAGTCTGCAGGATTATCTGCAGTATTAATATACTTCCAGGACTCAGGCTTGGACAAGTTTTGAATTTGAGAAATCCTGTTGGCAACGAAGAGTTTAAGTAAATGTGGTGAAGTATTAATCCAAGCAATAACAATGTTAGAATCACTCCAATAAGTAATATTTGTAAAACTCAATGTAGTACATAAAACAATTTTTTCGACTAGTTCAGTAAGTAATAATGCACCACAGAGTTCGAGTTTTGGAATTGTTGTGAGCTTCGTAGGTGCAACTCTGGATTTCGCACAGTAAAGATTGGATGTGCAATTTCCTAGGCGGTCAGAAGAGCAAATATAAACGCATGCTCCATAAGCAGCTTGGGAAGCGTCAGAGAAACCATGCAGTTGCACCGAAACTGAATTTGAACACAGTATATGCCTAGGTATCTTTAATGCATTGAGTTGCACTAGTTCAGAATAGTAGTTACACCAAAAAGTGTAAAGATCAGCTGGGATTGATTCGTCCCAATCAATTTTCAATCGCCACAGTTCCTTTAATATAATTTTAGCTGTAACAATTACTGGTGAAAGAATACCTAACGGGTCAAAAATTTGGGCGACACATGAAAGAATTTGTCTTTTCGTCGTCTTAGTGCATGGATCAGAAACGTTGATAGAGTATTGCAAACAATCGTGGGAAGAGTTCCAAAGTAAGCCTAAAGTTTTATTGTGTTCCTCACTACCAATCTGTAAAATTTCAGTACCAGATCTGCTTTCATAGTAATCCATTTTACCATTTGTAATCCATTTTCTAAGCGGAAATCCATATAGAAGTAAAAGCTTAGAAATGCCTGTTCGAATTTCTTCGAGTTCCTCTAATGTATTGCAACCAGTAAGAAGGTCATCAACATAGAAGTCATGTAAGATTATGGAAGCGAGTTTTGGATGTTCGTCTATGTGACTATGGGCAATCTCATGGAGCGATCTAATAGCAAGAAATGCAGCTGAAGCTGTGCCATAGGTTACAGTATTCAAGTTGTATTCAGATATGTCGTCTTTCGGGTCAGAACGCCAAAGGATTTTTTGTAAATTACGTTGTTTTGGTATAATTAGGACTTGGCGGTACATTTTGGCAATATCTGCGCTTAGGACAAAGCTATGTTCACGGAATCTTAGTAAAATGAAGAATAAGTTATCCTGTATATTAGGCCCAATCATCATAATATCGTTTACTGAGTAACCTGTAGTGGATTTTGCAGATCCGTCGAATACTACCCTTAATTTTGTAGTAGTAGATGTTTCCTTAAAAACACAGTGGTGTGGAAGAAAAAACTCTGAATCGTTACTTGGAGTGTCTGAAAGAGACATGTGTCCAAGATCAATATATTCATTCATGAAGTCATGATATCGAAGTTTTAAAGCAGGATTTTTTAAAAGTTTTTGTTCCAAATTTAGGAAACGTTTTGTAGCCAAAAATTTAGAATCACCCAAAATAGATGGCGATTCCTTAAGTGGAATAGTAGCAATAAAACGACCATTTTCATTCCGAGTAATATTTTGCTTAAAGTGGTTTTCACAGTAAATTTCTTCTTTAGAGAGAAATTTTGTTTTCGGGCACTCTTCCAGTTCCCAGAACTTTGTAAGTTGCGAATCAAGTTGAAGATTAGTTGTAAAATAACAGTGTTGAACTTGTTTTTCATTAGAAACGAGAATAGGTCCAGAAATTATCCAGCCAAGAGTAGTTTTATGTAAAATAGGTAATCCTGGGCCAAGTTTAATTTGTCCTATACTCAGGATATCCCAGAATGTATCAGCTCCTAGAAGCAAGTCAATAGGAGCAGGTTTTTCAAAATTATTATCAGCCAATAACAAATTTTTTGGAATTTTAAGTGCCGAGCGATCAACATAGATGTAGGGTAAGTTACCTGTAATACTTGGTAAAACTAAGCATGAAATACTTCTTTCGAAATTGTTTATTGCAGATTTAAAAGAGACTGCAACCATGGATTTTATATCATGACTTATTTGATTAACACTAGACACGGTAATGTCAATTTTTTGTTTAGGTAGCTGCAAAATGTTACACAATTTTTCAGATATAAAGTTTGATTGACTTCCGTTATCAAGAAGTATTCTACAATCATGTTGGCGGCCAAATTTGTCAAACACTTTGACAATGGCTGTAGAAAGTAATACCTGTGGTTTTAAGGTGCAATCAGGCATCATATTATTAGTGAGGTGATGATGTGCAGTTAACGTAGTTGATTGAGTACTAATACTAGTAGTGTCGTTCTGCGACGTATTTGTAGGAGAAATGGCAGCTGGATTAGAGCTATGGACCAGGGAATGGCGAGGGGAATGGTTAGAAGTTTGTGAATTTGTAGTGTTTTCGAAATGCAGCATAGTGTGATGAATTTTGCCACACTTTCGACACCCTGGCGATCTGCAATCCTTAGTAGGATGTCCTTCACAAAGACAATTTACGCATATGCGTAATCGTTTCGCGGCATTCAACCTATTAACAGGTTTAAGTTTCACAAATTCAGGACAAATATATATTGTGTGTTCTTGGGAACATAAGCAACATTTTACAGGGGTGGTTTTAGAATGAAAAGATTTATGATAATTATTTCCATGTGAAGGGCGTGACGAACTTTTTTGCTGTTGCTGGTGCTGCTGTTTTGCAGCGTCATTGAAGTTGCCCAAGGATTCCAGTATGCGACATCGCTCTTTTAAGAATTTTAATAAGTCTCCCAGTTCTGGTAAATTATTTGAACTATTTTGGGATTCCCAAGCACGTCTTGAATTGATATCAAGCTTTGTTGTAAGTAAGTAAATAACAAGATCATCCCAGTGTTTGGTTGGGCGCTTCAAAACTTCCAAGGCTCGTAAATGCTTTTGCGCATCATCAAGAAGCTGTCTGAGACCTTTGTGCGATTCCCTTGTAATCGCGGGTAAATTAAAAAGTTCTCTGATATGATTGTTAACAAGTAAAGGATTATTTTCAAAGCGTTCAGTAAGAAGTTGCCAGGCAATAATATAATTTGCTTCACAAACTTGTAAAGATTTTATTGTGTCGGCTGCAGTGCCTTGTAAAGATAGTCGCAAATAATGAAATTTTTGTACGTCATTAAGAGTATTATTTTCATGTATAATCGAGTTAAAACTGTCATGAAAAAACAACCATTGGTCAAGAGACCCATCAAACGTAGGTAAATTCAAAGGAGGCAGCTTAATATTGCTTAAAATAGGCTCAGCTACAATCGAGTTTTGATCAGCGAAAAGAATCGACTGTTCCCTATTGTATGTCGCTAGAAAATTTTTAACACTAGAAATTATTTGAAAATAGTTTTCTTCGAAGTTTAGTCGCTCAATTGCGTGAACAGCCTCGTAATTGGCCTCACAATTAGGATCAGCAGTCTCGATTCGCAACTGAGCGTCATTGAATGCTTCTAAAAGTTCCTCGGCCTTACACAACCGATTTTCCAAATCGATTAAGTCAATCGTTTGGTTATCTTTGTTTTTGTCAAAATAATTTTTAAAGCGTGTAAGAGAACTTTTAGCGCATGTACGCTTAATTTTGTTGGGGTCAGACATTGTACAAAATAATGAAACAACTATCTACTAAAGAAGTTTTTGTTTTAAGTATGGAGATAATACTTAAGTTAAATTATTCGCTCAAAGAAAAGCAGTAGTATAAAGTAATCTAACGTTTAAACAGCAATCAAAAATCCAAATAGGTTTAAAAGTACGCTAAAGTATTACCAAAAATGGTAATTCCTATACAATTATCAGTTTGTCACAATAATACACTAATGTTAAAAAATGCATAAAGCAGCAGTAAAACCTATAAAAGGTGTGTAAAAGTGTAAATTAGTGTATTCGTGTATGAACTAATAATGCTTAAAGGCAGTAATGAAAACCTATAGAAGGTGTAAAAGTTTAAATAAAATTTGGTACGCAAGTGAAACGTACAAATGATTTAAAACCACAAACAGAAACGTGTAATAGGTTTGATTTTAACCAATGGCTAAATTCCAATCCATATAAAAGGTCGATCCAATCGATATCCAATTATTTGTTAAAAATGAAACAGTATAAATTGTGATTTGATCAATTAAAAGCTTGAAAAAATATGTAAGGAGACTGGAAAGGCAAATGAAAGGAACGCACTGACCTGTATTATAGCTCCGAAGTTTGTTACAGCTGCACCAGGATAAAACACTCGTCAAGGACGTCGCCCATTTTCATAATCAAACGTATAATATCGAAATTGTCTTGGAATTCTTTTCACTAAGCTCAAAGGTATCCGGCTCGAAGGACCAAATGTTGTGAACAAGTAAAGTATTTTGAGAATTTCACATAAATAAATATTTTTATTCAAAATAAAACACAATAATAACTACTTTACAAAAGTATGAAAAATAATAATGAGTCACTTGCGTACTGCTCTCGGGTTGACGATGTTCTTCTGGTTTTTTTTGGCGATGCAGGGGTGCCGGGAAGCTGCGGTCTCTCACCCCACGCGCTGGTCGGAAAGTTTCGGCTACTTTCGTAGAGGCGGTAGGTTATACAATATTCGCGGGGAGGTATTTTAGTTCAGGGGTGTAGCAGCTAAATTATTTCACAACACATCGGAAAATGTAAAAGCTGTTGTTAACCTATAGTTAGGCAATACATTAAACATGCTGCAAGCTAAGCCTCGAACGGGTTATTTTATATTCTTATAATAAAATGACATAGTTGGCAGCACTAGTAGTGTAGAAATGACAAAAATGAGAAGTAAAAAAATGAAGTGTAACGGTAGTGTTTTTCATGTGCTTTATTAAATAAAATACCAATTTCATTTGTAAATCCTCTGTATTTTGTTCACCCAACATCAAATAACCACAGGTTATGGGCCCAGGAGTGAACAAACACGGTTGGTGGGAAGCAAATAAGTAGAAATAATTGTGTTGCTGAAGTTAAAAGTTGTACGTGGTCTACGTGACTGGAAGGCTATAAAAGATGGCTACTCAAGAAGGAATGCAAATATTTAACGTAACTCCTTCTAACGAAACAAACTATTCAAATTGGGAATTTCGAGTAAAGTTGGCCCTTGAACAGTCGGGAGTTGTTCATGTTTTGAGTACTAACTGCCCTGCACCCGAAAATGAAAAAGATTTTAAATTATGGAAAAAGGAAGATGTAAAGGCAAGAAATATTATAGTACAATGCCTAGCAGACAATATGTTGGAAGTAATCAAAGACAAAACGTCCGCAAGGGAAATTATTACGGCGTTAAGCACAACATAATAATACACGAAAACTGGCATTTCTACGCAAGTAATGCTGCAAAAGAAGTTAAGGGGTTTAAAATTTAACGGAAGAAGCCCACTAAGAATGTTTTTAACAGAATTTGAGGAGACAATCTATGAGCTCAAGGCAGCTGGAGGAAAAATTGAGAATAATGAAATTGTGCTACAATTATTGTCAGTAATGCCGAACTCTTATGAAGCCGTTGTGACAGCCATGGATGTAATGTTCTGTCAAGATCAGTCTAAAATAACCTTAGACTTTGTAAAAAATAAGCTTTTGATAGAGGAGTCCAGAAAAGAAAAGGAGAGTGAAATGGAAAATAAGGCTGCTTTTCCTGGTGTAAAGAAAAAATGGAAGTATACTGGAAATCGTGGAGGACATGGCCAATATTTTGGCCAAAACCAAGTGCAAAACAATGGGAGTTTTCCTTATAGTTGTCATAATTGTGGCGTTAAAGGACATAAAAGATGTAAGTGCTCAAAGTTAAAGAAGCATGATAGGAACAAAGCTCACCTAGCAGAACAAGATGATAGTGTTGATGAAATTACATTTATCACAGCAGCTGTTTCACAGTTGGACTATTCAAAGCAGAATAATGAAAAGGAAATTAAATTTATCATTGACAGTGGAGCAACAAACCATCTTATAAGTGAAAGTCTTGGACAGTGCATTGTAAACGAACAAGAAGTTTCACATAAAATTAATGTTGCCAAACAGGGTGAAACCATAGAAGCAACGAAACAAGGTGATTTAAATTTAAGGACTGAAACAAACAAAAATATCCTTATTAAAAATGTATGGGTCTGTAGTAAACTGTTCCATAATTTATTGTCAGTGAGGAAGCTTGAGGAAAATGGTCTACAAGTACTATTTAAAGACAATCAAGTGCAAATATTGAAGAATGATATTGTAATTCTGAAAGGGGAACTAAGTGGAAATCTTTATGTTATTAGTTTAAAAGTAGCAGATAATCTAGAAGCAAATCTAACCTCAGATGAACAACAAATTCTACAGCATAGACGTATGGGACACTCTAGTAGATTTCCAGCACCTGGTGTGTGCGAAGTATGTCTAAAAGGTAAGCAAACAAGGCTGCCCTTTAAAGCTTTGGAAGAAGAACGAAAAGCAAAACGTATTCTAGAAACAATCTCAACAGATGTGTGTGGACCGCTGAATCCACCCACCTATGATGGAAAGAGGTACCATGTAAGTTCTTCTTCTGTGGTTTTGGTACTAAAATAGAGAAATTAAGGTGTGATAACGGAGGGGAATATTCCTCAGAGAATTTTCGAAGTTTCTGCAAACAAAAAGGAATTCAAATTCAGTATACGGTGGCGAGAAATCCAGAACAGAATGGTGTAGCTGAACGCTACAATCGCACAATTCTGGAAAAATCAAGATGTTCAATTTTTGATGGAAACATGGATAAGACCTTATGAGGTGAAGCTATAAGAACAGCTGTATTTTTAAGCAATAGAACACCAACAAGAACTTTATCTAACAACAAATGTCCTGCAGAAGTCTGGCTTGGCGAACGACCCAACTTAGACAAAATCAAACTTTTTGGTGCTACCGCTTATAATCTTGTGCCAAAAGAAGTTCGTAAATCAAAGCTTGATGCCCACAGTGAGAAACTGATTATGGTGGGGTATAATACCAGTAATGGTTATAGATTATGGGACTCTGAAAATCAAAGAACTGTAATAGGGAGAAACGTAATTTTTGATGAAGAACAAAAGGTAAAACCTATAGAAGTACAAGTTGAACCAAACCATGACAATAAAAATATAGAAAAACCATTGATTGAAGAGGAAGAGAAGAATGATGCAAAAGATATAATAAATAAAAGAAGAAGTATGAGAAACCGACAATTACCAAGGCATTTAGATGACTATGATCTGGATTTTAAAGTTGATCTAATGGCAGCTTTATCTGCTGGAATGTTGTTATCTGAAGTGCCACAAACGTTTGAAGAAGCCGTAAAAGACACTAAGTGGAAAACCGCGATAGAAGGTGAACTGAATTCGCTAGACAAAAGTGGTACCTGGGAATGAGTGTCATATCCAGAAAATGAAGAAATCATAGACAGTAAGTGGGTCTTTCGTGAAAAGGTCGTAAATGGTGAAAGTGTTAAAAATGCTCGATTAGTTGCGCGTGGTTTTAAGCAAAATATTGTTGATGACGATGTGTATGCGCCAGTAGCCAAAATGGTCACTATAAGACTTTTATTGTGTTTGTATTTGGAATATGATTTACTTGTAAAACAGCTAGATGTAAGTTCAGCTTTTATGTATGCAACTCTAGACAAACCTGTCTACATGTTACAACCACAAGGGCTTGATAAGGATCCAAAATTGGTATGTAAAGTTAAAAAATCCTTATATGGCTTAAAACAGGCTCCGAAATGCTGGAATAACTTGTTACATAAAACTTTGACTAATTTGGGCTTGGAAAGATCTAAAAAGGATCCCTGTCTATATTTTAATGGAGATATTTTTCTATTAATTTATGTTGATGATATTATAATTTTTTCAAAAAATTCAGAAAATCTTATACCTTTGAGTACAGAGCTTTCAAACGCTTTTAAAATGAAGGAATTTAAAAATAATAAAATAACTTTCTTGGGATTAGAAATTGAAAAACTTGATAATGTCTTATATATAAGTCAAAAGGAATTAATAAATAAGGTTCTACAGAAGTTCAATATGTCTGACAGTAAAGTTTCTGAAATTCCAATGCAGCCAAAATTACAGTTAACTGTTGATAATAATAATTTACATGAATCACTACCATATCGTGAATTAATAGGGTGTCTTTATATAATGCTCGGAACAAGGCCTCAAGAAGTTAACAGTACTTTAAAATATTTAAAAAATCAGGGTGCTGATAATATTAGTTCGCAGGAGGATGCTAAAATAGATTTTTGTAATGAATCTTTTCCTGGTCAGATTGACTTAGCAAATCAATGTAAAGAGTTTCAGCCGGATTCGCTTGGTATTCATATAAATAATTATCAGTTAAGCAGTAGTAAAGATAACCCAAGTAGGTCAAATTCTTCAGAAAGTACTTTTTTAGATATAGGCATTGAAAATATTGATGTAGTTGATGAATGTAACATTCAAAATATAAGATCCTGTAGTTTTCAGACAGAATCAGTTAGTAATCAAACTGATCCTGATTTAAAAACCAGTTTGCAAGAGTGGGCACTTAGAAATAACTTAACTCATAAAAGTGTTAATGAATTATTACATATTTTATCTCCACTTCATCCAACTCTGCCTTTAAATGCACGAACTTTATTAAATACTGCATGTACTGTAACAAGGGATAAAAATTTGGATACTGGTGAATATATTCATTTCGGTTTGGTAAATAGTTTTAATCAGTTTCTTGCTAATACTCCTTCCTTTGACTCGGAGGCTCTTAAAATATCTTTTAATATAGATGGTGTGCCGGTTTTTTCTAATAACAATTCTCCAATGCAGTTTTGGCCAATTCTGGATCTTGTCATGAAATCTGAAAGTGTAAAATCTAAATGTTTTACTGTAGGTGTTTTTTGTGGAAAGAGCAAACCACAACCTATAGATGCTTATTTAAGGGATTTTGTTAATGAACTCTCAAAACTTATGGAAACGGGTTTACTTTTTAATGACAAAGTATATTCTGTTGTAATACATAGTATTATATCTGATGCTCCAGCTAAGGCGTTTATCAAGTGCACCAAAAGTCATAGTGGTTACTCATCTTGTGATCGATGCACTGTTTCTGGCAAATATATAAATAGACATGTGATTTTTGACAGTATGACCTCTCAAAAAAGAACAATTGAGTCATTTTTGGCACAGGATGATAAAGACCATCACATTTCGTTATCACCATTAACAGTCTTACCTCTCGATTTCATAGGATCATTTCCTATTGATTACATGCATTGTGTATGCCTTGGAATTATGAAAAAATTAATTACTTCTTGGACTAGTGGTCGATATTATAATGCTTGTTTAAAAGCTAGAAATATTACCCTTATTGCTGAGTATCAGTCTAATTTATGTGCTTTCCTCCCAGATGAGTTTAATAGAAAACCTGAAAAAATATCTGAAATATCCTATTGGAAGGCAACACAGTTCAGATCATTTTTATTATATTTGGGACCGATAGTTCTAAAAGATCATTTAAATATCGCAATTTACGAACATTATCTATTATTACAGTGTGCTATGTCAATACTATTATCTCAAAGAAATTTAGAAAATTTAAAATGTGATTTAGCTGAAACTTTATTACGAACTTTCGTTGTACATTGTAAGCGAATTTATGGCTGGGATTTTCTTGTACATAATGTACATGCATTAATTCATATTTCTGATGACGCAAGAATATATGGCACATTGGATAATATTTCTGCTTTTCCTTTCGAAAACCATTTGGGTATGATAAAAAAATTAATACGTTCCCCTAATAAACCTCTAAAACAGCTTTTTCGCCGTTTAAATGAATTGAATGAAAAAAATTATGCTCAACGGTACTTCCATTTCTTTAAAGAAATATGTAAACCATCATCGAGGGCCTATTTTAACACATACTACATCGCATCAGTATGAAAAAATATGCTATAAAAATATGATTTTCGCTATTCATGCATATTCAAGTAAAAACGCATACTGTCTTACAATAAAAAACCGAGTTCTCGAAATACATAATATATTAGTTGATTCTGATGACAATATTGTATTTATATGTAAGGAATTTCTTTCTTATAAATCTTTGTTCTCTTATCCGTTTGAATCAAGTAATTTACAAATTTTTACTGTTACTGAATTGTCTGAATTAAAAGAAATAAGTTTTATTAATATTTTAACGAAATGTATCGCTTTTCCCCTTATAAACAACTCTTGGGCAACTTTTCCTTTATTACATGACAAGAATTAGTTATTTATATTCTATATTAATATTAAGCTGATAAAACAAGTATTATGATTGTAAATTTATTTACAAGAATTTGTTCACTTTTAATCGATGAAATCGTTAGTATATTAATGATTAATATTTTATGAAACTGCATTGTTTCATCTCGTTTCTTGAGTTAACAAAATATATAATATTTTCTTATTTATTTTTTCATTTTCAACTCTCCCTTCAACAGGACCTAAAACCGAAGTCATTTTAAACCTTTCACGCCTGCAATGGACGTTATTTTGACGTCTTCATTATACGACATTTTGACGTCTTCATTGTACGCCATTTTGACGTCTTTTATGAACGCCATTTTGACCCCTGCAATGTACGTCACAGTGACGTCTTCAGCTGACGTCATTGTGATGCTGACATTTGCCCGTCATCTCGACGTCATTTTGATGTCAGTCCAAGGGTAATTTAGACGTCTACGCTGACGAGATTTGTACGTACAAAGTACGTACGTCTGCTACCTGGGTGGAAGCAACTATACTGGCATCAGTATTATATTGTCCCACCAAACTGGCGCCAATAAGCTATTCATGTGGAAACGCCTGTTTTCAAACTACGTATACAAACCTAAACTAATTAAATATATAATGTATAATATATTATATAATTATATACCCTTACACATGATAGAAAGCTAACCATATAATGAGTCTAGGAAATGAAATATTTTTCTTATTATGTCGTGTATTGCTTTTCGAACTTGCAGATATCGGCTACCTTTTGTACCTTATTAAAGGTGTAAATCAATTTATAAATTGTCTAGATAATTTGGAATGTTAATACCGTTGGTTTATAGGTACTGGTAAAAGTACTATTTGTGCTCAATTTTAATTAATTTTCCCTAAGAGTGGCAAAAAAAAATTTAAAAACCCCAAAAAAATATTATCTCGAAATCCTAAATGTTTAGATAGATATATAGATATTTATATTAACTTTTTGTCTTAAAGCATACAATAAATTACCACTACAAGTTTCTCTACGTACTTAATAATTTTAATAAATTTGAGAAGTTTGGAGTGTTAATTAACTTCTCTGCGTGGCTTAAGCGTTCTCTGTAGGATATAGTTTTTTTTCTTTTTCAGCTATATTAACTGACCATCTCTTTAGAGTTTTGTAAAATACTTTTGCTTTTGGCTTAAGAGCAGCAGCTCTTGTGACATTGACTTTTCCTTGTATGGATCGTCGAGATACACCTAAAATATATATTGATGTGAAAAACCGGGGTTTTTTAAATTAATCAGTAACCTTAAAGAAAATACAAAAACTATACAGGGTGGCGCACCCTATACGACGCGGTCTTTTAATGGAAAACAGCTGAATTTTAAAATTCTCGTTTTACTTAGATAAATACAGGATCTTTAGTACAATTTAAAAATTATTTTGAAATATACCGGATGTCCCAAAAAAAAAGATCCATATCAAAGTTAATTTTTTTAAATGAAACACAATTAGGACATTTTTGGATTCTAAGGAACAAATTAGGGTAAGTTACTGTTATGTTCCCTATACCTAACTCTTACACTTTCTAAGATATGTTAGAATATAGACAATTGCAAGACATTTTAAAATTACATACTTCAGACTATAATAGACAGATTAATTTTGAAAATTCATATGAAACTCCAATCATCGTGTAAGGAAATGAGCTATGGGAAAAAATAAAGCTTTGGTCAAAAAGTTATACAGGGGGTTAAAAAACTGATGTTTAATATAAATTACATATAAAGCAGGTTAACTTCCCTATTTTAAACAAAACACCTTGTACATTATTGCGGCAAATAATAACAATTTTTTTATTCTAATTATATTGGTTAATTTAATAGTTATTTATGTATCTAGGGAATTATAATGGTCTTAATTACCGAGGGCAAAGTTTACGTCCCGAGGGCCTTTGGCCCGAGGGACAGCAATTGCCCGAGGTAATTGAGACCCTTATAATTCCAGTGATACATAGATAATTTTATTTCTGACCGATTTCAGTAATATTTTGTTCATTTTTAAAGTGGAATAAATGTTTCAATAGATGACAATCAAATTGACATTAGATGTCAATCGTTTGATTTTATGTCAAATTTTTCTTAATATCCCAAGGGAGTTATGACCCTTATAATTCCCGCGTAACTAAGACGTTATAAGCTAATAATATACCGGTCAGAAATAAATTATATTAGATACCTATCCCTCAAACAAGTTTGCGATACCTACTTTTAATAGTTGTTCTGATTTTTAAATTTTATAATGAGAATTATGACATATTATTATAAAATAAACTTTTTAAACATATGCGATGGTGGCTTTGGCATTCCAAGTGTTTTTAAAAATAAATTATTTAAAAACTAAAAAAATTAATCTAATAAAGATAGGTGTGGGAAACCCTAATACATTTCGAAAGACAACTTAATTTGCTGCAAGAATATATACAGGCTGTTCCATTTAAAAGAAGAGAGTTAACCTGCTTACATGTAATTCACATGAAGTTTTTTAATCCCCTGTATAACTTTTTGACCAAAACTTTATTTTGTAGCATAGCTCATTTCCTTAACCAATGATTGAGCAGGTTTCATATGAATTTTCAAAATTAATGTGTCTAGTAGAGATATTCAATTTTAAAATGCCATATTCTAAAATATCATAGAAATTGAATGAGTTAGGTATAGGACACACGACAGTTACTTATCCTAATTTGGTCCTTAGAATCCAAAAAATCATCTCAAATATAGGGTGCTCAATATAAAAAAATATAACTTTGATATGGATCTTTTTTTTTGGGATATAAGTGTAACAGCTTAAACACTGCCTATTTATTTTCTTATAAAGTTAGGGAGTATTTTTATTTACCTTTGCGAACAACAGCTTTCCTTGACATTTGCAGACTTTTCCCTTTTGCAGTTTTTTGCTTTGTAGGAATCGTCATTTGAAATTCAGTTTCCTTCGTTCCACTTGCCGGTGCAACCTCTATGTCACCCAAGATAAAACTTGTAGAGGGTCCTGCAACATTTTGATCTACCATTGTTTCCACCTCACAAGGTTTTGGTGCAGTGACAACTTGTTTCTCAGCTGTACGTACAATGTATAAAGTTAGTGTTACTAGTGGGTTACAACTTATAATAATTGAAATAAAACCCTTTATCACTCAAATGACTCGACACCCCCAGGTTGAGTAATGCTCATTCCATTCACAGAAGGGGACACTAAGACAAATTTAGTAAAACCAAACTTACCCTCTATTCTCATGCTCTTTCTGGAAATGTCTTCAGATTCAGCAGGAAACCCTAAAAAAATTGTTAGCATTACTCGAGGCATTACTTAAATTAAAAATAATGGAATATATGCCGTATTCGATTGAGAAAATTTAGTTCGATTGGGATCACATTATGAGGTCCCCAGTGGCGTAACTAGCCCTCTGACCTGGGGGTGGCCTAGGGTGAGCCTGTTATTGTGACTTGTAGTGGCGGCTCGTGTAGATGCGGGCCGGCGGAGAGCCCGCGAAATTTTTTTTGGACCACGCCCAAATTTTAACAAATTTGGTCAAAAATCAACAGTAATATCACAAGATCTCGTTTTTTTATCGGTTAGATTTTTCAGCTGTCACAAAAACTTTTTTTGGAAATTTTTCGAGTTTCGATATGTTTATTCTGATTAGATCCCGAGAGCGAAGCTCGAGGGATTTAATTTTTGAATAAACAAGCCCAAATTTCAACGAGTATTGCCAAAAAAGTTTGAGTGAAAATGGAAAATTTAACCAATAAAAAAATGATGGCCGAGTAATATTTGGCAAGCTTATTTATTATAATTTATATAGATTATAATTATAAATTGATGCTATATTTGCGACGCGAGTAGCGAGCTTACAAAGTCAGCCTTTTTCTGGGGGGGCCTAGCGACGTCTGGGGGGGGGGGCCTGTAGTTACGCGCCTGGAGGTCCCCATATTTTTGTTGTTCTGTTCTTTATTCAGTTACGTGCGTATGTCTAATTTAAGTTTTAAAAATATCTAGATAGATATACTTATACACACATTATATCTGCTGGTTAATTTGTATAAAGTAAGTATAGGTAATACGCTTACTTAAAACTGGTGATAGATTGGTGGTATTACACCACTTCTACAGAGACTTACCAAGTCCTTCTTTTTCGCACTTGATATGGCCTGTTTACTTTTATATTTTTGTTGAAGAGTTGGATTCGAATTAGGCAAACTATTATTATTACTTTTTGTTGTCTTCCTCTTTGATACCTGCGATGCCAATACTTGTACTTCTCTGTATTCAAAAAAATTTATTTCTTGAGAGATGCCAATCATTTTTACATCATTAACTTTATAGGCCTTACTTATTATGACTTTTTATGGAGTCCCTGCCTTATGAGAAAAAATTGCCCTTTTACACAGGGTGTTTCAGAATAAGATGCTGATCCTTAACGGTGTGAATCCTTAGGTGATTTTAAGAAGAAAAGTTCAAATGAACATATCGTCACTTCAAAATCAAAAGGTTGTATGTGCAAATTATGTATTTTCGAGTGATGGCGATAAAGAGTTTTCGACATCAAACTTGGTATTGTTATTTCTGATCTACTGGAAATATTGCTGTAAACTGATTATAATAGAAACGCAATATTATAATTAAATTTAAATTTCTAACTATCATACGACTCGCAGGCAGAATATCACGGGAAAAAATATTGTTTATGTTGTTGAAGCACATACAACATTTAATCGTTAACAATGTATTGCACGTGGGCTGCATGTACCGTACCATACATAGTTGTACGGCAATAGAATATGAAAAAAAATCAGTCCTCTAACTATGTTTTTCAAAAAAGTTTTATTCACGCCTTCCAACAAATGTAGGTACCTACTTAAATTATATGAAAAAATAAAACATTATTTCAAAAGTACAATAATAAAGAAAAATACTTTCTTTTTGCAACTTGACACTTCACTAAACTTGCTCTTCCAGCTCTTCTGTAATGTCTGGTTCTGGCAATCTATCGGCTACACGCTCATTATCAGGTAGTTCTTCATAAAACTGGTGATAGATTGGTGGTATTACACCACTTCTACAGAGACTTACCAAGTCCTTCTTTTTCGCACTCGATATGGCCTGTTTACTTTTATATTTTTGTTGAAGAGTTGGATTCGAATTAGGCAAACTATTATTATTACTACTTGTTGTCTTCCTCTTTGATACCTGCGATGCCAATACTTGTACTTCTCTGTATTCATTGCCGAAAGAGTCGGTTTTAACAAAAACTTTATCAGGACAGTCTTTCCTATACTCCACAGATTTTACACTCATCCAGTTGATCGGAATCCCATTTTCCTGTGTCATCGGATTAGGAGCAATGGTGTCCTTCAGAAGTTTGAGATCGAAGAAATCCGTATGCGATAGGGTTTGCCCCCTATATGGATTCTTCCTTCTTGCCATTGAAATAATTTGTGGCCATTCCAATGGTGAGAACACAGGTTGAGTTCTTTTCGCAAACTCAATGGCGCTATGTATCGAATCAGCTTCCATTTCCGTATGGCCAGTTTCCAAAAAATGTTACCGAATCACCTGTATTGGAAGGGTATTGACTGAATATAATAATAATGCAGCTATAAATCTGTTCCGGTTTTGGCCTCCACAAGAATCTGAATAGAGCACCACTTCGTTAACTGTCTCAAGGGATATCAGATGAAGAAATAAAGAAGTGCCGATTTCATCCGATCCACGCTTTCCATCTGTTTCAGTCCAAAAATAACAGTTTCCGGCTTTGGTCGCCAAATTATAAAACGTTAAATTGTAGGAACAAAATTTACGAGTGTAAAAAAAACTCGATACCTGTGAGCAGGGCGTGTAAAGAACTGATTGCAAGTCAAAAGTTAGGCAAACATATTGTGGATCCGCTAGAGCTTTATCTTTATCTTCTTGTTTTTGTAACCTAGCTAAATCTTAATTTTTCAGGTGAGTATTATGAGCAATTTCTAATTCTTCAGATCTCACTTCCAAGTTCTTATATTTCTCACAAACCCTGCCGGTATCCTTTTTTGGCCGATGAAAAGACAAATTATATTCATTATTAAACACACGTCTATATACGGGTTCCTTTACCGATGTAGACTCTTCCTCCTCACATTTTTTCTTATATAGTTCAAACATCTTTGTTATATTTAATTCGGAATCTAAATATTCTCTTTTTGTCGAGGCCCGGCAATAGTGACTGGACATTTTGGGGAATGCTTCTATGTGTTTTCTGATTACCTGGTGTTTTATTTTTGGGCGGATGACGTCCTCTCATGTCATAATGAACAAAACTGATACTAGTTCCCTGTTGCTTGTCTTTAGCATAAGAAACTGTTCTATGACTTATGCAAAGAGTAGCCAGAAAGAATTTTTGGCATACTCTAAGGCCCGAAAGGTGATAAGACAAATCCGCGTTTCTTTTTCAAACTTCTGGTGTCCGTAGTTTTGCGTCTTCGGGTTATTGCGCGTTCTTGTACATTCACACATATAAAATCACGTTGCCGTTCATATGATCCAGTGGACCAATAAATCCTATTAATATTCTTTTGTTCTTCCTCACTTATATTTTGTGAACATTTGAATTTACATTTTGAGCAATTAATATATCAAAACCCACATGCCATTACGGAATCCCACCACCAAGAGCAATTTTCTGTAAATGTTTGGGCTGGAATTATTGGTGATTATTTAATTTGGCCTTATTTTTTACCAGCCAGATTGAACTGAATCAATTATCACCAATTTCTTGAACACATTTTACCAAATTTGCTAGACGACGTCCCTATTTTAACCCGACATCGTATGTGGTTTATGCACGATGGTGCACCTGTCCATTTCAGTCTCTTAGCACAAGAGTTTTTAAATCAACATTATAGTAATCGATGGATAGGGCGCAGAGGGACACAATCGTGGCCACCTAGATCCCCTGATCTAAACAGTCTAGATTTTTTCCTGTGGGGACATCTGAAAACGTTGGTTTACAGCATCCCAATAAATACTGAGAGGAGTTGAGAAACCGCATAATAGTTTGTTTCGACACTATCAGGAATACTCCAGGAATTTTTCAAAGGGTACGAGACTCAATGAGGAGAAGAGCTTAAGCATGCATTCTCGCAGGTGGTGGCCACTTTCAACAGCTAATCTAAATTATTTTCGTTTTTGTTCACACGTTATTTAATGTTAGTTGTTTTAATTTAATGTTAAAAAATAAACCATAGGAACATAGCTAATGCGCATTTAATGCTTTTTATTTTTTTTGTCGGAAACTGTTTGTAGGACGATAAAAAGGCAAGATATTAAATTTGGCCTAAAATGAATGAGTATTTTAAAAATAATTTTTATCTTGAGAAAAAGCAGTGGCGTACATAATATTTTTCCAAAATGTCTAGTCCAAACCCTTTCAGGACGCCACTGGTTAAAAAAATTTAAAATTTTTCTACACCAGAAAATGGCTATTGATGCTTAGAGGGCATGTGTGAAAAATTCATAAAAATAGCTAGAAAGTTGTTAAAGTTATGATAAAAAAACGATTTTTTTCTTAAAACTTTAACGCCCTGTAGTTCGAAAGTTAATAGGTTAAGGATATATGTTAATTTGAACTTTTCTTCTTAAAATCACCTAAGAATTCACACCGTTAAGGATCAGCATCTTATTCTGAAACACCCTGTATAACTTAATTTATAGGTGCATGCAGTTTACGTATGTGTATTAGGCTTTATCGAAACTTACCAGGAATATTTAAAGAAGGAATTGCTGTTCTTTTAAGACCCCTTCGACCAGAAACAATACAATCTTGGGTAAAATGTACCTCACAAATCACATATCGTTCATACATTTCCTCACTGCTTAAAACGTCGTAATTAGCCGGTTTAATTTTTCGCACCCAGGCATCGAAAATTTCGGGCTCCCTCTTTGGAAAACGGAGCCTTCTGCCTTGCCGATTTTGGCAGCCAGGAACACAACAACGTCTCACTTTTCCAGGCTTAAAGTCATCGAATGATGGTTAAAGTCCAAAACCTCGTAAGTCGATTTTTTCCCATTTTACTTTTATGTGATAAACAGTTACAAAAAATCATAATCTTTAAGCCCACAAAAGCTCGTAAGTCAATTATTAATTTTACGGCCCCTGGCGCCATCTGCCGAAACCTCGTAAAATTTATTTGTAAGGTAGTAATGCAGAAATCTCCTAATTCGAGAGGTTTTGATATTTAAAGTTAGCATTGTTTAGGCAAAGATCTGCTACTTAAGAGGTTTTGATGTCACATGTGGGATTTATTTAACCTTTACATTATAGTGTTTTGATTTCTAATGATGACTAAATTAATGTACAAATTATAATGTCGTGTGCTCGTGGAAAATTGCTGGTAAGGCTATGCTTAGAAACTAGTCTGGAAACAACCAATATGACCGAAAAAGAGTAAGTTTTTATTTTTATTAAATAACTACAAGGTATAAAATTATATTTAATTTTCGTTTTTGTTTTTGTAATCATTATGTTAATTTTTTAGTGAAACGAGCCCTGGTATTATAAATGATACCATATCTGATACTGATTTAGAAATGCAAGATGACGGTATTCTTATTAGGGATGACCCAAACATAAATAATTATGTTGCTAATGTGGGGCCTGATTTGGAGCCTGATAATTTCTTAACTTTTCCACAAAGAATGCTGGTTGATCCTAACTTTATAGACAAAAAAAAGAGGTAAGATAGGAACGTGCGACATTAAAATTTTGGTATAGTATTATTCACGATTGTGCTGAAAAGTCTTACCAAAACCAAGCCTTTTTTAAATCGGTTCATTGTGCATTGTTTATTGATCCTGTTTTTTTATAGCGACGTCATCCCATTTAATTTATCGCAAGATGAAACTGCTGTAGTTTTGGATAGCTTATCGTTAACATCAGAAGAATGCTCCGATTTTAATCAATCAACCCTGCCAAGCATTAACAAAGTTTTGAATTCAGAAAAAAATAGCAACAGTGATAATGATGCACGAAGTAATAGAAGTGAACCTTTTCAAGATAGTGGATCTGAGTATGTGCCATCAAATCATTCTGAACAGAGAGAATCCGAAGAATCTGCGGAAGAACCTCAAGAAGTTGTACAAGAAAATCTAATAAATGTACAGCTAGAAACATCAAGAGGTCGAAAGAGAATTAGATCAAAAAGAAAATTCGTAAATAATGCTTCAAATAGTGAGAAAAATAAAAATAAAGACAAAATAATGAAGGGCGAAAATTATGTATCGTTTAAACGTTTCAAGAAAGAAAGAACGTATACAAAAATGCAAAGGGAAGAAAGAAAGATGGAGCCTGCTTGCAAATGTAAACTATCTACAACATCTAACCAATTTTTTTGTCAAGCCTTTACAGAACTGGAGAGAAAAGCAATATTCGATGAGTTTTGGGCGAATCTAACCTGGAATGAGAAGAAAGTCTACATAAGAGGACTTGTAGATACAGCGGCTCCAAAATGTCATCGGACAGGTAATACAATTGATCCTTACCTTTTTTTTTTCTTTTTTTTAATCAGGATTTTTTTTAGACATACAGGGAAAACAAAGACAGCTTGCGTACATATTTTACCTTAAGAAAGAAAATGCACGAAAACGGGTGTGCAAGAAAATGTTTATGGGGACGCTTTGCATAGGAGAATGGAGTATCAAAAGTTGGGTTAGTCAAAATATTACTGAGAATGTCCCACCTGGCAATCAACAGGCAGCGATTCGGAAACCAGCTGAAAACCTTCGAAGAAATAAACAACCCTCAAAGGACAAAGAGTATCTTATTAGGTTCCTTCGAACCCTTCCACAAATGGAAAGCCATTATTGTAGGAAAGATACTACTAAATTATACCTAGAAACACAATGGCAAAATCTAAATGAGTTATACCGGTTCTACTCTGCAGAATGCTCAAGGCAGAATTTTCAAGCAATAAATCACACCACTTTTCGAGAGGAGTTCAAAAATCAGAACCTTTCACTATACAGGCCAAAGTATAATTTGATAGTCTTACTAACTATTTATATCTAATTTTTTTTTTATTTACAGGAAAGATCAGTGCGATATTTGCACTGGTTATTCCGTTGGCACCATTAAAGAAGACGAATACTTACAGCATGTAAATAGAAAAAAAATGGCTCGCGCTGAAAAGGATTCCCAGAAGGAACAGGCCATAAATGACCCAAGCAAACTTTTATTTTCAATGGATGTGCAATCAGTATTGACAGCTCCTAGGCTACAGGTATCCGCATCATATTATAAAATGAAGCTAACGGTACATAACTTCACTTTCTTTAATATGATATCGGGCAAGGGAGATTGTTATATTTGGCACGAGGCAGCAGGAGGTGTCACTTCCAACGAATTCGCGTCAGTTATTATAGATTATATTAATAGGTACGCGACAGAAGAAACTAAATCTGTCATTATCTTTAGTGATGGATGTGGGTACCAGAATAGGAACGTGAATTTATCTAACGCCTTATCGGCATTGGTCGAAACAAAACACTTGGAAATATACCAATATTACCTCGAAAAAGGACACAGTCAAATGGAGCGCGACTCTATACACGCTTCTATCGAAAGAAAATTAAAAAATCGGGAGGTTTATGTGCCCGGGTGTTATGTCCAAATAGCAAAAACTGCTAAGATAAAAAATCAGTATGAAGTTCATTATATTCCTCACACCTTTTTTAAAAAATATTCTGTGTTAAACTCCTATACTTCTATTCGTCCAGGGAATAAGACTCATGATCCAAAAGTGACCGATCTAAGATGCTTAGCATATCGAGTTGATGGCAGCATTGAATTTAAAATAAATTATCAAGACGCTTGGACTCAACTTACAAGGCGTAGGAAAAAAAATCAAGACATCGATATCACGGTTCCGTTGTTGTATACTAATCCGCTAAAGATAAAACCGGACAAATTCCAACACCTCCAGGAATTGAAAAAGTTTATTCCAGAGGACTACAGACCATTTTATGACAGCCTTATTAGTCAAGAAAAAAATAACCTATGCTCAGATTCATAAGATTTTTTTTGTAATATCTAAATAAACGGGGTTGGTAAATTATGTCGTTTTATTTATTTAACCAACATATTATTTAATTATTGTTGTTAAAGAATTAATTTCTGTTTTTAAAACCTCGTAAGTTTTTCCAAAAAGTTTAAATATTAAAAGTCAAAACCTCGTAAGTACATTTTTTTTTCAATCAGCCAAAATTATAAAAAATTATGTATATCATCATAAAATGCCTCAGCATATCACAACAATTTAATAAAAATACTTTTTCAAACTTTTCAATTTAAGAGTTTAAGCGTTTTTCGCCCCTCCTGTAAAATTTATAAAAATCGACTTACGAGGTTTTGCACTTTAACCATCAAATAAGAAATAAAAGTAATGTAACGCAGCAGACCTAGGTGCGTTTATTTCAAATTTTTTCCTATATTTTGTTTCTTTATTATTTGGCAGGTGTGTTTTTTTTCCTTTAATTAACGCCCTGACGGTGATATATTTTACTCTGTTTACTTATGTTTACTTCAATCATATTTTGGTATTAATTAGCCCTGCAATACTGGTAAAATATGTTATAATTGTAATACAATTTATTTTTTAATTATAGGTCTTTTTAGGTAACCAATTTTAAAAACAAAGTCCTCAGTATATTTTTTATTATATTTTAAAACCGCGTGGACTTTGTACCGCTCGCATCTTCGCCGGAATTATTGATTTTTCTAGCAGGCACCGACGCACACTGGGGCCGCCTTCATATGGAAAAAGTTGGCCAATAATCATTTATTAACATACTCCAGTTTACTTGTTTGGGTTATCAATTCTTAGAAATGGATAGTCCGGCGCGCCGACACAAAATGAAAACCAGTTTTACCTACCTGCGTTTGTCCGGTATCAGTGTTGCCAATGTGCGGACTTTAGTCCGTTTTTCGGACTTTCTTAAAGGCTATGGACTTTTTTCGGACTTTGTAGTAGTTCGGACTATTTTGGACTTTTTGGTTACCAAACAACCAAAACAACTGGCACACAGCCTAAAAATATTTGAGTTTTGAACTTAACTCGAGTTTAGTAACATGAAACACGGACGCCGAACTTGAACGATTTCTCTGTTTATATCTCCCTTTATTTCATAATAGTAAAAAAAGATAAATATATAATCTTGATCGTCGCAGCACCGCATCCATGCAGTAGCGAATTTATTTTCTCGATCGACTGTACGACTGGTTTTAACGTTTCCATCTCTTTTTCTCTTCTGTGGTTTACATTAGTTGTTTTGGACTGTACTGTTCTGAGCATTCTGTGTTCTGTGATTCCTAGTAATTCGGCGAATTCGCATTCATTATAATATTGGTCGCATCTTGTTTTTCGATTTTACTTTTGATTAATAAAATTGGTGATACGGTCTCTGATATGGTGTGCATTTATTGGATTGTAATTTGTTGATAACAATTTATTGTGTAAACAGAAAATCATGGACAAGTGGCTTGCTAGCGTTAAGGTAAGACATATGAGGTGAGGTATATTGTAGCAAAATTTAAATATCTAATAAAATTGTAGGCAAAACAAAAAGATCCTCTTGGCAAGGAAATTGATGATGGTCAGCCCTGCTGCAGTAAAAGCCCTAAGAAGAAAAATCCAATAGAAGAGGATATTGCTGATGATATTACAAGTGAATGCGCTGTACGTATTGAAAAATTATTTTATTATTGTATTTCAAGGGGTAGGTATTTCATTTTCAATCAAAAACGTTAATTTTAGGTTGAGGTACCACCTAATGAGACGGACGCACTTGCAATATCGAAAACTAAAAGAAAAAACAGTGAATTAGAACATTCTGTTAAGAGGGAAAACAAATCTAAATTTTTGCAGTCATGGCAAAGCATCCCAGCATTTAGCGGTTGGCTTGAAGAAAGTACATTCAATTCAAAAAGTAATCACTATGCACGGTGCAAGGTATGTAATTGCAGAATTAGAGCCCACAAAAGTCTTTTACTGCGACATTCTAAAACAGAAAAGCACAAATTGAATTGGCAAAAAGTTTCGACTAGTGGAAAAATAACCGATTATAAACCAAAATCTGACCAGGTTTCAGTAAGAAGGGCTGAAATCAAATTATCGGCTTTACTGGCGACAAATGATTTGCCTTTTTTGTTAATGGATACACTTTGTCCATTATTGAAAGATGTCTTCCCAGATTCGCAAATTGCACAAAAATTGAGTGTTAGAAGATCCAAGGCGACAAGGATTATGTGTGAAAGTTTGGGAAAAACATTTATGAATGATCTCTCCGTGCAGCTGTCTAAGCCAGGAGTGTTTTTTTCCTTGATTATGGATGAGACCACAGACGTTTCGGTTAGGAAGCAGTGCGCATTTTCAGTTATGTACTATGATTTAGATTTAAACATTGTTAAAAATATATTTTTTGATATCGTGGAGACAGGTGGTTCCACAGCAATTGAGCTGTATAGTACATTAAAAGATAGTTTAACGTCCAGAAATATTCCTCTTACAAATTTGGTTGGATTTTCTTCGGACACTACCAATGTTATGGTTGGTCAGAATCGTTCAGTCTTTTCGTTGCTGAAACAGGAAATTCCTCATATAATTTGCGTTAAGTGCTCATGTCATATGGCACATTTAGCAACTTCGAAAGCATGCTTAAAACTTCCTAGGCACGTAGAAGATTTACTGCGTAACCTGGGAAGTCATTTTAACCGAAGTTCTTTGCGGAGAAAAAAATTTGAGGAATTTCAGCGTTTTTTTAAGGTTGACATTCACAAAATTCTTTCTCCATCTGTCACAAGATGGCTTTCAATAAAGGCCTGCGTTGACCGAGTCCTCGCACAGTATGAACCTCTAATTGCATACTTACGAGAGAATGTATTCGAGGACCCTTCTATCACAACGGACAATATGTTGGAGACAATGGCTAATCCATTTACTAAGATTTACTTAGAATTTATGTCTTATAGTTTAGGACTTATGACTGACTTTAATATTCTATTCCAGTCGGAAAAGCCCTTGCTGTATAAGGTCAAACCAGAAACTACGAATCTTTTGAAAAATGTGTGTGCAAATTATATTGATCTCCCAATTATAAGGAAAGTTAAAGATATTTTTAAATTTAATCACAAAAATCCAGCCAATTTTGTACCAAACCAAAAAATATATTTAGGTATTAAAGCTTCAGAAAGCTTTGCAGAATTAAGCGAAAGCCCTGACACTGACAAAAAAGACTGCGACAACTTGTTAACAAGTATATTATCATTTTATATTGAACTCGTATATTAAAGAAAGATTCGATTTTTCTGACCCGGTGTATGAAATATTAGAAATTATAGACCCTACTGTAGCTCAGTCCTTTAATATTAAGTCTTTAAATTATATCCTAAATAGATTTCCGGTTCTAAAAGATCATGTTGATCCGCAGGCTCTAGACAATGAATGGCGAAAACATGCTCTTTTAGACGTCGCCACTTTGCACTTAAACGTAAAAGAATCCCACAAATATTGGGCTGGCATATTTACTCTGGAAAATCAAGCAAATGTAATACTATTTCCAAATTTAAAAACAGTATTTTCTTTACTTCTTGTTCTGCCCTTTTCCAATGCATGTGTTGAGCGAATCTTTAGCGACTTGTTTAATGTAAAATCAGATAAAAGGAACTTGCTAAATACCGAAACGGTTCGAGCCATTCTAGCCACAAAACATGGGGTGGAAAATAATGGGGGATGTGTTAAATTCACACCTTCAAATGAAATGATAAACGTAAAAATCTGGAAAGAAAAATGATGATTGTAAATAATAAAATAAGTTATTTTATTTACCAAAACTTTGTTAGTAAAAATTAAAAACAATGCTCAAATGATTTTTTTATTTTTTTATTTCACTATGTAGCGCAACCCCCCCCCCCCCCCCCCCCATCAACGGTTTCAACTTTATAAAAAATGAAAAAAATCACATATAATGGTGAAAGCACCAGGACAAAACATTTTTATTTCGACGCGGACTAAATCGGACCTTTTCGTGCCAGCCCGCGGACCATTTCACCTAATACCATTGGCAACACTGTCCGGTATATCAGTTCGAAGTGGATCGTTATCGGTTACGCATATTAAAGTTTTTAAGGGGATTATTTTGCGCTGATTATAGCAGTGGTTTTACAAATATATAATTATTTTTAAGGAGATTATTCATTATGGATTTAATACCTGGATGTAAGTATATGTTAATTTATATATATTTTTTTATACTCAATATAGATATTGGTTTTATAGGTCCTTGATGTCAGACACAAAAACTGACTTTATTTTTTTAATATATAGTATTGTAGAAGATTTATAGTTATGTTCTAAACCTTTCTAAAGTACAAATTTTAGTTTTTTATATAGAATATAGTACCTCCTTAAATATTCAGCAATAAAACATTGAGCATCTTTGTGCTTTGGTTTTAAAACTAATATTTTAACTGGACTCTAAATATAATTTTATTTTTAATGAAAATCTCTAATGTAACAAATCTCATTTTAGTAAATATTTGTGATAACTTTTTTGATTTTTATTTCTTATAATTTTAGGTTCCGATGTGCAACATATATTTTTTACGAACGGAGAACTAATAAAGAAAATGTTTGAGTTTCAAACCAAAAATTTGAAGGATACATTTCAACTTCTAAAACAGGAGCTTTTTGATCGCCATTCTCATTCCGAAGCTGATAAAAGATCCATCGTACATATTTTATCAATGTTTAATCACCAGTTTTTATGTCGATGGAAAAAAGCGAATCGAAAGATGGATAGAATCATGACTAATGACAAGGAATGGCTGAAAAAATCTATAGCTTTTCCTAATCCCGTTCCCCTTCGGCTTAAGTCCAACTTGACTTCAAAAAAACATCGTGGTCGTCCCGAACAAAATTTTCTAGCTTCGAGTGATCGATCAAAGCGACGCAAGACCGCCACCTTACGATCAGAGTTTTCAGCAGAACAACTTGCTTATGCGACTCAAATAAGTCTGCGATCAGCAGGAAAATCAGACGCTTTCGTTGTACTTAAGGATATTATGACTACCACACCCAAAAGAGCTACTAAATATAGAAACAGATTTCAAAAGGAAAATAATAAAAAACTTTCACCAGAGCAGGCTTTGTCTATATTTATGGAAGGACAACTTACCCGGTCTCAGTATAATATTATTAGAGAACCAGCAAGGAATTATTATCCTTCGTACAAGATTATCCAACAGGCCAAGTTAGAGTGTTATCCTGAAGACATCATAGTAACAGAAAAATGTGCTGATGTACCATTGCAAAGTCTACTCGACCATACTGCAAAGAAGCTGATTATATCTCTTAAAGAGGTAATTTTTAATTTAGAACAGGAAGAGAAGGATAATATGAATTTAATTTCAAAATGGGGTTGTGATGGCAGCTCAGGACACAGCGAGTATAAGCAGTCATTTGGACAGAGTTCTGATGCTTCAATGTTTATTACATCCCTGGTGCCGCTACAACTTTTAACTTGTCCAAGCAATGAACCCACAGGACGCATAATATGGCAAAATCCTCGCCCGTCTTCTCCTCGTTTCTGCAGACCCACTAGGCTGCAATTTATTCATGAAAATAAAGAAATAACTGTGGCTGAAATAAAAAACATTGAAGAGCAAATACAAAAGCTAAACAAAACGTATATCACATTCGAAGAATGTCTTACAATATCTCATACTTTGAGTTTTACTATGACAGATGGAAAGGTATATAACGCAGCTTCAGATACATCTTCTTCTATGCGATGCTACCTATGTAACGCCACATCGAAGGAATTCAACCACCTCCACAAAATGATCCATAAATCAATTAATCAGACCACACTAAAATTTGGTTTATCAACTCTGCATGCATGGATACGGTTTTTTGAGTGTTGCTTGCATGTATCTTACAAAATGTCTGTATCAGAATGGCGAGTTTCAGGTGATAAAAAGAAAAAACTCGTGGCCCTCAACAAACGCAGGATTCAGAAGTAATTTCGATTAAGAACTGGAATGCTAGTAGACAAGCCAAAAGTTAACTATGGAAATACGAATGACGGCAAAACTGCGCGAAAGTTTTTCAGAAATGCGACTGTTTCAGCCGAAATTACGGGCTTTAATAAAAATCTGATTGAAAGATTTAATGTGATTTTGAGTGCAATGTCTTCAGGTTTTAGAATTGATATTCCTAGATTTCAAGCCTACTGCATAAAAACTGCAGCTACTTTTGTCAAGTTGTACCCCTGGCACAACATGCCTACAACTGTACATAAAATACTTATCCATGGGCCAGAAGTAATAAAACACGCGTTGTTACCTATTGGTCAACTGAGCGAGGAAGCCCACGAGGCACGAAATAAAGACATAAGAAAATATCGTCGAAATCACCCTAGAAAAACATCCAGAGTGGATACACTGACGGATGTATTTAATGCCTTAATGGTGTCTTCCGATCCTTTAATAACAATGTGCCGAAGGTTACCAAGAAAATCCAAATATGTTTTAAATAATTCTGTTATTAATTTGCTTGATGTTAATCAAAATTAAAAATATTCAAATATTTTTGTTTTTATATTTTCTTTATTTATGTAAACACCTAAACGTCAATAAAGTACATTATATGCTAAGCTATGAACCTATTTTATATTTAGAAAGCCTAATAGTATGATAAATCCTAATAATTTCAATAAAAATAATTATGGCCACAAATTAGACCTCGCTGCCCCAGTGTGCGACGTCGTGGATCATACGCTGTTTGGTAAAGAGAGAAAAAAGAAATTGGTGGGGTGAACTATGGTTAGCTGTTGGACCGACAAGTTCTAAAAGATCACTTATTAACTTCATTTAGGTACGGTAAACATCTAAATTCAAGAGCCATCATAAGTTCTTTTTCTGGGGATTTCTTCAAAATTAATTTTTCTAAATACTTATTCCTAATAGTGAAACAAATAGTATTTTTGGGTGTGTGTTTATTTTGGTTAGATAAAACAAAATTAACTTTTAAAGTTTAAGTAATAGAATATCTGGGAAGGGTTTTATTACGTTTAAAACAAAACTTCTTTTCTTTTGCAATTGAATCATTTTTGAATAATCTAAATTTCTGTGTTGGTTTGGCTTTTTCTATACAGAGTGAAATATATTTAACAACAAATAAGTCTCAAAAAATTATCTAAAAAGATAATATAATATTTTTAAAACAAATAATCTTTTCTCACGGCATTAAGGTTGGTAATCCCACTGTCTTTGGATTTCGCCACTTATGCCTTAATTGTTATAAAAAAACAAATAAGTAATAATCTTTTCTCACGGCATTAAGGTTGGTAATCCCTGTAATGTTCTTGGTTCGTTGTGTAACAATGTAGTCAGGATACGATAAGAAAACGACAGTATCTAGTTCTACATAATAAATACTATATCTTTAATCAGTCTTCAATTCTCATATATATACAATGTTACAATGTACGAGGAACAACCTTTCAAGTAGTTGTCCTCGGTCAATTACCGTTCATGTTATCAATAATATAATACTATACATTAAACAACACATTCCTAATCTAAACATAAATGGATCAATGGCACCTCCGGCATTGACTTACTGATGGTCAATTGCCTAGTGAACTTGGTGGCGCTATTTAGCCATTACATCCCAATGTCTTTGGATTTCGCCACTTATGCCTTAATTGTTATAAAATAACAAATAACTAATAAAATTTTCTCACGGCATTAAGGTTGGTAATCCCACTGTCTTTGGATTTCGCCACTTATGCCTTAATTGTTATAAAATAACAAATAACTAATAAAATTTTCTCACGGCATTAAGGTTGGTAATCCCACTGTCTTTGGATTTCGCCACTTATGCCTTAATTGTTATAAAATAACAAATAACAAATAATCTTTTCACACGGCATTAAGGTTGGTAATCCCACTGTCTTTGAATTTCGCCACTTATGCCTTAATTGTTATAAAATAACAATTAACTAATGATATTTTCTCACGGCATTAAGGTTGGTAATCCCACTGTCTTTGGATTTCGCCACTTGTTATAAAATAACAAATAACTAATAAAATTTTCTCACGGCATTAAGGTTGGTAATCCCACTGTCTTTGGATTTCGCCACTTGTTATAAAATAACAAATAACTAATAAAATTTTCTCACGGCATTAAGGTTGGTAATCCCACTGTCTTTGGATTTCGCCACTTGTTATAAAATAACAAATAACTAATAATCTTTTCTCACGGCATTAAGGTTGGTAATCCCACTGTCTTTGGATTTCGCCACTTATGCCTTAATTGTTATAAAATAACAAATAACTAATAATCTTTTCTCACGACATGACATTAGCTCGGTAATCCCACTGTCTTCGGATTTCACCACTTATGTTCAAAAATAAAAGTTAACTCTTAAAAGAAAAGAAAAGCAATCAATCTATAACAACCAAACTTTCTATCAATTTTGCCTTGTTTACAGAAGTTTGTTTAAAGAAACTATATATTACTGAATCAACATAAATTAATAACAAAAAAAATAAAAAGGGGGTTTAAAATAATACCTAAAAGTACCTAGTCCTAAAGTCTTCAATTTAGATACCGACAAATAACTCACACAACTTTATAAAATTTATATTTTCAATATTTTAGATTGCCTATAACAAACATTAAAATAAAATTAGAATTGTCTAATTAAACTAAAACTATTAACATTTATTTTGTACTTGAAGTTGTTATGGCGTTAATACCGTTTTTTTCTTTCCTAATAGTATCTGTTGCTGACGTCTAGCCAAAATTCTACCATTCCAATAAATAATTAACTATAAATCACTGCTAGGAGAATTCAATTATTTTTCGTATATGGTTTAAGTTCGGGGTTATCCTATATCCATGCTCCTCCATCGCGCTGCTATGGGGCGACAGCCCACGCTGGACGTAGCATCGAGGTAAAACTCGTGAGGAAGAGGGGATTTTTATCAGGCAGGAAAAAGAAAGAATTTCTCATTTTCTATGTTCTATACTAGGCCAACCAACAGTTAAAACCATTCGATGGTAGTTTTAAAAAAGTAATAAGAAGGATTGTTTTCTAAAGGTAATATTTATTGGGGGTTGCTCAAGGAATAGTGAAGGTTACGTTTTTTTGATCCAGACCATTAACAGGGTTACAGTGTTTCCTTCGACGTGGGACGGCGGCCGACAGACCGGTGCGACAGCACATTCCAGCAACCGATAGTAGAGGACACCCTACAGGGATAGGCGACAGCCCCTCCGTCCCGTCCGGTGCACAGGGTAGGGGATTTCTTTGGAAACGTGGTCGAGAGTGCGTTGCTAGAGCTTTCTCTGAACCAATTTCCAATGTTGCAATTTTATCTGACTGCATAAGTCTAAATTCTGCCATCTGATGAGTTTCTCAATCTCATTAAAAGAAGTGTTTTTACACAATCCATAAAACGCCCATAATAAACTTTGAGTTAATTTTTGTCCACTCAGTATAATACTTCAATTAGTATTTTTCAGCGAACCTGACGAACACAACGAAGGGTCGGCCTTAGATTCTGCCCGAATCTAAACGGTCACATCAGAGCCTGTTTCTTTATTGTATGTGAGGCATACTAATGCATTATTTTATGTATTTGGATGTCACGCGAGGAATTCTGGAATAGGTGAATAATGACTCAACTCCATGAGTCGTGCGATAACACTTTTGTGTTAAATCAGACCTTCCAGGGCACAAATTTTTTTGTTGAAAATAATGCTAATAATAATTTTATTTTTCAGCTTTGTAATTAAATATCTTAATTATTTAATTAACCCATTTTTAATAACCCACTAATTAAAATTTCTTTCAGCTTTTTACTCCGGTCGTATGAGCCGGAAGCCGTAAGGTTACAGTAAGGAGGAAAAACACTTCATTTTGAACACACTGCGGGAAACACCGAACTAGTTTAATAATTCAAAACAACGACTCGATTAATGGCCGCGTCGCCGTAGACGTCGCATAGTGGTTGCCTGCTTGCAGAGTTTCGATTGGCTATCTGCACTGCCATCTATTAATACATTTTGGTACCGCTCTGATACAGATACCGATATCAAATATTTTAGGTATGCCTGTCGTCAGCGCCCCCTTAGGTTTGTACACCCAAGTTTTTAGAATCGGACAAATATAGCCGGACTTACTATACTATAATAAGTCTGTGTACTGTGGACATATAGCCACACCGTATTTGTAAACGTAATTGCTGTTTGTTTAAGAGCGCAGTTAAATAGCTCAAAATCGCACACAAAATCCACTAAAAGTTTAAATTCTATATATTATTCGTAGATGACGGTGAGCGTATGATATCAGGAATATATTTTAAAAAATAAATATGAGATCTGTAATTTACCCACCCAACTACTTTATAAATTTGTCGATAGAGGAATTGTTTTTAAGGGAGTATACATATAGTTTACTATTGTACTAACTATTTAAGTTTAGATTGTACTATGCTAAATTATACCAAAGAAAACTGTGACGAGTTCACATATAACATAGTATAAAGCTAATTTCAACTGTGGTATGTGGTAATAGTAATATGTTGACTTGATGAGTGGTTCACTTTTTAATTATTTTGCTATACGGACTGTTAAAAAAATCTGGAATATTTCAAATGTGTCTACAACTACCTATTTAATATATTTTTTGGGAAATTCGCATTAAGACTGCTTTCCTTGGAAGGATAAAACCCCTTATCTGTTACAATACACGGTTGGTCAGCACAGATATAATCTCTTTTAATTTTAAATGATTTAATGTATTTGAAATTTCAAATAGTGCCTTATAAAGAAACAATTTAATGATAGACTGGCGTTGCTGGGTTTATCTGTCAAACTAATAGATATATGTAAAAAAATACCTTACGGGAATTTATTGAAAGACCAACATGGCAAACACTTTAAACATCTCATAAAGTTCTTACATCATTTTCAATTTGTCTTTTAATGGAGTATCTGAATCTTTAGAAATATACAAGACGTTCCATTTAAAATTAGGAAGTTGGTTTTCTTCTCACCAACCATGTATTACACTTAGTTACAGGTTAGTTCATGGTTGTATCCTTCCAAGTTGTGCCGTTTGAATTACATTTATATACACATGTCAATTTCCGGTCACTTTGATGGATCACCTGCGAATTAATCGTTCGTGTAAAAAAGTGCCGCCGCCGAGACAAAGGCAACGATTCTGCGTTCCTACAACTTCGTAAAGGGAAATTGTTGATAATATTATAGTATTAAATATACTTGTTCTTGTGCCTTAAAATTCGGCTCCTACAAATATGGGTGAACTTTTTTTACCAAAGCGGACCTTTATTTTATACCATATTATAGAGCAGTGTTTTATTTATTATTATTATTATTTTTATTAAGCAAATGAATCCACTTTGTAAAGCGTCGCCGTCGCGTTATTTATTACTTTACTGTCAGTGTCGGTACAGGTACCCAAAGAGTTTCTCAGTAAGAATTGGTACTTAAATAAGGCTGCAAATTTTAATTCTTTTTAGTGGTTTGGTTAGGTATTTGAATATATGGTTTTGTATATAATACCTACTTTCGCTATGTATTGTGGTCATTTGTATTATTGGTATCATAAATACTATTTTTACCGAATTGTGACTAAATGCCAAAATCACTTGAAAAACACGACAAAAAGACAGGGTTTGCCACTTAAAACTCCTTAAGCCCGTATTATCCTTAATTTCTTTATATACAAATTCCTGCAGTATATAACTATTTATAGAGTGTCCGAAAAATTATTATTTTAACTAATTAACTGGATTTCTTTTAACCATACCCTAACATTAAGTCAGTGATAAAAGTTTAATGCAAGTTTAAGTTAGCTTTAATTTAACCCATTATTACCTAGCGTGCCATATATGGAACGCATATTTAAAAGATATGGATTATTTTTTATTTCTTTAAATGTAAGAGGAAAACGAGATCAACCAATAATACTTATTGACATTGTTGGTTGTCCACCCGTAAACACTAAAATTGGTATAAAATACACCACGGTGCGGGCAGGATGCCGGTAGTTTGGCAGAGCTGTTTAAAACGCCGGTTTGTGAAAATGGGTGATCATAAAACGTAAGTATTTTTTCCGAATATTTACTAAAATAAACGCATTTATTTATTTAAAAACTTCACTGTATACTTAATAAAAGATGTGCTTATAAGCAACTATTGATTGGATGTTTTTGTCGGTTACTTTCAAAGTGTTTTTGTTTACCGTGCCATATATGGAACGCTAGGTTAATAGGGTCAGTAGATGTACCTATGTATGTTCGAGCATCAAATCCCATAAGAAATAACATGGGACCTAAAACCTGCATTTTTAGTGCCATTTTAGGGGCGTGACACTTTTCCTGGAAGCAATAATCCTCTCTTAACCCGAGTGGAAACCAACTACTATCGCCATCTAGTATCTGACGTCATACCCGCTCGTTGTCGGTAATACAGGATCCGTCTTAACCTAAGTGGTGCCCCCTGGTATTATCAGCCCTCATTATTTCAAGATTTTAACCCAACTTTATGACCCATGATCACGTGTTATTACATTTATATACATAATAACCGTTGTAAAGCAGCCACCTAGCGGAGAAGAGATAGTACCCAAACCCAAATACCTAACCTGTAGAGACATCCAGGGGCGCCGCCAGGAAAAACTTTAGGGGGGGGCATTTTTTTAAAATTAAAGGTCGTGCATTATATTACAGGGAAGAGCCTTACAAGAGCCTTACCAACTACCAGTTTCCTTTCAACAACATTTAATTTACGAAAAAGATATACGAGTATAGTAATATATTTAGTTGAACATGATTAAAACAGCAAACTTGAAAAAATACATTTATTTTCTAAAAAGAGAACCTAATATTAGTTATTTTTATATAAAAATAAATAAAAATCACAAAAATAAAAAGCAAATATAATTTGTTTCTTTGGCAAATCATAAGGAAACATAAGAATAACAAAACATATTCTATTAACAGAATTCAAAACTCTTTTATATAATAAACAAGATTTTAATTTTAATAGAAGACAGAAGAAACCTAGTTCCTTAATAATACTAACTGTACAAATACATAAGGATAAAAAACAGAGCTAAACCTAGCTATGGGCAGTGGGCAGTCTTAGTCAACAAAAAGAAATTTTAAATTTCTTTTTTCTAAGCCAAATAAGTCAATTACTTTATTAATTATATGAAGTTTATTGTTGTCAACGTATTTCCTGTGTATACTTATAAGAGCTAGCCCAGAAAGACGATTTTCGCTAATTGTTGATCTAAGCCAGGTCTTAATTCTCCTGAGAGTACTAAAAGACCGTTCAATCGAACATGTTGTAGGGGGCATAATTACAAATAATTTTAAACATGTTTTAATGTTGGGAAAAAAATCACATTCCTCATTTAAAAGTCTGGTTATGTCCCCCGAAAATTCTTTTTCTTTCCACACTTGTTGCCATGTGGAATATTCCGCCATTAAATTTTCAACACCAAATTTTGATGAAATATCTTTTAATTGACTTTCACTAAGAATAATTCCCTGTTTAATGAGAGATGGATGAAACCGTGATAGAGAAAAGGCTATTGTATTATCAGACGTAAACCGAGTTTTAAGAGAGATTATTATTGAATCTAGATAGGGAATAAATACAGATACCCTAAAATACTCTTCTGCTGATCTGCCCTGTACATTTGATCTGTTAATTTGACGTGGAACTATTCGGGGAATTTTAATATCTACATCTAATTCGTTAGCAAATTCTATACATTTTTTAAATATGACTGAAAACACTGTATTTGCATTTGTTCTGTCATTTTCGAACATGGTAATTAATGTATCAATATGATGTTTTACTGCAAGCAAATCAATAGAAACGCCTTGCAATTTATTTGCCACTGGTTCCAATAATGAAGAATACTTTGCAATTATATTAAGGCAGATAATAAATTGGGGCGAGGATACTGAGTATAGCAATTGCTGAGATTTTGACCTTGTTTTGGCATTAAAATTTTCATCTGTCGACATATTTTGTAACGCTGTTGCGATGAAAATAAATTTTTCATAGAAAAGCCTAATAGATTTATATTTTGATGACCAACGGGTCTCGCACAACAAAGGCAGGTTAGATACCAATGCCCGCCTTTTAGGACTGTCTCTAAAAAAATTTATTGTTTCCTTAATAACGCCTACAGAATTTTGAACAACTAAAACGGAATTTAGATCATTGATGACCAAATTAAGTTTATGAGAGGCACAATGAAAAAAGTTTGCCTTGGGATATTCGTTTCTAATTAATTGTTGCACTCCATTTTCTTTACCGGCCATCGTGGAACACCCATCAAATCCCAAGCCAACAAGATTATTTAAATTAAGCTTCAGAGCCCTCAGAGTATTTAAAATTGCGCTTGAAATAGTTTGAGCATCCATAGCTTTTAATTCTGTAAAACCCAGAAAATGCTCATTTACAACATTACTACTATCCAAGTATCTTATACCGATGGAGAGTTGTTCCTTGCCTGCTATGTCAGCGGTTTCATCAGCCAGCACAGAAAAAGCAACACTTTCGCTAACTTCGTTTATAATATGTTGCCGAATTACACTTCCACATAATTCAATAAGTTGGTTTTGAATTTGGTGAGATGTATATTTTGCTGTCTTAGAGCACGTCGCTAAATGATTCTCTAGTATTTTGTCACCACTTTCAACTCTAAATTTTAGAAGTTCCTCAAAATTTCCATCTTGCTCTTTACCTCTTAGAGCCAGGTCGCGTTTTCCACACAATAAGATTGTTGAAATAATAGGTATTAGTTTTTTTCTATTTTCTTCTATTATTTGTCTTTCTTGATTACAAAAGAGATCAAGAACAGTAGGATTCTGACCAGAAAATGTTTTCACGAAATTATTTGCCTTTAAAACAGAACTGCAGTGCCATTCTGACTTAATATGTTTTTTGGCCGATTCGTGAAAATGCTTAAAATCTGTAAATTCTCTGACAATAAAGGCACCTTGGACACCTCTTTTGATGGCTGGTTTAAAAAGTACACAATATTTACAAAGTACCCCTTTTAATTTTTCCGAATAAGCAATCCATTCATAATCGCTTAACCATTCACGCCTAAAATACCTCCTATTTTCAAAAACATCCTTTTTGAAATCATAATTCTCTAAAGGTATACATGAACTGGTCAGGAAATTATATTTTTGTAAATCGCTTACTCGTTGATGCAAACCTACGTAGTTTCCTAAGTCATTACTGTCCTTCTCTTGCACTTCCCTAGTTGTGTTCGACGAGGACGAGCCATCCGCACAACAGTAGACTCCTGTTCAATAACGGAAACGGACTGCTCATTACTTGACTTGAACTTGTTCTTTTTCTTTGGTGGACTTTCATTATTTGCTTCATCCTTGGATTTGCTTGAAGTTGAGGATTTCGCTTTGAAAAATTCCCGAATATCCATGCTTTAATTATATTTATTCTGTAATGCAAATGACAAAATATAATTAATATAACAATAATTAAGTTAAATATATCAAAGTTACCTTCCTATATTTTATGGTGGTATCTAATAACTCTGGCATCCAGCGCACGATAAACAATAATAGACACACAGTGCCACGCGAGATCCCATGCCACGTACTCGACAAGCTGACTACTACTGACAAGCGACGGTGACGGTAAATCCACAGCTTACAATTTGTAAGCTGTGGTAAATCTTCCGAATTTTGAACGGTTCAGTCAGGCCAGCGCTTCGTGTTTTATAATTTTATCCGTTACGCTTTGATGCGACGCACGCGACGATGCCAAATTTACCATTAAGTACAAACCAAGATAACATTTACCTGCGCATAAGCGAAACAATAATATCTGGGGCTCCTTTTTGCCATTTTAAGTTTAATTTGATAATACTTATGTGTAGCATTCGATCAGAATTTGTGTTCTGTGTAAAATCCAGGGGGGGGCGGCCGCCCCCCCTTGCCCTTATGTGGCGGCGCCCATGGAGACATCTATTTAAATAACCAATATTGAACCACACAATGAATAAATAATAACATAAAAAAGTTATGCCTACAGTGGGAATTGAACCATAAGCCTCTGGGTTCGAACTTCAAAGCCCTGCGAGATACGCTGCGAGAGCATATACATTAAAACTGTTAAACAATGTTAGACAACGTGAAACCACGGGGACACATCTGAACAGATTGCTGAAACAAAGATCCTTAAGTGAGAATATGGCAATATTATGGTTATAAATACAGGGTCGTTGGTATGTATGGAAACGGTCGATTATTTCTTAAAGTATAACAGTTAGCAACAAATATTTTAGATAAAAGTTTTAGGGTTTTTCAAGGTGTATTAGAATTTAAAAAAAATAAGTGTACAGGATGAGTCAGAAAACCGTAGGGAAGCAAAGTAACCTTTTTTTAAATGGAACACCCTGTATCTTCGAATATTTTTGGATTTAACATGAAATAGCAATTATTTTTTAATAAGTGCACTATAAGTCTAAACCTAATAGTTTTCGAGATATCGACTTTTGAAAAATGACATTTTTGAACTTTGACAGCTTCTAGCTTTTTAACGGTACGTTGTAGAGTAAAACGGCTTACATGCCCCTATCTTAATTTTTTATGATCTTTCCAAAAACATCAACTTCCGGTTAAACCGGAAGTACTGTATTTCCGGATTTTGAGTTACATCCGGTTTAACCGGAAGTTGATGTTCTTGGAAAAATAAGAAAGAAGTAAGATAGGGACATGCAAGCTGTTTTATTCTAAAAGGTACCGTTAGAAAGCTAGAAGCTGTCAAAGTTCAAAAATGTCATTTTTCAAAAGTCGATATCTCGGAAACTATTAAGTTTAGACTTATAATGCACGTATTGAAAAATAATTGTAATTTTACGTAAAATCCAAAAATATTCGAAGATATAGGGTGTTCCATTTAAAAAAAAGTAACTTTGTTTCTCTACGGTCTTCTGACTCAACCTGTATACTAATTTTTTTAAAATTCTAATACACCTTAAAAAACCCTAAAACTTTTATCTAAAATATTTTTTGCTGACTGTTTTACTTTAAGAAATAATCGACCGTTTCCATACATACCAACGACCCTGTATATATACAAAATTAAGGCAAACCAGGCTGTTTCATCTACTTAGTAAAACAAAATAATTGATATCTGAGTACTACCTGAAGTTAGGCAACCAGTGTTTCACATAAAAAATAAATGTTTCACATAAAAATAAATATTATAAGCGTAGGCAAATATTAACAATCTTGCGCATTCACCAATCTGTTTTGTAATGTAAGCAGCAGCTTTCAATATTATCTTACAATCATTTACCCCGAATGGGCTGCAACGTTTCTTATAGATAGATAGTATAAACTAAAAATCAGTAATTATGTAGCATTCATTTTTGCTATAGATGTATATTTATAGGATGCTACATGGTTTTGTGTAAGATATTTTTCTACATTACCTTTCTATGTTTTCTGTGGATTTTAAGTTTAGTGCTTTGGTGCAGAGGTTCATGTTTTACAGGCCACGGTCCTATCATGAATATTTTTTTGTACATTCTTCATTCCTTTTCTTTTTAATTAACTTGAAAGAAGTAGATATCTGAGTATTTAAATATTTTTATTGTCAAAATTTGGGGTTATGTTCATTTATGATAACCGGTCAGTAGTTCATTTGGCTTATAGTAATGTTCGTTGAGTTATTCCATTTGAACCTTGGTTAGTTCACTCTAGAACCTTGGTTAGTTCACTCTAGAACATTGATGATATTGCACTTTTCACCATTCGATAAATTGGTATGCCATTATTTGTTTTTAAATTGCATATTATGCAGGGTAAACTGCTATTAGTTTTCCACATGTCAAGTTGGTTTGGTTTTGTCATTTTATCGAACTGAGACCACTTTCATCAATTGTCTGAACGTACCAATTTTTTTGACATGACAGTTAAGGGACACCTGTCATTTGATCTTTACCTTTTTCGAGGAGATTTTGACTTTACGCCACTTCATTTAAGATCACTCTTGAAGGTAGATGTTGGCTCACCCGACATCGCCCGGTGAAATACCATCGCATCGGCTTAGGTGGCGTGAAGTTGCTCTTTGAGCTAACGTTTCGTCACTGTGCCGATGTCTCCGGTTTCCAGGGTGGGAAATATACAAAAAATGCTGTGATGATGGTTCCAAGATCAATAAATTCCGGAGTTAAAAACGCCCCCCGATCGGATCTCCGGGTGGGGGCGGGTCCTGGCGCCTTATCAAGCGAGATTATCCAATCATCCACCATGTCCAGTAGCCATGCGGGTCCTTCGAACAATATTCTAAATGGAAATGGTGTGAAAACTGGAGTTGTTAAAAGACCCGAGATTAGCAACTTCCAAATTGACTTCTGCAATATAAGAGGACTGAACTCCAACATCAATGCAGTCCATCAACATCTACAATCTACCAAACCTCATGTACTTGCACTAACCGAAACCAAAGTCATATCATCGATTAGTACGGTCAGCTATTTATATCCTGGGTACGACTTTCATCACCGATTTAGGCGGAATTCTGGCCTTTGTCTCTTTGTCCAGAGTGATATTTCTTGTCAACGAGAGGAGACACTCGAGCCCAACGACTTTGATGTAATGTGGTTTAAAATATCAACGCAGAGAATTACTAAATTCATCTGCTGCCTTTACCGGCCGCCAAGCGATACCCATTATAGAGACTTGTTCTCCTCTCTTGCTAATACTATCGACTTTTTGCAAACCCACCATGCCAATTCCGAAGTTGTCATCCTTGGCGACTTCAACATTCATAATGTCAACTGGCTCAAATACTCAAACATGACTGACGAACAAGGTCGTGAAGCCGAATCCTTTGCCATCAGCTCTGGCCTCACCCAGCTGGTGGGTGAACCAACTCGGATTCCAGACCGAGATGGTGATTTTGCTAGTTTGTTGGATCTTTTCTTAACTTCAAACCCCGACTTGTACACTGTCACCGTGAAGCCGCCGTTAGGAACATCTGACCACAACCTTATTTCGGCACTGAGCAAACTACCAATTAGTGCTAAAGAGCCTCCTAAACCACGCAAGATATGGCATTATACATCAGCTAAGTGGGAGGACCTAAGGGACCATTTTCGAACCTTTCCTTGGCGGGACGTTTGTTTTACCTCTGATGATCCATCCATCTGTGCAACAGAAATATCGGAGGTTATCCTTACTGGTATGGAAGCCTTCATCCCTTTCTCAAAAAAGTGCCCTTCTAACGGCAAGCCTTGGTTTACCAAAAATTGCGAACGAGCTGTTAAATCAAAAAATTATTTCTACCGACAATGGCGTAAAAATCCTACCGCCGAAAATCGTACCATCTTTGTTAACGCTCGAAACCAATGCAAGCAAACGATAAACCAAAGCAAAGAAGCACACAACCAGAGGATCAGAGACAAACTTCTTGAATGTCCTAGCGGCTCAAAATCATTTTGGTCGGTAGCTAAGGCCGTCAGTCAGAACTTTACCAAGTCAACCATTCCACCTCTAACACGTTCTGATGGCACCATTGCGACCAAAGCACAGGAAAAAGCAAACTTACTGGCGGAACTATTCTCTTCACATTCAACGGTAAATTTTCAGGGAAGTACTCCACCGAACATTACCCCTGTAGAATCGAGAATGCCCAAGATTGTCTTTCGCCACCGCCATGTTAAGCGAATCTTGAGGAGTCTCGACACTAAAAAGGCTTCTGGTCCTGACGATATTCCAGTCATTGTAATTAAGAAATGCGCTGACGAACTGACACCGGTATTTTGTAGGCTTTTTAACTTATCCTACAAAAAAGGAATATTTCCTTCTTGCTGGAAAACTGCGAGAGTCCAGCCCATACCCAAAAAAGGCAAGAAGACCTTGCCAAACAACTATCGTCCAGTCGCATTGCTCTCGGTTATATCAAAAGTTATGGAGAAGGCTATCAACGAAAAATTACTAAAATACCTGGAAGGCTTCAACATTATTAGTGACCGCCAGTATGGATTCCGTAAGTCTAGATCAACAGGAGACCTTCTCGCTTATGTTACTCATGTTTGGAACAACGCAATAGAACACCATGGGGAGTCCCGGGCGGTAGCACTGGACATTTCCAAGGCTTTTGACCGAGTATGGCATGAGGGGCTCCTAACTAAAGTGAGAGCATACGGAATGCCGGTTCAATTTTGTTCATGGCTGTCGAGCTTTCTTAAAGACCGTTCTCTGCGAGTGGCGATGGACGGATTTCTTTCAGACACATTTAACATCAACGCCGGAGTCCCTCAAGGTTCTATATTGTCGCCCACCCTTTTCTTACTATACATTAACGATCTTTTGGAAAAAACTAAAAATCCTATATATAGCTTCGCTGATGACAGCACACTTGTTTCAACTTTTACTTTGGATGCTCGGACATCGGCTGCTAATGCACATCTCTATAGGCAGCAAGAGGTCTCATATCTCAACAAAGACCTGGAAGAAATTTTGTCTTGGGGTGACAGTAACCAAGTAGAATTTAACGCTAAAAAGACCCAGGCGGCAGTTTTTTCTAAAAAAGTTAATGTTGAAGAACCGGATATAGTTATGGCGGGACACTCAATTCCCTTGGCTTCATCAATTCATTTATTGGGCGTTAATCTGGATAGTCATATGTCTTGGCATGGCCACGTTGCGGCCATTGCTAAGGCAGCCTCGCAAAAGCTTGGAGTACTTTTCCGAACAAAGAACCTCTATACACCCCAACAACTTTTGATGCTCTATAAAGCCCAAATTCGACCATCACTGGAGTACTGTTCGCATATTTGGGGCTCTGCTCCTAAACATACCCTGAGATTGCTAGATTCCATTCAAAGAAGAGCCATTCGCTTGATCGGTGACCATAGTCTGACAAACAACCTGGAAAGCCTTGAACATCGAAGGCAGGTTGGCGACTTGAGTCTATTTTACAAATATTTTCATGGCAAGTGTTCAACTGAGGTTGCCCGCTTAATACCACCGAGAGCGGTGCATGGTAGAAATACACGACGAGCCACTGCAGCCCACCAGTACGTGGTTCAACTTAGTGTCCCTCGAACGACACTGTTTCAAAATTCTTTCATCTGGAGAACGTCATCACTCTGGAACGACCTCCCTGAGATCGCCTTCCCCAACGAGTATAGTCTCCAAAGATTCAAGACCAACGTGAATCGTTTCCTGCGCACACGCACCGCTCCTAGAGCGCCATAAAGGATTTATCCTGTAGTGCTGTGCCTTATCATAAAAAAAAAAAAAAAAAAGGTGGAAGTCGGCGGTTTTTAAAAGGGGCCCACTATTATGTGATTTGAACAGGTCCGCCGCCCTAACTTTAGTTAGCACCTCAGGGGTAGTAGAGCGTCCTCATCTCTTTGATGGTAAGATTTCTTTCATTCTTTTTTTGTGTCTTCTTAATTTTTTTATAACCTAAATTTTCTCCAACATGTGCAATTCAATTTTTTTAGATTTGCACATGAGGCCTCATTTCTTTGTAAATTTTTTGAGATGGTAGCACCAGACAACCAATGAGGTAGGATATATTTGCGATTTGATTTAACCAGATATCTGATTCGCTGTTTCGATTTTAGGTTTTTTTTAGATTTTAGTTGTAATTTCCTTTTGCTTCTATCGAAGCGTTTATTGTTGAATATGTAACAGGCGTTACATATTCATATTCCTTTTGACCACGTGTTGAAATTGAATCTGCATTGAGAGACCACATGGCCTGTAACCTGTATATATGTGCTGTCTTGTACTGTTCGGGTCCACCAGACTGGATGCAGGGTGCCTATTAGTTTGAAGAAGAAACCACATGGGATTTGGAACATCTGGGAAATAAGGCCAGTGTATTGTGATAATTTTAAATTTATTTATAACCTTATCACCATAAATTTCACTCTAAAATAACTTTAATTTGTAATACCACCTTGGTAACATTTAGAAAGAATCTAGGTATTATGACCGTGCAAGTATGAAGGTTCTAGAACATTCTCTTTTCCCCTTTTCATAAACAATAGGCGATAACCAGTTACCAGGCGAGTCAAAACCCTTCAGGTCTTCCCATAAGAGTATAATTTTTTTAACTTTAATATTTAATTTAGATTGATTTCAATACTTAATCTCTTTGTGGAATCCAGTTGGTGATCCTAATAAATTACCCCAATTGTTGTTTCACATATCTGTGTTTTATTGTTACTGTACTGCACGACCAACTATTTCCATCTTTAGAAGCAAGCGGTTTTCCTATTTTAAAACGCTTTGTAAGTATTAAGTTTTTAACCATTTAAAATAGGTGGCGTCTAAGACATCAAAAAAGTGTACAACTGCTTAAGGCAAGGACTCCGAGCCTCCGACACAAGAGCTGCCGTTCGCACCATGGTACGTAAAGTTGCCTTCTAAAGGTAATTTTACGGCACATAAAGTAGCGCCTTTGAACGTGTGGCATAGTACACTTTTTTGAACATATTTAGCAGACTAGTGCACGAGTAACAATAAAATATTTTTAATAATTGGTAATTTTATCTGGATCCATTATATTTCAATATTTTAAATTTCACTGATCAGCACATTCTTATTTAAGTATATTGGTAAAAATATACAGAACACATATATTGTTGGCCTAATAAGGATTATTTTTTTATAGACTCGCTGTGTCAAAGACGCCGAGTTCTTTTATTTCTTAAAAACTCTCATTGGACGATATAGTTATAGACACATTACTTTTTAGTCGAACCTTGAAGTTTTTTAGTAAGATGTTTTACAAACTTATATACAGGGTGTGTCAATATTTATAAAGCTGAGTAAGACCATCTTGTTTCTTACATTTTTATAAGTCGGTTAATTTTAATTATCTTTTGTTTTAATTCACATTGTCTATTAGACAGTGATACTTTAACACAATCCATAGACATTATTCAAGGTTGAGATTGACCCAGACGTCAAAGAAAGGTTCATCAAAAAACATTTTCTTTAATTTTTCATTAAACCAGGTGTAATTTTTTATCTAAAATTTTACCTGTAAAGACTTTGTCAAATCATACTAGTATGCTGTACTTTAGTAAGTTCTGAATAACTTTGAACTCTGACAAATATTTTCTTTATACAGGGTGGTAGAGTATTTTTGATACAGAGTGTGATTACATTTTGAAATATTTTTTTTTAATTTTAATACACTTTGATAATTTTGATTTTGAACTGAAGTATTGATTTGAACTTTGAAATCTTTTATACAGGGTGTATATACCTAGGTGACCTCTTGGACTTTGATGATTTTATAGACTAGTGATTTTAATTTTTTTGGTAAAATTTTACTGCATACATATTCTATAAGAATATAGTACAGTTACATTTTGTGAAGTGATATACAGGGTGAAACAAATATTTTGGTTCGGCTTCTGATTAATATTTTTTTATTTACCATCGATAGATGAGCTACTGAATCAAATATTTTGAATTGAATTATTGTTTTTATAGACATTTTATTTTTAAATTTAAACTTTTTTCATCACGGATATTTTAAAATTTCAACCCAATCACTTATTAGAGTATGAGTTAGATTATGAATTGAAGATTCGACTTTTAACTTCACAACGTACAGTTGCGGAAAAGCGAAAAATATTTTCTCGAATTCAAAAAAGAGAACAAGCTCAACCTGGGAAGGATATTAATTTAGAAATTTGCACTTTAACTTTCGATGAAGAGAAACTTGGTATTCAACGAAGTTTAGATTCAATTCAAAAGGTTATAGATGAATTCGAAGGAAATGCTAATGATTCGGTTTTTGGTAGGGTTAAATCGCGTTTAGCTCACGTTTCTGGTAGGGCAAAAAGAATTCCTATACCGGAAGATGAACAAAAAGCAGCTGAAATATTTTCTTATATTCAGGATATAAGTGCCAATTGTTTATTGTTAGAGTCAGACTTATTTGATAAAATCGAACCTGGACAGGATACGGAACCTTCAGTTCCTACTGCTCCAATTATTAACGTAGCAGCTCCAGTGGTACATTGTGCCAGTCGTAATATTCCTATAAGTGAATGGCAAGTTAATTTTAATGGCGACTCTAAGAAACTTTATCCTTTTATAAAAAGATTAACCGAGTTAGCTCAAGCCCGTAATGTTTCATCACGTGATTTATTTAATTCTGCTGCCGAATTTTTTACCGGTGATGCATTTGTTTGGTATCGGAGTATAAAATCTTCAATTAATGATTGGGACTCTTTGATTTTAAAATTAAAAAAGGATTTTTTACATGATGATATAGATGATGATTTGTGGGAACAAATTAAAAGAAGGAAACAAAAGCAACATGAGTCAACAGTTGTTTTTATTGCACATTTAGAAGCTCTTTTTGCTAGACTATCAAGACCCCCTGCTGAAGTCTCTAAGGTCAAACATACCAGGAAAAATATTTTACCTGAATTTATTATTCGATTAGCTTTGGTCGATATTGATACTATTTCTAAGCTTTCAGAACTTTGTCGTAAGTTAGAAGAGTCAGATTATATGCAGAATAAGAGTAGACCTAGAGATGAAGTAGCTGGTATTGATCAGGCTAGAAATTTTCATAAGAATCCTGGAATTAGTAGACATTCTAATAATAATAAATTTAAAAGAAATTTTAAGAATAACTCTCAGATTTCTCATGATCAGTCAGGTTCTGGACAAGATAATAATAAGAATAATAACAAAAGTAAAAGCAATGATAGCGTTAAAGCTTCAGTGGTTTGTTGGAGTTGTAAATTACCTAACCACACTTTTTTAAATTGTAGTGCTCCTAGAAGCATATTTTGTTTTAAATGTGGTGAGGCTAACGTTAAGACTTCTACTTGTCCCAAGTGTACAAAAAACTAAAAAGGGAAGTGTCGCTTGGAGGCCGTCTCGCTACTCCCAAAACAAACGCCTCTAATAATGTTTTTTACAATTCAAACAGATCATTTTTAAAATCACAAACATTTTATAATTCAAATTCAAATTCTTTAAATTTGTTGAGTACTGATAAAGACTTAGTAAAGAAAACATATTTTAACCAGACTGATTGGAATAACTGGTTAAGAAGAGTTTCTGAATTTTTTAAGCATAATAAAACTTCTTTTAATAAGGTTTCATCTTCAAACAATCACGTTTCATCACTGTTCGTTAATAAACATTTGGATAACCGACCTTCTTTTAATGTTAAGTTACTTGATGTGGACATTTCCGTTTTATTAGATTCTGGGGCTACTAGTTCCGTTGTTGGATCGGGAGGTTTAAAGGTTTTAGAACAAACAGGTCTTAAGATATGCCAAACCCAGGTTAAAAATATTTGTACCGCAGATGGTAAGGCACAATGTGTTAAAGGCACAGTTGATTTGCCAATTGTTATTGATAATGTTTGTTCAGTTATTAATGCTTTAGTGGTACCTTCTTTGCCACATGCATTTATATTTGGGTGCGACTTTGCAAAAAAATTTAATATTTTGGTAAATTTTAGTGATAATTCGTGGCATGTACAATCCATGAATAGTAAATTTGAACTTAATGTGTTGAATAATGAAAATAATCATTCTTTAAGTAAATTTTATCCTCAGTTCAATTCTTTGGACGATCTTTCTAGATTAGAACGTTTGAGAGCAGATAAAGTCATATCTTCTTTTAATGAGATTTGTTGTAAGGATAAGTTGGGACGTACTAATAAAATTACTTTAACTATTGATACTGGTGACGCGATTCCTTTTAAAAAGAGACCTTTTTCTATGTCTCCATATATGTCAAAAATTTTGAATGAAGAGTTAGACGAAATGATACAATTTGGTGTAGTTGAGCCATCTAAGAGTCCATGGTGTTCGCCTGTTTTATTGGTCAAGAAACTAAATGGATCATACCGTCTTTGCTTTGATGGACGTGCTATCAATGATGTCACGAAACCTGATTGTTATCCTATGCCTAACATAGATAGGATTTTGTCTTCACTTCGTCATGCTAAGTATATTTCATCTATAGATCTTCGAAAAGCTTTTTGGCAAATTCCTTTAGATGAGTCATCAAAGGAGAAAACCGCTTTTGCTGTAGTGGGCAGAGGTTTATTTCAGTTCGTTACAATGCCTTTTGGTCTTAGAAATGCCGCACAGACGCAACAGCGCCTCGTGGATGCTATATTTGGTCCTCGTTATGAGCCCAATGTTTTTACTTATCTTGATGATATCTTGGTGGTATCTGAGGATTTTGATTCACATATAAGGTTGTTGACGGAAGTTAAAGAAAAACTGAAAGATGCAGGTTTAACCATCAATTTGGAAAAATGTGATTTCTTTAAAACTTCTTTGAAATTCTTGGGTTATATCGTGGGTTCAAATTCTTTGCGTACAGATCCACAAAAGATTGAGTCAATGATAAATTATCCTAGACCAAGGCACACTACTAAAGTGAAGCGTTTTGTTGGACTTTGTTCATGGTACAGAAGATTCATCAAGGATTTTTCTACATTAATGTCTCCTATTAACGATTTGTTGAAAGGAAGAAAAAAAGGACAGCCTATACAGTGGAATAGTGCTGCAGAGGAATCGTTTGTCAAAATTAAGCAACTTCTAGTATCTGCTCCTATCTTATCACAGCCAGACTTTACACAACGTTTCTATATTTCTAGCGATGCATCAAATACTGGATTAGGCGGAGTTTTATCGCAAATTATAGATGGGGAAGAGCGAGTAATTGCTTATGCCAGCCGATCTTTATCCAGAGCTGAGCGAAATTATTCTGTGGTAGAAAAAGAATGTCTTGGTGTGCTGTTTAATATTGAGAAGTTCCGAGGATTTATTGAAGGTGTTCCTTTTACGGTCATTACCGACCATTACAGTTTATTATGGCTTAATTCAATTAAAAATCCTAGTGGAAAACTAGCTCGATGGGCAGTTCGTCTTAGACAGCATACATTTGATTTGGTACACAGAAAAGGAGCTCAAAATGTCGTTCCAGACGCGTTGTCGCGTATTCCAAGTAATGAAGCAGCTGAAGATAATTGTTCAAGTTCAAGCATTTTGGAGGAAATCGTTGTTGGTGCACTCGATGTTGATCGTATTGATCCATGGTACGATAATTTACGTCGGAAAATTTTAGATACTCCAGAGAGTTACCCGCTTTGGAAAGTTGAAAACGATTTTGTTTATAAATTTATCCCAAATTCTCTTGCTATGAAAATTAATCTTCCAGAATGGAAATACTTGGTTCCTAAGCCGCAAAGAGAAGAAATCATAGATTCTTGTCATAGTCCTCCTAATTGTGGTCATTTTGGCTTTTATAAAACATTTCATCGTTTACAAGAACAATATTATTGGCCAAAAATGCGTCAAGACGTTCTCAGATTTGTCAGAACTTGTTTAGTATGTGGAGCTCAAAAAGCCCCTAACACTTCTCCGATGGGATTAATGGGTAAAGAAAAACAAGTAAGCTATCCTTTTCAAGTCATAGCAGTGGATTTAATTGGACCTCTTCCACGGTCGAAGAAAGGAAATAAATGGCTTTTGGTAGTAGCTTGCTGGTTTACTAAGTATACCATGCTTTTTCCCTTAAGAAGTTCAAAATCTCAATACGTTGAAGATGCATTGGAGAATAAAGTTTTTCAAGTACATGGTTCTCCATCTCTTTTGATAGCAGATAACGGTTCTCAATTCACGTCGAAAACTTTTAAAAATTTAAGTGACATGTACAGTTTTAATATTAGATTCAATCCGGTTTATTCTCCCCAATGTAATTTTGTAGAGCGAAACAATAGGACGATTGGTACAGCTATTAGGAGTTATATAGATACTCATGATAATTGGGATAAACAAATTTCTAAGCTTCAACAAGCTATTAATACTTCTAAGCACGAAGTTACAGGTTTTACTCCAGCATTTTTGGTTTTTGGTAGGCACGTTCCGTTGTCAGGAAGTTATTATAACGATATGAATTTAGACGTCAGTCTCGACGCTGAAATAATTCCGGGCGATCGGGGTGCTTATGCTGAAAATTTGAAGTGTTTGAAGGATATTTTTGAAGAAGTTAGAAGTAAGATTCATAGAGCGTATGAGCGCAATTCTCGAGCGTATAATCTTAGAAAGCGTGAAATTTCTTTTCAGGTCGGCGACCATGTCTGGCGTCGAAATAAAATTCTTTCTAGTGCAGTAGATAAGTTCACAGCAAAGTTGGTCCCCAAATATATTCAGTGTATAGTACGTAAAAAATTTTCTAATTTAGTATATGATTTAGAAAATATTGATGGTTCTAAAGTTGGAAAGTGGCATATCAAAGATCTGAAACTTTTTAACACTCCTATTTCGGGTAGTTCTGATTCTGAAAGTTCAGATCAGGATTAATTTTTATTGAGTCATATTTTTTATAGTTTGCTAACCTCTTGTCAATTTTTTTTGGATTTGATGTGGAGGGTGACGACCCTATCTATCTATCAATCTGTGTACTGTACGGTACTTTGATGTACTGTAAGTACTATGCTATAGTATATAGCTGAATGTATCTATGAATCTATATTTTTTTAAACTTGAAGAAGTAGTCCATTACAGTGGAGTTGATATGATCAAATAAAACAACGGCAGTCTACCTCCACAATATGTATTTAAATGTTTATGTTTATATCCTACATGTTTCGGACATAGAAATATCCATCATCAGGGATACTAAAAGAAATTTACAGCGTGAGTTAAAAGTTTTAAGTAAATTGAGAGGACTTACCAGTAGTCGATTACGATAGCTCTATCTTGCATAAGCGACGATCAAAAGGTATGTTAAAATTAAAATTGTAGGTTCTAATGAATGTTCAAGACTGAATGAGATGTGATATTTGAAATTTTGGTCAAGGTATCTTTGAAGAAGGGGGTTCCCAGTCTGTAGCCACTGAGACAGGTGGTGAAGCAATTATGTCATTTGTAGCTATTTAGAGGAGATTAATTTAAGTGAAGTGCTCAAAGATGCTTCATCTCACCGTGTCTAGGGTGTGGACAACAAAATACTGGGTTAGACTTGAAAACACATTCTTAGGAGATAAACAATAAATGAAATGAGAATTATACTACTTTTAAGGTTGGAATTTATTAATTTGAAGCCAATGGGCAGGTGGTGAAGCAATTATGTAGGTTTGTAGCTAATTAGAGGAAAATAATGTAGATAGGTGCTCAAAGATGCTTCATCCAACCATGCCTGGAGTATTGGCTAACAAAATTTTTAGGTTAAAGGGGGGTAGAAAATGAACATAATTTTATGATTGAAGAAGAAGATTAAGAAAATTAAAACTGGATTCTCACCATCTCGACTAGAAGTGAAGTATTTATGTTGAAATTACATTGTATTAGCTAATTAGAGGATATTACAGCTCAAAGATACTTCACTTCACCATGCTGGCGTGCAGAAAATGGTTGGTTGTCAAATGGTCATGACAGCTTGAATTTTTTTAGTTTATAGAACTAGATGTTTCTATGAATCTATGTTTTTTTTTTAGATTATAGACCTTTAGTATGACAAGAGTTATTTTGGATTTATTGATGATACATGGCGTATCTTATGTTTTGAATATTGGTCATATTCAAAATTTACTACCGATCACGGTATGTTTAGTTTTGTCGCGGACAAATTTTTGGTTTAGAATACCTAAAGTGCTAGGTTTATTTGGATTAAATGCACAGTGCGTTGCATATTAAGTTATTTTGGTATCTTTCTTTAGCAAACTATAATCAATACTATAATGAAAACTATAATCAATGTTATAATGAATATTATAATTGATTTTTGAGGAACTTCTAAAATATGGATATTTTAGTACGGTTTGGTCAGTTTAGTATTAACTGACAATATATATTTTAGGCCGTATTTGGTTTTTATATAGAGTTTTTATTTCCAAGTGCTGGAAATATTTTTGGGTATTTGTCTCCTGGTAGATAAGTACATTTGGGTAATACTTAAGGTATTACGTCCCATAAGTTTTTGTTTGATTCAATCTTTTGGTTGATAAGTAAGTAGACTAGATGTTGTCCGACAATGACATAAAGATGTCTCGAATACGGCTTTGTTATGACATTTATGTTAATTGTTAGCACAACTAATAAGATTGTCCTTTGATTATTCCTGATGGCATGACAATCTGTCTATTTTCTTTGGTATATCCAAATTAGCTGGATTATTGTATATTTTGTAATATTTGGCATATTGTATTTTTTTAGACGAGTTTGTGAAGTCTGTAGTACATCTCATCTTGCGTATAATTTTGGCAACCTTTACCAAGATTGACAGGTTTCTACCAGAATCTGGCATCTTTTTACCGATTTTGACGTTTACCGATTTTGACGTATTTTTACCTATTTTGACATTATCCTGAATTGACTTTACCTATATTGTCTTCCGCAAGGACGTGTGATACGCGCAGTTATCAAGCCAAATTTATTTTTCTGATGATGAGAGTGTACAGTTTTACAAATAGCCTATTGGGATAGTCTATTTTTTTTTCGGAGAGGGGTAAATGTAGCATTCATTTTTGCTATAGATGTATATTTATAGGATGCTACATGGTTTTGTGTAAGATATTTTTCTACATTACCTTTCTATGTTTTCTGTGGATTTTAAGTTTAGTGCTTTGGTGCAGAGGTTCATGTTTTACAGGCCACGGTCCTATCATGAATATTTTTTTGTACATTCTTCATTCCTTTTCTTTTTAATTAACTTGAAAGAAGTAGATATCTGAGTATTTAAATATTTTTATTGTCAAAATTTGGGGTTATGTTCATTTATGATAACCGGTCAGTAGTTCATTTGGCTTATAGTAATGTTCGTTGAGTTATTCCATTTGAACCTTGGTTAGTTCACTCTAGAACCTTGGTTAATTCACTCTAGAACATTGATGATATTGAACTTTTCACCATTCGATAAATTGGTATGCCATTATTTGTTTTTAAATTGCATATTATGCAGGGTAAACTGCTATTAGTTTTCCACATGTCAAGTTGGTTTGGTTTTGTCATTTTATCGAACTGAGACCACTTTCATCAATTGTCTGAACGTACCAATTTTTTTGACATGACAGTTAAGGGACACCTGTCATTTGATCTTTACCTTTTTCGAGGAGATTTTAACTTTACGCCACTTCATTTAAGATCACTCTTGAAGGTGGAAGTCGGCGGTTTTTAAAAGGGGCCCACTATTATGTGATTTGAACAGGTCCGCCGCCCTAACTTTAGTTGGCACCTCAGGGGTAGTAGAGCGTCCTCATCTCTTTGATGGTAAGATTTCTTTCATTCTTTTTTTGTGTCTTCTTAATTTTTTTATAACCTAAATTTTCTCAAACATGTGCAATTTAATTTTTTTAGATTTGCACATGAGGCCTCATTTCTTTGTAAATTTTTTGAGATGGTAGCACCAGACAACCAATGAGGTAGGATATATTTGCGATTGGATTTAACCAGATATCTGATTCGCTGTTTCGATTTTAGGTTTTTTTTAGATTTTAGTTGTAATTTCCTTTTGCTTCTATCGAAGCGTTTATTGTTGAATATGTAACAGGCGTTACATATTCATATTCCTTTTGAGCACGTGTTGAAATTGAATCTGCATTGAGAGACCACATGGCCTGTAACCTGTATATATGTGCTGTCTTGTACTGTTCGGGTCCACCAGACTGGAGGCAGGGTGCCTATTAGTTTGAAGCAGAAACCACATGGGATTTGGAACATCTGGGAAATAAGGCCAGTGTATTGTGATAATTTTAAACTTATTTATAACCTTATCACCATAAATTTCACTCTAAAATAACTTTAATTTGTAATACCACCTTGGTAACATTTAGAAAGAATCTAGGTATTATGACCATGCAAGTATGAAGGTTCTAGAACATTCTCTTTTCCCCTTTTCATAAACAATAGGCGATAACCAGTTACCAGGCGAGTCAAAACCCTTCAGGTCTTCCCATAAGAGTATAATTTTTTTAACTTTAATATTTAATTTAGATTGATTTCAATACTTAATCTCTTTGTGGAATCCAGTTGGTGATCCTAATAAATTACCCCAATTGTTGTTTCACATATCTGTGTTTTATTGTTACTGTACTGCACGACCAACTATTACCATCTTTAGAAGCAAGCGGTTTTCCTATTTTAAAACGCTTTGTAAGTATTAAGTTTTTAACCATTTAAAATAGGTGGCGTCCAAGACATCAAAAAAGTGTACAACTGCTTAAGGCAAGGACTCCGAGCCTCCGACACAAGAGCTGCCGTTCGCACCATGGTACGTAAAGTTGCCTTCGAAAGGTAATTTTACGGCACAATTAACCGACTCGTCAAGTATTTTAGTTGATAATTAAAAACAAAGACATCAGATTACAAATTTAAGAAAAAAAGTATCGTAATATAAACTGTTCTGTGTGGAAGCAGATTAAACGTATTATGAACCTTGTTGAACAGATCCTATTAAACCATCTGTTACAGAAAACAACCCTTGATAAAGAAACAAAGACGTTTATCCCCTTAAACATAATGGTATGTAAATTAAAAATAAAAAAAATAATTACAACAAGCAAATTTATTACCAAAAAATATATAGGTATGCACCAAACAATACATACAGGGGTACATTAAAAATAGTTTTGTATAAAAAGAAACATTTTACCAAGCAAAGGATTAAAAATAAATTATCTTATTGTTATATCTAAACAAAAACTTATCAGTTTAATTAAAGAATGATTGCATACGAATTCACGATTATAGAAAATTACCAATTGTTTAAGAAAATCATTTAGGAAGCTAGAGTTGCTTCTGCCAAAGTTTGGATAGTTAGCTCACCAACACAAGCCAAGTTAAAGTAGTGACTTCGGGTATTTTGCTTTATTTAGGATTCACAAGGATACCAACATTATACATAATTTTAAAATTAATAAAATCAAAAAATGTAAGAATTATATACATACAAATAGTCAACCATTCAAATAAAATAATTAGATAAAATAATATATAATACAAGGGCACCTTCGTTTTAAAATATGCATACTAAAAATGCAGCTTAGAATGTGTAAATCTTTATTTTATATTAATTCACTATTGTTAATTTGCAACATGTATATTGTATCATTTATATGCAAAAATGCATTTCTTTGAACAGATAAAAATTACTTGCGTAATTTTGTACAAAAATGTATACAGGGAAGATGTAAAGCAAGTATACAAAGACCTCCCAGGCCCCCCAAATTCCCTAAAATATATATTCCCGATGAAATTGTGACCTTTCAAGATCAAATTTAATGTAATGTTATAAATAAACTAAACATATAACAAACTCATTAAATTTGTAAGTAATAGCATTTTAATATTTAATTATTTTAATATGCTAATGTAAATGCAATGAGTAGAAAAAATGCACTTATAAAAGGATGTTCACCAGCAGAAAAATTATTTAAAATATATAAGACCATGTCCGCATGTGAGTTCTTTTTTATAGTGTATTGTTTAAGTTTTTTATTTTGAAAATTTTTTAGTTATGAATCAGATGAGTTTTATTCAGCAGCTGGCTGAGACGATGTTTCCGGGTATGCCCGTAAGTGTCAACAATATTTTCATTTTATTTTCTAATTACGTCCTTTTAGTTTGTTTGCTTATTTTCTGAGGGCCCCCCGGCCTATACAATGCCAGCAAACCATTTTGAGATATGGAACGGCCCATGCATGGGGTGTATTTAATAGCATGGGCCGACCCGACAGATAATATAGTATTAATTTTTATTTGTTAATTAATGATTAGAAAATATATATATATTTATATTTAAATAGGAGCCTTTTTATTTTAAAAATTAAAACTAAGGACTGAAGCAAGAAAAAGCAATAATATTAATACTTCAATTTATTTTATAATAATTATAAAGAAATTATTATTAATATTTCGGCTACTTTATTCTGAAAGAAAAGAAAAAAACCTTTGTAATTTCAAGCGTAAAAGTTAAATAATATTTTACTTACCAATACTTGCGTATCTCTAAAATAGGGGTGGTACACCCATATTTTTCAACATAATGTTTTCCCGTTCGAACAAGATATGTTTGCCCACAACATATATTAGCCACTTCAGCATCAGTTTTTAACATTCTCTTAGGAAGATATACCATTTTATCATCCTCTAGATAAAGTACATTTTGAACTCCGTAGACTCCGTCTTTGTTTTCAATGTCCAGAATTCTATAGTGTTCTCCCTCTACCAGGTCAAACCCGTTTACAACAATAATTTTTGCGGCCATTTTAGTATAGTATAAACTAGAAACTAACTTTCTGAACGTTTGTCTCATATATTTATATCAACTCCCCTACCTTTTTGCTGTATCGTTCACTCTATGGGGCCCCCTAGTATATATATATATCCTTTTAATTTCACTTAAAAAGGTATTTGTCTTATACTTTGAGCGGGGTAAGTTGGTTTTATTTTTATTTTATAAAATTAACATCACTGTTTATTATTTTTTATATTTTTATTGAAATTGAATTTATATGAACAATTTTAAAATGTTTAATTGTCATTTATGTGAAAAATTTTTTACATATAACCTTAAAAATGAAACACTGTTAGCGAGGTCCGAGATTGATTTTGAAAATTATATAGAGCTTTTTGAAATTTCATTTATTTATAATGATTCTATACCAGAGGGCCTAAACAAATTATCACAGGGGTTTTCTACGGATAACTTTTTCTTAAATATATCTTTAATAAGAAATTTAAACATCTGCTTTGAAAAGTGCATACGTTTAAAGCGTGATTCTCAAAATTGTGCACATCTATGTAAAATCTGTATTAAAACACTCGAAAGTTACGGTAACCTTTTTATTGTTTCGAATAAAAGTTTTTTATAATATTGGTAAATTCATATTTATACTATTTTAACATAACATTTTGGGTATAATGCTTTAGTTGACTACAAGTTTGTTTAATTAAGGAAAAATATTATTCATGTAGGCTTAATATTCAAAAATTTTTTTTGTAGGTGTGATTTAAAGCAAGATGAAGTGACACAGATATTGAAACAAAAACACACATACTCAAGTTACAAGAATTGAGTTCTAATATTTTAAAAAAAGATATATCGGGTGACCTATATAAGAATAAGAATCAAAAGAAAAAACAATATAATATTAAATGTATCGGATTATACTAATAAAAAAAAATCACTTGTAGATAAAATGTTAAAACAAATATTATACAGGTATGAAATAAAATTAAAAACAATTTCCATTTCTTTAGGGCTGTTTTGAAAAACGAATACCCAAACTACTTGGTCTAAATGCCGATATAAAGAAGTTGTATTCTGCATAATAACGAAGATAGCTTTCATGAATTCTCAAGAAAAACAATAGCGTATGTGAGTGAGTGTCCATGTGGGGGGCGTCCTGATACAAAATAAAAAATTTGAAATTGACCTAGGTATGTTAATGTCGTTTTAGGAAAATAAATGTTATGCTAAAATAGTATAAATATGAATTTACCAATATTATAAAAAACTTTTATTCGAAACAATAAAAAGGTTACCGTAACTTTCGAGTGTTTTAATACAGATTTTACATAGATGTGCACAATTTCGAGAATCACGCTTTAAACGTATGCACTTTTCAAAGCAGATGTTTAAATTTCTTATAAACAATAAAATTAAGAAAAAATTATCCGTAGAAAACCCCTGTGATAATTTGTTTAGGCCCTCTGGTATAGAATCATTAAAAATAAATGAAATTTCAAAAAGCTCTATATAATTTTCAAAATCAATCTCGGACCTCGCTAACAGTGTTTCATTTTTAAGATTATATGTAAAAAATTTTTCACATAAATGACAATTAAACATTTTAAAATTGTTCATATAAATTCAATTTCAATAAAAATATAAAAAATAAAAAACGGTGATGTTAATTTTATAAAATAAAAACAAAACCAACTTACCCCGCTCAAAGTATAAGACAAATACCTTTTTAAGTGAAATTAAAAGGATATATATACTAGGGGGCCCCATAGAGTGAACGATACAGCAAAAAGGTAGGGGAGTTGATATAAATATATGAGACAAACGTTAGGCCTGGTAGAGGGAGAACACTATAGAATTCTGGACATTGAAAACAAAGACGGAGTCTACGGAGTTCAAACTGTACTTTATCTAGAGGATGATAAAATGGTATATCTTCCTAAGAGAATGTTAAAAACTGATGCTAAAGTGGCTAATATATGTGGTGGGTAAACATATCTTGTTCGAACGGGAAAACATTTTGTTGAAAAATATGGGTGTACCACCCCTATTTTAGAGATACGCAAGTATTGGTAAGTAAAATATTATTTAACTTTTACGCTTGAAATTACAAAGGTTTTTTTCTTTTCTTTCAGAATAAAGTAGCCGAAATATTAATAATTGTTTATAATTATTATAAAATAAATTGAAGTATTAATATTATTGCTTTTTCTTGCTTCAGTCCTTAGTTTTAATTTTTAAAATTAAAAAGGCTCTTATTTAAATATAAATATATATATATTTTTTAATAATTAATTAATAAATAAAAATTAATACTATATTATCTGTCGGGTCGGCCCATGCTATTAAATACACCCCCATGCATGGGCCGTTCCATATCTCAAAATGGTTTGCTGGCATTGTATAGGCCGGGGGGCCCTCAGAAAATAAGCAAACAAACTAAAAGGACGTAATAAGAAACTAAAATAAAAATATTATTAACACTTACGGGCATACCCGGAAACATCGTCTCAGCCAGCTGCTGAATAAAACTCATCTGATTCATAACTAAAAAATTCTCAAAATAAAAAACTTAAACAATACACTATAAAAAAAGAACTCACATGCGGACATGGTCTTTTATATTTTAAATAATTTTTCTGCTGGTGAACATCCTTTTATAGGGGAGAGGGGTCGAATATCGATCAGCGGCGAATATCGATCATCTTAATTTTACACATCCCTACAGTCCTATAACAATATAAAATATATGGTGCCATCTCCTAAGGCAGATGCAAATTACGAACAGCAACAACGGGCAGTTTAATTTGTAACGCCGAGTGTGGACGGTCACAGACCGTTTTTGTGCAATATTTTGTTATTTTCTCAGTTCATTGGATAAGGTATGTACTTGTCAAGGTTGGAAAATCCTTAGCTACTTAAGTACTAATAGTTGCATGGTACCCAAAGGTATTCTATACAGTGTTGACGAAAATTTTAATTATTTATTGTTAGGTGTTGTTTATGTCAAAACAATGGCGTCCTAGCGGCGGGTAATATCGGCTGAACTGATCGATATTAACCTCATTGCTTTTAATTCTTTGCAGATGCCCCAAAGAAAATATTATCGTAAGACAAATCGCTCTGCATGGTCAGAGGCAGAGATGAAGCGGGCTGTCGAGGCGGTTCAACAACAGACACACTCCATTAGAAAGGCAGCAAAATTGAATGGCATACCATATGCTACATTGTGCGATAGATTAAATAACAGATATTCCAGTAAGACATTAAAATTAGGAAGAAAGCCTGTATTAAATGACGACCAGGAAACAGAACTTGCTAATCACATTTTAAAATTGTCAAACAGGTTTTATGGGTTGACACCAAGTAAAATCAAACAACTTGCTTTCGAATATGTCGTTGCAAATAACATACGACATAATTTTAATGTTGAAAACAAATCCTGCGGTAAAGATTGGCTGCGTGGATTTTTTGCGCGACATCCACGAATTTCCTTAAGGCGACCTGAACCTACGAGTCTCAACCGGGTAATGGCATTTAATCGAAAAAATGTGAACTTATTTTACGACAATTTAGAACTGGTCTTTGAAAAATATAAATTTCCTGCAAGGCGGATTTTTAATGTGGATGAGACTGGAATTAGCGGAGTACATAAACCTCATCGAATTTTGGCCCAAAAAGGCAGAAAACAGGTGGGTGCGATTACGAGTGGCGAAAGGGGTCAGACAACCACTGTTGTGGGCTGTATGAGTGCCGCAGGAGACTTCGTCCCTCCCATGTTTATTTTTAAACGCAACCGTATGAACAACGCTCTGGAAAAAAATGGACCCATAGATGCAATCTACCGCTGCTCAAAATCAGGATGGATCACTGAAGTGTTATTTTTGGAATGGTTAAAGCATTTCGCTCAATATGCAAATGCTTCTACGGAAGATCCTGTGCTAGTTATTTTAGACAACCATGCCACACACTCCTCCTTGACGTCCTATAGCTTCTGTCGTGAAAACGGCATCGTTCTTGTTTCGCTACCCCCACACACCTCTCACCGGCTCCAGCCTCTGGACGTCACGTTTTTTAGTGCATTAAAGACAGCATATAGCAGAGAATGCGATTCGTATATGAAGTCTCATCATTATAACAAAATTGAGGTGACTGACATTGCAGAACTCTTTGCTAAAGCGTACAATCGCGTTACTTCCAAAGAAAAAGGTTTGAACGGATTTAAAAAGACGGGTATCTTTCCGTTAGACAGAAACGTATTTGGGGAAGACGAGTTTACTGAAATACCAAAAGAACCAAATTCCGTTATTCAAGTAGAAACCAGCGAACAGGACGCGCCTCCCGAAGAAACAATTTCTCATTTAAATCTGAAACCCGGAACTAGTAAAGATCCAGACCCATCTTATGTACCCAGCAGAAACGATGATAAAGTAGATATGCGTCAAGTTACACCGTCACTGGAAGCCTATTCCAAGGAGCCACGTGCTCAATCGAAGAGAAGGAGGCGTCAACGAAGAACATCTTCCAGTGATAGTTTATCTTCAGCAATAACAGAAGTCTTCGACGATAACGCGACAGATGATGAAGACAAGACCGTTCAATTAAAGAGCACATCCTTTGAAGACTTTCATCCAACACCCCGAACAGAAAACTCACGCCCTAAAAGAAGGAAACTCAAATCTCAAATACTAACGTCCACTCCTATGCAGGCTACTTTGGAGGAGAAGGAAGAAAAGAGGAAGAAAAAAAAAGTTGACGAAGCTAGAAAAAATGTATTTCAGGAAGGAAAATCGGCAGGACTTAAAACAACAGCAGCTAAAAAACAAATAAAGAATAAGTTGAAACCTAAACAGCTACACGATGGGGAGAAAGAGAACGACTTATGTCCAATATGCGTAGAAACTGGGACAGCAGATGAATTGTGGCGGTGTAGATCATGTGGTACTTGGCTCCATGCTGCCTGTTCTGCGGTGTCTCGGCCAGAAGACCTGGATTCGTGTGAAGAGTGTGGTTAGACATTGATCAATATTACCAACATGATCGATATTCGCCAACCATAGGTGGTAATATCGATCATGTTAGAGTTTCGTTTTTATATTTTTAAAATTATTTCTGATAACGATACAGAGGATTTGTTTGTGTTATTTTGTTCTTAAGATAATAAAGTTTACGTTTAATACAAAAAATAACAGAATTTTGTAAAAGTACTTCTTTTGTCTTACACTACCTGTTAAGTGATCGATATTCGACCTCCTTCCCCTAAGTGCATTTTTTCTACTCATTGCATTTACATTAGCATATTAAAATAATTAAATATTAAAATGCTATTACTTACAAATTTAATGAGTTTGTTATATGTTTAGTTTATTTATAACATTACATTAAATTTGATCTTGAAAGGTCACAATTTCATCGGGAATATATATTTTAGGAAATTTGGGGGGGCCTGGGAGGTCTTTGTATACTTGCTTTACATCTTCCCTGTATACATTTTTGTACAAAATTACGCAAGTAATTTTTATCTGTTCAAAGAAATGCATTTTTGCATATAAATGATACAATATACATTGTTGCAAATTAACAGCAGTGAATTAATATAAAATAAAGATTTACACATTCTAAGCTGCATTTTTAGTATGCATATTTTAAAACGAAGGTGCCCTTGTATTATATATTATTTTATCTAATTATTTTATCTAATTATTTTATTTGAATGGTTGACTATTTGTATGTATATAATTTTTACATTTTTTGATTTTATTAATTTTAAAATTATGTATAATATTGGCATCCTTGTGAATCCTAAATAAAGCAAAACACCCGAAGTCACTACTTTAACTTGGCTTGTGTTGGTGAGCTAACTATCCAAACTTTGGTAGAAGCAACTCTAGCTTCCTAAATGATTTTCTTCAACAATTGGTAATTTTCTATAATCGTGAATTCGTATGCAATCATTCTTTAGTTAAACTGATAAGTTTTTAAACTTGAAAAAGTAGTCCATTCTTTCAGTGGAGTTGATATAATCAAATAAAACGACTTCAGTCTACCTCCTTTTTTTTTAGAATTTTTTGAGCCCATTTTCATTACTGTAGTACTACTAATAATCTTTTTTCTTGCTGTGGCAGGATCGCCATGTAATAATTTAGGTTCCTCATCTAACTAATCAATAATAAAATCCATGCTTTGCTATTAAACTCTGCCTATTCTCTGTTTATTCAACTTACAATTTTCTGTTGTACTTTTATGAAATAGTCGGAGTCAGCCAGTTGATCTTATGCTGATTCGTAGTTTACTTTACTATTATTAGAAGATGCATAATTTATTGTACGACGTATACGACGCTGAACGTGTGTGCTCCTACAAAGTTATAAGTTTTCGTGGTTTAAACTTATCTTTAATTAGCTGGAGGTAGACTGAAGTCGTTTTATTTAATGATAAGTTTTTGTTTAGATATAACAATAAGATAATTTATTTTTAATACTTTGCATGTTAAAATGTTCCTTTTTATACAAAACTATTTTTAATGTACCCCTGTATGTATTGTTTGGGGCATACCTATATATTTTTTGGTAATAAATTTGTTTGTTGTAATTATTTTTTTTATTTTTAATTTACATACCATTATGTTTAAGGGGATAAACGTCTTTGTTTCTTTATCAAGGGTTGTTTTCTGTAACAGATGGTTTAATAGGATCTGTTCAACAAGGTTCATAATACGTTTAATCTGCTTCCACACAGAACAGTTTATATTACGATACTTTTTTTCTTAAATTTGTAATCTGATGTCTTTGTTTTTAATTATCAACTAAAAGACTTGACGCTTCGGTTAATTACTGATTTTTAGTTTATACTATCTATCTAACGAGTGATTATTAATTATTTTGCTCAAGGGCGGCTGTGACCCAGTATACATAGTGTAGCAGTAGCGCGTAGATTAAATCATAGGGCGAATTTGCAAGAAAGCAGCGTTGTCACGTTGAAAACCTAAAATAATGTTTTTTGACGGTATGTTATATAAAATCCTGAGCTATCTTACTTTGAAAGCCTACTTTATATGGCCGCCTCCTACTTCTAGACACCTTCTGATGTTTATTCTTACCCTTAGAGACACATTAACCAATACGTTTGGAGAATTATTAATTTCGGCAATTTTTTCTGAAATCCTTCGTTTAAGATCATTTATATCCTCAATTGGTGTTCGATAAATGGAGTTTTTTATAAAAGGCCACAAGAAGAAATCGCAGGAACGAGGTGGCCATATTTGTTGCGTATTTCGGTTTATAACTCTGTTTTCAAAAAATTCACTTAAAAAATTTAAATTTTCTCTGGTTACATGAGGTGTAGCGCCATCTTGTTGGAAGTAACCTTCCCGCAATTCATTATCGTGAAGCTCATTAATAAATGTTGTCAGAATTTGGATCCGATATCTCTCAGCTGTAATTGTGCCATCAAAGTAAATTGGGCCTACTATTCTTCTAGAACTAATTGCTGCCCACACACCAACTTTTTGAGGATGAAGAGGTCTTTCTACAAAAACATGCGGATTTTGCGTATTCCACATTCGCATATCACATTGACGACCGACAGTCAAAATGCAAAACTTCCTGGGAAACCATCGAAAACGGTTGGTGATATCAAAAAACTAATACTTGTTATGGGTTGTAGGGCTACTATAGATACTTTTTTTCGCACTCAAAATTTTCCAAAATGCCGTCCAGTTAACTGGACGTCGGTACCTGGAAAGAAATTTTACCGTCAGGCACCAACGTCCAGTTAACTGGACGCTGTTTTTTTAAAAAAAAATTTACACGAAAAACAACCTTTTGCTATAAACTTTTTATTTAAACTAATTACAAACGTAAAACAAAAGGAAAACATATAGGTAGGTATTACGTTTCTACATTTTGAGTTTTATTCAAGGTTTCATGCCAGATTTTAAAACACGGATAAACACATAATCCTGGGTTTTCTGTGCAAATTGGGCAAAAGTAGCGGGTTTTACGTTGTTTTTTTTCTTTAGTGCATTGGCGGCACCTTTTCATCGCTGACTTATCATTTTCGGTGGATGCATTGGGTTGTAAGTAATGAAAAGTTTTATTTTCTGTATTTTCATCAATATCTGCCCAAGGTGAGATTTTTAACAATCTCTCAATACCTCTTCTCTAAATTTTAACAATCTTACCTTTGGCAATTTTTTTATTTTTTTATACGCGTAACAACTATTCCACAGGCACATATCAAATAAGTGGAAGAAAATTTTTCTGTACCAGCGAATAGTTTTTCTGGGCGTCGAATAATACGACATCATTTGGTCAGATTTATCAATGCCTGACATATATCTGTTATAGTCTAATACGCATTGCGGTTTAATTTTTTTATTGCCACGTTTGTTTGTATTTTCGACCATAACATGTCTATGTTTAGTACTTATCATACGCACATTGCGCTTATCTTTCCAGTTTACCACCAAAACTGGACCTTTGCGTTTGAAAGCAGCTTCTCCCTTTTTTAATTTTTTCTTCAAAAGTTCTTTAGGATTTCCCTTTCTATTTTCTCTTAGTGTACCTATAATGTAAGTATTTTTCTTTATCAAGTACTCAGCCAAAGCCACACTATTATAAAAATTGTCCATATAGAGCTCATGCCCTTTATCCAAATAGTCAGCCATAAGTTGGTTTACGACAGAGAAAGCATGACCTTTTTCATTTTCCCCGTTCAGAGTGCCTTTGCCAGTATAGATAATAAAGTTGAGAATATATCCATCAGAGGTCGTCAGTACATAAAACTTAATGCCATATTTATGTCGTTTATTGCTTATATATTGTTTAAATTTTAGCCTGCCTCTCCAATGTAACATCGATTCATCGATTGACAACTGTTTTTCTGGAGATAGTATGGTCTTTAGATTGTGTAAAACAATATCTATGATTGGTTTGATTTTATGCAATCGCTCGGACTTATCGACCGTTTCATGATCAACAAACCAATTGGCGACTCAAAATTGGGAACCGTACTGTACCAGATAAACTACACAGGGCTAGGAACTTTTCCAATTCGACAACAGTAATATCTACCCACTTTTTTAACCTTTTACTTCTTGTTTTGTTACTGTCAGACATTATTTGGCCCCGTCTGTTAGTTTCTCGAACAACAACTTCCATTATTTCGTCAGTAAAAAACCTTTTAAAATAATCGTAAGGTTTATCAGTATCACTCACTTGAATATTGATTTTTGGGTTTCCAGAAAAAAGGATATTTGGCGGGTTGTCATCCACGTCTGTCCACTCATCAGCGTCATTGGTATCTGGAGATCTGGCTGAAGACCTGGATGGGGATCGAAACCTTGCTGGGGATTGGTCGCCATTATTGCTATTTTCATCAGACAGATTATTCAAGTCATCATCATTGATATCCAGAACTGCCAGAGAACTGTCAGAAGATTCTCCATCACCATTCTTGTCGGGGTTAAACGTTTTATCTCTCAAGCTATCATCACTAGAAAATGGCTCACCGTCACTTTCGGAAAAACTATCAAATGCTGCCTCTAACTCGGCTTGTGTAAGTGGCTTCTTATTCTTATAATCAAGAGCCTTTCGTTTTCTGGTATTGGGTGTACTTGTTCTGTAAATAAAAAAACAGTCAAAATACGGAACTTTCTAAACAATCATCAAAAGTGGTGGAAAATAACAAAAAAATACTTTTTAGGGGTTGTTAGGCTAATTTAGATAATTTTTCTTGCACTTAAAATTTTTCAAAATGCCGTCCAACTGGACGTCGGCATCTGAAAAGAAATTTATAAAATTTTTAAATTTCGTCAGACCAACGTCCAGTAAAGTGGAGGAACTACTCACAAATAACAAACTTGGGTTAAAAAACATTTTGAATAGAACAAAAATCAAATCAGACTACTCACATTAGTACAAAATAAGTAAAACTTAATTAATTCACAAAAACCATAAACAAATTTATATCTTACCCCGCCACTGGTTCGCCGCCATTGTCCATAATTACTACGGTTATCTACTTTAAATGTCATTCCCATTATTTTTAAAATGCTCTCCTGCCACAAAGCACTTGTATAATATATTGAATGACAGAAACAATGCATAAACGGGTTTCTCGCCCACCTGCAATAAATACGTTAAAAGCCCAGTTTACACTGACGCTTATATGCAGATTTTGCATTTTTTCTTATATTGGGAACCAACGAAATAAATCAGTCGAGCCTGAGGGACCGCGCGAAATTTTAGACTCATTTAAATGCATTATATTATGTGTCCAGTATACTGGACGCGGTCCCCACGGAAAGAACGACATGTCCAGTATACTGGACGGTGGTCGTCAATGTGATATTTTGTGAATTAACAGCCTGATAAATAAAAATAAGCCTCATCGGTAAAAAATGTTTTTTCAAAAGCACCACTATTTTCTTCTTGAAAATTGTTTAAAAACCATTCACAAAAATTAAGTCTTTGGGGAACGTCATTGGGAAGGAGTTCATGAATAGCCGTAACACGATAAGGGTATAGATGCAGATCCTTTTTCAAAAGTGTTTGACATGTACTGTAGCATAAATCCGTTTGCTGAATTTGTTGAGATAAATGCCTAATAGAAGTTGAAGGATTATTTTCTATAATTTGTCGCGCTTCTTCAATAACCTCATTCGATCGTTTCGTTGGTCTTCCAGCCCCTTTTTTATGTTAACAGAACCAGTCTTGACGAAATTTATCAATTAGGTATTGTGACCCAGTACGAAAATTATGAAAGGTCACCGCAACATCAGGAAACTCGGTTCGAAATTCATCAAAGCAGTCATGCATAGAGTAATTCCACACACCGCCTATTTTGTTTCCATTTCTAAAAAAACTTTCAACAATAAAAATTTTTTGTGCTTCACTAAACATTTTTACTGTAGAACTTTCAATCCGGCAACAAAGCTTCACCAAAACTTGATACGCTGAAAAATAAAAAAAAAATAAAAAATTAAATCATATCCTGCAAATAGCACTTTATAATAGTCAAAAGACGACTCCCCGGAGAAATATTAGTTAAAGCAATAGTAACCTACCTTCAAATAACTGCAAAAATTACAAAATTTCTCCAATTTTTAAACTTTACAAATACACAAATTCAAATAAGACGTAAATGTCATAAAACAATCATGTCATCTTATCTACGCAGTACGGTCATGATGCTTTTAAAATGCATGGCCTCCCTTGAGCAAAATAATTAAAAATCACTCGTTATAAGAAACGTTGCAGCCCTTTCGGGGTAAATGATTGTAAAATAATATTGAAGCTGCTGCTTACATTACAAAACAGATTGGTGAATGCGCAAGTTTGTTAATATTTGCCTACGCTTATAATATTTATTTTTATGTGAAACATTTATTTTTTATGTGAAACACTGGTTGCCTAACTTCAGGTAGTACTCAGATATCAATTATTTTGTTTTACTAAGTAGATGAAACAGCCTGGATTGCCTTAATTTTGTATATATATTTATAACCATAATATTGCCATAATCGCACTTAAGGATCTTTGTTTCAGCAATCTGTTCAGATGTGTCCCCGTGGTTTCACGTTGTCTAACATTGTTTAACAGTTTTAATGTATATGGTCTCGCAGCGTATCTCGCAAGGCTTTGAAGTTCGAACCCAGAGGCTTATGGTTCAATTCCCACTGTAGGCATAACTTTTTTATGTTATTATTTATTCATTGTGTTGTTCAATATTGGTTATTTAAATAGATGTCTCTACAGGTTAGGTATTTGGGTTTGGGTACTATCTCTCCTCCGCTAGGTGGCTGCTTTACAACGGTTATTATGTATATAAATGTAATAACACGTGATCATGGGTAATAAAGTTGGGTTAGAATCTTGAAATAATGAGGGCTGATAATACCAGGGGGCACCACTTGGGTTAAGACGGATCCTGTATTACCGACAACGAGCGGTTATGACGTCAGATACTAGATGGCGATAGTAGTTGGTTTCCACTCGGGTTAAGAGAGGATGACTGCTTCCAGGAAAAGTGCCACGCCCCTAAAATGGCACTAAAAATGCAGGTTTTAGGTCCCATGTTATTTCTTATGGGATTTGATGCTCGAACATACATAGGTACATCTACTAGGGCCTTTTTTTATTTTAGATTGACTGTTCAGGATTTGACTGATATTTTGGAATCAAATGAGTTTTGGGACGATGATCCAGTTGATAAGATCTTTATCACACCTCCAGAAGTAAATAATTTTTCCGATGAGGACTCAGGTGACGAAGACGCAGGTGGCTTATTGGATAATTTATCTGGTAACAATTGCAAGCGGAAGCTGAAGCTGTTACCGTTAGCGGAAGAAGAGTTAAATCTGGGTTGGAAATGATGGAGCCAGTGGAGGAAACAATAGAACTGGTGGAAATGCAGAGCTTGGGGAAAGATGATTCAGATGAAGAAGATAACCTACCCCTGAGTTATTTCGCAAAGAAACAACAGATAAACCCAACGTTATCTTGTATTAAAAATAAGGACTTAGAGGAAAAAGACAGCTTATTTCCCAAAGAAAACTATACATTTTATCGTGATTTGAATGCCATTGAATTATTGGAATTATTTTTAGATGATGAAGTAATCAATTTTCTTGTTGATGAAAGCAATAAATATGCTTTATTTATAAACTGTGCAAATCTTCAAATAACCTGTAATGAAATTAGATGTTTTCTGGCAATCCTTATAAATTCTGGGTATAATCCAGTACCATCCAGAAGAATGTTTTGGGATTCAGGCGAGGGCGTTAAAAATGGAATGGTTTATAAAGCTATGCGTCGCCACAGATTTGAAAGTATTATGAGATTTCTCCATTGCAGTGACAATACTAAATTAGATACAGGGGATGACAAAACTGCGACCGTTTATGAATTTAATAAAGAGCAGGTGTATTCGTCATTTTGTTCCAGAAAGGAAGATCGATTATGACGAAAGTATGGTAGAGTATTTTGGACGACATGGGTGTAAGCAATTCATCCGGGGTAAACCAATTCGTTTCGGATACAAAGTGTGGTGTATCAATACCAAAAGCGGTTACCTCATAAATTTTGAAGTTTATCAAGGCGCAATTCCAAATTCCAACGCAGACCATCAAAAACTATATGGAAAAGCAACAGCACCGTTGATTCAACTGATTCAAGATTTTCCTGTTCAAAGTAGAAGCTTGCCTTATCGATTCTATTTCGATAATTTATTTACTTCAATAAACTTACTTTTGTTTATGAAAACCCAAGGTTACGGCGCCACTGGGACTGTACGTGAAAATCGACTTCCAAAAAACATCCCTACAGAATCAGTCAAAACGATAAAAAAGGCTAACCGTGGTACTTATGACTATTCATTTGAGGAGAAGAATGGTCTAGTTATTACAAGATGGAAAGATAATTCAGTTGTTACAGCTGCGTCAAACGTCCATGGCGTGTTTCCAATAACAACTGCCAGTAGATACTCGGCAGCTGAAAAGAAAAAAATAGGCATAACACGTCCAAATTATAATAACTTTATGGGTGGAACCGATCAGATGGACGCAAACGTAAACGTTAATTACATATCTTAAATGCCTAGCGTGCCATAAATGGTACACCCCTTAAATAAAAAAATAAGACACCACCAAGTCAAAAACTCGTTTCACTACATTTATATGATCCTCCTTAATACATTCATGCTTGCCTTTGTACTTTTTTTGAGAAAAAATAAATTCAGGCATTGATGGGTTAAGTTATGACAACATTGACAACCCAGGCCAAATTGTTTGACTTGTTTTAATTAAATGCTAAAATTCACTGGGTGTTACGTATTGTTATGCTCTTATTTTAATGGGTACTTCCTAGACCAATTTTAAGTAAAAAAGTATATATGTATAAACGTAGGTATGTCCTAAAATATGCCTAGTTTACGAAGCAGGGTGCAAAAGTTTTATTTTTTCCCGATTTTTAACCTGGACCAACCCTGAACATCTTGTGTTTTAATACAGTAATGAGATTGCGCAGGGAAAAAGCCGTAACATTATAACTACCTACTTAAAAAATATTAAAATTGTGCACAACTGTTAGTAAAACCTTCAGTACCTATTTTTACAAATAATTAAACCACATTTAAAGCGGAAGGTTTAAATAATAAAACAAAAAAATCATACCTACAAATAATAGGCTTTTGCCCACCCAGTATTATTATTTAGAACGCTTGAATACATGAAAATGTGGTATTAAAATATGCATCGTCTACGTCTAGACCGGTTTCAAGGTGGCAGTGGCGTAACTAAGGGCATGTGCGCCCCCCTGCAAAATTTTGAAAGCGCCCTGCTATTTTGCTCCTGTCTGAATCCTTCACACTTACACTATAGTAAAAAATATTGTCATTTGTAAGCGTTGTTTAATATAGAAGGATATAAAGTATTGTAGAGAACAAAGAACAATTTTTTATTGTAAAAATAATGAAATTTTATAATAATGTACTGCAATTAAAAAAAACAATGTGATAATTAAAATAGACATAAAAGTTGTGTACTCAATACAAGGGACTTGAGGGCGCCCCCCGCAATGCGGGGCCTGCGGGGGCGGTTTTTACGCCACTCATACGCTCTTCGTCGCGAGTCCTTCGCGTTCGCGTCTTGCAACTTGAAATTTCTCTTTAACTTGTTGCGATGGCACGTGTCAGTAAAATTTAAATCTTATTGGCTCGTTACCGCCAGCTCTCGCCGGCAAGTGGGAGAAGTACGTCATTGTTGTTTTGTTTAAATAAATAGATATTTCCGAGGGTATTTCTCAAGATTTAGTATTCCATTATGTTTTTTTGTACCACCAATTGATTTTACTGGGTACGCTGTCGGTGCCCACCTATTTTAAAAAGGCAGTCGCCCAACTTTTATGTCTCTGTTGAAACAATACAGCATTTATGGGTTTTATTACTTTTTATATACCTAATATTAGATAAGGATAGAGATCATTAATGCTTATTTATTAAAATTATTATCAACCCTAAATTTGCGGTTCATACATAGGGTAGGACGCGACTGTTGTAATAAAAATTAGTTAAGGTAGGTACGGATTCAATTATTATTAAAATAAACTATCTTCAACAATTTTTTTATTAAAATTTAAATTTGTGTTCTACTAGATGCCAGATGTATTTTTGAATAAAGTAGCCTATCATTTTATAATATAATAAAGCGCATTTTCTTATTCATTATTATTTTTATTTGTATCTATTTGGCAAATGAGTTCCCTTTGTCCCTTTGTCGGCGTCGGCGTCGCGTCGTTTATTACTTCACATTAAAATTATAATGCCAAGATCAATTATAACACATAGAAAAAATACAAAAAGGTCTCAGAGTTTGAGGCGCTTTTGGAAAAAAAAGAGAAGCATGGTAAGTACAACTTTTCTTTTTTTATCAGGCTATAAGTTTAAAGAAATATACCTATTTTATCGCTTATCTGGAAGTGTTGGAACAAACAACAAAAATAGGAAATTGAACTTATTTTTTTTTAAATATAATTTTGCAGTTATACCTACTTACGGAGGACATTCAAAAACTTTAAAAACATTAATGTTATACCTATTCTAGGGGTACCTACTTAACCGAAGTTGGTAGGTAGAGCTACTTTTTTCAAATCTGATTGATGAGTTTGAGCAAAATATTAACTTAATTACGCGATTAAAAAGTCAGATTTGTTCTTCTAAAAAGGTAGGGTATTTTCGGATTTACAATATTGTAAACCAATATTTTAGCCCGGTAGAAGATGAATTGTCACGATTAGGAGAACCCTCAACATCAGAATTATGCCAAAATCCATCGCATGTTTCACCCATTTCTTTTTATGATGATAGTGACTCTGACTGGGAAGTAGATGGTCTGATATCAAAGTAAGTCAACTAAATGATTTTATTACTGTTCTGAATAAATTTATTTTGGTAAAAAATAGTTCGTATTGAACCTACTTCATATGTTTTAGAAATGAAAATTGGTGTGCAAAAAAGTATCCAAGCCAGCAGGATCTTAAACTGTTTAGGAAACCTGGTGTGTTATCGCCAGCTGAAATTAAAAAGTAAGTAATATGTACCACACTTCCTAAAACACACAGCGTGGATATATTGGGAAGTTCTTACCAAATACCAGCTTTTTTCTGTCCTGCTTTGCGAAAGAGAGAAACTTGACATTCATCATATACAGTAGGGTAATCTGGTAATCAGAAAATCGAAACATTTATAATGTATAAATAATAAAGAGAGAAGTACCTACCGTTAATTTTTGTTTTAGAGCAAAATGTTATGAGAAAATACTTCTTAGAACTACAAAATGTGCCTACGTTTCGACTTATTGCCCTCCTATTTAACAAAATTTCTGATGTTTTACCGGGTTAAGGTTTATTGTTTATTAAATTTTAGCATTGAAGCACATAAAATTGATGTAAAAGTTATACTAAGAACAGAATCTTCTATTGAAGGCAACCGAATAGTTGAGTTGGGGTACATTCTTGATTGGTCCATAACACTACAATACAAGCATTCTAAAAAGTGTTCACTTGGCATGCTGAGTGTAAAGGAAGGGATAAGGCGTGGAAAAGGTTTAGTAAGCACTATTGTTTTCCAGTGTAGTATGTGCTCAGATACAATTTCTTTTGATACCGAAAACCCACATAAATCCTACTGGAAGTTCGTACGAACACTTAAGTGAACTCTTAAGTTGCATGGATATTTCAACAGTGAACAAATATGCATTTTATAATTTAGAACGTGAACTTAGAAAGGTAATAAATATTTAAGCTATAGGTTTATAGGTACATACTTTTTTACGCTTTTTTATTTTTAAGTTGTATATAGCTAACTATAATAAAGGGTAAAAAATTCGAATGGAAGCTACTATATAGATATATTTTGCTTAATATACTATAATTAAATGTTTATTTTAGTTATGGGAAGTCTCTCTTTTAAAGTCAATGGAAGATGCAGGTGCTAAAGAAAAACAAATAGCTTTAGAAAAAATCAACTCTGTTCTGATAATGTCCCGTGGATAACGGTGTACCTAGATGGCTCATGGTCCAAAAGATCTTACGAAACAAACTATAATGCACTTTCAGGAATAGCTGGAATCATCGGGAAAAACACAGGTGAATTGCTTTATGTTGGTATTCGTAACAGATTTTGCGTGATCTGTACACGTGCCGAGGCCAAACAATTACAACCAACATTGCATACCTGTTTTAAAAATTGGGATGGTTCAGCTCCGGCTATGGAAGCTGATATTGTAGTGGATGGATTTAATAGCAGCGAAACCATGCATGGCGTTCGCTTTCTTAAGTTTGTTGGTGATGGTGACTCTAGCGTGTTTGCCAAAATACAGCAAAAAGTACCATATGGGAATGAAGTGAAAAAAGTAGAATGTACCAACCACGCTTTAAAAAACTACGGCAAACGCCTGCGAAAAACAAAAGGGGATACGACTATTAAGTTACAAGGCCGTAAGCTATTAACTCTTAACAAGATTCAACTTCTGGTAAAAAGAGCAAAATGCTCAATATACGAGCACTCTAAAAAGGAAGTTAGGAATATTAATCTGTTGAGAAAAGATCTACGACTTGGCATGCATCATGTGTTCGGAGATCATGGTGAATGTACCCAAGAAGTTTGCAATTCGCCAAGGGACACAAACAAAACACTAATACCTGAACTTAAACATTCTCTTATGTATAATCACCTAAGAGGTATGTACTTTTACTACTATTTAATAGTTATTTTACAGTTGCACTAACAAAAGTATCGTACACTAATTTTAAAATGTTTTTACACTGAGTAGGGATCACAGTATTACTTTCTCAGGACAGAACGGTCTCCACTAACTAAATTATTTAACCATTAAATTTTTGTAGGAGACTTAGATTTGTTAGTCAGAAAATCGTATCTTCTTATTGAGAATGAAAATAATAATCGAACAGAGAGGCTAATGAATATCGTAGCAAGGTTTACTGCTGGTAAGCGGCTCAACTTAGTATCTCGTGGCTCGTACCAAAGAAGGGTACACTTATCAGGTTTGAGACGCAACAAAAAATTTATGTGGCACTGTAGTCCATATAAAATTTTTGTTGGATGCAGTCCTGGGAAGTATTTTAAAGACTTTGTGTTGAAAAAAATGGATAACGAGAAAAAAAAGGCCGAAAAAGGCTGTTTGATGAGACGAGAATTACCTCCAAAAGTGCAATTGCTAGAAAAAAAGTTAAAACTAGTAACACTCCAAACTTAGATTATGGACCTAAAGTCGAAGAGCCAGAGGATATAGAAGTAATTAAAAATGAAGTTGCAGAAATTATGAAACGATTACAGGTAAACATTATTAAAAAGTATCTAAGTATAATTAAGAACAATAAAATTAACTCATTTCAACACAGAAGACAATGTAAATGTATGCAATGTTCTAACAAAATACGTGTTTGAATTTAAGGTTACTGAAGTTGAACGAGACCAGATCCAAAGAGAATCAGTTGGGCAGTTTGGCAACCAAGTTTTTGAAGCAGAACGAAAATAAAAACTGCATCATTATTCAGCAGAGTAGTTAAAAGACGAAGACATACCCCATGTCATACAATAGTTAAAGACTGTTTAAAAAGTACTCAGTTCTGGTCAGAAGCTACCGACTACGGGATAGCTAAGGAGAAAGTTGCAATTTCTTTCTTTGAAACCAAAACGGGACTTTAAGTGGCAGATTCTGGGCTTTGGGTAGATCTTCAATGTGGATTTTTGGGAGCGTCACCAGACGGTAAGTTTCAAAAGATAACAAAAATTACTTTGGTTACCTAAGATAATTATTAGGTATTATTGGGTCTGAAGATGCCCTTATTGAGGTAAAATGTATTTTTTCTGCTTCAAAACTGGAATTGTCAAGTATAGAGGCGGTAATCGATCGGATGAAGTCTAAAATTTGTTTGAAAAAGCATGATGGGACGATTCAACTTAAAAGAAACCATTCATATTACTACCAGGTTAATATTTTTAGTAATTTTCCACATTCTTCATTGCTTTATGTTCTGATTTCTAATTTATTATTTTTAAACATCACACAAATTTCTTATATTGTAGGTGCAAGGACAGTTAAACATAACTGGAAAAAAGAAATGCTATTTTATTGTATATATAAATGACACTATAGATCTTTATATTGAAGAAATAGCTAAGGATGAAAGTTTTTGGCAAAATAATATGTTTCCCCAACTTTCATTGTTCTATGAAGAATGCATAGCACCGGAAATTGTTAGGGACAATTTAGGAAAGGGGATAAAATGCAAAGATCCTTCATATATCCTTCAAGCCATATCTGATTTTGAAGATAAAAAGAAATTGAAAAAGAGTTAATCCAAATTACAGGTAATGATGGCTAGCTAAAGTTAGTTTATATTTTGATGGTAGGTAATTAACATACGATAATAAATAATTTTTTTTTCAGTTTCTCAAAAAACTATATTCTTGATAAAGTTATACGTAATTAATTTTTAACAAGGCGGGCCTTAAAAAAAATAAAAAATGCGCAAAAATAAATTATTTTTTATTTCTAGGAATTATTACCAGACTTATAATCTACAAACACAAACCCATATTATTTATCTTCTGTATAGAATAACACGAGGTATAAGACAAAGCTATTAGTTATTTTCGAGCTACCAGATTTGTCCACTATGTGATGTACCCCTATAGGTACAGCAGGTAGGTTATCAATCTTTTATAATATTAATATATTGACTTTTTTATGATAAACTATTTTTTTCCAGATTATTATATTATACAACTATAATGAACGTATCTCTTTCGCCGACATTGGATATTTCATGTTAGCTGTCTTAAACCCTAATTCTTCTCCACTGATGCTTGTATACGACATGTTATAGGTCAATAGACGTAACCCTCAAAAGGCAAATTTTTCAGGAGACAAAAATAACTTAATAATTGTTAAACCTTTATAGTGTTTAGATTAAAACATAATTTATATTATTATTAGAAAATAAATGTATATTTATTTAACACTATAAATCCATTTTTCTGCCAATAGCGTTCTAAATTAAATAAAAGAAGTAGAGAAAGTGGGTTACGCCCATTGACATATTACGTCGTTATTTGTATTGTGGGTTACGATGTTAAATAATGTTAGTTACGCCTATTGACAGTAATCAAAATTAGGTTAGGTAATAACAGTTTTTGTACAACAAAATAAGAATAATTATGATTTTTATTCATATTAGTGACATTTAGGAAACAATAATATTTATTCTAATGAAAATAAATGAGAATACAAAATACGTATTATGTTTTGTTTTTTGTTTTTAATTTTAAAACTTTCATAGGCAGTTTTTTTTTCGCTGATTTGGGCGCATTTGACAATCCGTCTGTTTCGTTTTCATCTGGGATCTCATCTTCTTGGTCCGTCTCAGCTAGAACGTCTGGAATATCCTCAGAACCTTTCAAAGACATGTACTCTTCCCTGTACATTTCGGGAATAAGAGGCTTATTTACTAATCTTAGCAGGTCTTTTACTTTTGGAGCTGAAACTGGCAGTGGCGCGTTATATAACTGAGATAACATTAGGTTCGTCTGGTTTCTGGATGTTGGTCGTTCAGGCAAGGATAATGTTTCTGGGATTTCTTCATTGTTAAATGAGTAATGTAACTTTATTTCTGTACTGCCCTTTGAAAAAGTTACTCTTTTTAATTTTATGAATTGCAATGCTTGACCAGAATCGCTTTTTTTTTTATGTTGTCGGGAAAAATTGAAGCCTGTTGCGTGCACAGAGTCCACCGGCATATAGGTATGCCCTGGTAAAAGATAAGTTATAGAAATGTATTCAATATTTTTAGCAACGCAACGAAGAAACCATGCTATAGCACTTACAACTTGTCTATTTTTGTTCTGCCCTGGACATGAATCGCAAAACAGAGATACATTTTTAATGTTTTGTCGGTCGTCGACTATTTTCAGATAGTTGCATAAAATTGAGCATATCTCATTTGCACCTCTCTTTTCGTCTTGTTCGCCCCACAAGTAGCAATAAACATTTCTTGTTCCAGATTCGTAAATTGTTTCGTTATAATATGAGTATTTTCGAGAGTAATACAAAAGCATGTTATTACCATGCGGAGTATTAAGTACTTTTTGTAGGTCAAAACTGGAACAAACAAAAGTTTGATCATTTTTTGCCCTTTGTTGATGTTCCAGATGAGTTTGTTTACTCTCTTCCTTTTCTGTAAGATGCTTAATTATTTGGCTTTCATTTTCTTTACTTCTACTCCTATCACCCTCACAAGTAGCACATTTATCTTTTTTTGGCAAATGAAAACCGATGTTAAATTTTGTTTTAAATATTACTCTGAACAACTTTTCGGTAACGAATACATGATTATTTTTAGAGCAGTATTGTTTATAAATTTTATACAAATTTGCCACGTTTCTATATTCTTGAGGCAAATAACGCTTGGTGGTCCCACCTCTACAATAATGAGATGGGACTGCAGGTAGACTCTTAACAAAATTGTGTAAAGTTTCTCTCACTGCCAGAGGTGTCTTGTTCTTGGGTTCGCTATGTCCTCTACTTTCAAGCTTCGGTGTGCCTATTTCTGTTTTGTTTTCATTTATATAACGTATTTTCTTTTGAGTTATTGACAAAGTAGCTAAAAGAAACTGCTGACATACTTGTATTTTTTTACCTTGCCATGGAAGAAAATACCGCTTGGAGCACGTTCTGCGACTTTCTAAATTTTTGTCTCCATATCTCCTTTTTATTTATTTATTTATTTATTTAAGAGTTACATTTACAAACACATACTAAAGATGTAGTTACTTGCAAACGGCCATAGACAGTGAGAATATACATGTACATATACAAACAAAATAAATACAACCAGTTATAAAAGGAAGACAAATAGAGAACAGTTCAGACTAGTTAAAAGCTAGAATAATATCACATTAATAATTTAAGTGCCTTTAGTTGCGCAAGACTTATATTGAAGATATCTATATCTATTTGCTTGGATAGCTCGTTACATTGTGCCATCAGATGACTAAGTGGGGACAAACTACCTGGGACAATACAGAATAGGTCCTTGTCGGTAATTCTTAGATTTACCTTTGGAACTTTAAACTTTATATAATTAATTAAATCACAATTTTTGTACTTAATATTATTGATAATAAAGTATACAAACATTACAGCTTGTTTATTTCTTCTTGATAATAGAGTGGTAAATTGAAAACTGTCTAACATTGCCTTATATGATACCATGTATGGATATGCACTGTTTTTCCTGACATATAAATATCTCAGGAAACGCTTCTGCACTTTTTCAATATGATCAATCTGTATATTTGATGTAGGCATCCAGATTTGCATTGCATATTCCAAAATGGGCCTCACTAAAGCGTTATACAGTCTTACTGTTGTAGCAATCTTATAGTTTTTGGTGTTTCTAATGACAAAACCCAATTGTCTGTAAGCTCTATTTACGATGTAATTATAATGTGTGGTAAATCTGAGGCTTGACTGGAAATAGACCCCAAGGTCCTTCAACTCATTTTTACGATCTAGTTTCACCGTACCTATTGTGTAGTCAAAAGTTTGGTATTCTAGTTTACGAGTAAAAGTTACAATAGAACACTTCTTTACATTTAATAACATTTTGTTAATCGTAAACCATTCAGAGACTCTGTTGAGATCAGTCTGTAGTTGAGCACTGTCTCTTGTTGTTGTTATAACTTTAAACAACTTGAAATCATCTGCGAACAACAGGCCAGTTGAATCAGAGATGCTTTCTGGTAAGGTGTTGATAAATATAAGAAATAGTAATGGGCCGAGATTGCTGCCCTGTGGCACACCTGAACTTGCAATGAATTTTGTTGACATAGTGTTGCCAATTTTGACAACCTGTATGCGTTGTGAGAGATATGATTTCAAGAAGAGACAAGTTCCCTCAGAGCATCCGTAGTCCTCCAGCCTGTCGAGCAGAATCTCATGGTTGACCTTGTCAAACGCCTTCTCACAGTCAGTATAAATCACGTCGAGTTGTTGTTTGTTTTCAATTGCCCAACTAGCATACTCTGAAAATACACACAGGTTCGTGACCGTCGACTTATCAGTCACAAAACCGTGTTGATATTTGGATATTTTAGATTCCAAGGCTCTGTAAAGGTCCTCATATAATATTACTTCAAATATTTTAGCCACAACATTAAGTATGCTAATTGGTCTATAATTCTTTACTTCTTTGCGAGATCCGGATTTATGTACCGGAGTAATAACAGATATTTTCAGAGCATTTGGAAATTCTTTCTGCTGTAGAGCTAGGTTAAAGATATGTGCTAAGGGCGTAGCCAGCAGTTCAGCTAAGCCCTTATATATGTAGGCAGGTATATTGTCAACTCCCGTCGTCTTTTTCGGTTTTAGTTTTTTAATGCTGTTTAAAACATCATTTTCGGTTATTGTTGAAAAGTTGAAATGACCGTTATTGCTGTGTGTTTTATTGACTTTGGGAGCGTCCGGTACTTCATAGATCGACATAAAGAACTGTGCGAAGGCGTCCGCAATGTCACCAGAGTCAGAGTACGTATTGTTGCCATATATAACTTCCCCAGGAACCACATTTCGATCTGTTTTGCTTTGTATAAATGTCCAAAAAGAAACTGGATCTAGATTAATATTATTTTCAACATTGGCTTGATATTGACTGTATTCAGCCTTTGTTTGATACTTTATAGCCTTTCTTATTTGACAGAAACTATTTTTCTTTTCTATGTTTGTATTATCCCTGAGTAGGGAACGATGAAGTTTATTTTTTGTTTTGATTTTGCGTATCAGATCAATGGAGTACCAGAGTGGATATTTAGGCTTTGTTGACATTGTTGCTATAGGTTTTTTAGGAATAGAGTCATCCAAAGATTTATACATATTATTATAAAACATGTCCAAACTGTCAGTAGCGTCCCCACATGCCAGCAGTCCGGACCACTCATTAATTAATTGCGACTTTTTCTACACAGGATGCTAAAAAGTTGTTTTGATCTTGTTCACTCTGCATCTTGTAAAATAAAAGAAACGTATTTAAACGTTGCTCTTTATTAAAATGTTCCGAGCAGTGGTGCTGACATTTCTTCCCCTGGCAAGGATCAGGCTTAACATTTTTTTTAGGGTTAACTTTTTTATTTCTTTGGGTGTATTCCTCTCCATGTATTCTTAGCTGTCTATTTCGTTTCCTTGAGTTACCTTTTTTCTCTTTCCTAATACCTTCTTCACCAACAACGTTAGGTTCTTGATTATTGGGAGGTTGCATTTTTTGTACAGTGACATGTTGATGATAATTTAATTTTTGATTTTCTTTCAAACCAATAATTGGAGCATCCAGTACAGTGGCATGTTCGTGATCGTTGGATTTTTTATTTTCTTCCAAAGCAATAATTGGTGAATATTGTATAGTGGCATATTCATGACTGTTGGATTCTTGATTCTCATCCAAACCAATAATCGGGATAGGGGTATCTTCTGGTAAATAGCTTTGCATAATAATCATATTATTATTATCATTGTTTGTAATTTGAATATTCTTTAGTGTGTACAATTCACTTAGATTATCTTTCTTGTGGTTATTTGTTAGTAGCTTGTTATCATAAATAATAGTATTATTATCATTTTGATTTTCAAATGTTGCATCTTCAATAACCTTCAACAATTCATCATCAGGAAGTAACATTGTAGCGTAACCTCCTCCATCTGCTGTAAATGAATTTTCATAAAAATTCTCGGATCTTTGTACAGTGGGAAGATGTATTAAAGCACTTGTATCCTGAATAATATTATTACAATAATTATTGTCGTTTTGTAAAGAAGTAACTGAGCCATGCTGTTGCTCTGCTGGAATGTTTTGTATTAATACATTATTTTTTAACACATCAATATTGCTACCATTGATTGTTTTGGATCAAAGTAACTGAATTTGAACTATGCTCTTGTTTTGCTAAATTACCTTGTAGTTCATTTTCTGACGTATTTTCAGCATCAGTTTCACCATTTTGTAGCATGGCCAGAATTTTTTTTCCTCGAGACGTCATTCTTCTGTAACAATAAAACTGGTAGTTTAAACCAACAAATAAATTAATTCTCCTTAAAAAAGTTTGCATTTTCAACAATTATTTTCTAAAACTTGGAAAAAATTTAGGCCGTGTATACTTCCGCTAACCGGATTTCGCTGTACCTTTTTGCAATATTAATAAAAATAAAATAAAAAATTTAACTGGCAAGATTATATTTTTCATTGATGAGGCAGGTTTTTGAGATAATTTATTTATTTTATTTTAATCATAAAATAAGTTGATACCCATATTTTTAATACAGAACGATAATTTGAAAAAAAATTTCAAAATAACCTACTGCAATACACTGTAGTTAGCAAAATCACCATCTGATAGCCTGTTTTAACAGTTCATCAAATATCCACCAAATAAACTATTTAACCTAAATTAATAAAATTTCGCGCCAAAACATTATTTTTATTTATTTAGTATTATAGTATTATTTCACTTACCCAGAAGTTAATTTTTAATTATCACCATCAATAAACACTATAATAATAATAATATATCCGCATTTAGGCTTGCAGTAATAATAATTTATTATTAAAAACACAATAAAGAGTGGCTTACGAGAAAACAAACGTGTCGAATAATATTTCTAAACTAAACTGATTTGTGAGTTGCGGCCATTCATCGAACTTCTATGAGGGTTACGCCTATTGGCGATCTTTCTCTTATATTTACGTGGCTTACGCCTGTGGGTTATACCTGTTGACTTTTCCCAATACCACAGAAAGCCAAATCGAATAAACATAATTTTTTAGATTATTTTGGTATTTCCTATAGTTTGTGGCTTACGCCAATTCGCCAGGATGTAGAAAATACCTTAACAATAATAACATGCCGGTTACTCATAATTTCGATATTTTGAGGGTTACGTCTATTGACCCATAACATGTCGTATAGAACAAAGCTATATTGCTCATTTTTGTGGCAAATACAAAACATCAAATCATTCGGTGGTATGAAAGAAAGCTATTTCATGTTTTTGAGTCAACATAACAAACAACTCAGTAATCGCGACAATTTGGTATGCCGCACAAATTTGTCGGCAAAAAATTAAGGATAATACGGTTTTAAGTGGCGGACCCTGTAAGGTACAGGAGAACGGAACAATATTTTTTTAAACCTAAACCAACCCTGAACACTTTTGGTTTTAATGCATGAAGCAGGTATTCTTATAAAAATTGTGCGTGGAAAATATTTAAATTTTTGGGATATACACAATTCAAGTATTATTGGCTTTCATAGTTAAATCCTAGTTTTTGTTTTTAATATACCTAAAAGACACCTACACAAAATCTTCATTTCCACATTCTCCACTGTCAAAAAAAAATTATAATACTATCTCGAATACTACAGAGGGGTGGGACGGCATCCCATCATGTCTGCCAATACTTTTTGCAGCAATTTTTGAAATGTGCACAAATGTTGAAATGAAATGTTGAATGAAACCTAAGAATCAATTTATTAAACCACGCTAAATGTGGAAGGTTAATAAAACAGAAAATTCATACCAAATGTCCCCAGCATTCCAAAAAAAATAAAGACTTACCTACATTAGGGGAAAGTAAGGCAAAATGACATACAAGGCAAAACGACATACCGACTGTTTCTCGGCGCTTTCTGGAGGATTAAATTTTCTGTGCATGGCAACACTGCGACTGTAGTATTCTCCGTGCCGTAAGACACGCTAAAGTCGTTAGAAGTGATTTCCGTTGTTGTTACATTGATTTGTTAAAAATATACGTTTTAAGATCAAGGTAAGTTGCAAATTGCCATGATAAATTTCATACTAACTGTTTTAGCAAGCTATTTCTTTGTTGTGTGCAACACCTGTTATTGTATACCTTTCAATTGCCATTACATACAACCACCTGCTTAAACATTCTAACCTACAAATTGACAGTATCGTGTCTGCTACGCGTTTGGGCAAAATGACACATAAGGTGTGTCATTTTGCCTTACATCAATACGAAGTGTGGTGTCTAGCTTATAGGGTACGTTAATTCCATGCCTTTTTGTTTCAGATGGTGTCTAATTACAAGAAAAAATCGAATCGACAATCCTGGTCGAGTGAAGACATGCAGAAGGCAATTGAAGCGGTGAATGATAAGAGGATGGGGTGGAAAAAAGCATCTATTACGTTTAATGTTCCTCAGGCGACATTGCGGAGACGCGCCCAAGGAAAAAATATTTATGCCCGTGGTGTAACCAAACGTCTCGGTCGCTTCCAGAAGTCACTCAGTGTTGATCTAGAACAAGGAATGATTACACATATATTAGATTTAGAATCACGACTTTTTGGCCTGACTACCTATGACTTAAGGCAACTGGCATACAAACTAGCCGAACGCAGTGGATGTGAGCATCAATTTAATAAAACTAAAAAGCTAGCTAGTAGGCAATGGGTTCACAGCTTCCTTTCTCGACATCCAAACATATCGTTGAGAGTCCCCGAAGCTACCTCAGCTGCAAGAGCCCAGGCCTTCAATAGACCACAGGTTGAGAATTATTTCAAAAAGTTGGAAGAAACAATTCAAACTAATAACATACAGGCAACGATGATTTTCAATATGGATGAAACTAAACTCACAACTGTACAAAAACCTCAAAAGATAATCGCCAGGAGAGGTAAAAAACAAGTTGGCGCAATAACTAGTGCGGAAAGGGGTGTGCATACTACGGGGGTGGTGTGCATGAGCAACGGTGGAACTTTTATTCCGCCAGCATTGATTTTTCCGAGGAAAAAATTTAATTAAGATTTATATGATGCAGCTCCACCAGGTACACTCCCATTGTTTAATGAATCAGCATATATGACTGGAGATCTCTTTTTCAAATGGATTAAACACTTCGTGAAGTTTGTAAGACCTACGACTGAAAATAAAGCATTATTAATTTTGGATGGCCACGCGAGCCACAAACACCTGGAGTCTCTTGAATTTGCCAAGAAAAACCACGTGATACTATTTTGTCTACCAGCCCATTGCACTCACCGACTCCAGCCTCTGGACGTCGCATTTTTTGGTCCTTTAGCAACCTATTATGACCAAGAAGTTACGACATGGCTGAAGGCACACCCAGGGAGAACTGTATCAATATACCAAATAGCATCATTATTTACAAGAGCCTACAATAAAGCTGCCACAGTCGGAATAGCTCTTAGTGGATTTCAAGCAACCGGCATTTCTCCATTAAACCCCAATATCTTTCCTGACCATTTATTTTTACCAAGTGCTGCTACTGATATCCCTAAAGTAAACGAAATATCACAAAATGAGGAAGAAATGCACACTACCCCAATAAATTGCCACGCTGTTGCTTCAACTTCTGGTAATGTATCCTTAAAGGCTCATTCCGAAAATGGTGAAACTGATGTGTCTCTATTACTAAAAGAATTGTCTCCAATTCCGGTAGCAAATGTCTCATCATCATCACGTCCCAAGAAGAAGAATACATATCAAAGTGTTCTTACCGAAAGTCCATTTTTAAATGAATTAAAAGAAAAAGAGACCGAAAAGAAAGAGAAAGAAAGAAGAAAGAGTGACAGGGCCAGAGTTAAAAGACGTATTCATATAGACTCTTCCGATGATGAACCAACGTTCGATAATGACGATACTGACTCTGATGTTGGTTGTTTGTATTGTAACGAACTGTACAGCCAATCTAGATCCCGAGAGCAATGGATCCAGTGCGTGCAATGTCGCCAATGGGCCCATACCGAGTGTGCTGGGGTAACTAAGAAGACCAAACAGTTCATCTGTGAAGCGTGCCGGGACTAGTGTCTCAAAAAATGAGTGTGTCATTTTGCCCACCGTGTTATGCAAAACGACATACTTGGTGTTTATTTTTGTAAAATTTGTATTATTTAAATACACTTTTTTTTTGTAAGTTAAAATGTTTACTTTGTTTACAAAATAAATAAAGCATTAGAAAAACCCAGAGCCGTATTTTTAATTTAATTTAAAGTAAGTATTTACAGGCGATATTTAGAAAGTATGTCATTTTGCCTTACTCTCCCCTACTACATGAGTGTGAAAGCAAGGTACCTAACCTAGATGCTATGCGGGGAAACAATTTTAAAGTTAATTTAAGTAGCTATAGGTAGGCACTGAAGAACTAAATTTGTGTAGTTGGCAAACAATTATTGCAAAGCAACACCATACACTTTTTTCTCCTTACACTTTACACTAAAAGGCACTACACTAGCCGAAATAAACCTAAACTATTTATAAAACTCTAAAATAGTAATAAGTTTCTGACAAAAATTTAACAAAGTACGGTAACGAATTGAAAGCTACTGAAAATAACGTGCGCAAATGTCACAATACACACGCTAAACACGGTGCAAGTAAATAATAAAGAGACGACCGGCTCTGGAGAACGAAAAATATCGAAAAATCGTAGAAATCCCACGTACGGCGCATGAAATATGCTTCCGAGAAACGATGCACACCGGGGACATTTTCAGATTGCTCGGCGATTAGCATTTGTTTTTCTACTGGTGGGAGTTTAGTGATTCATACCCACAACGAAATTAATTAATTTTCGCTCATCCGGCAAAGAACGCTTGAAAACATTAAAAATATGATATTTTATGTAAGAATAAAAAATATAAAATGCATCGTCCCAGCCGGTTTCGATGACTCATACTACAAGATCGCGCTCCGGCGGACCGCCGCGAGACTCGCGACTTCGAACTCGAAATTTTCCTTTAGCTGTTGCCGGCGATGACACGTGTCGCTAAAAATTTAAATCTTATTGACTCGGTTACCGCCAGCGCTCCCCGGCTAGTGGGGGGAGCTAAATTCGTAATTTTTTTTTTGTTTAAATAAACAATTCTATTCCATGTTGTTTTTTTCTGCACCACCCAAGTCACCCAACTTTTGTACCTATACCGGGTGACCACGAAATTACTGACCAGCTTGTCACGTCCTTATAAAATAAAATATTATTTTGAAATTTTGGTAGGATATATGGTTGCACTGTGCGCACATTTTCAGTATTCAAACTTCCGACTGTCACTTCCGGTTAAACCGGAAGTGCATACAAAATTGTTATTTTAAATAGAACACCCTGTATATTTTTACGAAAATGCATTCTACAAAGTATTCTAAGCATAAAACATGTATCATATTCTAACCTATCTAAGACAGATTAAGAGAAAATGGCGTTGGAATTTATAAAATTAGACACTCATTTTATTGTTTTTTCGAAAAACAAATGAATAAGCGCAAAATTTTATATTCTTTTTTTACTTTTTTTTAGGTATTCTTTATGAATAAGTCACAATTATTTCACTTCCGGTTTAACCGGAAGTGCTGCAAAATTTGACATTCAAACATAGATTTCTCCATTATTTTTAATGGCACGCCCTATTTTAAATATAATTTTCAAAATTACCTTATTGTTCTAAATATTTTTTATTAATGCTTCCCTAGGTCTAAAGTTATTCGTTTTTAAGATATAAGCATTTAAAAATTAAACTTTATTTCGAACCTATGGTAGAATTATAATTAATAAAATAATATGTAAAAATACAAACTAATTATCCATAAATTAAATTCTCAAAATGATTGCCATTTGCTTCTTGACACAAATGAATTCTTTCTTGGAATTCTCGAAGTACATTGTTCATTTTTAGTGGTGTAATATTGTTTACTGCTTGAGTTATTCTATCTCTTAGGTCGTCGAGGTTCTGAGGTTTTGTTCTATACACCTTCTCCTTTATATGGCCCCAGTAAAAAAAATCAAGCGGTGTTAGGTCGGGGGACCTAGCCGGCCACCTTACTGGGCCATTAGTGCCTATCCAACGATTTCCAAAAGTCGCATTCAAATATGCTGTCACTATTCTAGCATTATGTGCCGGAGCGCCGTCTTGTTGATACAATACTTGTGCGTATTGCCTAACAGGTAAATTTTCCAGAATATCTTCAATGGTGTTCTGAAGAAAAGCCAGGTATTGGACAGCGTTTAAATGTTGTTCAAAAAATATAGGACCTATTATACGTGTTCCTATAACGCCTAGCCATACGTTAATGCCAAATCGTTCTTGAAACGCCCCTTCCCTAAATAGGTGATTATTTTCAGTAGACCAATACCGGATATTATTTCTGTTGAACATCCCTAAGTTGGTAAAACGGGATTCATCAGAAAATAAAATGTGTGCGTTTAAAAGTGGCTGTTGCTGCTCCTCTTCAAGATACCAGTTGCAAAATTCCAATCTTCGAATAGGATCGCCTTCATAAAGATGGTGATGGATTTGGTATTTGAAAGATTTATAGCCATGTTTTTCTAAAATTTTTCTTGCACTCTCCCTACCGATGCCAATATCATTCGCAATTTGCCTCGTCGATGCTGTCGGGTCAGCTTCAACAAGGGCTAGTGTATTTGTTTCTGCCTCCTCACTAATAATAAAACCATTTGCGTTTTGATTTTCATTCTCGTACTTCAAATGATTTTCTAACCATGGAAAATACGTATCGCTTGGGTGCTCGCGTTCGGGAAATCTCTGCATATACAGAAATTTGGCCTCTCTCCGGTTTTTTCTAGTCTCTCCGTAGATTAGCAGCATGTCAATTTGATGCTCCCGCGTAAAAAATGGCATAGTTTTAACTTTTCTTATTAATAAATAAGTCACTTGTATAAGAATGTAAGGACTAAATTAAAAATACCATGGCGATAGCGTCGTGAAACAGTTGAAATTAGTAAACAGATCTGTGGGGTCCATAGCCACCTTAGACGAAACTATGAATAAGTTAATATCAATTGTTGCTTGTTGAATAATGCAACTAAACCTTTAAATTCTTATATCTTAAAAACGAATAACTTTAGACCTAGGGAAGCATTAATAAAAAATATTTAGAACAATAAGGTAATTTTGAAAATTATATTTAAAATAGGGCGTGCCATTAAAAATAATGGAGAAATCTATGTTTGAATGTCAAATTTTGCAGCACTTCCGGTTAAACCGGAAGTGAAATAATTGTGACTTATTCATAAAGAATACCTAAAAAGAAGTAAAAAAAGAATATAAAATTTTGCGCTTATTCATTTGTTTTTCGAAAAAACAATAAAATGAGTGTCTAATTTTATAAATTCCAACGCCATTTTCTCTTAATCTGTCTTAGGTAGGTATAGAATATGATACATGTTTTATGCTTAGAATACTTTGTAGAATGCATTTTCGTAAAAATATACAGGGTGTTCTATTTAAAATAACAATTTTGTATGCACTTCCGGTTTAACCGGAAGTGACAGTCGGAAGTTTGAATACTGAAAATGTGCGCACAGTGCAACCATATATCCTACCAAAATTTCAAAATAATATTTTATTTTATAAGGACGTGACAAGCTGGTCAGTAATTTCGTGGTCACCCGGTATATTGAAACAGTGAATAGTGTTGTAATACCGCGTTATATTTATTTTTTATTCTTTTATATACTATTATATACCTACATTAATAAAGAACATTATTGCTTTACCTACATCTTTTGTTTTACTAGAAAAATTATTATCAGATCTATATTTGAATTTTATAAATAGGTAGGTGCGGACTTAATAATTCATTATTAAAATAAAATATCTTTGTAAAGGCTTTTTTTTTACTTATTAATTTAGATTTGTATTCTACCAGATCCCAGATGTATTTATGGCGTCTCGTCATTTTTTTTAAATTTATTTGTGTACTGCATATTTTAGTTTGAACACTGTATATTTTAGTACATTTATATGTGAAGTCAGCTAACCAAGAACAGATTACTGTATTTGAGCTATCTGTGCGCTCTCTGGCATGTAGGTGCCGAACTACGTTAGTCAGGCGATGGTGGTCGTCGAAGCTAACCGCACGCCTAAAAATTCAACAAGACAGGCGAAAATCGTCCCATATGATTTAATATTTACGTAAATGAGATCACCCCAAACAGCATCGTACGTCTCAAGTACGTACATATTAGGTTCCATTTACGTCTGTACGTACGGTACGTAAAACGTACATATTATCAACTACGTACATTACAGGTCATGCAATGTACGTACCTACGGGTACGTACTAAATACGTATATAATCGGTACGTATTCTCTTGTTTGTTTGAGGTACGTACAGAAGACGTACAATATGATTTACGATTATTTACAAATATATATATATATATGTATACCTAATACTCTGTTCCCTCCATATAACTTACTGGGCGGACTGGCCTCCACCTTAAATATTTAAAGACGGCTAATATTGTACATATATATACCATAAGGGGAACTCCCTAAATCCGTTTTGCAAAAGAGGGGTAATGATTTTTAACGTAATTTTTTTTATATAGTTTGGACACTTAGCTACCTCCATCGCATATATGATTTACGCAGGCGCGGATACAGGGGGGGGGCAATGGGGGCAATTGCCCCCCCCTGAGACCGACCAAAGCACATAGGTAACACGATGTATACAAGCAATAACCAATAACAAGCTCTAACCTGTTACAGAATAGATCTACCTTTTAACCTTTTTGCAATAAATCCACCTTTTGACTTTTTCCTTTTTTTGCATAAACTTTAAGAAACAAACAAAAAATTCCCTTCACCAGCTTTGCACCTGGGTTCACGACTTGAAAGTCTACTTTTAAACCTTCTGTACTCTGTACTTTAAACTCTTGAAAGTCTACGCGCTAACCACTAGAATATTGGTATCCTTCCGCAGTTCCGCAAGTTAATTTTAATTACTTATTGATGCGGTCCCAGACCAGAGCTATGCAAACTGTCGCAAACGCAAATTCCCAAGAGGGTATAGGGTATCTGATCTGGCAGCGTGCAGAAAATCTAGCCGATCAACTGGGTGTCGAGCTGAATATTCCTCGGATCCCTCGCCATGGTGGACGCCAAATTTATCGTGCCAACCATCAAATGAATTCAGCGGAGGAATACTACAGAGTATCAATCTATGCACCATTGCTAAACTTTGTTCTCACAGATCTGCGAGAAAGATTCTCAGCCGAAACCTTGGACATCTTTCAGCTATCAGTTTTCATTCCAGAAAATATTGTCAAAAATTCTGCTGGTGAAAATGACATAAGTATAAAGTCCCTCCTCGACCGCTTTGGATTGCTTCTTGAAGTTGACAAGGGCGCTGCTTCTTTTCTGCTAAAAGATGAATTGTTGTTGTGGAGAGAGAAATGGATTCAAGAACAGAGCTTCAGAAAAGAGCTTCCCATAAGAGCTCTGGATATATTGGCTTGTTGCGATAAGGATGTATTTCCTATAATACATGAATTTGTACTAATCCTTGCAACCCTTCCGGTGACAAATGCATCTGCTGAGAGGTCATTCTCGTCGTTGCGGCGCCTTAAAACATATTTAAGAGCAACCATGACTGAAAACCGCCTCCTCGGTCTTGCCCTAATGCACATCCATAGGCATGTTCCCATTGATGTTGAGAAAGTAATTTCAAGATTTGCAAAAGCTGGCCCTAGGACAAGATTGGAATTTAGTATTTAAGTGCATACTTAATTACTTCAAATTAAATTGTTTGTATTTCTTTTTTTTTTTAGACAGCATTATTCAAATCAAATGCATTATTACATAAATAACAAATTAAAATTTTATGAAATTGTTTGTTTACAACGAATTCTCTGGAAGATAGGTAAAATCGCAAAAATTAACTCCCTCACTCCTAAACGCACGGGGTTGCTTTTGTGATTTTCTTGAGGATTTTGTGTTGTATTTTTTTATTTTCCCACTTGAGAACCAAGCACCATGATTCAAAAAAGGGCGTGGCACCCAAAAAATTTTCGCCTGCGGCGCTATTTTTTTTAGCGCTTTCGGCGCTTTTCCATTTTGCCCCCCCTGGACAAAATCCTAGATCCGCGCCTGGATTTACGTGAAAAACTCATATCTTTGATACATCCAACAATGTTGCCAGATTATTGGAGGGTACTAGATATAATAATTATTCGCAAATTTGTTATTTGTACATATTAATATTTATTGCGTTTTCTGCTTTGTATTTAAATTTGAAAACAAATTTACTTTCAGTTGACTTAGATAATACCATACTGTAGTAACAAAACTTACTGAAACAAATAAAGAAAAATAGAAAATTCCCTTTTATTTTAGTACAAGGGTTAGTCTTAGCTGAGCAAATTTAATTTCTTATGAATATGTTGATGAATTGGTAAGGGTAAGGGTTAATTATTTTCTAATCGATTTGAAAAAGAAGTTATAATTTCCAGTTCGACCCGTATTGCCTTACCGTTTGCGTTCAGGGTGCTTTTTTGGGTACCAATAAATTGAATTAAGAAAAAAATAGGAAAATGGGTACATATGAAGTTAATCAGTGGCGCTGCAGCCCTCTCCCTCAAGCCTAGAGAAAATGGTCGTCAACAGATCAAAAACTCATTTATTGTGATTTTTTGCCCTTAAAATAGGTATAATCATTCCCTCGACTCAACCCCCCAAGCCGAAATGCGAAAAGCTAATCGTAGAAACGAAAAAAAGTTTTACTCGAGACCATTGGTAACGTCAAAAACTTAAATTTGTGTTAAACAGCCAATATCGCTAGATCTTGCTGTTTCGAATTTTCCTGCGAATGGTGCTAGGATTGGTGATCCTAGCGCCCTCAGATATTGCATAACTCGGCAGGGAATTGTGTAATCGCAATTTTATTGGCTGATTCGTTTTTAGCTGGGCCTATTTAGACGGAGGTTGCATTTGCAGTATCAGAGGCAAGACTCTGACGTTCTTCTTATATAAGAAACATGGTTTAAAGGGGAGCGCTTTACGTGCCCTAATTACAATATTTTGCGCAATGATAGACAAAATCGTCCACAATCGTGCACCGAGTTGCAAAGCAGAATATCATAGTTCAAATTGTACCTGGTTTATTGACTTGTATTCACATCGAAGGTACTACTAAAATTAAAATCAAAACATGTTATGTTAAACTGGGCTCTCTTTACTGCAGCCCCAATGTCAACTTTTACGAGAACTGTTTGGTAGTCTGAAGATTCAAATATTATCGGGAGAGGCCTCAATGCAAAGCCGCAGGCGAGAATCTTTGGAGACCACGCCCAACTTTCGTTTTATATCATAATTGTGGTATTCATGGGGGGGGGGGGGGTTGATGTACTGGCCAACGGTGTACCGACCTGGTGCACTGTAAATAAGACAAGACTAAAGAGAATGCAAACGCTACGAAACAGAGTAGTACGAATAATAACGGACGCACAAAGACAGACACGCATACAAAAAGAATAAAGAAGAAATTAAGACGGACTTCCACACAAAAAGTTTAAAAATCAAGAAAAAAACACAGAAAACGAACAATTCCAATATTGTCGACGAGATATACCCAAAACTTAATGAGAGCCAAAGGCACGAGCCTATCTTATATATAAAAAAAATTTTTACTTATTTTTAGTTTCCACTTTGTATTAAAAAAAAATAATTAAGTAATAAACAAAACTTCAAAACGACCTCATAACGCATAAAATAAAGATTGATTAATTGAGTATACTACAAAATAAAAATACTGTTACCCTATCTCAGTAGTTTCTTATGATAAGATTTTTTATATCGCTTCATGTCCATAATTTAACAGATTGTCACAGAATGATTAAAAATGGTTGCGCTAACATTAAAGATCTTGTCATAAGCAAATAGTGTGTTAAGTATTAAGTATTATCGGTGTGTAGTATAATAATAGTCTTGCATGCCGTTATTCCTCATAAAAAAAATAAATCCATGGTTTTATGTATTTTATTTATATAAAAAAGCTGCAAAAATATGAAACATTAAAATATTGTGGCTATACTAAAAGTTTAAGTTACTTTTTGTTGGTTTTCAGTTTTATTAAATGCTGAATCTTTGACCTTATCATAGGGACGGTTCGTTGACTGTTCGTAATTTCAATAAAACTCCTGATCTGGCTGCTGTTTGGATAAGTGCCTTTACCTATAAAACTGCTAAAATGTTTCCCAAGTACACTAAGTTCTTCAGTTTTCCAACCTAAGTACAAAAAAATAAATTACTCAAAGTGCTTCAATAGAAACTTTCACAAACTATTAGTAAGTAATAGTGCATACTACTTTTCGCTCCACTTCCTGTTGCTTGTTCTTTAGCTACTGTAGTTTTTAATTTTTTCGTCAGTTTACTTAGAGGAAGATCGTCTTCACTGTTATTAAGATCTAATAAAACAAACACAAATTATTATTATAAATTACCATTGCCCACTGTTATAACTTCTAGCTTTTTATTTGTTTAAAGCCTTTTTTCCAGAAGTACAAATATTGTCAGTGAGCGTAAATATGTCATTATGCTATGGGAATGCTGTATAGTCAATTCTCTAATAAATGGCTTACCAAATTCTTCTAGCCCCTGCACTTCTGTAGAAGGTAGTCTTTTCTGATTATCATTAAGGGGCACAGAGTTAACTGTAAAAAAAAATAATAAACAATATACCATAACCATAATAAACGAATTTATAACTGTCTTACATTTGTTTTCGTCGTCTACAAATTCGTTTACGTTAATATCAATCTCTGACAAATTTTTTCCTTTATAATCGGTTGGAACCCCTTTTTCCATCATAAGAAGTACTTTTACCACCTTGGCAGTCTGATATATATCAACTGGCAATCTTAAATAAAATATACAAATATCGTTTTCAAGAATATGCAGTTAAAGTTGGGATTAGGTAAATGTAATGTAAACAGTAACGTCATAATAAAAAATTAACTTACTCATAGAACTCCTCGTGAGTTTTTTCTGTGTGCCCCATGAACTTGGAAAATTGTTTACAGTCGCTCTTTGACATGCTCAGTACTTGCATAGCAGTCGCTATGTGTTTACGTAATTTGTTACTAGTTATGGCCGCAGGACTTTCGAGCGTCATTTTTGTGGTTAAAGTTCTAATGGCAACATCTCCTTGTGCCCAGCCAAGCTTACTCTTTGGGATTGCAAACAAATATTGATTGCCCGTTGCAATATATTTATTTCGCTTTTCAAGTAATAAAGATATAAAATTTTGTAAAAAAGGAGGTACTAATATCACAACAGCTCGTGATCCCTTTCCCCCATTTACAACTCTTTTATAATACTTTGTTAGGATCTTTTCGCTCTCTGATAAGGCAGCTTCAAAGTCCTGAAAGTCGGTTTTTCTTTCCGATAAATAATCACCTATTTTCAAGTACTGCACATCTCCAATTCTGCGTCTGTTGAAAAGTATTAAAAGAGCTAAAATACACTGAACTAACATTTTATATACTTCATCAGAGTCCGTATTTTCCTGAAATTTTTTTTCGCAAACTTTTGCATGCCGTAGTGTCTCTTCCCTAAATATTTTTATGTCATTTATCAGTGGTACTAGAAGTGGTTTTTGCCAACGTTTTTCATTTAAGTCTTTATTGGCAACTGATGAAATTTCTGTATTCCATCTTGCTTCAACAAGCTTCTTAAAATTCTTTATACTTCGGCGCCACTCTAAAGATTCTTCTGCAGATTTGCACTGAAATCCCTGACTGCCTTTTAATATAAGATGAATTAATTCATCAGATATAACCTTTAAAGATGTACCTGTATGCATTGCTATACTGGGAGTTTTAAAAGTTTTGTTAATGGGATCATATCCTAAAATACTTCTCGTGGCGAAAAGTACTTCATCAAAATTTTCAGGTCGAAGGAAATCTTTAAATGGAATATTTTGGTCATTTACATGATTTCTATAAGCAATTAACAAACGAGCAAGTTCTCTCATCTTATTACTGCAGGAATACTCGGGATTTTAAATATGATTCACCATAATTTGCTATTAAGAGATCTTTTTTCGCTACGAATGATATTTCATCGCCCCTCATCATGTTAAAAACCTAAAAATATTTAAGACTTTATTATAACAACTGATAAAACCGACTTTGGCCCTAATTTTTAACCCCCCTCCTTAATGAGGGTGTTAACATCACATGTGTATTCAAGAAAAATCAATAACAAATATAACAGGACTAAAACAATAATTTTAACTTACTGATTTTTTAATATTTAACTTAGAAATCGCATGCGTTGGATCCAAAGCACATGCAACTTCCGTCTGTGAATGTGCTACATGATTTATCTTGGATTGGACGTTAATGTTTCCAGATCTTGTCTTAGCCTCGCAAATCTTCGAATGTCGAACTAAGAAATGTTTAGTGTATATTGCCTTACAATATACACAAGGGTAATAAGTAAGACCTGAGTCGTCAGACTTTTGTCTTTTTGGGCGAACAGTTCCCTTTAAATAAAGGTCAAAATTTGAATCGTTCCTTATTACGGCAAGAGCAGATTTTCGTCCCTGAGATTTTGACGGAAAATCTAAGGCATTTTTAACTTCTTTTTCATGATTATGATGCCTAACTAAGTGTCTGACAAAATTTCTTGATGTGATATCTTCCTTACAAAATTTGCAGTGGACCAGTTTGTTTCGATAATTTTTATTTTGCTTAAAATAAATAAATGAGTGTAATTGGAACAGTACTATTAACGAAGTGGATAACAACTATAATTAAGAGCTATTAAGAAAATCAACACATCTCGTATTTTAAGTGCTAGTTTTTGAAGTTAAAATTTTTTATACGCGTTCGATAAATTTTTACTTAACAGTGCAAGTTAGCCCAGAACTTGTGTAATTAACTTTACAACTTATTAATTCATAACTTGACTTATAATTAATAAAAATTCCTACTTGGGCTTTTAATTCCTCAGAAAGCGGCTGAGACTCTATATGGCACAGAAGGTCATCAGACTGTTGATCAAGACCTTTTAAATTTACAATTTCTGATTCGGTCTCCGATTTGCTAGATTCGTCCGAATAATCATTAATGTTAAAATCTTTGTCTTTGTCATCGTCAATATCGTCATACTCAGACATTCTCCAATTCTGAGGACTATTGCTTTCTGCATTAGGGCCTATATGTGTTATTGGTTTCAATATATGCATGGTCGGTGAAATACAATTATTTGTCTCAGATTGACACTAAAAATACACGAAATTATTAATTAAAATAAAACCGACTGTGTAAACTTGTCATATTATTACACTGACAAACTGAACAATATGTTTTAAAAAATTTACGGAATGTATGGAACTCCTCTGTTAGTCCACAATAATCGCAGAAAACTGCTGTTTCAATTTTTCATTTTGATATTTTATATACAGGGTAGTCCTTACGTATGTTCAAGTACTTTAGAAACAAACTTTCTTCAATTTTAAGATACAGGGTATTGAAATTTTTTTAAAAAACTACTTTTGTTAATAAAATGTTAAGAACCTCTAAATAAAATTTGTTGAAATTTTCCACAACCAAAAAGTGATACATTTTAGGATTATTTAAAACTTTTTGACTCTGCTTTTACTCTGTTATGAGGTAAGAGTATTTTTTATAGGGAATCAATGTTACGCCACTGTTTTTTCTAAATATTAGAGATCTTTACATACTAAAAATACACAAAAATATTCTCTTTTTTGATGGCATAAGCTGTTTTTGTGAGAAAATACAAATTATGTTCTTTTGCACACCCTTCGGCCATTTATAGTATTTATTTTTTTCTTAACCCCCTAAAATACCTGAACGTACTTACTTATGGACCACCCTGTATAATAGTTTTATTTTAAATTAAGTTGTAACTACTAATGTCTGAAAAGGTGGGTTCTTGGTCAGCTGTTTTATTCTTTAAGTTTCCTAGTTGATGCACTCAATGTAACAAATTTAGGCAGTCGAATTTCTTTAACCCGAATTACCTGATTTGACGATTTCGACTCTGTCGTATCTGATACATGACTACAATTGCAGTCATCCAGGCATAAGCAAGTTTGCTTTAGATTAACAGTTTCATTTAAAATTTTTTGTTTCTCTAGATCGCGTTTCAACAATATTCCTTCGCCTATAATTAGAAAAATTTAGCTGAATTGGATTGTTAGCTGTATTTGGCTAATTGCTAAACAAAGACAATATGCGAAATTGTCGATTAAAGTGTGGAAAATGTAATTTTATATCAGTATGTCGGTAACAGTGGGTTTTAAGTATAACAAAAACTTATAGCATGGCAACTTTACCCAGTGGCTTGATCCCTTAAATTTAAAAATGCTATAAAATTTTCTTTTAAAAAGTAGGTAATACGTGTTCTTTTCGTCCCGGTTTTTTATCCTCCTGTATAATAGTCAGAAACAATTTTAAATTGCCGACTATTTGGTATCATAAAACGTTTGTATTACCCAACAGGTTTTGTCTAATTTTAATAACAACGCAACTATATATTGCACTTTGCGGCAGTAACGATACTCAATGGTCATCCTGCATATATGGGTTCATTGAATGTTGTGAATTTGTGTACAATAATGTAGTAAACTAGGCAATAATGTCGAAATTAAACTGAAAATAAATTAAATTAAATTTGTGTAATTTATTATCATTTCAAGAGTTCATAATTCTTGTATTTCTTTATAAAATATACCATTTACAACAGCCTAACTATATGTATGCTCTCTAAGTAGTTAAAATTAAAGTTTCCATCACGCGAATATTTAAGGACCTATGTTTGGGTGCGTACTTGAGTGATTTGAGGGGCCAAGAAAGTATTCCCTTACACAAAGCTCGCGCCTGCCTATATTATATTATTATATCTATGTGTAACACATTACTTACCAGCGGCCAGCTGAACCATTAAAAGACTTCTTTTACTCATTGTTCTCGAAAAAACTAAAAACTACACACTTAAAGCACTACATGAAGTCACCATATAAAACAACTGACGAATTATACTAAACAAATGAGTCAAACGACACACTGAAAAGCACTCCAACTACTCCAACACAAATATCTGAAAATGGGGATTTTACACGGAAACTAAAAATGCGCTGTTGCCAAAGTCAACACGTAGTTTGGAGGGATGTAATACGAATTTATTAGAAATAATACTAAAAATTGGCTAATATATGCTCCGGAGGAAACAAAGTCGAGATATGTTTAAATGATATACCGAATGCAGCGCTAGCAGGATATCGATGAACCAAGCGACCAAAAGTATGCATATATATGTGTAAAGTGCCCTCCATTAAAAATATCGGATACGTGTAGTACACGCCCTCTTTTGGCAAATGGTTAAAAACATATGGGAATCCTTGTTCCCTCCGATTTCGGAGGGAAGTACGCTATATATGAGGGAACAACGACTTGTATATATGTACTTTGGAGGGCATAAAGCCGCCTTATAAATATATATATATGTCAATGGGCAGTTTTGAGGACTAATTTTTATTAATATCGGTGCTAACGAGGACACGTGGTGCTTATGAGGTCTGTCCTTATAAGATTATATGTCAATTGGCAGTTGTAGAGACTGTCCTCAGAAGCATTAGATGTAAATAGGTTGTTATCAGGACTTATTATTATAAGTTATTATCAGGACAGATGGTATTTTTGAGGACTATAAATAATTGTTTTATAATATTGTAGATTGGCATAAAAAAAATGTTTCTCTTATATTGTCTTGTGGTTTCAAAAAAATATTTTTAAACCACACTGTTAAAAAAAAAAACATTTATAGTAAAAGTGAGAGGCATTTTCCAAAGTAGCAAAGTAGATAATAATATGACCGCAAAAATATTCAAATTGCCTTAATTTAACCTTTGCTGTATCTCTAATAATTTATGAGATAGTTAGCATCGAATTTTGAATTACACTAGATTATAAATTCGTATGCAGTGCTCGGTGATTTTAATAGGAAATCTTGAATCCGGTGTATATTAATTGAAAGTACCCTGTTTTTAAAATAACAAAAATAAAAAACATTAATTTTCAAATCTAACTACGACTTTTTATAGGCGAAAGATTCCATATTGGGGTTATTTAAATTTTTACACGACCTCAAAAAGGTGGTTCCACAAAGATGACTTCCTTCAGATTAAAGAATTCTTAAAGAAGTAAGTTCTCGGAGTACTAAGCTGAACCAAATATGGATTGGCGACAGTGATTCGCAGTGCCTTTCTGCCGTAATTGTATGTTTATTTTATAGAAAACGTTTAACGACCATTATAAAATATAAAATTCTTCGAAGGGTAGTTGACTCTGGATCTTGGTTCCTAGGTTAACCAGTAAACCATTATGGTTCTTAGGTTTATCATCTTGGTTTGTACGGTAATCACAAATTCTTAAATGGAAAGACCTCATAAGCACCAAGCGTCCTCGTAACCACCAATATACATTAGAATGTGTCTTCAAAACTGCCTGTACATATATGTATACACCACTATCGGAAAAATCCTTTAAGGCGCTCTGCGAGCGGTGTGCGTTCGAAGAAAGCGATTCACGTTTTTCTTGAATCGTTTTTACCGTACAAACCAAGATGATAAAATTAAGAACCATGATGGTTAACTGGTTAACCCAGGAACCAAGCTCCAGAGTTATTAGGATATCCTAACAACTACCCTTCTAAGAATTTCATATTTTATAATAGCCGCTAAAACGTATTCTATAAAAGAAACATACAATTACTTCAGGAAAGCACTGCGAACCACTGCCGCCCATCCATATGTGGTTCAGCATAGTACTCCGCGAAATGACTTGTTGAAGAATTCTTTAATCTAAAGAACGTCATCTATGTGGAACCACCTTTTTGAGGTCGTGTATCTACACAAATGTAATTTCCAACGAATCAAGACCAACGTGAATCCCTTCGAACGCGCACCGCTCATAGAGCGCCTTAAAGGATTTTTCCGGTAGTGGTGTATACATATATGTACAGGCAGTTTTGAAGACATATTCTAAGGCATATTGGTGGTTACGAGGACGCTTGGCGCTTATGAGGTCTTTCCATTTAAGAATTTGTGATAACCTTACAAACCAAGACGATAAACCTAAGAGCCATAGTGGTTAACTGGTTAACTTAGGAACCAAGATACAGAGTTATGAGGATATCCTAACAACCACCCTTCTAAGAATTTCATGTTTTATAATAGTCGCTAAAACGTTTTCTATAAAAGAAACATACAATTACTTCAGGAAAGTACTGCATGCGCATCCATATGTGGTTCAGCATAGTACTCCGCGAAATGACTTGTTGAAGCATTCTTTAATCTAAAGAACGTCATCTTTGTGGAACCACCTTTTTGAGGTCGTGTTTCTCAACGAATATAATTTTCAACGAATCAAGACCAACGTGAATCCCCTTCTTCGAACGCGCACCGCTCATAGAGCGCCTTAAAGGATTTTTTCGGTAGTGGTGTATACATATATGTACAGGCAGTTTTGAGGACACATTCTAAGACATATTGGTGGTTACGAGGACGCTTGGTGCTTATGAGGTATTTCCATTTAAAAATTTGTGATTACCATACAAGCCAAGATGATAAAACTGGGAACCATGAACGTTAACTGGGTAACCTAGGAACCAAGATCAAGAGTTATGATAATAGCCTAACAACTACCCTTCTAAGAATTTCATATTTCATTATAGTTGCTAAAACGTTTGCTATAAAAGAAACATACAATTACTCTTAGGATTGTTTTTAATGCGCTTTCATAACTTTTATGAAATTAAGACTACTAAAAGAGCTTTATCGGCTATATGGCTGTGGTAATGTTCCGTTACAAAAATATAGATAGACCGTTGTAAGTAAGGACTATTTTAATATAAGATTTAATCATGTTTTTTTTTTTTTATTTTGCCCTAAATGAGAATAATTGCTTTTCACATTTCTTTACATACTTCGTAGGCTATTTAAATTTTGCCTAGTCTAATTACACCTGTTGTTGGCTCTTAGACACAATATACAGACGAAAAAGAAGGACCAGGATCAATTAATTATTATCTTTAAAAATAAAACATTTAACCTACTTTTGAACATTTATTTATTAAATAACAAAACATAATCAATGTGCCATCAACACTGCAGAAATAAAAAAGGAGTAGCCTATATTTAAAGTATTTAACGTAGGTAATGTAAAAAACGTGCAGGTAATTATGGTTATTGATAAATCTTAGAAAGAAAATATGGCGAACCTAAATTTTAACAATAAAACATTTTACTATAATACAAGGTATTTTGAGCTAACAAATATCCATTGCAACGTTTACTCATTCTCTATAGAGACTTTAATAACAGTTAATGAATCAAGGAATGAATAAGTTATTTTTTTTTTTAATTTGATTCGAAATCCAAGTTTTTATAACACCTGGACATCTTGCACTAAGAGATGGATTTCTTAATTCATGTTATGAAAACGTATTAAAAACAATCCTAAGAGTAATGGTATGTTTCTTTTATAGAAAACGTTTTAGCGACTATTCTAAAATATGAAATTCTTAGAAGGGTAGTTGTTAGGATATCTTCATAACTCTGTATCTTGGTTCCTAGGTTAACCAGTTAACCACTATGGTTCTTAGGTTTATCGTCTTGGTTTGTAAGGTAATCACAAATTCTTAAATGCAAAGACCTCATAAGCACCAAGCGTCCTCGTACCACCAATATGCCTTAGAATATGTCTTCAAAACTGCCTGTACATATATGTATACACAACTACCGGAAAAATTCTTTAAGGCGCTCTATAAGCGGTGCGCGTTCGAAAAAGGGGATCCACGTTGATCTTGATTCGTTGGAATTTATATTCGTTGAGAAACACGACCTCAGAAAGGTGGTTCCACAAAGATGACGTCCTTCAGATTAAAGAATTCTTAAACAAGTAAGTTTTCGGAGTACTAAGCTGAACCAAATATGGATTGGCGACAATGATTCGCAGTGCCTTTCTGCAGTAATTGTATGTTTCTTTTATAGAAAACGTTTAACGACTATTATATAATTTAAAATTCTTAGAAAGGTAGTTGTTAGGATAACCTCATGACTCTGGATCTTGGTTCCTAGGTTAACCAGTAAACCATGGTTCTTAGGTTTATCATCTCGGTTTGTCGGTAATTACAAATTCTTAAATGGAAAGACCTCATAAGCACCAAGCGTCGCCGTGACCACCAATATACATTAGAATGTGTCTTCAAAACTGCCTGTACATATATGTATACACCACTATCGAAAAAATCCTTTAAGGCGCTCTGCGAGCGGTGTGCGTTCGAAGAGAGCGATTCACGTTGTTCTTGAATCGTTTTTACCGTACAGACCAAGATGATAAAACTAAGAACCATGATGGTTAACTGGTTAACCCAGGAACCAAGATCCAGAGTTATGAGGATATCCTAACAACTACCCTTCTAAGAATTTCATATTTTATAATAGTCGCTAAAACGTTTTCTATAAAAGAAACATATAATTACTTCAGGAAAGCACTGCGAACCACTGCCACCCATCCATATGTGGTTCAGCATAGTACTCCGCGAAATGACTTGTTGAAGAATTCTTTAATCTGAAGAACGTCATCTTTGTGGAACCACCTTTTTGAGGTCGTGTATCTCAACAAATGTAATTTCCAACGAATCAAGACCAACGTGAATCCCTTCGAACGCGCACCGCTCATAGAGCGCCTTGAAGGATTTTTCCGGTAGAGGTGTATACACATATGTACAGGCAGTTTTGAAGACATATTCTAAGGCATATTGGTGGTTACGAGGACGCTTGGTGCTTATGAGGTCTTTCCATTTAAGAATTTGTGATTACCTTACAAACCAAGACGATAAACCTAAGAACCATAGTGGTTAACTGGTTAACCTAGGAACCAAGATACAGAGTTATGAGGATATCCTAACAACTACCCTTCTAAGAATTTCATATCTTATAATAGTCGCTAAAACGTTTCCTATAAAAGAAACATACCATTACTCTTAGGATTGTTTTTAATACGTTTTCATAACATGAATTAAGAAATCCATCTCTTAGTGCAAGAAGTCCAGCTGTCATAAAAACTTGGATTTCGAATCAAATTAAAAAAAAATAACTTATTCATTTCTTGATTCATTAACTGTTATTAAAGTCTTTATAGAGAATGAGTAAACGTTGCAATGGATATTTGTTAACTCAAAATACCTTGTGTTATTGTAAAATGTTTTATTGTTAAAATTTAGGTTCGCCATATTTTTTTTCTAAGATTTATCAATAACCATAATTACCTGCACGTTTTTTACATTACCTACGTTAAATACTTTAAATATAGGCTACTCCTTTTTTATTTCTGCAGTGTTGATGGCACATTGATTATGTTTTGTTATTTAATAAATAAATGCTTAAAAGAAAGTTAAATGTTTTATTTTCAAAGATAATAACTAATTGATCCTGGCCCTTCTTTTTCGTCTGTAATTGTGTCTAAGAGCCAACAACAGGTGTAATTAGACTAGGCAAAATTCAAATAGCCTACGGAATATGTAAAGAAATGTGAAAAGCAATTATTCTCATTTAGAGCAAAATAAAAAAAACATTATTAAATCTTATATTAAATTAGTCCTTACTTACAACGGTCTATCTATATTTTTGTAACGGAACATTACCACAGCCATATAGCCGATAAAGCTCTTTTAGTAGTCTTAGTTTCATAAAAGTTATGAAAACGCATTAAAAACAATCCTAAGAGTAATTGTATGTTTCTTTTATATCAAACGTTTTAGCGACTATAATGAAATATGAAATTCTTAGAAGGGTAGTTGTTAGGCTATCCTCATAACTCTTGATCTTGGTTCCTAGGTTAACCAGTTAACGTTCATGGTTACCAGTTTTATCATCTTGGTTTGTACGGTAATCAGAATATCCTAAATGGAAAGACCTCATAAGCACCAAGCGTCCTCGTAACCACCAATATACATTAGAATGTGTCTTCAAAACTGCCTGTACATATATGTATACACCACTATCGGAAAAATCCTTTAAGGCGCTCTGTGAGTGCTGCGCATTCAAAGAAAGCGATTCACGTTGGTCTTGAATCGTTGGAAATTATATTCGTTGAGAAACACGACCTCAAAAAGGTGGTTCCACAAAGATGACGTTCTTCAGATTAAAGAATTCTTCAACAAGTCATTTCGCGGAGTCTATGCTGAACCACATATGGATGGGCGGCAGTGGTTCGCAGTGCTTTCTTGAAGTAATTGTATGTTTCTTTTAGCGACTATTATAAAATATGAAATTCTTAGAAGCGTAGTTGTTAGGATATCCTCATAACTCTCGATCTTAGTTCCTAGGTTAACCAGTTAACGTTCATGGTTCCCAGTTTTATCATCTTGGTTTGTACTAATCACAAATTCTTAAATGGAAAGACCTCATAAAAACCAAGCGCCCTCGTAACCACCAATGTTTCTTAGAATCAAGACCAACGTGAATCCCTTTCTGCGAACCAGCACCGCTCATAGAGCGCCTTAAAGGATTTTTCCGGTAGTGGTGTATACATATATGTACAGGCAGTTTTGAAGACACATTCTAAGATATATTGGTGGCTACGAGGACGCTTGGTGCTTATGAGGTCTTTCCATTTAAGAATTTGTGATTACCTTACAAACCAAGACGATAAACCTAAGAACCATAGTGGTTAACTGGTTAACCTAGGAACCAAGATACAGAGTTATGTTATTGTAAAATGTTTTATTGTTAAAATTTAGGTTCGCCATATTTTCTTTCTAAGATTTATCAATAACCATAATTACCTGCACGTTTTTTACATTACCTACGTTAAATACTTTAAATATAAGCTACTCCTTTTTTATTTCTGCAGTGTTGATGGCACATTGATTATGTTTTGTTATTTAATAAATAAATGCTTAAAAGAAAGTTAAATGTTTTATTTTCGAAGATAATAACTAATTGATCCTGGCCCTTCTTTTTCGTCTATAATTGTGTCTAAGAGCCAACAACAGGTGTAATTAGACTAGGCAAAATTCAAGTAGCCTACGGAATATGTAAAGAAATGTTAAAAGCAATTATTCTCATTTAGAGCAAAATAAAAAAAACATGATTAAATCTTATATTAAATTAGTCCTTACTTACAACGGTCTATCTATATTTTTGTAACGGAACATTACCACAGCCATATAGCCGATAAAGCTCTTTTAGTAGTCTTAGTTTCATAAAAGTTATGAAAACGCATTAAAAACAATCCTAAGAGTAATTGTATGTTTCTTTTATATCAAACGTTTTAGCGACTATAATGAAATATGAAATTCTTAGAAGGGTAGTTGTTAGGCTATCCTCATAACTCTTGATCTTGGTTCCTAGGTTAACCAGTTAACGTTCATGGTTACCAGTTTTATCATCTTGGTTTGTACGGTAATCAGAAATTCTTAAATGGAAAGACCTCATAAGCACCAAGCGTCCTCGTAACCACCAATATACATTAGAATGTGTCTTCAAAACTGCCTGTACATATATGTATACACCACTATTGGAAAAATCCTTTAAGGCGCTCTGTGAGTGCTGCGCATTCAAAGAAAGCGATTCACGTTGATCTTGAATCGTTGGAAATTATATTCGTTGAGAAACATGACCTCAAAAAGGTGGTTCCACAAAGATGACGTTCTTCAGATTAAAGAATTCTTCAACAAGTCATTTCGCGGAGTCTATGCTGAACCACATATGGATGGGCGGCAGTGGTTCGCAGTGCTTTCTTGAAGTAATTGTATGTTTCTTTTATAGAAAATGTTTTAGCGACTATTATAAAATATGAAATTCATAGAAGCGTAGTTGTTAGGAGATCCTCATAACTCTCGATCTTAGTTCCTAGGTTAACCAGTTAACGTTCATGGTTTCCAGTTTTATCATCTTGGTTTGTACGGTAATCAGAAATTCTTAAATGGAAAGACCTCATAAGCACCAAGCGTCCTCGTAACCACCAATATATCTTAGAATGTGTCTTCAAAACTGCCTGTACATATATGTATACACCACTACCGGAAAAATCCTTTTAGGCGCTCTATGAGCGGTGCGCGTTCGAAGAAAGGGATTCACGTTGGTCTTGATTCTAAGAAACAATGGTGGTTACGAGGAAGCTTGGTTCTTATGAGGTCTTTCCATTTAAGAATTTGTGATTAGTACAAACCAAGATGATAAAACTGGGAACCATGAACGTTAACTGGTTAACCTAGGAACTAAGATCGAGAGTTATGAGGATATCCTAACAACTACGCTTCTAAGAATTTCATATTTTATAATAGTCGCTAAAACATTTTCTATAAAAGAAGCATACAATTACTTCAAGAAAGCACTGCGAACCACTGCCGCCCATCCATATGTGGTTCAGCATAGACTCCGCGAAATGACTTGTTGAAGAATTCTTTAATCTGAAGAACGTCATCTTTGTGGAACCACCTTTTTGAGGTCGTGTTTCTCAACGAATATAATTTCCAACGTGAATCGCTTTCTTTAAATGCGCAGCGCTCACAGAGCGCCTTAAAGGATTTTTCCGATAGTGGTGTATACATATATGTACAGGCAGTTTTGAAGACACATTCTAATGTATATTGGTGGTTACGAGGACGCTTGGTGCTTATGAGGTCTTTCCATTTAAGAATTTGTGATTACCGTGCTAACCAAGACGATAAACCTAAGAACCATAATGGTTTACTGGTTAACCTAGGAACCAAAATCAAGAGTTATGAGAATAGCCTAACAACTACCCTTCTAAGAATTTCATATTTCATTATAGTCGCTAAAACATTTGCTATAAAAGAAACATACAATTACTCTTAGGATTGTTTTTAATACGATTCCATAACATGAATTAAGAAATCCATCTCTTAGTGCAAGAAGTCCAGCTGTCATAAAAACTTGAATTTCGAATCAAATTTATAAAAAATAACTTATTCATTCCTTGATTCATTAACTGTTATTAAAGTCTCCATAGAGAATGAGTAAACGTTGCGATGGATATTTGTTAACTCAAAATACCTTGTGTTATAGTAAAATGTTTTATTGTTAAAATTTAGGTTCGCCATATTTTCTTTCTAAGATTTATCAAGAACCATAATTACCTGCACGTTTTTTACATTACCTACGTTAAATACTTTAAATATAGGCTACTCCTTTTTTATTTCTGCAGTGTTGATGGCACATTGATTATGTTTTGTTATTTAATAAATAAATGTTCAAAAGTAGGTTAAATAAAATGTTTTATTTTTAAAGATAATAATTAATTGATCCTGGTCCTTCTTTTTCGTCTGTATATTGTGTCTAAGAGCCAACAACAGGTGTAATTAGACTAGGCAAAATTCAAATAGCCTACGAAGTATGTAAAGAAATGTGAAAAGCAATTATTCTCATTTAGGGCAAAATAAAAAAAAACATGATTAAATCTTATATTAAAATAGTCCTTACTTACAACGGTCTATCTATATTTTTGTAACGGAACATTGCCACAGCCATATAGCCGATAAAGCTCTTTTAGTAGTCTTAATTTCATAAAAGTTATGAAAACGCATTAAAAACATACCAAAGAGTAATTGTATTTTTCTTTTATAGCAAATGTTTTAGCGACTATAATGAAATATGAAATTCTTAGAAGGGTAGTTGTTAGGCTATCCTCATAACTCTTGATTTTGGTTCATAGGTTTACCAGTTAACGTTCATGGTTCCCAGTTTTATCATCTTGGTTTGTACGGTAATCACAAATTATTAAATGGAAAGACCTCATAAGCACCAAGCGTCCTCGTAACCACCATTATTTCTTAGAATGTGTCTTCAAAACTGCCTGTACATATATGTATACACCACTACCGGAAAAATCCTTTAAGGCGCTCTATGAGCGGTGCGCGTTCGAAGAAGGTCTTGATTCGTTGGAATTTAAATTCGTTGAGAAACACGACCTCAATAAGGTGGTTCCACAAAGATGACGTTCTTCAGATTAAAGAATTCTTAAACAAGTAAGTTCTCGGAGTACTAAGCTGAACCAAATATGGATTGGCGACAGTGATTCGCAGTGCCTTTCTGCAGTAATTGTATGTTTCTTTTATAGAAAACGTTTAACGACTATTATAAAATATAAAATTTTTAGAAGGGTAGTTGTTAGGATAACCCCATGGCTCTGGATCTTGGTTCCTAGGTTAACCAGTAAACCATTATGGTTCTTAGGTTTATCATCTTGGTTAGCACGGTTATCACAAATTCTTAAATGGAAAGACCTCATAAGCACCAAGCGTCCTCGTAACCACCAATATACATTAGAATGTGTCTTCAAAACTGCCTGTACATATATGTATACACCACTATCGGAAAAATCCTTTAAGGCGCTCTGTGAGCGCTGCGCATTCAAAGAAAGCGATTCACGTTGGTCTTGAATCGTTAGAAATTATATTCGTTGAGAAACACGACCTCAAAAAGGTGGTACCACAAAGATGACGTTCTTCAGATTAAAGAATTCTTCAACAAGTCATTTCGCGGAGTCTATGCTGAACCACATATGGATGGGCGGCAGTGGTTCGCAGTGCTTTCTTGAAGTAATTGTATGTTTCTTTTATAAAAAATGTTTTAGCGACTATTATAAAATATGAAATTCTTAGAAGCGTAGTTGTTAGGATATCCTCATAACTCTCGATCTTAGTTCCTAGGTTAACCAGTTAACGTTCATGGTTCCCAGTTTTATCATCTTGGTTTGTACTAATCACAAATTCTTAAATGGAAAGACCTCATAAAAACCAAGCGCCCTCGTAACCACCAATGTTTCTTAGAATCAAGACCAACGTGAATCCCTTTCTGCGAACCCGCACCGCTCATAGAGCGCCTTAAAGGATTTTTCCGGTAGTGGTGTATACATATATGTACAGGCAGTTTTGAAGACACATACTAAGAAATATTGGTGGTTACGAGGACGCTTGGTGCTTATGAGGTCTTTCCATTTAAGAATTTGTGATTACCGTACAAACCAAGATGATAAAACTGGGAATCGTACCGCCCTGTACCTTTTGTAAGCTACTACACTTATTTTTGAATACCAAACTACAATCTTACTCTTGAAAAAGTAGTCCATTCTCTCAGTGGAGTTGATACAATCAAATAAAACGACTTCAGTCTACCTCCACGTATATTTTATTGATCAGCAAAAAACGGTTATCATACATGTTTCGGACGCTTAAATGTCCATCTTCAGGGGTACTAAAAGAAATTTCGTTATGTAAAATACATAAAGAGAGGGGAAAAATAACTTACCAGCAATTGATCGTGGTGATTCAGTTTAGAAAATACGAAGTTCAAAATGATAAGTCGCCAAGGCTGAATCAGGACTCGGGTTCAAAGTTAAAATGTTATTAAAAAGGTATATTAAAAAAGTAATGAATTAAAAACCTTGAAGGTAGAAAAATAAAGAAATCTAGTAGGTATTGATGAGATATTTTAAATTTTAAAAACATATTCTTCTTTTGGATACGACAGCAAGGTAAAAAACTTTTGGGCCAATGTGATTTTCTATGAGGTTATTATGTTAGATTTTAGCCATTTAGAAGAAAAAATTTAAAATTCAGCTGAAAGAAACCTCATGCAATCACAGTTGATGGCGTGAAAAGTGATTTCACATATATATTATATATTACCTCACCATGTGAAACCACTTCTCACGCCATCAACTGTGAGTGCATGAGGTTTCTTTCAGCTGAATTTTAAATTTTTTCTTCTAAATGTCTAAAATCTAACATAATAACCTCATAGAAAATCACATTGGCCTAAAAGTTTTTTACCTTGCTCTTTTAGTATCCCTGAAGATGGACATTTAAGTGTCCGAAACATTTGGATAACCGTTTTTTGCTGATCAATAAAATACTGTGGAGGTAGACTGAAGTCGTTTTATTTGATACAATCTTACTACCAAAAAATATATTAAATCAAATAATAAATATTTACGTCGTAATGAACCTTCTGGGTAGCAATGCTTCGTATTTCTCCATTGTTTTTCGTTTGCGATCACCGGCCGACCACGATCATTCACTCATGTCGTAACCAATATTTATTTTGCTTGTGATTATACTTTGACCAACCAAACCTTATCCAAAGTTATGGAAAGACATTTTTTTATTATAATTTAAGGGGTACTTTGGTCCAAATGTAAGTTTTAATTAATATTCCTTGCTTTGTGGTTAGTCCTTAATCTGTATCTGTATCTTTAAATTTTCTAAATTCTATAACAATAATATTAAAATGAAAAGTCCTTATATACACCAGTACATAATTTATTTTTTTAATTTTTCAAATTTATTGAAAAAAAATTGTATACATATATTTCTATACGTTATGTATACTGATGTATACAAAAAATATATAGCTTTAAAAACTGTCCTCATAACCGCCTATTGACAAATATATATACCGGGTCCGCCAACGAAGCGGGGACGGAAGATTAAATCTTTATCGATGAACTTATAAAGAATACTAAAACAGCATGAGGTCTGGAATTAGAAGCGGCATATTTTAAAAATATTTTACATTATACAGGGTGGCCCAAAAAAGTGTGGCGAACTAAACTTGTGTTTTTTTAAATGGAACACCCTGTATATTATTAGCCCAGAAGATGGGCATAGAGCTGCTGATCATTTTAATATTTGGTTATGTGGGTTTATTTTTAATAGTTTAAGAAATAATAACGATTTTATCTTAAAAATTATCTAAGTTTAGTAACCATTTCCAAATTACTAAAAACAATTGAATGAAATAGTAAACTAAAAAGCAATATGTTAGAATGTTGCCTATCTTTCCAATTAAAAATATTTGTGTTCAGTGCATTTATCATACAGGGTGATCACATTATGCAAAATATAAAAAATCTATTTTTTTTTAGATGGAACGCCCTGTATATTTTTTTATTTTTAGAAAGCCCTTTTCACATCCTTTCTACTGATACCAATTTGACACCTCTTAGAGTTTACCGTATTTTAGTTATTTCGATATAAACTTTAAAACCCCACACTTTTGCTACTTTTTCGAAAAATCTAGCGGTAACCCTTAAATGGTTTGCATTTGTTATGCATAACTTCATTTTCTTAATACTATTTTAATAACCTAGCATCAAATGACATTCCTTATTTTTTATTTTGCAATAAAGAAACTAAATGTTATTTATGAACTGATTTATTAAGACATTTATAAAACATAAACTTAAAACGATTATTATAAAAATAATGAATTAAAATTACAACTTTAAAAAAATAAAGGAGTTGACAAAACAAAGTAAACAAACCCTTATTATGCGGTAAATCAGAATTTATTGTGTGGCTCTAATGATATGTTCAAAGGTTCTTCCCTGTTCTTGAAGGCATAAATGTAGCCATCGAACAAAATTTTGCTGGACATCTTGTAGAGTTCTGATTCTAATATTTCTAAATGCCTCTCGTATACGATTTTTCATATCGTCTCGGTTCGTAGGAGCTATGGCATAGACTTCTTCCTTAACATATCCCCAGAGGTAGAAATCAAGGGGAGTTAAATCAGGGGACCTAGGAGGCCAAGCGATTGGTCCACCACGTCCGATCCACTGATTACCTCGCCAATGATTTAAAAATTGTCTAACCGGCTCATAATAATGAGGGGGAGCGCCGTCTTGTTGAAACCAGTGGTTTTGGAGAGTGTCGGCATCTACATTTTGAAGCAAAATGGGTAGATCATGTTGAAGAAAGTTTAAGTAAACTTGTCCCGTCAAACGCTCTTCAAAAAAATATGGCCCAATAATGTAAGGCCCTAATATTCCTCCCCAGACATTAACCGACCAGCGATTTTGGTTATCTACATGACGAACCCAATGTGGATTTTCACTAGCATAATAATGCATATTATGCCTATTTACGATTCCGTTATTTTTAAATGTAGACTCGTCACTAAATAGAACTTTTGATAAAATGTCTGGTACTTCTCTAATTTTGTTAAGCATCCAATTACAGAATGTGATTCTTCTTAAGAAATCATCTTCATAAAGTTCTTGGTGTAATTCTATGTGATAAGGATGATATTTATACTTTTTTAAAATCCTCCGCACGCTTGTTTCCTTAACACCGGTTTGCTGAAAAATGCCAGTCTGACTTACGTGATGATTTTCCTGTACTGCCAACAGAACCCTTAATTCATTTTCTTCATTAATAACGGGTTTATTGATTACCATCCTTTTTTTGTAAGCAACGCTTCCTGTTTCTACAAATCTTCGCAACAACTTCTCAAAGGCCTCTGGTCTCGGCTTTCTCTCAATATTTGGATATCTTTCAGCATACACTCGACTCGCTAGAAGGCAATTTCTTGCACATTCTCCCAGTATAAAAATCATATTTACCATTTCCACAGTGGTAAAATTCGACATTTTGAGAAATTTAGTACTTAATTTCGACGACTGAACAAATAATGTTAAATAATTGTATTCGGTCGTCATAGTGACAATCTAAACAAAAAAAGTAGCAAAAGTGTGGGGTTTTAAAGTTTATATCGAAATAACTAAAATACGGTAAACTCTAAGAGGTATCAAATTGGTATCAGTAGAAAGGATATGAAAAGGGCTTTCTAAAAATAAAAAAATATACAGGGCGTTCCATTTAAAAAAAAAATAGATTTTTTATATTTTGCATAATGTGATCACCCTGTATGATAAATGCACTGAACACAAATATTTTTAATTGGAAAGATAGGCAACATTCTAACATATTGCTTTTTAGTTTACTATTTCATTCAATTGTTTTTAGTAATTTGGAAATGGTTACTAAACTTAGATAATTTTTAAGATAAAATCGTTATTATTTCTTAAACTATTAAAAATAAACCCACATAACCAAATATTAAAATGATCAGCAGCTCTATGCCCATCTTCTGGGCTAATAATATACAGGGTGTTCCATTTAAAAAAACACAAGTTTAGTTCGCCACACTTTTTTGGGCCACCCTGTATAATGTAAAATATTTTTAAAATATGCCGCTTCTAATTCAAGACCTCATGCTGTTTTAGTATTCTTTATAAGTTCCTCGATAAAGATTTAATCTTCCGTCCCCGCTTTGTTGGCGGACCCGGTATATATATATAGTTTTTTAAAGTATTGGGGTATCAGTCATTGGAGGGCCATATAAGTAAAACCTCTTTTTTACTACGCCGAGCTTTCGAAAATCTTTATTTTCTTTTTCAAGGCTACAAAACAGAGAAGCAATAATTATTATAACATGAAGTGACAATTTTTTTATAAATAAATCTATTACCTACCTATTACCGTTTGTGGGGGAGCATGTGACAGATGTTTCCTTTCCTTGGTTCTTGGGTTGCCTACCTTCAGCAACGTATGTCAGGAGTAACCGAATTATTTTAAAAAAATTGTACAAAAAAAGTAAAAATTCTCGAACAATCAGTCAAACACATGTACAGTGATGTAAAACTATGATTGACTGTTTCTAAGTGATTTTCCGATGCTTTTCTATATTTTCCTGTTGTAATAATGCCTAACTTTGCAATTAATACCCAATTTGCACCCAAGGTAATAGATTTATTTATAAAAAAAAAATTGTCACTTTTCATGTTATAATAATTATTGCTTCTCTGTTTTGTAGCCTTGAAAAAGAAAATAAAGATTTTCGAAAGCTCGGCGTAGTAAAAAAGAGGTTTTACTTATATGGCCCTCCAATGACTGATACCCCAATACTTTAAAAAACTTTGTTTTCCAACTAGTCAGTCAAAAAGACTACCCTTCCAATTTGTTATATATATATATATATATATATAAAGAAGGGTAGTCGTTGCTGGACTAGTTAGGAACAACAAGTCTTTTTGTGGGGAAGCAGCAAATGAAAGTGCACTCTTTTAAGTTAAACCGAGCTTTCGGAAATGTTTATTTCCATCTTCAGGGTCTGAAAAACAATTCGATGCAATATTAAAATATATAAATTGCAAAGTCACATATGGTTACTTACATCTTAGATGAGTTTGTTCATAGTTGATGTTATCGTATTGTTTTTCAGGAGATATATATACAGCATTACAAACTGAAGCTTCTAGTTTAGTTTTAACACAATAAAATCCATAGATGGTCTAAGTTGCTGACTATCAAGGCACATTTTGTTTTTCACCAGTTAGTGAAGAGGTCGTTATGACAGCCATAAAGAAGCTTAAAGCAAAGAAAGCAACTGGCAAGGATAACATTCCTGCCTACATATTTAAGGGATGTGCTGAATTTCTTGTGAAACCATTAACTTCAATCTTTAATCTAGCCCTTAAAAATAACTTTTTTCCTTCAAGACTGAAGGAGTCCTTAGTAACACCTGTTTTTAAGAGCAACAACAAAGCGAATGTTACTAATTATAGACCAATTAGCATCATTAATTCAATTGCAAAAATCTTTGAATCGATTTTATATGATAATATTCTTGAAAACTTTAGGACATTCTTTGCCCATCAGCAACATGGTTTTCTACCCGATAGATCCACAGCTACAAATTTGTTCATTTTCTCAAATTGTATAGCCGAGTCATTGAATGGTAAAACTCAATTAGATGTCATTACAACTGACTGTGCCAAGGCGTTTGATAAGGTTAATCACATTATTTTGTTGGAGAAGCTGGGTAAATCTGGTTTTTCGTTAAACGCGTTGTTGTTCATAAATTCATACTTGGATTGTAGATATCAACAAGTAAAGGTCGGTAACTGTCTATCAAAGCCTTTTCTGGCGAGTTCTGGGGTACCACAAGGAAGTAATTTGGGCCCCTTACTTTTTGCCTTTTTTATTGATGATTTGCCCAGTTGTGTTAAAAACTCTTCTAGTCTGCTATTTGCGGATGACTTTAAGATCTTCAAACCTATCGCTTTACCAGAGGATTGTATGCAGTTGCAAGAGGATATAGATTCGGTCTCTAGATGGTTTGTACAAAATAAGATGACGTTAAATATTGATAAATGTGCAGTAATAACTTTTTCACGTAAACATAATTTTTTAGAGCATGGTTACCTGCTTAATGAAGTTCAACTGAATAGAATAAGCGAGTTTGAAGATCTGGGAGTAAATCTGCGGACCAATTTTAGTTTCATCAATCATTATAACATTATAGTGGGTAGGGCATATAGGGTTCTAGGATTTGTAATAAGAAGCACAAAGTTCTTTAGAGATATTAGCTCCATAATCAAACTGTATAATGCACTGGTAAGACCTCACCTCGAGTATGCTTCGATAATCTGGTCACCCCAGGCAGAAGTCCACATAAATCATATTGAAAAAGTCCAGAAAAGGTTTCTGAGGTTTCTTTACGTTAGGAAAAATAATGCTTATCCATACATGGTTTCGTATAGGAGCATGCTTGATAGTTTTAATATGGTAACTTTAGAAAAAAGACGCCGGTATCAGGCAGTGTTGTTTATTTATTATATTATTAATAACATAAAATACAAAAATTTGTTTTTGGTAAATAGTTTTAAAATACTCGTACCTAAGATTAGCCTAAGGATAAATAGTAATAAACTCTTTTATGTAGACAACATGGACTGCTCAATTAACAATAGAATGGTTAAGGAATGCAACGATTTTGTTGAAATGAGTAAAATTGATCTGTTCAACACTGATGTCAGGGCCATAAAAAATGCATTTTTTAATTTGTAATACTACTGTACTTAGTTTTTATTCGTTAACCTCATTGTGTTATTGTCTTGTTTCGTTTTAAGAATTTACTTCCTTGTCTTAGCTTATAAGTTATCTTTGTGTAACATTCTCTCTTACTTATAATTACGTGTAACATGTGTTTGTAAGAGTATCTCAAATAAATAAATAAATAAATAAATAAACATAACAACAATAAATTAAAATTATTAAAATTTTTTTAAAATTTACAACGTACTACATCATGATGTCGACAGTTGAATATGTCAGATGACAATTAGATGAGGTTAGGGTGAGTTTGAAATTGAAATTGAAAGTGGGTATTTCCTCTTCGGACGGAGGTTTGTATACGATGCACTCTCACTTGTAATTGAACGTTACTGCTGTTTTGTCCACAGAGTCAAAATATAAAGAATTGTTTTAAAAAAAAAAAAAAAAAAAATGTGAAATAATTATTTTATGAAAACTATACAGTTAAAATAAATAGACGGGGTTATTTACTGATAGGTGTTACTGTGGTATATCTGTTGAGAATTTTAAAATCTCTCTTTTTACCATCCCATTGACAGAAGAACTCCCAATCTTACAAAGAGTCCGACAAATTTAACTGGTTGTTGTTAGAGTGTGGTTCATTATCTAATGTTAATAAGTAAGAATAAATTTCACTGAGGTGGTGTAAATCAGTTCTCTTGTTCATTGAGTTTTGTTCTTGTGCAATGAAGGCCATTTCCAAAAACAATCTCTTTTTATAGTTGCGTTCTGTGGCTAGGATCTTGACAGAGTCATAATTTATGTTATGTTTAGTTTTATTAGCATGCTCTGCCAAAGCACAACGTTCGGGGTGCAACCTACAGTCACTCTTATGTGATGTGATTCTACTTGATACCGGTCTCGTGGTTTGTCCTATATACACTTTCTCGCATGCTGCACAAGGGATGCTATATACTACATCCGAGCGTTTTGTTAAGGGTGTTTTATCTTTGAGTTTAGTGTGTACAGAACCCAGTCTCAAAACCGTTTTATTAGCTATTTTAACATTGAGAAAGTCGTTGTGATTAAGGATTCTCGACAGTTTAGGTGTAAGTTCCCAAATGTAAGGCAATGAAGCATATAGTGTGTGTTCTCTCCTCAGTTCTGTGTCCCCCTGTGTTGCATTGTTTTGAACTATGTTTTGTTGTTGGCTCGTGATATGAAAGACCTCTTGGAGCTCTAGAGTAGTGAATAAATTAACACTTAAGTTGTTATTTTCCCTTGTAGGGGTAATATCTTGATTAAGTATGGAGGACGTACTGTATACAACTTTGTCAAGTAACGCTTTAGGATATGAATTATCTAAGAAAAGCTTATGTAACACACTCAAGTTCTTTCTATGAAATGACTGATCTGAGACTTTCAAAACTCTATTTTTCATTTGTTTTAACAGATTCACCTTCATTGATTTTTTATGATATGAATTATAGTTGAGGTACCTACCTGAGCTACAGGGTTTTTGATACCAATCAACTAGGATCTTATTATTTGCATCTCGAATGAGTTTAGTATCTAGAAAAGGTACTGAGTGATCTAGATCCTCTTTTTCTATAGTGAACTGTATATATGGGTCGTAACTGTTTAGAGTTTCTACTATCTCATCTATGTCATTCACAGGCAGAGCGAAAATAATGTCATCTACATACTTTTTTATGAAGTATGGTTTAAATGACAACACTGGCAACACTGTATCCAGCAGGTCATCCATCACATATGTCGCTAGAATAGGTGAAATTGAAGCTCCCATCGGAGTGCCAAAGGTTTGCTTAAAGAATTTATTCTCGAATGAAAAATAAGTATTATCAAACAAAAAGGAAACCAGGTTTAAGAAGGTTGTTAGGTCAATGTTACACACTCCACTTATTTGTTCCCAATTTTTATAAATTGCCCTATGTACGGCGTTATAGTACACATTACTGAACAGAGAAACCACATCCAAACTCGCTATTACATGATTCTCCGGGAGGATCATGCCATTGAACAATGTTTTTACTTGAAAGGAATCTTTAATGAAATAGTCATTGTTAAAATCATACGCTTTGGTTAAAATATCTGTGAGAAAAGAGGCAAGTAGTTCTGTAGGGGCACCTATCGACGCTACTATTGGTCGTACGGATAAGGTTGGTTTGTGTATTTTTGGCAGAGCATAGAATTTTGGAGCAATCCCTTTATAGTTAGTGAGTTTCTTTTTTGTATTCTCATCAATTTGGTTAGTGTCAAACAAGGTTTTTATATTACATTTGTTTTGTATGGACAATGTGGGGTCATTATGTATGATCGTATATGAGTTGTTTTGCAGAATTAATTCGTTGCATAACGTAAAATATTGTAGTTTAGACATAATCACGGACACATTGCCCTTGTCTGAGTTCGTTAAGATCAAATTTGGATTGCTTTTAAGAAACTTTTTTGTTCTAATGTATAGCTTGTTATAAAAAGGACAGTTGGGTTTATTATTATGTATATGGTTGGTGAGAACATTTGTAACTTTAGCTGTTAAAACATTTTTTATGTTATTATCTTCAAAATGAGAAATTATATAATCAATATCTGCCAACACCTTCTTAATGGGGATGTCTCTCCCTACTATAGGCTCTATGCTAAACTTAGGACCCAAAGATAAAAACTTTAAGATATCCTCTGGTATGACTGTGTCAGAGATGTTTTTAATCCACTTCGGTTGAGTGTTAAGATAATTTTGAGTGAATTTAGATTTTAAGTTATTTAATTTTGCAATGTTTTTATTTTTTATTTTACAGTAAAGTCTGTTATATTGTGTCCTTTGTCTCGCTGAGAACTCATTAAAAATTGCTTCGTTAGTCAATTTAATAATGTCAGTCTTAATTGTCTTTTTGCAAGATTCAAGTTCCTCTATCAATTTATGGTTAGCAGATATTTCAAGACTTACAAGTTTGTTACCTAACCTTTTGTCATATTCATTCAAATTGATGTTAACATCCTGTCTGTGTAGTAGGTGTCCTATTGGTCTCGTAGTTGAGGCAATATGTTCAGGTACGATTCCAGATTGTCTGCATTGTAGTAAGAAAATTCTTCTGTTATATTCTTTAGCCATCTTCGTACTATTTCTTGACCATAGCTTCAGCTTTCCCACTGCATCATCTCCATATGATGTTCTGACCGTTTGGTAAAACCCCATACCTGTATTTATAAAGAAGGGTAGTCGTTGCTGGACTAGTTAGGAACAACAAGTCTTTTTGTGGGGAAGCAGCAAATGAAAGTGCACTCTTTTAAGTTAAACCGAGCTTTCGGAAATGTTTATTTCCATCTTCAGGGTCTGAAAAACAATTCGATGCAATATTAAAATATATAAATTGCAAAGTCACATATGGTTACTTACATCTTAGATGAGTTTGTTCATAGTTGATGTTATCGTATTGTTTTTCAGGAGATATATATACAGCATTACAAACTGAAGCTTCTAGTTTAGTTTTAACACAATAAAATCCATAGATGGTCTAACATAACAACAATAAATTAAAATTATTAAAATTTTTTTAAAATTTACAACGTACTACATCATGATGTCGACAGTTGAATATGTCAGATGACAATTAGATGAGGTTAGGGTGAGTTTGAAATTGAAATTGAAAGTGGGTATTTCCTCTTCGGACGGAGGTTTGTATACGATGCACTCTCACTTGTAATTGAACGTTACTGCTGTTTTGTCCACAGAGTCAAAATATAAAGAATTGTTTAAAAAAAAAAAAAAAAAAAATTGTGAAATAATTATTTTATGAAAACTATACAGTTAAAATAAATAGACGGGGTTATTTACTGATAGGTGTTACTGTGGTATATCTGTTGAGAATTTTAAAATCTCTCTTTTTACCATCCCATTGACAGAAGAACTCCCAATCTTACAAAGAGTCCGACAAATTTAACTGGTTGTTGTTAGAGTGTGGTTCATTATCTAATGTTAATAAGTAAGAATAAATTTCACTGAGGTGGTGTAAATCAGTTCTCTTGTTCATTGAGTTTTGTTCTTGTGCAATGAAGGCCATTTCCAAAAACAATCTCTTTTTATAGTTGCGTTCTGTGGCTAGGATCTTGACAGAGTCATAATTTATGTTATGTTTAGTTTTATTAGCATGCTCTGCCAAAGCACAACGTTCGGGGTGCAACCTACAGTCACTCTTATGTGATGTGATTCTACTTGATACCGGTCTCGTGGTTTGTCCTATATACACTTTCTCGCATGCTGCACAAGGGATGCTATATACTACATCCGAGCGTTTTGTTAAGGGTGTTTTATCTTTGAGTTTAGTGTGTACAGAACCCAGTCTCAAAACCGTTTTATTAGCTATTTTAACATTGAGAAAGTCGTTGTGATTAAGGATTCTCGACAGTTTAGGTGTAAGTTCCCAAATGTAAGGCAATGAAGCATATAGTGTGTGTTCTCTCCTCAGTTCTGTGTCCCCCTGTGTTGCATTGTTTTGAACTATGTTTTGTTGTTGGCTCGTGATATGAAAGACCTCTTGGAGCTCTAGAGTAGTGAATAAATTAACACTTAAGTTGTTATTTTCCCTTGTAGGGGTAATATCTTGATTAAGTATGGAGGACGTACTGTATACAACTTTGTCAAGTAACGCTTTAGGATATGAATTATCTAAGAAAAGCTTATGTAACACACTCAAGTTCTTTCTATGAAATGACTGATCTGAGACTTTCAAAACTCTATTTTTCATTTGTTTTAACAGATTCACCTTCATTGATTTTTTATGATATGAATTATAGTTGAGGTACCTACCTGAGCTACAGGGTTTTTGATACCAATCAACTAGGATCTTATTATTTGCATCTCGAATGAGTTTAGTATCTAGAAAAGGTACTGAGTGATCTAGATCCTCTTTTTCTATAGTGAACTGTATATATGGGTCGTAACTGTTTAGAGTTTCTACTATCTCATCTATGTCATTCACAGGCAGAGCGAGAATAATGTCATCTACATACTTTTTTATGAAGTATGGTTTAAATGACAACACTGGCAACACTGTATCCAGCAGGTCATCCATCACATATGTCGCTAGAATAGGTGAAATTGAAGCTCCCATCGGAGTGCCAAAGGTTTGCTTAAAGAATTTATTCTCGAATGAAAAATAAGTATTATCAAACAAAAAGGAAACCAGGTTTAAGAAGGTTGTTAGGTCAATGCTACACACTCCACTTATTTGTTCCCAATTTTTATAAATTGCCCTATGTACGGCGTTAAAGTACACATTACTGAACAGAGAAACCACATCCAAACTCGCTATTACATGATTCTCCGGGAGGATCATGCCATTGAACAATGTTTTTACTTGAAAGGAATCTTTAATGAAATAGTCATTGTTAAAATCATACGCTTTGGTTAAAATATCTGTGAGAAAAGAGGCAAGTAGTTCTGTAGGGGCACCTATCGACGCTACTATTGGTCGTACGGATAAGGTTGGTTTGTGTATTTTTGGCAGAGCATAGAATTTTGGAGCAATCCCTTTATAGTTAGTGAGTTTCTTTTTTGTATTCTCATCAATTTGGTTAGTGTCAAACAAGGTTTTTATTAATTTATTACATTTGTTTTGTATGGACAATGTGGGGTCATTATGTATGATCGTATATGAGTTGTTTTGCAGAATTAATTCGTTGCATAACGTAAAATATTGTAGTTTAGACATAATCACGGACACATTGCCCTTGTCTGAGTTCGTTAAGATCAAATTTGGATTGCTTTTAAGAAACTTTTTTGTTCTAATGTATAGCTTGTTATAAAAAGGACAGTTGGGTTTATTATTATGTATATGGTTGGTGAGAACATTTGTAACTTTAGCTGTTAAAACATTTTTTATGTTATTATCTTCAAAATGAGAAATTATATAATCAATATCTGCCAACACCTTCTTAATGGGGATGTCTCTCCCTACTATAGGCTCTATGCTAAACTTAGGACCCAAAGATAAAAACTTTAAGATATCCTCTGGTATGACTGTGTCAGAGATGTTTTTAATCCACTTCGGTTGAGTGTTAAGATAATTTTGAGTGAATTTAGATTTTAAGTTATTTAATTTTGCAATGTTTTTATTTTTTATTTTACAGTAAAGTCTGTTATATTGTGTCCTTTGTCTCGCTGAGAACTCATTAAAAATTGCTTCGTTAGTCAATTTAATAATGTCAGTCTTAATTGTCTTTTTGCAAGATTCAAGTTCCTCTATCAATTTATGGTTAGCAGATATTTCAAGACTTACAAGTTTGTTACCTAACCTTTTGTCATATTCATTCAAATTGATGTTAACATCCTGTCTGTGTAGTAGGTGTCCTATTGGTCTCGTAGTTGAGGCAATATGTTCAGGTACGATTCCAGATTGTCTGCATTGTAGTAAGAAAATTCTTCTGTTATATTCTTTAGCCATCTTCGTACTATTTCTTGACCATAGCTTCAGCTTTCCCACTGCATCATCTCCATATGATGTTCTGACCGTTTGGTAAAACCCCATACCTGTATTTATAAAGAAGGGTAGTCGTTGCTGGACTAGTTAGGAACAACAAGTCTTTTTGTGGGGAAGCAGCAAATGAAAGTGCACTCTTTTAAGTTAAACCGAGCTTTCGGAAATGTTTATTTCCATCTTCAGGGTCTGAAAAACAATTCGATGCAATATTAAAATATATAAATTGCAAAGTCACATATGGTTACTTACATCTTAGATGAGTTTGTTCATAGTTGATGTTATCGTATTGTTTTTCAGGAGATATATATACAGCATTACAAACTGAAGCTTCTAGTTTAGTTTTAACACAATAAAATCCATAGATGGTCTAACATAACAACAATAAATTAAAATTATTAAAATTTTTTTAAAATTTACAACGTACTACATCATGATGTCGACAGTTGAATATGTCAGATGACAATTAGATGAGGTTAGGGTGAGTTTGAAATTGAAATTGGGTATTTCCTCTTCGGACGGAGGTTTGTATACGATGCACTCTCACTTGTAATTGAACGTTACTGCTGTTTTGTCCACAGAGTCAAAATATAAAGAATTGTTTAAAAAAAAAAAAATTGTGAAATAATTATTTTATGAAAACTATACAGTTAAAATAAATAGACGGGGTTATTTACTGATAGGTGTTACTGTGGTATATCTGTTGAGAATTTTAAAATCTCTCTTTTTACCATCCCATTGACAGAAGAACTCCCAATCTTACAAAGAGTCCGACAAATTTAACTGGTTGTTGTTAGAGTGTGGTTCATTATCTAATGTTAATAAGTAAGAATAAATTTCACTGAGGTGGTGTAAATCAGTTCTCTTGTTCATTGAGTTTTGTTCTTGTGCAATGAAGGCCATTTCCAAAAACAATCTCTTTTTATAGTTGCGTTCTGTGGCTAGGATCTTGACAGAGTCATAATTTATGTTATGTTTAGTTTTATTAGCATGCTCTGCCAAAGCACAACGTTCGGGGTGCAACCTACAGTCACTCTTATGTGATGTGATTCTACTTGATACCGGTCTCGTGGTTTGTCCTATATACACTTTCTCGCATGCTGCACAAGGGATGCTATATACTACATCCGAGCGTTTTGTTAAGGGTGTTTTATCTTTGAGTTTAGTGTGTACAGAACCCAGTCTCAAAACCGTTTTATTAGCTATTTTAACATTGAGAAAGTCGTTGTGATTAAGGATTCTCGACAGTTTAGGTGTAAGTTCCCAAATGTAAGGCAATGAAGCATATAGTGTGTGTTCTCTCCTCAGTTCTGTGTCCCCCTGTGTTGCATTGTTTTGAACTATGTTTTGTTGTTGGCTCGTGATATGAAAGACCTCTTGGAGCTCTAGAGTAGTGAATAAATTAACACTTAAGTTGTTATTTTCCCTTGTAGGGGTAATATCTTGATTAAGTATGGAGGACGTACTGTATACAACTTTGTCAAGTAACGCTTTAGGATATGAATTATCTAAGAAAAGCTTATGTAACACACTCAAGTTCTTTCTATGAAATGACTGATCTGAGACTTTCAAAACTCTATTTTTCATTTGTTTTAACAGATTCACCTTCATTGATTTTTTATGATATGAATTATAGTTGAGGTACCTACCTGAGCTACAGGGTTTTTGATACCAATCAACTAGGATCTTATTATTTGCATCTCGAATGAGTTTAGTATCTAGAAAAGGTACTGAGTGATCTAGATCCTCTTTTTCTATAGTGAACTGTATATATGGGTCGTAACTGTTTAGAGTTTCTACTATCTCATCTATGTCATTCACAGGCAGAGCGAGAATAATGTCATCTACATACTTTTTTATGAAGTATGGTTTAAATGACAACACTGGCAACACTGTATCCAGCAGGTCATCCATCACATATGTCGCTAGAATAGGTGAAATTGAAGCTCCCATCGGAGTGCCAAAGGTTTGCTTAAAGAATTTATTCTCGAATGAAAAATAAGTATTATCAAACAAAAAGGAAACCAGGTTTAAGAAGGTTGTTAGGTCAATGCTACACACTCCACTTATTTGTTCCCAATTTTTATAAATTGCCCTATGTACGGCGTTAAAGTACACATTACTGAACAGAGAAACCACATCCAAACTCGCTATTACATGATTCTCCGGGAGGATCATGCCATTGAACAATGTTTTTACTTGAAAGGAATCTTTAATGAAATAGTCATTGTTAAAATCATACGCTTTGGTTAAAATATCTGTGAGAAAAGAGGCAAGTAGTTCTGTAGGGGCACCTATCGACGCTACTATTGGTCGTACGGATAAGGTTGGTTTGTGTATTTTTGGCAGAGCATAGAATTTTGGAGCAATCCCTTTATAGTTAGTGAGTTTCTTTTTTGTATTCTCATCAATTTGGTTAGTGTCAAACAAGGTTTTTATTAATTTATTACATTTGTTTTGTATGGACAATGTGGGGTCATTATGTATGATCGTATATGAGTTGTTTTGCAGAATTTTTTATGTTATTATCTTCAAAATGAGAAATTATATAATCAATATCTGCCAACACCTTCTTAATGGGGATGTCTCTCCCTACTATAGGCTCTATGCTAAACTTAGGACCCAAAGATAAAAACTTTAAGATATCCTCTGGTATGACTGTGTCAGAGATGTTTTTAATCCACTTCGGTTGAGTGTTAAGATAATTTTGAGTGAATTTAGATTTTAAGTTATTTAATTTTGCAATGTTTTTATTTTTTATTTTACAGTAAAGTCTGTTATATTGTGTCCTTTGTCTCGCTGAGAACTCATTAAAAATTGCTTCGTTAGTCAATTTAATAATGTCAGTCTTAATTGTCTTTTTGCAAGATTCAAGTTCCTCTATCAATTTATGGTTAGCAGATATTTCAAGACTTACAAGTTTGTTACCTAACCTTTTGTCATATTCATTCAAATTGATGTTAACATCCTGTCTGTGTAGTAGGTGTCCTATTGGTCTCGTAGTTGAGGCAATATGTTCAGGTACGATTCCAGATTGTCTGCATTGTAGTAAGAAAATTCTTCTGTTATATTCTTTAGCCATCTTCGTACTATTTCTTGACCATAGCTTCAGCTTTCCCACTGCATCATCTCCATATGATGTTCTGACCGTTTGGTAAAACCCCATACCTGTATTTATAAAGAAGGGTAGTCGTTGCTGGACTAGTTAGGAACAACAAGTCTTTTTGTGGGGAAGCAGCAAATGAAAGTGCACTCTTTTAAGTTAAACCGAGCTTTCGGAAATGTTTATTTCCATCTTCAGGGTCTGAAAAACAATTCGATGCAATATTAAAATATATAAATTGCAAAGTCACATATGGTTACTTACATCTTAGATGAGTTTGTTCATAGTTGATGTTATCGTATTGTTTTTCAGGAGATATATATACAGCATTACAAACTGAAGCTTCTAGTTTAGTTTTAACACAATAAAAACCCATAGATGGTCTAACATAACAACAATAAATTAAAATTATTAAAATTTTTTTAAAATTTACAACGTACTACATCATGATGTCGACAGTTGAATATGTCAGATGACAATTAGATGAGGTTAGGGTGAGTTTGAAATTGAAATTGAAAGTGGGTATTTCCTCTTCGGACGGAGGTTTGTATACGATGCACTCTCACTTGTAATTGAACGTTACTGCTGTTTTGTCCACAGAGTCAAAATATAAAGAATTGTTTAAAAAAAAAAAAAAAAAATTGTGAAATAATTATTTTATGAAAACTATACAGTTAAAATAAATAGACGGGGTTATTTACTGATAGGTGTTACTGTGGTATATCTGTTGAGAATTTTAAAATCTCTCTTTTTACCATCCCATTGACAGAAGAACTCCCAATCTTACAAAGAGTCCGACAAATTTAACTGGTTGTTGTTAGAGTGTGGTTCATTATCTAATGTTAATAAGTAAGAATAAATTTCACTGAGGTGGTGTAAATCAGTTCTCTTGTTCATTGAGTTTTGTTCTTGTGCAATGAAGGCCATTTCCAAAAACAATCTCTTTTTATAGTTGCGTTCTGTGGCTAGGATCTTGACAGAGTCATAATTTATGTTATGTTTAGTTTTATTAGCATGCTCTGCCAAAGCACAACGTTCGGGGTGCAACCTACAGTCACTCTTATGTGATGTGATTCTACTTGATACCGGTCTCGTGGTTTGTCCTATATACACTTTCTCGCATGCTGCACAAGGGATGCTATATACTACATCCGAGCGTTTTGTTAAGGGTGTTTTATCTTTGAGTTTAGTGTGTACAGAACCCAGTCTCAAAACCGTTTTATTAGCTATTTTAACATTGAGAAAGTCGTTGTGATTAAGGATTCTCGACAGTTTAGGTGTAAGTTCCCAAATGTAAGGCAATGAAGCATATAGTGTGTGTTCTCTCCTCAGTTCTGTGTCCCCCTGTGTTGCATTGTTTTGAACTATGTTTTGTTGTTGGCTCGTGATATGAAAGACCTCTTGGAGCTCTAGAGTAGTGAATAAATTAACACTTAAGTTGTTATTTTCCCTTGTAGGGGTAATATCTTGATTAAGTATGGAGGACGTACTGTATACAACTTTGTCAAGTAACGCTTTAGGATATGAATTATCTAAGAAAAGCTTATGTAACACACTCAAGTTCTTTCTATGAAATGACTGATCTGAGACTTTCAAAACTCTATTTTTCATTTGTTTTAACAGATTCACCTTCATTAATTTTTTATGATATGAATTATAGTTGAGGTACCTACCTGAGCTACAGGGTTTTTGATACCAATCAACTAGGATCTTATTATTTGCATCTCGAATGAGTTTAGTATCTAGAAAAGGTACTGAGTGATCTAGATCCTCTTTTTCTATAGTGAACTGTATATATGGGTCGTAACTGTTTAGAGTTTCTACTATCTCATCTATGTCATTCACAGGCAGAGCGAGAATAATGTCATCTACATACTTTTTTATGAAGTATGGTTTAAATGACAACACTGGCAACACTGTATCCAGCAGGTCATCCATCACGAGCCAACAACAAAACATAGTTCAAAATAGGGTTGCCAGATTTTAAAAATTGAAAAGCGGGAGGTGGGTAGTGCCTGGCAGTGACGGATCTAAAAATTAATTGTGGGGACCAAATAGCGCCGCAGGCGAAAAATTTTAGAGGCCACGCCCAAATTTCGTTTTTGTCCACTATTCTAATACTTTCCGGGGGTCCGGACCCCCGCCCCCGTGGATCTGGCACTGGCATGGAGGATAATTTTTTTTTGAGGTGCCACGCCCTAATTTGACCACATTTAGTTATGAAAAGCATAAAAATTAAAACATAATTTTATAAGGCCAGAAATATATTTTATAAAGATATACTTTTGACAAATCTTGCTTAACCAACACAAATAAATATATAAAAAAAACTAATACCAAAATATATAGTTAAATATTAGGTATAACAAAAATAAAATATTAAACATAAAAACACAATATAATTATTAAAAAATACATAAATTGGAATTAAGTAGGTCGATTTTCAATATTTTTCACTGGATTTAACTTTGGTTAAAATTCTCGCACCATCACGACTTTTTAAAAATTTTGCAAACTCATAGCAAGATTGGTTAAAATTATGTTTCACCATTAACTCTGCTTCTAGTGTTTTAATGTCCAGTCTATTTCTTTCTTTTCTCCATGCCAAACCCATTAAGTTAAAAATTCGTTCGCTCATTGCGTTGGAATGTGGCAGGGAGAAAACAACTGAGCATATTTTTGAAAAATTCGGGGCATTATTTTTTTGGAAATAGGCTACCCATTGCTTATCAGCAGTTAGCTCATCAAGATTTACTAAACAATTTTCCATAAAATTTCGTAATGTAACATATTCTTCAAAAAGTAAATCTTCGTTAATCTCTATATGGAAATCTTCGCAAATCTTTAAAAAATCATTTATGTTTGGATTGTTTTGCAGAGTCATTGCACTAAGTGATCTAAACTTATTATCATCATTAAAGTTATACCTACAAAATAATTTTAATATTATTATATTTTAAACATATTATACCTAGTAGCAACTTAGGAGGGCATTTTTATATAAAATATTAGTAGATCGAGGTACTTTGGTTATGATCTTTTTACCGAGAATATGCTATTTTTCCTACTAGATACACAATAATATGCTATACCATTTCTCCAAGTAGTTTATAATTCTTTCCAAAAGTACATCTGCTTCTCGTTTAAACATGGATACTCTCGTGTGATCATTGCACTTTCTTAATAAGGAAAGCGCTATGGATCCATAAAATTGTTGTTCCATTTTTAATTTTAACGAGGATCTCAATGATTGCATAATATTAAATAATTCGATTGCTAATGTTTTTTCAGATTCTAGCTTGGTTATTGTAATGTGCATCGAATTTCCGATATTAAGTAATAAACCTAAAATTACAAAAACTATTTTATATCAAGGTATATAGCTTCCTATAAAGAGAAGTAATAATTAGTGTCTATGCTAATGTCAGACTTGTCAGATAAAGATGGAATATTCAGAAAAATTTAATCGAACAGGACTCGAACCTGTATTTCTGATAGGTAAAAACTGATTACGATCAGTGATGGTTTTTGCAGTTTCTCCTTCCCTTCCACCGTATTGCACTATTGCACAGCCGCTGTTGTCTGAGCGCGGCACACTAACACCGAATATTCAGAAAATAGTCAATCCCGACATAGGTTTGATAAGTACTTGTAAACTTCGATGGAGCAATTGGCTAGCGCACTGGTCTGGAAAACCATAGGTTGCAGGTTCGAGTCCTGTTACTCCTGTTCGAGGATTGACTTTTTCTGAATATTCCATCTTTGTCTGACAAGTCACGAATTTATCACTTATATAAGTATACCTATAGGTATATTAATAATATTTGTACTAATACTTACCCAAATAGGCTTCGGCAAGCTCATCTTCAAAAAATTTTTCCAGTGTTGGCGGGGGTCGTTCTTGCGATTGAAAGTAGGATTTAACGGGAGCAAAATGTTTTAATAGCCGTTCAATCGCAGGAATTAAAGAAAGCCATCTTGTTGGAACGCTTCTTAATAAATCGGACCATTCTTCCTCACAAAAAATGAAAAATTCTTTTAATTCATTAACTTTTTTCGTGCTACTACTAAATTCATTGTAACACTTAATCACTATAGATTCAACATCATACTTAAGTGCTACTTGCCCATGCTTTCCGGCATTATGTATGATGTGGCAAATACATCCAACAGGAACAATATTTTGATTTAATTTGTTGAGTTCCGTAATAACACTTTGGTTTTTGCCGAAGTTTACGGATGCGTTATCTGCGCAATAAGCCGTCACGTTTAAAATATTTAAGCCAGCTTCTGTCAAACCTTTGACTAAAGAGTTAGCAATATCTACCGACTTTTCTGAGGTCGTCGAATAAAATTTTAACAATTTTGTACATACACCAGTGTCCTTTTTAAAATATCTAATAACAAGGGGAAATGTTTTAACATTCCCTTTATTTGATGCATCAGTTGCTATGCAGAATGGTTGGTTATTTGCCAAGTCATTTAAAATAACATTTTTTGATTCTGGGCCCAAAATGTTTGTAACAAGTTTTGTTGCTTTGGTTCTACCGCAGGAATAACGTTCGGCAATTTTTGAGTCTTGAAAAATCGTTCTAAATAATTTTCCCGCACAATCGCCTGATAAATAACTATGAGCATGTTTGATACAATGAAAAACAAAAGCACATTCTGCTTGGGCGGTCAAATCTTTGTCTAAATTGTTTTTTGAAAAAAATGTATCAAGTTTTTTTTCTTGTGAACCTTTAGTCGTATTTTTTTTGTGTTTTTCTGTTTTCATATGTTTAATTATATCGTTTTCTCCGCCGTGATTTATTGTAAATTGTGATTCACAAAACGTACATTTAGCTTGTGAAACATCTTTTCCCCTAACACTAACAATCCAAGAATAAGTTTTGCTCCATTCCTTATTAAACTTTACATTCCATTTAGTTTTTTTAACAGAAGGTCCAGCCACAGCCTCCTCCTCTTGATTTGTCTCAAACTTCGGAGAAGTAATTTCTTGTTCAGCATCATCTTCGTCAACACTTACTTGTCCAACCCAATCAATCTCATTATCACTAAAATCACTACTCTCAGAAAGATCCATATTATAAATATAATCGAGAATATTATTAATATTAAATTAGTACAACACTACAACCTACAACACTCAACGACTTTTGGCACACTAATTTTCCAATAGAAAAATCCGTAATAAATAAAGGGAACTGAAATAAAAAACAAGTCTATAAAAACTCCTATCAAAGGTACCGGGAGCGCGCCCCGGCTTTTGATCTGAATAGGCGTCAAAGGTGCCGCAAGTGCACCAGCCAAGGAGCCGTATTAGTCCGAGCGCTTACAATAACTATACTTTTTCAATCATTGTAAGTAATGTTCTAGTTTCCTATGTAAGTTTAAAAAACTGGAAAAAATATCTAAGCTAATTTTTTGTTATAAGAGATATCGTTGGAACTAAGGCAGCAGATTTACACTTTACAGTCGGCGTCGTGTTATTTTGCATAAAAGCGGGAGTTTTGTTTAGGGGCGCGGGAGGCGGGAGGTTTAGTGAAAAAGCGGGAGTCTCCCGCCTAAATCGGGAGGGTTGGCAACCCTAGTTCAAAACAATGCAACACAGGGGGACACAGAACTGAGGAGAGAACACACACTATATGCTTCATTGCCTTACATTTGGGAACTTACACCTAAACTGTCGAGAATCCTTAATCACAACGACTTTCTCAATGTTAAAATAGCTAATAAAACGGTTTTGAGACTGGGTTCTGTACACACTAAACTCAAAGATAAAACACCCTTAACAAAACGCTCGGATGTAGTATATAGCATCCCTTGTGCAGCATGCGAGAAAGTGTATATAGGACAAACCACGAGACCGGTATCAAGTAGAATCACATCACATAAGAGTGACTGTAGGTTGCACCCCGAACGTTGTGCTTTGGCAGAGCATGCTAATAAAACTAAACATAACATAAATTATGACTCTGTCAAGATCCTAGCCACAGAACGCAACTATAAAAAGAGATTGTTTTTGGAAATGGCCTTCATTGCACAAGAACAAAACTCAATGAACAAGAGAACTGATTTACACCACCTCAGTGAAATTTATTCTTACTTATTAACATTAGATAATGAACCACACTCTAACAACAACCAGTTAAATTTGTCGGACTCTTTGTAAGATTGGGAGTTCTTCTGTCAATGGGATGGTAAAAAGAGAGATTTTAAAATTCTCAACAGATATACCACAGTAACACCTATCAGTAAATAACCCCGTCTATTTATTTTAACTGTATAGTTTTCATAAAATAATTATTTCACAATTTTTTTTTTTTTTTTTAAAACAATTCTTTATATTTTGACTCTGTGGACAAAACAGCAGTAACGTTCAATTACAAGTGAGAGTGCATCGTATACAAACCTCCGTCCGAAGAGGAAATACCCACTTTCAATTTCAATTTCAAACTCACCCTAACCTCATCTAATTGTCATCTGACATATTCAACTGTCGACATCATGATGTAGTACGTTGTAAATTTTAAAAAAATTTTAATAATTTTAATTTATTGTTGTTATGTTAGACCATCTATGGATTTTATTGTGTTAAAACTAAACTAGAAGCTTCAGTTTGTAATGCTGTATATATATCTCCTGAAAAACAATACGATAACATCAACTATGAACAAACTCATCTAAGATGTAAGTAACCATATGTGACTTTGCAATTTATATATTTTAATATTGCATCGAATTGTTTTTCAGACCCTGAAGATGGAAATAAACATTTCCGAAAGCTCGGTTTAACTTAAAAGAGTGCACTTTCATTTGCTGCTTCCCCACAAAAAGACTTGTTGTTCCTAACTAGTCCAGCAACGACTACCCTTCTTTATAAATACAGGTATGGGGTTTTACCAAACGGTCAGAACATCATATGGAGATGATGCAGTGGGAAAGCTGAAGCTATGGTCAAGAAATAGTACGAAGATGGCTAAAGAATATAACAGAAGAATTTTCTTACTACAATGCAGACAATCTGGAATCGTACCTGAACATATTGCATCAACTACGAGACCAATAGGACACCTACTACACAGACAGGATGTTAACATCAATTTGAATGAATATGACAAAAGGTTAGGTAACAAACTTGTAAGTCTTGAAATATCTGCTAACCATAAATTGATAGAGGAACTTGAATCTTGCAAAAAGACAATTAAGACTGACATTATTAAATTGACTAACGAAGCAATTTTTAATGAGTTCTCAGCGAGACAAAGGACACAATATAACAGACTTTACTGTAAAATAAAAAATAAAAACATTGCAAAATTAAATAACTTAAAATCTAAATTCACTCAAAATTATCTTAACACTCAACCGAAGTGGATTAAAAACATCTCTGACACAGTCATACCAGAGGATATCTTAAAGTTTTTATCTTTGGGTCCTAAGTTTAGCATAGAGCCTATAGTAGGGAGAGACATCCCCATTAAGAAGGTGTTGGCAGATATTGATTATATAATTTCTCATTTTGAAGATAATAACATAAAAAATGTTTTAACAGCTAAAGTTACAAATGTTCTCACCAACCATATACATAATAATAAACCCAACTGTCCTTTTTATAACAAGCTATACATTAGAACAAAAAAGTTTCTTAAAAGCAATCCAAATTTGATCTTAACGAACTCAGACAAGGGCAATGTGTCCGTGATTATGTCTAAACTACAATATTTTACGTTATGCAACGAATTAATTCTGCAAAACAACTCATATACGATCATACATAATGACCCCACATTGTCCATACAAAACAAATGTAATAAATTAATAAAAACCTTGTTTGACACTAACCAAATTGATGAGAATACAAAAAAGAAACTCACTAACTATAAAGGGATTGCTCCAAAATTCTATGCTCTGCCAAAAATACACAAACCAACCTTATCCGTACGACCAATAGTAGCGTCGATAGGTGCCCCTACAGAACTACTTGCCTCTTTTCTCACAGATATTTTAACCAAAGCGTATGATTTTAACAATGACTATTTCATTAAAGATTCCTTTCAAGTAAAAACATTGTTCAATGGCATGATCCTCCCGGAGAATCATGTAATAGCGAGTTTGGATGTGGTTTCTCTGTTCAGTAATGTGTACTTTAACGCCGTACATAGGGCAATTTATAAAAATTGGGAACAAATAAGTGGAGTGTGTAGCATTGACCTAACAACCTTCTTAAACCTGGTTTCCTTTTTGTTTGATAATACTTATTTTTCATTCGAGAATAAATTCTTTAAGCAAACCTTTGGCACTCCGATGGGAGCTTCAATTTCACCTATTCTAGCGACATATGTGATGGATGACCTGCTGGATACAGTGTTGCCAGTGTTGTCATTTAAACCATACTTCATAAAAAAGTATGTAGATGACATTATTCTCGCTCTGCCTGTGAATGACATAGATGAGATAGTAGAAACTCTAAACAGTTACGACCCATATATACAGTTCACTATAGAAAAAGAGGATCTAGATCACTCAGTACCTTTTCTAGATACTAAACTCATTCGAGATGCAAATAATAAGATCCTAGTTGATTGGTATCAAAAACCCTGTAGCTCAGGTAGGTACCTCAACTATAATTCATATCATAAAAAATCAATGAAGGTGAATCTGTTAAAACAAATGAAAAATAGAGTTTTGAAAGTCTCAGATCAGTCATTTCATAGAAAGAACTTGAGTGTGTTACATAAGCTTTTCTTAGATAATTCATATCCTAAAGCGTTACTTGACAAAGTTGTATACAGTACGTCCTCCATACTTAATCAAGATATTACCCCTACAAGGGAAAATAACAACTTAAGTGTTAATTTATTCACTACTCTAGAGCTCCAAGAGGTCTTTCATATCACGAGCCAACAACAAAACATAGTTCAAAACAATGCAACACAGGGGGGCACAGAACTGAGGAGAGAACACACACTATATGCTTCATTGCCTTACATTTGGGAACTTACACCTAAACTGTCGAGAATCCTTAATCACAACGACTTTCTCAATGTTAAAATAGCTAATAAAACGGTTTTGAGACTGGGTTCTGTACACACTAAACTCAAAGATAAAACACCCTTAACAAAACGCTCGGATGTAGTATATAGCATCCCTTGTGCAGCATGCGAGAAAGTGTATATAGGACAAACCACGAGACCGGTATCAAGTAGAATCACATCACATAAGAGTGACTGTAGGTTGCACCCCGAACGTTGTGCTTTGGCAGAGCATGCTAATAAAACTAAACATAACATAAATTATGACTCTGTCAAGATCCTAGCCACAGAACGCAACTATAAAAAGAGATTGTTTTTGGAAATGGCCTTCATTGCACAAGAACAAAACTCAATGAACAAGAGAACTGATTTACACCACCTCAGTGAAATTTATTCTTACTTATTAACATTAGATAATGAACCACACTCTAACAACAACCAGTTAAATTTGTCGGACTCTTTGTAAGATTGGGAGTTCTTCTGTCAATGGGATGGTAAAAAGAGAGATTTTAAAATTCTCAACAGATATACCACAGTAACACCTATCAGTAAATAACCCCGTCTATTTATTTTAACTGTATAGTTTTCATAAAATAATTATTTCACAATTTTTTTTTTTTTTTTTAAAACAATTCTTTATATTTTGACTCTGTGGACAAAACAGCAGTAACGTTCAATTACAAGTGAGAGTGCATCGTATACAAACCTCCGTCCGAAGAGGAAATACCCACTTTCAATTTCAATTTCAAACTCACCCTAACCTCATCTAATTGTCATCTGACATATTCAACTGTCGACATCATGATGTAGTACGTTGTAAATTTTAAAAAAATTTTAATAATTTTAATTTATTGTTGTTATGTTAGACCATCTATGGATTTTATTGTGTTAAAACTAAACTAGAAGCTTCAGTTTGTAATGCTGTATATATATCTCCTGAAAAACAATACGATAACATCAACTATGAACAAACTCATCTAAGATGTAAGTAACCATATGTGACTTTGCAATTTATATATTTTAATATTGCATCGAATTGTTTTTCAGACCCTGAAGATGGAAATAAACATTTCCGAAAGCTCGGTTTAACTTAAAAGAGTGCACTTTCATTTGCTGCTTCCCCACAAAAAGACTTGTTGTTCCTAACTAGTCCAGCAACGACTACCCTTCTTTATAAATACAGGTATGGGGTTTTACCAAACGGTCAGAACATCATATGGAGATGATGCAGTGGGAAAGCTGAAGCTATGGTCAAGAAATAGTACGAAGATGGCTAAAGAATATAACAGAAGAATTTTCTTACTACAATGCAGACAATCTGGAATCGTACCTGAACATATTGCATCAACTACGAGACCAATAGGACACCTACTACACAGACAGGATGTTAACATCAATTTGAATGAATATGACAAAAGGTTAGGTAACAAACTTGTAAGTCTTGAAATATCTGCTAACCATAAATTGATAGAGGAACTTGAATCTTGCAAAAAGACAATTAAGACTGACATTATTAAATTGACTAACGAAGCAATTTTTAATGAGTTCTCAGCGAGACAAAGGACACAATATAACAGACTTTACTGTAAAATAAAAAATAAAAACATTGCAAAATTAAATAACTTAAAATCTAAATTCACTCAAAATTATCTTAACACTCAACCGAAGTGGATTAAAAACATCTCTGACACAGTCATACCAGAGGATATCTTAAAGTTTTTATCTTTGGGTCCTAAGTTTAGCATAGAGCCTATAGTAGGGAGAGACATCCCCATTAAGAAGGTGTTGGCAGATATTGATTATATAATTTCTCATTTTGAAGATAATAACATAAAAAATGTTTTAACAGCTAAAGTTACAAATGTTCTCACCAACCATATACATAATAATAAACCCAACTGTCCTTTTTATAACAAGCTATACATTAGAACAAAAAAGTTTCTTAAAAGCAATCCAAATTTGATCTTAACGAACTCAGACAAGGGCAATGTGTCCGTGATTATGTCTAAACTACAATATTTTACGTTATGCAACGAATTAATTCTGCAAAACAACTCATATACGATCATACATAATGACCCCACATTGTCCATACAAAACAAATGTAATAAATTAATAAAAACCTTGTTTGACACTAACCAAATTGATGAGAATACAAAAAAGAAACTCACTAACTATAAAGGGATTGCTCCAAAATTCTATGCTCTGCCAAAAATACACAAACCAACCTTATCCGTACGACCAATAGTAGCGTCGATAGGTGCCCCTACAGAACTACTTGCCTCTTTTCTCACAGATATTTTAACCAAAGCGTATGATTTTAACAATGACTATTTCATTAAAGATTCCTTTCAAGTAAAAACATTGTTCAATGGCATGATCCTCCCGGAGAATCATGTAATAGCGAGTTTGGATGTGGTTTCTCTGTTCAGTAATGTGTACTATAACGCTGTACATAGGGCAATTTATAAAAATTGGGAACAAATAAGTGGAGTGTGTAACATTGACCTAACAACCTTCTTAAACCTGGTTTCCTTTTTGTTTGATAATACTTATTTTTCATTCGAGAATAAATTCTTTAAGCAAACCTTTGGCACTCCGATGGGAGCTTCAATTTCACCTATTCTAGCGACATATGTGATGGATGACCTGCTGGATACAGTGTTGCCAGTGTTGTCATTTAAACCATACTTCATAAAAAAGTATGTAGATGACATTATTCTCGCTCTGCCTGTGAATGACATAGATGAGATAGTAGAAACTCTAAACAGTTACGACCCATATATACAGTTCACTATAGAAAAAGAGGATCTAGATCACTCAGTACCTTTTCTAGATACTAAACTCATTCGAGATGCAAATAATAAGATCCTAGTTGATTGGTATCAAAAACCCTGTAGCTCAGGTAGGTACCTCAACTATAATTCATATCATAAAAAATCAATGAAGGTGAATCTGTTAAAACAAATGAAAAATAGAGTTTTGAAAGTCTCAGATCAGTCATTTCATAGAAAGAACTTGAGTGTGTTACATAAGCTTTTCTTAGATAATTCATATCCTAAAGCGTTACTTGACAAAGTTGTATACAGTACGTCCTCCATACTTAATCAAGATATTACCCCTACAAGGGAAAATAACAACTTAAGTGTTAATTTATTCACTACTCTAGAGCTCCAAGAGGTCTTTCATATCACGAGCCAACAACAAAACATAGTTCAAAACAATGCAACACAGGGGGACACAGAACTGAGGAGAGAACACACACTATATGCTTCATTGCCTTACATTTGGGAACTTACACCTAAACTGTCGAGAATCCTTAATCACAACGACTTTCTCAATGTTAAAATAGCTAATAAAACGGTTTTGAGACTGGGTTCTGTACACACTAAACTCAAAGATAAAACACCCTTAACAAAACGCTCGGATGTAGTATATAGCATCCCTTGTGCAGCATGCGAGAAAGTGTATATAGGACAAACCACGAGACCGGTATCAAGTAGAATCACATCACATAAGAGTGACTGTAGGTTGCACCCCGAACGTTGTGCTTTGGCAGAGCATGCTAATAAAACTAAACATAACATAAATTATGACTCTGTCAAGATCCTAGCCACAGAACGCAACTATAAAAAGAGATTGTTTTTGGAAATGGCCTTCATTGCACAAGAACAAAACTCAATGAACAAGAGAACTGATTTACACCACCTCAGTGAAATTTATTCTTACTTATTAACATTAGATAATGAACCACACTCTAACAACAACCAGTTAAATTTGTCGGACTCTTTGTAAGATTGGGAGTTCTTCTGTCAATGGGATGGTAAAAAGAGAGATTTTAAAATTCTCAACAGATATACCACAGTAACACCTATCAGTAAATAACCCCGTCTATTTATTTTAACTGTATAGTTTTCATAAAATAATTATTTCACAATTTTTTTTTTTTTTTTTTAAACAATTCTTTATATTTTGACTCTGTGGACAAAACAGCAGTAACGTTCAATTACAAGTGAGAGTGCATCGTATACAAACCTCCGTCCGAAGAGGAAATACCCACTTTCAATTTCAATTTCAAACTCACCCTAACCTCATCTAATTGTCATCTGACATATTCAACTGTCGACATCATGATGTAGTACGTTGTAAATTTTAAAAAAATTTTAATAATTTTAATTTATTGTTGTTATGTTAGACCATCTATGGATTTTATTGTGTTAAAACTAAACTAGAAGCTTCAGTTTGTAATGCTGTATATATATCTCCTGAAAAACAATACGATAACATCAACTATGAACAAACTCATCTAAGATGTAAGTAACCATATGTGACTTTGCAATTTATATATTTTAATATTGCATCGAATTGTTTTTCAGACCCTGAAGATGGAAATAAACATTTCCGAAAGCTCGGTTTAACTTAAAAGAGTGCACTTTCATTTGCTGCTTCCCCACAAAAAGACTTGTTGTTGTTATATATATATATACAGGGTGTTATGGAAATGACTTATTATTTTTTAACCCGTAAATCCATAGGTCGAGCCGAATTGGGGAAAAATTGCGTTAAATGGCGCTCGAAGCTAGAAATTCGAGAAAAATGCCTTCAAAAATTTAGCTCAAAACACCTACGCGCCAATGATCAAACAGCTGATTCGTACTACTTGTCAAAAAAAATATTGTTGACAAAAATCTGACAGTTACTGTCAGATATTGTCTTTAGATATCGTCAGCCCAAAACATGTGTTTTGAGCAGTGTTGCCACATTTACTACATCAGTTTCATCAGATAACCTTTTTTGAATATTTAATTTTTTCTACTTAACTTTAATATGCTTTAGTTTCTACCCTATTACACGAAAAATTGTCTACGTATTGCTCTAGTTTTATTTGTACATACCTTGAAATAAAAAACATATCGGCAAGAAATCCACGTTATACCGTTACCATTTCAAATGATTCTAGCGGGACATTTATTCACTTTAACAACACATTAACTGTTCGGGACATTATCAAGTTATTAGCTCTTTAATTCTGTGTTATTAATACAAGAAATTATTAGTTATAGACTTAATACTTTATAACAAAATCCGGATTGAAAACAACGCGTTTTGGCCAGACACACGTTTGATACGGTTATGTAAATCAGCCAATCAGATGCGGTCAAACGCTCGCTAAGCCGATTGGTCGTCATTTTCAATTGGCGCGCGATTTAAATGAGTTAATTTAAAAAATGTTATAAAATGATATCAATTTAGGAATTTCTAGGTGTTAGAATAGGATAGCAGCATACATATTTAATGTTACAGATGAGTCTTGAGTTTTAATACTTTAGAAAGGCAATATCCATAAAAAAATAAAACGACCATTTTTGAGAGGGCCCTCGGAAAAAAATGTTGACCCACTTTGTTGCACTCGCATTGTTTAAGAAGGCTTGTGCATTACTAGTCGTAACTAATATTTACTGACCACAAACTATTCAAAAGAAGTTTTATATTGGCACTATTTGCTCTAAAAAAATGTATAAGTAGAATGCAGAGTTGTATACCTACCCACTCAAATAAAAGTATTTAAATGTATTGTAAATATCAAGGGCTTGGTATCTAAGTTATCCAATATTTTTATAATGTAATTGCCTTTTAAGTAGGGCCACCGAATCGTGTTTAGTGCAGGTATGGATAAAGTATTAGTTTATTTAAAATTAACGGTTTAGACTATCTAACTAAAATTTTACACCTTTCCTTTGGTATGTGTATCCACGTAGATTTTTCAGATGGGTAGTAGGGACCACTTTAGTTTAAAATAGCCTGAAACCCTTCAGGAACCTCGAAGCACTTGTAAGCCCTTTTTGCTAATAATTTTTAGAAAGTAATTGATTGAACAGCTCAATTTTTTGTTTTCAAAAAAAGGACCTCAAGGCAAATCACAGATAACAAGCCCTCAAGGTCTAATTTTGGCAGTGAATGCTTCAACCCGAGATGTGGGAAATGTTTAAAAATAATAAGCGAATTAACAATAGTTCTTTATTTTATGATTCACAAACTGTTAAGGAAAACAAGCAATAAAAAATGGTCCTAAACCAAGTTATTCCTGAACTCTAGTGGAAATTTTACGCCCGGATTGTCAGTTCAGTCAGTACTTCTGCTTTTGCCAACCATTTTCTTATGGTGCGTTTTCACGTTCATGCAATTTGCGCAAATAGGTTTGTACCTGCAAATTTGCACAAGTAAATTGTTGTGTGAAAACCAAAATCGTTAACTTGCACCAGCCAGAATTCAACAGAATTCAATAGGATTCAATGACTCAGTTCATTTGCGCAAATTGGCATGACAAGTCTACTTGCGCAAGTTGCACCGAGCGTGAAGACGCACCATTACAGTTAAACTTGATTGCAAAACACCTGGAAAAGTTCAAAAAACAATAGGGGCAAAAAACTTGACTAACTGGAGAAGCTAGAAATAGGACGAGCCATGGAGAGCCCCATTCTTACTTGTATGAACGATGTGTTTACATTCAAGTCCCATTTAGTCTTTAATTATCTTATTTAATTTTTCGTTTACAACAACCGGAAGGTCAGGGCTATCTGTCTATATTTTCATCTTCACTTCTATTCTTTTCTGTGTTATAAGTTAGGTGACCTTTGACCTACACCTACTGGAGCCTCATTTCTCTTTTTATTTTAGTCGTGGATTGCTCGTTACTTGTTAAGGTATGTTTTACACCCTTGCAGTTTATGTATTGCGTTTCTTTAGTTTTTTCATGTTCTTCTTTTAGGGTAGGAACGCTTTCTTTGTTTTAAATGAAAAATTGTTGTATCAAGCTTTTTCTGTATAACCTCTTCATGTCTTGTCGTTACTTGTAAGGCCTTAAACCTGTTGATTGTCCTAAAACAAAACGTTAAAAGGTTGTAAGAAACATATCATTTCACTTATCGCACATTAAAGAATAGTCTCCTAGTTGTAATGAATTATATTAACATTACCTATTTTCTGACTTTTACAATACGGGAGACATTTTGACAGCCATAAGCGATTGTGGTATTTACTCTTGCTTTGAAATGGGAATCCTCCAGATTGGAAGGACCTTTAGAACCCTTCTCTTATTAAGTCTCATCATAATCTGTACCTACAAGTAAAAAATACTAATTATCAAAAAATAAATACATTTTTGTAGTATTTTCTTTAAAGTATCAGTATGAGTAGACTGTTATTTAGTTAACAATAGTATTTCTACGCAGGACTTGAAGAAACAACACAAATGTTCTGCAATAGGTAGGAATGGATCTCTTCATGTCTGCTGTACGTCCAGTACAAATGTTCTGACTTACCCCCGGGAAAATCAAAACTTTTTAGTTTACTGTCCTGTACTTACCTCACTTCTTACTTTCAATTAAATCACAATTTTCTATGTCATATTCTGCCTTTGGTTGATTGAAGACATCTACGAGATCAATTATTGTCCTTGACATAGCTAGTTTCTGCTAAAGGTGAAAGTATATTGTATCTTTCATTTTTTTTAATTTACCATTACACGGAGGTCAAAAACTAGTTTCAGATATTGAAAATCGTATACATGGGGCAGATCTCCAATTATATAACTATCATTAACCGATAAAATAAAGATTTATTCACAATTTAAAACTGTATTTTTATGTTATACGACGTAAGGTGAATTAATTGCGGTATGGTTTTCTGTGAACTGGAAAAATAAAATTTAAAAATTGTTGCATACCTACCTTTATAAAATTGCATTGCATTTAAAATGGAGTGTAATAGAAGCATTTCGTTCCTTCTTCCGAGATCGTGTTCTACAGTAAAAAAACTCACGGAAAGAACAATTTAAATTCAACAAATAACGTTACGGTTATGTTCTTTCTCTTCTTCTGTGACTTCTGTTCTTCTTGGTAATGATAATAGCTGGTTGATTGTCGTCAAGACAGGTGGCCATTGCAATTAAGAATAATAATTACGGTATCCAATCCAGTCCTCTTAACTGGACACACAACATTTAAACACGATAGTCCAGGGGGCGGGAAATGTGATTTGTTGCTGTTCTGTGATTGGGTACTGAGCAGTTCAAAGTCAATGGCTTCATAAATTTGTTTTTAATATCATTTCTTATTATTCATTTACTTGCAACGGCATAAAATTTGTTTGCGTTTTGCTGCTGGAGTGTATAGTTGTTGAATAATGTGATACATGATAGATATATTGCTTGTTCTTGTTATTCTGTGGTTGATATACGTGGCGCCCTCTGAATTTATGTTATGAGAGTGATTTTAGACATGGCGAAGGTATTGTTATCATCAAGAAAGAAGTAGATTTGTTTATAATCATTTGCACAAAAGTTTTACAAGATTAAAGACTAAATATGAATTTCGTTGTTATTAATTAAAGCCCACTTTATATAATAATACACATGAGATGGGAATGTTTTGTGATGTGATAGTTTATCTGTGTAAATTTCCAGACATAGGGCTTGTTGTTGGTATCTACGATTTTTACTCAGCGAAGTATTATGATAGCAATACAATTTCATGGGGTGAGTAAAAACTATACCTATTGAATAAGGCTTGTTTAATTGAAATCGCAGTATAGTTTTTGATTTAATCTTTTTTAAAAAACCTAAAAAAAAGATTTTCCCGAATACTTGGCAACGTCGCAAGGTAATCAGCTGTCTGTAGAAATTCCGCCAATTTGTCATGTCAAAAACACGTGTTTAGGGGTAATGAACTTTCATAGAGGCACAGATGGTCCGGTTTTAAGGTATTTTACAAAATTCAAAATACTTCCGATTTTAGAAAAAAAAACTATCAAGTGTAACTCTAGGCCACCCCAGGAGTGGCCCCTTAAAATATAATAAGTCATTTCCATAACACCCTGTATATATACAGTGTGGCCCAAATTGGGCCTACATGTATGGGGATCTTGGAAACTATAGAAGATAGAGAAACGGTTAAATAGGGAAAGTTTTTGACAATTATATTTCTAACTGAAAACCGTTTAGTACGCGGCCCTATCTTTTTTGGTTTTTGAAATATGTTGAAAAAACCAAAAAGATGTATTTTCGAAAATATGCTGTAGATTTCTTATTATTCACTATTTTGGCAATCTGTAAAAACACTTTTAAAGCAACTTTTTAAGTATATTTCAGTTCTGCAATTTAATTTTGAACACGACGTTTCATTTATTTTATACCATCATCAGGTTCATTTTTTCTTATGGGCGCCATATTGTATTTTATACTTAATAGGTAGCTTATGACGTCAGCTTTTCAACGATGTATTATTTGTTGGAAAATAAATGAAATTGACTTGAAAAATAAAGAAAATTAATTTTCGCAACACGTCAAATTTGAGAAGAACACATTAGGCAGGGTTAAATTTGTTTAAAATATCATAATATTATAATACATTATTTTATTTTTTCCTTATGGTTAAAAATCTCATATTAACATTTTAAATAAAGAAAACTAAAAACGCAATGAATAATAATTATTGTTTTGAAAAGAAAATAAGAAAAAATATCTAACTTACTATACTTATTCGAAATGTTGGCCGTTTTTATTAACACATTTTTGACACTTTTTTAACACAGTATTGATGACCCTGCGAGGCGAGGCGTGTTGCCATTTATGCTCGTAAACACATTCCTCGCTCTCTCTTCTAATTCTTGTACAGATTCCGGGGGTTCAAACTCATATACTTCATTTTTTACATAACCCCATAAATAAAAATCGAGAGGAGTTATATCAGGGGATCTAGCAGGCCAATTAACTGGTCCGCCGTTTGAAATTAATTTGTCATCAAATATCTGTCTTAAGAGAGTTTGAACTTCCCGAACATTATGTGCGGGACAACCGTCTTGTTGAAACCAAATATTATTCAATTGATCTTGAGGAACTCTTGCTCTAATTGCCGGTAATATTTGATCTTCTAACAGCTCCAAGTATCTTTGGCCATTCAACGTATGATTATAAAAGAATGGTCCTATAAGTCTGTTGTCTAAAATGTAAGGAGAAAAGTAAAGCTGGGTTACTTAATACCTGCTATGTATTTAGCAAGCTAGGTGACATTACTTACCATACATACCACACCATACATTAAAACCAAATCGGGTTTGCAGTCTTCGTTGAGCCAATTGGTGAGGGTTTTCTGTTGCCCAAAAATGATGGTTATGTCTATTAAATACCCCGCAGTTGGTAAAATGTGATTCATCGGTCCAAATTACAAGACGACTGAAATCATGATTTTGTTCGCATTGATTCACATACCAATTTGAAAACTGCATTCTTCTTGGATAATCCGTTTCTCGTAAACCCTGAACTATAGTTGGCTTGTATGGTCGATATTTATTTTCCTTAAGGACTCTTTGTATGGTACTTCGCGGGGTTGGTAAGTCTCTTGCCGACGCTCTTGTAGATGATGTCGGACCGGCATTAAAATAGGCTCTGACATTTCCGTCACGCTCGTTATTACCTGCTTTTTCGTAACTCTTGGGCCGCGGTTTTTCAAAACTTCTATGGTTTCTCAGGTTCATAACAATTTTTGGAAAAAGTCTGACACTTGGCTGCGGTCTTTCAGGAAAATTTTCAAAATACCTTTCTAATGCAAGGTTTGCATTTCTGTTGCAATGAATGTAACATTCTAGCAAATCAAATTTTTCTTCGTGAGAAAAACGCAATGCCATTTTCTTTTAAATTCAGAATACACAAATAAATCGTTATTATTAGATAATAATAATAAAAACTATTATACTTTTACTCGTTCTGACAAGTAATATTTTTGTTTCATTTTCAAACGGTAGTGGTTGGTCATAGGCTACTGGATTTTATTTTTGATTCATAGGTTATTGTAAGGTCATAGGCTACTGGATTTTATTTTTGATTCATAGGTTATTGTAATATTGTTGATTGAAACAATGCAAGCAGTGTTTTGTGAATACTACAAAATGTAAACCTTTTAATTGGTATTCAATTTAGGGAGTTATAGTGCAGTTGTCAAATTTGACGTGTTGCGAAAATTAATTTTCTTTATTTTTCAAGTCAATTTCATTTATTTTCCAACAAATAATACATCGTTGAAAAGCGGACGTCATAAGCTACCTTTTAAGTATAAAATACAATATGGCGCCCATAAGAAAAAATGAACCTGATGATGGTATAAAATAACTGAAACGTCGTGTTCAAAATTAAATTGCAGAACTGAAATCTACTTAAAAAGTTGCTTTAAAAATGTTTGCCAAAATAGTGAATAATAAGAAATCTACAGCGTATTTTCGAAAATACATCTTTTTGGTTTTTTCAACATATTTCAAAAACCAAAAAAGATAGGGCCGCGTACTAAACGGTTTTCAGTTAGAAATATAATTGTCAAAACTTTCCCCATTTAACCGTTTCTCTATCTTCTATAGTTTCCAAGATCCCCATACATGTAGGCCCAATTTGGGCCACACTGTATATTATGTAATGCAAAGAAATGATTATTAATCGTGCCGTATTTGTCGTACTACGAACATCTACGGAGCCATTTTAGAGACTATACTAGTAACTTGTTTTAATTTGGCATAAGAAGAAGAGTTTAATTTTTGTTTTTTTCCACTTATTTAATTTATTTTTAAAAAGCCTTTTTGGAACTTAAAAGAATAATTTTTCCATACCTATTATTGTTATGCTAATCAATTGAGATAGATGCATAATTTTATTTCACGCCTCGTCCTCCAGATCACTAGGTAGTACAGCCTTTCTGTGCTTTGGCCACGATTTTTAAAGAGGAAGAAGATTTCCACTTCTTACGTCCCTTGTGCCATTCTGTCATTCTATTCGTGCTGTCGGCCACAGGTAAGAGAATCAAAAATTGACCAGATATTTTTCAAAATTTTCAGGTTTTTTCTAGGCTCAGATGTTATAAAATGGGCAAACGCAAGAAAAGAAGTCGCTCTCGATCCAGGTCTGTGGATTCGCTGAATAAGCGGCTGGAGATATTGGAAAAACTGCTTTTAAAGCGATCGACTTCATCCGGGTATCATGGCCAGGTGTCCAAAAAACGAAATCGTTCGTCATCGACCAGCGATGGTACCGATAGCCCTTGCAATTCAAGGAAAATAAGGCGAGACCGATCAAGGAGCCCTTGTGGCTCAATATCGGATAATTCAAATTGCCATGTTAGTGCAAAGAGGTTAAGCCCTTGTGGCTTGAGAAAACGAAAGCAAGACAGATCAAGGAGCCCTTGTGGCTCAGTATCTGGGAACTCGAATGGGCGTTCTAGTGCCAAAAGATCGAGATCCAGAAGCCCTTATGGTTCCGGCCAGGAAGGAAGTTTCTGCCATAAACAATGTTCCGACTGATTTAGATCATGCTAGGGACATCGATTGTGATGTGGTGCTCTTAGATGATGCGACCCTAAACTCATTAGGTGAAGATCCGAGGGCAAAAGCCCTGTCTGACGTAAATTTTCATCAAGATGGCAATATATGCTTAGGAACGGCATTACAAAAGAGAAAAAGACTGAAATAGTACAGAAGCATATCCCACCAAGTACTTGTCCTGAGCTATTGCCACCAAAACTCAATAAAGAAATAGAAAATATTCTCACAAGATCATCTCGCAAAAATGATGCTTTCAAGGCATCTCTGCAAAGTCAGTTAGCATCTGCCTTGACAGCTATGGGACACTCACTAACGTATGTTCTGAAAAATGCAGATCTAAAGAAAGAATTGTTGCCATACCTTAGTGATGCGGCAAAAATGCTATGCGAGGTTCATTTTTCTCTATCTAAATCGAGAATTTATAATATAAAATTTTCGCTAAACCCCACAGCTCAGGAAGTAGCGGCAAAAATCAACATTGATGAATATTTATTTGGAAAAGATTTTGCTGAGAAATGTAAGATCGGAAAACAAATTGCAAGCTCTTCTAGCGAAATTAGAGCTAGGGATGGAAATAAAGCCCCTGGATGGCAGAACCATTTAAATGGGCCAGGCCCGTCTTATCCAACCAAAAGGGGGGGGGGGGGGGACAGAGACAACAAGGGCGTTATCTCCCACGAACCTACCAGAGAATATCGGAACAATATCCCAGGGGCTCAGCGAGGTACCCCAGGAGGCAGGGCATGGAGACAAAGCAAAGAAGTGGGCAGAGGAGACCATAAGCAAAAATGAAATTAAAGTAAGTACAGGATTTATTTCTGATAAAATTAAGGCTTGGGCCGAATTGACATCCAATAAGCTGGTTTTAAGTTGGGTGAGAGGCATCAAAATACCTTTTTCAAAAAGGCCAAATCGAAATTCCTTTTTTCGGAAAGGTGTGGATACTCAAAAATCTGTTTTCGAGGCAGCAATATTGCAGTTGGAAAAATCAGGTGTCATTAGCAAGTGTAAACCAACAAGAAACCAGTTTTTGTCTCCATATTTTTTACGTACTAAACAAAATGGTGAAAAAAGATTTATTCTAAATTTAAAGGGGTTAAACTCATTTATTAAGACACATCATTTTAAATTGGAGGACATTCCCTCTGCCACTCGACTTCTGGACAAAAATTCTTACATGGTTACAATAGATCTTAAAAATGCATATTACTCTGTTCCGATTCACAAGAAATTTAAGAAATATCTCAGATTTCAATTTAGGAATCAAATTTATCAATTTAATGCATTACCAAATTGTATTTCTGTTGCTCCCTTCATATTTACAAAGTTGATGAAGCCAGTGGTTACATACTTTCGGAAACTGGACATAACCTTAATAATCTATATCGATGACATTTTACTAATAAGTAAAGACAGAAATAAGTGGGAGGAAAACAAACATTTTGTGCTCAATACACTTATTAACTTAGGGTTTTCAATAAATTACAAAAAAAGTTGCTTAACCCCATCAACTACTTGTAAGTATTTAGCCTTTGTACTTGATAGTAGCCATATGAGTATAAGTCTACCTCAGGAGAAAAGATTAGTGATATGGTCATTAATTGAAAAGATAAAAAACACACATGAATGTAAAATCAGATTTTCTGCAAAATTTATAGGGGTTTTAGTTTCAGCTTGTCCTGCATTAAAATACAGTTGGCTTTATATTAAAAATTTTGAGAGGGTTAAGCATTACTACAAAATAAATTAAATTATAATAGGAGGTCTTACCTCACAAAAATATGTCGCAGGAATTAAATTGGTGGCAAGACAATGTGTTACATAAAAGTAATAAAATAAAGCAAGATAATTTTAAAATCGAAATTTTTACTGATGCTAGTCTGCAAGGTTGGGGAATTTATTGCAGGGCAAAAAATCACACGGGTTCTGGTCTTCCTCAGAAAAACGTCACATTAACCAGCTGGAATTACTGACTGTATTCTATGGACTAAAATGTTTTGCAAAGGATCATAAGTCGTGTAATATTTTAATTCGCACTGATAACACCACTGCTGTTTATTATGTGAACAAAATGGGGAGTATTCGCTATCCAGAACTTAATAAACTATCTAAAGAAATATGGCAGTGGTGTGAAAGCAAAGATATTTTTATTAGGGCGTTACACATAAAAGGAACTGACAACAAAGTTGCAGACTCTGAGTCACGCACAAAAATTACAGAGACTGAATGGGAATTAAACCCGATATATTTCGAAAATATTCTAAAATCATTTGGCACCCCAGAAATAGATTTATTTGCTTCTCATTTAAACACAAAGTGTAAAAAATTTGTTTCTTGGTTGCCAGATCCGTTCAGTTGGAAGGTTGATGCTTTTACAATATCATGGGGAAATATGTATTTTTATGCTTTTCCACCATTTTCACAAATACTACGTGTACTAAATAAGATCAAAAATGATCATGCGGAAGGCATTCTTGTTGTTCCTTGTTGGGCGGGGCAGCCATGGTTCCCACTATTTAAGGAATTGATGGTTAGCGAACCCTTACACATAAGACATTCTGATGATTTATTACTATCCCCTTGCAGGTTCCAATACAACCCATTACCGAAGAATTTTTCCCTGGTTGCAGCGAAATTGTCCGCCAAGCATTTATAAAAAAAGGTGCACCTCAGGACTCTACTGACATGTTTCTAGAATCATTGGCACCATCTACGAGGAGACAATATGAGACTGTGTACAAATCTTGGCGGAGTTACTGTTATGAACAACACATTGATCCGTATAATGGAACAGTTCGTGAAGTGTTGCTTTACCTGCAGAAACAGTACAAAGAAAAGAGTTACAAATATGGAAGTTTCAACAATATACGTGCAGCGTTGTCACTGATATCACAGGAAAATATAGGTAAAAATGTCCTAATTTCTAGATGGATGAGAGGCATAATCAGAATGCGGCCCCAGGCTCGCAAGTATAATAGCACTTGGGATCCTGAAACTGTTTTAAGGTTCTTGAGTAGTTGGTATCCAAATGACACACTTAGCTTAGAAAAGCTTACCAGAAAACTAACGACCCTCTTAGCTCTGGTGCAGACTTTGGCTTTAATAAAAGTAGAACATATAATTATTGAGCGAGAAAAAATTCAGATCTACATCACCGATCCTATAAAAACATCTTCTTTAAAAAATAATTTACAGCCCTGTCTGCAAATTCCATTTCTACCTGAAAGGGAAGAGGTCTGTGTAGCAAGCACACTTATCAGTTATATAGAAAGAACATCGGCTTACAGGGGGGAGGTCCAGGAATACCTTTTTATTTCTATATCAAAACCATACATCACTGTTTCCTCTCGAACTATAAGTAGGTGGATCAGGAAAACAATACATGAGGCTGGAATTAATAAAACATTTGGCAGTTATTCAACTAGGCACGCAGCCACCTCGGCGGCGTTAAGAAGGGGAATTACGCTCCAAACTATACGAAGAACAGCAGGATGGACTGAAAAATCGCAGACTTTTATACAGCATTATAATATTCCTCTGAATGACCCGCTGAGGTTGGGAAAAACAGTTTTTTTGGGGGAGTAAGTGGAAAACAAAAAAATTAGGGGTTTTTAAAAAACATATTAGTTGTAATGTGTAATAAGTGACAATGTTATGGTCCTTTGTTTTTTCCTTTTTTAGTTAAGTGTTTTTTTATTATTTGTTTGTGTTTCAACCAACATGTTAGAATTGGTTCATTTACAATACGTGGAAATATATATATTACAAACGTTATGATTGAAGCCTTAGTTATATTATTAAATTATTGGTGTTAAAAACTTATTGGGGTTTTTCTCCTAATGTTGAGACAAAAGTGCATATTCTTTAAAAGACTACCTAGTGATCTGGAGGACGAGGCGTGAAATAAAATTATACGATCAAACGAACTTATGAAGTTCGATCGTAATTTTATGAACGCCTCGTCCGAACAGATCACTCCCCTACCTCTCCCTCCCAAAAGCTAAGTCGCGCACTTTTTCTCAAACTTTGAACATAATGACAGAATGGCACAAGGGACGTAAGAAGTGGAAATCTTCTTCCTCTTTAAAAATCGTGGCCAAAGCACAGAAAGGCTGTACTACCTAGTGATCTGTTCGGACGAGGCGTTCATAAAATTACGATCGAACTTCATAAGTTCGTTTGATCGTATAATTATATTATCCACATTACCCATGAACTTTAAAAATCGTGCTACCCGATAAACTTCGCCACGAGATGAAAAATACAAACAGTATAAATAGGTGGTAAAGACAGACAGAAAAATATCCGACACGTCGTTACTCACTTGTCTCAGCCATAGAAATAAGCCCCTCCTATTCTATGGTCTTAGCTATCTGATGCTGTTGGACGTACTAAAATAATTGTACTGCAGTCTATTAAATGTACTAAAAGTACTAGATTTGTACTAAATATTATTATTAAATACAAAATCTGAAAACTCTACGATGTAGGGAGGTAACCAAAATTACCATAAGATTTGCAACTATCGATAACTTCAGCCTAGGAGTACAACACACAATAATCTTTATTTCATTTGAACAAAAACTAAAGCGAAGTTATTGTTCTAAATTTAGGACGATGGTACTACACAACAACGTTTTAACCCACGCCTGCCGGGCCGGTTACTTTTGTTAAATCGCGGTTCGGGCGTTTTTGGAAGTTAGGTTAGCATTATTTCGCTTTTTGGCGTGCTTTGCTTTGGATTCGCTTCGTTACCTGTCTAAATATCGTCTTGTGTGAAATTATTATTTATTATTATTGTTTGTTTAGTGTAGGTACGTCGGTTATGTGAAAAACTTTACTGTAACTGTGTAACCTAAGCCGTTGTTATCTTATACCCGGAAAACGGTACCAATTTAATATCAATTTCTTGAATTTAGTGCACGTGTTGAATAACGTGGATTTGTATGCATATGTTTAAGGTTGCCATGTATTTACTAAAACACTGGGTTATTCTTGGACACCTTTATTGGAATAAAAGAACTGTACAACTTGAAATACAAGACATGCTTATCGAGCAGCTAGCGCGACATCGGACTGACTTTATATCTGACAGTCCCAACACCTAATGTCTAAAAACCCCGCGAACACATATTCCAAGGTGCGTTCAATATTTAACACCAGAACTCATCAAAGGTGAAACATTGTGTAAACCCATATATGTATTAGTACACATGTATATGTGTAAACCCATTTTTACGAAACTAGAAACAAAATCAATAATCATCTAATAATTATTCTAAATAGTACTAGAAATTTAAATTTAAGAAGTAAAAACTACCTTACGCCTAGGATTAATAATGCCATACCTACTACCTAATTGTAATATGGATTGTTTTATATAAATCATTGTAAAAATTGTAAATTGTAAAATAAAATACCGACTGATCTAATGGCCGTTTGCACCATTTCCATTTTAAGTCAAGCTTAGCTAAGTTTACTCAAATTTTTAAGTCTGACTTATTTACCTTTGCGTTGCACCAATACATATTTATTAAAACTTAACTAAGTTTGGATTAACACCGGCAACATTGCATTTAAGTTACGTTTTTGATAGAAAAGAAGAAGAATGGAACAAATAGCCTGAAAATATTGTGAATTGAAAATCGTTTTGATCCATTTTTTGATCTCGTATTTCGTTAAAAAATTGCAAAAGTGAAAATGGAGACTGGAAAAAGAATAAGGAGTAATAACTTTACCCTCCAGGAAAAAGAACTATTGTTTTCATTAGTAGAATCTAAAAAGGCATTGATTGAAAACAAAAAAACAGATGCGCTAACATGCAAAGACAAAGAAATGGCGTGGAGCGATATTACTATGAAATTTAACGCAGAAGCTCCAAGTTTTACTCCTAGGACAATGGAGTCTCTACGAAAATTTTACGCGAATTCTAAACGGGATGTGCGAAAAGCAGTCGGTGACGAAAAAAAACAAGTATACTTAACTGGTGGTGGCCCTCCACCAAAGCCTATTTCCAAAGGTAGTGAAATTCTGCTAGACATAGTAAACAAAAAAACTATTTATGGACTAAATAATCCATTTGATAGTGATGTGGTGACGCCAGTGGACATGATTGGAGTGAGAAAACAAGTAAGTTAAAATCGCAACAACCTCATTTATTTTTGTATTAGTTTCCAGACTTTTACATTCTTTCCTCCCAGAATGTGTTAAATCTATATTGATAATTTTTAGGGGTCAAATGTCATACTTGAAAATAAGACAGTGACAAGAAATGATAGTCAAATTGAATTTGTATTTGAGGAAAATACACAATCTTCTAATGTAGTAAGTATTTTTTTGAAATGTACATCTATATGGCACACCTACCTACCACTTACTTAAAAAAATTTAGTCACTATCAATCATTGAGCTTACATTGATATACTTAGAAATAAACAATTTTGTCATCTCTTCCCTGTCCCTTTAATGGGTTTATTGTATAGTATAGGTACTTTTCGAGTTGCATAATACATAATGTAAGAACATGAAACAGTGACATGTATCAGTATTTTTATAAAGTGTATATGCTTATTTCAATAAAATAAATAAATACAAATTTCAAATCAATTCATTGGCTCACAAATATATGAGCCAAACAAGATTTCCTTACTTCTGGCATAGAGGTCAATTCAGTATGTTCAATTTTCGAACTTATATAAGAAGTTAAAGACAATCGTTTAAAAATTATTTTTTTTAGAATGAAGTTTTGGATGAAGCTCAGGATGAACCAAACATAAAAAATAACAAGTGGAATACATATAAACCTGGGGATTTGCAACAAGAATTACATCCTTCATTAAAAAGAAAGTTACAGGTTTGTTTAATTATTAACTCGATTATTAACTTCATTATACAATTTTATGAATCAAATTTTTTAGGGTGACCATGTTGTGACAAATAAAATGTCACGACGCAGACCACAAACAGGAAGAATATTTACCTCTTCAGTATTAGCTGAAAGATATGAAGAACTTGTAAACAAAAAAATAGAACTGGCTGATGCCGCAAAAAAAGAACATGAGCTACGGATGGTTCTTTTGAATCAAGAAATTGAACTCAGAAAAAAAAAATTAGAAAATGACTTGAATCCATAACTATATTTACTATTTGTGGCGCATTTTAAAATTTAAGATGTTTGTTTAAATTGTAGTTACCTACATTTACTAGTTATTTAGTATTAATATATTACTTGTTTGATTATCATTTTTTTTCTGTACAAGGTATTAAATGTGTTGGTGAAGATCGAAATGGTATGTAAATAATAAAACTTTTGTGCTTGGTTTTCTTTAAAAAAATGTCTCTATGTCTGAGCATTATTTACAGTAAGTCCTTTTTTTAACAAGTACACCACACTTGAATTTGCCACATTCTTTGTTTTATCTTTAGAAAGTTGAACTATAATTAATAACATATTTCAGTTTTCTAGCAATAATTTAAGAAGGTTAAATTTTTTTTAGGTTTATTTTCAGCTATTAGTGTTGTCTTCGAGCCTATAAATGCTCAAAGAGTGTTATGTTTTTTTATTTTATTCATGTTACAGTAGTTAAGTTGTTGTGTTGAAATGGTGTAAAAATTCCAATAAAAGACTGATATTTATAGTAACTTGAACTGTATTTTCATTACCAAAATAGTTACAATTAGAACAACAAAGAGATTATTAATAAAAAGAAAATAAGATTTTTATGGTTAAACATTTCTACGACATTTATCGGTTATTAAAATAATTAATTAAATTATTTCTTGTCTGTAAAATTCTAAAGTTGACTACATCGTTTACATTATTTTCAATAGCTGGAATATCACCTGCTTCTATTAAATAATTTAATTGATCAATATCTATCTCTTCAGGAGGTGGAAGTATATCTTCCCGTGCATCAATGGCAATATTGTGTAACACTGCTGTGGCAACTATGACTGCTAACACAGTATCCAACTGTAAACGAAGTCCATATGCCAGTACAGGGAATCGCCTCTTCCAAACACCGAAAAGACGCTCAATAGAATTCCTGGTTCTAATGTGTGCTTCGTTGTACAACTGTTGTCCTCTTGTTATTGGATTTGGTACTGGTGTCATCAGGACATTGGAAAGTGCATAACCACTATCTCCTATAAATGATATAAAAACAGAAGTTATTAATTATAACCATGTGTTAATATTTAATTTACTTTGTAAATGCATGTAACAATAAATTGAAAAAGTATTGACAAAAAAAATACATAGGTATGATTTAACAAAAGCAAAGACTTGCCCAAAATAACACAATTAGGATAATGTCCCCCTTCCAATTCAGCTCGAACTCGACTGTTATTATATATAGTATTATCATGGGCTGATCCTGGCCAGCGAGCCACTATGTTACGAATTTTTAAGTTGCTATCCCCCCATACTTGTGTGTTTATTGAGAAGTAACCTTTTCTATTCCTGTAAATTTCTGCATCATTTCCTCCTGAAAAACTGATTTGAATTAGTGTGTATAGAATTTAACCAAATTGTTGAGTGGCTTAAATTATGTCTATAGCAGATCCCAAATAGGCTACGTGTTATAACATGTGCCTAAAATTAACTTCGGTAGGAACAGTTCTTTATTAATCCATAAGCAGATACAAGACTACAGTAAAATACGATAAGTTTTATCTAATGTAAATCCAGATTATCTATCTGTATCTTTATTTAGGAAAGACCAAAAGCACCTAAGGGATAGATCACTATTTCTTGTGCTTCCAATAAAACAAGTAGGTTACAAAAAAAAGTCAAAGAAACAAAATAAAAAAGTGACAGAGAAAATCAGCAACATCTCATAATTTAAAAATATTGTAGAAATATATACTAATAAAATTGTTTCGTTCAAGATAATTTTAATTATGATTTGGTGAAGTGAAAATTAATGTGGAAAAAAATTCTGACTATGCTAAAGTGGTGATACATAAGGAAATTTGATCAAACCTGGAGATTGAATTCTAATATGTGTTCCATCTAAGCAGCCAATAACACGGGGAAAACCTGCTGTGTCAAAGAACTCGTTTTGGATTTGAAGACATTCATTAGGGTTTGGATTTCTTATGTATTCAGGTGCAAGACTAGCAATTACACGAGATACTTTTGCCACTATTCTTGATGCAGTGGATGTGTGCATTCCTATAAAATCGCCAATACTGGAAAGATGTCCAGCAGAAGCATAAAAGCGCAGCACTGTCAATAGTTGATTGATGGGAGATAAACTATTATTTCTAAAAATAATTTGAAATTTAGAATAATTCATTAGCTTCCTTACTTTCTACTTGGTTCATATCGACTAGAAATATAAAAAATACTTACAAGTCATGTTCATACTCTAATTGATCTTCAATTCTTACTAAAATTTGATAGACTGTTGCTCTAGAGAGTCTAAATCGTCTTAAAAATGTCAAGTCGTCTAACTCTCCAAAAAAATCTGCCCTGTTGTAAACTCTTCTAGGGAAACCATAGTTAATAACATCAATAATTTCAGAATCATCTTCCAATAACTCATTAGCTTCTAAAAAATTGTTTTCTTGGTCGTCCAAGAAATCTAAGAAATTTATTGGATCCATAATTCCACTAAAGCATCAACAAAACCTTGATTATAAAAAAGAAATGCACAAATTTGGAAAAAAACACGGTACCGTGGAAAAAACAAAGCTAAAGAAAGGTTATGTTTTTCATTAAAAATCAAAACTTAAATTTTGAGCACGGCCTAAGTCGAGAAAATCGAGGACTTAAAATAAGCTCTACTTAAAAACGATAAGTTCTGCTTAAAGCGACTGTGCAAACGAATTTCTGAATTTAAGCCTGACTTAGCGCTAAGTCATACTTAAATGCAATGGTGCAAACGGCCATAAGAGACATTAGTAATGTAAGGTTATTTAATCATAGATGTAGAACTTAAGTATAGGTATTGCCTTTAATTGGTTGAAGTTTTAAGGATTGTTTTAAGAATATGGCTCCGATAAAGACCGAAATATTATGTATTATATTCCTTATAAAGTAGGTTTAGTTTTAGTCGTGTGTATATTTCGTTTCTTTTCTTCCCTTTTCTTGTCTTTTTTTATGGTGCCGCATATGTGAATGTTTGAGTTGCTATTACTCGATTATGTAATTAAAAAAAAAATTCTAAAGTAGGTAGTACTATAATATGAATTCAATCACATTTTATTTCTTTCATTTTGACCTAAAATCATTTGTTTTTGAGAAAATAGGTATGCCTAAATAAACGTCCTATCTAATACGTACATTCTAAGTACACATTGTACGTACTGTGTACGTACTCATTATACGTTGTTTGTACGTAAAATAAGTACGTACTTGGAACGTACAATTTGTTGGAAAATGTACGTTTTAAGTACGTACTATGTACGTACTTCGTACAATAAAGTACGTACACAAAACGTACTGTATGTGCCACCAGTACGTACTTAAAACGTTTTATGTATGTACTGATGCTGATTGGGACTGACTGCAAGCCGACGTTTTTCTTGTTGAAACTATGTCAATATGTTTCTTATAATACAGATATGCCCGAAATAAACAGTACTGAAACTAAGTTGGCGGTGTTTTTATGCGTGCGCTGTCACACTCAAGTTAGCTAGTATAGACCTGTCAAGTAAACCTCAAAGAAGTAATTCGTAGGGCCTAATTGTTAAAAATGGTGTTAAGTACTGAGGAGAAAGTGTTTCTGGTAGAGCATTATTTTCGCTCATACGGAATGGGCCGACATAATGGTGCAAGTTTGCTATACGTGTCTGATCAATTCACACAACGGTTTAATAAACGTTCTCCAAGTAATGCTGTAATTTTGAAGGTTATTGAAAAGTTCAGAAATACGGGTAGTGTATTGTGCCAACGAAAAGGAAACTCGGGGCGTCCCAGGACAGTTAACAACAACAATAACCATGAACGTGTTTTTGAGCAAATCTTACAAAATCCGAAAGCCAGCCAGGCAAGGACAGCGTTACAACTTGATTTAAAAAGAACTTCCTTTCAAAGAATCCTGAAGGAGCTGGGTGCATTTTCGTATGTGATTCAGGTACATCAACAACTACATCCTCGGGATTATCGCAGTAGAGTGGAATATTGCGCCAGAATTCTCGCGTTACAGTATGAAAATCCTGAATTTTTGAAAAATGTTTGGTTTTCAGACGAAGCACACTTTCACTTGTCAGGCTATGTGAATCGTCGCACAAATCGATTTCTGGGCTTTGCCAGACCCGATGAGGTTCAAGATGTTCCTTTACATAGTGCAAAAGTGAGTGTCTGGTGTGCTGTATCCGGACACGGAATCATTGGTCCGTACTTCATCGAAGAGAATGGTAGGCAAGTCACACTTAATCAACAGAGGTACAGACACATTTTAACACGATTTATCCCTGATCTACGTCAATTCTGTCGTGCACGTAACTTGGCATTTCGAAACCAATTTTTTCAGCAGGACGGGGCAACTTGCCATACTGCTGCCGCAATTCGTCAATTTCTTCAAGAACATTTTCCAAGCAAATTCATTTCACGATTTACTGACTTCCCTTATCCTTCACATTCTCCAGACCTCACACCTCCAGACGCATACATTTGGGGCATGGCTAAAAATGCCGTTTTCAAATGGGCACCACAAACCATCGATGAATTAAAGGATGCCGTTAGAGTCTTCTTCGCAGCTCTGAGACAACCCTTATTTAATAACATGACCAGAAACTTAAAACATCGTTATGAAGTCTGTCTTGAACGAGGAGGTGCACACTTAGAACATATAATAAAGTGTCAATAATATGTATTTTTTAAATATATAATACGATTACAAGTTCAGTACTGTTTTTTTTCGGGCAATACTGTATTACCTAGGAGTTCCACTATTTTTTATTTGGTTCCGTGACGACAGATTTCAAATTGTTGCTATCTTTGTTTATTGATAACTCGACTATTTTGCAATATTTTGTAATAAAAAATAGACGAAGTCCGAGCCTCATGTTTTATCTTTAAATGTGTACTATCAAAATGCTTTGAAAATTAGTAGTTTTTGAATTGATCTCTTCTGCGCGAGCCTCTGCAATTAAATTCTTATTTAACTCCCTTCTTAATTTTGTTTTGTTTTAATGATTTTGCGAAGTTCAATATAATTGATTTCAGAGAAAATGAGGCAACCCGAGGATGCGTTCCCCATCAGGGATATTTGTATAACTCAAGACGTACCTACAAGAAATGCGACAAGGTAAAATAAATATCGAACTTAGTTAACTTTTACTTTTTAAAAATATTAATACCTTTTCGAATGAGTTATGTTATTCTAGGTATTTATATCTATTTCTGTCTTGTGTTTTCTTAGATACTTAGTCTGTAGAAATAACAGACGACTTGGATGTACGGGATCGGCGAAAATTACACCGGATGGAGAGTTTGCAGTCCTGAATGTTCGTCACAACCATCCCAGGGAAGAAGGCGACATTCTGGCAGCGGAATCCAAAACTCAGCTGAAAGAAGCCTGCCTCAGAGTGGGAAGCAGCTTGAAAAAACATTTACGATCAGACTGCTACGAGGTAAGGAATTGGTTCACATTTAAATAAAGCGTTTTTCTTTGTTGTAACTTTTCATTTTTTCGTTTAGAAACCCAGAGGGTGCACTTAATGTACCCTATAATTCAGTAAGAGGTTTTATGCTCAGGTGGAGGCAGACAACAACACCCAATGTACCTGCAAATTTGGAGGGTCTGGCGTTAATCTTGCAAACAAGTGAGTGGCTTCGATATTCCAATTGTGCCAATGGATTGTTTTTTTCAGGTACCGTAAATGCTGGTGGAGATATGGAGCTGTAATTTTTGGGAATGAGGAATTCATTAGGAACTTTAGGGACTCACAGTACACATTCATTGATGGTACTTTTAAGGCATTTCCAAGGCGACCACACTTAATGCAGATTCTAACTGTTTTTGCGACTTGCATGGACTACGTAAGTATAGAACGAATGCTTAAAATCAAAGGCAGGGGAGGGGGTTTCTTACAAATTTGTATTCACACTAGTGGGAATGTTGTCTCACTTGTGCAGAAAGTGACTCGTGTGAGAAAATCACTTGCACAAGTAGGTGCCTAAATGTATAGGTGCTATTTTTTCTGCAGCCACGAAATATTTACCAAAAAACTCTATTATCGCTTTTTTAGGCTTTCCCTATTATACACATTTTTATGGAGAGACGAACAAGGGTTTTGTACGAGGCTGTATTTGGGTACTTGCGCAGAACATTTCCACATTTTGTGAACGAGACGGTGGTGACGGACTACGGAATTGCCCTTGTAGATGCATTGAGAGCCTCTTACCCTAATGCATCTCTGCGTGGAGGTTTTTTCCATTTTTGCCAGGTATATTTATGGTTCTTTTCAATTTATAACAGATGGAACATACCTTTACATTTTCTTTTTAATTAGGTATATAGCCTTGCTAGCTTTTGCTTGCTTCACTAATGTTTTACATTGAGTTGTGTAAAATCCCGAAATTAACCTGCATAATATATGTTCTTTGCAGGCCATATTGCGGAAAGCGAAGACATTAGGAGTGGTGCGACTAATCGAGGGAAATATAAAATTGAACAAATTAATTAAGGAAGATTTATGCATTGGCTCTGTTACCAGCGAAAAATGTTATCCCGGCGTTTGAGTTCTTTGTACAGGTTAGTTTGTAGTTTGGGTACCTTATTATTGTATAATATCATATCCTAAGAAAGTTTAGTTATTATTTATTATTGTTATAATATTTTAACTAGGACGATATGGAACTTGGCGGAATATTTAGAGAACTGCTTGATTATGTGAGGAGGCAATGGATAGAACGTGTCACGCCTCAAAATTTTAGTGTTTTTAGACAACGACATCGGACCAACAACGTAATGGAATCATACCACAAGAGGTTGAACAGCAAGCTGATTAGACATCCTGGCATATGGGATCTGATGGGTAAATCCTCATATTGTTTTATTTACTTATAATAATTTATTTTTAATTAAAACATGTTCCATTTTTAGACGTTATAATTAATATTCAAAATACGGCTTCAATCGAGTTGGCGCAGTTGGAACGTCAAGGGCGGGTTTTTAGGATTGGGATGAAAAACGTTTTATTTAGTAGCCGCCTCAGTGAAGCATGGGATAAGCTAGAAGATGGTCGGTTCAATGTTGGGGACTTCCTAAGACAAGCTGTCCATTTTGTTGCAGGGATGGATCAGATCTTCAATGGGAATCAAGGGATATCCCCTAAATGAAGCATACCCTGAACTACCTTTATTCCTACCTCAAGTCCCTCCTCCAATTCTTAATGGGCCACCACCTCTCATTTTTTTCCGACAGGCTGCTTCTCCAGCTCCTGTACGTGATGTTCCACCACTTTTGCCCGAGATCCCTCGTCAGCTTGTTCTTAATGAACCACCACCCCTATTTAATTTCGAAGCAGTGCGTCTCGTCATTGCAGTAAGACCTACTTTACCACCACCCAACCTTTCTGTTGATCCCCAATCTCCAAACAATCGTCGAGCACTCTCACCCATACAACCTCCACGCTCCCCTTCTCCACTTCCTGAACATAACTTTCCCCCAATTCCAGAAGAAATAGGAAGATTGTTTGGTCAGCTGGGAAATGATGAAATTCCAGAATTAGGAAACGTTGTTCGTCGTAAGTATACATCCTATTATCATTACAAGTGCATTGCATACTAGTATACAGTGTAGTCGATTAAGTGTGCAACAAATGGGAAACTTCTTTATTATTGGTTTCTCAGATAATTTTATTCTTGATAAAAGTTGGTGCATGATCGATAGCCATTTTAGGTGCACTTAGAATGGCTTCAAGTCAAATAGGATACAGGGTAGGACAAAAAATATGAAAATCGTTCTAGAGTAAAGTACCCTTATTTAGAAAGTTTAGAATTAAAAAATATGTCTAAACACAAAGTCATAGCCTTGTATCAAAAAAAAAAAATTGTCTTTAAAGATCGACTTCTATGGTCTTTAGTTGTTTACTATGTAGGCACATTAATATTAAAGTGTTTATCTTCTTTTTGTTTCTAGTATCCTTGCAATAAACATGAAGTTTCTGGTTACTAAAAAAAATATAAATCTAAATTTCACAAATTTGCTCCAATTTGATGATAACTATTCAGAAGTGATTTGATTGTGGTTAATTTAAAGAGGTGTTAACTAACCTGAACTAACCTGAACAAAATCATTATATAGGGATAATTTAAAATCTTTAAAGAGAAATAAATATTTTTTGGTAGAAGGTTATGACTTTGTGTTTAGACATATTTTTTAATTCTAAACATCTTTTTTTAATAACGTTTTTCTCTATTTTTCGAAATAAGGGTAGGGGAAATGTACCTAAAATGGGATACTTGGATAAAACGGGAAATATTTGTTTTAACTAGTAGTCAGTGCGTCATCTATCCAAATATTGCTGAACGCGAAGCCGCCGCTTGTTTATACAGGTGGCAATTTTCAGTCGCCAGTTTGCAAGTGTTAATCAATCAATCAATCAATCAATGTGCTTTATTATCAAAAAACGTTGTTTTACTGACAAAGCTTACTACAGGCTAACACTAAACTAAATTTACAATTTTAATTTAATTTAAAATCGAGGGTAAAACAGAATAAAATAAACTAATATAAGGCATGTACACAACAGGTCAAAAGGTCAAAGGAATAAGCATATCAATAATATCAGGATTACAAGTAAAATAAAATAAAATAAAATAAAATAAAATAAATGATGACATAAAGTTAATACGGCACAAGAACTTGAACATGACAAAATAAAAAAAAACAAAAACAAAAACCTACAAACTATTCTGGTAGTACTCCTCCAAACTGTAATAGGCCGCTCGAACTAAGCGGCTCTTCACTGTTCTGCGAAATTGAACATACTCCAAAGATCTTAATTCTAGACTCAAGTGATTAAAGATTAAAGATTAAAGATTTTTTAGTTAGTCACGAGTAAGGTACGTTCGTTTGTTTATCTTATATTTCTTACAAAAATTGTACTACACGATCGTAAGAATTGCATGCTAAGATGTTTATAAAATGTCGTAGTGTTTTTTTTGTATGTAGCTGATTCATATTTAAATAGAATTTATGTAGTTTTACGGCAATATTAGTTTGTAGGGGGTATGTAAAAAATTGTTTATTTCTTTGTAACCATGTTGCTAAAACGGGAAGAAAAGCGTTTTCTAAAATGGGATATCCGTTTTATCTACACAGTATTTGCATTAAGATTTTAAATAAGTATATTTTTTTTAGATACTTAAAATGTCACTAAAGCCGAAATATCTGAGAAAGACTAATCGTCAAGCATGGTCGGAGGAACAAATGTCTGCGGCTATAGCACTTATAGAGTCGGAGCAGTGTGGTTATATGAAAGCGGCAAAAGATTGTGGAGTACCCAAATCTACATTAGAAAGGCGAGTAAAAGGGAAAAATAAAATAAAAAAGGGTAGTCTAAAAGGTCTAGGAAGCAGGTTGATCACATTTCCACCGGAATTGGAACAAGAGCTTGTAACATATGTGAAAAATATGGAATCGATGTTGTTTGGACTTACCGCAACGTCAGTGAGACAACTAGCATTTGAGTTGGCCGAAAAAAATAACCTACCTCATTTTTTTAATAAAGATAATAAGGCAGCAGGATGGGCTTGGTTAAGATCTTTTATGCAGAGAAACAATCTTTCACTCAGGGTACCCGAGGCTACCTCAGCAGCACGGGCAACTGCTTTTAACAAGAATAATGTTAACAATTTTTTCAATCTCTTAGAAGCTGTTCAAGATCAACATCATTTTAAATCCTCACAAATATTTAACGTCGACGAAACCGGTATAACTACCGTCCACGGGAAACAATCAAAAATTATAGCCATGCGGGGAAGAAAGCAGGTCGGGGCTCTTACCTCAGCTGAACGTGGGACCCTATGTACCGCAGTGATTTGCATGAATGCAGCAGGTTATTTCATTCCACCAATGATAGTGTTTTCCCGTTCCCGAATGAAGCAAGAATTCGGAATTGGTGCTCCACCGGAAACATTAATTGTATGTGAGCCTTCAGGATGGATGAATATTTCGCTGTTTGAAAAGTGGTTTGACCATTTTATTAAATATTCTCATGCATCTAAGGATAATCCAACCTTGCTAATATTAGATGGTCACAAGTCACACACCCAGAATCTTGGAGTGATAATCAAAGCTCGAGAAAATGGAGTTACGATTTTATGTATTCCGCCACACTGCACACATAGAATGCAACCCTAAGATGTGTGCTTCATGGGTCCACTTTTAACGTTCTATAGTCAAGAGCAAAATAGCTACCTTAGAAATAATTCAGGCAGAGTTATAACTATTTACAATGTGGCTGAGCTTTTTGGTAAAGCGTATCTCAAAGCTGCGAAACCTCTTAATGCAATAAGTGCTTTTAAAAAGACAGGAATATTTCCTACAGATCGCCATGTTTTTACAGAAGAAATGTTTGCAGCAGCCTTGCTAACTGATTTTCCCCTGCCAGCAGCATCAACACAAATTATTGAAACACCGGAAATAACTGCAAGTAGTGAAGTTACGCCACAAGCCGAAAACAATTCAAACTTACAGAATTCTGAAAGGCCACAGCAAGAACGATTTGAAAGAACACCTTCTCCACAACCTTCCACATCAGGCGTACAACAGGCATCTCAAAGCACTTCTTCACTAGAACTTCCCATGTCAGATATACAACAAATACCTCGAGACACATATATCAGTCCAGAAGCTTTGAAGCCATACCCAAAAGTCACTTCCAAGAAAAGCGATGCCCAAAGAAAACGAAAGACCGGAAAAGCAGCCATACTCACCTCCACTCCTTATAAAGAAGAATTATCCAAAAGTGAACAGAGAAAAAGAATCCGGGAAGCTGGACGGATAAAAAAAAATCTAAACCAACCAACTAAATCCATTGAAGGAAAATACGCATCCAAAAAAGGGAAAGCAAAAGGAAAGAGCGTAAAGGTTAAATTTATTGACAATGATGAATCCAGTGAACAAGAGTCTGATCCGGAATGTTTTTATTGTGGAAACAGTTACTCTTCAAGCAAAAAGGGGGACGGATGGATCAAATGCAACCAGTGCCTCAGATGGGTTCATGAAGCATGTGCGGGAGCAGAAGATGATAAAGATTATTTCTTATGTGACAAATGCCAATATTAAGTTTTAAACGGGTTAACTAATTTAACTATATAATCCTCTTGTGTTTTTCATATTTTAAAATAAATCCGGTTAAGAATATTTCATGTCTTATTGCCCTTTAGATAGAACTAAAATTTCGCTGCTTAAATACGTATCCCGTTTTACAATTACCCAAAATCCCATTTTATCAACATGTGTGGATAAAATGGGAAACATGCAACATTTTAAAAAATATATATTTTTACAAAATTGGTTAGTTCCTGAATACAGATATTCCTTATTATGATACTAAAATGATAATTCAGCAGATTTATGCATGAGTGAAAATTAAAAAATATTCCCAAATATTTTTCTTGAGCAGTTGTACCTTAAGTATCCCATTTTAGGCACACTTCCCCTACTTTACTTTAAAACAATTTTAATATTTTTTGTACTACTCTGTATCCTATTTGACTTGAAGCCATTCTAAGTGCACCTGAAATGGTTATCGGACATGCACCAACTTTTATCAAAAATAAAATTTTCTGAGAAGCCAGTAATAAAGAGGTTTCCATTTGTTGTACACTTAAGCGACCACACTGTATGTATTAGCTGGTCAGTAACACTAGCACATAAAGCACAGCGTTCAGATAGAGATAAAACTAACATGATGGGATATACTGTTCCAGAGCCCTAATAACTATATTTAGGAAATTAATTCGTTTCTAATATTTTGTAAAGGTTGGGAGCCAAGAATTTCTGCAACAGAATTCGTTGCAGCCCGGGGTAAGATGTAATTTTTGCTATTTAAATAAGGTGCAATACGTTATGGCATGTGGGCATGCATTCTGTACATGCAGACACCTTATTTAATGTGCAAACACCTACATGCGGAATTTGTCGAGCGGATTGGAACTCCGACCCAATTCCACTTTATTTAGTTTAAGACAAATTTTGTTACTATTTTTAAGATTTAATGCTTTTTTTACAAAATTAAACAGAATGTCAAGGTAATTAGTTATTTTCAGGTATGACCTTTAATTAAGGATCAACAGTGGCGTATTTACCCTAGGGCCATGGGGGCGAAGCGTCAAGTTCGACTAGATCCAATGACCTAGCAGACGTCACGGCAAAGGTTAGTAAATTATTCAGTTTAATAAAATTGTACTTGTATACATACACTACACCCTCCGAAACCCATGAGCGCCCGCAGACTTTTTTCTTTGGGGGGATTCAAAAAATTCTGATATAGGATAAAGAAAAGTGCTGCAGGCCAAGCGCCGAAGGGTAATTTTTTTTTAGGGTGCCAAAAAAGCGTTTTTAGTCAATCAGGACGTTTTACTGTGCCATACCCTTGAATAGTCAAACCAAAATATAAAAAAATGTATCCAAATAAATTTTTTTAACATATATTCAAGTACCTATTATAATAATGAAAAAAATACGACCTAAATTTATTTCAACGTTAGTTACCTACCTGATGTGACTAACTAATCACTAAATAAATCTGTAACAAATTCTCAACAATCTTAACATTCTCAACTAGCAAAACTTAACATTTTGAGAAACTGGAAATAACTAGCGGCACAGCGGAAGAGGATCGGTAAGATGTAATGTCTTGCCTCGCAGCATCCGCGTCACTATACACATTACATCTCACCGATTCTCCCCTATACTATACTTTAGGCTTTAGGGTCATAGTTATGAAGAACTGTAGGGAGGAGGGCGATCGCAATACATTGGTTTCGGTCCAAGTTTTGAATCGGTAAAGCGGTAAAGCAGCTTTAAAAATTGTCGCCAGGGGGCGCATGTGTTCCTTAAATCGGTAAAATGCATGGGTTCTTATGGGATAATTAACTGTTTTATTGAATTTAGTTAAGTGAAACCCTCTACAGAGATACTACATAAGAGATAGTTTCGGGATACTTCCTGGATACATAATCTTCGTGTGTAGTTGGGTGTATTGCATTCATTTTTCTTTATTTTATCAAATGTAGAAATAAACAATTGTAATCTTGCAGACTCAGGCTGAGGTTGATGGTGAAATGAAGACAATATCAAATTAAAAGAACCTAATTTAATTACGCGAGACCAAGTAGCTACTAATATTGCTAACACTGCTGCTGATACCATGACTTCCTCCGCATCCTCAAATGATTTAAATTCAACTGCCTCGCTCTCTGTACCTTTGCATGAAGATTCTGCTTCCACCAGTAAACCTCAAAGTACCAATTCTTTTGTAGTCAAAAGTGATCCAGCTCTATGGCTAGTAAATGAAGACTTATAATAGATTATTTCTCAAGAAATGGCTTTGATCAAAATATTGAAGACGAAAATTTTTCAAAATCTAAACGAACAGCCGATGACCGAAATCGCTTTTTACACAAAGATTTATTTAAAACAAATCTCATAAACGGGGAGAAGGTATGTCGAAATTACCTAATTTACTCAAAGTCACTTGGATCTATATTTTGCGGACCCTGTCGTCTGTTCGATGGTGGAAAAAGTTCACTTGATTCGGGACAAGGCTTCAGTGATTGGAAACATGCATATGAAAGACTTCATGTACATGAAACTAGTTTGGGCCACAAAAATTGTGTTTTGAAGATGAAAAAGCGAGGACAAGCCGAAGCTAGAATTGATTCAAAATTATTTGAGCAATTAGAAGATGAAAGAAAATACTGGCGCAATGTGTTGCTTTGAGTTGTTGTGGCTGTAAAATCTCTAGCCACACGAGGCCTTTCGTTCCGTGGCAAGACAGATAAATTTGGATCTACAAATAACGAAAACTTTATGATGATTTTAGAAGCAATTTCCGAATTTGATCCGTTTCTGGCAAAACATATACAAAGTTTCGGCAATTTCGGGAAAGGCAACACATTATATTTGTCTTTTGCAACGTACGAAAAAAATAATAAAAATTATGGCAGCTAAAGTGACAACAACAATAATGGAACAACTTCAAAATGCTAAATACTTTTCTTTCAGTGTAGATTCAACCCCTGATATTACAAATATAAATCAGCTTTCTTTAATTGCGAGATTTGTTCAAGATAATGCAGAACCAGTTGAACGATTCCTTTGCTTTCTGCCAAACACTGGTCACAAAGCAGATGACATGTTGCTAGCCGTTATGGGCACCTTCAAAATACTGAATATCGACATCAACAATTGCAGAGGTCAATCTTATGACAATGCTAGCAATATGTCTGGGATGTATAATGGCCTTCAGGCTAAGATCAAAGAAAAATGTCAGTATGCAATATACGTACCTTGCGCCGCACATTCGTTAAACTTAATCGGCTCATCGGCAGCTGAATGTTGCTCTAAAACAACAAAATTTTTCGGATTGCTGCAAAATTTATACGTATTTTTTACAGCATCAACTCAACGTACAAAATTACTGCAATCATTTTTGACTAATCCTGAAAATGTAACTGTGAAAAATTTGTCACATACGCGATGGTCAGCCAGGGATGATGCTTGTACCAGCCTCAATAAAGATTGGAACCAAATAATAGCTGCTCTTGAAGCTATAAAAAGTGACTCTGCCCACCAAACGGCTTTGGTTAAAAATGAAGCTACAGGGTTATTGTCTCAATTAAATTCCCTAGAAATGGCCATATTATCGGAATTGTGTGTGTGTGTGGGATCATTGTTAAAACAATTTAATATAGTTTCCAAAATTCTACAAGGTCTCGACGCAGACATAGAGGTAGTTTCCAGGCTCTACAATTCACTCATCACTTTCGTAGAAAATAAACGGGAGTCCTTTGATGCTTTTGAAGAGGCTGGTAAAAAAAAAATCCTCAGAAGAATACAGAAGCAGTCACAAGAGAATTATTAAGAGGAAGAAACAAGACGATGACTGTCGCGAAGGAGAAACGTTGTTACAAGGACGTGACCACTTCAGGGTTAATACCTTCTTCCCAATATGCGACCAATTGTTGGGCGAGTTAAGGAGGCGCAAAACTGCATATGATGCATTAACCGCCAATTTTTCATTTTTATGCAAATTGGATACCTTATCTGAAGCCGAAGTTAAAGTTAACGCCATAAAACTCCAAAAATTGTACCCGACTGATCTTGCGGATGATCTACAAGAAGAATGCGTTCTTTTAAAACAATTCTTGACGTCCCATAAAGGCAGTATGAGTTTAAGACAACTTAACCTATTTATTAAGAAAAATAGCTTGAAGAAAGCATTTCCATATACAGAAATAGCATTACGTATTTTTCTATGCACTGCAGTGCAGAACGTTCGTTTTCTGTACTTAAAAGAATTAAAACTTATCTACGCTCCCGCATAAGCGAAGAACGTTTGAACAGTTTAGCCCTCCTCAATATAGAAGCTGACTTAACAAAATCCGTTAATTATGACAGTGTCATTGACGAATTTGTGAACTCATTAGTGCATCGCAAAAAAATGTAAATATTTAATAAATGGTGTTTATTCTTTTGTATGGCGGCGCAATTATTTTTAGCGCCTTCGGCGCTTTTGCTATTTTTATCCCGCCACTAAGGCGGCAAACCTTATATGCCCGGGGCGTCAAATCTTAAAATACGCCACTGAGGATCAAGTAGATTGGATCAAAATAGGATCAGAACTCATGTAACATTTTCGTATGTCTTCCCATGACCGAGTCACCGCCGATGGTATTTCTTTTGAAAGCTGTAGCTTGATAATGGTGGACATAGGACTGAATGTTTCATGACCTTCTCACCCTGTGTTAATCTAATCTACCTTTATCCTTAATTTTATTATTGACCAAACCTTTTAGGACACCGTGTATAACTGGTGAGTATTTTATTGTTGTAGGTGAATTAAATTTTAAGTATTTGTTTTTTAAGTGAGGAATGAAACACAAAGTCTGCTCCACTAATTTAATAAATAGGTTCAGATTAACATCCCAAACATGTTTCAAAGGCATAAACCTTCATCTTCAGTGGGTAATTATTAAGATGTTGTTATTTATGAAGAGACCAATGACATTGTTACGTTTTTTTTATAAACTAATGTTGCAGAAAATTTTTTTATGAAATCATATGTAACTTTAATTAGGTAAATAATACATCTTAAATTAAAGTAAAATTAAAATTAACTGAATAAAAATAATTTAAATGAATTTAAGTTTCATTTTAAACTTGTTGAAAAACCCAAATTTTACTGGGAAATTGTAATGGGGTACGACCATCATGGTGGAGTCGTACCAAAATGCTTTTGACCTTGTTTTCTTTCTTTCTTAATCTCCAAGTTATTCACTATTCCAAACAACTCTGAAGACTGTTTGCCCTTCCCAGCAGTGAAAAGTGCAGGGTTGATCCAAATTTTTAAATGACGTCGACTGTAATAGATTAGCTGTGTATTATCAAAATGTTTGAGGTCTTAGAACGAAATCTAGTGAACTCCTGGCTAGTACACACTCACTAGAATACGATATTGTGCTATTGTTTGAAACCTGGCTAAATGATGGCTTTTTAAATTCTGAAATATTTGATTCACGTTTCAACGTCTTTCGTAGAGACCGTAATTATGACGAACTTAACTGTCAGCGCGGTGGAGGAGTTTTGATAGCTACCTCTAATATTATCCAAGCATCTGTTATTGATACCCCTGTCAACCTGTCTTTTGAAGACATTTGGGTTAGTCTGATATTTGGCCAAATTAAAGTCATCATTTGTTGCGGTTATATTCCTCCAAACTCATCTGTGGAATGTTATCAGTCCTTCTGTAATACTTGCGAATCTCTTAGGAATAGATATGAAAATTGTAAATTTATTCTATGTGGCGATTTTAACCTTCCTAATGTCCAGTGGTCTGTGGAGGATGATACATTAGTCCCCCTAGCATTAAATTCTCCCTCTGCTGAAACAGTCATAGAGTCGATGTTTTTTCTGGAACTCCAGCAGACCAATCCGCACTTGAATAGTCATAATCGTATTTTAGATTTGATTTTCGCTGACGACGTACTCGCGAATTTTTCTATTCTATTGAGCTCTAATCCTCTAGTTAAGATTGATACTTACCACCCGGCCATTGAATGTTACTTCGACATACATTATATTCCTGAACTAAAGAATAGTAGTACCTCAATTTACTATGTTTTCGATCGTGCCGATTTCACGGAATTGAATAATTTCTACAGTTCGATTGATTGGTCATTTATAAGTACCACTTTAGACATCGATTTGGCTGTTCAGAAATTCTATGAAATCCTGTTTAATGGTATAGATCTTTATGTCCCTAAGAGAGCTATCAAGAGTCAGAAATATCCCTGTTGGTTTGACAGAGAACTTCGTAAACTTATTGCTAAAAAAACAGGTTGCACAAAAAATTTAAAAGATCCGGCTCGCAAATAGATTATGAGGCCTTTTCCAGCATTAGGAGGGAAGTAAAATTTCGGACTGATTTATGTTATTTGACATTTGTCTCTAAAGCTCAACATCTCATTCCCGAAAACATCAAACATTATTGGTCTTACATGAAAAACTTAGCTGGAGTCTCTAATATTCCCGGCACAATGCAATATAATGATCAATCCCTCACACCGAAAAAATTATATTGTTATTCGTTAACAAAAACAGATTGTCAGGAAAAATATAGTTAAACTTACAATTTTTGTTCCTACTGTTACCAGAGTTCAGTAAATGACATTGTCATCGTCGACAAATAAATATAGTTACATTATAATTATATTTTATCGTAAAGATAACAATGTTTTATGGTTATAGTATAAAATTAACTATGTATTTCGTACCCTTTAACAAATATAGTCAGTTACAATTTTATAACCATGCATTTTATTAAATTTACAAAAGAAATCTGGTTAACTTTTTAATTAACTAACTCGTATAGTAATCTTGACAATAAAAAATGTTTAAATGCGTTTCGATGCCCTTAGTGCCCCTTAGCAACAACTGTCGGCGAGTACAGACGAGGCAGACAACGGCCGTTGGCTTCTTATAATTCTGCGTAAGTCTTTATTGTCTTTGTCTAACACCAAAAATTGATATGTAACATGACGGGGATGAAACACTTGGAGGTGTCCGTATGTCTAAATTAGTTCTTTGCAATGATTGGGTGTTGGAAGTGCTTAAATACTTTTACCTAGTTTTTGCATTTGAAAACGAATACATTGCTCATAAAATGTTATGTTTTAGGTATGTACTTTTATCCATTGGAAAATAAAGATTTCGTAATCTTTTGAAGAATATACCTAGGTACTTAACCACCTAGTACTATCCCGTTTTTTATATTAATTATTCTTAAAATCTGATTTATTTAATCTTGCTTACCGGCAGTGGTGCGTATGTGTTTGGGGAGGCCCAGTCCCCTCCACGTTTTTGGGACTTTTAAAGGTATATTCATATACAAAGACTCCTTTAGGGTTTTGTGGAAACTTTATAGCACAATAGCCTTTATATGTTATTGAAGAAAGTAATTTTATTTTTCAGATACGACATGACACGTTTCGTTTTTTAGATAGGTATAGGTATCTACCACGTCAACTTTATTTTTCAATACGAACCTGGATTTTTATTTAATTTTTGAGTAGCTTTTGACTAGGGGATATAACAAAAAACGATTTTTTTGAGATTTCTTTAAAATTGAAAAGTAGACATCGACATCGACTTTAAGACATAAGAAAGTGTACCTATTCTTGCAATAACATTATTTAAAGCTGTTCAAAAAAATAATTTTATTTGTCTGATGCGTTTTATTTTTTAGATAGGTATCATCAATGTAAATTCTCTCCTGATGTCTTCTATCGCAAATTTTGGAAGTCAGTTTAGTTACTTTTTATGATTGGTTGAACATTAAAACGCCAATTTTCTTTTTTTTTCGGTGCGGCTCGTGATTTTAATAAATAAGCACATTTCTAAAACAACTTAAACTTTATTTATAAAAGTAAATTATAAAAACTTTTTGTATTACATTTCTAACAATTCACCTAAACGGTGTATTGCCAAACATACCTACTCTGTTTTCTGTTTTTATAGTAAGGGAATTTATTAATTTATTAGGTATTTTACTTATTAATATTCGGACATGGGGGAGGCTTCAGCCCCTATAGCCCCCCTCCCCCCCCCACCTTAGATCTGCCCCTGAAAGGAACAGTTTTTGGATTTTGAAAACAATTATAATATAGTATAATACCAAAGGCGTAAAAAAACGGGGAAGGAGAAATATAAAGATTCTGTAAGCATGGAGATATAAAACAAAGTTATAAAGCTATTAAGCTATATATACATTGTGTCATATTGTTGCGAGATGTGCTTATTTTATGATTACTTATGGAAAGGGTTTTGATTTGACTATTTGACAATTTTTACCCAGGGGGACGCTATTTCCCTCCCAGGATCAGTTATCCATCTTCATATTACTCCTATTTTATATTAGGAATGTGTTGTGTGATATTTAGTTTATGTAAAAATTATTAGGGCTAAAATAATTATTATTAAATAACACATTCAAAATTACTTTTTTTTTGTTACAAGTTTCAACAATGGACGAAATAAGAAAGGATGTTAAATATATTTTGGAAGAGTGGAATTTGGGTCATTTATATAACAAGAAAGAATTTCTTTAATTTTGTACTTAGTGCAAGTTTATTGAATAAAATCCGTAGAGCGCTTTCGGCAGTTACGCCATCATCAGTACTACCTACAAAGCAAGAAAGGAAAAAAGAAATCAACAATTGTGAAATTTTACGAATCTTTGATAGTTAAAGTTAATTGAAAATCTTAGATAAAAGTCAATGTAAAATTCTCACCAATTTTTCGTTACTTACTTTGTCAAAATATAACCAACCACAAAACACAACATACAAGTATATATATGTATAAAACTTAAAACATTAAAAATTTGGGGCCTAAAGGCCGATGTAAATTACATGATGATTTTAAAAACTTTTAAAAGCGTCCATTTTACTAAAGGGAACTAACCTTGATGATGCAAAAAACATGTACCACGCATGCTATTGTGTGCAGGGAGTACCATTGACGTATTGTTGGTATTATTTCCTGGCGGTAAAATTTGAAATTTAAATTTGAACATTTTGTATGATATATTGAAGAAAACAATATAGGCATCATCGTTACAAGTGATGCAAAGATGGTGGTATAACTTACAGGCGTTAAATTTTAATTTTAATAATATGTATGAAAATCTTTTTTGTATGTGAGGTTGAATTCATCAAAAACGTCAGATGTTAAGGAAAAGAGACAAAGATAGATAATTCAAAGAACTCGCAAATGTTATATAAGGATAAGGTTCTAAGACAAAACAAAAGGTTTTGTGTTAGTAATACAGTTACAGAGAGAGATAGAAGTCAAAATAGACGACAGAATGGTGGGGGCATAACAAAACAATTAAACTTTAAAAAATTTTGTTATTCTGCTCTGCGATAACTTCGGTCATATCAGTAGCTTTCCCTAATGAGTAATTAAGGAATAAACATGATGTGGTGGAGAGTTAGTTGGATTAATGTAATTATTGTGTGGAAATGAAGTGTGCAAAGAATATTGGTCAGTCGGAAAAAAGAAAGCAAAGTGTGAATATTAAAGTTAATCAGGAAGATTATTTCAGGAGTAGTAAAAAGGGTGGGGGCGGGGGGGGGGGGGGGGTTGCAACTGATATGGATGTGAAAATAATTGTTAGATGCCACCGTCAAACTAATCGTCTATGTAGAGGTATAAAGTTTCTGTTTAAATTAACCTGTGTGTTGAGGCAAAGGTCGTTACTCTTAATTTAAACAGAAACTTTATACCTCTACATAGACGATTAGTTTGACGGTGGCATCTAACAATTATTTTCACATCCATATCAGTTGCAAACCCCCCCCCCCTTTTTACTACTCCTGAAATAATCTTCCTGATTAACTTTAATATTCATACTTTGCTTTCTTTTTTCCGACTGACCAATATTCTTTGCACACTTCATTTCCACACAATAATTACATTAATCCAACTAACTCTCCACCACATCATGTTTATTCCTTAATTACTCATTAGGGAAAGCTACTGATATGACCGAAGTTATCGCAGAGCAGAATAACAAATTTTTTAAAGTTTAATTGTTTTGTTATGCCCCCACCATTCTGTCGTCTATTTTGACTTCTATCTCTCTCTGTAACTGTATTACTAACACAAAACCTTTTGTTTTGTCTTAGAACCTTATCCTTATATAACATTTGCGAGTTCTTTGAATTATCTATCTTTGTCTCTTTTCCTTAACATCTGACGTTTTTGATGAATTCAACCTCACATACAAAAAAGATTTTCATACATATTATTAAAATTAAAATTTAACGCCTGTAAGTTATACTACCATCTTTGCATCACTTGTAACGATGATGCCTATATTGTTTTCTTCAATATATCATACAAAATGTTCAAATTTAAATTTCAAATTTTACCGCCAGGAAATAATACCAACAATACGTCAATGGTACTCCCTGCACACAATAGCATACGTGGTACATGTTTTTTGCATCATCAAGGTTAGTTCCCTTTAGTAAAATGGACGCTTTTAAAAGTTTTTAAAATCATCATGTAATTTACATCGGCCTTTAGGCCCCAAATTTTTAATGTTTTAAGTTTTATACATATACTTGTATGGTGTGTTTTGTGGTTGGTTATATTTTGACAAAGTAAGTAACGAAAAATTGGTGAGAATTTTACATTGACTTTTATCTAAGATTTTCAATTAACTTTAACTATCAAAGATTCGTAAAATTTCACAATTGTTGATTTCTTTTTTCCTTTCTTGCTTTGTAGGTAGTACTGATGATGGCGTAACTGCCGAAAGCGCTCTACGGATTTTATTCAATAAACTTGCACTAAGTACAAAAATTAAAGAAATTCTTTCTTAATCTTTGATGGTGCACTCAGCCCTTTCCTAATTTATATTCTCACTGCAGTATGGCAGATTTGGCTGATAAATACAGGAAACTTTCCACAAAGAGAGCAACAGCACATATAGACATATGGTTTTTACATAGCTGCATTCGCGAGCAAGTCTCACCAAATTTTGCTAAAATCAGGATTTCTGGGAATGTCCCTCAAGGTTATAAGGATGATTTACAACTTAAACTCGTTAGATCCCAAATTTGTAAACATTATGCTAGATTAGATTTATTAAGTTGTCAGTTAAAATTGACATATGAGGAACTGTTAAATAATCTTGATGATGAACAACTATCCTTTGTTTTAAATAATACTTCAGATATTCTCACCCATATTAAAAAAACTAAATTTCAAAAAGTTCAAAATAAACTTAAATTTCTTATTACTCAAAAAATTAACAATTATAGATATAGATTGAGAAACTCTTCTAAATATTCACATTTCAAATTTCATGACCGTATAAAAAATCTCTCAGATGTTGAGTTCAGTGATGAGGAGGTTGATATTCTGCGTCTAGGCTTGAAACATTGTGTGTCTACCCCCATAACTGAAGGTGGCATCCTTGAATATGCCGTTGAATTGGACGTTCTTGTTGAGCAAATTTCAAATACTTATAAAATTAAAAAACAACTAAGAGATGACTTACATAATATTCTATACAACTTTAAGAAAAACATAAAAAAAATAAACTTCTCAATTTCTAATCATTCATCAAAAATTTTAAAAATCCTTAAAGCTAAGATTAATAAGAACAATTTAGTAATTTCAAAGGCAGATAAGGGCCAGTGTTTGGTTGTGCTTAAGAGATCTGATTATATCGATAAAGTTGAAACCTTTTTATCACAAAACAACTTTACCATATTACCTAATAATCCTTTTAATACCTTTGTAAGAAAAACCAATAGATTGATTAAGCATTTTAGCACATTTTTTGAAGAATTCGAAGCACCTAAGATTTTAATTTCTAGCAATCCTACAATACCTCGACTCTACGGCTTACCTAAAATACACAAAGATGGCACACCTATTAGACCAGTCGTAAGTTTCACCAACACTCCTGTGTCACACTTAGCAAATTTTGTATATCACTTGATTAAAGGGTTGACTGGTTTCCGTCCAAAACATGGGGTAAGTAATTCTGTGGATCTCGTTAACAGGCTGAGTGACCTTCAATTACCAGATAATTACCTGTTAGTTTCTTTCGATGTAACTAATCTTTTTACTACAGTTCCAAAAGCTGAAACTGTGACAATAGTTGGTAACCTACTTCGGTCCAAGAGGGTTGATGAGAATATTGTTGTCGATATTTTGTCACTACTTAATTTTTGCCTTTCACAGAATTTTTTCATTTTCAACAATAAGACTTACCAACAACCTGATGGTCTGGCGATGGGAAGTTGCCTTTCTCCATTTCTAGCCGACGTTTTTATGGATTTTTGGAAAACAATTTCATTATTCCTAACAATGAAGAAATAATATATTGGTACAGGTATGTAGATGATTGTCTGTGTTTTTTGAATTGTGACTCTCCAGGTACAGAACTTTTACTTAACAAACTTAACACAATACACTCACAAATTTCATTCACCCTAGAAATAGAAAATCTTAATACTATAAATTTCTTAGACCTTTCCATACACAAAACTGTCAATAACAGCTTAGAATTTTCCATTTATCGAAAACCAACTCAAACAGATCACGTAATCTCTAATTTTTCTAATCACCCTTATCAACACAAAATGGCTGCTTTTCATTGCTATGTAAATCGCTTACTTAATATTCCTATGGATATAGTAAATTATAATACAGAAGTAAATATTCTTAAACAAATTGCCTTTAACAATAGTTATGACCCTAATATTATTGACAAATTAATCAATAAAACTAAAGTCAATAAATTAAAGAAAACAATTTATCCTAATATAAAACTTGACTCTAAATATATATCCATCCCTTACATTAGCAATGATTTGTCACAAAAAATTTCCAAAGCTTTTAAGGACTCCTTTAATGATATTAGAATTTCTCACAAAACAAAAAATAGTTTAGGCTCACATTTAACCAATTCAAAAGATAAAATCGATACTCTTTCAAAAAGTGGTATTTATAAGTTGGAATGCAATTCTTGTAACAGCACATATATTGGTCGAACCTGTAGACCCTTAAATACACGTATAAAAGAACATTTAGGCAGGTCATCTTCAGCCTTTGGGGAACACCTCAAAACTTGCCAACATAATTTCAGTCCTCATTCCAATTCTAAAATTATTTACAATGTTTCGTCAAAAAACTTCAATAGACTAGATTTTCTCGAGGACATAGCCATTTCACAAGAACTTAAGAGTAACGACCTTTGCCTCAACACACAGGTTAATTTAAACAGAAACTTTATACCTCTACATAGACGATTAGTTTGACGGTGGCATCTAACAATTATTTTCACATCCATATCAGTTGCAAACCCCCCCCCCCCCCCTTTTTACTACTCCTGAAATAATCTTCCTGATTAACTTTAATATTCATACTTTACTTTCTTTTTTCCGACTGACCAATATTCTTTGCACACTTCATTTCCACACAATAATTACATTAATCCAACTAACTCTCCACCACATCATGTTTATTCCTTAATTACTCATTAGGGAAAGCTACTGATATGACCGTAGATATCGCAGAGCAGAATAACAAATTTTTTAAAGTTTAATTGTTTTGTTATGCCCCCACCATTCTGTCGTCTATTTTGACTTCTATCTCTCTCTGTAACTGTATTACTAACACAAAACCTTTTGTTTGTCTTAGAACCTTATCCTTATATAATATTTGCGAGTTCTTTGAATTATCTATCTTTGTCTCTTTTCCTTAACATCTGACGTTTTTGATGAATTCAACCTCACACACAAAAAAGATTTTCATACATATTATTAAAATTAAAATTTAACGCCTGTAAGTTATACCACCATCTTTGCATCACTTGTAACGATGATGCCTATATTGTTTTCTTCAATATATCATACAAAATGTTCAAATTTAAATTTTAAATTTTACCGCCAGGAAATAATACCAACAATACGTCAATGGTACTCCCTGCACAAATAGCATGCGTGGTACATGTTTTTTGCATCATCAAGGTTAGTTCCCTTTAGTAAAATGGACGCTTTTAAAAGTTTTTAAAATCATCATGTAATTTACATCGGCCTTTAGGCCCCAAATTTTTAATGTTTTAAGTTTTATACATATACTTGTATGTTGTGTTTTGTGGTTGGTTATATTTTGACAAAGTAAGTAACGAAAAATTGGTGAGAATTTTACATTGACTTTTATCTAAGATTTTCAATTAACTTTAACTATCAAAGATTCGTAAAATTTCACAATTGTTGATTTCGTTTTTCCTTTCTTGCTTTGTAGGTAGTACTGATGATGGCGTAACTGCCGAAAGCGCTCTACGGATTTTATTCAATAAACTTGCACTAAGTACAAAATTAAAGAAATTCTTTCTTAATCTTTGATGGTGCACTCAGCCCTTTCCTAATTTATATTTATATAACAGTTTTGTCGGTAAGAACCATATCAAGACAATAACTTGTGTTTGACTCAAAATTATTCTAGGTAGTATGTGAAGTGAAATAAAAATTAGCTGGTCTAAAATTGTGTCTACTATAATTAAAGTAAAATATAACTTACTCTTAACACTCAATATTAGTAGGACATTCGCACCACTTTATTTTTGGTGAATGAATCACTTCACCCAAATTATGTACAGGGTTATTGATTATAAATTGACCGCCCCTTAACTGTGTTATTTTTAAAGACGGAGGGCTGATTTCTTTACCAAATTGTAGGAATTATTTTGAATTTTTTTATGGCCTATAAAAATATAATACAGGGTGTTCCAGAAACGCGTACCAGATCAAAGTTATAGTTTTTTAATGGAACGCCCAGTATATTATTACAGATTCGGTTCACACGTCAAATTTCGAGCAGATTTCATATAATATACCCCATACTTAAATTAAACTGTTTCCGAGCTAAAAACAATTAAAAATCGACTTTTTACCAAATTTAGCTAATTATAGCGGCCAAACGGTTACAGATGGAGCAAAATGATTAATCACTTTCTTTTTTTAACTTTTCAAGAACTATCTGAATGAATGATGAAAAGCTAAAACAAGGAAGTGATAATCATTTTGCTCCATCTCTAACCGTTTTGTCGCTATAATTATTAGCTAACTTTGGTAAAAAGTTGATTTTTTATTGTTTCTAGCTCAGAAACAGTTGAACTTAGGTATAGGGTATAGTACATGAAATCTGCTCAGAATTTGACGTATAATCCGAATCTGTTATAATATATAGGGTGTTCTATTAAAAAACTGTAATTTTGATCAGGTACGCATTTCTGGAACACCCTGTATTATATTTTTATAACTCGTAAAAGAATCCAAAAGATTTCCTACAATTTGGTAAAGAAAACAGCTCCCTATCTTAAGTTAAGGGGGCGGTCCATTTATAATCAATAACCCTGTACTAGTTAACTAGAAAGTTATAATTGTTAAATATTTTCAGAGAACTCAATCGATTACGAAGCATTTTGTTTCCTCACGGAGGATCATGTCAAAGAGCTTATTCCAAAATTAGGAGATCGGATATAATTCTTAAATAAATATAAGATTTTTTATTTGGAGATTAATCCTCCAATAATTATTAATTTGCCCACAACAAATGTTATATTTGATCCTTCTGAAAATTTAAACCAATCATTGGAACACGATTCAGATGCATCAGTTTCAACATCTCAATTAGGATCTCCACTTCCATTTCTGGAATATTTTGTCGAAGACGTGCCATTAGGTAATATGAAAGTATAAAATATATACAAAGCTATATAAAAAAAAATAAATAAATTTATAATAATTATTATGATAGGTATGTTTATACGTAGTACCCAAAAGTTTATTTTTTTGTGACTTTTAGAAAATGTTCCAGTTCCTCATAAGAGACAAAATGCTTTCAGCGTAAAAAATTTCCAAGAGCTTGTTAAAGAACCCTTGGAACCATTGACATATAAGTTTGTAAGTATCTTATGTTTGTAGTTGGTTGAAAAATAAATGCACATTATTATTGTTCTTTGGTCTCTTAAACAATATGTCCGGCGATGTGACAGTCAAGAGAATAAATGGGACAAAGATTTCATTTTTCGAGGAAAAGCCATTCTTTATAAAAAAGTTTTGCTTGCTGAGAAAATACGTCAATGAAAAAAAAAGAAATATTGTATACAGGGTGTCCAAAAAGTTAAAAATTCAATATTTATACAAGAGTAAAGTACTCATATTTTTAAGTTTTCAGCAAAATAATATTTAAGAAAAATGTTTCAAATCATCACATCTTCTAAGATATTGGATTTCATTAAGTTTGGACCGCAATAATATTTTTGCTTTAAATTTGCATTTTACTGAAAAGTTTGGGAGGTGACGTTTTGCTTTACCCTGCAATAATTTATTTCTGAGGTACCTAATCAAAGGTGATACTTAAAGGTATACAAAACCAAACTTGTCAGTGAAATGCAAATTTAAAGCAAAAATATTGCTGTCCAAACTTAAGCAAAAATTTTTATAAATAATGACTTTTCCTCGAAAAATGAAATTTTTGGTCTGTTTGTCCTCTTGTCTGCCACATCGCCGGGCATACCAGAAAGTAAGATCTTTAAAAGTTGTTTGGTAATTGGCATATAATATGTTTACTATTTTACTTCACTAATACTAACCTTGACTGATGATTTACTATTGTAGGATTTAAAAACGTTCTTGGAATCTTCCTGTGAAGGGAGAGAAATTCTGCATGCGACAGGAAAATTTACATCGACAATTCGAAACAAATTGACTGACCTGATAATAAAAAACGAACTAAAAACTGAGGAATCTTTGTAAGTTGAATAAATAATTCATAACTGTTAAAAAATTTTAAATATGACATTTTGATTGGATTTTTCATTAATTTTAATAATTTTCAGGATAACAACTGGCAGATTTGTTCAGCTAGCCAGGCTTATTAAACAACTTTTTCCATTGAAAATATCTGCACTTATCATTCTCCTTATGTAACTGACGCAAAAGGGAATTACCGACGCACAGCGAGAGGAAAATTGTTCGATAAGTATCATAATCGTAGACGTGTACTAAGAGCTGCAGGTCTGCTACCTGATAAAAAGTCAGAAGAAAACCCTGAGAACAAACCTATATTGACCGAGGAAGTATTGGAAATTCGTTGCTGGTTGGAGAATTGTTCTAGTCCCTGGACGGATGTTGTGGAGAAGTGGGAAGCAACTTTTGAGGCACGAAAAGAAATCCTAAGTAGTGATGTCAGTATCGAGCAATATATTAATAGATTTCCAGCTCTAAAGCAGCCATTGGGTGACACATTGGTAATAAATAATTTTTTATCGGTTAAACCAAGAAGTAAATTATAATTTTTAGATCGAGTTGGATTTTAAAAAACAGTTCGAAGGTTATGAAAGCAAACTATTTTTGACATTACCACAATTAATTCCCAAATTCTTATTAAAAGCAAGACAGTCCAAAGATCAGAATATACGGAAACTGTTGGAAGAAAATGATACCGTTGAGAATGAAGGTAGATATGTTATAAAATTCTTAGCTATAATATTTCTATTCAAATTCTATTTTCTTTTAGAACACGAACATGCTCTGGCTTTGATGTGTTTACTATACCTATTTGCAAAAACAGTGTTAGTGAAACCCAAAGCGAACAAGACAATTCAGTGGAGACCATCAAAACCGGAAGTACAAGAGTCTTTTTTGGTACACGTCAAAGCAGCTGCCGAAGTACAGCCTTTTTTGGAACGTAGGCGTAAAAAATACATCCACTTGAAGGAGACATGTCAGCCATTGCTTATTCTCATTGGAGAAAAACTAAACAATTATGAGGTACTTTTAAGTATAAATAACATATTGTATCAAGCAGGTAATTTGATTAGAAGCGCTGATGTCATATTCAAATTTTTTCACGTGTTGCAACTTAAATACCAAGTGGAATGTGAACATATTTGGGCGTTTATCCAAAAACATATTTATGAATTAAAAACTCCGTGGGATAAATCTCAGACTGTTGTAGAACAGTTCATTTCTGATCTTGCCCAGGTTTAACCATTTTCTCAAGTTTTCTCAGTTATATATTATTAAAGGGTTTTTAAAATACCTACACTACACTTGCTGATTTAGACATTATATTATGTCAGTTTAAATACACAGTGTTGACCGGGCTGTCAATTCGTGCGGTCGATTTATCGAGTAGGTAGTTTATTTTTGTAAACAAGCGTGAATTCCAAATAGCGATAAGAAATCAATTGTGTTTAAACGTACAAGACAAATAAGGTTGTCGGGAATATGAATACAGACAGCGCAGCGGGGGGAAACCCCCCGATATAAATCTAACAGGTGCAATTTCTGGACTCGGGAACAGCTTATCAACACACACTGATATTGAAATGCGAGAAGGATTACCGATAAACTGTGCCGTAAAATTACCTTTACAAGGCAACTTTACGTACCATGGTGCGAACGGCAGCTCTTGTGTCGGAGGCTCGGAGTCCTTGCCTTAAGCAGTTATACACTTTTCTGATGTCTTGGACGCCACCTATTTTAAATGGTTAAAAAACTTAATACTTACAAAGCGTTTTAAAATAGGAAAACCGCGTCGTGCAGTACAATGAGTAACAATAAAACACAGATATGTAAAACAACAATGGGAATCAATTTATTTGGATCACCATACTGACTTCCACAAAGAGATCAAATATTGCAATCAGTAACTAAATCAAATATTAAAGTAAAAAAAATTATACACTCATGGGAAGACCTGAAGGGTTTTTACTCGCCTGGTAACTGGTTATCACATATAGTTTATGAAAAGGGGAGAAGAGAATGTTCTAGAACCTTCATACTTGTATGGTCATAATACCTAGATTCTTTCTAAAGGTTACCAAGGTGGTATTACAAATTTAAAGTTAGTTTTAAAGTGAAATTTACGGTGTTAAGGTTATAAAGAAATTAAAAATTATCACAATACACTGGCCTTATTTCCCAGATGTTCCAAATCCCATGTGGTTTCTGCTTCAAATTAATAGGCACCCTGCCTCCAGTCTGGGGGACCCGAACAGTACAAGACAGCACATATTTACAGCTTACAGGCCATGTGGTCTCTCAATCGAAGATCCAATTTCAACACGTGGTCAAAAGGAATATGAATATGTAACGCCTGTTACATATTCAACAATAAACGCTTCGATAGAAGCAAACGGAAAATTGCAACTAAACTCTAAAAAAAACCCTAAAATCGAAACAGCGAAATGAGGTCTCATGTGCAAATCTAAAATTAAATTGCCACATGTTGGAGAAAATTGTTATAAAAAAATTAAGGACACAAAGAAAAGAATTAAAGAAATCTTACCATCGAAGAGATGAGGACGCTCTACTACCCTTGAGGTGCCAACTATAGTTGGGGCGGCGGACCTTTTCAAATCACATAATAGTGGGCCCCTGTTAAACCGCGACTTCCACCTTCAAGAGTGATCTTAAATGAAGTGACGTAAAGTCAAAATCTCCTCGAAAAAGGTAAAGATCAAATGACAGGTGTCCCTTAACTGTCATGTCAAAAAATTGGTACGTTCTGACAATTGATGAAAGTAATCTCAGTTCGATAAAATGACAAAACCAAACCAACTTGACATGTGGAAAACTAATAGCAGTTTACCCTGCATAATATGCAATTTAAAAACAAATAATGGCATACCAATTTATCGAATGGTGAAAAGTGCAATATCACCAATGTTCTAGAGTGAACTAACCAAGGTTCAAATGGAACAACTCAACGAACATACCATAAGCCACATGAACTACTGACTGGTTATCATAAATGAACATAACCCCAAATTTTGACAATGAAAATATTTAAATATTCAGATATCTACTTCGTTCCAGTTAATTAAAAAGGAAAATAATGAAGACTGTACAAAAAATATTCATGATAGGACCGTGGCCTGTAAAACATGAACCTCTGCATCAAAGCACTAAACTTAAAATCCACAGAAAACATAGAAAGGTAATATAAACAAATATCTTACACAAAACCATGTAGCATCCTATAAATATACATCTATAGCAAAAATGAATGCTACATTTACCCCTCTCCAAAAAAAATAGACTATCCCAATAGGCTATTTGTAAAACTGTACCCTCTCATCATCAGAAAAATAAATTTGGCTAGATAACTGCGCGTATCACACGTCCTTGCGGAAGACAATAAAGGTAAAGTCAATTCAGGAAAATGTCAAAATCGGTAAACGTCAAAATCGGTAAAAAGATGCCAGATTCTCGTAGAAATCTGTCAATCTTGGTAAAGGTTGCCAAAATTACCCACAAGATGAGATATACTACAACTTCACAAACTTGTCTAAAAAATACAATATGCCAAATATTACAAAATATACAATAATCCAGCTAATTTGGATATACCAAAGAAAATAGACAGATTGTCATGCCATAAGAAATAATCAAAGGACAATCTTATTAGTCGTGCTAACAATCAACATAAATGTCATAACAAAGCCGTATTCGAGACATCTTTATGTCATTGTCAGACAACATCTAGTCTACTTACTTATCAATCAAAATATTGAATCAAACGATAAACTTATGGGACGTAATACCTTAAGTATAACCCAAATGTACTTATCTACCAAGAGACAAATACCCAAAAATATTTCCAGCACTTGGAAATAAAAACTCTATATAAAAGCCAAATACGGCCCAAAATATATATTGTCAGTTAATACTAAACTGAACAAACCGTACTAAAATATCCATATTTTAGAAGTTCCTCAAAAATCAATTATAATATTCATTATTGCATTGATTATAGTTTTCATTATAGTATTGATTATAGTTTTCATTATAATCTTCATTACAATATTGATTATAGTTTGCTAAAGAAAGATACCAAAATAACTTAACATGCAACGCACTGTGCATTTAATCCAAATAAACCTAGCACTTTAGGTATACTAAACCAAAAATTTGTCTGCGACAAAAAACTAAACATACCGTGATCGGTAGTAAATTTTGAATATGGCCAATATTCAAAACATAAGATACGCCATGTATCATCAATAAATCCAAAATAACTCGTCATACTAAAGGTCTATAATCTAAAAAACATAGATTCATAGAAACATCTAGTTCTATAATCTAAAAAAAATATAGATTCATAGATACATCCAGCTATATACTATAGCATAGTACTTACAGTACATCAAAGTACCGTACAGTACACAGATTGATAGATAGATAGGGTCGTCACCCTCCACATCAAATCCAAAAAAAAATTGACAAGAGGTTAGCAAACTATAAAAAATATGACTAAAAAAAATTGACCAGAGGTTAGCAAACTATAAAAAATATGACTTAAAAAAATTTAATCCTGATCTGAACTTTCAGAATCAGAACTACCTGAAATAGGAGTGTTAAAAGGTTTCAGATCTTTGATATGTCACTTTCCAACTTTAGAACCATCAATATTTTCTAAATCATATACTAGATTAGAAAACTTTTTACGTACAATACACTGAATATATTTGGGGACCAACTTTGCTGTGAACTTATCTACTGCACTAGAAAGAATTTTATTTCGACGCCAGACATGGTCGCCGACTTGAAAAGAAATATCACGCTTTCTAAGATTATACGCTCGAGAATTGCGCTCATACGCTCTATGAATCTTACTTCTAACTTCTACAAAAATATCCTTCAAACACTTCAAATTTTCAGCATAAGCACCCCGATCGCCCGGAATTATTTCAGCGTCGACACTGACGTCTAAATTCATATCATTATAATAATTTCCTGACAATGGAACGTGCCTGCCAAAAACCAAAAATGCTGGAGTAAAACCTGTAACTTCGTGCTTAGAAGTATTAATAGCTTGTTGAATCTTAGAAATTTGTTTATCCCAATTATCATGAGTATCTATATAACTCCTAATAGCCGTACCAATCGTCCTATTGTTTCGCTCTACAAAATTACATTGGGGAGAATAAACTGGATTAAATCTAATATTAAAACTATACATGTCACTTAAATTTTTAAAAGTTTTCGACGTAAATTGAGAACCGTTATCTGCTATCAAAAGAGATGGAGGACCATGTACTTGAAAAACTTTATTCTCCAATGCATCTTCAACGTATTGAGATTTTGAACTTCTTAAGGGAAAAAGCATGGTATACTTAGTAAACCAGCAAGCTACTATCAAAAGCCATTTATTTCCTTTCTTCGACCGTGGAAGAGGTCCAATTAAATCCACTGCTATGACTTGAAAAGGATAGCTTACTTGTTTTTCTTTACCCATTATTCCCATCGGAGAAGTGTTAGGGGCTTTTTGAGCTCCACATACTAAACAAGTTCTGACAAATCTGAGAACGTCTTGACGCATTTTTGGCCAATAATATTGTTCTTGTAAACGATGAAATGTTTTATAAAAGCCAAAATGACCACAATTAGGAGGACTATGACAAGAATCTATGATTTCTTCTCTTTGCGGCTTAGGAACTAGGTATTTTCATTCCGGAAGATTAATTTTCATAGCATGAGAATTTGGGATAAATTTATAAACAAAATCGTTTTCAACTTTCCATAGCGGGTAACTCTCTGGAGTATCTAAAATTTTCTGACGTAAATTATCATACCATGGATCAATACGATCAACATCGAGTGCACCAACAACGATTTCCTCTAAAATACTGGAATTTGAACAATTATCTTCAGCTGCTTCATTACCTGGAATACGCGACAACGCGTCTGGAACGACATTTTAAGCTCCTTTTCTGCGTACTAAATCAAATGTATGCTGTCTAAGACGAACTGCCCATCGAGCTAGTTTTCCACTAGGATTTTTAATTGAATTAAGCCATAATAAACTGTAATGGTCGGTAATGACCGTAAAAGGAACACCTTCAATAAATCCTCGGAACTTTTCAATATTAAACAGCACACCAAGACATTCTTTTTCTACCACATAATAATTTCGCTCAGCTCTGGATAAAGATCGGCTGGCATAAGCAATTACTCGCTCTTCCCCATCTATAATTTGCGATAAAACTCGGCCTAATCCAGTATTTGATGCATCGCTAGAAATATGGAAACGTTGTGTAAAGTCTGACCATGATAAGATAGGAGCAGATACTAGAAGTTACTTAATTTTGACAAACGATTCCTCTGCAGCACTATTCCACTGTATAGGCTGTCCTTTTTTTCTTCCTTTCAACAAATCGTTAATAGGAGACATTAAAGTAGAAAAATCCTTAATGAATCTTCTGTACCATGAACAAAGTCCAACAAAGCGCTTTACTTCAGTAGTGTGCCTTGGTCTAGGATAATTTATCATTGACTCAATCTTTTGTGGATCTGTACAGGGTTTTCTTTTATATTTAGACCCCTATTTAGAGGAAAAACTATAAGAGATAGAAAAAAACTTTAAATATGAAAGTTTTATGATTTTTACTGAATCATCAGAATATTAGCAAAAAATTATTAAAACACTATTACAATGCCGAAAAATATAAGCAACTTATGTTTTTTTAAATGGAACACCCTGTATTTATTTCATTAAAATTATAGATCTTTTTTTCCTGATTACAAAAATATAGGGTTTGTCTATATTAACTCCAACCAGTTTTAAGATATTAGCGATATAAAATAAAAATTAAAAATACTTTCTTTTATGAAATTTTAAAATATATTTAATACAAAATAAAGAAAAAATGCAGAACCATAGAAAATTATTGATTTTCAACATAACCCCCTTCATTTAATATACATTTTTGAATGTTTCCTAATAACTTATGATTTATTGCGTTCATAATGAACACTGGAAAGTCCCTATTTAGCACCAAAATTTCTTCGTGAATTCTTTGTTCCAGAACTTGAACGTTTTCTGGCCTATTGTAATAAATTTTATTTTTTAAATAGCCCCAAAGAAAAATGTCCAGAACCGTCAAGTCAGGGCTGTTTGCCGGCCACCTTATTGGTCCGTTTCTTCCAATCCACGTATTATATTTTTCATTTAAGTATCTTGTAACAGGGACAACATTATGGGGTGGGGCACCGTCCTGTTGCCAAATGAGCGTAGCGTATTGGTTGAGAGGAAGCTCTTCCAAAATGTTTTCAATCTCATTTTCAAGAAATTCCATATATCTTGGACCAGTTAAACTCCCATTATAAATTATTGGACCAATGACCCTATTTCCTATAATGCCACACCACACATTTATAGACCTACGACCCTGAATTCTAACAGGCTGAATTTTGTGGGGATTTGAAGTTGCCCAAAAATGTTTATTTTTTCGGTTAAACATACCAGCTGTGCTGAAATTTGCCTCGTCGGTAAATAAAATTTTGTTTAAAAGATTCCCATCAATTTCACGCCTTCTTAAAACATCCAAACAAAATTCTAGCCGCTGTCTCTTGTGATCTTCTGTTAAGTTTTGGACTGGTAAAAATTTATATGGATGATATCCGTATTTTTTCAAAATTTCGTGTATTTTTGATAGGGATTTATTAAAATGGCCTGCCGCATCTGGTATAGAATTTTCAGGATTTTCTGTAATACAACATTTAAGTAATTATTGTAGGATTTAAGAATTAGTATAAACTAGAATGTTTACCTTCAAAGAACAGCAAGACATTTAAATCTAATTGCTCATCTCTCATTACTGTCCTCTTTTTTCTTTCTAAGCTTTTGGTCTCTTCAAATTTTTTCACAACATATTTAATAGTGCTTTTGGAAGGTAAAATTCTATTGGGAAATATCCTGTGGTACTCATTAAGAGTTGTAGATGGATTTCTATTATTAGAATAATATAGATGGATAATATCGAATTTTTCTGCTGTAGAATATCCCATGTTATTGTTTTAAGTACGTAGCAAAATGTTCGTTTAATACAAGCAAACAACGACAAAAATGTCATAATAACATGTGTTTTCAATGGCGACAGACCTTTATCATTTTTAATTTCCAAAGCATTCTAGACTAGAAACTAAATACAACTTCTTAAAATTTTGATCGTTTATATCTTAAAACTGGTTGGAGTTAATATAGACAAACCCTATATTTTTGTAATCAGGAAAAAAAGATCTATAATTTTAATGAAATAAATACAGGGTGTTCCATTTAAAAAAACATAAGTTGCTTATATTTTTCGGCATTGTAATAGTATTTTAATAATTTTTTGCTAATATTCTGATGATTCAGTAAAAATCATAAAACTTTCATATTTAAAGTTTTTTTCTATCTCTTATAGTTTTTCCTCTAAATAGGGGTCTAAATATAAAAGAAAACCCTGTACGCAAAGAATTCGAACCCACGATATAACCCAAGAATTTCAAAGAAGTTTTAAAGAAATCACATTTTTCCAAATTGATGGTTAAACCTGCATCTTTCAGTTTTTCTTTAACTTCCGTCAACAACCTTATATGTGAATCAAAATCCTCAGATACCACCAAGATATCATCAAGATAAGTAAAAACATTGGGCTCATAACGAGGACCAAATATAGCATCCACGAGGCGCTGTTGCGTCTGTGCGGCATTTCTAAGACCAAACGGCATTGTAACGAACTGAAATAAACCTCTGCCCACTACAGCAAAAGCGGTTTTCTCCTTTGATGACTCATCTAAAGGAATTTTCCAAAAAGCTTTTTGAAGATCTATAGAGGAAATATATTTAGCATGACGAAGTGAAGACAAAATCCTATCTATGTTAGGCATAGGATAACAATCAGGTTTCGTGACATCATTGATAGCACGTCCATCAAAGCAAAGACGGTATGATCCATTTGGTTTCTTGACCAATAAAACAGGCGAACACCATGGACTCTTAGATGGCTCAACTACACCTAATTGTATCATTTCGTCTAACTCTTCATTCAAAATTTTTGACATATATGGAGACATAGAAAAAGGTCTCTTTTTAAAAGGAATCGCGTCACCAGTATCAATATTTAAAGTAATTTTATTAGTACGTCCTAACTTATCCTTACAACAAATCTCATTAAAAGAAGATATGACTTTATCTGCTCTCAAACGTTCTAACCTAGAAAGATCGTCCAAAGAATTCAACTGAGGATAGATTTACTTAAAGAATGATTATTTTCATTATTCAACACATTAAGTTCAAATTCACTATTCATGGATTGTACATGCCATGAATTGTCACTGAAATTTACCAAAATATTAAATTTTTTTGCAAAGTCGCACCCAAATATAAATGCATGTGGCAAAGAAGGTACCACTAGAGCATTAATAACTGAACAAATATTATCAATAACAATTGGCAAATAAACTGTGCCTTTAACACATTGTGCCTTACCATCTGCGGTACAAATACTTTTAACCTGGGTTTGGCATATCTTAAGACCTGTGTGTTCTAAAACCTTTAAACCTCCCGATCCAACAACGGAACTAGTAGCACCCGAATCTAATAAAACGGAAATGTCCACATCAAGTAACTTAACATTAATATAAGGTCGGTTATCCAAATGTTTATTAACGAACAGTGGTGAAACATGATTGTTTGAAGATGAAACCTTATTAAAAGAAGTTTTACAAATAGCCTATTGGGATAATCTATTTTTTTCGGAGAGGGGTAAATGTAGCATTCATTTTTGCTATAGATGTATATTTATAGGATGCTACATGGTTTTGTGTAAGATATTTGTTTATATTACCTTTCTATGTATTCTGTGGATTTTAAGTTTAGTGCTTTGGTGCAGAGGTTCATGTTTTACAGGCCACGGTCCTATCATGAATATTTTTTGTACAGTCTTCATTCTTTTCCTTTTTAATTAACTGGAACGAAGTAGATATCTGAATATTTAAATATTTTCATTGTCAAAATTTGGGGTTATGTTCATTTATGATAACCGGTCAGTAGTTCATTTGGCTTATAGTATGTTCGTTGAGTTGTTCCATTTGAACCTTGGTTAGTTCACTCTAGAACATTGGTGATATTGCACTTTTCACCATTCGATAAATTGGTATGCCATTATTTGTTTTTAAATTGCATATTATGCAGGGTAAACTGCTATTAGTTTTCCACATGTCAAGTTGGTTTGGTTTTGTCATTTTATCGAACTGAGATTACTTTCATCAATTGTCAGAACGTACCAATTTTTTGACATGACAGTTAAGGGACACCTGTCATTTGATCTTTACCTTTTTCGAGGAGATTTTGACTTTACGTCACTTCATTTAAGATCACTCTTGAAGGTGGAAGTCGCGGTTTAACAGGGGCCCACTATTATGTGATTTGAAAAGGTCCGCCGCCCCAACTATAGTTGGCACCTCAAGGGTAGTAGAGCGTCCTCATCTCTTCGATGGTAATATTTCTTTAATTCTTTTCTTTGTGTCCTTAATTTTTTTATAACAATTTTCTCCAACATGTGGCAATTTAATTTTAAATTTGCACATGAGGCCTCATTTCTTTGCAAAATTTTTTTGAGATGGTAGCACCAGACAACCAATGAGATAGGATATATTTTCGATTTGATTTAAGCAGATATCTGATTCGCTGTTTCGATTTTAGGGTTTTTTTTAGAGTTTAGTTGCAATTTTCCGTTTGCTCCTATCGAAGCGTTTATTGTTGAATATGTAGGGGAGAGCGGGGAGGGTTTGGACAGATTTAACTAAAAAATTCTCTTATCAATACTGTTTGAAAAATTTGATAGTTTTTTTACTTCAAATTCTAGAAAAGCTATCTACCTAACGACAAGCAAATATACATAATATACTACCAAATAATTTAGAAGTTACCATAATGCAAGTATTAACGTGTCATTTGTCCGCACCCTCCCCTTGTACGGGGAGCATATGGACACAAATAAAATACATGAGAAAAATGGTACAAAACCTATAATGTAGTAAAACTCATCAGGTCCTGCTAATACAAACTAATTTATAAAAGGCTGTACTCATTTAAGTCTACGTTAAAGTACATCATATCATGAAATCGCTGTCTTGTGTCACAAACTGGCTGTGGAAGTTTTAGGATAACTTCAGAAAAATACACAAATGCCCTAGGTTCGTCGGAAATTGAGAACCGATTAGACGCCGTATGTTTTTTCAAAAACTGAACGTCATATCCACGATTAATGATGATATTTTCAATTCTAGCCGCATAACATCTGAATGTTTTATTTGTTTTTCCGTACACTTTGCAAATAATGTATTCCCCTTCTTTAAGATTTTCTGTATCCCAATCTTCCATTTCAACTCCTTCCGATGCTTCTGATGAACTACTTTCCAACGGCACTTCTTCATCATCTGATGACAAGTCCTGCATGACTTTTCTTTTAACAGAGTTGCGTTTTTTCTCACTTGTGGGGTTCTTTCTTTTCCGTTCCGCAATTGCATCCCTTTCGGGAGTATCGGTCGCTATAATCGATTTTTGTCTAGGTGGGCCTCTGTTTGTGAGCTTTCGCGCTGGAGCCTTTGGAAAAGGTAAAACATTTTCTGGGGTAACTAACAGCGGGGCTTTTATGTTTCCTATTTCCTTACTTAACTGTGGCGTGTGAAAATTCGTATCTTCCTTACTTGGCCCTGGTTGTGGTAAGTCTTCTTCCAAAGGATTACCTGTTACGGACACATCAATACAATTTTGATTTGTCACATTTTGTGGTCTATCGGTGACATAGCATGATAAAAAATCTGCTTCAGAAAATACATTTCTGTCAAAGGGCCATATTCCGGTGCACCTAAATCCAGACTTGATATTGGATGGTGTAGCAGCACGATCCCAAGCAGTAGCACAAAGAGCTGGTAGGTCGTATATGGTCAGGGTTTGACCAGGATGCGTTAACATCCAGGCGTCAGCCCCTTGATTAAAAAATGTTTTGAAAGGACCAAAGATTGATCGATCCAAGGGAGTAGTAAAGCAATGTATGTTCTAGCCCAAAATCCCATAAGAAATAACATGGGGGCCGAAATCCGCATTTTTATCGCCATTTTAGGGCGTGGTCACTTGGTCGGCGCGAGCCCCAGAACCGCGGCGGAGGAAGCCTCCACAACAGGCGTTGAGCGCGCATGATGATAGAAGGCGATACCGCGAGACCCTATGCATAATTCGCGAGGCTAGCTCAGGCAGGTCAGCGACCCCGAGCGGTGATCACCCGATGGTTACCCGATGATCGCCCGAGGGTATCCGATGTCGGTAATATAGGACCCGTCTTAGTCTAAGTGGCGCCCCCTGGTATTATCAACCCTCATTATTTCAAGATTCTAACCCAACTTTATGACCCATGGTCACGTGTTATTACATTTATAGCGGAGGAGAGATGACGTAGCACGTTCTCAATAGTACCCAAACCCAAGTACCTAACCTGAACATCTATCTAAATAATCAATATTGAACAACATAATGAATAAATAATAACAGAAAAAAAGTTTGTGCAGTCAGCGGGAATTGAACCATAAACCTCTGGGGCCGAACCTCAAAGCCTTGTAAAATACGCTACGAGAGCATATAGATTAAAACTGCTAAACAATGTTTGACAACGTGAAACCACGGGGGCACATCTGATTAGATTGCTGGAACAAAAGGTCCTTAAGTGGGGTTATGGTGGTGTTTTATAATGTACAAAATTAGGGTAAACCAGGCTGGGCCCTCCAATGTTAATTTCGGAGGGATTTTTATGACTCATATCTCCGGAACCAATGGGCCTAGGATATTGCGCATGCATAGTTGGGGTCTATGAAATGGGTTCTTGCGCATGACTCGAAAATGACACCTGTCACCTGTCAATTAAGAACTGTCACCTGTCAGATGTCACCTGTCAAATGTCAAAATCGACAGCTGATGTATGTCACGTGTTTAGGGTGACGTCATGAGTCGTTTAAAAAAAGAACGGGGTTGATCGGGCCAATAGGGCCAAAGTTGGTATAGCTAATGCCCTAACGGCAGGAGGGTGAAAGGTTGCAAACATATGTCGCGTGTTTAGGGTGACATCATAAGTCGTTTACAAAAAGAACAGGGTTGATCGGGCCAATAGGGCCAAAGTTAGTGTAGCTAATGCCCTAACGACAGGGGGTGAAAGATTGGAAATACATGTCACGTGTTTAGGTTAGTTAAATTTATTACTAATTAACAATTCGTATCTCGGCTTAAAAAAATAATTACCTATAAATCACAAAAGTATTTTGAAGATCCCCCTGTATTTCAAATTTTGTGTTGTAAGAATACTATGAAATAAAACCAATAAAACGGGTTAATATACATTTATTATCATCAAATATTACACATTTGTATTCTATCAAAGTCATCTAGTACCTTCTTGGGATTAAAGTGTATTAGTTCCAACATGTAAATAGCTTGTTCAGACATGTTTAAACTACAAATATTTTTAATAATCTCAAAAAAGTTTCCTTGGATGTCTTCATTAATGTTCATATAATTTAAAAAGTTATCATAAAATGCCATAAAATCTAAATTTTTTATCAGGTTCAATCTATAATTAATAATGTGACTTATATTAAAAAATGAGGTTATGTCATGAGAACAGAAACATAACGTTGTATTATTACGCACAAGATTTATTATTTTTTCACTCAACAACGTAACGGACGACACTGTAAAATTTTCAGTTTTAGAATCAATTCTTAATACTGTATCATCTTCAACCATTTTGGACGCGATTTCGAGAAACTCATGCCACTCGAAATTGGCTAGTGATGCTGCAACTTTTTCCTCAGGTGAATTTAAAACAGTATTTATTAACTTTACACTAGGCACCATTCCTCTAGCTACACTAAGGCCCACGATTATCTTATAATTTCCAGCGGAATAATGCACCTCGTTCAACAGCTTTTTCTCATTCTTAATGTCTTCTCTACTTCTTAATATCATGCTATCAAGATATCTCCAAGGAGACAAACTTCTTGAATCTTCTTCAACAACGTATAACGTATTCACCCATGACTAAATAAGTACTGAAACCGTCCAAGCAAATTATCGACTACACTCTGACTACCCCACTCCTGAATATTTATTAATACTAAGTTCTAGGAATAAAAGTTGCGACAAGGCCCACCCGCTACCCTTCTCGGTAAATTCTGAAGCTTTTTTAAGTAGGTTATTTTTATATAGTTCAAACACATGTTCTAAATTAGTACTTGGATGAATCACGCTGTATCTCGAATTAAATGATTTAATTTCTTGTTCCTGCGTTGATGGTTGTAGATATACACCATAAAGTTCCATATTCATTGATATAGCTCGATGAAGACTCAACTGCTCCGCTAACACAGGAACAGCTTAACATCAGTCAAATTATTTGTCGATATGTGATAGGTATTCACTCTATTCTTAAAAGCTGTTTGAATAAGTTTAATACCAGAGCCTACAATCTCCCCACAGTTTTCCTTATGTTTCGTTGTACGATTATGACCTTTAGTCACCTCACAGTGGCACTGTTTGCAGTACATCTTATGCTATAATACTAGCTGATTATTACGAAATATGACGTATTTATCCAAATGAATCTGCATAACACGCAATTCTAGCAAACTAAACAACATCTTTTATCATGTCCACCCAGCTGTTGTGTGAATTATCAAAGCCAAGCCACTTGACAAACATTTTCTTCCCCTTTTTCCGTATAATTCTTTCAATAAGAAATACATCGGACTGTTTAGTTTTCTGTAATTCCGCTTCATAAAATCCTCCACTGATTGGTCGTCCCTGCATATCCTCCAATATATAGGTTGTAGGATTTGTTATATTAACCTTGGAAATTTTGAAAAGCTCGGTTGTCCAATTAGGTACATAACCCTTTTCAAAAACATGCTTGGATTTACTTATACGAACAATGTCCCCAACCCCAAATTTCTGTTTCCCCACAACCTTTAGATGCGTATATACAGAGTTTAATAACTTATCCGCGTTACTCTTATTAACATCCGACGGCTTCATGCCAATCGTGTGATGTTTAGTAACATTGTATGTATTCACGATTTCCTCCAACAAATCAATCCATCGATGATTTCCATTTAAAGTAAACAGTCTAAAAAGCTTTTCTTTAATCGTACGAATTACTCGCTCTGCAATTGAAGCCTTCAAAATGCTGAAAGTACTATAATGATGTATTTTATACGTCTTCATAAGATTTTGAAAACTAGTATTGTAGTATTCCTTTCCATTATCTGTAACCAACTTTTTCGGGATTCGCTTGGAGTGTCTAAAAATATTTTCCATCGCTTTGGTTACTTCTTGGGCAGTTTTCGTCTTTATGGGTCTTGCCCAGAGAAATTTCGAAAACGAATCGATAACAACAAGTATGTATTTATACCCCCTATTTTCGCGCGCATATTGATCGAGTTGCGCAAGATCGGATGCAAATGTATCATCTAAACCATATTGGATAAATCTACGACGTTTAAATTTCGAACGAGCTGGGGCGTGCAACTCTTTAACAACCTGTTCTCGCGCCTTAGTGATGACGCCCTTGGGCATTTTGTTAATAAAGTGAAATATTTGAAACATGTTAGACAATTTATATACCCCTATCAACTGTATCTGCTAATTTAGTTACTTTTTCATCAAGTTTCTTCAACTCTGCAGCTAAAGGTGCAAAAGAATTTTCGATTTTTACATGCATGTAACTATGTAAGAGATCCTTGAGTTTATCGAACTCTGGCTGCACTATTTTCATGGCTTCTTGCTGGTAATTGTCAACTAATTTCAATTTAACATCAATTGCATTAAAACGATCATTAATTGTTGAAATATCTCTTGTTATTCTTGAAATACTGGTAGAAGACTTTAGCAAACGATCATTTAAATCGCGTAATTCTGCAGATACAACCTTCATGTGACCTTCGATGTTATTGGTAGTATCGTTAACCAGCTTAACACACTCGTTTGAAGAAGCAATAATTTTCATGTAAAGAACAGAAATTGCATCATCTAAAAATTTTTTATTAACAGCATCTGTGTATCATCTGTTGGGGGACTGACGTTACAAAGCTTATGTTCCCTAAAATTGTAATCACCATCCCTAGTGAAGAAAAGTATGGTGGGTGCTGGTAAAACTCTCGGAACCCTGTAGGGGGAAGGTAAAGAATGTCCAAACTTATTCATGATTAATACTTTAATGATGCTTTTAAGGAATTACATGTTTATTTATAGAATTCAATAATTCCAAGTCTCTGCAATTCCTGTAAAATATTCTGAATCTCGTTCCAATTATTATTATTACCAACATGTTCGGAGGCTTCAAGCTTCTTCATTCGCTCAACCAGCTCATTTACATCGTCGTAATATACAAATTCCTTTGGTCTTTCGTTGTACTCCATTAATGCATTCCCAGATTTCAGTTTAGATCTTGTCACAGGCATTCTACTAATAGGCGGTGTTTTGTTCGAAGAGCTTCTAAGATTTCTAGCATGAGAAGATGCTGATGATTGCAACAAAGACGTTGATCCTCGTGTTGAAGATGTTAGTAGCGGTCTAATAATATTTTTATATTTTTCCGATTTGCTACCTTTTAGTTGACCATTACTTAACCGCCTATATGCATTAGTGCGCACTAATATGTCTTTATAATGCACCTCATCATCTTTCTTACGATTGATGGGATTCTTTAAAAACAATAACTCATATAGACCCTGACTTCCTGGATAAGCGACATCGCCTACTTTTCAAGTTTAGCTCGTCTTGTTTAAACAAAACTAACACGTTGGCATTATCGCGAATCAACTGTTTGGGTACTTTTGAATATGTTTGCGAGAGATAGAATGAGTCGATATCATTATGACGGCCCATACAGAAATAATTTCTAATTTTATCCTGTTTCTCGCAAGCCACATCGTCAAAGATGAATACAGAGTCGGGTTGAGCAGTTGACGGGTCTATTACATCATCATTCTCACCATATGTGAAATACCCCAAACGACAATGTTTCAATGTTTCTCGGAGGAAATCATATTTTTCCTGTTGTAAAGATTTCGAATAAACGTACACATTTTGAAATTTTAAACCATTGGCGTCAGTTAATAGACTCATCATTACATTGGTTTTTCCACAATTACTCGGTCCACATATCAGCGCCCTAATGGTGTTTGGAAAAAGCTGCCCGTGTTTGTTTGTTTGTTTCTGTTTGGGCATATCGAAATTTTGAATATTTAGGTGGTGTTTTTGTTTCTGCTTCCGCATTACTATAAATACACTCTTTTCTCTTCAAGAACTTTATTTGTAATGACAACGTTGCAGGGTGCAGGTGTCTTAAATAGTACCATAAATCGACTCCCGTTTGAACTTCATTTACCTGGTTATTCATATTGTGGTCCCGGCACTCGATTAAAAGAACGTTTAGCTCGAGGTGATCCCCCAAAAAATAAATTGGACAGTTTTTGTCGAGATCACGATATTGCATACTCTCAGTCTCAAGACTTGAAACAAAGACATCAGGCAGATAAAATACTTGAAAATAGAGCGTGGGAGCGCGTGAAAGCCAACGACTCCAGTTTTGGCGAAAAAACATCAGCTTGGCTAGTCACTAACGCTATGAAGGTTAAACGTAAGTTGGGGGCGGGGTGCAAAAGCTTGACTTCGATTGTGAATAAGCTTAGTAAACACGGCGCTGGTGATATAACCAAGAAAAAGACCTTGAGTAACTTACTAAAAGCAGCACGCATGTCGATAAAGAAAGCCGGTGGACGTAGAAAAATTAATATACCGAGGGTTATACCACTCCCTAAGACTGGCGGGATCCTTCCTTTGATACCAATATTTGCCGGGCTTAGTGCTTTGGGTGCTCTCAGCGGCGGGGTGGCCGGTATTGCAAAAACCGTCAATGATGTTCAAAGTGGGAGAGACAAGCTACAAGAAGCTAAACGCCACAATGAAACGATGGAAGCCATTGCTTTAGGGAAAAAGGGTAGCGGTCTATATTTAAAGAAGTATAAATCGGGGTATGGATTATATCTAAGAAAAATGCCAAAAAACTACCACTGAAGCTGCCCAAACGCCCATTAACCGATGAAGACATCAAAAACTATACATCTCAATTAAAGATACCCAACTTTAGGGGGGTCTTTATGCGAGATACTCTTCCAAAATCACCTAACCATACTGAGTGTGGTGTTGTCAATTTAGATCGAAACGTCGGATTCGGAACACATTGGGTAGCTTATAAGAAACGCGGTGATAAAGTTGTTTATTTCGATAGTTTTGGCAATTTGAAACCACCCAAGGAATTTATAAATTATATGAAAAATTGTAAAATTTGCTTTAATTACGATCAGTATCAGGACTTTGGATCATCCAATTGTGGACATCTAGCATTGGCTTTTCTCTACAATAAATCTCTATAAAACATATCATTCAAAGTCCCTTACAACAGTCATGTCTCAGACGTTTACGCTAAAAGGTCGTTCTCACCAGCTTGAAGCACACTTTGTTCCTCCAATAGAACTTGACCCAAACTACGAATACTCTCTTGCACTTATATCGCTGAATACTTGGAATACTATTCCAAACATTGAATCAGGAAAAAACAACATTTACTATACTGAAAATAACGTGGAAAAGATATTGAAGATACCTACGGGGTCGTACGAACTGCAGGATATCGAAACGTTTGTTCAGAATCGCATTCTTGATTCACACGCTACTTTAGACGAGCGCAATCACGTCTTTTCGTTGAAACCTAATAATAATACGCTAAGGTGCGAGTTGAGAAGCCAATACGCCCTAAATTTTCAGCCAGAAGATAGTATAGCAAGATTATTAGGTTTTTCTCAACGTAAACTAACAGCAGGTGTTGTGCATGAATCAGATCTACCTGTAGAAATAATACAAGTTGTTACTATACGCATAGAGTGCAATATTATTTCCGGTTCGTATTATACAAATAATCCTTCACATACCTTATACGAATTCTCTCCAACAGTCGATCCTGGCTTCAGTATAAATATCGAGCCAAGAAATTTAATTTTTCTACCGGTAAGAGAAACGAGCATTTACAATATTTCCCTCACCCTATTGGATCAAGATTCGA